>JAUTXW010005455.1:0-1277500 GCA_030620095.1 Kuschelorhynchus macadamiae
TAATCTTCAAAAATCCTAAAAGCATTTTTAGTGGTATGGATACGGAGAATTTTCCATCATTATCAACTAAAATTGTATCACCTTCTTTCCGATGTGGAAACCAACCTGCATTTTCCAGTTTTAAACTTTCGTTGGTATTGTGAGAAAGGTAGCTTTTTAAGGTTGATGCTAATCCAACATTTCTTATTGAATCTATAGTAATTCCGTTTAGTTCATAGCGGATTTCTCTGAACAAAAAGGCTATACCATTGTTAATAAATAGCAATTCTTTCTTATATTTACCTTCTGTATTAGTTAATTTTCCTTCGATATAAAGTAAACTATCTGATGGTAGAGTGTAAGCATCGAGTTCTTGAATTGGGATCCTTATTTCATCATTGTAATCGAATTTTGAAGAAATATATGGTTGATATGTGTGAAGCTCAGAACTGACGATGGAATTGTCTACATAAAGCTTTTCGTTTACGTTTAATATGTTCATTATTTTAAAACAGTGAAACTTTGTTGATAGTAGTAGGGGCAAGTCTCATCCCAAGGGCTCTATTATATCTAACAACCATTTTATATTTCACTTGTTTGTAAATGTAACCTTACTGTTATAGTTTCTCCTCTAAAACTGATAAGTTCTCCGTCTTGATCAACTATTTTAACTGTTATATTGTTAATTGCTTTGACGCTAACTGGAAAATACAAAATGGGCAAAGGAGATTCAACTATTTTATACCCTGGAGCTACAGTTGGATAAAACTGGTGAATAATATGAACAGGTTTACCATTATTGTAAGAACCGACACAAATATTACAGTCAATACAAATAGCATTCACCTTAGTTATTTTTGCAACATTATCTGATTCTTCCTCTTTCATAGCTTCTAGTATCCTGCTATTAAAACCCAACATTTTTCCTATCGAATCTTCCTTGGTAAAATCAATTATTCTACTACACATTAAAAAAGTTTTTAGAGTATTAACATTTGCTTTTAAAAGAAAAAAAATTTTTTCTATTCGGAAATAAATCTTCTATACTTTCTCTTATGTATGTTTTTATATCTGTGTCATAAGTTCCGTCGGGAATAACAATTACTTTATTATCTATATAAAATTTATTATATCCTTCTTTTATATTGGGGATAGTCATAAACGTTTCAAAATCAGCTAAACCCAGGTAATATTGTTTTTCATCCTCTAAATATATGGGCGGATTAAAATCATAGACAAAACAGAACTGTTTCCTGATATGGCAATTGTGGTAGACATTGCAGTTTATTTATGAATGAGATATTACAATAAATAATGAGTTTATATATTTTTTGCAAAAATTTTAGGGATAGTTGACCACAGTTATATGAATTAAATTTTTGTTTATTTTCATAAGTATAAAATACATCCACTTTGCCATTCGAATTAAAATATTTGAGAAGTTCTAAAGGTGGTTTAAATTTCCATAACTATCAAAATATATTACATTTTTGTTATTTTTAATATAAGCAGTCCAATGAGATCCTTTATTTTCATTTTGACGGATCCTCCTTTATAAGGTCTAATAAATAGTCCCTTTCCTTTATATGGTCTATATATATAACTTTACCTTCTTTAGAAGCATTTTCCATTGCAATATTATGTCTATGTATTTCTTCTAGTTGCTGTTTAGCTGCTTTAGCATCATTTACTGCCTTAGCAATTCCTGCCGCGCCTCCACCTAGTGCACCCAGGGCGCCAAGAATGGGAAACAAAAGAGGTAGAAATCCTCCAATTTTTTTGGGTGTTCGAATGATACGTTTTTTTCTCAATTTAAGTTTACCCCCTTTTGTATTTTTTAATCCCAAATGGATTTACACCAACGTCACCTCTAGTTAATCTTTTTTCCAAGTTGGTGCCGGGACCACAATAATTATATCCTGGTATATGAACTTCGAAAGGTAATTTACTAATTAATTTATTTACTAAACCAGAGCCTTTTCTATTACGTCTTTTAATAGTTTTTTTCAACTTATGACGACCCACAGTCATTGAAGTTCTTTTTATACTAAAAACACATTGACATTTTTCTGGTATAAATACTTTTACAGCTAAAAATATTTACTAGTGTGATTAAGAATGAGGATTGAAAAACAAAAATTCTCATTACCAGTAAATAATCATGACGAAAAAATTTTAAGTAAACAGTTGAGAAAACATGGTGACTTATTTTGCGGTGGTTCAAAAAGAGGGCTTATAGTTGGTTGCAGTGGTAGCGGTAAAACCAACGTTATGCTTACACTGCTCGAGCATCCTAATGGAATTAGGTTTGAAAATGTCTATGTTTATTCAAAGTCATTAGATCAACCAAAATATGAATATTTAAGGAAGTTGTTAAAGCCTATGAAAGAAATTGGATACTTTGAATATGATAGCGATGAGAACATTATTTCACCTCATGAGATAAAGCCAAATTCCGTTATCATTTTTGATGATATTCCTTGTCATAATCAATCTATTATTAGGGACTATTTCACGCATGGAAGGCATAGAAACACCGATTGTTTTTTTATTTTTCAAGGATATTCCTCAATCCTTAAACGTCTAATTCGAGAAAATGCAAACTTATTAATTTTATTTAAACAGGACTGTTTGAGTTTAAAACATATATATAATGACCACTGTATATTGGATATGACATTTGATCAGTTTAAAAATATTTGTGCTAACTGTTGGATGGATCCATATGGCTTTCTTGTAATTGACAAAGATTGTGAAGTAAATCACGGCAGATATAGGAGTAAATTCGATTCCTTTATATATTTATAAAAGTAAAAAATTTGCAGTTTTATTTCATTTAAAACTTGTACAGCATGGATAAACGTTTAGCTCGAGAATTAATAAAATCGAGACAAGCCGTGAAGCAGAAATATCAAAGCTTGAAATTAGCTACTTCTACTGCTCAGTCCGAATTAGAACAAACTTATAGACCAATAACACAACCACTTAAACAGCTAATTTCAAGTATTGGTAAATCCGAACCATTCGATTTAAAAGAAGAAAGAGTTTCAAAGTATGAAGAATTCAAAACACCTACAAAGCTTTATAAAACATCAACTCCGACGAAAAATATTCAGAAAACAGGAAAAACTCCGTTACTCCCTACAGAACTACCAACATTTTTAAATGACAGTAGTATCACTTCTTCCTCTCCTGTAGTACAACCATTGTCATCAACTGTTATAGCAGAAACTTCAGATCCTTCTAGTGACACAACAACAAATTTAAACTTGTCAGACATATTGGAACAAACTAGAAAAACAATTCAAACCTATGTTGGTACACCATCATATAAAGATTACTTAGCAGATTTTCATGAATTACCCAGATCATATATTGATGAGGGTGTGAAAGATACACAACATAAATTTGACCATTATTACGGAATAGTTCATGACCTCGAAACGGATAAGTTTTCTTTTGGTTTAACACAGATACCGGTAGAAATTATTGGAAAGGACATTAAAGTGGGAGGAATAACGTACACAGGCACGCCAGGTTTATACGAATTGCTTTTCAAAAAAGAACCGATAGGTTATAAGAAGGAAGATTTAGATAATTACATGAACATTCTAGCTAAAACAAATGTATATCGTAGGAATTTTGATTCAAATGAACAAGTTCAAGGAAATACATCACACAAATATGTTACAATAATAGGACCATATTTACAAAGAAAGGGGATTACAAAGACAAAAACCTTGCCAAGATTAGTTACAGCATTTAACAAACCACAACCTCCGTTTAGAACAACTAGAGCCAAATCTACAGGAAAGGGATTAATTTTGAAAACAAACAGATCAAATACAGACTATGTATACTGGAATAATGTAAACGAAATTGTTGATAGGCTACGTTTATTAATTTCATCAAGTGATGCGGGAAATAATGCTCATAGTAACGAGATTATCTCTATTATTGAAGAATTAAGAGAAGATAAAGTAATACTATAAATAACAGCTATCAAATATAATCATATTTATTGTTTAATGAAAGCTCAACATGACAGTTGATAAATTTGGACGCCATATTTCAAAACAAAATCAAGAGAGAATAAGTGACATTAATAATTTAAAAAGGAGATTAGGTGAAAATGAAACAAATAATGAAATCTTTGCTAAAAAGCTTAAGGTTTTTGATGAAAATTTTTTAAAGTATGAAAACCAGATTAAAGTATGTTATACCTCAATTGAAAACGTTAATAAACAGTTGCTAACGCTAAATCAAATAAGTAAAGATTTGCAATTTTTAAATGAACATGTTAAAAAGGAAGACAAAAAATTAAGTGATGATATCAACAAAATTAATAAAATAATGGAAACAAATATAAGAGAAGTAATAATTGAAAAACACAAGGAAAAAATTAAACAATTAAGAACTTTTATAAAAAGGTTAGATGATGAAAAAAAAAGAAATCAAAATAGCATTCTTAACAGTAGAACAATTGACCAACTCACTTTGGAAGAAAATCAACAATATATTTCCTTGGAAAATATAATGTCCAGTGTAATTAAGAAATTAGAACAAGAATTAAATAAAACAGAGGAGGAATTAAAAAATAGTGATAGTAGATCAACTACTTTCTTAACTGGAGAGATAAAAAAATCCTTTAATGCGTTAGAAAAGGAGATTACTAAAATTAGTAAAATTTTAAATGAAAAAAGTTATACAATACAAATTGATAAATTGAATGAATGGGAAAAAACATATAAAAGTTATATTTCGAATTATTACAAAACATAGAAAGTGAACTTCCTTAAAATTGAATAAACAAGTTTGTTGTCATGACAACCGTTAAACAGCAAGTCGTTAATGAATTACATAAACCTGCTAGAAAAAACTACAAACGCAGAAGGGTGGTAGTGAAAGGGTTAAATGATCTTTTTCAAGCTGATTTGGTTGAAATGTTACCCTATGCCAAATTTAATAAGGGATTTAAATATATCTTGATTACCATAAATGTATTTTCTAAGTATGTTTGGGCCGAACCGTTAAAATCTAAATCTGGAAAAGACGTAACAGCGGCAATGAAAAAAATATTAATCAGTGCAAAAACTCCACCAAAAAACTTGCAAACGGATAGAGGAAGAGAGTTTTTCAATGTAAATTTTCAAAATTTGATGCAACAATTTCGAATTAACCATTATAGCACGTTTTCCAATTTGAAAGCGAGTATAGTAGAAAGAGTGAACAGGACTTTAAAGAATAATATGTGGAAAATATTTAGCATTCAAGGAAATTACAAATGGTTTAATATATTAGCGGATATTGTAAAAGATTATAACAATACAAAACATTCTTCAATAGGAATGAAGCCAAAACAAGTAAATAAAACAAATGAAAATAGAATCTTGAAATCTGCATTTACTCATGCTAAAACGTTAGATATAAAATCTCCAAAGTTTAAAGTGGGTGATCACGTACGAATAAGCAAGCATCGAGAGGCATTTTCAAAAGGTTACACACCAAATTGGTCAAATGAGATATTCCACATTAAAGAAGTTAAGATGACAAACCCTTGGACATATTTAATTCAAGACGAAGATAATCAGGACATTCTGGGTGGTTTTTATGAGCAAGAATTACTAAAAGTAAAGCATACCGATGTGTATCTTATTGAGAAGATTTTGAGAAGGAAAGGAAACAAAGTTTATGTGAAATGGTTAGGACTTGATAAAAAATATAATACATGGATTGATAAAAAAAATATTGTTTAATTAAATTGAAATTAAATTTTAGTTAAATTTGTTTTATTTCTGTTCCTCACTTTATGCTTTAGCTGATACAAATTACAAAGTCTTAATGTGCTAATTAATTTCAAATAAAATTCACATTTACTAAACTAAAATTTTATTAAGTAAAACATCAAATACAATTTTTATTAAAACGTGTCAAATATATTTTATTTCTATGTTCCTCAGATAATATCGAATCTAGAATAAGTTTACAATCATTTATTCTTTTTTCAAAACGGAGTCTATCTAAGTACCACATCTGAAAGTTACTCCTACGGGCTTGTCTGTAAGCAAAGCTCCACTTCACTAACACATGCACCTTATTGTTCTCTTCCAGAAAAGATATTGTTTTCTTCGTAATATTTTCTTTTTGATCCATTTTCATTGTTTTCTTCGTAATATTTTCGTTTTGTTCCATTTTGCTTCAATTTGTTTTCCATTTGTTCAGGATATAAAGCAAGTAATTCCATCATAGTTGAAACATTTTCACTGTTAGGATTTTCTGTTGGACTTATTATATTATAAACATGCGTACACAAGTCGCCACAATCAGATGAAATATTATTTTGAAATATTTTGAAATATGTATTGAATTCTTGCCTTTTAAGTATAGATAATCTATAATCAATAATTTCCTTTAATCGCCACAAATTGTCCAAAGACTCTTGTCCTAAGTATATGAAGTGTGGGCCTTTTGTAATTTGTAGAACAGGGGTATCATTTATTTTCTGAACCTGCAGATGAATGTTGTTTATATTCACACTGGTTTGATCAACTTGAGGAAAGTAGAAATTGTTTACAATAATTCCTTGATGAACACAAATGTCTTTCCAATTTTCTTCGGTTAGTGCGATTGAAAATCCAGTTTTTCCACCAATTACAATTTTTGGAGAAAAATCATTTAAACTAATGCCAACAAGAACAAATTTTGACAAAGAATTATTTAAAAAATAAATTTTTGAATTAAGAAGCGTTTCCAAAGGTTTATGAACCACGGCGTTGTTCATAATGACTAAACGAGACTGAAACATATTGTGTTATTCTTGTACTTAAATATTCTCATCCCCACTTTCTTTAAAGTTTCGTTTAAAATGGATTAATGAAAAAATAGATTTCCAGTTTGAAATTTATAATAAAGATAAATAATTAAAATGGTAATGTATAAAAATAATGCAAAGTTTAATGTAACACTAATGATGGAAAAGTAATAATTTTTGAATCCGTCATAATAATTGGTACAGTTGGGGGTTAAAATTTGTAACTGATTATTTTTAAACTCTAACCTTTCTATCCAATTTGTATCAAAAATAGATCGATTTGGATAATGATACAAAATTTTAAAAAATTTACTTGCATTTTCATTTCCATTTATTCGTTCCATCCAACTAATTGTACTATTGTTAATTAATCCAATTTTCATAAATTTACAATATTTACTTAGAGTGACGTCTGTTTTATTAGAAAAACATATTTCACACTGTGTTACGCCAGGGGGATGATGAACATAAAAAACATTTTGGAAAATAAAATAAAGAAGAATAAATTGAGATCTACTGATAGTCATTAAAACAAATTAATAATAATATTCCAAATTTATTAACATTAAGCAGATACTTTCACCACGAAAGCAAAAGCAGTTGTAAAAAAATAACAATAAAATACTTAATTTAAATATATGTAAAAGTTCATAAATAAGGATATTAATAATACTATATAAAATGTGTAGCTTGAAGACTTATTTTGAATGGTTACAATTATTCGATTCCTATTTTTCCATAAACAGTTATTTAAATCACAATTCCTAGCAAATTTCTTATGCTCCACAATAGGATCATCATAACTTAACCAATCAAAAATTTCAATACCACAATAAAAACATTTACAAATATCATTGATTGAAGTATAGTAAAAGCCAGCTCCAGCTAACACTTCTGGTCTCAATTTTCCTTTCCATTTTTTAAAAGTGGAAAGTCGTTTTTCATATGTTTTAAAATAACTGTTATCAATTTCTTTGTCAAAAGTTTCTAAGCACATTTTGTGAAAGACTTATGAAGACTAACTTTGGTTTCAAAAACAACAAATTTAAATACCTTATAATATCTACATAAATATATCTAAATCTTCATGTTCTGCATTCCATTGATACAAAGCAATATCTTGGTGTCCCCAAGCTAATGTATTAAAACTATAGGGAATTTTATACCGCTTATCATCTTCGGAACTCAAAGCCAATTTATTAATTAACTCTGTAAAAATTGTATGTTGTCTAGATCGAAAAACATACATTGAACAAAAGGTTTTAGAATGATTTTCAACAACATCTTTATAATGAATAAAATCCAACTGCTTTTTAATTGCACTTTTTTTAACACCTTTTGCTTTTTTTGTTAAACTGTTTTCCGTTTTAATACAATATGCTTTTGCTCCAGTACCAAAGAAAGTAGTAATGGGTTCACCAGCATATTCATCTTTGAATTTTCCTATAACTGACTTTGTAATAGGCATTTCATGAATATTATTAAATTCATAATTAGATGTGTCAAATTTGTGAATATTTTTTATCATGTCAGAATAAATATTTGGAGTTGTGACTTCTAAAATGAACGAATCGGTATCGGTGTATAAAAGTGAAATATTTTCCTGATAAAGAGGTTTTAAAAAATTATAAAAGAAATCATACATGACAGTTTTAGATATATCTAATATTGAGAAGCCTACATATATTGGTTTATTGTAAGTAACTTGAATCTTTTGCATTTGAATAGCTACCAAGTTTTCAGAAAATATTGTTAAGTCCTTGAAATATGGTTTTGCAATTAAATTCTCAGCACCATCTTTTCTTCTATTTTTTTCCCACTCTGTAACAAGTCTTACGTCAATTCTCCTATCAACATTTTCCATAGTCTTGCCATAAATACTATTATTTGCCAACTTGTAAGTATTACGATCAAATTCATTCTTTGAATCATTTCTTAATCTTGAATTCAAGTCTATATATTTTTTCAACCAATCAGATTGAGAAAACTGTAAAACTCTATGAACTTTAGTTAACTTGAGTCCATGTTCCAAACATTGTTTTAATAATTGATAGTGAATAACATATTTTGATTTATCATTTAAATTGGGTATTAATTTTATGCATTTAGAATTTGGCGGTTTAAAGTTTTCTGGACAAAACGGAAAATCGTTATGATAGGAATGTAGACTTGTAGGATATTCTAAATCAACTTCTAAAACATATCCCTTATTAGATTTTTTAGAAATATTCATAATATTTAAATCATTGATTTCTTTATCTGTTAACCAAACAAAATCTCCCGTTGGAATGTGCTGTGACATTGCATAACCATACAAATTTGTTGCATCATAATAAATTATGTATTTAGTTGGCTTTAAAGGATCAAAATTTAAAAGAAATGGATTATTAGCTTCAGATTTTCTACAAATGCAAGAGCTCACACCACCGCGAACGCTTTTTTTGAAAAAGTGTATCATATCTGGATCAGTTAACAATTCTAACTCTATTCCAGTATAACGCAAACACGCCTCCCAAGATAAACCTGGAAAAGTGTAAAAATGAGCTGGATCGAGCTTATATGTGGATAAACAAGTGCTTCTAAAATTTTCAAAAATATCTGCCAAAAGTAAAGTATCAGAGAGTAAGTAAACGTCGGAGTATTGACCAAGAGATTCACATTTAAACAATTGCCAAACCTTTACAGCTCTTTGGTATTCTGCATCACTGATGTGCTCATCCGTTAAAGTATTATAAAATTGGTCTTTTTGAGGTAAAGTTGTTTCTTCTAATTTTAAATAATCATCAATATAATTGTAAGGAAATACACCTTTTTGCCGAATAAGTTTAAATCTTTCTTCATCATTGAAAATTTTTTTTATTTCCTTACATTGTTCATCTTTTAAGCTTTCAGAGAGTTTTGATAAAGAATGGGATAGAAATTGAAAAGAATCAATAAACCTTAATGATATATTTTTTTTCTTAGCCTTTTGTGTCTTTTTATCAAAATAGTTATCCACATGAATAAGCTTTTCAAATGAAATATATTTTTCCTTGTTTTGTGCGATAACTGTTAGTTGTTCTTTGTTTAAGCATAATTTTTTAAGAAATAGATGAGAATCATAATTACGCAAATTATGCAATATAACTGGAATAAAGTTAGGTATTCTGTAATTTATGTTGCAGAGTGAATGAGCTGGACCTCTATAAAGACCGGTTATATGACAATGATCTGCAACCCTGTCATTTAAAAGAGGTTTATTACAAATATGACAAACTGTTTCATAGTTATGATAAATTTTGTCCAGTTCGTTCAAAGGAATCATCTTTTTAGGAGTCTTTAAATATTTATTGTATATGTTATACACATCTCTTTCTAAAGAATTTATAAATAATGTATCACAATTTTGACCTCTATATTTTTCAAATTTAGAATAATTATCGTCGAATGAACATTTAATGTAATAGGCAAATGAATGTGGAATATGTTCATATTGTTTTAAGGTGTATGAAGTATTAGGATTTTTATCAACATTGTCATTATTTAAAGGCTTTAAAATGCATTCAAAATCTGCATACACCACGAAAGGAACTTTCATTTGTTTATGATAATTTACAAATTTCAAAATATTATCATATGAATAGTTTCCAAACTTATCTTTTATTAATTCTTTAGAAGGTAGGTTAATTCGTAAATGATCACAATCATAGCTATTGTGTTGTAATAAATTTTCTTCTGTAGGGAAATATTGTAAACAACCATCGCAAATATATTTTTTTCCGTGATGTTTAGAAATTTGTGCAGAAACTAGTTTTGATAAATCTTTAATATAGCAATAATGAAAAGTTTTTTCATCATCATCACTTATTAACAATAAATTGACATGTTGATTTTTTTTATTCGATGAATAATAAAGTGGACCAATTACTTCATACCCCTTTTTAGGATTTATAATTTCTAATCCATATACATTAATAGAAATGTTATTTTTTTCTTCAAAAATCTTAATGTTCTTTAGCAACATTGGAAATTCTATACCTGACATATCCAAAACAGAAGAGTAGTGTGGGTAGGATGAAGTTTCAAAATCTAATCCGCTTGGTTGGTGAAGAGCAGACACAACTGCCCAGGCGAAGCAAAAGTTGTCATCATTCCTAATGTTGATCACAGCTTGACGTCTCTTGATCTCTTGAGGAAGTTCGATAAAAGATGAGGCTCTCAGCGGATTGTGCTTGTTAACATTAATTTCCAAATGAAGTAAATTCATCAAAGCCCATCCTGCAACGTAAAAATTAAAAAATTACTTTTTTTGTTGCTGTTGTAAAATCGAAAATAAATTCTTTACCTGAATCTCTTTCTGCAAATTCGTCAGCTTTCTGGTCAATAATGGTGCAGATTTGCTCTAACAGTTCTTTTTTCTGATATCCCTGGCAAATGACTTGGAACGGCGCATTAAAAGATTTGACATCATAGCTGTCGCTGCTGGGGTTAAAATAGAAACCGAACAGTTCCATATTTAGCTTGATACATTTATGTTTCTGCAGTTCTTGATCTATTAGATGTGCAATTTTGTATTCCAAATGTTGAAAATACTCTTTCACATTTATGAAGTTTTGGTGTGAGGAAATCCTATAAGATATTATTCGTTCCCTGAATGCTGACTTGATAATTTCAACACCTTCCTCCAAGCCTATTTTGGAATTGTTCTTGTGCACACTAGATCGAAGATGTCCACCCCATAGACTTTGGTTTATATTTTTCTTGCATTCTTTACAATATTTTACAATATTTGTAGAATCTATAAATTAAGAAAAAAATATTTTACAAAATATAACATGAAAAATAAAATGTTCTTACCTTTAACAAGCTTTGGTTTTTTCAACCAACTGTTGAGTTTTGTGGAATTTCCGTTAACATGTTTTTTATTATGTCGCAATAAATTATCCTTTCTAGTGAAGACTTTATTACATGTTACACACTTATGCATTTCTGAAGTTTTCTGGATAATAATAATAATAAAATTAATATTGTGCATTTCTATTTAGTTATAGTCAAATTTTGAAAAAAGCAATTGCATTTTTGAAGTTCTTTGTATAATAATAAAATTAATATTGTGCATTTTTATTTAGTTATAGTCAAATTTTGAAAAAAGCAATAGAAATTAATTGACTTTATGAATCCATTTCTTCAAATGAGTCAACTAATTTGTCAAAGGCCTGTTTAACATAATTCACCGTACTTTCGTCTCCCTTTTTAATTGTGATCAAATTAGTTAAATTTTGAATAGCGAAACCCAGACACTTAAGGTTTGCTATTTGTTTTTTATTTTTTTTATTAATTTTAAAATTTTTTTTAATGATAAATGATGGTTTCGAAATTGAATTTTGTTCAACTGGTGAATTATTAGGAGAAATATCCGAAGTTAAATTTGCATCAATTTGTTTTTCTTGCTGATCAGAATTTACAATAGCAAATGGTGAATTAATAGAAGATATAGCCGAACTTAAATTTTGATCAATTTGTTTTTCTTGCGAATCAGAATTTACAATATCATATGGTGAATTAGTAGGACAAATAGCCAAACTTAAATTTTGATCAATTTGTTCTTCTTCCGAATCAGAATTTTCACTAAACAAAAAGGGAGAGCAAATTGGTCTCGGAGAATTAATTGGCGATTTTAATGTTAAATAATTTGTATTAGATTTTTGAAAACAAACAATATCCTCATCGCTAGAATTTTGAGTTTCGTCAATGTCATTCAGTTCTTCAAGAGTTTGTTTAGTTTTTGTTGTAATTAAGTCCGATTTGTTGTCAATAATGTCATTAAGATCGTCAAGAGTTTCTTGTTGACTAGCTGTAAATAAATATTTTTCGTTGTTCTGTTTGTTGGCATTATTTTGAACTTGGCTATTATAAATAATTTCATTCAAGTCCTGAATAGTTTGTTGTTGACTAGTTGTAAATACGTCTGTTTCATTGTTTTGTTGGTTTGCAAAATTCTGCATTTGAGTACATGTGTATAAGTCAAAGTCATTGTCAATAATTTTGCTACTCGATGCCAAAAAATTGTCCATTATGAAAAAAAAATCGTAATAACAAATAAAATGCCACAAATGTACATAAAAATGTCACCAATATATATAAGAATTAAATCTTGCCAAATAAAAATGTTAGAAATAAAAATAAAAATTGAAAAATTACCAAATAAACACAATGTAAACACCAGAAAACTCGCGAGCTCTGCACAGTGTGAATGCAGAAATCAATTGCATTCGTCTCTTCGCTGAGGCGATTTTATATGCAAAAGTTAATCACATGTGTCCTACTTAAAGTTGAACGACAATCTCTAAAAACCACTTTCCCAAGCCGATCAACTACCTTACCCCCCTCCCCCTCCCCCTCCCCCCTCCCCCCCTTCCCCCCGGACCCCTTAATTTCCGAGACTCAAATCCCGGCTCCCCAATTTCGGGCTACCCTCTTCAGGTTAAGTTAAGTTAGGTTAGGTTATGTTAGGTTAGGTTAGGTTAGGTTAGGTTAGGTTAGGTTAGGTTAGGTTAGGTTAGGTTAGATTAAAAAAGAAGAAAAGAAAAAAGGAGAAGGAAAGAAAAAGAAGAAGGAAGGAAAAAGGAGAAGGAAGGAAAAAGGAGAAGGAAGGAAAACGGAGAAACATATAAAAAAGAGAAAGAAGGAAGGGAGAGAAAGAAGATAAGGTGAGGGTGAGGGGGGTTTAAGGGGGGCGAAGCCCCCCTTAGGGGGGTTGGCGGAGCGGGGAGGGGGGCGAAGCCCCCCTCGCCCCCCCCCCCCCCCCCCCCCCGAGGCAACTGACAGGGAAAGGGACAGTGAATAAAAAAAAAAAAAAAAAAACTTATGTATTGCAGGTAGTAAAAGTGGTGGTTGATGGGATATATACTTAAGAACATCCACTCGACGATCATACAGTAACATTCGCTGTAATATCAGTTGTCGCTATTATTTTAACGTATAACCAAATTTTTTATCAAATAAATCGATCTAAATCCAAAGTTCCTAACAATGGCAGAAAATATGAATGGAAACGCTGTCCAAATTGAAGAAAATAATATGGAGATCGCCGCTCAAATTGAAGAAAGAGAAGAGATTTTTAATAACTTGGAAGGCGATTCCATCACTTATAAACATTCATTTTTGGACAAGTCATCTAGGCTTGTTAGAAGATCATTCTTATGTAACATCGATATTAATTATATTGAAGAGGAGGAAGAGGAAGAGATGGAGGAAGATGATCAGGAAATTGACGAAGGAGTGGATATGGATGGACAATTACTAAATTTAGGAACCGAGGGTGACGTAAAAGTAAGCAAGTTTAGGGCTAGTGAATTATTTAATAATTTTGAAGAAAAAGATGTATGTGTTATACAAAGCTACTCTAAAATTGAAAGTCGAAGACTAGGAACATTTGCTATTTGCCTTCCTTGTAGTGCAATTCACATGAGATATTTACGGAGAGGGGAATCCGATCACGTGAGCTGCCACTACAAAAGAGCCTATGTTGTTAGTGCTTCTGATTTACATTGTGCTATTTGTAGGATACATCTTTTTATACTAATTCCTGAACATGCTTGCTTTTACTGCAACAAAAATGAAAAAAAAGAAATAGAAAATTATATTGTTAAATATTAATATTAAACATAGTTTGTAAATGTGATGGGTAGATTAGTTTAACAATATTAATTTTAAATATAGGTTAGGTTAGGTTAGGTTAGGTTTAATATTAAACATAGTTTGTAAATGTGATGGGTAGATTAGTTTAACAATATTAATTTTAAATATAGGTTATAAACGTAATGGATAGATAATGTCAAAAATATTAATTTTAAACTTAAATTGTAAAGATAATAAGAATACGTCAAGAATATTAATTTAAAAATGTCAAATGTTACTATAAGCGGTTATATATTTTCAGTGCTATATGCAAAATACTTCTTTTTATTCTAACATCTGACACTGTATTTGTAAATGAAATAGTTAATCATATGTAAAAAAAGTGTCGATTATGTCTACTGCCACTAGAAGCACTCATATATTAGCATAACATTTTGTTAACGCTTGTTTCTGTATTCAATTGAGTTTTCTCTTACTTGATGCAAATTATATTAATATTATTAGTATAATTAAAAAGTAGTAGATTAGGCTATGCCGGTCCGACAATCAAAACCGTCATTTTTACATGTAAATTCCCATAAGAAAATTTAAGATTCGATCTGCAAAAGTGGTGCCATTTTAGGGCGTGGCACTTTTTGTGTCAACCCATAACAATTGTTTTGTTATGTAATGTGAAAATTAGTATGTATTAAAAAACTTGTTAGATCATTGTTGTCGTTTCAATATAGGAAAAGGAAAAAATGTGTGTCAATTATTATATATATATTTACATTTACTTTTTTTACAAAATTATTTGTTACCAGAGTTTTCACAAACACAAATTATAAAAAAAATATTATCCTCTTTTTAAAATTACAACAAAATGATGTCTAATTACATCTTTGAAGATTTGTACCAAATAGTAATATCTAGTGCGACATACAGGACAATTGTTTACCATTATAGAACAACAATTTTCATCATTCCATCTTAAAATACATTTTAAACAAAAAATGTGGGAACATGTATTTGGTCTACATGAATCATAATATTCGATTATTTCAAAACAAATAGCACAAAACACTTTTTTCTCTTCACTCTCAGTTTTGTTCAAATTTTTTAAAACAATCCCATTATTTTCTTCTCGAACTAATGGTATATTTTCTTCTTGAACTCCTGGTATAATTTCTTCGAGGCTCTGAAGCGGAATGGATCGATTTCTTTCTCCAACTGATTCACTCATTTTATTTTAATATTATTATTAATAGATTTATTCAACAGATTTTTTTCTTTTAACAGTCACTCGTACCTTAACATACTAAAATGATCTTGATGCACCTATTTATAAGACTTAAGAATGCAAAATCAAATGTGGGAGAACAAAGAGAAAAAATTAAAAATATGATGCGAATGAGAATAAAAGGGGAGGAAGTTAAGAATGAGGGACATGAGAGAGAGGAAGAGGAGGAGGAGGAGGCGCTCCCATATTATAACTCTTGTTGTATTAAAACGCGAACCTTGGGAAAAGGTAAATGGTCTCGTTGCGTTCCTTGGGCTTAATAAAATACGCTATACTAAGCTAGGCTGGGCAGTCCGAATTGCCCTGATTACCTTAAAACTTGACAAAAGTACCCGAAGATTTCACAGCTACCGAGCGGCAGCCGAACGTGATAGCAAATGGAATATGAAATCACGATTTGGGTCGTCAGCCAGTCTCTTCTCATAATTCGATCGAGCCGTCGCGGCATCACGTCGGCATGTGGAAGTTCAGTTGCTCTGAGGTCGCGCGGTCGATATTCTAACTCGATATTGTTTCAGACGTTTTTAATCGATGAAAATTGATTTATATACTGCTTTTTTAATATATATTTTTTTATTTTTATGATTCATGTGTGAGTTGGAAATATGGAAATAATAAAATGTTGGTAGTGACTAGTGCAAAAAAATAAACAACTAAAAAGTGCTAACGAACTTAATTTTGAGAAAATAACCGAATTCAAGGTAAGTGGTCGCAATTTGCCAGAACTTAGTATACGACAAACTAGTAAAAACAAAAATAAAGAGGTTTATCGAAACTGTCGCAAAAGTATGTACGATTTAGCTAACTGGATATGTGGTTGTGAAGTCTCTAACTCATTTTACTGTTATGTTTATTTGTTGTTTCCTAAGGACTCGTCGGACTCATGGTGCAAAACCGGTGTTAAAGACTTAAAAAAAAACATCTGTTTTCTGCAGATCACATGAAATGTTCGGTGAACTATTATATTAAATATATTATAGAAAATCCCTTAGAGAAGAGTAGACCTGAACTTCAAGAGAATTTAAAGCTCAATTTAAAGATAACATTTATTTTTATTTTAAGTATGCCTATTTTTAAAGTTGTTATTGACCTCCCAATATAATTCACCACGAGCCGCCACTGCTCAAAGACTATTTATCCCATTAACTTCAAATTTTTGTTAAAAATATAGTGTCATAAGGAGATGAAATTATATATTTTGGTAAAAATTCAATATGGCTAAACAAAATGGCGGCCTAGTGAAATGTAAAAAATTGATTTCTAAAAAACTAGTTATCCAATTTACCTGAAATTTTGCAAAAAAATCAAGTATTATGTAGAAATTAACTGGCAAAATTTTGATACGAATACAAGATGGCCAAACAAAATGGTGACCTAGTGAAATGTTAAAAAAATATTACTAAAAAACTACTTCCACCTGAAATGTACAAAAATCAAGTATTACGTAGAAATCAAAAATGAATTCAAGATGACGATACAAAATGCCATTTTGCTTATAAGATATTTAAAAAAAAATAAAATTGTGGTACTATCAAGATAGCCGACAAATAAAATCTCCGTCCAATGTTTTAAATAGCTTTAGCGTTTTTGATGCCCAAAAATATGTTTTCTTAGTTTTGTCGGTCTGTCTGTCTGTCAATTTGCGACATCTAGCCAAATTGAATTCAAATTTTAATAAAAAATTAAAGGTCTTATGGGGATGACCTGGTAAAATTTTAATCACTAAAAAAATAATTACCCAAAATACCTAAAATTAAGCAAAAAAATCAAGTACTACATAAAAATGAACTGGTAACATTTTGGTATCAATCTAAGATGGCGGCCTAATAAAGTGTTTAAAAATCAGCCTGAAAAAAACTACTTATTACAAATTTTGTGCAAGTTTTAATTATGACATAGAGATAAACGAATTCAAAATGACGGAAGAAAATGGCGACACAATAAAGTATTTAAAAATCAACGTAAAAAAAATCTTATTCAATTGACTCAAGTTTTTCACAAAAATTAAGTATAATATAGGAATAAGCTGGTAAAATTCCGGATAAAGGAAATTCACCGATTTTCTTTCATATACTATAAAAAGTGAATGTTAACGTTTTTTTTCTTTCTTTGTCTTTCAAATACTGTCGTGCTGGAATGTATATTTCAATACGTGTGTGATATAAGGCACTTTCTACCCAAGTTAACAGTGCTTTTTTTTCTCAGCTTCATAAGTGGTTCAAGAAAAGAATTTATGAAATACGTGGTTTTAAAATTAACTCCTAACTGAAACTTACCTATTGGCTATTCTTTTTAAATCAGGTTTATATTAGTTAACGATGACAAGACTAACTGTTTTAGTCTTCTTTGGGTTTAGCTTTTATAAAATAAAATGTTTATCATTAACAAAAAAAATGTTCTCTCAGGCGACTGTCGCATATTTTGTATTGTTTATTATAGCTACCCTGCTATAAATACAACAATGTGAAAATCATTTTTAGTTTCTCTATCTATGCAGGGTGTTCATCAACAGTTTTCTAGCATAAAAATAAGAAAAAAGTTTTTATATCTATAAACTTCTGTTCGGAAATGCTTCGTTTTGGAGATACACGGTACTGAAATTTTAAATATTTTTTAGTTTTTTTTGTCTGCCTCGTATATTTCTAAAGATATTTGATTTATTTTGGTAAACCAAAATTAATGTCTGTAAAATAACCGTTATAAAGTACATGACCCTTTTGACCGCCACAAAAAGATTTCTTTAGCGATCTTGACATAGTTTCATCCAACTGTCGAATTTTCTGCTTTATTTTACAAATTTTATATCACTTTGGATTTTTTGTTTCTTGCGCCGTTTTGGAATAATTTAGAAAAATGTGTTTAAAAACATTAGTTTAGGTAAGAAAACCTTATGCTAAAACCACTGAAAATGTTCATGTTTTCAAACAAATTTTTATTCTAAATTACTTCAAAACGGCCCAAAATATCAAAAAAGTCCAACAAATATCAAATTTGTAAAATATAGCAGGAAATCCGATAGTAGGATTAACTAGGTCAGTGTCGCTACAGAACATTTTTTGGGGCGATTAAAGGGGTCGTGCTCCGAAAAAAAGTTACACCCTGTTTCATTTTCTACAATTTGTTGTGGTTATTTTATAGATCTTTAGAAATGTACTAGGTGAAAAAAAATTTTAATTTCAACATCTTGTAATCCCGGAACAAAGCATTTCAGGTACAAGTTTATAAAAACTTTTTTTCTTATTTATATTCAAGAAAAGTGATCCTGATGAGCGCAACATTAATAAAACACCCTCTATATTTGTTTCTTATTTAATTGGAAATGTTTAAGTATAATTACCAGCTGCTTGATTCTTCAAATTCTATCAAAATTGATATATGGTACTTGTTGAAAATTTGCCGATTTGGTACGCGCATTTTTAAATACTTCTTGTTAGTACTTATGACTGCTTGGAGGTACTTAATCTTGGCAGTCATAATTTCAAAAATTAAAAATCACAAATATACGAGTCTTTTTGTGGTTTTTACTGTCCCACTAAATAAATAGCGATTGTACAATGGTGAGTTCGCATATTCTCTGGAATAATTTAACTGCATGTTTGTTTGGGTGCTGTATATACAGACAGAACCCTTTCACAACCAGCGTTGTGTGGTCTCAAATGTTATATGTGACCGTACGAGTTTTAGAAATACCGATTCGAGTAGAAAGCACTAAAAATTCGAAGAGGCTGGTTCATTAAAGTTACATCAGCTATGGTTTAAATTTTCTAATTGATGAGATACTGAGACAATCCCATATTAAATGTGATACTTTCTGAAATTTGGCTTTTCTGATTACCTTGTTTCTTTATTGCAAACGGACACGTCAATGCAACATTTTCTGTTATAGAAAGAGCAAAATCAAACTCTTTTTTATTTAGAGAACTTTGTTTGCGAATTCTTTTAGCAAATAATTATCATTAGAATTTTAGATTGCCATAAGAGAAAACTGTTTGAAAATAACGCCTTGAAGTCGTTAAGGTGGTTCGGGTTAATAAAACGGATATAAAGCATCTGTCTTTCGCCACCAGACGACCCTCGAGATTAATAGAATGAAATAAGAAAACGTTCTTGAATTAAGGGTCTTTTTTCTCGCTGATTTATCGAGCTATAGATATGCCACACTGCAAAATTTAACGCCGCCTTTCGACGATTTGAATAAAGATAAAGGCACCTAAAATTATAGAAAGGTTACTGGGTTATAGGTTTAAATCGAATCCCGTCTGTGCTAAGAATATTAAAGAGTTAGTTATTTTCAGATCGTTTCTTCAGGCCTCTGTATAAAGGATGTCACAATAGGAGCGCAGGCTTTATTTGTTCAATAGGACGCTTTCGTGGTTAAAAAGTGCTTGTATTTAACTGCCAGTACCTGACAAATGGGCTGGACACTTGCGATAGTACTCTCATCGTTTTTCGTAGTTCGTAAGAAGGAAACATTCGCATCCTCAAAAGTGTGATAAAACTATTTAAATTACCTAATATTTTCTTCATTGGTACTAACGTCGTCCTTTTGGGCCTTGGTGCTTCTAGAGTAATTCTGTTCATCTTGTTTTTTTTTCATAACTAAAATAGTGTATTGAAACACTCCTAACCTCCGGTTTTATACAAAACACATAATTTCCAGTTTAGCTGTGATCGCCTTAAATTATTATTTTATTTCCTACGTTGTATTCGCTCAGAGTTCCTAAGAAGTTGACACAATTTGCTGAAAACATGCGCGCATTAAATAACTTAATCAATAATACCACATACACCTCTTTATTTAAATAAGTAAATACGAAAAATTTAAGAAAAACATTGTTTTCTTTTTATTAAAATAATCAGGTGTAAAGTAAATGGAACGCTGCTTATAGCGGATCCGAGAATAAGATTTCTCTAAAATCCTGAAATAGGTACCCAAAGATTTTTTATGGACTTCGTTTTTGTGATGTAAACAAAAAGTGGGGACGCAGCCCTAAGCAACTTTTTTTTTTAAATTGGAAGACACCTTTTGTGGCAACTTTTTTGAAAAAGAAATTTGCCATTAATATTTTTTTTGACATCTGTCAAAACATGTGTCAGAAATTTATTAAAAATAAATTTTTAAATATAATAACATTAATAATAACAATAAAACTGAAATCTTACCTTTCTAGTGTAAAATTGTTGAAAATGTGCCCCATTAACTTGTTGGCACAGACCCAAACGATGGTAGAATTCTTCCCTTACCCGTTCCAAAACTTCTGGCTCGATTAAACGCATCTCTGCTCTAATTCTTGCCTTCAGATTTTCAGGTCTGTTTACATAGATCGTTCTTTTTAAATTACCTCATAAGAAAAAATCTAAGAGTGTCATATCCGGGGATCAGGGCGGCCACTCTATAAATCCTCGCCGTCCTATCCACCTAATTGGAAATGCCTCTCTTACATTTCTTGAAAAGTGGGGAGGGAATCCATCTTGTTGAAAAAATATCCTTGGATCTAGATTTCCATTATTAGAGAATATTGTTTGCAGTTGTGGTATCAAAAATGTTTGGAGAAAATTTAAATAGAGGTCTTTATTTAAGTTGTCCTCAAAAAAGAATGGACCAATTATTCTGTCTCCTATTATTCTAGCCCAAATATTCACTTTGCCTTTACGCTGTGAGTGACATTCAACAATCGAATGAGGATTTTCGTCTGCATAATACCGGCAATTTTGACGATTAACCTAAAATGGTGGTTAGTTAATAGGACTTAATAGGTTTGGAACTATGATTCTCAAAGTGGTCAAAATCGAACCGAATGGGCGATTTCGTCTTACATAGGGTCCTTGTCAACGAAAAAGGCATTTGGGGGTTCGTGAGGTGTAAATAGGGATAAACTTACAATAGTTGCAACAATTCATGAATATATGACATTGTACCTTACCCATTTGAAGCCAAATGATAATCAAAACAATCGTTCAATTGTTATCAGAACATCAGGTTGATCCCTCTCATTAACAACGTTATTTAAGTTTAATTTTTAAAATTTTTGAAGTTCATATTTTTTCTCTGTTTTATTTTGTCAAAATAAAAATATTCGTTTGATTTGGGTATGAATTTTAAGAAAGCTAAAATTGTTGCTTTGTTTTCGTTCATCAAAATATTCACAATGTGTGATTAATATTGCTCTAGTTTTTGTAATAAACAAAAAAAAATACAAATCAGTCGTTTTATTAAAGGTATAAATAAAATTGTAATTACTTTTTTGCAATAAACCGTTCTACAAAAAACCTTTTAATGTGAGAAGAAGTGTTACTACTGTCGGCTGTGAAAAAAACATATTTGACGTTAATACAGTTTATTACAATTTAATATTAAGTAAGCGGGTGGTCTACTGCAAAAAAATCGTCAAATGATTTACAGAACAAAAGTTTGCGAAACTCTGGTTTAGAGGACTTTGCCCAATGATTGCCTAGAATAAGGGTTAAATTCCTTTGAAACATAAATACATTTCTGTTTAACTTTCAAACTTACTTGACCCTCTAAAGTAAACGTTGCTTCGTCAGAAAAAAGTATCCAATCTATTTCAATTTGTCGGTTGTCCAATGTGGCCATGATGACTTCGCAAAATTCTATCTAAGTCATCCTCCAATAACTCTTGTACTGGCTGCATTTTAAATGGTTTTATGCCAGCAGATTTTGTAATCTTTAAACTGTTTTATGATCAATATTGTGGTCACGAGATAATTGCCTTGCTGGTGTAATTGAGTTTTCTTGATAACTCAAAAGGATATCTAATTTAGTCTCATTTGATACTGTTGAGGTTCTTTTTCGAGGAACATGTCTTACATGACCCAAATCTCTAAATTGCTTTTGAATTTTGCTAATTGTACTTCGCGACAAAGGAGGTAAATCTGGTTGACACTCATGAACCAAAGCAGCAACTTTTTCTTGACTTCGTTTTCTTTCTCCATACCCGATCATCATCAGTATTTCGATTTCTAACGTTTCAGTTAAATACATCTTTAAAAAATAATTAAAGATTTAAAAATTTTAAATTACTTTACAGACAACGCAAATAACGATATTAAAAGCATTGATGTAAAAAGTACCTTTGTTCGGGGCGCAATATTAAAGAAGTGTATACAATTTTTACTTTTCTTCCGTAAAAATTAAATACAAATTAAAGTTAATCTGTTTAGTTATTTACTAAGCACTGTTTATACAGTGTTTGTATTGGCATTTTGACAATTCGTTACTATGACAATACAAATTGCTAAGCACGGCCCCTACTTTAAACTTTTACTGGTGCTGTTCAAAAGATGGACTACTTCCATTTAACATACATTGTCTATTTCTGTTACCTCATTGCATATCCCTCGGCCAACTATGATCGATTCTGGTTTTGTTTTTTACATGGACCATCGAGCTATACCTTAAGATACTAATACTTATTCCGTATCCGCATTGCACTCAAAAACTACTCTATATCGACACATCCCAGTAGGCTGTGCCAGCAGCCATATGCATCCGCAATGACGTCAGTTCCGCGGCAAAAGAATTTAAGGAACTAGTCTATCCGGGTGCCGTTGACTGAAGCAACGCTGATGTCTAGAATTATTGAAGTTTAATGCATTTCTTATGGAGCCGACGTATAAAGTATCTAAATCCTTGAAAAAATGCATTGGCGTTTAAAAACAAACTTTAGCTACTGCGAGCAATGTGTGAAATAGTCATTCAGGTATGGTCATAGAAAAAATTAGTTTTTGTTGGGGAAATTTGGGATACTTGAAGGTTAGATTCGGGCAGAGATACGTTTAATCGCGCCAGATGTTTTGGAACGGGTAAGGGAAAAATTCTACTATCGTTTGGGTCTATGCCAACAAGTTAATGGGGCAAATTTTCAACAATTTTTACACTAGAAAGGTAAGATTTCAGTTTTATTGTTATTATTAATGTTATTATATTTAAAAATTGGTTTTTAATAAATTTCTGACACATGGTTTGACAGATGTCAAAAAAAATATTAATGGCAAATTCCTTTTTCTATAAGCTTTCAAAAAAGTTGCCACAAAAGGTGTCTTCTAATTTAAAAAAAAAAGTTGCTTAGGGCTGTGTTTTCCCTTTGGGGCCCCAGTTTTTGTTTACATGACAAAAACGAAGCCCATCAAAAATCTTTGGGTACCTATTTCAGGATTTTAGAGAAATCCTATTCCCGGATTCGCTATAAGCAGCGTTCCATTTAAAATTCACTCCACTCTGTATATTTATTTCCGTTGTACAGAATTTTCACAATCTCATAGTGGTATGGTACACAGTTTATATATTGAGGGGAATGTACAAGGAGCTCAATATTGCCGTGGCTTTAATAAACCTTGTTCTGCTTGAAAGTACTACGTATTCGGGCATTGTTTAAATTATAATTTAGAAACAATCTTATAATATTAAGTTAATGATAATTATGGTGTTTTATATTTTAAATATTTATTTATATAATTGAATGTAGAGACAAAGCTATTAAATTTTAAAGAATGCCAAAACAATAAGAAGGATTATTATTATTAGTTATTTAAATATAAAACACAATTTATTTTATTTAAAATTAAAAATATATTACTATAATTTTTTTTCTTGTTTAAAAATAAGCTACTAGTTTCATCCCATAACCTTTTAAATTTTGGTGTTTTCTTTAATGATATAATTGCTGTAACTGACAAAAGGTTAGGGGGGTTAAGTCCAAAACTGATTAGACTGGCTGCCTTTCTAGCCAAATTAGCTTGCGGTGCTGGCATATTTATCTACTGGCTACTCATAGTGAATTCTTGAGCTTTGCGAATGAGCGCTTCTTTTACTGTTTTTGATCCGCCTGCAAAAAACGTATTTTGTTTCTTCTAATTCTAAGTCAGAGACATGATTCTGATTATATTGTGTTTGATTTATTGGATATCTTTAAAAAAATGTGTGTCTGAAAAAGTCTGCAATCACTCGCATAGCTGTTGATATATGTATGCATTGAACTTTTGGAACTGATGCGTTGATTCTGTGTATACATTTAATTTTCTGGAATATCTTTTGTGTTTTTAAGTAGTGCTTTATGTCACACTTGGTCAAAGACTTTGGATATGGGTAGGATTTGGAATTTGGCATTCGCTATAGCATTCGATGGATATGTTAGGGTTTGAGTCTGAAATTTGTCGATAGCAGGCAAGTTGAAATCCAAAAGTTACAGAACTTTGACCCGAATTTAACCAGGAAAAAATCATGTTTATGCATAATAAGTCGTTATATCCATTTTGGCTATACCTCAACATTTTTATGACTCGTGCAAAAACTTTTCCAATCTCGACGTTTCCCCGATATGTCGCGGGCCGGCAAAATTTTTGATTAACATGCAAGATCGATATTAAAACAAGAGAATAAAAATTGATAGGTTTTTATGATAAGATCATTCCAGAAACATACGGAGAAAATAGTACAATTTTTTCGGCCTTTAATTGTCAATTCACCTCTTTAAAATGCTCTAGAGAAATCGCATTTGAAGAAAATAAAAGCTTATCTGCCTTACTTTATTTGGAATGTAATTTATATAGCAATAATATAATATATATTTTATTCATGAAAGGTATATACAATAGCATTTTTCATATTATAAATATGCACCTGAGCCTAGGAAGGCTTAGATGTGCTATATTCGTTAAAAATAGCATAATGTTTTTAATAATCTTCAAATTCCATGTTTCTATTTACACTTCCTTAAGCACAAAAAGTGTGGAGGGTGAACCCAATATTTAACTGGCATAAAATATACAATTCGATTTGTAAATATGTGAAAAGCAAAAGAAAACACATAATGAGTAAAATATTAAAATTCAGTTTTTGTGGCTCAAAAAATGTAAAGCCTAAGGAAAGAATACTTACTTATACCTTTAAGGTATTTTACCTTTTATTATTTATTTAAAATAATTTAAATGACTCCCTGCATAGCACTCTTTAGGTTTTTAATATTAGCTGAAATAAATGCATTTGCTTTTTTCTTATAAATATTGCTATTCACAATATATCATATGTCTAATGGGAGCAAGTTGTACAGCTTGATACTCAAGTAATCAATTGACTTTAAAAATGTTGTGTTATTGGGTTTTGGCAGAATATATTGTTGGGCTATATTTATACGTGTCGAATAATTATGATTTATTTTAAGTTTTAAGTTTGCATTTTTATGTATAAAATGCAAAACATTACGGATGTAAATTGAATCGACATCAAAATAAGTTTGTATTTTTAAACAAACCTTCAGTGGGATAAAGTTTAGGTTTTTGAATTATCCTTAAGGGATTATATATATATATATATATATATATATATATATATATTAAATATACTTATATATAAAACTTATATATAAATAAAGTAAAATTAACATAATCAACAAAAATTAATCAACAAAAATAGTTTGTTTATTTATTATACTAGTAATTTGAAATTATCAAACTTTATTAAAATTCTTAAAAATCGGACATGAATATTGTGAGAAAATAGATTATTCTTCCTTCTAATTAGTTCAAGGGATGCACGTTGAAAGTCTTTACAGTTATTCACTATTACTTTCAGTAAAATGGCAAAATAAATTGATTTATCAAATTTCACTTATATGCCAAACTAGTTCTCAGATTTTGATTGCCACAACTGTACTTTCAGGTGGACCTCTTTAGGTTGAAGTGGCAAGTCGAGAAAAACCGGGAGACTGTCGAGTCCGTTATGTACAAGAAACAATCCTCATAGTACCCGAACCACAATTAGAATAGCTTTGACCTGATATAGGATCAATTATTTTTACTTTTTACTTTTTAATTTAAAAAATATTTTATCATCTGTCGCTCTAATACTTTTTACTAATTTTCAAAAAAGCATATATACATTTCCCAATACCCTGCCAAATTTTCCAACTCTAATGTAGTTAAATATTATGTTTGTTGCTTATTATTAGTATTATTGATAAAATTATAAGTAAATATAAATATACCTTGGAATTCTATATTAAATTTAGAATTTATCAACAGTTAATATCCTAAGTAAATGGGACGTATTGATATTATCGAGTGGTCAAATGGACCTAATAAACTCAGTTAATAAATAAGCTGAAGACTTCTTCAATAATCACCTGCTCAATTATTGTAGAGATGGCCCAGCAATGTCTGTAGCTTTCCATTCGGATGTTAAGTCAAAGTTATATTATTGTATTAATCTACGAGATATTCAGATTTGCAGAATATGTGTTATATTTTCGGCAACACCTTAATGTCTTCATAATAGTGAAGCCATTAGAATCATTCTCGTAGTTTACCAATAGTTCGGTTTTTTCCAAAGCGCACTCCGAATTTTCCGCCACATTGTTTTCTTTAATATGTCATTGATTCGGTTTGTTGTTACTTTTTTCCATACTATTTTCAACATACCACTTTTGCCAAGTTTTTTTCGTTCAAAATTTGTCCGATTCTAGGTGATTTTACATTTACTGTTAATGAATTTCAAATATAATTAAAACCCCGAGATATAAACGTAATAAACATCAATATCCTACTCATTACTATATTAACTTTCTTAAAACAAAAAATATAAAGTTATCTAAACAAACAAACAAACAAAAATATTAACTCTAGGAGAGCCTGCGGGAATCACTCAACTAGGATGGTTGCCGTAGGGATGGGTGGTAGATATCGACGTTACAAAGACATCGATTTTTTCGAATTAGCTTTTTTTTTAGATACTATAAAGCCTTTTTTTTAATATGGCTTGGTGGAGGGGCGGGCTCCGTGCCCCCTTCTGGCTGTGCCACTGCTTTGACCACGACTCATACCTATATATAATTTCTTTATAAATCTAAGATATACAAACCCTCAGCACAATGTTGTGTTCGGGTTTTTAAGAGTTTTTTCGTAAAACTTTTTTTCACTCTATGCTTGACTTTGTAGTTAGTAGTTTGAAGCTACGTGAGTAAATTTCTTTTTTTTTTTCAGGCCTGATGAAAAATGACAACGACAACTAAAGATCCCAAGAAGAAATATGTGGACATCGAAAATATTTTAATTAATATAAATTCTCGAGCTATTGCTCTTCAGACGAAAGAAACTAAGCGAAATAAAGTAATATTGGAAGCGGTAAGTAATTACATATTTTATTGCAAATTTAACGAATTCTAAGGTTGTATGTTTAAAATTAAAAGTAGTTTAAATTGATTTTAAAATTTTAGTCTATAGGTCAAACCCTAATCGAATTTTTATAATTTGTATTAAGTTATTTTCCTGTTCATTTTTACATTTAAACTGAATAATAAAAAGTTTCTTTACTTTTTATTAGATTCTGATAGAATCCGACTGATTAATTGACTTCGGCTTCGGCTACCTTCGGCTTTTGTTCGTATGTTCGGCAAATAATCGGCAAATTATGTTTCATTACTGAGGATATTGCCATTATGTGTACTTAAAACATGCTGCGAAAATATTTTTAGCAACATTTCCCACCTAGGGAACAATTATTTAGTTCAGTTGGCCAACAAATGCTAAGAGCTATAATCTCGAAGCTAATCTACTTGTGAATACGCATAGTCTAGTACAAAAACTCAAAATTGTGATAATTCTTGCCATTGTTAGTAAAAATATGAGTGAGGGCTCATTGGATTCGGAATAATGACGTCTAGAAAAATATGCGCTGAAAAAAAAATCACTGATTTTTCATAAAATGAGCCTGTCCTAAAAGTCTTAACTTTTGAGATACAGGATGGTAAAGTTTAAAAAGGAAACATTTTTTTTTCGTCCCAATTCTGATGCTATTGTAGATAACTGCATTAAATTTGATACACGTCTTCTATGCATTAAGGAGCATACGGATTTACCCAGGTTAATTACATATGCACGCCACTGGTAGAAATTTCAAACTTTGATTGTTAATAAAAAATGCCCATTTATGCATAAAAGACGTTCATCAAATTTCTTACAGTTATTTATCTATAATAGCATCAGAATTAGGATTTTAAAAAAATGTTTTTTTAAAACCCTATATCTCCAAAGTTAAGACTTTTAGGTTCATATTAAACTTTTTTTTCTTAAAAAGGTCCAACAATCACCCCTCTTTAACAATAGCATGCAATTAGGAAACGCCCTGTATAGTACTTCACAATGATGCCCCCTGTACAAAGTAATATGACAGACGGAGACAAACGGTAACTTTTGGCATACCCAAATATCCCAAAGTCGAACTGCATAGGTTAAAATTTTGATAAATCTATAATAAATAATTTGATGTGTTAATTTTGGAAAAATATGAATTCTGTAGTTTTTCAAATATTAATTGCAATATTAGATATTTTTTGACAGTATTGAACAGAAAATTAATTATTTTGAAGCAGTTTATTGACAGCTACTTTATGAACAATTTTACAAAAGATATGAAAATTCGATTCCTTCTAAATCGTTGTCTTCCTCTGAAAATGATGAGGTTTAGTCGTCACTACTTGAAGATCCCAGTGTGATAACTAAATCATCAATAACCGTTTCAATTTTGCCATCTACTTCCCAGTATTTATCTTTAATAGAACGAACATGTTTAACATACGATTTCCAATTTTCAGCCGATATTGAGTTAATCGCTTCTAATGTTATTTTATTTAAATCTTTAATTGAAAGTTCACCGGTGTTGCGCTCTCGAATATATTTTTTTACTCCTGCCCATGCAAGTTCAATAGGGTTGAGGTCGCACATGTATGGAGGCAGCCTTAAAGGTGTATGACTGAGGTTACGTATAAGACCGTCAATTTCATACTTTTTTCTCTAGGCTTGTTGGCTGATATTAGTTCATATGATATTTTTTCCATGTTGGATCACATACAAGATGGTTCGATTTAAGCCAAAATATCATATGTAGATTTGTAGAGTATTTAGTTGGCACATTATCTTCTACGTGAGAATGATAAATCGCATTATCCATTATCACGACTGATTTGGGAGGAATGTTAGGTAGAAGCTTGTCGAGCAACCACAATTATCTCTATTCATCTGTCCATGATAGTCTCCAGTTGTTAGTCCCGAGCGAAAAACTAAAGCAGCACCTTGAACAAATCCGGCTTGTGAACCAGCATGAACTATAATAAAGCGACTACTAGAGCAGATTCCCTGAACAACACCTTTAACCCTTTCACTTTGACAGCATTTGTTCACTGTTGTATCATTATCTACCCAAGTTTTGTCTAGATACACAATATTGCGTCCTTCTTGCCTATATTGCCTTACAGTTGATAGATATTTCACCCGCCAGTGAAAAATATTTGGTCTCTCAATGAGCAATTTTCGTTTATTTTGGCACTTGCCCCAAACTTGATCGTAAAAGCCGATTTAAGGTTTTATACCCGTATGGAAAATCTATTTTGTTCTTTACAGCACGAAGTAGGGGTTTGCAGGTCGGAACCTTCTTCAAGTTTACATAAAAATCCTCTATTGTTCATCGAATTACTTAAAAATCACCTTCGTCAATTTTATCTTTGTATGATAGTCGGAGTCTTTTTTTACCAGGAGATTTTAAAGGTGAAGTAGAACATGAGCGATCATTATGTTCTCTTTTAATTTTTCTTACCCTACTTTCCGAAACACCAGTGTAAAATGCAGCGCGTTCTGTTCGATTTTGAATTGGAATAGTGAAACTATTATTTTCAGCTTCTCTAGTACAGACATCTATAACGCTCGCAATAACTTCACGTGCCCCGCTTCGAATTGTTTTTCCTCTTTTGCTCGCCATCGTTACTTTACTTTACTAATAATAATTCAAATTCAACGCAACGCATTTGTATAGAAATGAAAACAAATGCGCGAAATGTATAGGCGCCGCTGGAAATAGCTAGAACCTTCTAGCGGCAAGTGCTTGGAGACTCCAGGCACATCCCAATTACACCACACACATTGACCAGTGTTACTATATCCTCGATTAATTTTCCGTACCGCGGCAAACTATTACAACAAATAAAATAACATAAAATTTATTTGCGTACACAAATTTTACTTTTCCGCTTGCTTAAGACTATGAACCTTTATTTTAAGGACCCCCCGGTTTTCTTTCGTGTCCTACACTTTACCGTATAATGAGATTATCACATTGCGATGTTTTAATTGTTATAATCTAACGGTTATTAATTATTGAAATTTTTTGTTTTTTGTTAGCTTCAGTAATTAATAATTAATAGATTATAACAATTAAAAATATCGCAATGCCATAATCTTATATAGTATAATTGTGATATCCACGAAGTGAAATAATTTTAGTATTTTGAAATATAAACGAAAACTCTAAAAAATTGTTAATTACCAATAGGCTAATTTACGAAATCGTATTTGTTATTATTGTTTTTTTAAGTGTTTAATATATTTCTTTTTAAATTTTTACCCTTGTATTCACTAAAAAGATTTAAGAGTTAGTCGAGGTCTAGTTGCCATGATACCTAAAACTCTTAGTTCGCCAGTTATGTTTCGCTTAAGTCAATGTCATTTTGTAATTGTGACATTTGAAGAAATATCTGTTCAATTGTTGAAAATGTCATCTTAAACCTATAACTGTCAAGTTAGACCTGGTCTAAATTTAAATCCTTTTAGTGAACACGGGTTTAATACCCGTATTAGGAAATCGTAACGGCTTAGCGAAACTTTTAAAAGGTTAGACTCAAAGTGTTTGAGGCCTAAACCCAGGTAAAATGTCCCTAATAAAATAAACATACTTATTATACTAATAATAAGTTGAGAATTTGCCAACAGGACAATTTTGATGGGAGCGACATGCCCTTCTGTATGTTTGTTCCTATCCTGAGCCAACAAAATTATCATAGTGACTCTCTTTTCTTGAATAAATGTTTTTAATATAGATAATATTATTTCTCTGAACCCGAAAGCAGTTAAAGACTGACAACTCTCTACCTTTTTGAAAGGTTTTTAATAATATTGTTTTATTAAACTAATAATATTGTTAGTAACTTTTATGAAATACGCCCCAAAGCTAAAGACCAAAATACAAAGCCGACAATACGCAACCATGTTGCTCTTTAGGACGCTGACCTTCCTCCAACGCACGGGCTCGACACAGCTTTTAACCTATTTTTACTTCGCTCTCTGTTTGATTTGTACTTTTAGTTCAAAGATAAATGGTACATATTTAGTTTACGTCCATCAGTCAGTGTACGAGTCATGAAAATTATACAGGGGGTAAATTAATTCATGTTCAAAGCTCTAGGAAACCATTTATTTCATAAAATCAAGAAAAAAATGTAAAAATGTAAAATTTTATATAATTTTGATATGTTTTACAGGGCGTCTAAAAATATAGTAAGTAATGCAAAAAGGTGATTAAAAAAAATTGATATGTGGTACATCTTAAAATAGAGATTTTATTCACGTTCTGAGATTTAATTTTTGAAATAAATCCAATTATTTTCAATATTCAGATAGATTATATTGGGCGGAGAAAAATTATGAGATTTTAATTAATTAAGAAGAAAATATGCCCCAATATTCCCCCTCCTCCCCGTATATTCAATATTTGATACCGTCAGATAATTCCGCCCCAAGTTTGATACAGAATTGTCAATAAAGCCATCATTAAAGCCATAACAGAGATCTGGAGGTAGTTTTGCCTTATAAATCTTATAAATGTTATGAGTCCCGAAAAGGATTTTTTGTACGGATAAAACATACTATTTTTTTCTCCATCCCCTGAATAGGACCTTTCGTAAAATTTAACCCTGTATAGCATTATTAGGTAGCGAAACACAGAAACTTAAGCATAATGTCACGTTGATATCAGTTTATTGCGTAACAACCAAATGCACGGCCGCCTTATTATATTAGATAGGTACCACCTTTCGCAAATTTAAAAGTTTTGGATAGGAGACTTTACGACCTAGACGGCCACAATTAATCTGAAATGTGTAAAAGGCAAACATCAGTACTATCATGGTGTTTGAACGCCTTTTTGGACCGCACTTTCTAAAGATTCAAAAAATCACGTTTTATAAAATACTAGCGGGTAACCACGACTTCGTTCGCGTAAAGACTATAATGAAAGGGATGTACTTAAATCGCCTCATTTGAGTACCTCTTTATAAACAACGTTTGTGGTTGCATTCTCTGGCTGTAAAATAGCCAAGCTACTACGCGAACTTACTCTAGAGCATGCGACATAGAGTTGACCATGTGAAAAACAATCGTAGCGCAAGTCTATTCCATCCAGCTCTACTTAAGGATTGCCCTTGAGATTTGTTAATTGTCATGGCGAAATAAAGCTTTAAAGGAAACTGTACACCTTTAAACTGAAAAGGATAGTCTGTCGGAATTAAAGGGATACGTGGTATAAAAATTGTTTCTCCCAGACCAGGGCCAGAAATAATAGTAGTAACCTGTAGCCGAGTCCATTACACAATTTTGTTTCGAAATTTCGAATAAGCATCACTGGTGCCCCCACTTTTAAAGTTAACTCATAAGGAGGGATTCCTGAAGGATTTAGAGAGTGTAGGAACTCGACAGGATAATTAACCGCATTTTCTTGGTCTATAACTACATCTATTGAGTAGTATGTTAATTGTAGAGCAGTAATGTTTTCCAATAAAGCTAGATTTATTTTATCTGCTGTGCTATTTTGTGGAGTTAATATAGCTCGTTCTTTAAACCAAGAAGCGGATTTATTTTGACTTTCGAGTCCACTATAAACATTTAAGGGGTAGTTTTACCCCCTTGGAAACTGAGTTTCGAAGAATCCCTTCTTATCGAACCTCTGCACTCTTAAATCAAGCTGTTTGCACAAGTTCAGCTTTCTACAGCAAGCGGTTTGAGAAAAACCGCAAAAATTAATCAATGACCCGATTTTTTCAAAAATCCTGTTTAATTTTATAAAAAATCTTAAAATAGGTAATAAAATAAAATAAAAACACGTGTTCAAGTGTTTTTCTGAATAACTAACCGTTTTTTAAATAAAAATATATTAAAGGGGTGCTTTTAGCCCCTTCGACACCCTGTCTGGGTTTTTAAAAAATTTTAACATATCTAAAAAAATAAAATATAAAGCATATTATGTTTAAGCGTTTTCCGAATAACTAACGGTTTTTTAAATAAAATATATTGTAATATTTAAGGGGTGGCTTTACCCCTTTGGGCACATTGTATGAATTTTTTAAAAATCCTAAAATATGTAAAAAAAAGTTAATTAAAAAACACGTGTTCAAACGTTTTTTCGAAAAACTAACCGGTTTTTAAATAAAAAAATATTGTATTATTTAATTGGTAGTTTCACTTCTTTGAACGCCATGTATGCATTTTTAAAAAATCCTAAAATATGTAAAAATATAAATTAAAAAATACATTTTCAAGCGTTTTTCCGAAAAATTGACCGTTTTTTAAATAAAAAATATTGTAATATTTAAGGGGTGCTTTCACCCCCTTGGAATTTGCGTTTTAAAAATCTCTTCTTATCGAACCTCTGCACCCTAACATCAACCCGAATACCAAAATTCAGCCTTTTACCTCAAGCGGTTTGAGCTGGAGCGTGATCTTTTATGTATTAGATAGAACTATAGATTGGGGCCTTGTTATCCTCCTAAAGCTTTAGGGACAGTGTGAATTGTGACGATCTTGATTGCGCTTACCAGTTGCGCCACTTTCCACCAGAGAGAAAAGGCGATACTTGTGCCCAATTAGGCACTCGGTGTCCTTCTACCACAAGTCAGGGGCAAGGTGTCGTTTTGCACTTGTTCTGCACCAGGTACGAACGCTCACGGGTTTGGTAAGGCGATATTTGTAGACTGTTGAGCACTTGAAATAACTTCTAGAAGATCAGGATTAAGAAAAAACCTTGACGCGCACATGTGAGGTTAGGGAGTTTAGATATGTTATTCGGCACACTTTTAGCTCAACTGTTTTTTTCGCCGTGTTTTCTCGCTATTTTAACTAAATCTACTGGATAGATAGATGTTTGAAATTTGACGAAGTTGTATTCATCCAATTTAGATTTTTGTACACTGTAAATTATGATAAAAAAAAACGATTTTTTTCTTAACTTAGACCAAGATAGAATACACAAAAGTATTTTTAAGATCCGATTTTTTTTAAATTGCAAAATTTAATATTGTAAATATATCAGATTTCAAAGACAATAAATAATACACTCAATCATAACTCTCTTTTACTAGTTTACATTTCAAATACAAACAAAATTACAATATGATTTTTCATAATGAGTACAATAGTTCAGATGTTTCAGATCAATTTAATTCAGTTTGCCAAACGACGGTGTACAACCCGGTTGAAGATATGTTAAATCGTTTACATATTTTTCTTGTTCATATTTCGGCTTCTTCAAAATTACCGTATGAGCTGGTCGATTATCAGTGCAAATTCGGTATCTGAAAATATTGGAGTACTTAATAAAAGTATTAAGTTGAAATAAGTGTAAATTATTAAAAAATCAAAAAATTCGACTTCTTAAAAATAACTTTATTTATAAAATAAGTGACACTTTACTTTATATAGTTACCTATTATCCCGTTTACACCATAAAATAAAAATAAAAAGACTTCTGAATTCGCCGTATAGGTACAAAAAATGTGCGTGTTTCTATGTCTTGTTTGACCTATTTATTTTTTTATAATCGGTATGTTCATTTGGTAATCAAAATTGTAAATCTATGTCTTGTTGCAAAAATGGTGTTTTTGTCCTACGTCGGTACCGAGGCTCAAAACAAGGCAAAAAACATAATTTTACAAATTTCTCAAAAATTAATCGTTTAGACTTTAGATGATAAATGGCTGAACGTGTAATAATTGCTGATATTGAGAAAAAATACTAAAAATGTCTCGCCATCGAGACATTTTTAGTATTTTTTCTATATATATTTACTAACCACCCTGATAACACCCTGAGAACTTCTTGAAAATTTCATCCAAAGTTGTCAACATGGAATAAAATATTATTTTTTTATTTTGAGTGTTTTTTAAATCGGTTTTGATTTTTTTATAAATATTTTTATTTCACACTTTTTAGTTTTATGTATAATAAGTTTTATTGTAAAGGTCAGACTCAATGTTTTCGAGGCCTAAACCCAGGTTAAAATGTTGAACGTCGCTAATAAAATAAACAAGTATTGGGATCCTTTGAACTTAAAATTTTGCCAGAATCAAGGTAATATAAAAACCGCCTTATATTTATAGACAATCAACAATACAAAATGCCAAAAATTAAAATGGCTAGTAGAATTGAAATTCGTACACTTAGAAACGCCGAAAACCATATGAAACATGATATTTTGAATTATTTTTTTCTTTCAATTTTAACCAATTTTCCATCAAACACGTCAGTTACTTTGGTTAATTACAATTCATGCATCAATTTCCGGATTAATCAGTGTATATAGAACCATGGTAACTAAAATTATGTATAAAAGCAATCTATACCAAGGACAGAAAATCAGCATTATATATTGTCAAAAAATCCCTCTACATTATTAAACAGAGCGCACCGGCATTTAGCCTGTGCTAACCTGGTACCGAACTACCTGGCGCCTCTGCGCTGCCTCGCTCCAGCGTTGACCGTCAGCTAACCGGGTACCGATCCACATATTTAGTCCATAATAAACTGTTTTAAAAACTCTTACTTTGATAAAATTTGTCGAATTTTAAAGTGAAATATTTACTGCATTTTCTTCTTTGAATGCCAATAGTTGCCAACATAATACACAAAACGAAGAAAAATTCCCTCTTAAAAATAGCAATTGACAGATACAATTTTATTATGTGAGTTTTAAGGGCTTCGGTAAACTATGTTGACACTCCTAAATCTCGTTTATTTTTGTTTCTTTTTGTTTTTATCCACCATTCTAGCAGCAAGTTGAGAAAATGTGTGGAAAACTCTCATCAGCACTCAAAAATTACTTTAAAATGTGATTATTATACAAATTAAAGGTAATTTTGATTTCAAACATCTTTCTGACTGTTCCCATCGCCATGATTGTTTTAATTGTTTAATTGCTAAATTTTTCGTTTTAAGGCTGTCAAATTGTGACGGGGTGCGATTTTTAATTTTTTTTTAGGAAAACTCTTGCATATTCCGCAATTTTTATTTTTGAAATGTAATATTACAAATGGGTACTTTCTGGAAAAAAAATAAAATATGCAAAAATCATCTCTCAGGATGGTTTACCCGACCCAGTTTAAGTAATTTTTTTTAATTATCACACAAGTCAAAAAAGATTATATAACATTTCGGCTAAGAAAAAGTTGCCCCATAATATAAAAACACACAATTTACATATACCTACCTAGGTAGCTTATTTGGAACACATAAACATCTTTTTAAATATGTAAACAATAATAGTTAGATTATGGACGAATTACCCATCTTGCAGTTTTTATATTCTAAATATCGGAAACTATGAGAATAAAGAAACGAACAGTTTGGATTTCAATTTTTTCATGATTAATGCCCGAAACTGTTATAAAAATGTAAGTCTTATTTTCTGTATCTAAAAAGATATCCTTTGCTTAATATTGAAACTAAAATAAAATTTCAATAATTTACCGCTGTGATTTGGGACTATATACATCAAATTTTTCAGTTCTGCTATTGGACTCTGCAGGATCAGTTTGCTGTTGCTGTCTTTCAAACGGATTTGGATATTCCCAGTTTTTTATTGATATTTTTCTAACATGTTTACCATTGTAATGAGGCAGCACTAACAGAGTTTTTAGTTTAAAGCGAGCACTCATTGTATCTTCTTTTTTCTGTAACTTACAATTTCGATTATTTTTTTGACACAGACAGTAACCACCCGTCATAAATATGATTTAAACATGTACCTATTTTGTCAGGTTGGTTGTACCACCATCGTTGTCAGGAGTTAAAAATGCACCAACCTATAGCGATTTTTAGTTTTGTCAAAAATTATGACTGATGTCCCTTTTTTCATTCAAAATCTTTCCATTTATCTCACGAACATTTAATCATGGCAAGATTATTTGCATCTCCAAAAAAGATTCAGTTGTACCGAATCCAACCTCGGTTTTTCAGTAATAAATTGGAACAGCAACGCCTGACAGAAGAAATCGGTGATGAACTGTTGGAAGACGAAGACAAAAACATCACGCCAGCCATAAGGTATAATGTTTGCAGAGAGAGAACTGCCCAAACTACTCAAAAGTATCAGTTTCCCAAATCTCCCGAGGAAGATTCACCAAAGTCCGAGAATTTAGATAATTTACATTTGTCCTCTATGGATACACCTGTGTTCGACCCAAATTCGGATGATTTACGATCTCCCGGTTATAGACAATTTGAGGCTTCTTCAACATATAAGAACCTAGTGTTACCATTGAAAGCGTCAAAATTGTCAGATCCTTTCCCTTCTCCGGTAAAAATGATGCCTTCACACACCGTCTCTGATCAAGAAAAAGCTGAGCAAATGATGGCTGAACGTAGAATTCCAAGAAGTATTACCAAAAAGAAGTGATAATTTTGTCATAATGTTAAGTACTTGTGGAAAATTGTGAGTCTTAATAAATGATTTCATTCTTGTTTTTCCATTATTTTCTGAAATTTTTGATATGATTGTTCAAATTTTTCGAATTTGCTTTTAAAAATAATAAGTCATAAGTATACAGTATTATACAGTGCAATTTCTACAAAACTAGCAAATATTTAAGGGTGCATTCCATATATATATATATATATATATATATATATATATATATATATATATATATATATATATATAAATCTAATGAAACAAAATTTCGGGTATGCGGTCTATGACTATAAAAACACTCTTTTGGTTTTTAATTCTCTATATTTCGTCAATTTTTTGTCGACTTCATCAGGAGAAAGAAAACTTACAGTTAGTCCATTGTATATATAAAATAGTGGACGTTTTGTTGACGTCAAGCCTGAACAGAGCGGTACAGTTATTCTAAATGACGACGTCAAAAAATTGACGAAATATAGAGAATTAAAAACCAAAAGAGTGTTTTTATAGTCACAGACCGCATACCCGAAATTTTGTTTCATTAGATTTATTACAGTACGGTCGATAACCAAATTTCTTTATATATATATTTATGTGGAATACTGTATATATATATATATATATATATATATATATATATATATATATATATATATATATATATATATATATATATACAATGAGGGCATAAAGTCTGGAAACCTTGAGATATGTCAAAAACTATACAAGTTGGGTAAAAAAGTTTCATATAAAAGTTGTATAGTTCCTTACGATTTATGATTCAAAAATGTCTTGAAATATACAGGGGGTTATAAAATCAAGTTACACGCCAAAACTTAAGAATCTCTAATGGAACACCCTGTATATTATTTTATTTTAAGAATCTACATGAAATTCTGATCATATTTTATTAAGCATACCCTATCCCTAAAGTCAACTGTTTTTGAGATAAAAAAATGAGAAAACTGTTTTACAAAATTTTTTTAATGACGATTAACAACGATAGTCTAAAATTCTAAATGATGCGTTTTATCGTAATAAATGCTGGAAATGTTGTCCGTTCACTCCCTGACAATATCCTAATCGATTGATGAACTCTTGTTGTAGATTACGAATGAAAGTAGGTGGGATTTGTCGGATTTCATCTCTTATATGATTTTTCAGCGCATCGATATTAGGAGGTCTGTTCAAATAAACTTTGCTCTTTAAATATCCCCACAGAAAATAATCTATGGGAGTTAAGTCCGGGGACCTGGCCGGCCATTCGTAGGGACCACGACGTCCTATCCACCTGTTAGGAAATATTTCACTGAGATACTGCCGAACAGGTAGCGCGTAGTGAGGTGGTGCTCCATCTTGTTTACCAGGATACAATTGCTAAGGCAGGAATCAACTCGAGTTGTAAAAAATCAAGATAAATTTCTCCGGTTAAATTTACGTCGAAAAAGTAGGGACGTATATCTATATCTTGAAATATTCCACCCCCAACAAATATCTACAGTTTTGTCGGTTGACAGTACCATTAAGAAAAAAGGTGGCTTCATCGGAAAATAAAATATTTCTACAGTCGGCGGTCAAAGTCGTCTTCATTTAATTCATGGATTAATCTTATTTTGTAGGGATGATACTTTGCCGTGTGCAGAATATTTTTTACCGATGATTGACTAAGGTTTGAATCTAATGCTACTTGACTTGTAGGTAAATGTGGATTTTCGTTATAACTGAGTAAAACATTCAATTTCATATCATCATCTAGTTTTGGCCTACCTGTCCTGGGAAGATCTTTTACACAACCATGATCACGAAATTTTTTGATAATTTTGCTAACTGTGGATTTTGCAATTGCTTGTTCTCGCTCGGGATGCCTATTATTAAAAAGTTCACATTCTTCGTCAAGATTTCTTTGGCGATCTCCCCATCCAAACATCATAAGAATCTCTATTCTTTCTCTTTCTGAAAGCATTTTTATCAGGAAAAAAGTAACTCTCCAACAATATGTTAAAAGTTGACACAGTTTATTGTCAGTACATGACAGTTTCTATGGGAGTTCTAAAATAATCCACCAGGTTTCACTATGCATAGGGAAATGAGTTAATTTTGTTTAAAGCCAAATTTCCATTTTCTCATTTTTTTATCTCAAAAACAGTTGACTTTAGGGATAGGGTATGCTTAATAAAATATGATCAGAATTTCATGTAGATTCTTAAAATAAAATAATATACAGGGTGTTCCATTAGAGATTCTGAAGTTTTGGTGTGTAACTTGATTTTAAAACACCCTGTATATTTCAAGACATTTTTGAATCATTAATCGTAAGGAACTATACAACTTTTATATGAAACTTTTTTACCCAACTTGTATAGTTTTTGACATATCTCTAGATTTCCAGACTTTATGCTTTCATTGTATATATATATATATATATATATATATATATATATATATATATATATATATATATACACACATACATATATATATATATATATATATATATATATATATATATATATATATATATATATATATATATATATATATATATATATATATATATATATATATATATATATATATATATATATATATATATATATATATATATATATATATATATAATATATATATATATATATATATATATATATTTTGATAAGTGGTCGTTCCGTGGATTTTTCCGGGGCAATGTTCACGAATATATAGTCAATTTTTTACCCACGTTTCGTTTCCGTGTTGTCCATCATCAAAGTTCATAATGTAAATTCAAGTTTTTCAACTTTTTTAAAAATTATGTTAGTGATGTGAGTTCTGGAATATACTAAATGAAAAAAAAATTCTTTTTCTTTTTTTTGGAAAAATCGGTATTTCCATTTAAATGTACACAAACTCTTTAAAAAAAACTGTTTAAACATACTTTTGGCCACTTTCACCGGTATTGCATAACCTTAACATCATGAACGTTACTATAAAATGTCGGTGAATTATACCATATTAATCACTAAAGTGCTTTTTTTTCATTTTTGAATCATCAATAAGAATATATAATATGTATCTACAGGCTAGTTCACTAGTCCAATTGCTCTCGTGTTACAAGTTCTGGAACAAATTGTTAAATACTAAATTTGTAGGATATAAAAGTGTACATATTATAGACATATTGCCATGAATAGCGAATGTTTAAAAAAAATGCGGCGAAACCGACTAATATTTTTTAAATAAAATAATCTGTATATTTTTGCATTAATTTTTGAATTATGTTTAACATGTTTGAGTTGCAAATGCATTGAAAAATATAAGAACCTGACTTTTGCCTTTGTAAGTGGACAATAAAGACGCTTTGACCATCTGGTTATGGGAAGTTGCAGATATGGACTTCAGCATTTTATGCCCATAAGGTAAATAAAAGTAATGAGCGTTTTTGGAAATGATTATTTTAGTAGGTGCGTGTAAATAACTGGGTAAAAGTGAGTAGTATAAGCCACAATATATAAAATTATAAATAAATACACAGTATATTTATTGTATAAATAAAAATATATTTTAACTTAAGCCCAATTGGTTTAGCTATCACTCTCATCAGCTAAGGTAATTGTCATGGGTCCTATTTACTTGCATACATTTTCGAAGCTTCAACATTAACTGCATGCTGAATGGAATTCTTCCAGCTTTCACAAGGTATATCATTTATAAGCTTTTTATTCATTTAATATCTTATACATTCAAAGTAGAATAGAAAAAAGGTTTTGTGCCCATACTATTTATTTAACTTGATGTCAAATATGTTCACTCGGAATAAATACACAATAATATGGAGGAAGTCGTAAAACAATGTGTCCTATTTTCTCAATCATACTACCAATACCAAAAATATAGTACGTTGATATTAGCATAATTAGAAAAAAAAATATAAAGTTTTGCCATTTGGAGATTATACACACCACGGGATAGTTTTCAAAATCAAAAGAGTTCCCAACTGAGAAGTGTAAGCTTCACCGCTAAAAACCACCCTTAATGCGCACTATGTTGGTTTTTGGCGTCGCAAAGAAAATTTTATACTCACTAAAAATTATCCCTGTAAAATTTCCTACAAAAAAGGCTCTTTTGCTTATTAAATTTTATCCAAGGCTTTTCGAGCACCTAGCGATCGAAGTCAGGGGTTGCTTTCAACATAGATTACATATACGAATTTTTGTTCATTTGACCTTACAATTAAAAACATTTTTAATTTAATGATTACAAACACGTTTAGACGTTAAAATTACGATGAAAAAGTATAGTAATATATAGCTAGAGTTTTAAGAGGTACCTTAGAATAGACTATTTTGGGATACGCCACATTGAGAGATTAACGACTAGTTGGCAGCACTGGCAGCGGCGCCGCGTCCTCGGCAGTCGCAGTAGGTGTTGACTTTTCTCGGCTGTGCACTAGTTAGTTGTCATATTTTTGTTATGTATATTTGTTCGTTACATGAAATATTTGTATCTCTTATCACAATTGTGTTATTGGTTAGTGCAATTTAAATCAAGACAAATAATATTAGAACATAAAGAACCAACAATAATTGTGCTTTTAATTACATTATCGTTTTAAAAATCATAAGAGGCCGTACAGCAAGTTGTGTGATTTGTGAAAAATCGCTATCTGAATCAAACATAGTAAGGACTATGGCTTCACCAACTGGAAAAATTAAAGTTGGTAATGACATTATTTAAGTAAATTCCAGTAAACTTTTCCAACGAATAATATGCACTGTCCATTCTTCAACCGATTTGCGTTCTTGCTTCAACCATGAACTTGCTTCTGTACCTTTATACCTATTTGACAATAATGGAATGATGAGAAAGGCAAAAAGTCGGCATTTTATGATATCTTTAATGCAGTTGCGGAACGAGAAATCAACACAGGAAAGTATCACTGTACGTATTTGACTGTGGTTGACCACACGGTCTCGCCAAAAGAAGGTACCTTTAGAGATGTTTATGCTGCAGATACCAACTGTATTGGAGGGCTACTCCGAAAATAGGACAAGCACAAAATGTATCGAACGTGAAAGGCGATTACTTAAACGTACGAATCGTGAGATCGTTTTTGATAACAATACCTTATTTGTTAAAGAACAAAGTAAATTCCTAAGCAATATTAAAAATAATAAAGATTCCTTTCGCAGCTTTCTGTACACCTAAATAGCGAAAATATCAGCAATGATGTCCAGATTGTCCGTACTGCTATAAGAATATCAGGGAAAAATAAACAAATTCTAATTGTTCTTCTTGTTTTAATAACAGCACTTTTCCGGAAGATAGAGGCATTATATTTCTAAAACGGGCCATAGGTAATGTGAAAACACGAATTTACAGTTCCGGGGACTTACAATGACTAGTATTTTAAGCTAATTAAAAGAATCAATTTTATTTATTCATGCTATAGGCGGCTGTGACACAACATCAGGAATTTTTGGAAAATAAAAACAATAATAGGTACGTTTAATAGGAAAAAAGATCTTGATAGTATCGTAGATGTTTTTAACAAGGCAGAGTCAACACCCGAAGAAATTGAGAAAGCTGGAGATAGGTTTATGTTGGACTACACAAACTTCAATCATCACAAAGGCTGCCTTACTGAGCAAAAATGCGCTTTTTTTAATAAGTTAGGTGGTCAAGCAAACAGCAGTGTAGTTTAATTAAAATATCAGCTGCAGTACAACAAGATTCCCGGCGTACTATCCTGCAAGTACAAATACGGCGAGAACAATCTTTAAAACCCGACCTATGAGACTAAAAGAAAATTAACAACACACGGTCACCTATATACAGAACAAAGGCGCCCGCTCCAGCCTCAATTTTCCCATTAATAACGTCAAACTGCAAACAAGGTTGTGCTGCTGCTGCTTTCGAATGTGGGCTTTGCCAAGGGCATTTACCCTTTCACTAGTGTTTTGGAGAATCTATATATTCGGGCTTGGATAATCCAGATTTATTTTTCAATCAGATCCTATCTGTGTATCACTTCCAAGCTAAATTTCTTCTAAGTTGTATTTTATGTCACTTCTCAACTTTTCATCACTGTAAAGAAGACTGTTAGTATAACCAGCACAACAAAGGTTTTTCGCTCCCGGGCGTGGAGGAGCATTACACAGTTTGGGGACTGCCTCGGTTTGGATAGAGATGTGATATTTTAGACATTGATTAATTTATTTTGTTTATTATTATGTTTTATAAATTATTATATATATTTTTATATTTTTTACTTTAGGACGAATATGTAATATGAATTTGTTTAAGCAATCATATTCAAATCTTATTTAGAGTTAGAAATCTCATGACAATTGATACAATTTTTTCATTTAAATTTGATAAAATGGTCTTTAATGAAAAAGGAGTTATCTGGCCTGAATTCCGAATTTTTTTATATTAGTCTCCCACCACTATGGGACAATTAAATATTATGTGATCTAAATCCGCAATGTCAGTAGTACATTCATAAAAAGGGTTTTCTAAGATGCCTATTCTGTGCAAGTGATATAGGCAATGACCTGTTCTTGTATGTTATGCCCTTGTTCCAAGATTCAAAAGAGAATTCTCCTTGGACTGAGGCAAACCAACCACCCTTCTATTTAGTTGACTTTTTCCAGAGAAAAGATGCAGTTGCGTTGTATAACTAAGTGCGGAACTTCGTGAACAAAAACGTGTCTTTGCCTATATTTTGCAGTATTAAATCTGTTGCGTGTATACTTTGAACGTTAAGTCACTTTTGAGAGCTTTAAGCCGGAAGGCGACCTGTATTCGTTTTTACCCTTATTTTCAAGCGGTTATTTTTCGAAATACATTGAAGAATATGAAATATGCAAAAGAACCGCTTTTGTAGAAAATTTTATGAGGAATATTTTTAATAAGTATAAAATTTTCTGAGCGATTTATGGTTTCTGAGAAGAACGCCAAAAACCACCGCAGTGCGCATTAAGGGTGGTTTTTCGGGGTGAAGTTCACATTTCTAATTTGGGAACTGTTTTAATTTTGAAAACCTTTTCTTTGGTGCGTATAATTTCCAAATGGCAAGACTTCGGAATTTTTTTTTCTACTTTTAAAATTTTCAAAAGATCGCTTTTTTAGAGCTAAATTTAAAATAGACGTCATTTTCAAAAAATATTTCTTTATTTTTTTATGCGACTATGGTAACTTGCCTTGTCCATAACAATAACACTATGTTCGGGAACACTCGATAAAAGTGAATTTTGAAACCAATTTCCAAAAAATCCTGGGGTTGTACCTTCGTGATAGTTCAAACTTGATTATTTTGTTTTTCGCAGATAATACCAAACACTTTAAAACCCAGTTACTTTCAGATCCAACATCAAAAATGGTTATTTGTTCACCTTTATTTGATGGTGCTTTGGTTTGACATTTTATACTGTTGTCAACCCACCATTTTGGCACAATATCATGGGTATCGAACCAAATTTTATTTAAACAATTATTGGCTCATTATTATTAAGGCAATCAATCCCATCGGTGCCTGTTTCCTGTAGAACACAATTGAAATCATCTTCACAAACTTAGGGCTTGTGTGTATCAAGTGAAATTATTTCTTTCCGATGTCCAACCGTTTTCCATTTGCATCGATTCAAAATGCTCAGAAGGGCGATTTTTATTTGTTCCTAACTATAAAACTAATAACTTCAGATATGAATTCTATAGATTAAATTTACATAAAATGTTATACAATAATTGAAAATTGCAAAAATATACCGGGTGTTCTATTTAGAAATATATAAGTTGGTTTGTCCCTACCGTTTTGAAAGAACCTGTGTATTTAAAAATATTTTTGAAACATGCTTACTCTTATGTCACAGTTTTGTAGTGGTGAATAATTAATTAATTTTTTTATTGGTTCTTGGGATAAACCTTGTCAAAGTGGAATTTTTATCAGACGCCTTCGATTGCACGAGAAGTCTCCCCGAAATCTGAACATTGAATGAGCTCGGAGAAATTAATCAGGCGGGCTTTTATACCCGACTTGCTCGCCAAACTGTGACCCTGTGTTAAGATCGGCTTCCACATATAATGTAGACCGTAACCCGTACCTCTATTGAAGTTTTTTGTGTGTTTAAGAATTTCAATAAACCCTCTAACTTTTCTTTTATACAATTCTCGGACCGACGCTAGAACCTTGATTTCTTTTACATTTATAATATGGCCAGTATTATGGTCTATATTAAATGATATTCCCGATTTAATTAGTATATCCATATTCAGTTTTGAGAAGCCTGTGAAATCAAATACTTACATAATAACATATCACGATTTTATTTTCAGGTGACAGGCATGATTATAGACAAAATGAAGTCGAAAGATCCACTTTTTTTAGGGCTTTATAGGGACAAATTTTATGGTGGTAGTTTTTACGATAATTTAAAAGTAGGAAATCCGAATGAATTTGACTTAGATTTAATTTTAAACTTACCGGTAAGTATTGGTTAATGTATTATTTGTAAACGGAAATTTTACAAGTCTGATGCAAAATTTCCCACAATTGTAATGATTTTGACATACAAATTGCGGATCAAATAGGGACAATTACAAATTATTTTAAAAAATGATACTAAATTGTACTAGTTTCAATTTTTATCTAGTGTGTTTGTTTATTACAAATTGCTGCCTTTGTTTCCTTACAGAAATAATATTTTTGAAGAAAGTGTTGAAAATATTCTTACACAAAATAGATGACTTCATTTTTAAATATTTATTTAAGTGTAATTTTTCTTTTTATATAGAGGTATAACCTTTTTTACACGAATTGTAGATTTTTAATACAATACAATCTACTGTTACATTAATCAAAATATACCTTTTTGTTTCATCTCATTGTAATAAATTTTCAAAAAATTATGCAAAATAAATTTTGTCACAAATTATGTGAAGTATTTAAAGGAATATGGATAGGAAAATAATTAAAACAAAACCAAAAAAGATCTAATATTTATTAAATAATAAAAGAGAAAAATAATATACAGTTTTTACATGAAGAAAAACTGATTCTGAGTTAATTTTACAATTCATCTATTATAAATTATTTATTATCTTTTTAACTTGGGTATGTAAGGTTTTAGAAAAACATGTTTAATCAAGAAATTATAGAGACAAATATACACTTTGAGATAAAATTACTTCAAATCTGACATTGATGATTAAAATCGAAAATGAAATGAAAATCCTCTGCAACGTACCTCGTTTAACTTTTGCTTCGTTGGGTAAATTTTGCGGCAGTTGTTATGGATGACTACCAAGGTTTTTGTGCTCTATCGAAGTAGGTTTGTTATCCTTTCTTCTTATTTCACTCAAGAAATATTTTGAATCCCTTTTTCTTTATTGTAACATCCTTTTTCTCTGCCAGCCGTTCTCCACATCTAATAAGCCAAGCCCGCCATAACAGTGAATGTCTTTGGACCAAGAAGCGTTCTTCTATGTCACTTTTGTTAGCATTAATAACCAACTCTGAAGAACAAGAAAACACGTATTAACAAACCTTTTTAAATAGTACCTACGTTGTTTTAAACAGCACTACTATTTAATTTTAGGAACACTATTAAAATATTTTAATTTATTTTTTGCATGTGACCATCTAGATATTATATACTAAATGCATTTTCTTCCCTCCGCCCCCTCACGGCTTCTATGTAATTAGAACGAGGTATAAAAGGTCTCCGAAATCAGTTCAGTCCTTAAAAATTCTAAAACGGTTAAATTTACCAATATTTGACTGTCGATTTTGGCCATAGCCTCTGACGCTCCAGTCAAATGGATACTCAGTATACCTTTATTTGAGATTCCCAATTAGATTAAAACATTTCCACCATTTTTCATATTTTTGGAAACAACCCTCATTGCTGTGAGCGCCCGGTATGGTGAAAAAGCCGGTTTTACAAACATCAAGATAAATAGAGCTATATTATCCTGAAATAATACAGAGACATATTATTTTGTTACACCTCTAAAGATGTTTACACATGTCTAACCCTAATGTTAAGTGAAATATACAATTTTAATCACCATCAGGTAAAAGTTCTATTTTAGTATATTTAGACATGTTTTCACTTATCTTTAAGGGTGTTCATATACTGTTGAAATGCGAATAATTTGTTCATTGTCGGGCAGGAGTTTAAAAACAGATTGATTTAATTTAATTTTTATCTAATTGTATACTAGACCAACTGAGGAAGACGTTCATATGACTATCGCAATTTACCGTAATCTCATACTGGTCTTATAAAAAATCATTTATTTTCCTCAATCGCCTTGGCGTCTTTCCCGGAAAACCACAAAAATTCTGCTTGGAACAATTCATGCAATTCAACAATTTATATTCAAAAGACGTTTTTTGTATTGCTGCCAATTTGATTTTAATATTTTTTCAAAAGATAGAATATGATTAAAAAAAGATAATTTTAAGTGATTAACCCCTAATAGTGATGTACCCGCAGAAGAAAGAGCTTTACCAGCTGTATGAGATTTATTTAAAAATGAATTCGCAAACTTTATTATTTTACTAATTAACTCGTTGGCTACTCCGTCAAACTGATGAGACCTAGAAAGGTCGAAAGTAACGATTTGGGATTACAAGTAACACAAAGATAATATTCAATTCAACGGAAGCTAGTTTAGGAACAACTGTATTCGTACTCCAAACATTTCACCAAGCTGTAAAGGCGTTGATGAACAGGATCTTTTCTAAATTGTTGGATTCGCTCGCGCCAACGGCTGTCCGTTAAAAGGCTACTATCCAAAACCAAAAAAGATCTAATATTTATTAAATAATAAAAGAGAAAAATAATATACAGTTTTTACATGAAGAAAAACGGAGTTAATTTTACAATTCATCTATTATAAATTATTTATTATCTTTTTAACTTGGGTATGTTAGGTTTTAGAAAAATATGCTTAATCAAGAAATTATAGAGACAAATATATACTTTGAGATAAAATTACTTCAAATCTGACATTGATGATTAAAATCGAAAATGAAATGAAAATCCTCCGCAACGTACCTCGTTTAACTTTTGCTTCGTTGGGTAAATTTTGCGGCTGTTGTTATGGATGACTACCAAGGTTTTATGCTGTATCGAAACAGGATCTTTTCTAAATTGTTGGATTCGCTCGCACCAACGGTTGTCCGTTAGAGGGCTACTATCCGTGTATTAGTTGTAATCCCAATTTCGTTGCTTTCGACCTTTCTGGTTCTCATCAGTTTGGCGAAGTAGCCCAAGAGCTAATTTACATTTTGACGTTTTGTGGTTAGTAAAAAGTTATTGATTCAAATGCAGAGAACAAGTTGTTCAAAAAAAGGCCGTGCCGGGAAGGGAATTTGCAGACTATTTTGCATATTGTGTTATAAATTAAAAGCAGAAAAGAACAGATAAATACTCAATAGCTGACACATATATTTGCAGATCATTACTGACCCTTGCGTGATGTGTAGTGACCAACCAGGTTTTGTTCAAGTTAAAATTAATCAATATCATAAAATCTTGGAGCGGCCAGAACAGGAAAAGGTCAGATATAAGTAAGTATGTAGATTATGTAACTTAGATACACAGTATATTTTTTGTTCACATGTTTGCATTATTGGAAAGTATAGACATAATAACAAGATAACCGATCATCTAGGGCTGCTTCATTCATAAAATCGAGTATGTTTTGACGCAATTATTGAAGTACATAAACATATACTACAAGTAAATGTGGCAAAGAAAAAAATATCTATCCTCGCCGGATCACGCAAACACGGCAACACTGTAAAGTTATAATGACATATTAGATTTGTTTAGGCAAGTACTATAGACCTAGGTTGTGTCCTGGGGTCTGATGATGAAGCCGGAAGGTGGTCGTAGGAACTACTCAACTAAACAAAATAGACACGTCGTGTTTGGAATCGTTGGATTTTGAAAAAAAATTAATATTAAACACGACGAGACGAATATGCATAAGTGGACATAGTAAGGCAAATTTTAATGCTAAAGAGTGCAAAATAAAAAAAAAATGTTTTTAGAAACAAGCTTTTATTTATAAACTGTGGCACTAAAAAGTAAAAAAATATAAAAAAAATAGAACCGACTTAAAAAAATCGCTAAAAAATGAAAAATAATATTTTATTTCTTCCTTAAATATAGACACAGCCATTACAAAATATAGTTGATGTATTTTATATTATATTGTATATAAACCCAATAACCCCTTATATCTTTTAAAACTGATGCCGGAATCACTTGCTCTCAGGGCCCCTTTGTGGAAGTGTGCAAGCGCAAACTGCTGTTTTCATCCAATCACTGAGTTCAAAATCAAATGATAATATTCACTTCCTATAGGACATTTATAAATGTCCAAACAGACCAATAACAAATTCGCATTTCGAGACATGCGCAGAAATATTTTGGTGGCCTTGCAACTGTAGGCTAGGTTATTGCATAAAGAGTTTATTGACAGCCGTGTTATAGAAGATACACCTAGGTAAACTAAATGTAAACTATAAAACAACTCCAACCCCAAAAGCAACCAAATTTACTCGGTAGTTCGACTTCAAAATAGTGACGTGACCCTCTCTGAATAACATATTAAAATTTGTATTAGGTCAGTAAGTTTAAGATTACTAGTGGGTATAGGTAATACGTGTATGTTTATTTTTTTGATATATATTATTACAGATTAGTCATTATGTAGGCGCCGACTTAAAAATGTCTATATTTAAGGAATAAATAAAATATAAATTTTTAATTTGTTAATATTTTATTTCTCACTTTTTAGTGATTATTTATAAGTTACATTTTTAGGAATATTATAATTTGTAGTATATGCATATTCAATCGTGTATAACAGGGGTGCTCAAACTTGAACTGCTGGCGATCTACCTCAATATTTTTAGACTACTTACGATCGACTCTGAGAGGCTGCAAGTATGTGTGATGCAGGGTTGTCGTACATACACGATACGTACACCCTACCTACCTACCTACCTAGGTAGGGTGTACCGTAGCATATATAGATATTAGCTTTCCGCACAATATACATTATTTTAGTCAAGGTTTGGGTTAGGCGATATTTTGACTTAATTATCTTCATTTCAGAAAATGCAGACTCGCACAAGTAAGTTGACCCAAACATTGCTGTCAGTTGAAGGGCGATTTGCCTTAGATTCGGATATTTATCTTCAGATATAAAACACCAGAAATTTGTATCAGATGCTGTAGCTTTGAGATGTATATCTGATATAATCTGCACCAACTCATTTTCAACAGAACATGAATTCATATTAAACTGACTTGCTATTTCAGTAGCTAATTCCTCAATGTTTTACATGAAAAAGGATAACTCATAAATGATGCTACATTTGCCAATTTACTACAATCATAAAAACGCATTTCGAATTGTCCCAAAATATTTGATAATTCAGCCTCATACGTATCATAATTCAACTGAGGAATCCATGCTTTCAAAGACAGAAAATGTTTCAGATCCTTTCTTTTCAGTTGATCTATCATAAGTTGCAATTTACTTGTGAATGCGTTTACTGCGCTAATCATCTCAATAACAGTTTTTCCTTTACCTTGAAGTTTAATTTCGGGCAATAATTCTTGAAACCTTTCTAGGAATTTTCCGCGACTCAACCACCTGACGTCCGTGTGAAGAACTAAATCAATGTGTTCAGCTGACTCCGTATCTTCCAGCTGCAACTTAAAGAGCCGCCGTTGCAAGCAACGTGCACGGATGGAATTCACAATTTTTGTTGCAATGCCCATAATTTCCTCCGTGTTTAAAACTTTTGAACACAAAACTTGTTGATGTATAATGCAATGGATTGAAAAAAATGAAGAGAAATGTTCATTAGCTCGACACAATGCCACAAAACCGTTTTTGTTTCCAGTCATTGCTGGTGCTCCATCGGCTGTAATGCATACTAATTTATATATTGGTAACTTGTAGTTTTTTACAAAATTGAAGAAAACGTCATATATATCTTCGCCACGGGTCTTCTCCTTCAGAGGAATGATTGTCAAAAATTCTTCCTTAGCCAACATGTCATTGAATACCATCCGAATAAAAATACACAGCTGGGCAGTGTCTGTCATATCGGTGGATTCCTCGAACTGTAAAGAAAAGTATGTACAGTCCATGATATCATTTTTTAGTTTATCTGCCATGTCCTGACTCATGACTTCAATACGCCTTGTGACAGTCGGACGAGATAACTGAAGTTCTCTAATAGCAGACATGATTTCTGTTTTATTTTTAAAATCTCCAAATAAAGTCTCACCCGCTTCAATAAATGCTTCCTTCACAACCGATCCATCTTCGAATGGTTTCTTGTTTTTCGCCAATATATGAGATATTTTAAATGACGCGATCGTAGCAGCTTTTGGTTGTTTGGCTGGTCTTGTAAACATAGTTTGTTCTTTTTTCAAACATCACGTACTTTTCGTTTTCTTAATTCACTCTGTGGCGGAAAATCCTTTTCATAGTTTTTATGAACCGTTTTATGATGCCTCTCTAAGTTACCACGCTTAGGTATTGCAACTGACGCACGACAAATAAGACAAATGCATTTATCCTTCACCATACAGAACAAAAATTTTTCCTCCCAATCGTTATTAAAATGATACGTTTCAGATTTCTTCGCTGCACTCATTTTGTACTATTTAATAATAAACTTTGTATCGACGTAGTATTGCCTTCAAGTTCAGGCAATTCAGAATGACTCCAATTCCTGCAGGCGCAACATTTATATCGTCGTGAACGAAAGTCTCGAAAAGCAGCAAGAATAAAAAACGCGGATTTTCTTTGACAAGTACCGCGCGTTCCTTTGATAAAGCCGCCTTTTACCGCTACCAGAGTGTTATTTTATTAGGTAATAAATTTTTGTAGTTTAGTTAAGTACCTACTTATTAAACATTTTTTTCTTCTCGAGATCTACTCAAAAAGCACTCGCGATCGACCGTTTGAGCAACCCTGGTATATAACATAATATAAAAAGTGACGAACAGAGAAGTAAAGGACACTATTAAAATTAGATTTTATAATAAATACTTCAAAAAAATAACTAAAAGTAAGTCATTTTTGACATCTATGTTTTTTTGAGTTAAAGATATTTAATACTTTCGAGATATTTTAATTTTCATTAACTATTATGATAATGATAATAATATTTACGTACCTAAACATAATTTAACTCGTACTCACCAAATAAATTTATTAAAAACGACTTTCAAATTAATAAAATTACATAACGGTATAGCAAAAGAGATGCCCTTTAGCAAATGGGGTTATATGTCTTACACACCTTAATGCTTTAGTTTGAAAAGGGTATTTAAAAAATGTAAATTTAATTAAAAAACTCGCTGCCTCTATTGCTCTTATACCTGTGTTTTTTTTATATTATTATTACAAAAAAAAGGGTGAACCGATTTCAAATAAAAATATATGGGACCACCGGAGAAACGACCTCTACAATTTGGCTTTCGACTCATCAAAATCGGCCAATCCGGTACAAAATATATACCGGTCGAATTGAGAACCTCCTCCTTTTTTGAAGTCGGTTAAAAATAATAGTGAGCGTATGAGGTTAAATAGTATAGCTATAGAAGAATCCCGTCTCTTCATTCCTTTGCAAATATTGTTTTTTTTTAATTTTTAATTGGCATTCTGAAAAAAAATATGTTTTTGTAAAATGTTCATATTTTCATGTTTCAAGAAAAATGAAATTATTTCTGGATCCAGAGAATTTTCTTTCTACGGACGGAGTTCTAAAATGGATGGAGGGCTTAGTAAATAAATCTCTTAATAACATTCCGACGAATGAAACTGGAACATATATAGATATTGTTTTAGATAATACAAAACCACTTGAAGTAATTAGGATCTATGTAAGTAAAATTTTGTTATTTTTTGTAAATTTAAATTGTTTAACCCACCATTCTGATATAGGTATAAGAATACTAAATGCAATTATTTTAGTTCTAGAAATACAGGTTTTTAGTCAACTAGAATTATGGGCTCTCTTCAAGTTGCCTGTCTTTAATCAATATGGTGAAGTGGTTTTGTCATTGCAGCTTCTATTCCGTAGGTCTTGAATCATTTTATTCGCTACCACTGAAGAGTGAGACCTGTGTTGAAACTAAGCACTACGAAGATAACACGCGAATAAGCAAGTCTACCATCCTCTTCAGAGGCAGCATGGTACACTCCGTTCTAATTCTAACTTCCTTTTGCTTTGATTTAATGGTTGCCAACAATTCTTCCAACGGAACATTTAAGAGTAAAGGTTTTCCACATGTTTTTATACAAACGTTTTAATAATTTCGACATGGTTAGTAGTTTTTACAAATATATTTGACTTATCCTTTGTTTCCTAATTCATAGGAGCATTCAAATGGTCTAAAGCGATAAAGCAATGATAAAGCAATGGGGTGTTGTGTTGTAGTCCAACTAAAGATAAATAAATAAAGGGGCTAAGGTACGAGATAAGGAAAAGATGTATTCCTCTTTGTAGATTTAATCCTCAATATTAAATATATTCTTTTAGTAACTAGTTAAGAAGAAGACCCCGATCAGTCTTTTTAAAAATGTCATTAATTTTTGTCCGGTCATTACCAAAGGTGTTCTCGATTTTAAAACAAGGACTATAGCGTTGAACGTCCTTGATGCACTTGTACACCCTATGCATACAAGTACTGTCAGAAATAAATCAATTCATGTGTTAATATGACAGAAGCCAGTAATATGACAGAAGCCAATCAATCAACAATATACATACTTAGTGATTAAAAAACGGATATATTGGTGTGTGAAGTTGCCTAAGAAAAGCCGTGGTAGAATACCATTGGAGGTAGATGAACATGCAAGAAACATAATAAGAAGGAAATTGTTTTTATTTTATGAAGGAGATTTTAACAGTCGATACAATTTTCGCACATGTAAGTCAAGACGAAAATGTATCAAAAATCGGAAGAATGAATTTATAGAAAATACCAAATCAATTTTATTAGCAAAAGCAGAACAGATAATCAGGTTTAGTAGATAGAGGAGAAATAATTTTGGAGAAGACAACATTACGATATATATAGGAAAGTACAGGAGGGCCCAACGAAACATTTATTGCCTAGATTAAGACTCTATGAGTAAATGTTTGCAGGATAAAAGTGTTTAAAGTTCTCGGCAGGCTTTTTTAGAATGCTTGTTAACTGGATTACAAATTCCTTCCGGTAAGGGCCGCAGGTTATTCGTAACTCATATTTGAAGTGACGAAGGATTTTTAAATGGGGGTTTACTTGAATAATAATTCTACGCAAGATTATTACGAAGATGTTTTTGAAGATTACTAAAAAGTAAATGAATGAATGAAAAAGACATACGGTATGAAAATGATTCCTTAAAACCGGAGCTTGTGAGAATAGCTAGCGAAAATAAATCATAATTTAAAAGACAAGTTATTGATGAAATGGCTATAGAACTTAATATAATAGTACTTCGTTTGCCGCCCCATCATTGCGCATTAGATCCGATTGAATTAATATGGGCTCAGGTGAACAAACAAAAGTATCCTTTATTGTCTCAGGAAAATTGTTACAATTTTATGGACAACAAAATTTACCTTAAAACAAAAACAATGAAAAACGAAATACTGATCGAAAAAAAAAACATTTTTCGATCGGTCAATACAAATACATAAATTGTAAATATAACATTCGTTATATTCGTAACATTGTCGTAAAGCGGTTAATGAATCCAGGTGACCTAGCAAAAGGAAATAAACAATACGCATGACATGCGATGTGAATAATTTCGATGACATTGAAATTAAAATTACGCGACCTTAAACTCTATTTTGTTATCGTTATATAAGCAAAATAAGTGAAGTTAAACAAAAAGTGTACTGAACTAATATAGTAGTTAAAGTGTATTAAAAAAAAAGAAAATATATAACTTTAATCTAATATGTAACAAAGATAATAATGTGAACGGACTCTCAGACAGTTCATTCCTTATAAAATATTTTCAAATGCCTTGCAGCAATATGTTTTAAGTAAACAAGCAAATAAAAAACATTTTAATGACATTATTCATTATAAAAATCGATAACGCAGTAAAAAGGTCTTTCAGTGAGGTACGCTTTGGTTTTTTTTTCGGAAAAGTACAAACATAGGGATTGTTTTTAAATGTTCTGGAAGATGATTGTAAAGTTTTATAGCGTAACTAATTGATTTTTTTAATTAATTCTGTAGAAGGAATGGGAAGGTATATGTCATGCCTAGAGTTTCTGGTAGGATATACGTGTTGTGGCCTTTCCGGGAATGTGCTTATATACACGGTTTCTAAAATAAATAATGAAGGAAGTGTTAATATTTCATGTTTTTTGAAATAGTATTGGCAGTGCGCTCTATTATTCAGACCAAACAAATAGCGGATTACTCTCTTTGAAGCCTAAAAATACTATGAAATTGCTCGGTAGTACAACAGCCCCAAAAGGGGAGTCCATAGCGGAGATGGGATTCGAATAGAGAGAAATAAGTAAGTATCGCAGAAGACACATCCAGTTATTTTGAAACTGATCGAATGGCAAAGCAGGCGGTAGACGTTTTTTAATTAAGGTGTCAATATGCTTAGACCATTTTAGGTTGTTATTTATATTCAAACGCAGGAATTTAACTGACTCAACGTATTTAATATCGCTGTTAAGTAGCTGAAGTGGTTGTAAAGTCCCCTTATAAGAAAAAGCCACCATTTTATCCACATTGAAGCAACGCAGATTGGAATCGGACCAAGCCTTAATCATAAAAAGGTCGTTGGAAGTATTAGAATGTAAATACGCTGTATCCATGTTATGCTTGTGTCGTCAGCAAAGAGAGATATTTTTCCATTAATTTTTGGTTGGTGATATCATTATTGTATAACAAAAACAATAATAGGTCCCAAGACCGAACCTTGAGGGACTCCACTTGTAATCATTTACAATCAGAATCAGAACCATTTGCCCTTACAAATTGTTGCCTATTCGCGAGATACGATTTAAATCAATTTGAAGAAATACCCCGGATTCCATAAAAATTCAGCTTGCTTATCAAAATTTCATGACTAACACAGTCAAAGGCTTTTGCATAGTCAGAAAAAACTGAGGCGGTGGGGTGGTTGTTATTGAGGGATAAGTAGAAGTCGCTAAGCAACGAGAACATGGCGTCACCGGTGGACTTGTTGGGTAAAAATCCAAACTGATCCGGGGATGGTATCTGACGCTTAAGGAGAAATGGCATAAGACGATTCTTTAGTAACCATTCAACGATTTTTGATAGCACTGGTAGTAGAGCAATTGGGAAAAGATATATTGCAAGTCATAACAAAAACTTTAAATTAAACCATATGCCGGAACTCTTAAAAAGATCGTTAGATCAGGTGATGGAAGAAAACTGGCGACCGCAATGCTGTAAACCATGTGATAAAAGAAGAACAGAAGATATGGAACCTTAAGAAGACACTGTAGCATCATTAGTGATATCTATGACCATGTTTAATTCAGATGAAAGCGAGGACGTTTTTGATTTAAATTAAATTGTAAATACATATGATACACTTAGCCGCAAAAATAACGCACAACCAAAAATTATACCCAATTTCAAAGTTGATTTTCTCGTGAACCAGTAAACCGATTTCGATAATTTTTTTTTTGAACTGTAGCTTTTTTCTTTAGTAATTGCACTATGATAAAAAAAATTTATTCAGATTTCAGTTTTTGGCTTATACAGGGTGAAAAACGAGAATAGTTTTTTTAGGTCAAATTTGAAACACCCTGTAGGGAGCGTTAGCAAAAACAACGGTTGCGTATTAAAACCATAATGTAGCCTCATGTTTTCTGAATATTTGGTTTTTTGCTGACTCTGATATCTGTAATATCAAAGAAAATACAGAGTTTTATTCCAGAACATGTTTTTATTCAATAAATCACAGTTTTATTGGATACTTATTACGTTTACCATAAAAAGCGCTTAGTAGGCTATGATAAATCAACAGTGTCAGCAAATGTCAGTTTTGACAATTCCTTTATTTATGTACCTATCGTCTCAAGCTGAATAATTTAAGTTCATTCTTTAAGTTCTTTCGTGAAAATGGAACGGGTTAGAAGGAATATGACTCGTGATGAATGTGTTCAGGCAGTGACGTTACATAACGAAGGAGTAAGCTACAATGCTATTGGTTTGAGATTAGGATTTTCGCATACAACAATTTCTCGTGTTGTCCAACGCTTCAGAGAAACCAATGACTATAACATACGTCCACGATCAGGCAGACCTCGAGTAACTACAGTTGTTCAAGATCGCTATATTAGACTGCGTGCTTTAAGAGAACGTTTTACCACGTCAAGGAAACTTTTGATGCAACTCAGTGCAGTTCACAATATTCAACCAAGCATTGATACTGTGAGGAGACGTCTTTCTGAACACAATTTACATGTCAGAGTTCCAGCGACAGGCCCTGCATTAAATGCAAACCACCGCAGAGCTAGACTGCAATTCGCCAGGGATCATGTAATGTGGACTATTGAGGATTGGGAACACGTTCTATTTACAGACGAATCTAGGTTCTGTCTATATAGCTCCGATCGACGTTTAAGAGTTATCCGCCGGCCAGGTGAGCGTTATACCCAGTGTAACGTACGTGAAACAACTTTATTTAATGGAGGCTCTGTGATGGTTTGGGGAGGAATTTCCTTAACCGCACGGACGGATATCGTACCTTTACGTGGGGGCTCTTTAAATAGTGAAAGGTATATTAATGACATTTTGTCTGAGCACGTTGTCCCTTTCGCACCGTACATTGGTAATAATTTTTTACTAATGCACGACAACGCAAGGCCTCATGTAGCGCGCATCGTCAATGAATATTTACATGAAGTAAATATTCGAACTCTAAATTGGCCACCGCACAGTCCCGACCTGAATCCTATCGAGCATTTATGGGATATTATTGGTAGGGCACTGAGACAGCGTCAGCCCCCTCCTGCCACCCTGCAAGATGTCGAAAGGATGGTTACCGATATTTGGAATGGACTTGACCAAAATCAAATATCCAATTTAATATCGAGTATGCCGAGGCGATGTGAAGCTGTCATTAGAAAAAGAGGTGGAAACACGCGCTACTAGTGCACGTTTTTTTTTGCTTTTTATTGTTAATTATTTTAAATTTTATTGTTAGTTTAATGTTGTTAAATTGTTATCTTGATACAAAAACATGTTCTGGAATAAAACTCTGTATTTTCTTTGATATTACAGATATCAGAGTCAGCAAAAAAACAAAATATTCAGAAAACATGAGGCTACATTATGGTTTTAATACTCAACCGTTGTTTTTGCTAACGCTCCCTACAGGGTGTTTCAAATTTGACCAAAAAAACTATTCTCGTTTTTCACCCTGTATAAGCCAAAAACTGAAATCTGAATAAATTTTTTTTATCATAGTGCAATTACTAAAGAAAAAAGCTACAGTTCAAAAAAAAATTATCGAAATCGGTTTACTGGTTCACGAGAAAATCAACTTTGAAATTGAGTATAATTTTTGGTTGTGCGTTATTTTTGCGGCTAAGTGTATTTCTATTCTCTGTTGTAATATATTTATTTACTTCTACAATAAAATGCGTATTGGAAAAAGTGTAAGTATGCCAATAATATGTTAACTATCATTTAAAAAATATTTCAGGCTGAAATTATAAACAACTTTCTCAATAGATGAAGTGTAGAGATTGGATGATCTGTATTAAGTAAGGTAATCCAGTTTACTAAAAAATGTAAAACCGTGATTGCCCTTGTTTAGACAACTGAGGAAATTCCTTACGAATATCAATCATTTTCTGAACATAGTCAAGAATACTTGCTATAAGATGAACTTGCAGAATAATACTGTAGTATTTGTCTTTAAGAACACTCTCTAATAATGTAAAAACCAAATGCCCCTTGTTCAGTTTTAGTTAACAAATGGAAAGCTTTTTATTCATGATTTTAGCAAAATAAAATTACTCTTATTTAGAAGTTTTGCTTATCAAAAAAAAAATAAAATAAAATAAACGAAAATATTAAATTAGAGAGCCTAAAATATATGTTAAAAAATCATTTAAAGTTATTTTTCTGTACGATGTGTAGTTTGTAGTTTTTACGTAATTCAATGTTCAGTAAATTCCAAATAACGCATTTTTTTACAAATTTACCATTAATTTTCCCAAAAACTATCTCCCTTCCTTAAAAACTTGAAATACCTTTTTGACATTTTCCAGCCGCTTAACTAATCAGTCTAAAAAATTATCTTTCCAAACATTTTTTGTTTTGGAAACTTTTTTGTTTTTGTTTCACATATTTTATTATATCATAGTTATTTTAAAAGTAAAGGAAACTTTTTAAAAATAATTGTATTGCTAAAATAGAAAATAAAGTTGATTAGATGGTATATAACAAAATAAATTATAAGTCCTCTTTCTCATTATATTTCAGTTTTATTATGTAATTTAATAACAGAATAATTTTCTGACAAGTGGTACAAAGTTTGTAAGTTATTTATCATGCATTTTTATTCAAAACGCTTGTCAGTAACTTTATTGCCACTTCGCTTAATCCACTATGCATATAATTATTATTTTCTGTATTTTCTTTAAGGCCAAAATGACTAAAGGTGCCCCGGCTTTCACATTGAGGTTATCCGGTAAGGACATCGATGATACAGATATTCAGATGGACATAGATCTTGTGCCCTGCTTCCAGTTTATTAGTAAAGACTGGCCTGGTGAGTCTGGTGGATATAGAGCAAATCCGAGTAAGAAAGTAAGTTATCTTTAATAGAAAACGGTCCATACTCAAATTGAAGCATTTGCTTTTTTTACGAAAATTGAACACCGTGTAACTAACTTTATTAATTCTAATTAAAAAACTTTTTTCACCTATAGGAAATTTTATCTAGCTTTTAAACTTGGGTACGCTTGAGCTAAGGAGATTAAGATACAACCAACTTCAAAAAACTGAGAATATTTTGAATTCTAAAGAGGGGTTTAAATTTGAGGTTGCTCTTTGAATATGTGCTATTGATATTGGATATATTTATGTCGCGAGGCAGTTGCCATTTATGTAGAAAAAATATTGCGATGTTTAGTTACGGAGCGATATACCGCTGAACAACTCTGTTTTTACTAAAAACCTATTACAAATATCGAGAATTGTCGTTGAATTTGGAATAAATAATGCTCCATCGAAAACAGCTGTTGCAAAGCTAATTAAAAAAATTGAGGAAATTGGTATAGTTCAAAATGCAGGTAAGCGTTTACCATCGTAAACTTATTACAAAATATTGTTGCTGTAGGGAAAGTGTTGCTGAAGCTCCAAAAACATCAATTCGCCATCCATATCAGCAAATGCAAGTTAAAAATATGATTAGGCAAAACACTTTAAACTAAGATCTTCATTTAAAGGCCTACAAAATACAACTAATACAAGAATTAAAGCCAGTTGATTATGAAGCTCTGCGTACGTTTCTTAATTGGGTCTTACAAAGACAGGAAGAAAATGGTGATTTTTTTCTAGTAAAATCATCTTCAGTGATGAAGTGCATTTTCATCTCAGGGGATATTTTAATAACAGAACTGCAGAATATGGGATGAGAAAAATTCGCGTATGATACTAAAGAAGCCAATGCACCCCCAGAAAGTTACTGTTTGGTGTGATTTTTAGGCTAAAGGTGTTATTGGCGTACATTTTTTGCGCTTAGCAGATCAGATAAATCGATTATAACGAGATAACCAGCGTTTCTGGTTTCAACAAGACGGTGCCACTCGGCACATAGCCCAATAAAACACTTGATCTTTTGAGGGGATGATTTCAAGACCGAATAATTCCAGTAGAGGAAACGTTAACTGGCCGCCTAAATCTAGCGATTTAACGTTGTTAGGCTTATTTCTATGAGGTTTCTTAAAGGAAGAGTATACGCTGATAATACTCAAACTATATACCTACCACATTATCCATATGGCACAGTCGGGATACGATTATTACTGCTATTAGTGAAATACCACCGCAGTCATGCGAAAAAGTTGTGGCGAATTTTCCCGAAAGAATGGTATACTGATGCCATCCTGCCAAAGGTCAAAATGAGGTTACTTATATAGTTTCTACTTTAATTTAATACATTTTCAGGACATAAGTAATTTGAGCGTTTTATTATAAATTCAAAAAGCAACCTCAAATTTGAACAGCCTTTATATTCACCAAGTCCCCTCTTTAAAACAATTTAGAATTTTTCTTTTTATTTTAGCATATGCTGAACTTATCGGTTATTTTTAAAAAGTATGTCTTTTTACCGATTTTCTAAAACCAAAAAAATTCAAAAAACAATGTTAACTTTTTCAAGATCAAAATTTACATTCTGTATTAAGGGTGTTTCAAATTCCTGGCAAAATTTAAATGTCCGGATTTTGCTCTTGTAGAGATTATCAGGTTTATATAGAGTGTTGTAGTTTGCAGAAGGCTGCTATATTTTTGTAATACTTATATTGTCATAAACAAAATTTTTATAACTCCTTCTTTTCGAAATGCAAGGTAACACTGAAAAAAATTTAAATTTCGACACCTTTTGTTTCTTGATTTTGAAATTCACGGTATATTCATAAAAATATAAGAGTATACCATTTAAAAAAATAAACAAACCGGGTTTATATATTAAAAACGGTGCTTTCTAGAAAAAAAATGCACTTATCCCTGGAATATATGCAAGGAAATCTAAACTAATCAGCTCTCATCTTTCTTATTATAATCAAGAGGGTAATAGAGATACAAGGTGCACCTAAAAAAAGGTTTAGAAAAAATACATTATTTGCTAAATTCTACCTATGTTGTCATGCTTAACAAAACTGTATGTCTAGATTTACACAAATCTTATTTAACTTGCTCAAGTTGCCATGGAAATTCTTCCATGAAAGAAGAAATTAATTCCCCAAAACTATAAATCATTCAATATCCAGCCTGCCAAGGAGGTGCTTGCGGGGTGGTTCATCTATGTATTAGACATTTATTAGCAAGAATAAAGCTTTTATTTAACTTCACTTGTATTTTAGTCAGTATGTATGTTTGGGTCAAATCTTTCAAGTAACATTTGAAGCAGTTCTGTAATCTGAATTGACTAAGGTCATGCAATATTATGGTATCTAAAAATAAATATAAAACAATATTTTTAAAAACAAAGTTTTATTTATAAACTGTTGAACTGAGAAGTAAAAAATGATTAAACTTACATAAACACACAATTTAAAAAAAAATTTGAATATTGAGGCGTCACACAATTGAAATAATTATTATTCAAGTAAATATAAAATAAGTATATGAAAACATATCATACTTATTGCATCATTTTAATTTGAGGTTTGGAAAAATATTTGTTTTTTATATTATAAAGAAATAAAATATTTTTTTCCAAAAAAATGTGACAAGAACAAAGGGAATAGTTCAAATAAAACAAAGGCAAAATATAAATAACACGTTTTTCATTAATGTTTAAATGTATGTTTTTAAGAAAACAGTTCAATCCTTGAATATATGCAGAGATATTTGTTGTTATGTAATATGTATGCATGTTATGTACGTTATGACATAGAGTTTTTTAGAAAAAAAAAACAATTTCGTATTTCTTCAGGTACCTATTTTTTATCACAACTCAATTTAGAGAAAACATATCATGCCCTATACGACCCGGTTAACTTATTTATTATTGTTACTAATATTTTTGTATACCACGTGTCCAAGATAAGGAGGGCCAGTACACAGATCTTCGAAACCATAAGAGATAGAAAGTCGGTTAGATTGGAAGGAAGTTTTTAAAAATAAACAACACTTTCTCAAAGCCACTGTTCCTCTACAGGATGGCGTTATTAAATTTCAAATCTGTAGTTTCGTCTTCGGGCCGCCATCATCAACTTTAGTTTTTAAATACGTCCTGATTTCTCAATATCAAATTCGGGAAGTGCTTTTAATTCTGAATTCAACGCTGTATCAAGTTGTAGTTTAATTATGTTTTAGACTATTTTTAAGCATTATTAAATGTTTTCATGCTTTGTAATACATTGTTACCCGGAAGCTATTTCAATTTATTGAATAATTTTTAAATCAAATAAGATAAATAATTAATAGTAACTAATTAGTTTTGTATTTCGATGGGTCCTTTGTTCCCATTTTAAAAGAAAGTAGGCTTTGGAAAAAAATGGTCTTCATAGAGATGCATGGAGTTTGACATTAACCTTTAAATTATTTTGCTGTATTTTATGTTTTTGCTTTTTGTTTACAAAATGGAAATTTTTCAAATGAAGGAAAATTTGATATGTTAGCTTGTTTCGTTTTAAATTATCGAAACTGTTATAAAGGGTAGCGGATGTATTTGACAAATATCCGGAAGAACGGCAGCCAAATAGAAGAACATTTAGTAAGTTAGCCAGCAATCTGAAAGATTACGGTACATTCAAAAAACCTGTACTTTCCCGACAAGAACTAAGTAACGAAGAGAAAGTAAACAACGTATTATTAGCTATTAATGAAAATCCTGGTATATCAACACGAGAAATTGAAGAAATCCACAACACAATGCATTTTAAAGAATGACAAATTTCATCCATATATATATACAGACTTTGTCAAGGACTTAGACCCGATCATGCAGAAAGGCGTCGAATATTTTGCAAGTGGTACACAAGAAATGACAAAATAATGAAGATTTTTCTTACCAGATTATTTGGTCTGATGAGGCCATGGTAACTAAAAATGTTTATTTCAATAGAAGAAATCATCATCACTGGGCCATAGAAAATTCTCGTTTAGTGAAAGAAATACGACACCAGTTGAGGTTTAGATTCAATATGTGGGTTGGCATTGTGGGAAGAATTTTAGACCTTTTTATTTACCACCATAATTTGAACTTGTCTCTTGTCTAAATTCGAACCATTGGTTTCAACAGGATGGTGCATCTGCCCATAAATCCAGAGCAGTTAATGAATATCTATCAACTAGATTTCCAAGTCGACCTATCAGTCATTATTCCAGAACGTCATGGCCAGCACGTTCACCCGACATTACTCCCTTAGATTTCTTTCTTTCGGGGAATGCCGAAAATTACATTTATAAAAACAATTTTAAAACTGAAGAAGAACTTCGAAGATTGATGCTCGAGGCTTTTGAGAGTATAACACCAGTAATGCTCAATAATGTGTTAGAATCCACAGTATGAAATGTTATTCATGTTTAGAAAATGAAGGAAATTATTTTCAACATCTTTTACCGACGTAGAATTCTACTTCTGATGTTTTCATTATCCTTTATTTTAACTGCTTTTATTGTTATTACGTATTGTTTACCGATGTTGTTTGTTGATGTTGTTTATTATTGTTCTTTATTTTTGTTTAATTAATTTTAACCAGCAAGAAAATAATTAAATCAAGTAGATCCTAGTTTCTTTTCTTTTTAAATAAATTGAAATAGTTCCGAATAATAGTGTATTACAAAGTACGAAAACATTTAATAATGCTTAAAAAAGATTTAAAACATAATTAAACCAGAACTTGTTATACACCGTTGAATTAAAAGCACTTACCGAATTTGATATCGAGAAACCAGCGCTGTATTAAAAAAAAGTTGATGATGCCGGCTTGAAGACAAAACGTTGGATTTGAAATTTAATAACAGCATCTTGTAGAGGGGGAAAAGTGGCTATGAGAAAATGTCATTTATTTTTAAAAACCTCTTGAAAAAATTCAGCAAAAAATGAAAACAATTTTGCTAAAACTCGTTTTTTTACGGATATCTTTCTTCCCATTTAACCCACTTTCTGCCCCTTATGGTTTCGGAGATCCCTGTACTGGCTCTCCTTATCTTGGACCATTGTATCAATATATCTATACGAAAACTCTATAGGAGTTTTGATGTGAGTTGTAGGAAAATTGTGTCTCATCATGTTCTTCATTACGTTCGGGGAACCAAGAGTTGACAATTTCAAGCTAAGCAGTTCGGCCAACGACAGTGAGAAGCGATAAATAGATTGGGCATAGACTTTATTCAGTAAACACGTACCTTGATTATTGATTTTAAGTTGTAATAGTTTCTTTACGACTAAAAACATGAAGGGAAATTCGAAAAATTAAAATTTTTCAAGTTTCACCCTGTATCTCAGAGAGAGTGGGATTTTGAACTAGGTAGTGACTTATGTTGTCAAATTTTAAAACAAGACAACATTTTTTATCACCGAAAACAAAGTTTTTAAAAAACGTATTAAAATTAGCGAATTTACGCAAAAATGTAAAAAAGCGAGTGCCTCACTTCGAGTGTGGAGCGGTTTAGTTTTAAGTTTAAATTTAAAATAGTTATAATTTTATTTAATCTTTTATTATATCTATTTGGCGTTTGTAATGCAGCATTAGATGGAGTTCCTACATGTGATAGTTCAGCGTCATCATTTTAACTTATGTAAATTTTAAACAAATTTTCTGTGTAGTTACCAAGTTTTTGTAACATTTGAAAAAAAAATTTATAGTATATTAAACAAGTGTCAATGAGACATCCTCTAACTTTTACTTTTAATAGATAGGTATCTTTTTTTTTGATTCTAAATAATTTGATGCCTTTATCTATAAGAATACACGAGAAAAGGAAAAACTTCGCTCTAAGGCTAATGTGGTGAAGGAAAGAAGAGAATCTTTGTCAAACAATTGGTCTTATGGCGCAGTTTTTTATTTTCTCGCAGATTTTTAAAAGTAAAGGGATCAAACCTAGTATATTTCGAATGAGCCAAAAAAAGAAACATCTGTGGAGAATAAAATTTAGGGGGTGTTTCATTTAAAAAAATCACTTTGGTAAGTACCCATGAAATTTGTATTTTGTATTATTTTGATGTCTTTTAACAATTAGAAATTGACAAAAACTTTTCTTTTGGTTTTTAGGAGTGCCTCTTTGCACTGTATGTTTAATTTTGAATTGTATATTCAATTCCAAATCCATTTTTCACTTTTTTTGCATTGTTTAAAATTACTGTGAAAATATAAACACTGACGTACTAATGGATTGGGGAAGTACAGTGCAGTAAGATGAAACGGACATAATTCTAAAAAAAAAAACGTAAAAGAGCAGTATTTTTTAATATTGGACACTATTGAAAAAATAGAAAAATCTTCTCAAACAAGGATTTTTATGGTAATTGATAAAACAAACAACTTTGATGCGAACTAATACGTAAAAATTAGTGGAAAATATGACAAAAACGTCCCTAGTTACTAACCCAAAACTGGGCTTACAACGGGAGGTATGGCGTAACATTTTTTGTTGTTTTGCATTACTTCTTTTACCACCCCTTATAACCGCATACATGTAAAATAGATCAATCAATCAATAGCTTACGTGTTTTTAATGCAGTAAACGCGTGTATGAAAAGTTATAAGACTGGGAAAAGTCGGACGTTTTTATTAATAAAAAAATAAGAAAGAGAGGTCATTTTGTTAAAAATACGAGCTGAAAAAATTTTTAGTTTAGTTTTAGCCTGTCAATTCTCAGAGGTAGGATTGTTTAGAAAATGAAAACGAGTTTTGAGAGCCAAATCTTGAAAGAATACAGAATAAAGTTTTATTATTGTTTTTCCTCGTAAGAAGGAAGTATTATAAACGAGAAAAAAATCACTTTCAGAGATTTTTTCAGATCTTCACGTTTCAGGGTCTCTAGACGCCAAAAAACATCACCGCTCTGTGTTTCTGTCTGTTTGAGGTATAGCTAACTACTTACCGCATTCATTTCAAATTTTGGTCAAAAATTTGCCAGTAGGCAGGAAATGGTAACATTTTGGTAAAAACCCAACATGACGAAATAAAATGACTTCCTAGTAATATGTTAAAACTTAGTATTAATTAATAAAATTCTTATTTAATTTTTCTCAAATTTTGTATAAAAATCGAGTGTGACATGAGAATCAACTGGTAAAAATTTTGGTTCGAATCGAAAATGGTAAAACAAAATGGCGGCCTAATAAAATACTTAAGAAATAGGTCTGAAAAACTATTTTTTCGATTGATTTCGTTATGCACACAAATTAAGTGTGATATAGAGATAAACTGGTACAATTTTTTTACGAATTTAAGATGGTAGAACAAAATGGCGGCCAAATAAAATGCTTAAAAAATAGCATAAATAAAATTCACAAATTTTGCACAAAAATTAGAAGTGGTATAAGGATAAACTGGTAAAAAAATTGGTAACAAAATGGCGGCCTAATAAAATTTGAACAAATTTTTGTAAACTGCTTATTTAATTGATTCTGAATTCTACTCAAAAATGAAGTGTGACATAGGTAGAAACTGGTAAAATATTGGTACGAATCTAATATGGTGGAACAAAATGGCGGCCTGTTAAAATAGTTGCAAAAACCATGTGAAAAATCGATATATTTCCTTTACCCGGCACTTTCCTTGTCATTTATCTTTCTTTTTATTAGGAATAGTGAAGTATGTACCTATTTAGTTTCGCATATTATAGTCATTTAGTAGTTACATATAGAAATTGTATTATCTTTTACTTTTCTAGACAAAAGGAGGGATTCCTTATGAAGGAACTTGGAGACTCCCTCTTGAAACCTTCCCTCCAAAAGTCTAAGAAAACACAATTTATATAAGTATTACTTAAATCAGGGAAGTTCCGGGCAAAGGAAATTTGCCGATATTTAAATTTATATTTGGACGATTTACTGATAATAGACAACTATAGACGAAATGAACTAATAAATAAACAATATTATTCTCCATTTGTTTTTTTTCAATATTTGCTTGGTGTTTTCAGTGCGATAGATTTCTTGTGGTTCCCAAAAAGCCAAGAGAGAAAAATATGGCTAATTTAGCCCAGTTAGAGAGGTACTGGCGTTTGTCGTTTCAAGAGCAGGAACGGGAGATAATCGGGGGAGATAGTAAGAAAGCCTTAAAACCATCCCTTAAACTTTTAAAGGTATTTATCAATAATCATTTATCGAAATATTCATTTATCATAAGTATGATAAGTGAATATTTCGTCTAAAGGTACCCATACACACACAGTTGGCCTACAGTCTCAGGACTGTGCGATTTGATTTAAATATCTAAACTGATGTGCGCCACAATTGAATCAGTTTTTTTTTTTCATCAAAACTACCTTATTTCTTGAACTGACAGTTTTTGGACCGTGTATTATTGGAGTTTCCACTATAAATGCACAGATTCATCAAAAGTTATCAGTTAACCATTAAACAATTTTTATTAATACCAAAAAAAAAATTCTTCAAAATTTTCATCAAGAATATTTTCTTCGGCTTTTCGAATGATATTTCTATAATTTATATAATAATATATTTTTAAACCACAAACTTCTATAAAGATTTTGATCTCCTCTAATTTCCTCCCGAAAGGTTTTTTGTTAGGTCTCTAAAACGTGACAATTAAGACGTGTCGGTCAAAAGTCACTAATCGGTCCAAAGCGACCCTCGGTTAAAATTGATGAACCTAGATCGAACAATAACAGCCCCTGTCCGGTTTATTTTATAGTGTGGCTGATAATAAAATTTCACAAACAAGTTTGAAGTTGAGGTCTGGAGGTCTGATCTGCACATTTGCTCAATACACGTCGGTTCTCCGTGAATTCTAATCGGACTTTGGGCCTAGACCTGTGAAACTTTAATTGTAGTAAAGGAAATAGGCAGTTCCGGACTGCAGGCCAAATGTGTGTGAATGGGTAATAAGTAAAGTCCGTCCTTTCTGAAATAATAAAATTGTTCGTCTTTTAAATTTTATCTTGCCCTTTTAAAGACTTATAATTTTATAAAACCATTATACTGGATGAAACATTTGAAGAAGTGACTGTTCACATGAATAAAATTATCAGAAATAACTAAATAAAACTGATCACAAATTTCTTCCCACAATGTTCTTTGTATTATATATATATATATATATATATCCCTGATGAGCCTTGCCGGGGCAGATACCACGGTAGCAGATTGGCACCTTGGCCCTGGAAACAAACATAGCGTCATGCTTTGGTCGATTCTCGACAAAATGGTGAAGGAGTAATCCTTACCGTTACTGGTTTCGTATAACTTTTACGACCAAGAACCGCACAGAAATTGAAATTTCTGTTTCTCTTTCATATATTCATATATATATATATATATATATATATATATATATATATATATAATCTCCATATTATATGGTTTTAACCTTAACGTGTAATTTTCTAGGGGTTACAACTGTTTCATCCAATAGCGTAGCCATGAGGCAAGAGGGCATGTGCCCCCCTCAAAACTTGAGAAAGAATGGAAACAATTTTTCAAACCAAAAATTTTGATGAAAAAAATTTAATAGACGTATTGTCAACACCTTTTTCATCTTAACTTTTAAAAATTGGGTGGTACGGTGGTACCCCAGGGAGATACAGTCTAATAGATATGTACCAGTGATACCCAGTCAGGTGTTTTTTACTTTGCCAAGTCATTAATCACTTATTAATACGTTTATTAACAATATATAACAATATACAGTTTTCAATTGTACATTGCATTTTTTTAATTTTTAGTAGGCATAGCTGTATTGTCTGTCTTGCCCATTTCTCAAGAAAATTATGTCTGTATGTTTACAATTAAAGAAGAAAAAAGTATTACTATGTCGGAAAGAAAAGAAGTTTATGATTTTTTATTGAAATTTATATAAACAAAAATGGCTTTGATTGTAATTGGGTGTTAAAATTTAAATTATAAGAACTCTACTATTTGTTTTATTACCTCAGATATTTAAACAGAACAGCTTTAAATGGGATTTGGTGTAACATGTCCAATACATTTCAGAAACTAAGGGACAAACACAATCACAAAATTGCTAGTTATTTTATAAAGACGATATACCTATGGAGCGTGGAAAAAGAACCAAGTTCATTCTGGTGCCAGTCATTAAGCGCCATATTTATGGCGGTGAGTATAATCTGTCTTAAGATAAAGTATACCTTTTATAGTACGTTTTGAAATACAGAAATTTGTAAATACTTTTCGCTTCAGACAAACATTTTTTATTGATATTATACTTTACCAGCTGGCCCGGCAGACTTTGTTCTGCTTTTTCCGTTAGATAGCGCGATGTGGTTCCAGAGGAATTATAAGAATATGGGGCGCATTCACCACATGGTCCAGAAATGTTATTGAAGAAAAACATGTTAATTTTATAGAAAAGATACGCAATAAAACAATATAAAAAATAGTGTTGAAAGGTCTCGGTAATTGCTGCTGTACAATTCTCTCACGAACTTGCTGAAAGTCTGGCTTAAGGTTTTAAATATATAGATAATAATACTTGTCAACAAATGCGAAAGAAAAGATTGCGACTGATGTTATAATGGCTGCACGGGGGAATTTAAAGCAACCTGATTACGAATTCAATAACCAAAATTGTCCACTAAGTAGAGATATTGAGATATACAATGCATCAATTATTTTTATTTTATTTCAAAATTTGTTTATATTTTTATATATTAAGTTCAAACCAAAAAAAATAAAGATATTCTAAGGATAACTGGTTTTATTTGCAAAAATATACATGTAAATACATTTATAGTTACTCTTTTGTAGATAACTTTTTTGCAAATGCTGACTTTCGTCACATAAAGGATTATAAACGAATTAGCTACGCTAATTTTTCTGTGACTAATTTGTTTATAATCCTAATCGTTTTCTCTCATAAGAAACCATCTATAATCGCCCATCATTGGTGGTCCAACAAATATTCCTTCCTTAACCTTAACCTAATGTTTTATCAATCCCAGCTTAATGTGTAATGGAGCTAATCGATCTTTTTAGGACCAACAAGAGGTATATTTTTTAGTTAGTTTGGCTTGCAATAAATGTATCTCTCTGGTGCCATTCTTTTAGTTGGTAATGGCTCTGTGTTGCCCTACTGTCCCAAAGACAAAGAAAACAGAAGTACTTAGTAGATCCACCCCGAAGCTCTAACAGTCCTATTACTTTTAGGTCACCACATATCTGCCACTTATACGTATCATAGCGTATTACATTTCGAATCAGTGACATACTTTCGTATGTTTTCTTCGTGTCAACTGCATGCGCAATAGGAATGGAGGGTCTTTTGTTGCCAGTTGTCATTATGGAGCAGAACTCTTAAACTTATTTTAGAAGATTCTACAAGTAAACGCCATTCGTCTAGGTTATGTGCAAAGTCTAATTTTTCCATAACACTATTTGGGTTAACACAAGACATATTTTATTCTGCATAGTGAAAATGTATCTTACGCGTTAGAAGGAAGAAGGAAGTTTTTACCATCATCGCATTGAGCCACAAAAAAATTAACACAAAATTGCCTTTATCACCACAGTCGCAAATTGGCTGTAAGCTAGTGTAATTTATCAAAAAATATAAGGGATAAAAGTTCACAATAAATGGATTTTGCCAGTAACACTATTCTAGCCGATAATTGGCCCAAGGTTAAAAATGTGCAAATATTCCTGGAAATTGGTGTATCTCTATATGATGCTTTAGGAACAAGAATGTAAAATTAATGAGTGCATTTTTATAGTTTTTTCATATTTTTATATATTAAAAGGCTTAAATCAACTTTAGGGTCAGAATTACTAGGAACTATTGCATTCAATGTGAAAGAAGAATCAGATAAGGACTGAAATATTGTTATTTCTCAAATTACCATAAAGTGCAAAAAAATGACCTTGTGCGATATTGCCAGGCACAGGAAGGACGTCAGTTTCAACTTTTAATTTAATGATTGTTAACTTATAACCTTAGATCATAAGTTTATTATATTGGTGAAATAGGTATTTTACGGAGAATTAACATTTCAAATGACATACAGGGTGTTCCATTTAAAAAATGGTCGTTGACTTCATTATTATTTTTTGAGTCAGTCTGCATATTATTTTTTTACGCGAAAATAAACGCAATCAAAAATAAAAATCGACGTGCTAGGATTTATTCCAGATTTTATGTAAACACTGTATAGGTACGATAATTTTTAGTTAATTGATTTTTTAGGAATTTATAGTTAATTATCTCCCAGTCAGAGCCGCCGTGAGGTTTTGCGTGGCCGTGGGCAAAATAATTTAGCGGGGCCAGTGGGAGATTTTGCGGGGTCGCGTGTAAATCATTTTGCGGGGCCGCCTTTAGAAATTCCAATGAAGAGCAGAAGAACTAACTGACGAAGAAAAGTCACTGTCAGGCCCTGTGCGGTGCACATCGTCGAGCCGGTCCAGCTCACACTGGCATCTTCTGTCATGAAATAATCAGAAAATTGTGAGCCCGCCGGAGATCAAACTTATGATAATTCCACCAAAACTTCGAGACAATATTGTTGCATTGACATCAAGGTTTCTTTTTGTGGTAAATAATCAATAAATATATTCATTATTTTTTATTACTTTTTCGACAAAATCAAATAAAACTGTAAATTATGTCTACTTTTCAATGAGTGTTTTTTTCTTATAGGTATTCCATTTTTTAAGAAATTCAAATATATCTCACATCTGTCAAACTCGGGTTTTTTTCTTTATTTTTCCTGAGGTGATTTTTTCCGGTTTTATAAATGAAATCAAAGATTAATTCATTAACTTCCTATTCGTCGTATTGAGCTTTGTCTTTTCTATATGCGGAGAAAAAAATTCTCTTCTAAATTGGGTGAAAATGGACCACGCGGAGAACGCTTCAGCAGCTGCAAAAAAAATGTTTTACCATATATTGTAGCAGCGGATTTTCCTTTTCATATTCATTTTTAAATATCAAACTTTGGTGGCATTCTTATACATTTGAACCCAGGACCCATTCACAATTTTCAGGTTTTTCTTTGACAGGAGATAACAGTGGAAGAAAATGCCTATTATTTAAGGAAAAAATTATCGGAGCCACTTTTGTTTTGGGATACTTTATTTTTAGTTTTTACGTTTACATAATATTTTTGTAGATATTTGCAAAAACGTATTTTTTTTACTTTTTTTGCAATTTTTGTGGCACTTGTAGAGGGTCAAGCAATGTTAACTTTGTCTAGTTAACAAAGCTCCAAATTTTCCTGAGGTTTGAGTTCTGGAGGAAGGGGGTTCCAGACTCCAGGACCTCTCCTCTGTCTACGTGCCTGCCCAGTGATATAGCTCATCACAGCGTTAACGTCAAACATAATTATTTCTCAAACCAATCCCTGTCTCCGGCGCCCCTGGCGACAATTTGCTTAAATACATTTTTTTGTTTTAGTGTAGATTGTCGAATATTTTTATTAACCTAACCCACAAAAAAACGCCTAACTAGGGCTAATCAAAAACGCGTCCGATATTTAAATCGTGACTACATACAAAATTTTTGCTTAACTATATTTTTATTGTTTTAATTTTAGATACACTTTTACATCAACCTAAAAAAAGGCCTAACCAGGTTAACCAAAAATCGTGTCAGATATTTAAAACACGATTACATACAAAATTATAAGTTTTGATAGGTAAAAAAACTAAAAATCATCGGCTGTCGAAAATGGAACCCAAGACCTTTTCATTGCAACTTAAATGTTCTACCATGGAGCTCAGGGAGTAACTTAATGAACTAATCATTCTCCGATATTTTTAAAGACATCAACTAATTTAGGCAAATCGCCGCCAGTGGCATTTCAGTCATAGATTAATGTGGATATAAGGCCTTTTGATTCCGTATACATTTTTTATGAAAAAATTTTGCAAGTACTAGATTGTAATAATTTTTTTAAATATGCATGTTTTACTTATTGCCTCGCATTCACTTTAAACAGATTGATACAAGGTTTTCAAAACGTCTTAAATGTTTCAGATGCTGAGGAAGTATGAAGAGCATATGCGTGCGAACGAGATTCCCTATTACTGGAACAAAGAGTACAATTTGATAGGCTACCTTAAAGACACAACTAAATCGGATATAGCAAATACCTTGCATAATATTATTGCTGACGTAGATAGAAATCTTGAGGAATCTGGAGATCCATATGTTATTGGAAAATATTTACGTAAGTGTTTAGTTTTATACAAGCGCCCGTAGAGCTTGGAGTTATGGGGGATATTTTTTCGGAACAAAAGCCATCCTCCATGACTAAAAGAACGGAACCAGAGCTTCTCTTTAATGTCTCTAGCCTTAATTTTCCCCCATTTGTTGCATTAACTCTTTATCCCGTCCACGAGCTAGAAAAAAGAAGTCAGAAGTTTGCATCATGGAAAATACACTACAACCGACATTCAGTAATGGGCGTGAAAACAAATGAATAAAATTAACATGTTTTCTTCAGTATTCAGTTATACTGAGGGTAACAATGTAATCTAGGCCCCAACAGAAAACTTGCCACAAATTTTAAAAATTAAAAAAATTATTACTAAACCAACCTGTAATATTTTGCTACGAATCCAAAACAGCAAAACAAGAAATCAGTCTGAAAAACTACTTATTAAATTAATTTCAAATTTTGAGCATCCATTAAGTGTAAAACAGAGATAAACCGGCAAAATTGTGGTACGAATTCAAGACTGCGAAACAAAATGGTGGTCTTAGAAAATCAGTGTAAAAACTACTTATTTTAATTCATGCCGAAAAAAACAAGTGTGTCATAGGTAGAAACTAGTAAAAAATTATTGGGTTACACTTTACTTTACTTTTCCTAATGAAGTAAAAAATTCATAACAAGAGAATTCTGGTTAAAGGAAATTTCCCGACTTTTTTGTATAAGGACCGAAGGGGCAATCGATGTCGGCAAATTAGAGTTTATCGCCAAGTGGGCCTAAGCAGCGTCCTTTTCTCCGATCTTGGATACTTTTGGGCTTGGGAGATTTTGAATTTGGTAGTAACATATTCAAAATGTTTTTGATCCAAATTTAGACTTTTGTATCCTTATGTATTCATATTTAACAGAAAAACTTATATTAAAATTTTATTAATTGTAAAAAATAATCGGGTATACTTACCTCTAAATCACCCTGTATATTACAAAAAGATTTTTACTTATGTATTGGTAGTAATTTATATAACTTAGGAGAAATCTTTTAATTACGAACGTTAAAACTTTTGTTTTTAATGAAAGGTTCCACTTTTTAATATTTGCCATAATAAGGGTCTTTAACAAATTATATTGACCAAATTATTTTTATTTGTTCTAAATTTTAAAATCCTTTCATTTCGCCTCCCCCTTGCCACTAAATACTTCCGACGTCCTGTGGCTCTGTGACTCATGCAGCGATGTAGCGACAAGCTATGTGGCTCTGCCGCTAAAAATGTGGAGTTATCTTAATCCATTCCGGATCCTTTTTCATTTCATCTATTCTGGTTATGGCTGTCGGATGGGCATAACCCCCAGAGACAGATTGATAAGGTGTTTTTCCCTAAATGTTGAGCTATTCCAACATTCAGGTCCGCAGCCTTTATGCGTCTCCTGCATTGCCTTTAAAGTCTTTATGAAGGCTAATTTCGTCAGAACCCTTACGTGATGTACAGTTTTTATTCTTGAACATCCCCACGAGTCCCACCGCTTGCCGAGGCTTGGGAGAATTTTTTTTATTGTTGGCACGAAAAAAAATATTTTAAAAGGCGGATTGCATTTAGGTTAGTTTTGGTTAGGTTCCTTTTTTTTTTGGGATGATGTAAAAAAGCGTATATATTTAAAAATATGTATCTATATTAAATCAAGGATTGTCAAAAGAAAGACTCGGAAAGCGGTGAGACTCGTGGATGTTTAAGAATAAAAAAATGTGCTTACTTCTAATGTTAGAATACTTTTTAATCATTTCGATATTTCATATCATCACTAGACACCACTCAGGATTAGCGATGGGCAAAAATGAAATTTACCTAAGGCCTATCGGTAGGTAAAAGTCATTTCTAACTATCGATATCGAAGTATATCCGATTATATTGCTACTTATCGATATTTGCGACAAAGGCGATTTGGGAGCCAAATATATCGGAGAGAAAAAAGAAGGTCTATCGTTATCAGCTACTATTGATATTATCGGCTACTATCGATATTATCGGCATTATTGGGTATCTATATGTCGCTGACCTATCAATATTTCGATAAAACGCCCATCAATAGTAAATCCTCCAACTACAGGAACTCTACATCAACGGACAAACGCATTGACATTTAACTGTCCAGTGGCATATTAAGGGGGCAAATGACCCCCCATAGTTCCTAAACCAAGTAAAATGTTTGAAAGTAAAAAGTATTTTATAAGATATTACCACGATTATATAAGTGTGAACTTTTTTTTTTAGTCATCGTCGCTAATTATCATTTTTTTTAGTTGTCAAATGTAAATGCTTGCGCCTCTAGGAAGGTATTCTAAATACCCCACTGACCTATACCTAGGCGTTTTCAATTTATGTTTGTTAGAGTATTATGAGTTACCAATTTGAATCAATCGTTAACATTTCTAGGTCTGCGCGAAGATACATTTTGCAATGTAGAGTCAAGTGGTAAAATATATCGGCCAAAACTATGTATTTGACATCTCGATATTTTTTCAACATCCCTATCTCAGACTCTTACCGTACTTCAACAAACAGTTCAACGTACTAAGTAGTCGCCGGGGAATCACCGTTGCATAAACAGGCTCAAATCCAGTTTAAAATAACATTCTGTCTGCTTTAATAAAAACATTACAACGTCAACAATTTACATTATCGTACGTTTTATGAGTGTTAAATTTTTTTATTTTTTGTCTATGTACAACAAATTAGCAAAAAAGGCGATTAAGGTGAAGGTAAGACAATTACTTTCTAATAGCCGGACGTTCCTCTGTTAATTTTAGAAATATAACTTTAGATAATACCTACGATGACAAATCTTAGATATTTGGAGGGAGGATTAGGAGATTTGACGATAATTATTTGCTTAAATAGGTATATTTATTTATTTGTTTTATGTTTCAGCCTTGAAAATATATTAAAAAGTTACCAGATTCAATTTTAAATAGTTTTAGCTTTAAATTATACTTAATAATATTAAACTTAAAATTAAAAAAAATTACTACAGTATATTGAAATGAAATTTTTATACATCAAATTTACAATTGAAGTAAAAAAATGAATTACCCAGTTTATTTAGTTTATAACTATGAGAGTGGTTTGATGTCCATACAACAGCAAGCTGGATTTTTCGTATTTAAAAATGCATTGTTTGTGTTGTTGCGGGAACGAGTCGATAAAAAAGGCACACACATTTTTTTAATTTTCACTGGATGATATATTACTAAAAATGTATTTTTAAAAAAAGAAAAATGAGGAATAGTCATTAGATTTGATTCCTCGTTATGAATCTTTCTTTTTATTGGGAACAGTAAAGTGTAACCAAATTTAGTTCCGCACATAATCATTAGTGTAGTGTCTTTTCAAATATTTTTAATGGGTGCCATTTTATTCTATTGGATTTGTACTAATATTTTACCACGCTTAATTTTTATGCATGATTTAAAATATTAGTTTAGTTTTTAATTCCATCGAAAAAGCGAAAAAAGTATTATTGTAATCGTAAAAAATCACCCTCCGAGATTTTTCAGATCTTCACGTTTTAGGGTCCCTGGATCCCGAAAAACATGTTTTCTCAATTTCGTCGGTCTGTCTGTTCGCGGCATAGTTAAAAATTGCTTATCCGATTGACTTGAAATTTTGGTCAAAAATTAAGACACATATGGGGATGACCTGGTAGCATTTTCGCAAAAATCCAATATGGCGAAACAAAATGGCGGCCTAGTGAATGTTAAAAACAATTGTTACCAAAAAACCACTTGTCCAATTTATCTCAAATTTTGCACAAAAATCAAGTACTATGAATCAACTGGTAAAATTTTGGTACGAATCCAAGCTGGAGGAACGAAATTAAGGGTCTAATTCAAATTGTGTGTCATAAATAATTGTGATATCCAGATGAACTAGTAAAACTGTGGAACTGTGGTTCGTGAAAAAATCGCCTTGTCAGGTTTTACATATCTTCACGGTTTAGCAGGGGCGTGCGGTGAAATTTTAAGAAAGGGAAGCAATTTTTAGAAACTTACCTATTTGTAATGTAATTCGATTCTTCGATCATTTTTTGCAAATTCGTCAATGACGTCATCATAAAAACGTCGATGCTCCGACATATTTTAAAGAAGTTTATTTTCAATGGACAACAGCGATGTATGCGAAAGTCTCTCCTGCCCCGTTAAATTTCTCACGAAATTTTTCATGCGTTTAAGTGTTGAAAAATTGCTTTCTACTGACGAACTTATGGCAGGTATTGTCAATACTAATTCACACAATTTCGACACTTCGGTGTAGGCATTTTCCAACTTCTTGTCCTTTAAAAATTGCATTAGTTCCTTAGCGTTATTTTTTGCGCTAGTGTCATCAGTTTCGTAAATCACTTTTAGTTCAGATCGCAGTAACACTCGGTCGAAGAACTGGCCATAATGAAGAAGAAGAGATTTAAACGCATCTTCGGGAAAAGTTTTTCCTTTAAATGCATCAAAATTGCAGAGCTCGAGGAATTTAAAATTATTTAAACCTTTAAATCTATAGTTTATTTGTTGCTGAATTTGATCGATTATTTCATAAAAGAGGCGTCTGTATGATGTTTGAACATCTCCCACCTTGTATGTTCGAAGACGCTTGACTTGTGGCTCTACATTTAACGTCATCGTTTTCTCCCAAAATAGGTCAAAGTCATCTCTTTTTTGGCTTAACATGGACTTAAAATTATCCACTTTTTTTAGGCAAAAAGCAATATCATTTGTTTTAGTTTGTAATATATTAAAAACATTGTCCGAGAATAGAAATATTTCTAAAAATATGTTCAACAAATAATTTAAATTAAAATCTCGTTTCAAACAGTCCAAAAACCCCCTCGAACTATTTATTGCTTCTGAGTCCCACGTTTCGTTATTTTCTATTATATTCTCAAATAGTTCAATCAGTGATTCACGATTTTCAGATACTGTTAACACAAGTCTTCCATTATAGTTCCACCTAGTAGGAGCTACTTTGGGCAATCGTTTGTGGACAATGGAGTCCAAAGCTTGTGTACGTTTTGTTAACTTGGAAAAAAAAGCAGCCATGCCACAAAAGTAACGAAAAATACTTTACACTCTTTAATGTGATTGATGGACTGGGATAAAACTAAATTTAATTCATGAGCAAAACAATGGACAAACACAGCACTTGGGAAAGTTTCTCGAAGTTTAGCTTGCAGACCCCCTAATTGTCCTGCCATCACTGCAGCTCCATCATAGCTTTGAGTCACTAATTTTTTCTCTCCATTAATTTCTTTAGTAACGTTATAAACTACGGTATATAATGCATCTGCTGTACGATATTCGGACAAATTTTTGTAATTTTTTTTTTGGGGAAGCACTGCTTCCCTTGCTTCCATGGACTTCACGCCCCTGCGGTTTAGAGTCTCTAAATGCCAAAAAATATGTGTTATAAATTCTGTTGGTCTGTCTGTGGGTTTGTCTATCAGTTCACGGCATAGCATAAAAAATAATTTCGCAATTGACTTCAAATTTTGGGTAAACATTAAGGGTCATATGGGGATGACCTGGTAACATTTTGGTAAAAATCCAATATGGCAAAACAAAATGTTAAAAAAATGATTACTAAAAAACTGCTGATTCAATGTATCTCAAATTTTGCACAAAAATCAAGTATTATGTAGGAATCAACTGGTAAAATTTTGGTATAAAAGGAATAAAATGGCGGCTTAGTAAAATATTTGAAAATTCAGCCCGAAAAATTACTTAATAGACTGATTTCAAATCGTGTGTCATAAATATTTTGGTAAAAATCCAATATGCCTGAATAAGATGGCGGCCTATTGAAACGTTTTTTAACATTTACAGAAAAAAACTAATTATCCAATTTACCACAAATTTTACACAAATATCAAATATTACATAGAAATGAACTGGTAACTATAGCAGATAAGATAGCAAAACAAAATGGTGGCCTAAAAATTATTTAAAAAATCAGCCTGAAAACACTGCTTATTAGGTTAAGTTCAAATTTTGTGCAAGCATTAACTGTGATACAAAGATAAACTGGTAAATTGTGGTAAAAATGAGGAACAAAATGGCGGCCAAATAATGGTTTTTAAAACCAAACGGTAAAAAAATCTTAATCCGTTGACAATGAATTTTGCAGAAAAATTAAATGTGATTAGGAATCAACTGGTACGAGTTCAACATGATGTAACATAAATGGCGTTGTGTATTAATGTAATAACCACTTACTGAATTTATTCTAAATTGTGTCCAAAAATCAAGTGTGGCATAACTAGAAACTGGTAAAATATTGATAGGAATTCAATATGATGGAAGTTCCGGGTAAAGGAAATTTACCGACTTTTAATTTGCTTTTCGGTATAGATAATATATTTCGTAGTCTGTTCTAAGGAGTCGGGTTTTTTATTATTTTTTATTTTAAATTTAATTTTTTTTCCAGTTTCAAAAGAGGAGTTTGAGAAACTTAAGTCCGAAGTGAAGCTTAGCAAGAAACAGGAGAAACAGATTATTTTCTCTTCTACGAATATCCGCCTTAATAGTGTTTCGAATGTTACCCCTGAGTCTGCAGTACCGCTTCAACAGTTAGGTTTCGACCCACAATTAATACAAGTTCACAGACAATATTCCGATATCTTAGAAGAAAACCGAAAACTTTCGTTAGAAAATATGGTATTGCAGCGTCAGAAGACTGGTAACGAAAATTCAAACAGCGACCAAGTTGTCGCCTATCTGAAAAAAATCGACGAAAAAATGGACAAAATACTGGAAAAATTGAACGAGTCCGTCGATGACAACAGGAAAACAACTGAGAGGGTCTTTGGCCTTGAGATGAAGTTTAAACAGTTAGAAATTGACAATCAAAATTTGAGGAGACGCCTAGCCGAGACAGGTGATAGCGAATCCATTAGTTCCATTGATTTTTTGACTTCCAGAGTTTTACATTGAATTTATGAAATTTCATTACAACTTTTTATTTATAACTGATGTTGGAAATTATAAAGTAAACCTTAAAAAAATTTAAATATAAAACAAAAGAAATCGAGTCTATTATTACTAAAAAAACTTCATAGCAAGTAACTTGTTTTTGTCCCTTTTTGATTAAATATGACTTTGAAGGCAATGACCCGATATTAAAAGTACATGTTGACAGCTTCATCTTACTATAATGTTTTAGAGCTTATTAGTATGAGGATGATACTTTCACAGTCCTGTTTATTGTGAAACAATGGTGGAAAATAGAGAAACAACGTTCAACGGCGTTAATATACAGCGTGAATCAATGAATTAAACGTACATTTCTGGGCAAAATTCAAATTTGAATATTTTTATTAGGCATTAAGATACTGAGTTTTCGGCATTGTTTTGCACTATGTTAGTATATAAAGTTTATGTATTATCTAAGACTCTGTCATTTTCATTAACGATTATAATTACAAATCGGATATTAATTGGACTTTTTTAGCCAAGCAAATCTAAGCCTAAGTACCAAAAAAATGTGTTTTTAAATTGTTTTCGGTTCTTTATATACAGGGTATTTCAACAAATTTCAAGTGCATCTAAATGTTTTGACGTTACTAATATACATAGACGTTTTTTAAAAAAATCTGTTGTGTATTTTTAACTTTAAACTAACTTTCATGTTACTTAAGTTAAACGCCAAAACATTTGGATCCATTAATTAAAATTTCTTTTATTTTTAATATCTCATATGAGTGATTTTGCCTTATATCGGGCACTTAGTTATAATTCGCCACAACCAAAATTTAAAAAAAACTGTTAAATATAAAAGTTGTTTGGTTTAACCAAGGTTTAACCGATAATTTATTGACAGTTAATATTTTGGATATTGGCTGTGTCAGAAATGTGCATCAGATTTAACAAACGTTTCTTAAACAGAACAATCACTTCTGATTGCGTCTGGTAGGGTTTTGAGATGATGAAAATTTTTCATTAACCAAGGAAAAAAAACGTTGTTTAACTAACACTGTCTCTGGGAGTGGTTTTTCCCGCTAATAAAACTGGCTCTGTTGGTGGAGGGGGGTTAATCAAATGGGTCGTTTCTTGCTGATTGTAAATATAATTGATTTCATGGACGTCACAAAGGGGACACACATTCTAAACTTTCGCAATTAAATACGCCTCTGAAACTTAGTATATTTATAATAAGCAAGAAGAGACTTATTTGATAGACGTATAATATACAGAATGTTTCGTTTGAAAAATATATGTTAGGTCTGCTTTTAAGACATCAAATATACAATCAACCGACTGTTGAAATAGGACTAATAAACAATTTACGATTCACTTATTTCAGCATCCTACAAGGAATTCCCGAAATTTTAAGAAGGAAAGTCTGATGCGCAAGTCGTGGGCCCTAGAGAAACTATGCAGTATTTGTAGTTAATGTGTATATATAAAACTGGAGCCAACTGAGACTTTTGATTGATATATTGTTAATTAGCATAATAAAATAAATAAAATTCAGCTAGCTATGTTGGTCTCCGATATATTGTTGCTGGTAATCAATAAATCATTGCTTCAGGTATCTCATTTTTTAACAGATATCTTTAAGAAATTTTGAGGAAATTATAAGGTCTTACATAACATTCTGTTTAGCAGATTTGTTGTAAAACTTTGCATTTTCATCCTCTAGGTCATAAATGTATGGCAAGTGCTAGGCCATAACGAAAATCGGAACGAAATATCACAATTCTTATTAAAGATATTGAATCTTGGATTTTGTCCTAATATTTATATTAAGCTCGCCTCTCCAGAGACTTATATTAATAATAAGAAACATTTCTCTAGACATGGGTTTTTCAATACTTCGTATCGCTAAAAAAGGTTACTTTTATAAGCAGTAACTCATTATTCATTAGTCAAATCATTAGTAAAGTCATTAGTAAATTTAAGTAGAGCTACCATGTAATGATGTGTAATATAACATTTTTAAACTCATGTTAATTTTTTTTAAGAGCATTATATAATCTAGTATTTTGAGGCAAAAAAGGTACTATTAATTTCAATTGCCTATTAAAATGAGTTTATGTCTCCGTATACGTTTAAAACTACTTGGAAAACTGCTGTTTCTGGCTAAACCCAAATTTCCTTTTCTACATAAAAATAGTACGACATTTAAAAAAGTGTCTATAGAAATGTCATATTTTTAGACATTTTGTATACGTTAGTGCTAAGTTAGTTCTAATAGAGTCAGTGCATCATAAATGTGGCTTTGAAAAAATCTTTTCTCCGTTGCTATTTTACTCGGGTATATCGCACTCCTTTGTTTTCAAATTTTAAAAATTTAATTATCGGTATTGCAACTGGATGACGTCATGTAATTTTAAAAATGTTTTAAGAGGATCTCCATTTTTTTACGTAGCCGACAATCAGAACTATCCACGATTACGTCTACAGCCCCAGAAAAAAATAATTTTCAGATATGCTGACGGTGTCCGTCAGCATATCTCTGAAATATTTCCAGTAGAAATTGACAAATTCTTGGGAAAGTATGTCATTTAACTAATCGACTGATTTAAATGTTTATTGGGAATTTTTAACGCAATAATATTTGAATATATACGGAGTCTTTGAAATTTTTCCCGAAATATACCGAGTTGAAATTTTTTTGTAAATTTTTTATCCCATGTGGTTTTCTTTCTTAACTTATGTTAGATAATTTCAAAGTTGCGGAGCTTTATTTCGGGCAGACATTTCACCAACATGTTTTTGCCGAAATGAATCACTGTAAATTTAGTGATGAAATCCTTCTTAATGTATAACTTTTTCATATGATCCTGTATTGTACAAAAAGGTACTGTAGGTTAGGTTAAATTAACCGACCCTCCACTGCGACACTACAGTCACTACAGTGTTGTAGCTCAAATCTATAGTTACACTTCCCCAAGCAATTTTAACTCCTCACTGAGTCTTAACATTGCGTTTGGGAGGTATTTTTCTAGTCCTTAAGCAGCAGAAAATCGCTATCGAATATGGGGAATCTGATCCTGGCAGCCGCCGGGCATTCACACAGCACATGGCTAGCTGTCTCGTCATCGTCCATACACATAGGCGACACTAGAATTCCTTTTCAAGCCTCACCCTGTGCACGTATTTTTAGTTTAGTTCTGTTTATATTTAACAGACTTTCTGTTATCCTCTTCTTCATGGGAGGGATAAACGCCTTTGCATGGAACATGAGCTACGCCTAAAGCTGGTTCAGGTCCCATGATTGTTGTCTACTCCTTTCTTTGCTGGGGGCAACTTTGTTATTGTTTTCTAGGCCAACAAGAGCCTTTCAGAATTTTCTTAGTTCACGTCCACAACGACAATTCAATTGAAAGAAGTTTTACAGCTTTTTTGGCCAATTTATTAAAACATTAAAATCAAATGCCTACGTTTTGATACTACACATCAGAAAAATTATTGTTCAACGCATATCTAAAAATACATTTGAATAAATTTACGTGTTCACAAATTCAAATCATAAAGAAAACGCATGTTCAAAAAATCACAATAATATATAAACTTATATAAAAACTAGGAATTGTAAAATATATAGAAGCGTAATTGCTGAGCACGTTTACTAAAGCTACAAACGTTTTAAAAATTTAGAACAAGATCAATTACGAAACGTTAAAGTGATTATAAAAGCGAAAAAAGTGTCTACATATAAAAGAATACAAAACTGACCTAGGTTATTATGACTAGAGAGTTCTTATTCCCAGCATACGAGAATATTATTGTACTAAGCGGACAAACAACAACATCACTTGTGCAGATTCAAATTAATACTACTTGCGATCAAAACGACAGTGGTCGCACACCTTATATCCAACCCTATTTCGTGATCATCCCAAGGAGAGAGGAGTGGGATCGGAATAAATTCGATCTTCTAAAAGAGGAACTGTATGTTTTCACTGATGGCTCCAAAACCAGTAAGAGTGTAGGAGCTGGAATCCGTGAGGTAAAGCCAAAGGTCAGTAAGCCTAGGCAATAATACCTCTTTATCCAAGCAGAAGTTCATGATATAGAATTGTGTGCTAGAGTGTTGCAGGAGCGCCAAATAGCACAAAAAACGATTAAAATATTCTCAGACAGTCAAGCGACCCTTAAAGCACTTGTACGTCCAAAACAGACTGGAACTTCTAAAAGGCACTTCAATTGAAACAAGTTTTACAGCTTTTTTGGACAATTTAATAAAACATTCAAATCAAATTGCTAACTACCGGTTTTTGATAGCAGGTCTGATGGCATTTCCAATATGTAATTATTTTCCACAACTTTCAACATTTTGGATGGTTCTACGTGACTCGTGCTGTCCATTATGCCATTTTGACAAGGTCTAATACCAAGAACCATTTCTTGATTGACCACATCCGTGAAAACTTTGGTTATAAATTAATTAGTTTATTTCGAATGGTTTTTGGATTTCAGAAAATCTTTTTATTCTCTATAAAGTTCGGTAGTCGCATCAAGACACCAAAAAGACAGATATTTGTTAAACATATGAACCATCACAGCACTGAAAGTGTTACATTTTCGTTTCGACATTATCTCAAATAAAACAAAAATCAAATACATTTTATTCGAAATATTTATTCTAAGATCTACAAAATAATAACATAAATATCACTAGAAATACATGCGTAGAAGAACTAGGCTTCATCACTCCTGCAACAAAAATAATAAATTAAATATAGACGAATAAAAGTATGAGTAAAATTAATTGATTCATTTTGGGCAATAACAAACCTAAATAATATAAATATATAGATATGTTTAAAAAGGTTGAAATAATAATAGGTTTTTATGTATCCAAATCCAAAAATCTCACTATTTGCATCAATGCCATATTTTCTATTTAAGTTAAAGTAGAAAAAAAAATCGAATATGTCCTAACGCTCCCAACCAATGGTTGGTGTAATTCAAAAGCGTTCTGAATTTTTGAAATTTTAGGGGTAATATAAATTTCATTCAAATTTGAAGCTGATTAATTGCCCCGTATACAAAGCTCTTGATTATGAGCCAAATTCTTCTTTACAAAGGCTACTTCAAAAGTATACTTTTAGTTATTTATTTTTTTTTGATTGGATACCTTACATAATATTGTTTCATTAAATGGATTTGTTCTTGTTGACTATAAATATACCAGGTTTTTATCTTTAAAAACAACGGACAAAATTGATAAAAAATTTTGGCATAAAAGGTCATGTGGTAGAGAAAGAGATTATTCTAACTAAATATTGAGTGAATAAGAATCGAGATAGGAACACAATGCCTTTTGTGACAGTTAAAGGGTTTTCCATTAAAAAAAAACAAAGGTCTTATTAAAAAGTATACTTTTGACACATCTTGTATATTTGAAATGTACTACTAGTAAAATTAGTTGTTGAAACCAATAATATTTTATCTTAAAGGTTTTCCCTGCATATTTCTATACAGGGTGGCCCAACGAAAAGGTCCCACCCTTATTTATGACTTTCCTGGTATATTTTGGGAAAAACGCTTGGACACGTCAATTTTGATTTTTAGGGGGACGTCTTTTCATGTATGATTGTATAATACAGGGTGTTCCAAAAATAAGATATCGCATTACACTTGACATTTTTAAATGGAAACCCCCAATTTTTTTTCTATTTTTGGATTCTCCAGGAAGTTTTTAGTAACTTTTGTATAATAGAGTTTATACCTATCTTCAACCATTTTGAAGTTTTTTTAATTTTTTTTATAAAATTCGCCTCATTTAATTTAGTACTGATAATACGGAAAAAAATAATAATCACCGATACCAGCAAGAAATTTAGCATCCGTCAATGTCATCGTAAATCATAGAACAACTTTATCTTTGATTTGAAATCGTTAAGTTGCCTAGTTCTATTATAATATTTTGCAATGATTTATTCAATTCAAGAAAGGGTCGAAATAACGAAACTGTATTATCAAAACGGAAGCATTGCAAGAGCTACCGCCCGGTTGTTTAATGCGTTACATCCAGACAAAAATATTAACCATAAGTATGTGGCTAAATTAATAAGAAAATTTGAAGCAACTGGATCTGTATCTAATATTCGCCGGAATCAGGAAAATCGTCCAAGTAGAAATGAAGCCAGAGAAATAGCAGTTTTGGGACACGTGGCTCTTGACAACACCCAAAGTACTCGTGGTCTGGCTACTTCTTCAGGATTTACACGCTCAACAGTGCAAAGAATTTTGAAATCCTATAAATTTCACCCGTACAAAACTAAACTTGTCCATGAGCTTAATGAAGACGATTATGATAGAAGGTTGGAGTTTTGCGAATTAATGACACAACGTTTGAACAATAACCCAAATTTGTTATTTAACATTTGTTTTTCGGATGAATGTACCTTCTATTTACATGGTGCTGTAAATAGACATAATTGTCGATATTGGAGCGACTCGAATCCACATTTGTTTCGAGAGGTACATTCGCAATACCCACAAAAAATTAATGTCTGGGCCGGCATTTTCGGAAATCATATTGTAGGACCTTTCTTTATTCCTGGAAACTTGACGGGGGAGTTGTACTTGGACATGTTGGAAAATACAATAGAGCCACGAATAACCGAAATAATAGAAAATGAGGTTAATTATAATGAAAATTTTCTTCATTTCCAACAAGATGGTGCACCACCGCACTATGTAGCTCCAGTACGACAGTTTTTGGACACCCATTTCCCAAATCAGTGGATCGGACGGCGCGGCCCCATTGAGTGGCCACCAAGGTCTCCGGACTTGAGTCCTTTAGATTACTTTCTTTGGGGACATATAAAAAGTAAGGTTTTTAGTACGAAGCCAGACTCCATCCAAGATCTTCGGGAGCGGATCACGGCGGAATGCAGACAAATAACTCCAGAAATGTGTGAAAATGTTAGGAATAGATTTGAGCAAAATATTTATTATTGCATGGAGGTCAACGGACACCACTTTCAACATTTATTACCACATTGACTTTTTGACACATTGTAGCTAAGTAACTAATTTTTGTTTAAATTTTAATGTGAATGTAAAACTGTAAATGGTTTAGTGTTCCTGATTCCGGCGAATATTAGATACAGATCTAGTTGCTTCAAATTTTCTTATTAATTTAGCCACATACTTATGGTTAATATTTTTGACTGAATGTAACGTATTAAACAACCGGGCAGTAGCCCTTGCAATGTTTCCGTTTTGATAATAAAGTTTCGTTATTTTGACCCTTTCTTGAATTTAATTTATCAATACTTGATATTATTCAATTATTCAAATAACTTCAAAATGGTTGAAGATAGGTATAAACTCTATTATACAAAAGTTACTAAAAACTTCCTGGAGAATCCAAAAATAGAAAAAAAATTGGGGGTTTCCATTTAAAAATGTCAAGTGTAATGCGTTATCTTATTTTTGGAACACCCTGTATTATACAATCATACATGAAAAGACGTCCCCCTAAAAATCAAAATTGACGTGTCCAAGCGTTTTTCCCAAAATATACCAGGAAAGTCATAAATAAGGGTGGGACCTTTTCGTTGGGCCACCCTGTATATTATATGGGATTAGTTATGAGTCAAGCCATTTTTGGGTCATTGGATGCAGTATTTCTATCCTGAATTGGTTTAATTCTACTGAAAGATGTGTTGATTTATTTTCATTAATAGAATGAGCTTTAGTCTGCACCTCAGATAAATTAAGAATGTGCACCAATTTTACTTAAAATATGTTTTCTAAATATATACGAATTAAGTACCTAATTTATTATCCAAAACTTTCAGCGAAATTGCCTATATCTCAATCTAAAAAAATGTCACATAATAATATTCTCTAGAAACTTAAATAAAATACATTTTAATTACATAATTAATACCATACCACTAGCTAGGGTCTCTATTGTAAAAGATATAGGTATATGTTTTGATAGTAAATTGTTCTTTGATCATCACGTTCAACACATAGTCACAAAAGCAAAAAAATCTCTTGGTTTTCTTATTAGAACTTGTAAAAGTTTTAGACGGTTAGAATCTATTCGTAGCTGTATATGTCATACGTAAATAGTGTGCTTTGTTTCGGATCGGTGATTTGTAAAAATCGATCGCGTTCAGGAAGAATTTATAAAATATCTTAATAATAAATTCTATACACCTTCTATCGATAATAGAGCTATGATTAAACGAAACCTGAGTTTATTGTCACTCGAAGACAGAAGACAAAATGTATGACATAAAATTTATATATAAAATTCTAAATAATATTTGATTGATTCAGTGCCTTTAGTTAATTTATTACATATAAATATCCGATCACACAACATAAGAAATAAACATTTTTTCCGCATCCAACCAAGCAATAGTAACTATCACTTAAGCTCACCTTTATATCGTTGCTGTAAATCTTATAATACACTTTTGAGCTTAGTTGATTTGGATATTTGTTCCTTTAGCAATACATTAGAAAGATTTTTTTTTTTTATCATTCTGTTACGCTGTTCGTATGATCATTATTTTTTAGATATGTGTAGGTTACTATTCTGGGTTCGTTCCGTTTTGTATTCCTTATCAATAAATAAATAGATAAATCTGGACGGGATCTAGAGCTTAACGAGGACTTCGAATCAGCTCAACAGGGATTTTGAATCACGGTTTTTGGTAAGTCTACTCAACTCCCGCCACACACTCCACTCTCAACTCCCAGGCCACGGGGCAGTTTTTGACTTATAAAGTGACCTATCGTGTAACAAGAGTATCTAAACCATTTACACCTACCAACCCCACGAGATATTCGATCACATCCGGCATCCAACCAGCGTTTATGTAGATACATTTTACAATTGCTTATAGCATTTTCCGTTTTTATTCTCCGATGAATCTAGTTTGACAGAATTGATAATTTACAGAATTCACATCATTATGCATATGTTGGGGATAATCCCCATGTTATGAAAGAAAACAAACCACAACCTAGTTGGACTTGAGAGTTTTTCGGTCGATTAACAGGCCAAAAGTATTTATATCTACGACAGGCATAGATTGACTATCATATATAATATCTTGAATCTCATAACAAGCTCGCTAATCACAAGACATGGGCTTCCTAGCTCGATGGTAAGATACTCGGCATTGGATGCGGAGCATATGTGTTCGAATCCCCGTTGACCAACTGGCTTTTTTTAGTTTTTTTTTTTTAACAAAACATTAAAATGCGAATTATGTCAGGATTGGTTATGTTTGACGTAAAAAAAACGCGCACCAACTAAATTCTAATTCTATATTAAAACAAATATATTTTTTAACAGAATCTATACTGTTAGGTGGACCTGTCCCGTTAGCGTTAGGTTAGCTTAGGTTCGTCGATAACACCATCATTAAAGCTATGAACCATCATTAAAGCCGTAAAGTCACATTTCAAAACTTCAACCGACCATGACGGTAACAGACAAGAGCAACGGCGTGTATTTAATTGTGTTGAATGTAAAAGTGTAAGATATGGTAATTAATGTTATCTAACCAAAAACGCAGTCTGATATTTAAAACATAACTATATAAAAAATACAAGTTTTGATAAAAAAAAAATCGGTAAATTCGCTTTACCCGGAACTATCTTAGTCATGAATCCTTTCTTTTATCAGAGATAGTTAAGCGCAACCCCTCTTTAAATTGGGCACATAATTATTTAATAATTTAGGACATATTTTATACAAATCTTTCACTTTTCTGGACAAAAACAAAGTTTCTATTAGAGGGCCTTTTCGGTTAATTTCCTTTACAGGTCTGTTTTACACAATAAACCGATAACAGAATTCAAAACGAAAGAAGTTCCAAGTAAAGCCAAATTGCATTTTTATCTGTGTCGTGGCATTTTCTAGACTTGATTTTCCACAGACAGTGGAAAGTTTTATAGAGTTCTATAAACTACGTCAGAATTCGTATAGGTGATATGGTTTTAATAAAATTTCACGGCATAAAGTTAACGCAACAAGCAAACCATTAAATAATTTATCAGACTGCCATTTTGTTTTGCCGTCTTGGATTTGTTACCAGTTAATTCCTATATAACCCTTGATGTTTATGAAATTTGAGGTAAATTAGATAATTCTTTTTTTAGTAATAATTTTTTTGATATTTTACTAGACCCCTATTTTGTTCCGCCATATTAGATTTTTACCATACTTACATACATACATACATACATACTCTTAATTTTTGACGAAAATTTGAAGTCAATCAGGAAAGTAATTTTTTAGCTATGCCACGAAATGGCAGACAGACGGGTTAACCGGCGGAATTAATAAAACTTTATTATGCACTTAGGAACACTAAACCGTGAAGATCTGGAAAAACCTGAGAGAATGATTTTTTTGACGGTTGAAAACATTTTATTTGGCGGCTATTGTGTTCCCTCATGTACGCTTCACAATTTTACCAGCTCATCTCAATATCACACTTAATTCTCACACAAAATTGAAAATCAATCTAATAATTAGAATTTCAGCTAATGTTTTAAATGTTTTATTGAGCCGTCATTTTGTTTTGCCATATTGGATTTGTACCAATTTTTTTTAATCAATTATTCCCAGGTAATACTTGATGTTTTTGTACTATCTGAAGTAAATTGGGTCCGTACTTTTTTAGTAAAAATTTTTTTAACATTTCGCTATGCCACTATTTTGTTCCACCTTGGGTTTTTATCAAAATGTTACCAGGTGATCCCCATATGACCTCTAATTTTTCATCAAAACTTGTAGTCAATCGGGTAAGTAGTTTTTTAACTATGCCGAAACAGACACAGGCAAATAGACAGACAGACCGACGAAATTGAGAAAATATATTTTTTGGCATCTAGGGGCCCTAAAACGTCAAGATCTGTAAAAACTTGGGAGCATGATTTTTATACGATTACAATATAGAAGAGAAGTAAAAAACGAACTGTTTTCAGACGCTTTTCCTATATAATTAAATATGAGAAGCAATTTGAAAATAATTACTAATACATATTTGTGTTTTAAAGCATCATATGACCAATCTTTTACATATTGTATAAGTTATTATATTTTAGGTAAAAAATGCTATTTAAGAATAAAACCAATTTGAATATTCTTATCTGTACATTTGTGTGTCTAATTAAAAATAATAACTAATCTTTCAAATATATTTTTCAAATGTGCCTAGTTAAGTAGGACTTCTAATTAATAATTCTGCCTTTTAATAATTCTTCTGGTGGACACGTAAAAAAATATTACAGGTTCAAAGAAAATGAGAAGCATCAAAATAACAATCCAATTTTTAATATAAGAAATTAATCTCAAAGTTTGCAATATAGAACCAAATACTTTTTGATATTCATGACTACCTGAATTCTTAATAGTTTTATTTCTTTATAATGATAAAAGAGTTTACAAAATGTATATACGAGGGTTCACTAGGAAAACGAAAACCGCTATTCCCTTTCCGGTTCTTAACGAAGAACTAACACAAACACATTTAAATCAAGGTATTTTATTTTGTTCACGAAGTTATGTAAACTACTACCTCTTCTATTCTTACATTGCACTGCGTGCCAAAATTAGTTTCAATACGCGCCCACAACCACAGTGATTATTATGAGGCAGTCACCTACCGGCCGTTTCGGAAAGATTCGCATCTATTAGTTAATTCGTGATCGTACTATACAAAGCCGAAATTGTTTTCGGTGGTATTCGATCCCATTACCTTTAAACCCATAATCAGTCGTCAAATGGACTGGACAAGGCTGCCTCTTTTAACATCTAAACTTGTTTACTTCAAATTATAAAACTAATAGATCTTTGAGAAGAATTCTTGACTACTTACCACTGCTTAAATTATTAGTCTGATTTCCGGACGAACCTAGAACAAAAAATAAATTTATTTTACTTATTAGTAACAAAATACAAGAATACGTGACATAGCAATTTAATTGCTAAAATAAATTGCACCGTTACAAATTAAAATTACCCCCCCTTCTTGTCTTCCAGCTGTATCTATAAAACGTTTGTAGTGTCACCCTGTATAGCGAGTTGTTATTGTTTATATATTGGCAATTGTTTAATATGTATAACCGTAACGAGCACGCTGACGAGTCACCCTGCTGAAGGAGTGGTATATCAGATTAGTCCGTACTAGATAGATTTAATTAAAGATAGACGATTGTGGTCAAGGGCGAAACTTGTCGATCCGGCCCTTGGGCTGTACGACAGTAAGAGTCAGAAGTGTTTAGTTTCCGACGACTTTCCTTACTTATTAATCTGGACCTAAGAGTAAGATGAATCAACCCCAATTCGTCAAATATTACGAGTCCATAACTGGTTAGTGAAAAATGCGCTTCCTTTTGACTTGCACTTACAAAAATTTTGGATTAGCAATCGGTTAATTTATAAATCTACCGAACCTATTACCAGTGCAGGTTCCTGGAAGCGGATGTACAATTACTATACTTATTTTCTATATATAGAATTACGAATGCGATTGAACTGGAGTAGTTTTTGTCTGAGGGTAATTAGTTATATACTCTATTATGGTGCAAAAACTGACCATACTAGAATAACATTTGTAGTTTGTTTTATTTTTTTTTATTTACCTTTTACGAAGTCTAATATGTTTAAGTCGTCGGCGTCGAATTAAATTTTCAAGTCTAAGCAGTTTCTCGCGCTGAGCGAAATTTATATTCAACCACTTTTTATAGCCCAAGAGTTCGTGACAAGCAGCTGTAAGAATTTTGTAATTAAATATATTTCAATATGATACAGTATTAAGGATACATATTAATCAGCACACTCGCAAAGACAGGTAGTGGGACACCTGGCGGCGGCGCGCTTTCAAGTATGTTAAGTTATTGCTTCACCACTACAAGTGTTTCGAATAAATTGAAAATTGGCGTTGTTTATAGTAAAAAAAAAACAGAGAAAGTGGTCAGACCGTATAGTCATGGAACGCGTTGAGTCAGCACGTCGCATAAGTTGTATCGATGATGATGTCAGATTAAATTTGAATCTGAAAATTGCTTAAACGAAGCTTAAAGCGTCAAATGCAATTAATGTCAAAAAGAAGAACATCTACCATAGTTATCGCTTTTATACTTCACACAGTGTCACCTTGCGCCTATGATTTATAAAAGATTATTTCACTAATACTTCCACTAAAAGTCTCTTTTCAAGTCGGTGACGCATCCAGAAATTACGCTTGGGGTACCAGAACGATACTACATATTAGTATATTATGAATTTCAAATATAACTAAAACTCCGAAAAATAAACATCAATATATTACTCATTAATATACTTCCTTTATTAAAACGAAAAATACAAAATATAAAAAGTTATTTAAATAAACAAAAAACTTAACTCTATGATGATATGCGTGGCGGACTGGTGTAATGCGGGCGAATCACTCAACGTATATGATTGACGTAGGGACGGGTGCAAGATATCGAAAACATCGATTTTATCGAATTAGAGTTCATGGCCTAACAGTGCAATCTCATTTTTTTTATTACCAACAATCGATGTTTTTTTAGATACTATAAAGCCGTTGTTTTTAATATGGCTTGCGCCACTGTTTCAAGTCTAGATCCAATTACATATCCGAGCTACCAATACATATCCACTGATAATGGCATAACTACAAATAATTACCATATTAACAGATAGCTCACAACTCGAAGCAGCTTAAGAGACAAGAGTGAGTTGCTTGTAACAGTGAATGGCGTTTAGAATTGAAGAAGCTAATTCCTAGATCTGGGATAAGTACTCAAGTTTGGATTTAAAACCAGTTATTGTGGCAAGTCACTACTGATAATGCCAACTACTTAAAAATTTAAGGGACTATTTTGTTTCAGTGCCCAAATTATTTATTTGTATGGCGTAAGGTTGTCGGATGATTTGTGTATCTTGTTACGTGATAGGTATTCTCCGTTTACCGAGGTACGATTGTTGGTCCTCAGTAGTGTCCTGGAATAAAGGCAACGTTACTACTCTTCCTCTATTTTTCAAGCTTGAATCTCCAAGGCTCTATAAATTGCATGTTAGAGTGGAAAATTCTAACCCTCGAGAAGCTATCTATAAAATAATAAGACAGATCACTGATGTAGAGGACGAATAGAGGAGGCTTCAACGTGCCATATGCGTTCATCCGCACTGAATCGAATATTTTAAATATCCCAGTAGAAACGAACTGCGCTTCGACATGTTTTTTGGATTCTTCTCCGATTATGAGTTACAAAAAGCTAGTTTGTTGCACAGCCACAGCTGTTTACTTTAATAATATAAGTAATTTCGTGCGTCTTGGGGAGGTGTATTATTATTATTATTATTAGTATCATTATTGTTTGTAGGTACTTACTTTGAGTATTGCTTGTACTTATATCAGTTAAATCTTGCGTTCTTCTGGAGTATTGAATAATTTTGAAGAGTTTCGACTCTGAAACCGTCCGAAATGTAGGTGCGTCCAGACTGACTTCGCATTTGTATTTTCCATCCGAATTACTGCTTAGTCCCGTAAGTTTTACAGGACACGATCCGATGGCTGCATAGTTATCATAGTTTATTGATACCTAAAAATACTGATATTAACATTTTTCACCAAGGCTATTTATTTTGGGAAACTTACTGTAAACAACAAATAGAAAGCAAAATAATTTTGCTGTATGCGCGTTGTCAATTAGGAATTGATATTTAAATATGTTGTGATGTGCATAGCACAGTGTCTGTCACCGGTGTTAAAGGGGCTCAATCCCCGGTGTAATATTAAATATCACTAAATATATAATAATATAAAAATTTTTGAAATCTCCTCTCAAGTAGAATCAATCGAATCCGGTCATAAACTAAAAACTATTTTTACCTGTGTGAAATCACAGCATAGGTATGTGCGGGAGGTAGGTTGATATCCAGGAGTTTGTTCTTTATTTCAATTTATAATTTCTAGATTATTTAGTCGATTTTGTGAGTTCAAAGTTATATCTTTTAATTATTCGGAGTTTGAAAATAATCAGGTGAACTTGCAAAATATTATCCAAACACATCAAATAATATCGTTAAAAAAATGCAATCACATCACTGTATAAACATTTATACAAAAAATTAAATTGAAAAATTAAAATCAAATATTCATCGGGCACGGGGGCGCTGTACTTCTTACGGTATCTCTTAATTAAAACTTAAACTGTTATATGTTGATATCTTACTGCTATACTTCGGTACCACAGACCCACAGAGCCATAAATTAGAAACAAGATAACCACTGCCCAATGACATTTCGATTAGATATTTGTCTTTAAATTTTCTGCTGTTTTTTAGTGACCCGCATTTAGGTTAGCGCTGAAGGGCCGGAGAGCGAAAACGCCGAGGCTTTTATCGTGTTTAGCACTTATAAATATTATATTGTATAATAATTGCAATAAATAATGACATCACGAAAACTGTTTTTGCGTGTGTATATCAATCATTGTCAGCTCGACGAAGAGGGCTGGTTCAGCGGCCAGCGCCTAGTTTTTCTATCGCGATTTTAAAGTTGTGAAATGTGAAATAGCATCTGACTAAAATTTCCCCTATCGGCAAACTTATTTCATGAACAATTAATTTACATTGATTAAACATTTATGTCAATAAGTTATGTTAATTTTGTTATCTAGTGGACTTTTTTTTAATCTCGCAATATTTAAGATAAGAATATTACTCAGAAATTTCAGTATTTTGATTTACTAGCTTTTGCCCACGACTTCGTACGCGTAGATGATAAGGTAAATATTGCTTTAAAAAAAAACAGGTTTGTCAATAAAGCCATCATTAAAACGCATACAAATAAATAATAATAAATAAAAACTTTTCTAATATTCCGATATATCACAAAAGGTTGATTAATGGGCGGACTGAGACTGAACGGCTTAGAGAATATGGTACGTTATGATTAGCAAATACGTCACGTGTCCCATTCGGGGATTTTGATCGGAGCATCACTAATTTGCAATTAAAAACTTTTGCAAGCTAGAAGTAAACCACAAATGCCCATAATGAAGAAAATAGTTTAAAAATACTACAAAATATCGTTTTGTCATGTCATGATCAGACCAGCTCCATGGTATCAAATTTATTGTATTGTCATCTGAATTACATTTTCAAAAATAATGAAACACGTGTTATTTTATATCTTTTGAGGACTATATTTACAAAGTCTCATCATCGTAACTTAATTTGATTTCTTCAAACAAACTTCACCACCCCTTTACGGATGGAATTTTGTAAAATTCCTTCTTAGTGAATATAGGATTCCTTAGAAATATTTCCTTCCTGATGTGCATACGGATATGCTGCGCATACCGCACTATATCAGCAGAAGGGGCTCAAGTCTTAGCAGGGGTGCCTTCTATAGAATTACTGATAAAGGAAAGAAAAGAGCGCTATGATGGAGACGCCAAGGTGGATACAACAAGGACACTTATGGAGAGCACACACATTTCAGTTGTACCAGATGGCAAGATACAAGACGAGAATATGTGAGGGTAGCAAGCACAGTGTTCATATGCAGGCAAAAATTGCAGAGAACATGATGTGGTTGCCTCTAAAAATGAATGGACGTATGCTTATAACACTATAAGAAGAATCATAGAAACAAAAGAAAGTGACAGCAGATAAATATGTCCAGAAACACAGAAAGAGTTAAAAAGAACGACCTGTCATACCGAAAAAATTCGAGAGCGGATACCAGTATGATAGGTGAGATGAACTGAACACCGGGTGGGTGTCTTTTGAAGATTTCACCTCCTCAAAAAAAAAGAAAGGAATATTTCCTCCAAGTTTAAAATCTCTAAGTACACCGGTTTAGGCTGTACCTTGTCGGTCAGTCAGTCACGGTACTGTTTTGACACCGCAGTTCACCCCCCTTAGAAAAATAATTTTCAAAAATAATGAAACACGTGATATTTTATTTATTTTGAAGACTATATTTACCAAATGACATCATCGTAAAATGTTTTCTTCTTCATACAAACTTTACCTACCACCCCTTTTCACCCTTTTACGGATAAAATTTCGTAAAATTCACCTTAGGACACTCCTAGGCTATTCTAGGAATATTTCCTCAAAATTTCAAATCTCTAGGTTGAGTCAAGGTCCACTAGTTTAGACCGTGCGTTGTCTGTCAGTCAATCAGTCACGGTACTATTTTATAGGTAGAGATAATTGTGGCATTTAGATAACTATGAAATTAGAAGTTACAGATGTTATATAAAACTTGTTTCCTATGAATTACTTTTACCTGTTAAAATATCTGCAGTCATTTTTCTCTCACCCTGTATATTATGCGTAAAGTTATTAGTAAATAGCTAAAATATGCGTATACAAACTGTCCGGGTAAAAGCGATTTTTTGTTTAGCCTTTTCAAGGAAGGTCTGCGTCTTCAAAGTGGCTTAGGCAGATATGCATGGGGAAAGGAAAATAAAAAATAAATCCAAAAACTTGGTTTAAAAAATCATCATATGATGATACAAATGATAAAAAAGAAAACGGAAATTTTTCCCAACTAGGGTTAAGTCTTCACAATTATGTTTATTCGTCTTTGAATAAATTCAAAATTACTTTTCAGTTCGAACAATATATTCAAAGTTAGTTTCATAGGATTTATTTACCTGGAAATTAAGTTAACTAATCTTTATTTATATAGTTTAGATGTAAATTTAAATTATAAAAAAAACTAGACAAACGTCGATTGGATCATATGCTTGCTGAAATCAGAAGTGGAAATAAGACATATTTTCATTCGAGATTAGAATAAAATCAAGATTTTTTTTGGTTCCATCTATCTTATAGATATATAGTAAATAATATGTGAGTACTGCTAAGAATGCAGGTACTAAAATTCTATATTTTCTTCACACTAATAACGTAAATCTTACAATCGCGTAATTTTACTATACTATCAGCAAGGGCGTTGTGACACTCTACCACTTAAAGACCCAGGGATGGTAAAAAAATCACCTATGTTTATGCAATCATTATAATTCAAAATGTGAATATGGATAGCACGGTTATTTGTTGTAATGGAATGTAATGCTGCAACTGCAATCAAGTTTATTAATTACTATTTTTCGTTAAGCCTGATAAATGTACTTGATAGGTCTTGATTCCGTTATATATTTTACTTAGTTTGTTTTTTATACCTTTTTGAAGTTAATATGTTAAATAAAGGAATAAAACAGAATTGGAAACGTTTGACAAGTCCTGTTAGATCATGGATTAACAAAAACCCCTAAAAGCCTCTTATTTTTCTTAGTTCATTATTCCTTATTCCATCAGTTATTGCTTATGTTTAGGAATAAAATAACACTTAATGATTTTGCATTTTTTTGTTATTGTTCCTTGTTTGCAGTTGTTTGCTTTATTTAAAAATTAAAAGTACACGATTTCCTGCAGCGTTTTAACATTATAACTATACACAATTAAGCAATTTGATACGGTCCAACCCAAACTAAGCCCACACCTAACTACATACATTTTCAAAAAAAAAAAACTGTCACTGACTATCAGTATGTTAATAATTGTATTTATAAAAATAAAAATGTAATTAATATTACCCCTTCTACTGGGAACTCATGAACTCTACCATCAGCCATACATCCAAAAAATTGCATATCGTCCTTATACCATTTGACGTCATAAAGGGGTTCTCCTTCGAGATCGTATTTACAGTCTAAGGGCGCTTCATGGGACGCTCCTCGTGGTACGTAGAGTCTGGTAATTCTTAAAGAATGCACTGTGTCCCAAATGAAATTAACTAAAAATGTAAAAAATATTCCAAATTCCCATAAGCATGTTTCAACTGTTTAGGGATTAGAAATAAAAAGTTAATAAATACTAATTTTCAATAAATTTCATTTTCATTAAATTATGTTCGATTTTATTTTTAATTTTTGGAAAAAAGTGTTCATAAGAAAGGCTTTAAGATGCACGGGGTGGTTCAAAATAGCATTTTTAAAATCTAGTTATTAGATCGCATAAAAATGTATTCTAACAGCTGTTAGCAAAGTTTTTTTTTAATTTAAAAGAAAATTCCGCTTTTGTTGAGTATACTAACCTTTTTATAATTTTAAAACACACCAAAGCGTTTTTATCAAGAATCACCATAGTATTGTAATTAATTTTAGTGGTTTAGAGTAAACATAATTTTTTTTAATTAGTGCAAAATTTAATTAACTAATCTTTTATAGTGTTGCGATTATTTGTTCCATGTTACGGATGTATTTTAACCCGGAAAATGGTTTTTAAATGTGGAAAATATGAATCATATATAAATAATCGCAGTGCCGTTTTTGTCAATATTTTTATTACGGAAATGCACAGTGCTGCGAGCTAAAGAGAGATCAAGTTGATGTATTCAGATCTGTTCCTGATGCGAAATGGACTTGTCAGTCACTCAAAGTAATTTTTAATGTGAAGAGTTTACTAACATTAAATTATGAAAATTAATTTTGTATGCTACATCATTTTGTTCTGACAAAATATCAGATTTCGAAACAATAATAAAAAGATTCACATAATCACCTGAATACTTAAAAACAGAAAATGAAAAACTAAAATCGGAAGTTTACTTCCTAACCAACAAAATTAAGTCGCTAGAGCAATTTTTAAGAGCTATAGCCTTTAAATACAAAAATGAAAAACTAGAACGGCGTAAAAAATTTGCAAAACATTGGCAATGGTGCCAATTTTGATAAAGATAAAAATAAAATTGATTTTATACATCGAATTCCAACACGAATTTCCGAGCCCCCAAAGCATATAGTTGTCAAATTTACTTTTTGTTTATGTAAAAAGAACATGTTTGGAGCTGTTAGAGCTAAAATAACTCGGAGGTAAAAGACCATGTTAATGGACATTTGATTACCGAAAAGAAAACAATTTGCAAGGAGGAAGCAATGTAAGTTCGTGTAGGCGAAAAATGGTAACCTTTTCCTCAGAAAAGATGACTGTTCAAAGGCATTGATGGAGAATAGTTTGGATTTGGTTAAGATGAGGGCCGGCAGAGAAAATTAAATAGTTTCTTCAAGAATATGTTTTTTATGGACTTAATAAATATTGCCAGAATACTAGAGAGTTAAGAACGAAATTAAATATTTTTAAAATTAGTCTAAATGAAATCTGGTTACGTATGGGTTTTAATGATGCAGAACTCTTTGACCTTAACACGTATGATGTTTTCTCCGCAACCGAGATACTGCAGCTTCAAGTAAACAAGAGGGAGGGAGCTGATAACGTGCTGAGGATATGTGGGTTCTTTTAAAGTACGTAAAATTAAAAAATGTACGCTCTGTTTACCAGCCTTCAGATGACAAGTGTGGTTATTCTGTCTTTAAATCGAATTTAACATGAGTAAGTCAGCAATTCAATGAAAGCATTATTTTAGTATTAGGCATTCCAACAAAACAGTGGCGTGGCTGCCGTAGGACAAACATTGTTTTCTTCCATATGAGTCCGTGCTAATTTAAAAGCAAATTTCAAGGATTTTTGTATATATTTAGTGCATATTTCTGTACGGGACCATTTTTTATAATTGTGTGTTTCCTTTAAACTTTATTAGACACTTAAACTTACTTATGTCTAGAAAAAAATTAATTGTATATTTGCACTCTAGAACAGGATTATACCGTCGAGACCCTAAAAAAAATAGTAATATTTTGTTCCCGTCTTATTTTTTTGAGAAGATATCGAAAAACACAAATGTTGAAAAGAAGGTTCATGCCTTTATGCAAACTTGCAATCTGGAAGTCTGGAATGTCTACCCTTCATAATTTAATAGAGAACTTTCATCTTGAATGATTTAATAAATTTAAGAACTTCCATCCTGAATGCATAACAAGATCTTTCTTCATTCATAGGTTTTGCCGAGAGATACTTTTGGTAAATCTTAGATTTAGGTAAGTAATAACCATGTATATGGTTGTCGCCGCTTCATTTATACATAAAACCAATTTTGTGAAAACTGTAGACCACAGCTACCACACCCGTGCTAAGATAATATCAATCTAAAAAGCATACATTATTTGGTCCCTAAAGTATGTAATAAAATTCCACATACGATGAATTCGTTAGTTTAAGATAGAATTAACAAAAAATAGCTATTACTCATATAATGAATTTAAGAACTCTGAGTCCTTTAACTAGGATTACCTCGCTTTCCCAAACAAAAAAATAATTAGAGAGTTGCATAAAAGGAAAAATTATTTAAAATTTTTTTTCAAGATGGTACATTCAAATACTGCTAATTATTTAAGTTCCATTAATACTGGTAAAACTTAAAAAAGAATGCAGCATTGAAACATGTAAAAGTACAACACATAATAAACCTTTTTCAAACAACGATTAGAGATATCTTTGAACAAAGTCTCAATTGAGAATCATAATTGTTAATTAGCTAGATTAATTCTAGTTTTTTTAATAAATGATTAATATGAAATTTTTTACACACACTTGGGCCTAATTCAATTTAGTGGTAGGTAAATCCTCTCCTTATTGCATTGATCCTCTTCAGCCGCATCGACGAAAGTTCATTCAATCGTTTTTTATATTTAAAATTGAAAATTTTTGGAACTTAAAAATAAAAGTAATATTGTCTCTCATTCCTCTACCTCCACAATTTGAAATGCAACAAAAAGAAGACATTTTAAGGCAAAAATAAATAACAAAAGTCCCATGTATTCCTGTGGAAAAATTCGATTTGTTTGTCCTACGGCCATCAAAAACAGCTGATCAGTGACGTTCAAGTGACAGATCGTTTGAATGTCTTACATGGCTGTACAAACTGTTCAACGGCAAACTTAGTGATGCCAGATTGGGGGTTTTTAAGACATTGGCGGGAAAATTGAGGGTACAAAATTTGTTAAAATTTTTTTTCAGGGGCAACATGTAACTGGGGGTTTTTATTCACAATGTTTATTATTATTTTTATTAAGAGAGAACTGCACGCAAAAAGTGAAAAACCAGTGACAAGGTCTAGTCGAGTTGAAAGTAAGATGAAAAGGTATCTACGCATTAAAAAAAACTTCCTGCATGTGTATACGTAATTTAAATTACATTTCGGTTAAAAATGGGTTCAAAAGGGTTCACGCGCTGCAGTTACGTAGACAAAGGATCAATGTAAGGCGGTAAAGAGCCATTTTGTGGAAAATCTACAAATCTACTTTTATTTTATAACTCTAGATTTGATTTTTTCATAAAAATTCCCATTTAGCGCCCAACTATACATATTTCGCTATTAAAATCACATTGAAGGTAATACATGTCTCTTATAGTTTTAACATAATATTGCAGCGGCGGAAGGCTTGCAAATGATCCATATTACTGCGTGCAGTTTCCCCTTAACAGGTTTTAGGTTCAGATTTAAGTAACACAATGTGTTTTTAAATTTTAAAGCTCCAACTTTATTTGATAAAATTGATTATAATTAATAGAGAACACGTTATAGGCTATATAACAACAGCTTGTTTTATCTAGCGGCTAAAGTTATCAATTAAATCTGAATTTGGCAACATTGGACTTGGAGTTCATAAGCAATATTTTACATAAACATGAATTGTAATGTTTCAAATTTTTTTAGGCATTCATTTAGACTGCCACTGTATTTATGAAGCCCTAGGATATATCCCCTTAATTCCTACATTTTGGTGGTTTTTACCTCTATAAACCGAATTTTGAGGGGATTTCGACAAAGATCCTGGGGAACCTGAGGCAGTCACCTGGCAACACTGGGCAAACTGGATAACACTAACTGATAATTGCCTGTAGCTGTAGGTCGAGAGCATTTGGAACTTGTAGAATCATTTTCTTTTACGAATCTAATGCAATTTAACATTATACAAAATAGCCACAATCGAATTTTTAATCTTATATTATGAAATACAGATATTGTTGATGGAGTGAGGCGCTATGATACCACCGCTCTAGACGAAGATATTCATCATCCAGCAATCGAATTTAGTCTTAAGGTACCATATTTTAAAATCCTCAATATTTTGGGGTACATTATTATAATTTTAAAATGACAAACATTCACATAATCACATAATTTATAATGATTTACCTAAAATTCCTTGGAAAATAGCAACTCAATAAAAATATAATTCCTCGTTTGTGCGCCTTCGTATGGTATCTACTTTCATTTTACAACAAAAAAAGGGATTTATAACAGGATGGCTTTAATACATTTTTAGTGAAAAAAAACTTAAACTGATCCCCACCGCAGTATTTTGATCTCTTATTTGAAACAAATTCAGTTTGTGGCATCGATTTGTACTATAATCTTGCTTTCAGGTCGAATGCAAGAGATCTAAAAATTTTATCGGAAGTTCTTACCATCTACCGATAGTTATGTTCGCAGTTATTACTTTTTGGAACTTTACGAATCTTTTTCGTTATCGAAATTTGGGGGGATTTTGACTAAGTTGCAGAAAATTTTGCATAGATAAATAGGAAATACACATTCAACGTAAATATTACGAAAACATTGTCTTAACAACTATTAATAGAACATGGCTAAACCAAAAATAGTTTTGGCTAAACTATCGAAATACCGCTTAGGGTGATACGCCCCTTAAGGGGCTAATATTGAAGAGATATGGAAATGATAAATTACTTCGCACAAATCGCCTGTTTTATGGTAATAGGTTTTTAAAAGTAGATTTTACATTGATTTACAAAAAACTTTTTTTTTGAAGTTGCGCATTTTTTTGTGAATTAACAGTGATTTTAAAAATACTTTTATAATTTTATATTTTTCTGCTTATACAGGGTAACTTAAATAAAAATACACTGTTGACATGGACGCCGACAGGATGAAGGGTGGGAAAGTACAGATGACTAAAAAAAGTAATTTCTAATATAAAATTGGGTGTGTTAGTAACAACCACTAACTATGATCAAAAGATCGAATCTCGGCGGGGGTCACAATTAGACTTATCTTAGTAATGACTTTGCCGGGAGGGGGGCGGTTGCCTCCACCGCTTCCCCCTGGCGGCACTCATGACTGTTGATAAAGAAAAAATTAAAAAAAAATCTTTATTGACAATTGTAAAGAGTTATTAATCTCATATGTAATATCTTTTAAAATAGAACAATCATCTTGTTACAAAATTGCAGAGAATTGTACAGTGCGGCTCTGTTAATGCTACGATCTTATCGAGTAGATTATTGTTGAGAATTTTTAGAACGTTACACGGAGTAACAAAGAAATAGCGGCCTGTCAAAGTTTTAAATTAAACATGTTGGTATGATAGTTATTTATATCAAATAAATCCTTTATTAACATCAGATGTCAGCGATGCCGGCAGCAGGTGCAGTGGCGGCTCGTGGTGTCTAAAACTGGTGAGGCGAGAAAAGGTTTGTTACTTATAATAGGTAGATGGCGCCGCATGCGAAAAATTTTTGGGCTGCCACGCCCAAATTGACTCATTTTTATGATTTGTTTTTGTCTTTTACATACCGATACCAAGATATATGCCCAATTTTTCATTAAGTAATTTTTAAAATAAAAATTATTACATAAATATAAAAATAAAATAATAATCTTTAAGATATTCACTCAATTTTCATGTAGTTCGTTTTATCCTCAGATATATGTACATATATATACTCTTCTCAAAGATATATAATATACACATTTTTCATCATTGGATTTTTTTATAAAAAAATATTTAAAATACTTCAGTCAGAATCGAGTTTAAAGTGTAATAAACCTGTAATAATCTAATATGATGTGGACAGTAATTTTTTTATAAAAAACCAAAACTGTTTAGGCAAATAGGTATGTGGATGGTGCAGTTAAGTCACTTTTTGTAAATTAAATTAATGCGCCTGTCTTTTAAAGAAGCAAATTTCTCAATGATTTTGTCATAAAAGTCACCATTACATTCAGAAAGTTTAACTAATAACTCTTTTTCTATTGCCATGATCGACAGGGCTAAGAGCCTATCTTGAGATATACTATTTCGTAAGTAGGTCTTTATTCGCTTTAAGCACGAAAAATCTCTTTCGGCCTGTACACTTGTTAAAGGGATTGTCAAAATAAATGTCGCAAGTTGATATACTTCACAAAATACTGAAATTAATTCTAAACTATTAATTTGTTTAAGAAGTTCTTGAATATTGACTTTATAAAATTGTTCATCTCGGTAAATTATGCTTAGCTCATTTTTGAGGCGGTCTTTGTCAAATATTTTTGGATACATTTTTTCTAACGAATTTAATAGACTAATAGGGAATTCTGTGGCAAAGTCTTTGTATTTTGATGTATTAAGAAGTTTCACAAATTCCAATTTGTGTAAATCTTCAAACCTGATGTTGATTTGAAAAATTATATAGTCTAAAATTTCGTAAAACAGATTTTTATATTTTTCCATTAAATCTTATTGGCTCATGCTACGGGTTTGTCTACTACATGGCAATCCGGTAAGTGGTTTTGCTTTTTCAAAAATGGATTTAAGGAAATTTTTAGCGCGCAGCTCATTTCATCGTTTGACGGCAATGTTCAATTGTGAAATAGAGAAATCAATTTCTAGGTTACTTAACTGAAAAACTTGAAACAGGATATCAGTAACAAAAAAATTTCTTTAAATGCAAAAGTTAAAAAAGCAAATTCAAAATCGGAAAGGTCTTTTAGATACCCCTTGGCCATGTGTATAGTATCTGAGTCTAATTCTGGATTTTCAATCATGTCCTGAAAAACTAAGGTTAGTCCTTCCCAATTATTTGAAACAAAAATTAGAATTTTTGATCGAGAATACCACCTTGTATCACTTGCTTGCGGAACTCGTTTTTTTGTTATTTTGTCCAATATAGATGTGCGTTTGTACGATTTATGGAAAAAGCAGGCAAACTTTTCAAAGTTGCGAAAAAGATTCTGCTTTCCTTAATATAATTTGAACCCTGTAAAATTAAATTGAGACGATGAGCAGCACAATGAGTGTACATTGCTTGTGGGGCATCTGATCTTATTCGTGTTTGTAGACCGCTCAATTCTCCGGCAATAACCACAGCTCCATCATAACATTGTGCTACTAATTTCCGTTTAAAATTTAAAGGTTCCAAGATTCTTACAGTTAAGTTATAACTCTGGAATCCTCACTTATATCAAAAAAGCCTAAAAAACGTTCTTTTATTTCGGCTAATTATATTTATTATTTATTTATATTTATTAATTTACAACATTGGGCTTTTGCTACTATAGTCGTATCATCTACAATTAATGAGAAAAATGTAGCCACCGATATTTTTTGTTTAATAAAGTCTCGCATATGTTCGTCAATACAAAATATTAATTCATTTTGAATAGTTTTCGATTGTTCCGTAAATACACTTTTCTCTTCTAAATGCTTTACAAGTTCGGTGTTACGTTTAATTAAACAATTAAAAACTTCCTTAAAATTCCCTCTGTTAAAAGAAGATTCGGATTCGTCATGCTCACTAAAAGCCAGTTCTTGTTTTCCCAGTAATATAGTCGTATCTATAAGGTATGTCAAAAGCAAGCGGTTTTTCCTAACATCTTCATTGTACAATAATTTAGATAAACGAGCATTTTCGATTAGTGCATCTTTAATTGTATTTTTTGAGATATTTGTTTGTATTTAATTTGTATATTTTGAGACAAACGTACAAAACCTAAGGTATTTTGAATATGGTCTTTAGACCCTTCATGCATTTTAACCGCTCTAGAAAATTTTTTAAAATCAACGTATCCATCAGAAGTCCATACTGTTTTTGTTTTTCCCAGTATTAAGCAAGGTCAACAATACAAACGCTGCTTAAAAACACTTCCACAAATCCAAGTGTGTGTTTGATACCATGACGTTTGAAATGATCGTTTATATTGTCGACCGTCTTTTTTATCACTACTAAAGGTACTTATCTTCGGCATGGGTCTATCTCCGCGAAGAATTTCCTTTTTCTCATCTTCGGGACGCCTGGAAAATGCCGTTGTCAATAGTGACATAACGATATCGTGGACTGGATTCATAGTTCACACGTTTCGTTTATTTTAAATTTTAATCACTAATTCATATAAACTACTCTATCAGTCTATCTACTCAATAATTAAACTAACGCAACGTCAAAAATACTTTAGATAGAGTAACACTCGACACAGACTAAACGCGCGACATTCACGAAATAATACTATAAAACAAATACCAAATTATTGCCGAATAATCTCAATATCCACCCACTTCTCGCTCAATCTCAAACCGTTACCGGTAACAGTCAAATACGAATACCCCACACGCACACGCAAATATCAACAAAAACAAAAACGGCTTGCATTTAGCAGCCGGATGCGCGATACTGATAAATAATAATTATTTCCATTTATATTCAATCTGTGCTAACATTAAATGGCAACGTCTCAATCATTAAGCGAAGTTTTCATCGCCTCAAATGCAATAAAAAGAGATGGAATGAATCTACATATGCAACACGACCCTTTTCCCTCTTTCTCAGACTTATTAAAAATCCAAATACCATTCAAGTGTCCGAGGCGCAATTCGCATCGCGGCGTGTAGGTAAAGTCGAATAAAAAAGAAATGATATTGCAGTTATTGGACATTGTACTGTTGGTTAGTAAAGTAAAGTGTTTATTTATGATTTACGCATATTTGTTGAAATTTTCATAGTGTTTGAGACAATTTTCAGAGAATAATGTATCAACTTGGAAAGAATTAATTTTGAAAATAAAAATGTATATTTATAGGAAAGCGAGTGAGGCGGCGCCTCAGTTGCCTCATCTGACGAGCCGCCGCTGAGCAGGGGTGCGTTTTGGTTTGCAGTGTTGTCTCCTTTTTTGTCATTTTCAAATAGTTAAGGTTTAAACAGTAGCAAACACGCAAAAAGTCTCATAATTATCAATCCACTCCTAGTTCAGCGCAATAAATCTACATGAAGAACTAAAGTTCCAACAAAGAACTATTTGTTACACATACAGCACTAGTTCTTTATTTTATTTTATTTCAAACCAACACAATTCTTATATTTAAATCGTTTTTTAAGGGGGATTAGTTGGTTTGAATTGATGATAAGTAGAACAATGTTGTCATGTTCGCAACTTTATCACTAATATTTAGAACTATGGGGTCACATTGACAATTAAAAGGATTTCAGTCACTTGTTCGTTTCACTAAAGAAAGTTCGATATCGATATTGTTCTGAGCTGAAGATTTCACGTCCCCTTGCGGAAAAAATAAAGCAATTTTCATTTACAGTGAAAATCGTAAATTTCATGAAATGGAAAGAATTTTTAATGGATGCTCTCTTGACCATCCGATATGATGGAAAATCTTCGCGAATTAGTCCAGAAATTTTCTGCGACCGGTAGTGTTAATAGTGTAAAAAACCCTGGACGACCTCCTGTTAATTGCAATTATTGGTGAAATTGTGATAAACCCTTAACAGTCAACTTCTCATATTGTGATGCTTCATCTGCTACTGTAAAACTAGCACTGATACGGTATAAATTTAATCATTATAAAATTCGAATGGTGCACCAATTAATTGAAGATGATCCTGACAGGTGTGGTGATTTTTGCAAAATATTGACTGATAGAACAGCCCAATATCCGTCCTATATTCACAATATTTGTTTTAGCGACGAATATACCTTTTTTTAAATGGCCATGTACACAGGCCCTACGTAAGTTCCTAGAGTGACGCGAACCACATTATGGAGCCCCTTTTTTACATGAAAATTTGACAGGAGACGTATTTTTTTAGACATTCTGAAAAATACAGTTAAGCCATTCATTTCTGAAATACTGGAAGAGAATCCTGAAGAATTTGACATGGAACCATTTTTCCCACCGGATGGTGGGCCCGGCTTTTTTTGCATAAACGTGAGGCAATACTTGGACACTTGTCACCTCGGTCGATTCGTCGACGAGGTCTAACTGAATGGCCTGCTAGGTCGCTCGACTTAATAGTCAACAATAACAAAAAGTATACCTAACCCAGCCCGTCTCTATTTTGGAGTTACAGCAAAGAATAACTGCTGCCTGTCACAGTATTGATGTCGGTATATTTCAAAACTTTCAAACAGACTTTTTCGCTGTCTGGAAGAGAGATACGCTTGCCTTAACTTTTTTTTTGGATTCTTATAGGCTAAGATTTCGATACGCCATCATTTGAGGATGCTTGTAACTGTAATTTTTACACAATAATCTAGTCGATAAGACCTTTCAAATGTGTTATAGCGCATGACCCCCCCTTACAATTTACTTTTTTTTTCGCGGCTGCCATTTTGAATATTAAAAGTATGAGATTTACACAAAAAATGTAGTATTTACATAGCTTTAGAAATGTGCCAAATTTTAAATTTCTATGTTTAAAAACTAAAGGGGAAACATTAAAGGGGCATACTATATAAAAGCACGGAACTAATCGCGAAGATTCCATCAGTGGATTTAAATCTATCTAGAAAATATTAAATTCAGATTTCCACGGTGACTAAAAAATACATTGTTCTTATTTATTTTGATGATATTTTTGAACTGTCCTAAGCTCCCTGAGCTCCAATTTCTCAAGTTTCATTTTATTCTTACTGACAGCAAAAAAAAGGTTAAACTCATTCTTATTTAATGGAATAAAGTTGCGAAGCAATCCCTTAAGCGAACTATTAACTAATTTTCTTTCTTTGCACCGCTGACGAAATCCTTCCTACAAAAAGTAACGCCCTCGATCCCCGATAATTCTCATTTTAGCTCTCTCCCGCATGTTGGCCTAACCCCGTGTCAGCATAATTGATTCGATGCATATGCTTTTTACGGGCTTTCTGGTCCACCACAGGCTATTTTTCATGACTTGCTACGCTTAAATTCGACTAGGGAGTGGGTTTTCTATTACCTTTTATTACTTCAAATTACAGGTGCTGAAATTCTTGGAAAAATTACGCTCACATTCAAAACACTCTTGTCCGTATAAAATGACGTAAGAGTAAAGAGGTTTCAGAGAATGGAGCAAAAATTAGGAATAATATTTATGATGTTAGCATACGAAAATTGTAAATTTGTACAATAAACTTTTTTTAAATAAAACTTTTTGAAACTATTTGAAACTTTTCGAAACTTTTCCTTACTTTTTCGAACTTTTCGGAACTTTTGAAACTTTTTCTAAACTTTTTCTGTCCTTTTCTACTTTTTTTGAGTTATAATCCTTTTCTTATTCGCGAGATATTTTGCGCGTAAAGATGAATTCTTAGCTTGTTTTTTATTTAATCATATTGTTTTTTACCAAGATTTTTAGCATCTGAGAGTATTTAAATACCCGAGGAAAAACAGAGCAGGGTTTTGTCACAACGAACTAAGTAAAACAACAGTTTGCGTTTGAATAGCTGGATGCAACTTTCTTATTTTAAATAAGACACCTATATGGGCTTTATTCTGTATTCTTAGAATGACTAAATTTTCAATATTTTATGTACATACATTATAGTGTATATCATAATGTATTTGTTTTTAAGTTTTTTAATATACATTATATTTGACAAAAAATGTTTGAATTTTGTATAAGGTTCTAAAAAGAAATTTATATACAGGGTTTTCACATTGAAAATAAGAACCTTGATCCGTCCAGAAAAAAGAAAGACCATGTAGTTATAAGAATATATTAAAAAATAAACATTTCTTTTAACTTTTTTCATTAAAACCTACCAGATACAGTAGTGGGTTAGGTATCTTATAAGAACCAAACTGTACCTAAATTATTAAATATATTATAACAAAATAAAAGCAAATAAGGGCAATGAAAGAAAAAACAAGTCTGTTATTTTATTTAAAGTTTATTTGCCAATCACCTATTCAGTTTTTAGATTATGGAAAAATAACAAAATAGTTTATCTTAGATAATATAGAAACAATTGTTTTACAATTAAATAATAAATTAAATATTGCCCTTCTATTCCTATTTAACTATAAATTTGGGTGACAATAAATACGAATAAACTAGACACAAAACCAAAAATATTGTAATTATTAATAAAAAATTTAATGATTTGGAAGAGACTGCGGAACACTTGAGCTTATTTTTATATTCTTTCCACATACGATTTTATCCTTCATAAAAGTCGGTTGATGAAAAATATTTTTGAAGTATGAAATCTTAACACAGATGTACTGGGTAAGTATATTTGTTTAAACAAAATTGTTTTCTTGTTATTTATAGTTAATCACCAGATATCTTGGTCTCAAAAATAAAACATATTTTGTTTTCGATTTTTCAAATTAAATATTTGTTAAGCTATGGTATAATTATAGTGAAAAATCGAGTGAAAAACGTATCTTATTTTCTGTATGAATGTTTGTTTCTTATTATTTAGCTGCCTCAGCTTAGACCCATAGTGGTCGCGTTAAAAAAACTGGATGATGAAATGATTTGCATATTTTAAAATATGTTTTCAGTATAAAAAAAGAGCCGTGATCTATTTACTATTTAATATTGTAGTACTCTTTTGTTAAATTTCAGTGAATCGTTGCAAAAACCAACTATTTTGTATAAAATATGACTTCATATTCGTGATCAGCAGCCCAAAATCTACGAATTTAGCAAAAATCATAAACCTCGACGATGAAGCTAACCATCGGACCGAAAAATTACCGTTGTTTTCTTATTATTGCCAAGAAAGTTTCTTTATCATCATCTACTTTAGCAAGGGTTCTTGGGATTTTAGTTTTTGTGTGGTGCAGTTTTAGCAAAATACATAGCTGATAAGTAGGAAAAGCTAAACATTCCTGACCGACCTTAAAAAGGCTAGACAGGCAATACGGAGTTCGGAATTGTGGCTTTTCCTACGAGGTATATGTACTATTATTCCGAAAAGGGAAAATTCTTGAAAGGACATAAATTATTACAATCAACATGTTAAAATTTTGGAATAAGCATTATTAATTTTATTCACAAATATGCCGTGAAATATTTGTGTTGTAACTATAGAAACAGAGCTACAACTGTCAAGAAATAATATTTCCTTACAGTACAAAACTAAATAGTTCCTAACAATTATTTTCCGTAGCCTGGCAGTGATTATTTGTAAGAAAATATTGACTTTTTGTTTAAAAAATGTCAACATTTGTGAACGATTTTTGGAAAACAATATTTGAAATAATATTACTAAAAGCCAAACAAGTAAAAAATATGAGCTTTCTGTATGTGACAGAAGCCATGTTTGCACACTTACTTACCATCCAAAGAAATATGTCACAAAAACTCATTTCGATAATGTCCTAACGAAGCATTTTCAGACTAAGGTAAATTAATCCTATTTTGGCCCCATGAAGGCGCCCTAGCATTTTGTACAGACGTTTTGGAAACACTGTGTATATATTTCAATTCCTTCATAATGGATCTCAAATTTTGCATAAAAATCATTTGTGATATAAGGATAAATTGACTGATTATATTTTGTTTTGAAGTTATTATGGCGGAACAAAATGACCGCCTAATGAAATGTTAAAAATTCAGCACAAAAAACTAATTGAATTAATTTGAGATTTTGCAGAAAAATCAAGCGTGAAACAGTTATAAACCGGTAAAATTCTAGTGTGAATCATATTTGGCAAACAAATCATTCTTTTTATGAAGGGCAACAGTAAATTTTATTGTATGGATTATGTAAATAAAGTTGAAAAATATAAGTAATAACCAAAACAAATTTTAAAAATCAGTAAATTTACCTTTACCTACAGAATTCGTCTTCACCGTTTATGAATTCATATAGATGGTTGTTAATAACTTATACGAAAAAAAAACAGTTTATATGATTTGTATAACGTTCTTGCTAAATGATTGTATGATTATATAAACTATGTTATCTGCACATAGTGGAATTCTGTACGAGTGAGGCTGTGGGTAAAAGCGATTTTTTTACATTACAAAAAGCTAGAAAGTTGCTTTAAAACAAATTGATATTAACCTGTAAAATATTCATTCTGTATATACAAATTGCAATAAAATAGAAATATGTTTTATCTTTAAAGTACTTTTATACAGGGTGGCGCATCGAAATTTTTTCACCCAGTTTTATTTTCTTGTAAATGAATAAATGAAAATATGCTCGTACAAGTAAATCTTAGTTTTTAGGGGCAAACCCAAGTAGGACATATAATCATATATGGGCTAAAATGCTGTGATATTGGCTAATATCCCTGGCTAATTAGCTAAAACGGCTAGCCAAAATAACAGTTCTATTACAGTATAAAGATGGAAATATGGCTAAAGTGGGGAATAATAATTTGGCCATAATGGGGTAAAAATGGCCAATTGGCAATTATACGGCCCTCTCTTTTGATTTTATGGTTGGGTTTATTAGCTACTTTTTGACTTTAAAATCGAGCTTTTTTAGCTGAATTCTGAATTGTTTTTTAGCCGAAATTTGAGTAACATTTTTTTCCGAAATTTACCTATATAATTTCTCATTTTTCGGTCCTTTCTTCCTTTATATAATAAATCATCAATTGTTTCAAATTACGTAGAAATAGTATTGACAGAGCCAATCAGTGTAAGAATTTATGAGCCAAGAGGAAATGGAAAGATAACAAATCATGGTTTGACGGTTGGTGGGGACAAAAAACACTTGCGAAGGAACTTTTACTGTTACAAGAATCTAAGATAGGCATGTGAAACACGCGCCCCTTCTTGAAACTAAAAATTTAGACTTTTTCAAATATTTTTTTCAAATTTTTTTAGTTTGGAAAAATATTTTCCTAAGAAAATTGATTAAAGGGTTCATGACGTAAAAAAACATGCATGAAAATACGTATTCATAGGTAGAAAGAATATGTTTCAAATGGTCAAGTAATGGTTGCTAGGAAATTAGTTTAATTTTAATTTCAATCATGGAGGATCATAAAAAGCTTTGGGCTATTTTTTAAGCAAATATTCCTTGAAATTGGCCACTTTGTAAGCAAATATTTATCAAATGGCAATAATTTTAATAATGTAGTAAATGTAGCAACATTTACCAAAAATTTGCTAATAAAAATGCCTACTTGGTTTGCCTTTAGTACTCGGTAAAAAGTGGCTAATTTAAGACCCAGGAGCCAGCCTAACAAAATTAAACGACGATTACCCCAAGACGGCGTTTTTCTATGATATGCGGTGGAATATTTAATCTTTTTATTAGACATTTTATATGGTAAATAATTTATATTTCGTTTTTCTAAATATATTTTCAGATTGGTTAAGTATAGTTTTATAGGTTATAAACGTAAATTTGAAAATGTAGCATATTTTGGTAATACTATAGCAAAAATAAGCGAAATAAAATTACCTCATTTTAGTTTAATTTTGAAACAAAAATATGATAATAAAAGCCATTTTTTTGCTCTCAATTTTTGTTGTCTTAAAATGTCATAATCTGGCATTCTTATATAGCTATTATTTCTATAATTAAACTTAAATACTTGCTAAAATATGCTTGGTTGGAATTTGGGAAAAATGCCTACTTAATGATTATATTCTGACCTCGATTTCTATTGATTAAAAATGCCATATTCTGGCATTTTAAACAGCTGTGCTTACTATAATTTAACTTCAATACTTACTAGAAAATATCTTGTTATGTTCTGGCAACAAAATTGACAGATATTTCTACTTTTTGGCCATCCAATATTACAAAAAAAAAAGTTGGAGGTTTAATTACCCCATAAAAGATATTTTTTGGCCAAGTAATTATGCTATAGCCTATTTACATTAAAAACTGCTACTTTTGAAGCCAAAAAATCTAATTTGAAGCGAGCTTTTATGGCTGGAAAACAAACCAAGCATCGTTTGCCAAAATTTGACAAATCTCTGGTTTTTATGTGTCTTTTATGGCTAACTGTTAAATAAAAAAGCTCATCAGCTAATTTGTGTTACTTGGGTATTTTTTCGATATTTGTACCCCCCTCGAACCCAGTCTAAAAATCTTAAATGGAAAGAGGATCGGTGCACATCTTATTTTAAAGAGAATTGAATTGCCTTTCTAATGCGACCTTGATCGTTAAAGTTTAGTGAGTAGTTCTTGAGAAACAAGGTAAAAAAAATTAAACGTGAAAGTCACAAAATGTATTACCACTTGTGTCAATCAAGTAAATGTTGAAAATGTTTACCGTCAACCTCCATGAAGTTATAAAGGCAGTGTTCTAAATGTTCGCGAACATTATGGAGCATTTCGGGAGTTATTTGTCGGCATGTACTATTCGTTGTCGCCAGTTTTCTAAAGAACTGCGTTTAGATGCATAAGTTTTTAGATTTTAAATGTCCCTACAAGAAAAAGTCCAGCGACCGCAAATCGGGAGATCTTGTAGGCTATTCAATATGATCTCTTCCTGGAAAATGTTGATTCAGGATTCACCTTAGAGGAAACGCCTAGTGCAGAGATGGTCCATTTTGCTGAAAAATTACAGCTTCTGGCCGATAAAAGTAATCTCCTTCAATGGCATTCGTTAAAGCAGGATCAGTAGTGTTTTCCATAAAGTCTAGTTACATTTCACCTGGTCCCCAAAAATTCCAGTCCACACATTTATTTTTTCGGGACGTTGAGTATGCACTTCTTTAAAGATTCTAGGCTTGGAATCCGACCAATAATTACAATTATGTCAATTGACAGCCACATGAAGAAAAAAAAAGCAATCATCTGAGAAACAAATGTTAAATATAAGTTGTGTATCGCGAATGATTGTTTCAGTCATTAACTCACAAAATTGCAATTGGCGATCGTAATCGTCTTGAGAAATTTTGTAGAGATGAAACCTACGGTTTTTCTAAATTCGTTGGTTGGTTCTACGCAAATTTCGGATAATTTCCTTCTGCTCAGTGTAGGATCGGATGCAATATGACCCAAAATTGTAGTTTCTTCAGCTTCATTTCGTACAGGATTTTCAACATGTTTTTCTTGTTTAGCACTGATTCTGTTTTACGTAATTTTGATACTAATTCCTGCACGTAAGTATAAGACAAGTGTGCATTTGGATTATAAGACAGCGCAGCACGATCGTTATTTCTAAAGAGAAGTGAAATAATTTTAACCCTTTCTATAATCATTTTAATCCTTAACTTTTGAAGAAAACGAGTTGGAAGCAAAATTTAATTCTCGCTGTGATTTGACCTTTTACCTTTTAGGTTTACGTGATCCAGCATTTATTAATTTACAAGAAAATAAATCTGGTTGTAAAGTTTTCGATGCGCCACCCTATATTAATTGTTTTGAAAGCTCTTATAATTTCTGGGAAAGGTTCAGGGTCATCTTAAGTGTCCATAGCCAAAAGAAATAGAAGAAGAAATGTAAACAACATTTATTGTTTGTAGTTTTATTATAATGTATTAATATACTATTTCGTCCTGTCAAGTAGCGCTCAATAATCTGCAATTTACACAAATAAACTACTATCAATATATATGAAAAAAAGTTCAATTCAGAAAACAAATACCAATTATATTAACAAAAAGTATTAAAACTTACCTAAAAGAAAGATAATCCAGTTGCAAAATACAACAACCATATTTCTTCTTGTTCAAATCACGCAAAACAGCATGTACTACCAAACTTAATCCTCAATAATCTGGCAGACATGATCAGTCAAGTAATTAATTAGCATTATTCTCTTCCTTCAAAAAGCGGGAATATCAACGTTATCAAACCATCATTAGCGTTCTGCTTTAGAATGTCAACACGTGAATAAAAAATTGACATTAAGTTAGTAAAACATTTTTAATTAAAAGTAATCAGTGGAGAAAATTTTAATTTTTGGCCATGTTACTTCCAACTAAACCGTATAGAATCTAGTATACAGCCTGTTTTTGCTAAAATGTTTGAATGAGATTTTTGATTGTCACAGTTTATATTTTTGGTAAATATTATGACTAAAAAATTGCCCATATGTTTAAGTAATTGAACTGCGTTCACCTGGAACTTCCCTAGTAATAAACTCCTTTTTATGTTTGCGTAAGACTAGAAAATAAATATTTGCTAAGACATCACTTAAATGTACATATATAATATATGAATATTTTCGAAACTTTTAAAAATTGGACTATGAAATTTGGGTATTTTGGTAATTTTTATACGTTAAGTCGAATCCTGAAGTCAAAATCATCAATAGTAAATCAGAAGCGTCCCGAATGGGAGGTCGAGAAGTCGCCGTAACTTTTTCCTGTGCTTTTTTTTTTTATTTACAATTCCAAATTATACAAATTTAGGGGTTTCTAGACAAGAACAGTACTCTCGGTTTAATTAGTTGAGATATACCGCTTTCGAGAAAAAATTAATTTAAAAATTCTCTTTCATGGCATTAAACACACATTTACACATTTTTCAGTTAAAAGTAGGAACGAAATGATTTAATAAGCAAGAGTACCTTTCTTTTCTAGAAAATCCTAAATTTTTATAAAGCGACTTTTCCCTTTCCCCCTTCTATTCGAAACGTTTCTGATTTAGTACTGATATTTTGAGTTCAGGATTCGACTGAGCGTTTTAAAATATTTAGGAACACCCATTTTCAGAGGGGCTCATTCTCAGGGCTGTAGCCCACTAACTTAAATTACCCTGTTAATAAATAAATAAATATATGTGTATATATATATATATATATATATATATATATATAGCATAAAATGGGGAGAATAGCAACGGCTGGGCGAATAGAAACCAAAACAGGAAACTTCTTTTAGAAAATTTGGAAGTAAGCCATCCACCGCTTCAAATTTGTGCATAAATGATCAACAGATGTCGCCATAACTGCTTTAACAGACCAAAAATGTTTTATGTTGGCAACCCTGATTACAGTACCAAACAGTTGTTGGGATAAATGCGCGTGCCTTTTCGATTACTAGCAAAACTTTATTCGTGGTGATTAGATAAAAAAAGGTAAGACATTGAATTTTTGGTTAAAGTAGGTAGCTTTCAAGTATCTAGATTATTTCAGAAATTGCCTGTTTTGCTTGATTTTTCAATTTTTTTTTCTTTTTTCTATTCACCCGCTGTTTCTATTCACCCCATAGTTATTTACAATCCATTTTTCTTTTGCAGAAAGATGCCTCGCGTTTATATTCTAGACCCTAGAGGTAAAACATATAAGCAGATTGATGAAAAAACACCAAAGATAGCCCTTGCTTCAATTGAAAATGGGATGAGTTATAGAGTGGCACAAGAAAGTTACAACATACATTATTCTGTACTTTATCGGCACCATAAAAACCGAAATCTAAAGAGCATGGAGGACAAACAGCTCTAAACCAACAAGAAGAAGATATATTAATCCATTAACTAATAGTTTGTTCCAATTGAGGCCACCCACTTGACCATTTGGACGTCAGGATGACTATAAAAAATTACCTAGACAGTAGAGGTAAAACAATAAAGAGATTTAAGGATAATACCCCTGGTAGAGACTTTGTCTATTCTTTTTTAAAACGTCACAAAAATCAATTGAGATCTAGGATCTGCTAGAACATCAAGCGCTCAAGAGCCGTTGTTTCTCCCAGGACTATCAATGATTATTTTGACAATTTGGCCAGGGAGTTGGAAAATGTACCGCCATCAAATATAATCAATTATGACGAGACTAACCTAACCGATGACCCGGGTCGAAAAAAAGTAATCTCAAAAAGGGGCTGTCGCTATCCAGAACACATTTGCAATGCGTCAAAATCAGCCGTTTCTATTATGTATGCTGCTTCTGCTGATGGAAAATTGTTACCACCATACGTGGTGTACAAAGCTAAAAATATGTATACATCTTGGACAGTTGGAGGTCCAAAGAGCGCCCGATTTAATAGAAGTTCATCTGGTTGGTTTGACGCAATATCCTTCTCAGATTGGGTGCAGAAAATTATCATACCGGCAGTAAAAGATCTCCCAGGGAAAAGTACTTAATTAGCGACAATCTCAGTTCACATTTTTCTGCAAGTACAGTTTCTGTTTGCGAAGAAAATAATATTTCATTTATCTTTCTCCCAGCTAACTCTACCCATCTGACCCAGCCACTGGATGTGGGGTTTTTCCGGCCTCTTAAAACAGCCTGAAGGCAGATCATTGAAACATGGAAAATGGGGGCAGGTTCAAAGCATTGCACAGTTCCAAAGGACAGATTTCCTTCTTTATTAAATAACTTGTCAAAGGCTATCGCGCCGAATGCAGAAAAAAATATACAATCAGGGTTTAGAAAGTGTGGAATCGTTCCACTAAATAGGGATCAAGTCTTAGAACGCCAACATTTTGACGAGAAAAATGGCGGAAATGAGAACGTTGAAGAAGAGCTTAATAACTCGTTGGTAAATCTTTTAAGAACAATGAGATTGGGCAATGGTCAAAATACAAAAACTCGACGCCGTAAAAGTAAAAAGTTCCTGCTGGCAAAAGTGTTACAGGTGCGGATTTTGAAAGCATTACGTCGGATAATGAAGATCAAGAGGATAATGATTTTGAAAGACGTATGGAAACCTTAGATGAAGAACCGAAAATAAATTTACCCCTTGCTAATTTAAGGTCTATTATGGAAAAAGCTCAAGAATATTCTGCAGATGAAGTCTTAGAAATGGATACTTCACTACCAAGTTTCACCGATAAGTCCGATGCTAAGTCAGTTATAAATGATTCATCAGCATCAGTCTGCTTTGAGGGTAACTTGTTTCGATGAGTTTCTCCTGTTTCATTTGATTTAATAGAAGAAGAAATTTGGCTTCTGGTGTGTTTTCCAACAAAATATCGAAATATGCATAGAAATAAATTTTTTATCGGACAAGTCCTAAGTATTGCAGGAAATGAAATTGAAGCCACTTTCTTATGAAGTCGCCCTACCAAACACTCGTCAGGATATATTTATGGCTTTCCAGAAGTTCCGGATATTTCCACTTTTCATTTTAATCAAGTTGTTGGAGAGGTTTTCCCAGTTAATGACAAGATGGTACATCTACGTCGAGAAGAGACGTTTTGAAATTTAATGTGCATCAAAGTGTTCAAATTTGTTACATTACTACAAAAATAAATGATTTTTTTTTGTAAAATTGGTATTTTTGTCACTTTTTTACATATTTATTATTTTTACCTATACTTTAAAAATATTTTATGTGTTTCTATTCATCCCCGTGTGGGTAGAATAGCAAATTTCACTGAATAAAACGAATGTTTCTATTCACCCCATTTTAAGTGTAAATAAAAAAAGGGCGTTTTTATTTTTTTTAAGGAAAAGCCCTATTTTTTGACAAAAAAAAATATATATATATATATATATATATATATATATATATATATATATATATATATATATATATATATATATATATATATATAGAATAACAGCTTACTTGATTAACATAAAATGGTTCAAAGTGTTTCGAACAGCGAGGTCATTTTAATTTGTCTACATCCAAAATCCAAACTATATGGCCAAGTCTTATATAACGTTAAAAATATTAAATGATTGTCAATTGTTGAAGCTATAAATATAATTTGACCTTTTCGCATAAAAAAATACCGGGTTATTAAACCATTATTTTAAAAACAAACAAGAAACTGGAGAAGTTTTAAGAAAAATATAGTGAAGTGAGAAAGATAATCTTTGTCACCCACCTTGGTCTTACAGCATAGCTTTTCCTGATTCTATTATTCTTTTGTAAAGACATTGTTGTTTTTTTGTTTATTTTGATATTTTGGAAAATAAGAACGTTATAACATAATAAAATGTGGACAAGTTAAAATAACTACACTCTAGAGACATATTAGCCTTTTAAAGGTCGTTCTTTGCTTCTTCTAGTTCGAGAAATGAAATAATCTATTTCTAAAATATCTCTGAACTGGTTTTTGTTTTTTGGGAAAATAATAACTATTACAAAAGCCATTGAAGTTCTAACATTTCCAAAATAGTAACCTATAATCAATAACTTTCTAAAAAGCTTCCAAACAAAACCCAAATCAACAGCGACACAGACCACTGTATTTACACAATATCCTGTATGGCAAGTAAACTAATAAAGATCTTTGTATAAATAAAAGATATCTGACTCTAAAAAAAACCGCACAAAGGCGAGAAAGAAATAAATAGGGTGCGGTTGACCATGCCAAACAACACAATAACCAGTATGTGCTTGAAAAAGGATATTTACGGATGTAACTGTAACTAAATTGAAATATAACATGTCACATTATAAATAAAATATGATTGCACTAATATCTATATCTATGATGTTTCAATGACTATTAGTATAATTATTACTGTGGCCGCTTCAATCAGAAAATTTATTTAGAATGTATCTTAAAACGGTCGGATTTTCCAACCGAAACGTAACGACGAAATAAAAATAAAGATAAATGGGAGTACAAAACACGTTTGGCATTCAAGCACGTAACTTTGTCTTCTAGTACCAATACTGGTACTATCATAGTTAATAGCTATTTAATAGTTGTTATAGTTGTCTTTCAGGTCAATGCTTAACATTGTTTTTAGAATTAAAAAAATTTCATAATACAAAGAAAAGTTTTCACTACATAAAACGCCGGATTATTCAAAAACAATCATTTCGTATTTCTCCGGACATAATGAAAAAGTAAATCGAAAGAAGATTTTTATTAGCAGTATGGTTGATGGGACGTGAAAATCGAGTGAGCCGTAAAAGATTTTTCCCCCGGGAAACATGAGAAAATATTTGAAAAACGCGCGCAGAATAGAGGAAGGAAAGAAACATCCTAAACTTTTTATTTCTTGTCAGCAGGAAAACTTTTCAACGTAAAAATAGAAATAAATTTTGCCACAAAGAAAATTAAATTAGATACTACTTTTATCATAAATAACTGTTTTGTTTTGGATACTTTGGTGAGTGTCAAACTAACATACTTTTGACCACATATTTTAACAACAAAACTAACAAAATAGGTTATATTGGGATTAGTTATAAAAGTCAAAAACAGACAGTATATTTAGGCGGAAAACTTACTGTAAAGACATTTTTATCGAAATTTAAAACTTGAGGAAATCTAGGTTTTTGCTGTGTGAAACCATTTTCTTAAAAACATATTGACTTAAAAATCATTTTATATCAGAAGGCTTTGAAATTAGAAAATTTTATTATTTTAATATTTTTCTAATGCATGTTTATTTATCAAATTATTGCATTATATATTTTAAAATAATTTATCTCAAACTAATATTTTTATATTAATCAAAACCTCTTGTAGCCATCTTGATTCACCAATAAACATGAATTTTTATGAACTATATATTTCAATTCTTCCCATGCCATGTAAACTACCGGCTCCAAATCTAGCCTATTAGATGGCCGGTTCTTCTGCTCAATAAAATGTGGATAGTACTGATAGAGTAAATTTGCTGCTACTTGATCATGTGCGACAGCGCAGCATCTTATTAAAACATAATCGTCATTCATTTGTCCAATTTCACGGAGCATATTAATCTTTGGTTAATTACGACTTCAAATTTCAAAGTAATATACTTAAGAATTCCAAATGTATCCCGAAAACCACCGCGATTACGTTCTGAAAACTTAATTAAAATTGGACAAGCTGACATACAAAAAAATACATAGAGAACTTCAGCTTTTTTTGAAGTCAGTGAATATTAGGTGTAAAATATTCCAAAAATTAAACTATGTTTACGAATTAAGTCTATATGAACAGAGGCTAAAATCAAAAGAGGTAAAAAGTATATTTTTTTAACATTTCAATTGCAACTGTCAAAGGATTATTTTCTTTTTCCGGTGCTTTGCGAAATCAAAGCTTTATTTGTGTTCTTAAAAGATTACAAAACACGTTTTTTAAATAATTAAGTTCATGGAATTTCAAGAAACTAATATTTAGGTGCACATTCCCGATTTTTTACGAAACCAAAAATATAACAGAAATCAGAAACGACAAAACTATGTAATTTTATATTAAAAAAAATTAAAAGCAATTTTTAAAAATAAATAAAATTTATACCTATATCATATGAGGAAAATCAAACCAATTAAAGCAAATAGGTTTAGAATAAATAAAACGTTTAAAGTATAATATTAATTTCTGTTTGATACAGAAGCAAATATTTTATTATAGATATTTTCTCCACTGAATAATATTTAATTATAGGTAAATATACTTTTAAGCATTTGTAAAATATATAGATTTAATATTCAAGACTATATAAGTTGATCTAAAAAGGTTTTATTTAACACAATAGTAAGCTATTCAGAAACCAATAATAAATTTCCATTTAATAAATTCAATATAAAATCAATTTAAAGACTTTAAAATATTTTACTAAAATTAAGTTAAAAAAATCCGCTTAATTTTAATTTAATTTACCTCAAAAAATGGAAGAAAAATTTTGCGGTATCGGACACATGAAGAAAATTAGATAAAAGCACAAACATACAGACAAGTTACCACTACATGAACCGGCACATTATTAACAGTCACTTTATCTTTTCAATGTGTTCGCTTCTAAATTAAAAGAATTTTATTAGAAGTGTAGCCGATGGGACGTGCAAATCGAGTGAGCCATGACTTAGTAAATTTTTCGCTCTGGAAACTCGGGAAAACATTTGAAAAACGCGCGCACGAAAACGGAAAGGAAGGAGCACGTCTTAAAGTTTTTATTCCATACGGACAGGAAGAGTTGTTAATGGAAAAATAAAAACCGTTGTTGAAACAATGAATTATAGGTCCTCTGGAGTTTATTTTGTACGTTCGTTGTACTGAGAGCTACATTATGTTTCAGAATATTTTAAATTGGAACAACTCGACGTTTACTGTAGTTGTTCTATTTTTATGTTTCTAGAAATGCTAAGAAAAGTATCTTAAGTGATTTGTGTAGGATGATTAACATAATACCTTTAACGGAACCATGCGACTTTATACCAAGAGGGTAATTTTTTAAGAATAAAAAAGCACTATAATTATATTTGAAAGGAACGAAAATACACCCTGCGAAGAATAATTATCCACATAATATAGGTATTTTAATCTAATAAATCGGGCCTATTAATCTATAGCAGGCTTATGAGGTTAAAAAAGAACGAAAGCGCGATCGACGTTTGGACATGTTCCAGACATGGATTATGATATCCTTCCTGTGACGTTGGGCTAACGTGAAATACATATATATATTAACTGCTCCTAACGAAAGTCAGGATTCAACTGTGTAATTTAATGGCGGTAGTGGTATTAGCCAGCGATGTAGTTGTTTCTGTATTTCCATTTTGTGACTTTGCCCAATGCGGAACGTCTACGGCGGCCTGATGAGCCCAAAAAGAGCAAAATCGAGATCGTCGTTTTGACTGAATGGATCAATGCACATGTGGCATTGCAGGACATGTTCCAGGTAGCGATTATGATATCCTTTTGTTGTGATATTTGTATTACTTATTTCAATTTTTGGTCAGGTATTTAAAAATGTTCTGCAAAATCTTAATCTACTTAAAGTAATTTGTAAAAGTACTTGAGTAGTTTTGATATTTAAGTACTTTTAGTTTAGTATCAATAGTAAGGATTTTAAATATCTAATTTACATTATTTATTTTATCAAAAATAACGGTAAATATATGGTTATTCAATAAAATGAAGTGGCAATCTTGTTTAAAATATATAAAATTTCATTACCTGTAATTTGTCTTTAATATACTTTGACAATTCATCATGGTAAAATACGCGCTTCAAAAACGTTTTTTGTCTTTAATATACTTTGACAATTCATCATGGTAAAATACGCGCTTCAAAAACGTTTAATAAATGACTAGAGATATTATATAGATTGTTGTCTTAATACTCTATCAGTAAAGGAATAATACCCATTTTGACTAAATACCCCAGCAGTGACTCAATAATACTAATTGTGAATAAATACCCTATCAGTCACTGAATAATGCTGATTGTGACTTAATACACTATCGAGCAACTAAATTAGCTTTTACTTGTACAGTATGTCCGAGGGCAAGAGGTCTAATGGACTAATAATTGAAAGATACGAAAAAAAGTCACTCTTGATAAAAGTTTTTGATTGAAAAATAAACAAGGTTGGCGTTATCAAAAATTTAATGTTTTAAACAGGGGGCATAAGAACTACAAAAATGTTATTTTGCGTAAGAGTAAAAATGTCTCAATTTGCAAGATACGAAAAATTCACTCTTGATAAAAGTTTTTGCTTGAAAAATAAATTAGGTTCGCGTTATCAAAAATTAAATTTTGTATACAGGGGCATAAAAATACTAAAATGTTGTTTTGCGTAAAAAGCATACTTCGTTTATAATTTATCTCAAAACAACGAATATTAAATATGTTTTGAATTAAATCCCAAACAGAAATACAAGATTTCGTTACAAGATTTAAAATTAAGAGTATCAGTTTTATCACATTACTTTTTAAAGTCCCTAATAAGCTTAAGCACACGTTTAATCAGAGTACCTACTAGTTTCTAAAATAATTATGGTAAATATCTAATATTGCGGAACTAAATGCCAGCTTAATGTGTTAAAAACATCCAAGTTGTAGGCACATGAAAAAGTCTAATTTACCCAAAAAATTCTTTATTATATCAGCAACCGGTTTCGCGACTAGCATAATCAAGCTACAAGAATTTCTAAAATAACTGAGAGATTTCATAAGTAAAACGATCATAAGTACATTGACAATTTTCCGAACAAAAAAACATATTTTAACAAAATAGTATACATTTAAGACACTTGCTAGACGACACTAACGTATTTACTTCTTTGTTTTTATGGAAAAAACTTTTTTCCATTTTGTTTTACTTATGAGATCTCTCAGATGTTTTAAAAATTCTTGTAGCCTGATGATGCGACTTAGTCGCGAAACCGGTTGCTGATATAATAAAGAATTTTAAATAAAGCTTTTTCTTCTTCTGTGCCTACTACTTGAAAATCACTACCCAAATATGGACATTCACATTCAAGAAGTTAAAAAAATTAGTAACAAAAACTACTCATGCAGCTGATCCCAAATTTCACACAATAATCAAATTTAATTTAGAGCAAAATTTTGATATAAATTTATTACGGTGGAACAAAATGGCGTTCTAATAGATTATCAGTATTAAAAAAGTTCTCATAAAATTGCTTTAAAATTTTACACAAAAATTAGGTGTGGTATAAGGATGAACTAGAAGAATTTTGGTATGAATTTATACTTTTTACACTTGATTTTTGTACAGAATCGGAATTCAATTACGTAAGCAGTTTTTTGGTATTGAATTATGGATCTCTATATCTCACTAGCTTTTTGTGTAACATTTGAAGTTCATTCAATAAGTATTTCCTTAATAACAGGTTGTTTAACATTATTAAATAGAAAAATTTCCTACCTCCCTCTACATTTTTTTTTCTAAAAACTTGTCCTTCTTAGTCGCGTTCTTATTGTTAACTACTCTTTTAAGAAAAAGTGAGTTATTTTACAAAAAAAGAATGAACAAACTGTTTCCTAGGGAAATGTTTGGGATGACTACAAAAAGTAGTAAAAACAACTTTATTTCGTTTACGAATTATACAAAATATTTAAAATCCATGTCAAATTACCTTTAAAATAAATCATCATTGTATTATGATTAAAGTAAAAAATTGTATTGAAGACGGGTGGATTATTTTGGATGTCTAAAACATGTACTCCTTTCAACGTGAACGAATGCCGCGATATATCACATCCTATATTAAATAAAGTAAATATTTTGAGATTTATTGTCGTCCAGGATACAACGATATAGATACATAGCACACAAGGTACATATAATATATGATGAAAGATTTAATATCAGAAGGGTCTGAACTGAAATAAAATAAAACTAATAAAATGTTTATTAGCGCCCATTCTTCTTCAATCATAACTGCTTCATGCTCTAATGAATGACATTTTATATTGTTATACGAGGGAAATAGTTTTTTGCACAAGCGTTTTGAAAAGTTACTATTTCGGTTGTCATTTTAGTTTCGAAATGATATACTATTTTTACAATGTTTCAGTCCTTGCAGAAACAAATATTGTATTGTCTGTATGTTCCCTTAGACTACAAGAAATAATCGTATGGTCTTTTTGATGATAAGGCATCATCAACTCTTTTTTTCATTTAAAATTTTTAAAATAATTATTTATTATTAATAATAATAATAATAATACGTTTATTATTTACTCAAAATAGAACAAATTAAAAGATTACAATAATGAGTAGGTACATGATAATAATTCTTACAATAACGAGCAAATAAAGGGCAACTTAATAGGTAAAAGTACCGATTCTTCCTTAAGTGCTGGGTGCAAATACTTAATTCTAGACCAGTTAGCAAAACAAAAAGATACAAAAATGCCTAGTTAACTAATTATCACAATCTGTAGGTAGCTCTATATATTGAATCCGTAATAAAATCATCAGATAAAACATCAACAGAAAACACTAGTAAGTATGTATAGTTGTAAGCCCGGTAGTTTTACAGAATTACTTGCTATACCAGCAGAGTTCGTTTAAACCTTTTCTTGAAAGCGCATAATGACAAAGTAAAGTCAGCGTTCCTGATTCCATAACAGGTGGCAATATTATAAGGAAAAGACCGTCTAAATATTTCTCTCCTATAAGACGAAATATTTAATTTGCTATGTAATCGAAAGATAAGATTGTAGACATCGGTTCGAAACGACAATCTAAAAGAAAAAACACGCAGAATTTAGTTTAAGTTGGTTTGACATAATAACCAGCCTGTGACTTGTAGTTTATGAGATATCATCTTCGTATAACGTATATTAAAGGAGAGCAGCAGTTCTGAGCTTTCTGGATTCGTCTTGTGTCAAAGCATCCAGACAAGGACCATAAACAACGTAGGAAAAATTAAAATGGGAGAGCACTAAGGACTCACACAAATGCTCCCTAGTGTCTTGGTCTAAGCTTTGCCGGTGTGGAATAATAATGTAGTTATATGTTCTCTAAAATGAAGTATTAATCCAGTTTTTAATTTTCGCTTGCTTGGCTAAAAAGAATACAAAATATTTTTTTTAATTAAGGAAAAATATCAATTTCAGAACTTGCTAATACGTACACAATGACAAAAATCAAATGTGTGCCCTGATAAAAAGTCTTTTAATGTCGTTCTAGTGCAACATAACATTTACAATGTTTCCGATATATTAAAGAAACATGCTTAATATAATATTTTTTAAAGCTCTGCATCTGGAAAACTCGACGTCTGCTTAACTACCTTTACATAATGGTATAATATGCTACTAGTTTCATAAGAGAAAGTTTGGCGCACGCGTGTTTTCAATTAGTCACTTAGGAATTAATGAGTGCGCAAAAATGTATAATGAAACAAGTGCTTTGTACAGTTTTACCTGTTTGAGTCTTATATAGTAAGAAAGTAATATTTACTTAAAATAAATTTATTCCTTAATAAATATAGTTTCAAATTTCAGGTTTGTATTGTCTTAAAGCTATAGTTCTTAACTTCAATATTATTCTAACACTCCTTTCCTTGATCACTCTGTTGGTTCTAATGTTGCTTATTTAACCCACCCCACGGTTTGTACATCGCATAATGGCTTCAAAAGCAAAAAATGCCGCAAAAGGCTTTAATAAATGGGGCATCTAAGAATAAAGTGATTTTATTATTATTTATATTTTATCTAACATTAATAATTTAAGGGAGACCAACAGAAGTTTTAAATGGCATCTTACAACTCATATTATTCGCAAATGTCTATTACATAAAGAATGTCTTCTTCTATTACATATTGGGAATTTTAATGGTATCCATTGCTCATGATCCTGTATTTGTCCATATGGACAAATACAGGATCAGTTTATTATGTCTTAACCTTAAAGGGTACCTTTACGTAAAATTGTTCGTCCATATTCAGTCTGATGCGTTTAGAGTTACTTGTTTGTAGTTTCTGTTTCTTAGAGTTCTTCCCTTAAGTCACCTAGAAAAACAAAGATTACTAAGTTTCTCCCTACCTAACACTTACTAATATTACTCACCGACATTAACGATATTCATTATTTTAGGAACCCTCCATAAATTTCTGATTTTATTTTAATCATAACCATTCCATTGCCAGTTACGTTCTAGGTTGTTAATTGAATGAATAATGTTTTATGTTTGTAAAGCATTTGTTTCTAACTTTTCTTTAATAATTCTTTTGTCCATAAAAAATAACAATTGTTTCATTAAAATAATAAATAAAATTTATATTCGTGAGGTAAAACATATTTATTTGGAATTAAAGAGCGAAACAACAATGACGCCAAACATGCATTTTAATTCATAAGGGCAGACATAAGACATACTTTCTTATACTATCTAGTCATCCTTCCTTAAATTATCTATTTTAATGTCTACTATTTCCTGCTCAATGTTCTATTAGTTATAGGACACCCTGTATATATTTTTCTTATTTCAAAGCTCTTACGATAATATTTTTGAAAAAAGTATTACTACTAACACACCTTAATGTTAACTTAAGTAATAGCATATTTACATCAGTATTGGGGAGGAGCGGCTTCTTTAAACAATGTACACTAATCGGTAAACATGCATACTAAAAGCGTACCGCGCACGTTGATTTAAACATTCTTGCCAACCCCTACTAACATTTATAATGGCGCATGAGATTTGAATTACTGTATGTAACAATAAACGGCATTGTTTTTTTATTTTGCTGTGTAACGTATAATTACGCAAGGTCTTAACGTGGCCATGCTACAAACGAGAAACAGTTCTTTTCATCAAATTAAAGTCTGATGAAGGATTCGTGGGCTACAGAAACTTTTCGGGCAAAAATATGCCAATGTATCGAGTGCCTCTCAACAACACATAGAGCGAAATGTTACATTTTACTGCCTGGCTCCTTCATACGTCGCAACCCAAGATCCGTGCGTCGGACTTTTTTTTTAAATTACATTAACAGGGGTCAGCAAGTGTTCATTACAACTAGGGGTGCCACCTGTTCTTTTTTCAAATAAATTGTCCTTGTGACTTTTTTTGTCCTAATATGTCTTTTTTATTTACGTATTTTCCCTAATTAAGTTATCTGCAGCAGCCACTAGCACAACACTACACTGCTTATCCGTGATTTCGCCCGAAAACAATTTTTATGTCTTTGAAACCAAAGTTAAGTTAGCAAGAATAAAGTACAAAGTGATTTTAATACATTTTATCAAAGATCTATTCAATACATTTAAAAATGGGATGACTTTTCTGAAGTCAGTTGGCATAGTGTAGTCGGCAAATTAAATTTCAAAATAAAATTTCCATTATTTTCAGATTGCCAGTTCGGCCTTTTCTGAACGATTTTTTTCTGAGTTGGCTACCAAATGGCGAGACGAAAGAAATCGTTGTTCTATAGAATTAATTCGATCAGAATTATTAATTTGCTTTAATTTTAAAGAAAATTGCCAGGAATTTTATGACTTCATAAAAATAATCATGCTATTTTGGAAGCAGCAAAATCTAATAAAAAATATTCCTTCAAATTTAATTAGGGAATAGCATGTTATAAATAATTTTTTCTTGGTTAGAATCGGCAACTTTATTTACAAAACCCCGTTTAATCTCAAATAATAGTTTAGGCTTTTTTTAAAACCATTTTGATTTTAAAAAGAGCTTTTCAAAGTAGCTATTTATTATCGGCAGGCCGCATGAGGCACAATCGACCAATGCCCCCTTCACCCGGTTTCAAATTTTGGTAAAGTATAATGTTCTTTTTTCACTTTGCAAAAAGGTGGCAACCCTAATTAAAACATTAGTTTAGTAAGACATGATTTTATAGCTACGTTAGAAAACGAAATATAGGCGAGTTTTCTAAAGGGTCATTTTGACTTTAATACTCGTTTTGTTGGTCTATGTGATCCATGGTTATTTTATTTTTCAGATTGTGTTTTCTACGTTCTACGTAAACGTAAACGTATCAAACGTCATTTTGGTGTGTTACATGTATATGTACGTGATATACAATTTTCCGAAATTATACATTTGAACTTTTGGTGTTACTGATAACCAGTTGAGGAGAAAAGCCAACGAAACGTCCTGACAACAAAAAATATTATTTAACTGCCTATATATATATATATATATATATATATATATATATATATATATATATATTATATATTATATATCCGCGGCCGTTGCTGTTATTGTTGCGCTAATTGCGCTTCAGTTTTTACGATTTTAGATTTGTCGATTATTGTCTTCAATACTGTTGGTAGTTTTAATGATTCGTCCCTTTTATTCAAATCACCTTGTTTTTCTATTTCTATAGCTTCTCGGATTATTCTGGTCTTATAATGTTCTATATTGGCAATCTCCCTTAACCCATCGAAATTTATTTTATGGCCGGTTTCCTGATGATGTAGTAATAAAGCTGAGGGTGTTTGTTTGTTTCTGATGCTGAGTTTATGCTCTTCCACTCTTGCTGATATTCGCCTGTTAGTTTGCCCCACGTACAACTTTTCACAGTCCTGGCACGGAATACTGTATACTCCGTGGTTTTATTTTATCTTTTGGGTTTCCAAGTAGTTTACCTATAGTTGTTTGTGGCTTGTGTATTGTTTGTATTTTTCCGATTCTGTCTGTTGTGCCTTTTACATACCTAAATGCTGAACAAAGGGCCCTAACAAACCTTCGAAAGAATAAAGACATCACAATCCTTCCAGCAGATAAAGGAAACGCCACTGTGATTATGAATACCAAGATTACGTACAAAAAATGCAGGATATCCTACAAGACAGTTGTTATAGGCCTGTTCCAAGGGGCTCGACAACGTACCTAGAAAAAACAACTAAAAATAAAATAAAAAGTTCACCAATAAACCCCGAAATTCAACAAAAAATCATACCACGGGAAAAGTCGAGCAGATGTCCTAAACTATATGGTTTACCAAAAATACACCAACCAGGGGCGCCCATCAGACCTATTGTTAGTTCTGTGAATTCGCTGCTACAAAAACTGGAGAAATATCTTTCTGAAAGCAAACCTAGCAGTCAAATCGTTATATCCCAGTATTCCCATCGACGAAGCATTGGACAAGATTGCTATGAACGAGGATTTCCAGGCACATATAATACAACTCTCGGAGCATTGCCTTAAAAATACTTATTTTTCGTTCAACGGGCAAATGTATAAACAAATGGATGGTGCTCCAATGGGGTCCTCGCTATTACCAGTAGTCGCGAATTTATTTATGATATACTTCGAGAAAGAAGCTCTTGAGAAAGCAAATTTAAAGCCCAAATTTGGGATTCGTTATGTGGAGGACATATTTATTATATGGCAACATGGTCATGCAGAGCTCGAAAATTTTCTAACTCACGTAAATTCAATCCAACCCAGAATACAATTTACTCTAGAGTTAGAGGAAAACAACAAACTACTATTTTTAGATGTTCTGGTCACAAAACTGCATAACGGACATATCGAATACACCGTGTACAGAAAACCAACACATACAGACAAATATTTAAATGCAAGATCACATCATCACCTAGCACAAATTCAAGCTGTGGCAAATACCCTAATATCCAGATCCGTGCGATTAACTGAAACACAGACGAGACAAAATGAACTTAAGGTAATATCTAGTGCTTTAAAGAAAAATGGCTACACAAATCGCACCATAGAGAACGCTATTAATGCACAGGGTTCCCGAACAACGAACAACAAAAATTATGAACCGGGAAAGCAACAAGTAGTCTTACCATATGTAAAAGGCACAACCGACAGAATCGCAAGATTCTTAGGAAACACAACATACAAACAATGCACAAGCCACAAACAACTATAGGTAAACTACTTGGAAACCCAAAAGATAAAATTAAACTGGAAAACCACGGAGTATACAGCATTCCGTGCCAGGACTGTGAAAAGTTGTACGTGGGGCAAACTAACAGGCGAATATCAGCAAGAGTGGAAAAGCATAAACTCAGCATCAGAAACAAACAAACAACCTCAGCTACACAAATCGCACTATAGAGAACGCTATTAATGCACAGGGTTCCCGAAGAACGAACAACAAAAATTATGAACCGGGAAAGCAACAAGTAGTCTTACCATATGTAAAAGGCACAACCGACAGAATCGGAAGATTCTTAGGAAACACAACATACAAACAATACACAAGCCACAAACAACTATAGGTAAACTACTTGGAAACCCAAAAGATAAAATTAAACTGGAAAACCACGGAGTATACAGCATTCCGTGCCAGGACTGTGAAAAGATGTACGTGGGGCAAACTAACAGGCGAATATCAGCAAGAGCGGAAGAGCATAAACTCAGCATCAGAAACAAACAAACAACCTCAGCTTTATTCCTACACATCATCAGGAAATCGGCCATAAAATAAATTTCGATGGGTGTCATGGGGGAATCAATTATCCAATTATCAATATTATTTATCCGAACGGCCGTTAAATTCCCTACTAAACTAAATTACTCACCACAGATCGCAATTTCCGGTGTCACATATCCAAAAAATGTACAAATCAACATAAATCACTCTTTGCACATTACGAAATAAAAACACATAAGACATCTATATATTTAAAACACTAACCCAGATTTTTCAGCAAGTTCGTGAGAGAGCTGTACTGCACCAATTTACATGATTTTTTTTAAATGATCGTCTGGTTATCGAGACCTTTCATTACTATTTTTGGTATTGATTTATTGCATATTTTTTCTATAAAACCAATATTTTTTCTTCAATAATATTTCTAGATGATGTGGTGAATGCGCGCGATGTTCTTATAATTCTACTGGATCTCATCGTGCCATCTAACTGAAAAGGCAGAACAATGTCTGCCGGACCAGCTAGTCACAATTTATATGTGTACAGTTCGTTCAGTTGGGTTGTATTAACTGTATAAAGTATAAAGCTTGCTGTTTGGTAGTCAATATCAGTGAAATGCGTTTTTTTTATTTCCTCGCCCATGCTTTTTTGTTAATGTTTTCAAATAAACATATACGGGTAGATAGAATTACAGAATTAGGTATTTTATTATTATTATTATTGTTTTATTATATTTCTTTCATCTGATATATTGTTTATATTAAATTGTGATATAATCGACACCTTTTTTTAAATTTTTGTGGTGTTGAAATAAAATATGTGTTTTTTTTGGCTTTCACGTTTTGTGAGAGCAGTCTGATTTTTTTTGTCAAATTTATGACCTTTCAACCGATTTCCGAGATATTGGCTTGTTTGTCTAATGTATACCCCATCGCAGTCATTACAAGGCATCTGGTATATTACGTTCGTTTTTTTTTTGAGGATTTTGATTTTAGATTTGTAAAACAGTTGCCTAGCAAGTTATAACTTATTATAAGCTATATTTATGTCGTGTTTGGAAAAAACACCTTTAATTTGTTTTGACAAACACCGTATATGGAAGAGAAAAGAAAATATTTTGTTGTTATGAAACTTATGTATTTTTTTCTTGAAAATTGAGCTAATTAAATATTTCGGATAGTTGTTGATTTCTAGTGCATCTTTAGCTTTTTTTAAACCCTCTTGGCGAACTAAAAATCAGTTGTATTGCCTTGTTAGCCAGACCGATAATAACAGATTTTTTTGAGAAAAAGGATGGTGTGTTAAGCTTATCTGGAGGACCATGTTTCTTTAGTAAACTATTGCCTTCTTATTATATTATGTATGTTATAAGAGTCATATCTAAAAGGTTTATTTTATTGTTGATTTCCGTTTCAGTGGTAAATTGTAACTTTTTATGATTGCTGTTAAAACAATTCCTTATATAACTCTGATTTGAAGGAATAATAGTAATGCAACCATACACGTATCTGTAAAAGAAGGGTAGGTTAAAGTTTAATTGAGGTTTGATTGTTTCTTCTATATCATTAAGGACTAGTTGAGCAATCACACTAGAAATTCTTGCACTTATTGCGCAGCCCTCTATTTCTTTTAAAAATTTTGTCATTAAATAAAAAGTAGTTCGAGTTAAGAGTAAGTTATGTTAATTCTTCAATTTCATTGAGGGGGATATCTGTATATTTTTTATTGTATTTCATTTCTTTTTAATAATATTTTTGACGAGTGTAAATGAAACGTTTGTATATAGAGAAATGACGTCGAGAGATATTAGAATTTGATCATTTGCTATCTTGATATTTTATATTTTTTCTTTAAAATCTTTTTTAATGTTCTTAAAAAAATTTTTTTAATGTTCTAAATAAATTACTCATTACAGATCGCAATGTTCAGTGTCAAATATCCAAAAAATTAATAAATCAACATAAATCACACTTTACACATTACGAAATAAAAACACATAAGACAAGACATCACAATTTAAAATATATGTGTACACTGTGTTCAGTTGTTTGGATCAACCCACTGTTGCGGTCAATATCAGTGAAAAGCTTTTTTTTTATTTCCCTGCTTTTTTGTTAATGTTCGCAAATAAAAAAATACGAATATTGTTTATATTAAATTATGATATAATCGACTAAGTTGGACTGTGTCCTTTTTGTCGTTAAAAGCATTAGGGTTTCGTTTTATGGCTATTATTTTCAGTATTTCTCTTTTTTTTATGATGTTCGATTTTTAAAATCGTGCTGTTGAAATCATTGGACAAAGAAGCCAATATCTCGGAAATTGGTTGAAAGGTCATAAATATGACAAAAAATCAGACTGCTCTCACAAAATATGAAAGCAAAAAAAACACAATTAGATTTCAGCAGTACAAAAATTTTAAAAATCAAACCGGCTGACTGACCGGCACGAAAAACGGGCAAATTTTGATGAATTTTTTGATGAAAGTTCAATATATTTTTTTGTAGAGGGCCAGTTGTAGTGATTTTTTTAGCTAAATTATTTGACTTTTTAGTCTTTTCCTAAATTAAAAATGAAAGTACCCGTCTGTCTATTATACGAGGGAAAACAAAATATTGTTATCTCGGCGAAAGTTTGAAACGCCTTGTAGAATCATTTAGTAAAATCAGGAACTTAAAACTCATTTTATTATCAAGGTACCACTCTTCTCGATAATTTGTGTTTTGTTTCATCTCAATAACTTTATTTTTATTGGAGATACAAAAATTTAAACAAGATACTAACATTTTTTTGTAACTTTTATTCTGATTATACATTTTTACAAGAATGACCTTTTAAATCATGGGAAAAATAAAAACATACAATAAGAAATTTAAACCAGATGATTACTAATACCGGGTATTACCCCCTCCAGCTTCAATGAGAGCGTTTATTCGTCTCGGTATACTAAATGTCGTATATGTATGTATTGCCACAAATAAAAATTGATTGATTGATTGATATCCTCCCGAGGAATAGCCACCCATTGTTCTAGCAGTGCCCATCGCAACTCATCCAATGTTCCAGGGGCGGGTACTAAACTTCGAATTTTCCTACCGAGCATATCCCAGATATGGCCGATAGGGTTTAGATTTGGGCTGTGCGGTGGCCAATCCGCTTGTGGGATGTTGCCGCAATTTAAGTATTCCCTCACTATCCGCGCCTTGTGAGGTCGCGCGTTATCAAGATTTCATTTATGTACCTTTCCGCATTGATGGCTCTCCTAGGAACAAGATACAAGCAGTGGGGGTATTCGGAGGAAGTAGGGGAAGTGCCTCTTGCCCAAAGAAAAACCTGGCAAATTATTTTTAACACACTTTAAAAATCAATACAATATACTAATTTTCAATATTAAATCTTTTCAATCTTAAATCTAATTCATTTCATTAAAAATTATCAATAATTGCAATGTTAAATTTAATGCATCCCTAGTATTGCCGCTGGCCGCTCGTCAGAAACCTAGAGGCAAACACAAAACGAAATGATATCCTTGCTCATATTAAGCAAACCCGTATGTGTGCCCAACGCACCGGCAGCAAACTCGTTTGTGTTGATCCACCAACGGAAGAGCCACGTGCGAGCTCGGTAAAAATCTTCCAGCGAGAAACGAAAACAATGCCTGAAAATAATGCGTCGCTATGGCAACGAGAGTATTGCATGTACGAAGACTGCGCCTCTAGGAAAGCCGCAGTTTAACGCTTTCGTTCGTGTTATACGTAAAATAGATCAAGGCGATCGCGCTTTATTCAGTATTTTATCGGCGGTCTTTTATTTGATTCTTTGGAAGAGTGGCGCGTGTGCGTGGTTAAAAATGAATTCGTTTGGACCCGTTAGTGACATTGTTTGTAGTTTGTTAGAAACTCCATTTTCCCGTTGGACAGAAAATGGTAAAAAGGACCTTTTAATTACGGGTCGACAAACAAGGGTGCTGACAATTAGTGCTAAAAAAGACATTAAAAATTCTAGTAAATCCTAAAATATTAATTTCAAAAGTTCTTGGTTTTCTTAATTTAAGTGGCTGTGTAGCAGTGGATATTTGCAAAAAATGTTTTGCATGCGGTGCTCAGTTTAGACCTTGTCTGTACGACTTTTCTCGAACAAACACTTCCACTATTTTTTTACCCACGAGCCGCCACTGGACACAGGTCGGTACGTGATTCCAAAGAAATTCCTGCCCATATTATAACTGAACCTCCTTAAAAGCTTACTCTGGGACTAAAAGTATATTCGGCATTTCGCTTTACTGTTCGTCTCCATACTCTTTCTCGGCCATCTGGGGATCTCAAACAAAACCTTGATTCGTTGTTAAACAAAATCGTTTTCAGTCCAATTTTGACATAATATTTGAGTCATTTAACCTTCTTCTTACAGTTCGTTCACTTATATTTACGTGCCTTACGTGGTGCAATTCATTACGCATTTGAACAGCTGGCAAACGGCGATTTCTTAGCGATAAACTTACGTCGTCTTGATTCTCCTACGAGGCGAGGCCCTGTTCCTGGACGTCTAGCGTATGAACATTTCTCGCGAAAGAGTGCGTAAACGCGGAATGTACTTCGTGCATACCTGAATCTGTTAGCGATATAACTTTGATCTCTACCATCTTCAATTAAAGCAACAATAGCCGAAGCAATTTCTAGACTTAAAACCATTTCTGCTATAGTAACTGGCAACAAACAATATTAATATGACTTTTTAGTGTCAGTGACATTACAAAAACAATAAACACTATTTCATTTCATAGGTATGTTAATTGAGACCAAAAGCAAAAGCACCCTTTTAATGCTAAAATAACTGTAAATCGTTAGTGCCTTCTTCAAAAGCGTATATAGCCAATAAAAATAAAGTTACTGAGATGAATCAAAAAATAAGTTATCGAGAAAAGTTGTACCTTAATAAAAAAATAAGTTTTAAATTCCTTTCTTTGCTAAATGATTCTACAAGGCGTTTCAAACTTTTACCGAGATAATAACATTTTGTTTTCCCTCGTATAATAGACAGATGTGAAATTTCATTTTAATTTAGAAAGAGACTAAAAAGTCAAATCAATTAAATCGGCCCACTAGAAAAAAATATATTGAACTTTAAAATTCATCAAAATTCTAAGTTGCCCGTTTTTCGTGCCGGTCAGTATATATATATATATATATATATATATATATATATATATATATATATATATATATATATATATATATATATCAATCAATTTTCACTTATTTCCAAGATCTCGTTCTCGTATCGACAAAACTGCTTCAGAAGATTCCTTATCCTCTGTTAAGTGTGTTGATAACATTAATGCCAGAATACAAGAAACGCCATACCTGAAAAAATAGGAAAAATATTAAATAACAATTTTTAAAGATATTTAAGGTTCACCTTTATGCACAGACTGTAGTTTACTGCTACTGTTTGAAGAATAATTAACTGAACTTTTTGTGATGATCCAATAAGTATTGTTAAGTATACTTTTTGGTTTTGCAGTTTCCAGGTATACCAGGGCAGCTCACATAACAACTCGTAAAAATGGCGCCACTAGAAAATATAACATATTAATAATAAACTTATTTTGGACCTAATATTTTGTGTTAAATAAAATATGAAAATGTCACTATGGAAGATGGAATAGTCGAAAGACAAAATCCAATGATCTTAATATTTTGAGTCATGTAAAAAGACATTGTTTTTAGCAACAATAAAATCACCATTTTGATATTTTATTTTTTCTAATATGCACTTCAAGTTGGAGAGCATGGCATATCAACAAATATCCTAGATCCATTTTATTCATTGTGAGCATTTGGCTCAGGTTACTTCATCTATTGCAAAATCATAAATAAAAAGAAAACGTTAACTTACTATTTGTCATTATATGTGATCATGTTAAATATAGTGCATTTTTTAACGTAAGAAAAACTAAATATTGTGTTGCGAAATACACCCCTTAACACATTTGATAAGGAAGGAACCAGGAAAGCCCACACTTTCTTGGGGCAAAGTATTTCAACAAACTTTCAGCAGCTTTGAGACAATTTATAAATAGGGTGATAGAAAGTTTAATTAAAATGACTCAGGAATTTTTTAATTTATTTTACGACTGATTCATTCTAATTCTATTGCAAGTTTTAAAACTAATTTTATACTTTGATTATGTCTACTGTCTACAGAAAGTGAAAAATGGCAAATAACCAAGTGTCCATTATATCTTTAACATTAAGCATTCATACTTTAAAGACTTCGGCATAAGATTTTTTCCAAACTAAGGATAAAAGTGTATAACATTATCAGTAACGGAGAAAACTATCGTTATGTCTATAGAGAAAGTTGCTACCTGCTGTACCGGATATTGCAGTGATCATTTCCCAAGCTGCCATTTCGTTTTTTTGACACGTATAATTACAGTTCTTCATTGTTTCATTCTAGTTTATCAATAGAATTTTCTAGTAATAATAAATAAATCAAAATAAAAAAAAATAAATGAAAACATTGGGACAGGGAGAAGGCCGACAAATTAAGAAGAAATAAAGGAATTTTTTTTATAGATTTTTGTTTAATTTGATCCATTTCTTGACCCATCTGATAATAAAATGTACCAATTTAATAATCATAAAAGATTATAACCTTTAAAAAAATGAAACAGAATAAAACATAATTTAAAAGTTGTGTCAGGTATTTTCAATACGTAGGATACTTGCGTAAAAAACACAATAATACGCTTTCACGCTTTTTCTAACGTATAAAGTTTCATTTTAATCAGGTCACCTCAGAAGTTTGACAGTATCTTTTGTTTTATATGTTATATGGTGAATATAACGTTTTTCAGAAAACCGGTTTCAGTGCCGCCATGTTTTACAGGAATTTTACGCAGAATACGACTATGAAAGAAATACAGAGATCAATTTAATATATTAAGGTTTAGGTCACTTCCGGTTAAATTTAAAATTGATAATGCAATTATCTGTCAAAATATGCACGTTAATAAGTTACTACACGTACCTAAGTTTCAAAGCGATATCTGAAAAGGTAAAAAAATTAGAGCCTGTACCCTATGTTTTCTGTCACCTATATATATATATATATATATATATATATATATATATATATATATATATATATATATATATATATATATATATATATATATATATATATATATATATATATATATATATATATATATATATATATATAAGCCCACAATATTCCTAATAAATATAAAGAATAATATACAGGGTGTCCCATTTAAAAAAATAAAGTAGGGTCCGAAAACTTTTTGACCTGACCCCGTACACTTCTTCGGAAAACGGAAAATATCCTATAAGGAATAGTTTTCACCTTTTTGATAAGTCATCAGATAGCTGGGATACGAGGGGTGCCTGAAAATGAAACATTTTCAAGTATCTCAAGAATCAAAAGAGCTATGAAATTTCTGCTGGCACCATTTTTAATTGCATAAGAAAGTAGCACTCTGTCGCAAAAAACCGCAACCTTTTATCTTTAAAAATAAGGGAGATACACCGCAACAGTGCCGAAAATGGGATATCCTGTACAGGGTGCATAAAAATGATTGCAAAAAGTTCAATAAAATATGACACATCGATACTATGCTGACGCAAAAATTGGCACCGCAAGCGCCATTTGAGATATATATATTTTTGTTCACGTACGGATAAGATTTGCCTTTTAAGGTAAAACCAGGAATATTAAAAAATATTTGGATTTTGGTACTACAGTAGTTCGATATCACAGTAGTTGGATAATTGACTTTATATCTCGTGTATAAAGTCAATTTCAATGCTTAGCAGAACCGAAGCTATTATTGATACAATAAGTATCCCCATGCTCCATAGAAACAAATTAAGGAATGTATTTGTAGTATTCTAAACTGATTAGTTAAAAAAAAATTACCTCATCTTCATATCGTTGGCCCGATATCATGGTAAATACCAATACAGTAGCAAAAACTAAGAAATGCATCGATAATGTGAACATACTTAAATTTCCCTGAAAATAAAAGAAGAAAAGTAGATGTAACTTACAATATAAACAGAAAGCCTTCTACCGAAGCGTAAAGGGCCACGGGTTTGTTTATTTTTAACTTCTGAAATTAGAGCCGGAATTTAATAAAACTAAATAAATTCTGTGTTGTTTGAAGTCGGAATTTTACTAAATTTTAAGTTTAAAGTCGGAATTTAACAACATTCTGAGTTTAAAGTAAGAATTTAACAAAATTCTGAGTGTAAACTCAAAATAAAAAAAACAGTTAAAGTCAGCACTTGGTTAAATTCTCAGTTTAAAGACAGAATTTAGTAAAATTCTCAGTTTAAGGCCGGAATTTAACAAAATTCCGACTTTAATGTAGGAATTTGACAAAATTCTGAGTTTAAAATCGGAATTTAACAAAATTCTGAGTTTAAAGCCAGAACTTAGTAAAATTCTGTGTTAAAAATCGGAATTATACTAAATTCTCAATTTAAACTAAAAATTAAAAAAGACAACTTTATATTTTATATTATGAGCTATCGTATTCCACATAAAATTAGCTTTTCAAAGATATTACAGAAATTAACTTTTGTTTTTAAAATGGCGGTTAGACAGCCACTTTTTACAAAATATTTGTTTTACACAGTCTATAAAATATGTATATTTTTAGAACACTTTGTTTTAAAAACTGTTATTTTACAGCTAAAATGACTGTGAAAAAATATACAAGGTACCAACTGCCAATTAAAATATTGGAGTAAAATGCTCTTTTGATTAAACGAGTAGTGAAAAAAAAATTAAAATTCTCTTAGTATCCAACACGATTTTAAAATTGAAGCTTTCTAAAAAATTAAGAAAAAAGTTTATTTTTGGACTGTTCAGAACAAGTATTTTATAGTGACTATATTTTTTGTATAACGTGGCAATGATGAATTTTTAAAAAATCGCTCTCCGGTCGCCATTTTGAAAACAAAAGTTAACTTGCGATATATTGTTGAAAAGCTAAAAGCAGTTATTTATAAGAAATTATCAACTTTTAGGCTGTCTTGAGGAAACCGTTGCCAAAAGCTTGGCAAGGCACCGATTTCTAGAACAAATATAGAAAAGTTGGTTTCATATTTATGTGTATATATGATACGTGAGAATCAATTCTGTAATATATACTTCGGCTTTTTACATTTTAAAAATACTGTATTTGTACTTCCTTGGTAAAAGAGAAGTATTGTAATGGCAAAAAAAATCACCCTATAAGATTTTTTCAGATCTTTACATTTCAGGGTCCCTAGATGCCGAAAATCATATTTTCTCAATTCCGCCGATCTGTCAATCTATTCGCGGCATAGCTAATAAACTACTTATCTGATTGCCGTCAAATCTTGGATAAAAATTAAGGTTCATATGGGGATGACATAGTAACATTTTCGTAAACATCCAGTACGGCACAACAAATTATAATAAAATATTTCAAAATTCAGCCTGAAAAACTACTTAATGAACTCATTTCAAATTATGTGCCATAACTAATTGTGGTAGGGATCAATTAGTAAAACTGTGGTACTAATTTAAGATGGCCGAACAAAATGGCAGCCAAATAAAATATTTGTAATCGTGAAAAAAATCACCCTCTCAGGTTTTACATATCTGTAAGTTTTGAGGTCCCTAGAAGCCAAAAAATATTTTGGTAAAAATCCAATATGGCGGAACAATGATAAAAAAATTATTACAAAAATAACTAATTATCCAATTTACCTCAAATATTGCCTAAAAATCAACTACTATTGAATTTATTAAGTCAAGTGTGGCATAACTGGCATAGTTAGAAACAAACTGGTAAAATATTGGTAGAAATCCAACATGAAGAAACAAAATGGCTTCCAATAAAAATGTTTGAAAAGATAGTATATGTAACACATATGGAATCTACTTTCATGGAACAACGGCAATGTGGTTTCCGTAGAGGCCGTCGAAACAAAAAAGAAGATGACAACGATCCGTCAGATACGTCAAAATCAATTAAAACAATAACTACTTTCGGAACAAAATAAATCGCGATCGAAAAATTGGATCTAGGGACGATTTTGAAGAGTTTGAGGCGATAAAACCCCTCAACAAAGAAAAGAAAATATGGCTTTTTATATCCAAAGTGAAAAGCCATATCACAGAAGACATTATTGGCAACTACATCGCGAAACATTCAAAAACACCAAGAGAAACTATCAAAGTCAAACAATGCGAGGTAAAAAATCTCCCACACAAAAATGTTTTATGGTTGGAGTTGATGTCTCCTTAAAAGATATTATATACCAGAAAGGTTTCTGGCCGAGTGGGGTGGCCTTCCAGAGGTTTAACTTTCCTCTTAGTAGAAATTTTTTAGCTTAAATAAACCAGGTTCAATCCAGAATCAAGCCATTATCAAGACTAAGACCCAAGGCTATGTGAGTATTACCCATCTAAATATTAGAAGCTTAAATAGCAAAACATTAGAGCTTAGTGTACTACTGGCCCAAGAATTGCCAGACTTTTTCTGTGTCTCGGAACATTGGATGCAGGGCAATGATATTGAGAAGGTACACTTGGAGGGCTATCGACTGGCTAGCTTTTCTTCCAGGGGTGGCATCCGAGGTGGTGGTACTGCCATATTCGCCAAGCAGAGTTATAAAAATCGAACTATTACTACTAGTCTTAAACCAGTAAATAAAATATTTGAATTTTCTGTGTCTGAATTTTTATGTATAAAGAATTTTAATTGTATTGTTATAAGCATTTATAGGTCGCCACAGGCTGCCTTTGTTGAATTTCTTGATTCACTCAATGTTGTCTTGGATGAGGTGTGGAATCCAAATAGGTTTCTTATCTTATGTGGAGATTTCAACATTAACTTCGCTGGGGACAGGCCCGCTCTCCTACAATTTGTGCAGCTGATATCCAGTTACGATTTGGTTTCACATGCTACCGGAGTCACTAGGATGGGTAATAATTCCTCCAATACTCGTATTGACCATATTATTAGTAATATTCCGTTGGATTTTCAGACTATATTTACCAATATTTCAGATCATTTTGGTCAAAAAATAAACATTAAAACTGCAAGTGTTGAAAAGAAACAAATATATTTAAAAAAGAGGTTTTACACCCATAGTAATATACTAAGCTTTCAAAATTCTTTAAATAACGAAGAATGGGGAGATATTTTTATGCATGCGGATCCAAATGAACAATACAATACATTCGAAAATATTTTACATTACTATTTTAATATGTGTTTTCCAATTTGCAGCAGTCGACAAAAAAGCAAACCTTGTTGGGTGAATGTGGAAATAAAAAACTATGCATCTCATATCAAAGATCTTTACATATTATACAAGCAAACACACAATCAAATTATTTTTAATCAATATAAGGCTGATAGAAAGAAATATCAAAAGTATATATCAGATTTTAACATCGGTCTGAATGAAAATAAAATAATTAATTCTAAAAATAAAAATAAAACAATGTGGCATATATTCAACAAAGAATGCAATAAAATTGTGAATCCTAGTAATATCACAATACATAACAATAATGATTTAGTGACGGATCCAGTTGGTGTGTTGGAGATTTTTAAAAATCAGTTTGACCTTTCTAATACCAGAAATGTAAATAATAACTTATACAAACCCTCATTCTCTATTTCTTGAACCAGTTGATCAAAATGAAATTTTTCGTATTATTATGGCCATGCCTAATAAATACTCCGCTGGAATTGATGAGTTCCCAATTTTTCTCTTAAAACACGTTGCTCACGCTATATCTGTCCCAATAACTTTTATTATCAATAACTGTTTTGAGTGGGGAATTTTTCCAGACTCGTTAAAACTTGCCAAGGTGGTGCCTGTATATAAGAGGGGTGATGTGCACTGTTCAGAAAATTACAGGCCGGTGTCTTTACTGTCATCGGTGTCGAAAGTCTTTGAGAGGGTAGTATACAACCGTCTTTTAAAATTTGCAGTTGAATGCAATTGTCTGAATGGTAGCCAGTTTGGTTTTTTGCCAGGAAAATCTACTGATATGGCCATATTTCACGCGGTCAATGAGATTGTTAATAAGCTTGATAATAATGAGGTGGTTGCGGGCCTTTATTTTGATCTCTCAAGGGCTTTTGACACCATTAATCATATGTTGCTCTTGGATAAGTTGTACAGGTATGGAGTGAGGGGAGTAGCATCTCTGCTTATAGCTTCATATCTGGGAAATAGAAGCCAGATGGTGTCTGTCACACATGATGGCAAAAAATATTACTCAGATCGTGCATGGATCCGGAGGGGTCTCCCGCAGGGTTCGATCCTGGGACCGTTGCTCTTCCTGCTGTATGTGAATGATTTGCCTATTGTGCTGGGTGAGTGAAGACTTCGAGATATTGTGTCCCTGTATAGCGTTCAACTCTTTTATTTTGCCTACGTGCAGTCACAGATCAGTTATGGTTTATTGTTCTGGGGGTCATCTAGATTTTCCCTAGATATTTTTAAGACTCAAAAGAGAATCATTAGGTGCATGCTTCGCCTTCATCCTCGAACATCTTGCAGGCCATTTTTTGCTGAGCTGGGTATACTTACTGTACCAGGATTATATTTTATCGCACTTGTAACCTTCGTCAAGAAGAATCTTGATCTATTCCGAACCAACCGGGAGGTATATGCTGGTAATATGATTATGGCTACTAGGAGAAGAGATGAACTAAGGATTCCTCATCATCACTCCACCTTCTTTCAGAAGGGACCCTTGTATCGAGGCATTAAGGCCTATCAACTTTTGCCACCTGAGATAAGGGATATTGTGGGGATCGACAAGTTCAAAAGGGCAGCCTCTAGATTTGCAAAAGCAAAATGCTTTTATTATTTTAATTTTGAATTTTAAATTTTTGTATGTTAATAATTTAAGTAATCTTAATTTTACGCTGTAATTAGTTTTGAATTTTAAATTTTTGTATGTTAATAATTTAAGTAATCTTAATTTTACGCTGTAATTAGCAGTAGGTTGTGACGTTGCTTCTTTACATTTAGTAATCTTGTTGGCAAAAAAGAAATAATTAATAGTGTGCTGTGACTATGTACTGAACTAAATTGGGTCACACTTCAACACATTCACTAACAAATGAAAAAAAATCATAACGAAGGAAGTTCCTTTGTTTTACCGAAAGAGCAATTTACTTCTATATTTTTAATAGCATCTTGTATATTTTTTTCACAGTCATTTTCGCCGTAAAATTAACTTTTTTACAAAATGTATCACATATTAACCTTTATTTTCAAAGTGACCTATAAAACAGCCATTTATTTTAAATAAAAACTATACCAAAAATGGCTGGCATATCACCATCTTGAAAATAAAGGTTAGCATGCGACATATCTTTAAAAAGTTAATTTTTTTTTCGAATAAATGAGAAGTGAAAAAAATAAAAAAAATTCTTAATACTAAGAACGAATCTAAAAAATGAAGATATAAGTTTATTTTGGATTGTTTAAAGCAAGTAGTTTATAAATAATGACTGTATTTTTTATAGAAAGAGGCAATGTTGAATTTTCAGAAAATGGCTGTCTAGCTGCCATTTTGAAAACAAAAGTTAACTTGCGATATATCGTAGAAATACTAATTTAAGGCTATAAAAATAGACAGAGTCCTATTTAAAATAAAAAGTATGGGCCACTTTCAGTAGAACTTTTAATTGTTTTTTCATAAAAAATTTGCTTCTTACGGAATTATAGAAATATCTCAAATTTCAAATTTATATTTTTAAAAATAATAAAATCAGAAAGAAATGAAAAAACCCGTTTTGAGAAAATGTACTTCTTAAAATTAAATAAAAACTTTTAAAATTAAATTAGTTTTTATGCTGTAGGGTGTTGAAATATAAAACCAATCTTAATATATTCTTTGCACACCCTGTATATTTTCTGCGTAGTGCAGACTCCACAGATTATAAAGAAAATTAAGACTTATCTAGCGACAAAAACTTTACATCAAGCGGCTAATAAGTTTAATTAAGAAAAACAAAATTTGTCAAAAAAAAATTCATATAAAAATTTTTTTTTAATTTTAAAAAACATCTCAAATTGTTTTTTAAAAATCCACGAATGTTTAAAATGATTTCGCAATTAAAATCCAAAAATCGTTTTTGTAAATTTTTGAAACATATAAAATTGGAAAATCTGCACATTTTACCTAAAAATTCGCTTGCCCCGTTTGGTTTGTTTAGCAGTGCGTACGAAATGAGTACATTTTTTTATTTATCTTAAAATAAAGATTACAATATTTCCCCTCAAAAGATACGTGGAGAAAAAAAACGCTTTATCATATATCTATGAACACAATGTTAAATAAAATGTGTAAAATACTTACTTCCATCGCGGCGTATATTATGAAAAGCGTGACTAAAGATGAAGGAAGTATGTAGTAAATACCGGCAGAACTGACTATTTTTTTGTTATCTAGATAAAGCCTAAAATATAAGCAAATTTATATTATTAATCAATTAAAATGCAAATTCCAGCATAAAAAATCTACCCTTTGACAAACGAAAAAAACTGATAAAAATACACTTACTGTTTTATTTCACAATATCTCGACAAAATAAATTTCAAATACCGTGCTACATCTTTGTCATATTGTTCGTTCTTTGAAGACGACGAACTCATCATCCCTTTTGCCAAATCCTTAACATACTGACCTAGAAGGAATATCTGAATTTCCGCTTCCGTGGCAAAATAGATGTGCAAATGAGGTACCATCAGTACAAAATGGCACATTACTAAAACGTCTGTTATTTCAACAAAATATGCAAATGCAGTTATCGTTATAATGTTTAACTGCAGCACATACGTCATGATGAAAGTTTTTTTTATTTCTTGTAGAATGAAGTAAAAATCTATGAATGAGAGCACCAGTATTAATTCAAATTTAAGAGATTGGAAAAGTCCTAGTCTGCCAATGTTGGCCTTAGTGCTCGGATTTGCATATTTTAGAGACCACTGGAAATCTTTGGTTCTTCTTTCTGAATCTAGCAATTGGTGTCTCGCTGTTACTACAATTAGTCCAGCTAAAATTCCCTACAAAGTAAAATGCATAAAATTGACATTAGTCGCTGCCAGTTATACCCCACAGCAGAATACAGTATCGTAATCAGATAGGGGGCATTGCAGGCACCTGAAATTCTATATATTTTTGAAAGTGTCATATTGTTACCGTTACCCTTTGTGTAGGATGTCTGGCTACATTTAAAACTGAATCTACAAGTTTAACTTTTAGAAATATCTGAACCGCCAGATTTTGCTAAAGCAATTCAAAAGTAAAAAAAAATATTGTTAGTAGACCACCCTGTATAATATTATTTCATTAAATGGGCATCTCTTTGTTTATTACAAATATATCAGGTCTGACACCTTTGTTTTTAAAGGCAATCTATAAAATTGACAGAAGTCCTGCTATCAGAGGCAGTTTATTCCTATTGACTTCAATTATGTTAGAAGTAGAATGTTCTCTCTTTCTAACACATCACCTTCTATGGCAGGGCTTACCTCAATTAAAGATAAGAATGAGTATTTGGGCGGAAATGATTAATGAATCTTAGATACGCCCTATAAGAGTGAAAACAAATTTTTTATGAGCACAATCTTATCTTTATTTATTTAGATTAATAACTACGTACGTTGGTATTACCCTAGATTGGATTCTGTGTGGGTAATTGACCTATTTTGTAGAACTACCCAAATATTTATATTGTCAATAAAGCGTTACCAAAAAAATTAAAGGTGTATCAGTAAAAACAAATGTCTTAGAAACAAACGTTCACTCGTTCATTCACTTAATTAAATCTATCTTAAAATCAAATGTTAAAAATGTTGGCCATTAACCTCTAAACACTTCAATAAACGAGTATTGACACCATTCGTTGTAACTCTTCTTATTTCTTTGAGATCAATATCCTAAAATGCTTGAATGACCCGATGTAGTAGTTCTTCTTTGGTATTTACTGGAGTGTAAACTTTTTCCTTTGGTGTACCCCATAAATGAAAATCTAAAGGAGTAATATCAGGGGATTTTGTGGGTCAATTCCACGGTCCTAGACATTTAAACCATCGAAATTTCGATCTAGCTCTGCACTTCCACCGTTCAATGTGATGGAGCCCCGTCAAGTTGATACCAACAGCTTCGGTAATCCTTAAGTGCATGACTATCTGTGAACTCCTCGACCACTGTTTGATTATCCATTAGCAAACAGAAAACATTAAAACTAATTTTTTCCTGAAATCCTCTCTCTCTTGTAGCGTGTGGCTTTTTTATTGGCCCAACAGTGACGATTCCGTCGATTAAAAATATCTTCCCTCGAAAATTTTGACCCATAGGACTTCCTGTGTACGTGTTAGTAACATTTCACTAAATTCGCCTCTTTGTGGGAAATCTTGAGGTTTAAGTGTTTGAACTTTGGTTGTTGTTGAATGTAGACATGCACAGTGGCGGCTTTTCAATTAGGTCATATGGTCAATGACCCCCCAATAAATATTTCCAAACAGAAAATACTAAGTAATTTATATTTTTTAATATCTTTAAATTTGGAAATTTTTTCTATTATTCTAAGCGTGTAAACTCGTTGAATGTTCACTAGATTTCTCGGCACTCGCACTATCGATGTCTCGCGCAGGGATCTCCGGAGGTTTCGTTTCGTTGGATCACGAGGCTGACGGCCTGCGATGACCTAGTGGTTATAAACGGAGGCGAGTTTTTCCCCGAGTGTTCCCGATCGAATTCGCACAGGGGCGCATAGGTAGTATACGGCGTATACGTCGGCAAATTTTGGGTAAACAGCCGCGCCGAGGAAACATTTTTGTCAGTTGAGGCTTTTAATCTGAATCGTGATAGCACAGATTAATAAAGATACCGCACTTTCGTTCGGCGCGCAAATCATCACATAACCTCAATTTGGGCGGAGAATCTATCAACGCAGCGTTGGGTCGGTCGGAGACTGGCATTATTGTTTCAGACGTAGTCGTGAGCAGTGGCGGCGTTTTTAGTTCTTCAAACCGCAGGCCGCCGAACTAAAGTATACATTAAATTTAAATATTTAAAGACTCTATTAGATATTATTATAAAAAATAATATCAAAATATGAAAACTTCTAGAAGTCAATGGTATGGTGTGTGTTGCCAAACACTACAAAATTACAAGCTACAAATCATCTCATAACTTTTTTAGATTTCCCAAGGATATGAACAAATAAGTGTTTTTTTAAATGTTATATAGTTTCCGACATATAATAATAGTTTGTAAAAACTTTAAGACAGATGCTAAAACAGCTCTAAATACGCTATATAGACCTAATATATTAATTCATATTTTAAAAACAAGTAAATAAACTTCGTTATTAATTGTGTACGTGTTCTGGGAACCCTTGACAACAAAAGTGAATTTGTGGAAATTACAAAGTAGCGATCGAACGATCGATACGCGAACTCAGTGAGAACGTTCCCCATCACATACCATTTCTTCCGTGGCATCGCGTTATTAAATGTAGTGATTTTTCGAGATCGCGATTTTAATCCCGGGATTGCAGTAATTTTTTTCCATTTAATATCTTTTAATTGATTTGTCTAAAAATATTCAAATTTGTTATGTGCGCCTCATAATTCCTACTTATAAAGTAAAAAACGTCTAATAATGTTTTTACTTCCCTCGTACAAAGGAAGTATTGTAATCGTGAAAAAATCCGATATTTTTTCAGATCTTTACGTTTCAGGGTCCATAGATGCCAAAAAACATGTTTTCTCAATTCCGTCTGTCTGTCTGTATGTCGGTCTATCTGTTCGCGGCATATCTAAAAAATAGTTATCCGATTTACTTCAAATTTTGGTCAAAAATTAAGGGTCAAATTTTGGTGAAAATCCAATGACAAAATTAAATGGCGGCCTAGTGAAATGTTAAAAAAATATTACTAAAAAACTGCTTACCCAATTTATCTCGAATTTTACACAAAATTCAAGTATTATGTAGGAATCAACTTTTAAGATTTTGGTACGAATCCAAGATGGCGAAACAATATGGCGGCTTAATAAATTATTGAAAAATTTAGCTCGAAAAAACTATTTAATAGACTGATTTCAAATTGTGTGCAATAACTAACTGTGGTATAGAGATGAACTAGTAAAACTGTGGTACTAATTCAAGATGGCGGAATAAAATGGCGACTATATTAGATGTTTGTAATCGTGAAAAAATTACCCTCTCAGGTTTTGCATATCTTCACGTTTTAGCGTTCCTAGTAATATTTGGTATAAATTTTAGATAGCAAAACAAAATGGTGGCCTAATAAAATACTTAAAAAAACAACCTTAAAAAACTACTAATTAGATTAATTTCAAATTTTGTGCAAGGATTAAGTGTAATTGGAATGGTTGTAGTACGATTTTTAGACTGCTCGGCGCAACAAAATGGCGGCCAAATAAAATTTTGGTTTAAAATGGGAGGTGTGTGTCTATGTAAAAATTACATATATATATGCCCAAAAATCAAGTGTGTCATAAGTAGAAAAAAATGGCGCCGAAAAGTGTTTAAGAAGACAATATATATGTGTTGCTAAATGATTATGCACTGAACTAAATTAATAACACTTCTCTATGCCTAATAATAATAATAAAAGATTCATAACGAGGAAAATTCCGGGTAAAGCAAATTTACTGATTTTTTAATTATTATTTGCATGTCATGTAAATACATATTGTAAAATTTTCATTCCCTGGTTAAAGTTTGTTTGTTCTGTATGGTTTTATTTATTGGCGTTCAGTCTTTCGCATTAATAGCATAAAGCATGTTTATCCTGTTAGCATTAAAACTATTATTTTTTATCTAACCTTAGAGCACGAAACTGGGTCATGACTTGCAACACAGAAGATTTTTTAGATAAAATAAACGATCTGCATAAAAATCAGAGTTTATGTAGCTTACACTTGATTCATCCTCTTACTTAATTATGGATATTACAAAAAAGATAAATGAACAGAAAAATTGAATTTGCTGACCACAAAAACTGTGAAAATCAGAAACATAATTTTCCATTTTTGTGATGTGAGTGAGTATAATAGTATATAATATTTACGTTTTTCACACGCATGCCAATGGCAGAAGTGAAATGAATATAACATGCGCTACAACCCTTTCTAAGTACATGATACTTTAACACAAGTTCAGTGATATAACTGATCTAACAATAATATTAAATTTTAACCTTGCCCTTATTCTTTCATAAATCTATTAACTCAAACCACTCTTACGTGCATAACTTCTATGTATACACAAATTTTTCAATATAAATATATTAAACTTGGTTAAATATTAGTCGCAAAATATTTTAATAAGGTCCTGCTTAGAATAAATAAAAATATTTCGAGTACATCTCTGAGTTCTCCGCCCAGCTAATGGGGTTCGATTAAACACGTTTATGAATGAAAATTCCAGGAGTGCGGTATCTGATTGGTTATAGGTTGTGGTTACGATTGCGTATTGTTATAGAAATTACTTTATTTTCAAGACTTGTTTGTTGATTTTATATAGTCAAAAGCAATGTTATCGTGCGGTCGTGGGTCATACGATTTATCAACGAGAAACTTTTTAAGTTTGTTTTTTTTTTATTACGTGTAATCATATCCTCCGCATAAAATTCGGAAGATGAATTAGATAGACCTATGATATTTTCATATGAAAAAAAGAGGATAAACATATAAATACCAGCAATTGCAAAAATCTGTGAGCGATGTCACTTCAAAGTCAGATTGACAAGTCAGTGACAAAATGAGTAACAGAAAACAATTTTCGGGTCTTTCATCCACAAGCGAAAAAAATGGTATTAAATCTAATAAAATATTACGAAAATGAAAATTCACCGGCCAATATCCAGGAGACAGTAGCAAAAGCTCTGGGAATCGGTATAAGGACTGTGCAGAAAATTGTGCATGAAAAAAAGCATAATTTACTACCGAAGAAGATTAAGAAATGTACATGAAAAAAGCCAAAGACAGAAGACTTAAGTGACATTGTAAAAATGGATGTTCGTAATGCAATTTACGATCTATACACATCAAAAACTAATATAATCCTTCAAGTTTTAAAAGAAGCTTTAAAAAATCGAGGCATATTGGAAATTGGACTAAAGTCGTTGTCAAAATTAATAAAAATGTTGGGTTTTCGATATAAAAAGGACAGTAATCGAAGATTTTTTTGCGAGTTGCCACATATAGCAAGTCAGCGTATCCCGCTTTTAAAGAAATACACGGAAAATGTTAATTCAAAATTTAGAAAAGTGGTATTTTTAGACGAGACTTGGGTATTTTCTAATGGAAGTGGTTCGAAATCTTGGCAGGACGAGTCTGTAAAAAGAGTTAAGAGAAAAAAGGGATGTGAGACGGGAAAACGGTTCATCATTTTGCATGCAGGTTCTTCAACAGGATTTCTCCCAGGTGCTGTTTACTGTTTTCTTCAACATCCAAAAATAAAGACTACCATAATAATATGAACTGTGAACTGTTTTAAAAGTTGTTAAAACAACAACTAATTCCAAATTTAGATGCTCCATCTTTAATCATTCTGGACAATGCATCTTATCATTCAAGAATCTTAAATAAACAACCTACTTTATCCTGGAAGAAAAGTGATATTTATGACTGGCTAATAAAACAAAAACAAAATCCTTTACCCAATATGCTGAAACTAGAATTTCTTTTAACGGCAAAATCTATTAAAAAACCAATATATGCCGTAGATGAAATATTATGGGAAAATGGACATGAGGTTTTACGACTACCGCCATACCATTGCCAATTTAACGCAATAGAATTAATATTGTCTTACATCAGATGAAGTGCAAATTGTTTGGCAAGATTCATTAAATTATATTACGCGGGAGTACTGGAAGAAATCTGTGGAACATATGGAGAAATTAATATGAGATTGGTGGAATCGAGAACGAGTTCTAGATGTGGAAATAGCACCAACGATCATTGCGCCATTTGAGGACGACTCAGAAGATGAGAACTTTTTAAATGATGATGATATTTTTTATTCTATAATATTAAAAAGTTTCTGAAGGATTATATTAGTCTCTGACGCGTATAAATCGGAAATTGCATTATGAATATCCATTTTTGCATTGTAACTTAAGTCTTTTGCCTTTGGATTTTTTCATGTACATTTCTCAATCTTCTTCGGAAGTAAATTATGTTTTTTTTCATGCACAAGTTTCTGTACATTCCTTATACCGATTCTTAGAGCTTTTGCCACTGGCTCTTGGATATTAGCCATTGAACTTTAATTTAAAAAACTTTTTATTAGATTTGACACCATTTTTTTTGCGTACTTTCTTAGTACATTTTTGTAATTTTGTAGGCAATAAATAAATAATTATAGAATACTTGTTCCAATTTTAAAGCGTGTTTAAAATGTAAATTTTTTTATTAATTATAAGACAAAATTTAATATATAAAAATCGGTACGAAACTCGGGGCTAACGAAAAATACAGGCTATATATATATATATATATATATATATATATATATATATATATATATATATATATATATATATATATATATATATATATATATATATATATATATACATGCATGGCCCTTAATTTTAGCTTGAAATTTGAAGACATCGGATAAGTTTTTTAGCTATGCCGCGAACAGACAGACTGACGGACCGACATACCTACAGACAGACGGAATTGAGAAAACATGTTTTCCGGCACCTAGCGACCCTTAAACGTAAAGATCTGAAAAAATCTCACGAGGGAAGTAATAACTAATTATCTTGTGTTTTTAACAAAAGTGTATATTTTTGCAAAATAAAATTTTTTCGTTATCACAATACAAAAAAAAACAAGTTTTCTTTGCACAGAGGTGGCCCGCATTTAAATAAATTACACTGTATAAGTGGTTAGATTTTTAGGTCAAGCGGGGCTCATAATTTTTGGTGATTGATAAAAAAATCTCACTTTCGTTAAGTGGCTGTATAAACAGAACATATCCTGATTATTCCACTGATTCGAACCGCCTTCCGACTTTATTAAGGCGCTTGCCATTTTGTGTATTTTTGTTTTTGCCAACCAAAAAATTTTAACCAAATACATATTTAGCGAATTTTCCTATTTAGTCCATCGGCATTTATTATATAAAAATAGTATTAAGTGACTATCTTAATAAAATTGCGTAATATAATAAAAAAATTTTCTTTTTTTCTCCCTGTATATTTGTAAATAGCCCATCGAGATTTAATAGCTCGATAAAAGAATCACACAACATTTTGGTATTCACTGTGTTTTCTGATTTGATTCATAATGTTAGTGACCTTTGGACCCGCACAATAAGACCGCATTCGACTATAGTTTAAATTAATTGAAAAAAATAATGTTTTAAAGAATGGTAGCCACAGTGGTTTAGAATATTAACAAAAAAGGAAATCGTTATTTTAGTAAAAATATATACAATTTGTGTGACTGGATATGCTAAGGGATAACGGCATTTTATTGTTTCCTGTCTATGAATTTTCAGATGACTCTGTGGTGTAAAATATAATAATTAGGAAATCAGATAGGTATATGTATATATATATATATATATATATATATATATATATATATATTGACCCCACTAAAAAGTTGACCACGAGCCGCCACTGCTCATGCATATTATGTTTTTCTAAAATTCTTTCTTCATCGCCACGTATAGAGGAGTGAGGATATGCATAAAAGTATGCCAAAATGTTAATTTCATTTTTTTCATTGGAAGTCATCGATCTGGGGAAATTTCTTGGTGGTTTTAAAGGTAAACCAAAATCTTTAAAATTGTTCTGGATTCGAATGAATTCTCTGATATTCATTTGTAGTAAATCTGGATACCTTTCATTAAATTTTCTACACGTTCTCTTAATAATCTTATCACACTGGCCATGCAGAATAAATAAATTCATTATAACTGTATTGGAGTAACTATTATTCACTTCCATTTTAACTCTGACTTAAAAGCAGAAGCGCAGGCATGAAACTTCTGTCAGACAAACTATCATGGCATCTCACAAAAATGGTTTTCCTGGCACACTCCTACTGGAATCATTGAAAATGACAGGTTATTATGATATAAAGAAATGCTTACAAATCAGAAACATGAAGAGTTAAGTATAGGCAAAGTATATATTATTAGAAAGCTACTTTTATCAGCTTGTTAAATCAGTATTGATACACAGTGTGTACCATTAAAAAGTCGATTTTCTCACGCTTTTATAACTTACCAACATACTTTTATTTCTGGAGCACCCTGTTTGCTTCAACTAAGATATGACAAAAAAATCAAATACCCAAAGGTATTATTTAACCGTAGGCCAAATTTCCGATTAAAATTGCTTTAGAGTTGGAAGAAATTCAGATTTATTTGAAGTCATTTGCAATCGATAATTTAAAAAAAAAAAGTAAATATTTAATTAGTTTGACTTTGCCCTGTAGTTTCACACTTGTTTCTCATAAAATTTTGGTCACAATTAATTTATTATCGAAGAAAAAAATTTAAGGTCAATAATTTTCCGGACTTTGTACTAGGACAGGATCGGAGTATTTTAAAATTTCTAAAATAATTTATTTTTATTTATTATGATTTAGTATAAATCAGTGACGGCTCCTCAGGGGCGGCAGAGTCACGGAAATATACAGAGAAAATTCTCTTTTCAAAAAGTAAATAATTTTGCAAACATCTTAAAAAAGCACAAAACCAAAATGTAGTTTATTATTTCCTGTGCACATAGCAAAATACGTAAGTAACCCTATTATCACTATCACGCCATTTAGAGCAGTCCACGGGCCGCCGTCCACAGATATACTAACATATTTATTATAGACTGTGGCTCGGCCAGCCGATTCCATCATCTCACTTACTTGACTTCATCCACTGATTAACGCGGTACGTAGTACGTTTGCATACATCCTCGGCTATAACGTTCATCGTAGTTTATATCACCCAACACCGGTCCGTCTCGATATGGCCGTATCCGAATTTTTATTAATTGTAATTATTATAAAATGATACTACTTATTTTTACACTAATTAGTTAATTCTTTACATTAGTCATGACTAATGATGGTTACTATATTAGTAATTTTCACTCCATGTTACATGTTTAAATGTGGTGACGAAATGTGAAGTAAATATTTTAAAATATCATTTGCAATTTGTTTTATAAGTCGGCCGGCCGCATCGGGGTTCTTGCTGGACAACATACTTTTTGGTTGTGTATGCAGCTTTCACTTTGTCATCTATTTTATTTTCCTCTTGAGGCAAGATACATTAAAATAGCAAAAAATTAAATTGACTGACTAGAGCGTTTTACCAACATTTTTTTGTTATTTATTAAATTTACACTCTAGCGTAGATCTACTATATATAGGTTGGTACCTACCTAATTATCATTGAAGAAATAAACGGAAAAAAATAAGACTAGTATTTGACCACAAAAAAAGTTTGTTAATATATTTTATTATAAATGGTATGAAAACAACATAAATACCCATATTTTTTATCATACTTGTTGCGGCATAAGTGAAAAAAAAACAACCACTAATAAACAGTTATAGAATAACGTCCAATTTTTTTCCTTCAGCAAATTTATTAATTACATTGTTTATATTTACATCAATACTCTATCTATGGATATGCAAGCGACCCTCTTGTGCTATAGTGTTTCCTAGCCAAGTTTTTAATCGTAATTTTCGCCTAAAAATATGTAAATTACACATGATGTTTTACCGGTCTGGGGGAGGGGGGGGGGTAATTACCTCATTACCCCTCACCGTAAAACCGCTCTGGATTGGCATTGAGTCTCGGCCGACCCTAAATTTTAGAGTACGAGCCGTCACTGGTATAAATACATATACCTGATGACAATACAATCATCGTGCTTGTCTTATACAGGGTGCGTAAAAAATAATAAAAAAAGTACAAAATAAAATAAACGTAAATATTAAAAAGAAGCTTTTATTTATACACTATTGAACAGAAAAGTAAAAAATGACGTCATCACACTTGACATAAGGCATCAAGCATTTAAGAAAATATATAATTTTTTAAAAATTCTCTGTATGTAAATTTAATTATTTTTTGCTTGTCAGTTCAATAGTTCATAAATAAAAGCTTTTTTTTAAAGTTTTACATTTATCTTATTTAAATGTCAATATCGTTTTTCTTAGGTTTCGTACGGATATGCATATGTTTTTATGTGTTGACATAAGTCCCATTTTTTAAAAATAGTCCTGAAGAAGAATGAATATGTAGTCGAAACTTCCCCTTTTTTAACAAAAGGGGATTTTCATTTCTATTCTAAAGTAGGACTTTAAATTTCACATTAACATTGTTATAAATATACTTTCGTATAACAGTGGCGGCTATTCAGGTGAAGTAAGTGAAGTGCTACTTCACCAGGAAAAATAAATAAGCAAACATCTAACTATATTTATGATATATCTCTTAAAATTTAAGTTTTTACATTCATTTATTCACCTAATTGGCAAAAAATAAACTGTACATCTCGAATAAATATTTTACTTGACCGTTGGCGGTATGTCTTTTTAAAACTTGAAAAATCGAACTTTATTATAACAACTAATAAATAGACTATTTGTGCTTGGTAATTGACGCAGTTTTGTACCTTGCAAAACAAGAGTTAGTCTTTCGCGGCCATGAGAGCAGCGAGTAAATAAATAGGGCGAATTTTAAAAAGCTTTTAGGTGTATTAATATCGAGAAGTTCCCAAGCATTAAAAGGTCATCACAAAAAAATTAAAAATGTTTTTACTGGTGACTCTAAAACTATTCAAAACGAAATAATTAATTATTAATTGAATTTAATTGAATTCATTTCTGATTATTTAAATGATCATGTAAAAATTGAAATAATAAACACACATTTTTTTTTTGTGCAAGTGGATGACACCACTCCATAATTTTAAGATACGTTAATTCAGAAGGTTCAGTAGTCGAGAGATTCTTAGGATTTTATATTAACAGCTCCGATAGAACGTCGGAGAATTTATATTCTCTATTGTATCAAATTTTGGACCAATTTGACTATAAACATAAATTAATAGGGCAATGTTATGATGGCGCAAGTATGATGTCTGGCCATCTAAATGGCCTTCAAAAAAAAAAAAGAAAAAGCGCCGCAGGCTGTATTTTTCCTGATGCAGCAAAGTTTAAAAATCTTTCTAAATGTCGAATTTTTTTGCAAGTGTTAGTGGTATTCCCTCATTTTTTCATCGCTCAGCCAAAGGAAAGTGTGCTCTTACATCTGCATCTAGGAGGCGTATACCAACATTTACAGAAACTCGCTGGTCTTCAAATTCGGAGTTAATAAATGTGATTATTCAAGTTACGTTCTTCAAAAAAAAATCGTTTGACATTAATTTTTGCATATCCAATATAAAACGCTGTAGTGAGGCGCTATGTAAAAAAACAAATGAACATTTTTGTTTTTAATACCATGTTTGATAAAGCAAATTCTAATATATTCTTCAAATAAACCATTACAAACGTGAGCTTGCTAAGCTTTCACCTGAAGAAATTAGGGCTAAGTATAGAACCTTTTTTTATGAAAAAATGGATCATATTTTAATGGAAATAACACTACGCTTTCAAGACTCTGAAAAACTTACATTTTTATGTTTGGAAGATTCTGCTAAATTTTCCGAATATAGTTTAAATTTTCCGACTGGCCCCTTTGAAAATTGGTTAAAGTTATATGGGGAAATATTTTCAAAAAGTCAACGGCTTAAAAATGAGCTTGGTCTTATTTTTGCCAATGACAGTAATTGAAATATATCGCTGCAAGAGCAAGTGAAAAAAATTAATAAAAATAAAGATATTTTAACCAAAGCATATACAGTGTTTTCCCTTATTTTGACAATACCGTCGACAAGTGCTTCAGTGGAAAGAAGTTTTTCTTGTCTCAAACCTGTAAAAACTTATTTAAGAAATACAATATCTCAAAAAAGACTTACTTCTCTAGGTAATATTTCAATTCAAAAGGAATGTCTGGAGGAGATTAGGGCAACTCATTCATTTTATGAGGATGTTATAAATAAATTTGCTGCTATGAAAAATAGGAGAATTGATTAAGTATACAAAATTTAGGTAAATCGTAAAAAAATATTCTACCCCTTCCACATATAAAAAAAATTCTGGAAGGAAATTATTGTGATATTTTCTTGCTTCACTTTCGCTTCGCTTACTTTTTCACCCGCGAGCCGCCACTGTCGTATAATTCCACCAGTAGTGTATGTAATGTGAAATTGTCCCTTTCTATAAGGCATTGGTGGCCCATTCTGCAGTCTCATAAATATGTTGATTTTAATTTATCAGTAATAAGTAAGGATTGTGATTCAAAGTTTCGAACTACAGTTCTCGAATATACCCAGGATTTATTGTTTTCTACTGACTTGCCTATGAGCCGTTTGTCTCCCATAGAACAAACTTAGCATAATACATTAATGCACATTTCACAACATGCCCACCAAATAGCATTGGGAGTGTAAAATAAGAACCTAAATACAAAAGCATTTTATACTTACAAGTAACTGAAAACTGACGATAAAACCATGTTGAGAAACCACCATTTCTGTAGTGAACCAGAATCCAACTTCGATGCAACAAATACCCACGTTTAAGAATATATAAAACCAATAACATGCAATCACTATAGGATAATGACAAAGAATTTCAAGCGCAAAGAAGTATAGGATAGGTGATAGTTCGTAACGGATATCTAAAACGTACCGTAGTAAAAGAATTATTATTAATTTTTTTTTCTCTAATACTATAAACAAATGCATTAAAACAAATATATATTTGACAGTAAGAAAAATATACTGCATAATCAAAAAATCAAGTTTTTTTCTGTGTTCCGTTTACCAAAAATGTTGTTGAAGATCTACTCATTAAATACAGTACAGTAATAAAGTTTAAGCTACTGCCAGTACCAAAAAGATGACAAAACTTAAAAGGGCCTTGTAAATAATTTAACAGTTACTGCCTGAGCATACCTTCAACTTCTGATTTAAATAAATTTTTAGGAGTAAATGTCACAAAAAAATGTTTAAATAATGTTTTCGTGTCTTCCTTCGCCGTTTCTAAATTCATTTCGAGTCAATAATACATCAACTAAACTGAATTCGTTAACAAAAATATACGACACAGAGCGATACAAATCTTCGAAAATATTATTTATGTGAGATACTTAAGACATGTATCATTAAGATATATATTTTATATATTGAGAAAATGAGTAGCTATGAGCTAATTTTGCCCTAATGTAATCTTGATGAATATTGGACGATTATTACCTTAAGGCAATTATTCTTTATAGAGTTTTTTTTTTGTTCCATGAATTGCCCTACTCCACCATGGTCTACATACTCCGGTGGTTCTCAAACATAAGTTAGGGGCAAATTTATAGGAATATTTTTAAAATCCGTTTAAGAAATAGCCGTTTACACTGCTTTTTAAATTTTATTAAGCCGATATTGTGTGGCGTCATATTGAATTTGAACACGCATTTTATTAGTTTATCCCTATATTATCTACTTTTTATGCAAAATTTGAGGTCAATTGAATAAGAAGGATTTTGACGATGATTTTTTTGTCTGCCATTTTGCTACATCTTGAATCGGTACCAAATTTTACCAGCTGATCTCTATATCACACCTAACTCTTGCGCAAATTTTGAAACCAATAAGTAGTTTTTCACACTGATTTTTTAAACATTTTATTAGGCGCCATCTCGGATTTATATCAAATTTTTTCCAGTTCATTCCCATGTCTCACTCCAAATTTGAGGTAAATTGAGTAAGTAATTTTTAATAATAATTTTTTTAACATATTGGAAGGTCGCCATTTTGTTCCGGCATACTGGTTTTTTACCAAAATGTTACCATGTCATCTCCATATGACCCTTAAGTCTTGACCAAACTTTGAAATAAATCGGATAAGTGGTTTTTAGCTATGCCGCGAACAGAAAGACAGACAGACGGAATTGAGAAAACATGTTTTTCGGCATCTAGGGACCCTGAAGCGTGAAGAGCTGAAGGCTTCCATCTTATGAGGGAAGAAAAATTAACACATTTTTTTGAAATGTGTCTTGAAGTTACAACAGCAAAAAAAAATTAAAAAAACATGCAAAATTCAACAACTATAAATTAAAAACATGTTTTTATAGAACTTAAAAAGAGAGAGAACGTAATCACTATTCACTAAAGTATCCTTTCCTCTTCTCACAAATCTGTCAATAATTTAGATGAGTTGATAAATCAGGTGGACATTCTGATTTATTAAACGTTTTATTTGGCCCCCATTTTGTTCCACCGTCTTGAATTCGTACCAAATGTTTACCAGTTGATTTCTAAATCACACGTAATTCTTACCCAAAATTTGAAACCAGTTTTTGCTTCCCTCGTTAAAGGGAAGTATTGTCATCGTGGAAAATTTACCGTCTGAGATTTTTTTGGATCTTTACATTTCAGGGTCCCTAAATACCGAAAAACATGTTTTCTCAATTCCGGTCTGTTTGTTCGTCGGTATGTCTGCTAGCTAAAAAACTCCTTACCCAAATTTTGGTCAAAAGTTAAGAGTCAACATTCTTAAATTTTGCACAAAAATTAAATATTATGTAGGAATCAACTGGTAAAGTTTTAGCACGAATCCAAGATGGCGGAACAAAAAGGCGGCTTAATAAAAAATTTAAAAACTCAGCCTGAAAATCCTACTTAATGGATTGATTTCAAATTTTGTGTCATAACTAATTGTGATATAGAGATAAACTAGTTAAACTCTGGTACTAATTCAAGATGGCGGAACAAAATGGTGGCCAAATAAAATGTTCGTAATCGTGAAAGAAACCTATCTGTAGGTCAGTTCGTTGCAGCTTAAAAACAAACCAGATTGACTTCAAATTTTAGTTAAAAACTAAAAAATCATCCAATTTATCTCAAAATTTGCACAGAAATCAAGTGTTGTATAATAATGAACTGGTAACATATATGAATCCAAGATAGCAAAATGACAAGGCGGTCTAATACAACATTTAAAAAATCGGCCTAAAAAAACTACTTATTAGATTAATTTCAAATGTTGTGCGAGCATTAAGTGTAATATAGAGATACATTCGTAAAGCTGTGGTACAAATTCAAGAAGATGAAATAAAATGACGACCAGATGCAATCTTTAAAAAATCAATGTTGAAAATCTTCTTATTCAATTGTCTTTAAGTAGAAAAATTAAATATTATATAGGGATAAACTGGTACGAATGAATTTATTTTAAATTGTACCCAAAAATCATGTGTGGCATAGGTACAAAGTAGTAAAATATTGGTAGGAATCCAATATGACGGAACAAAATAACGCCCAATAAAATTTTTTGAAAATGCAGTACCTATATATTAACATTAAATCCAAACCTTCCCTGATGTTCTCTGGAAAAAAATAATTTTGATTTTTCTGACCCCAAAACCGCAAATTGTATGTATTTATTATCTGACCAAATATTTTCCTTTTTCAAAATCAATATCTTCTGCTTTCATATTGATAAACCATTTAGAACGCCAATCTAAGCTCAACATGACCTCTGTACAGATGATGAACAAGTTTGTATTTGTATGGTTTTAATTTGTTTTTTTTTTTTAATTCTTTGCACTCCGGTTTTGTGTACCACCGCCTCTTCTATGCTTCTGCACGAGATTTCAGGAGTTGCTTGAACAGAAGATAAAACGTCGACCTCAGATTTCTCGTTCTCTTTGTTGTAGATTTGTGGTCGAGGTTTGCCAAAAGATCTACAGTGACTCAGCTTAAATGATGCAGTCGATATTAAAAAAAAAACTAATTTCTCTCAGAATGTTCTACATTTATTTTTTTAAAAACGACATACTGAAATTAAGTTAATATGAGTCTTTTAAAATCGCACAAATTAATTTCTTGAATTAATTATATTATATTTAAATAACAACAGATATTTAATTAAATTATATGAGATTTTAATGTCACAGCTTAAACGATGTAAATTAAAAATAACACAATCAACAAAGGAAAAAAATTTAATTTGAACTAATTAAAACATTTAATTTAAACTAATTAAAAGAACCGGCTTGCTAATACTTTGTTGGTCCGCCTTGATTATCAATTACAGCCTGCAGACGTCTAGGCATTGATTCAACTAATTTTCTGGTGTACTCAGGTGAAATTGTGTTCCAAGCTTCGGTAATTTTTACTTTTAATTCATTTTTGTTTGATATTGGTGCACTATTAACTTTATTTTTTAATGTCAACCACAAATTTTCGATTACATTTAAATCTGGTGACTGGGCTGGTGTTTTGATGATATTTCGGCAAGTATAAAGCAACCAAGTTCGAACCCGATATGACGTGTGCTTTGGACCGTTGTCGTGATAAAACCGATAATTGTCAACCATGTCCAATTTTTGGGCACTCGCAACAAGATGCTCTCTTAATATATCCAAATACATGTACTGGTTCATATTTCCTTCTATAAAAGGCATATTACCTACTCCTGCAGACGACATACACCCCCAGAACATGACTCCACCTCCACCGTGCTTTACCATAGCTTTAATATTTTGCAGTTTTAGTTCTTTATTCGGTTTTCTCCAGATTGATATTTTAACATCCAAGCCAAATTGGTTTATTTTTGTTTCATCAGCAAAGATTACTTGGTTCCAAAAGTTAAAGTCCTTATTAATATGTTCTCTGGCGAATTCTAAGCGTACATGTCTATTTCTTTGGCTTATAAAGGGTTTTTTTCTGGCAGTGCGACCGTGCACATTATTTTCGCAAATTCTACGAATTGTCTCGGTATTACACCTTTTTCCAAATTGTCTTTCTACCTCAGCAGACAATTTTGGAGCACTTTTTTGAGATCAATTATAATATCTCTTACAATCCACCTTTCCTCACGATCTTTAAATATTTTATTTAGAGCTAACCTTGACTTATTCTGGACTTCATTTCGTTAACGTTCAATGATATGTTGAACAGTTGATGAACATTTATTTGTCATTTTTGCTATATCTCTTTGGCTGTATCCATTTCTGTAGTGACTATAATTAAATTTCTTTCATCAATTGTAGTTCGACGACCCATTTTTAAACACTTTCGTTTCACTGGGCGAAAAACTGTTTCTAAACGTCAAACTAAACAAAAAACAATTGCAATAAAATGTTAAAGCAACGCCTACTTAAGGCCGTTTTACATGCTGCAATTCTTTCTTGCAAGTTGCAACAGTCTTGAACAAAAGCATGCGCAGTGGCAAGACATTTGTACCTTTTGTCAAACTGCGCATGCCTTTATTCAAGACTATTGCATATTGCAAAGAAGAATTGCAGCATGTAAAACGGCCTTTAGTAATTATCGAAATGATAAATTTTGACCTGTTTTGTTCACTATGCATCATTTAAGCTGTGACATTAACATCACATATAATTTAATTAAATATTTATTGTTATCTAAATATAATATAATTATTTTGGCGAAGCGAAGATAGGATTGTATTTTTCAATATCTATGACACATTTAGAGGAACAATAAATTCCGAAATGTAAGAAAGTAAAGAATAACTGACCTGTTCAGATAAAGTTCTGCCACCTGATCGGCGTTTTCGTGAGGCTATATGAAGCAACAATAATAAACAAGAATAACAAATAATAATAATCAATAACTAGGTACATACGGGAATTTTAACAACAGACACCAACAATAAGAGGCCATGGCCGCCTACGAAAAAAAAAAGAAAAATGCATTTTGCGGCGTTATTTATAAAAATAAGAATGAACTATGCTATTTTTAAAGCTCCCAGTGAGCTTGATATCATGAGAGAAAAATACATAGTGTCCTGTGTAAAAAAGTGCAAGGTATGTCTGAAAATGGCAAATTTTCAAATGGCGGCTAGAGCAAAACTGATTGAGGCATCTTTGGTTTTATCCGAATCTCTCTATCTCTACTCATAAGCGAGAAACCCCATAAAAGCTACGAAAATGGGACCCCCTATATTTGACTGCAATGGGAAAACAAATTTTTCGACATCTACGTTCATTAAAACGTGAAGATCTGTAGAATCCTTGGACGTTGATTTTTTGCATTTACAATATTTCCTCTTACGAAAGAAACATTGAGGACCACTGACATATCTAAATAAAGAAAGTCCTTTACAAAAATTAATTAAATATCTTTAATTAGACTTCATAAAGTCTATGTCTATTGTTTTTATCACGGTAGTGCTCTTTTTAATGGGCCAAATTAAAAACTTTTATCATTCGTAGAGTTCACCTTACTTTATTTTTTATTGATATTTTAATGTTCATTCAAATTCCTTTGCGTTTTATTCCATTTACATAAAGTGAGTGGAACAGTTACCCCTAGGCTCCTTTCCTTTCTACAACAAACTGAGATATCACGAAATATTCTGAAATTAAATACCAAATAAAGTATATTAAAAAAAAACGTCAATTTAAAATTGTATAAATGAAAGGGGACTCCAGCAAATAACTATAAAGTTTTTTACCCTTTTCTCCACTAATTCCAGAATTTTTTATAGACAAATAAAATTAACGCCTCTAAAATGGCGCTTATTTATGAGAGAATATTCCCTGCGAATATTGTAGGAAGTTTTCATTTTAAAGGGATTAGATATTTATTAATCATATACCAATTTAAGATTTCTGTACTCTGTAATTGAGGAGCAAAAACATTTGCTAAGTTTGACTAGAAATGCTGCCTAGGCGTTGTTTGTCAAGGAAATATTAACATAAGCCAATTTTAGAAAATTTAATTACCTACAAAAAAACTTACTGGTGTCGTGTTTGTATCTTCAATAGTTTATACCAATGAACTATATAATTGCGTAGTATAAAGTTCATTGGTTTATACATAAGAGTAGCACAAAGTTATGGAACGCTCATTTGCGACGAACTCAGATTTTGGTCATTATTGTTGTTAAATTCAATATACCATAAAGTAATATTAATTTAAAAAAAAAAAACAAATTTTATCTACAACCTTCTCTACTTCTGATTTTGATTTCTAATGAAAATAATTAAGTCCGACCTAAAAGAGGTTTTAAATATTTGAGCCTATTTATTGGTAAGTTGAAAATTTTCATTAAAAAAGTGTGAACAAAATCCAGAAATATTCAAACTCAAATCTTGATTGAATAAATTGTGTTAAATGATGTATTGAAAATGTCTACATTCGATAACATACTTTATACTCAAGATATAAATTTGAAAGTTAGCTACTTCAATGTAATTTTATTAGAAATGTTTGTTCTATATAGCTTCACTCAAAAATATAACTTTTTGTAAAAAACAGGATCGTTTGTTGACTGACAATATTAAATACAATATGTTAATACCAAACGAGAAGGCTTTTAATAGATGCAAAAAATCAATTGTAGGCCCTATTAGCGAAAGAAAATACAAGAATAAAAACAATGAACAAATGGAACAAATCTGGGAACATAAAATAGCTAAATGCATTCCAGATAAATAAGTAACACAAGAATACGAAGACATATACAGTTGGTAAATGCTTTCCAGCAGTGGCGGCTATTCAGGTGAAGTGCTACTTCACCAGGAAAAATAAACAAGCAAACATCTAACTATATTTATTATATATCTCTTAAAATTTTAGTTTTTACATTCATTTATTCACCTAATTGGTAAAAAATAAACTGTACATCTCGAATAAATATTTTACTTGACCGTTGGCGGAATATCTTTTTAAAACTTTCAATCGAACTTTATTATAACAACTATAACAGTGACGCAAACCGCTTTGACTTTGCTGGAGGTGCTATGTTTAGTTTACGATTTTCCTACTATGTTGCCATGACAACGAGTACGTGATGACGTCGAGCCCAACGCCACACAACGTTCTCCGCGAATTGCAGGCGCAGTACACTACACCCGCGTGTCGTTCAGTTTGCGGTGGTTGTTTACTTTTATTTTCGCGAATTTCACTGCAACCGGTGAGTTCCTTTGCAGTTAACTTGACTATTTTGTGTTATATAATTTATGGTGTTGTTACAACTTCAAATTCGAAGTTAGTAAATGTGATTGTTCAAGACTGGAATAAACTAAAAGACGCATTGCGAAAGGATTTGTAGGTGAGATGAACGATTTTGAATTCACATCTCTGGCATTAGTGTTTAATGACATTTTCTCAACGGACATACTATTTGACGTTCTTCCAAAAAAATCGTTTGACATTCATTTGTGCATATCCAATATAAAACTCTGTCGTGAGGCGCTCTGTAAAAAAACATTTTTTAATACCATGTTTGATAAAGCAAATTCTATTAAAGAAATAAATCATTACAAACGGGAGCTTGCTAAGCTTTCACCTGAAGAAATTAGGGCTAAGTACAGAACCCTTTTTTATGAAATATTGGAACATATTTTAATGGAAATTACACTAAGATTTCAAGACTGTGAAAAACTTACATTTTCATGTTTGGCAGGTTCTGCTAAATTTTCCGAATATAGTTTAAATTTCCCGACTTGCCCGTTTGGAAATTTGTTTGTTAAAATATGGCGAAATATTTTCAAAAAGTCAACGACTTGAAAATGAGCTTGGTCTTATTTTTGCCAGTGAGAGTAATTGGAATATATCGCTGCAAGCGCAAGTGAAAAAAATTAATAAAAATAAATATATTTTTACCGAAGCATATAAATTGTTTTCCCTTATTTTGACAATACCGTTGATAAGTGCTTCAGTGGAGAGAAGTTTTTCTTGCTTCAAATGTGTAAACACTTATTTAAGAAATACAATATCTCAAGAAAGACTTACTTCTCTTGGCAATATTTCAATTCAAAAAGAATTTCTGGAGGAGATTAGGGTAACTCATCCATTTTATGAGGATGTTATAAATAAATTTGCTGCTATGAAGGATAGAATTGATTTAGTATACAAAATTTAGGTAAGTCGTAAAAAAATATTCTACCCCCTCCACATATAAAAAAATTCTGGAAAAAAAATTATTGCGATATTTTCTTGCTTCATTTGCACTTCACTTACTTTTTCACCCGCGAGCCGCAACTGCAACAGAATTACTGAAACTCTACACACTTCGGTCACTATCTTCGGAAGTGTATAGGTGATTTTTAAACCACTGGAACTATGAACTAGGCTAGAAAATGCGCATTCTTGTTGAAAAAGAACAGATCATTATGAACAAACATAAAGACATTTTGGAATATATAAAAATCGCTAAATGTATTCTAGAATAATTCCATCAGGACCTGCTGCCATGTAGGGGACTGAACTCATCCACTGTCCATTTTATGGATTCACTGGCCATAATTCATCCAGCGACCTGTCAATAGTCCGCTTCAGGGTTAGGCAGAACTTTTGCCAGCTTGCTCTTTTGCTATGTCTGAGCTCTTTCTTGAAGTTCCTTTTAGCCTCTCTCCTCTAGCTTCCCTTTTGCTCTTGAAGGCTGTGCGATGGGCTTTTTTTGCCTCTCTTTTGAGACATTCGAGGGTCTCGTTCCACCAGGGAGCCCTTCGGGTACCTATTTTTTGGAGCGGAAAGGATGTCTTAAACGCCTGATACATGGCTTATTCTTACCACTTCGTCCTCCAAGTCGTCTTTGGAGACTACAGGCTCGCCCATGGACTTGTCTATAGTGAACTTGAATTTGACCCCCTCAGATTTCGCTACAGGTACATGGCCGTACTGTTAGATTCGAATTCAAACCGAATCATTCTGTGGTCGGACACAGAGATATATAACTAAAGTTTGGCGAGCGAATCTGAAACAAACTATGAAAAGAATGAAAATAGAAACGGTGCATTACATATTGGCGATTCGCTAAAACCCTAAATATCCATAGAAACGTCCTGCTTTTGACAAACCTCCCCCCTTCGTCGGGACTTCAGATCCGTGCGGTGTACCATAGTTACTCTCTAATTCTTTACCTTGTCTGCTTAATTACGCGCCACCATTTTAATGTCTATCGCTTCTCTTCGAATGCGTAGCTCCGAATCCACATTTGTCACTTCCAGATTTTCCGACATTAGATACTCCACTTAGTACCCCTTGCGTTTGTATCGGTATTCATCAATGATAAATTCTCATACTATTTCACCAGCCTAAATTAATTATTCAGACTGTTTATAAACAGCTAATTAAGAATATCAAAAGACCTCATATCTGATGTGGTTTTGGTCCAATCCCTTATATATTTGTAACGTTATAGTTCTCAACTCTCCGAACAAAAGTTAGCATTATGACGACGAAATCGTTCAAGTACCTTTCAAGATACAGGATATTAAACTTAAAGTTTACTCAAATCCCATATAAAATACATAAGGAGAGCACTGAAAGCAGTAGGACACAAATAAGCCTTTCCAAAAGATTTAGCTTAGCTTCCAAGAGAAGAAAAAAAATATATGAACATATATCCTCAAGTGCTTTGTTCTCGATATACAGGGTGTATAACATTATTTGTCTTATATCACGAAAGCAAAGCCTTTCCAGACAAAAATATATATAAAACTTTTTGCTAATTTTGAAAAGTACTAATGCTAAATCAAGTTATTAAAAAGGCTTATTTCGTGTTATCTGTTTTCCATAGCTGTGAAGTCAGCAACGTTTTGCACTGCCGGCACACAATTAGAGCTGAGCGGAAGAGTATATGTTATTTAGCTTAATAATGGAGGTGTTTCTTTTTATATTTTTTAAGTCAAATAGTGACTTTATTACGACAAGACTTATTGAAATAATAAATTAGATACTCTAATTCTGATTGCTTGTAGTAATAATTAGATTATATTAGCCAAAATTATGTGATAAGGGGGTAAAAACACCCACCATAAAAAAATTTAAAAAGCACATTTTTGAAACAATGACTTGTGCCAGTTACAGATTTGGATAGTATTCGCTTCTCATAATAATCAAACAATAGTTTTAATACAATAGCCAAAATCGGGTATAAGGGGATAAAAACACGTTTTAAATAAATGATATTTTTTAAAGCCAGACTTGAGCCACCTACAGATTCTGATAGTATTTGTTTCTAACAATAATTACAGCTGTTTTATTGCAGTGTTTAAAAGCAGGGGATGAGAGGTTAAAAACAACCCGATAACAATTAAAATACTCATATTTTTTAAACCAAGACTTGTGCCAGTTACATATTTTGGTTTAACTTAATGCTCAAAATCAGGCGATAACGGACTAAAAACACCCCCATAAAATTAAAATAATCGTATTTTTTAAACCAAGACTTGTGCCAGTTAAAATTTTGGTAGTGTTGACTTCCTATAATAATCATACTAGAGTTTTAATACCAAGAACAAAATATTAGTATAAGGAGGCAAAAACATCCCTATAAAATGTTTAAAAATCATATTTTTTAAAGCAAGACTTATGCCACTTATAGACTCTAGTGGTGTTTACTTTTAACAATATAATTAAACTGCCGTTTAAGTACAATGTCCAAAGCGGGGGATAAGAGGGTAAAACCACCCCAATAAAAATTAAAATATTCATATTTTTTAAACCAACACTTGTGCCAGTTATATATTTTGGTTTAACTTAATGGTCAAAATCAGGTGATAACGGACTAAAAACACCCCCATAAAATTTTAGAAAATTTGTTGCCAGCGACGTTGCTTCTTCTTCTTCACAGCTATTGTTTTCGCTACGTATCTTTTATAGGGTCTGATCAAAGCTTAACATTCTGTATCTATTACCCGCCAGATATTTTATTTGGTAGTGGGACCTCCGAATAGCTGTTTATTTGATGGATAAAATAGCTACGGGAACGCGCGATATGGGTTAAGGGCGTTCCCCGTTCATAATATAACCTTAAAATTATGTATTTTTATTTTAAAAACATGATCTCGTATTAAAGTTTATGAATAGAAGTATTTTATTAGTTTGTTTTTAAACTGTAAAATATTTTTTTAGAAATATTTAAACAGCAAAAATTATGGTACGAGCGAGGATCGAACCCGCACCTCTGGATCTCTAACCAATCGCTACCTTACCACTGATAAGCAATTCGTTAGAACTTTTACATATTCAAACCCACCAGTATCATAACCATTATTGATCCTACCAAATATTCTAACCTTATGGCGCGGCGTTCCTGACTGGACGTCAAATCAATTGATAAAATATTTCTAAACTTAAAGTTTATATTTAAGAATGATAAAAACTTTGATAACATTTCGGTTAAGCTTATTTTGTTGACTTGATAATTAGAAATTTACTACATTATGTTAAAGTTACAAAAGTATCCAGTATTTATCAAGGTTGCCATGATTTCCCTGTTTCAATATAACCTATGTGTTGAATTGATTTAAGGATCATGTCAAATTCCAATTTGACATGGTCTAATCCCAAAAGAACAATAATTTTTCATAAATGTCCTACTAACTTAGAAAAAGAAAATTTACACAATGTTTATAGTCTAAAATTCATGTATATTAATAAAACAACAAATATTTAAAAGCAACATAACCAAAAGACTAAACAATGTTAAAGCCTACAAACAGGTTCAAAATTATATTTAAAAATCTTGTCGAAACTGTACAAGACCATATTGATGACAAATTTTTTTATTCCATTTTTAAATCTAGTATCTGAGAGATTTTTTTAGGTCTTCTGTCAGTTTATTGTAGAAATGTATAGACAGCAGTAGCTTGGGATAAGACTATTCTTGAATCTTCTGTTTGATAAAGTATTTTTTACATATAAGAGACACTCATAAATAAATAAGGATGGCTCCGTTATGATCCCAAAGTAAATGAAGGTTTGTCTGCAAGAAGTTCTGTAAGTCAGACCTGCCAGCATTTGAACAAATCTAGGCATATGTGAATAGCAGAGGGAGAAGTAGGCCTGTTTAAGCACTACCTCAGACATACACTCCACCATGCCCCAGAGCAAGAACACATTGAAGCTTAGCTGTTTATAACAGATTTCAATGTGCACATTCCAAATAGACTCCCAAGAATATCACATTTTGGTCTTTATCTTTGAGAGAAACTTTACAGGTAGGGAACACAATGGACTGATTTTTAGAAGTGTTGAGGAACAGTCTGATCGGGGTGAACCATCTCTTGGTCCTCGACAGTGCACCAAATAGGGCAAATGCTTCCTTGTTGCAAGAATTTTCTCTATGAATAGCAATCTCGCCTTTCCAAAGTTTACATTACAAAAGATGTAACTTATGGGTCTGAAGGATATTCCCATAGAGTAGTTTCTACCTGTTTTTGGAAACAAGACAATGTTGGCTAGCATCCACACTCTTAAAATGCATCTCAGTACTATGTTTACCTGGAATATCTTCCTAGAGAAAGTGTTATGTCAGATATCACTTAAATCAATGTTATAGTCTGCCTCTAAACACTATGTAAGTGTCATATATCAACTGATGTTTATATTAAATCTGAAACCGCCTTCATTATCCACATCTGTGGAAAGAAATTCTTTGGCCAAATAATAATACTGAACTGGATCATGGTAAACCAATTTATTCTCTTGGACTTCTTTCTGATGAATTTTATTGAAATGCTCAATCAAAAATAACTTACAGCCAGTTTTAGAATTTTGTCTTCTTTCATATATTATTACCTCAACATGATCATAACTCATAGGACCTAGATAGTTTTTTAACATTCTTCTTAAATTTTGGTCATCGAAGTGTTGGAATGGGCAGCCTCCTTCATTTGAAGTGGATGTTATATCCTGAAAAATTATGCTTTTTTAAGTGCTAAACCAATTATTGTAAATTTATTAATAAGTATATTTTTTAGGATAACCAACTACATTCAACTAGAAAATATTTAATCAAGATTTATTCTGGTATTAATTTTATTAGGAAATAATTTTTCTTTGTAACCAGCAGTAAAATATAGTTCTAAAAATAATGAGAAGGGTAAAAAGAGAAAAATAAATATGATCCCCATATATTATAGAATCCATAATGCGGTTAACATAGATTTTTAAAATGATTAATGTTTTAATTTTCAGGAACTAAGGTCGCAAATTTTTAAATGATACATATCAGTGTATTTTATGTCGCTATGTTTGTAAATAGGTGTGTAATTTTTTATATGCTGTGCTGTACATAATTTGTCAGAGGGATAAAAAATTACCTGCAGCTGAGAGCAAGATTTCACTTTATAGTCCTTTCTGGATCCTTCCAATCCATACAGATGTCGAATTCCATAAATGTAGCGTTTCTCATTGTCTCGCCAGTTGTGTGTACATTTAGAACAAGACGCGTGTTCTTTGGAATAGATATTTTTCCAAAATATGAAAGCGTTGTCCATAGATAATCCTATTCCTTTGAGATATAAGCTAAAGTCAAATCTAAAATTTTAATGTTGTGCAAATATAGTAACATTATAAATGTAGCCTATGCTTACTTCCAAAACTTTCAATGTAGGAGATTTTTAAAGGTAATGTGATACAGAAATATATCTGGGAAAGTGTACTCATGTTCCTTGGCATTGTTTGAAATTTCATAGAGGTTTAAATCAGGGATGGGCATCTATGCATCAAAGATGATTGTCTACTTGTAAGTGTAAACAATGCATCTACTCCATAAAATATATTGTCTATATAGATCATGTGCAAACAATGTAGACAATGCCTAAATTCTCGTCAGTTGGTGCTTTATTTTAGGTTATGTTGCGGATATTATAATAATTTTTACTTTATTGTTTAAGTTATGAATATATATATTTATCAAGAAATATATAAAATCAAAGGCAAAGACATTTTTTGAAACAGTTAACTCCGTTTTTTAGTTTTGACTTAGTTCATGTGAAATTAATATAGAACAAAGTCAAGAAGATATATTTTTCTTTATTATTTATTTATTTATTTATTTGTTTAATGTTTCAACAACTTGCAAAAAGTCAATTACAGATACAAATGCATACTTAGACTAACTAAACTAGAAAACTATGCTCTAAAATAAGGTAAGTCTTTTTACTTCCTTTTTAAACTTCTCATGGGTTAAACAAAAAATATCAATATTCTTACAGTATGTATTAAAGTGGTTACAGAGTCTTATGAGAAGAGAATTTTTATATAGATTTCTTCGAGGTGCAGCAATATAAAACAAATTTGCACATCTGCTAGTCTACCTATTCTAAAAGTAAGTTGATCTAAGAATTCTTTGTTGTCAATATGGTTCGTAATTAATCTATATATAAACATATGTTCATATATAGTTCATATATAGCGTCGAGTCGAGTAATTTACATCGTCAAATAGCTCCCGAAATTTATCGTTTTGTTGTGTTTTTTTTGTTTGAATTTGTGCAGTGTTTGGTATTGTTCTGTTTGTGAAAAGTTCGTGAAAATAGCCATACTATTATCAAGACCATATATGCAAAATTAGAGCTGTAAAACGCGAAAAACCAACCTTATAATTATCAACTTTTAAATATTGGTAAAGAAATTGTTGATTGATTGGCTGCCATTGTTCCATTTATCGGCACTTAAAAAAAAAAGAACATTCTACCTTAAAAACTGTCTTGTGATAAGATAAGGTGCAGGCCTAAAATACGGAATTAGTGCCATATTTAAATAAATAGTTTTTTATTGAATTAAATAGTGCTAAATTAATGTATTCATTGTAATTAAAATATTGCAATATTTCGGCACTGGCTTACAGATTTAATCTCTGCTCAATATATATAAAATGTGTGTAACAGATATTTGTAAGGGTATTTAACTGTAGATATGTATAGAAAAATTAATAATGTAAAATTAAGGAATGTCTTCAAACAAATGTTATATTTTTATCTCCTATTAAAACCAATGACAATAGTAATAATATTAAACAACTATTTAGGTATAATCAAAATATGTGTTCATTTTTAAATTATGTAAATAGATATACTGAAAACTGTGTATTGTATGTTAACATTTGTAGTAGTACAGGTAGAAAATTAAGAAATGATAATGTTTCTCGGTTGTTATACAATATAATAATTCAAAAGCCGCCAACCTTTAAAAAATACAAGACATTAATACATGTAAAATACAATGAAAACCGAGTAGCACTATAAAGTTGGTTAGATAATAATGTCTTTCGGGATACTAATATTGAAAATTCTGATATTTTAAATGACAGCATTGTATTAATGTGGGACATGGCTGTGGACAATAATAGGCTAGCTATTGTTCAAAATACACAAAATACTGGTGATTATTTCAATTTTCAAGAGGCAAACAGTGTAAAAGTAATAAAATAGAAAAACTTCTGGTTTATTATCAAAATTGTAGAGGTATAAAAACTAAATTACAACAGTTAAAACTGGAACTGTTAAATGATAATAACAATGTAATTGCTATTAAAGAAACCTGGTTGAACTCTTCTGTTTATAACCAGGAATTTAGTACAGATAAATTAATATTTAGAAAGGATAGAGATCAAAACCTTACTGGTAAAAAACAAGGAGGGGGTGTATTAATAGCTTTAGATAAGAAATTCACAGCTGTTGAACATGATATATTTGATAATGATCTTGAAGCTCTATGTGTAAAAATTAGTCTTGACCAAAGAGAATTTCTTTATGTTGTAGTTGTTTATTTTGTGCCTAGTTGTTGTGTGGACCATTACCAAAGATTTTATCATTGCATTGAAACAAATCTTCTCGACTGTAAGTGTTTAATTTTAGGTGATTTTAATCTTCGTGAGTTTGTACTTAATGTTGATAGTGTTTCTATATCTGATTTTAACAGTTTTTTAGCATTTACGCATTCTATAGAAATCAATACTGTGTGCAATGTTTTTGATGTTTTATTAGATCTAGTTAAAGTAAGCCCTCATTTACAGGGCTCCTTGATACAACTTGATGATGACCCATTGTTGCCTGTAGATCGGCACCATCCTGCACTGTCGATTGAGGTCAATCTTGACCATAAGTTGGAGGAGTGTGAACAAATAAAAAACACAAAAATTAATTTTAAAAAAGCTGACTTTGGTAGAATGTACAGACTGTAGACTAAAAATTGGGATAGTCTTTATCAGTGCTGTGATGTTAATAAATCTGTGGCAAGATTTTATGAGATCATTAATGACATTTTTGTTGAATGTGTTCCTATGTCAATCCAGGTTGGAAGGGTCTTTCCCAGTATGGTATAATGGTGAAATTATTAAGATGATTAAAGATAAAGGAAGGTTTTTAGCGAAATTTAAAAGAACAAAACTTAGATTTTGGTGGGGTAAATATAGGGAAATTAGGCAAAAAATTAAATTAAAAATAAACAAAGCATATTCTGATCATATAGCCAATGTAGAGTAAAGTCTTCTAAGAGATCTTAAAAATTTCTTGTCTTACATTCGAAGTCAAAAAGATGACACTGATATACCTGCTCAAGTTTCCTATAATGATATTTCCGCATCTGGCTCAAAAAATATAGCAAACATGTTTGCCCAGTTCTTTGGTTCTGTGTTTGTGCATGATATACCAGTAGGTCAGGAAGAAGCACCTTTAAAAGATTATTTCTGCAATCTTCAGTAGAAGAGATTAGGGAATCCCTTAAAAAGCTGAAGGGTAACAGATCTATTGGACCCGATGGGGTGCCTGGATACATAATTAAGGGCTGTGGTGTGTTGTTGGTGGAACCTCTCTTACACATTTTTAATCTTAGTTTCCGAAGTTCAATATATCCTATAGATTGGCGCAAAAGTCAAGTAATACCATTATTTAAAAAACGGGCTAAACATGATGTAATAAACTATAGACCAGTCACTATCCTAAATGCAGTATCTAAAGTTTATGAGATAGCTATATTTAATAGATTATATGATGAAGTTAAGCATAACATATCTAAATGACAACATGGTTTTTTACCCAATAAATCTACATTAACCAACTTAATAACATTTTGTCAGTTTGTCCACTCTGCATTTAATAACAAAAACAAGTTGATGTAATTTTTACAGATATGATGAAGGCCTTTGACAGGATAAAACATAGTCTTATAATTAAATTCCTCTATCAGAACAACGTAAGTAACGGCTTAATTCATTTAATTAGATCTTATTTGACTAATAGACAACAATATGTCGAAGTCAAGGGTTCCAGGTCTGATGTATACACCAGTGCATCTGGAGTTCCACAAGGTTCCAATTTGGAACCACTGCTGTTTTTAATAGCTATTAGTGGCATATGTTCTGTTATGGGTAGTTCAGAAGGCTTACTCTTTGCCGATGACTTTAAAATGTATAGGGAAATAGCCTCTATTCAGGACTGTGTTCATTTGCAGGAAGATGTAAGTGCTGTTGTGGACTGGTGCACTGAAAATTCATTTGCCTTTAATAATAAAAAATGTTCTGCTATGTCTCTTACACTTAATAAAAATTTATTTGATTATACTTATGATATTAATGGTACACCTTTTAAGGAATCCAAAAATGAAAAGGACCTGGGTGTTATACTTGACTGCAATCTGGCTTTTACAGATCACATTGTAAATATGGTAAATGAGGCACATAAAACAATGGGCTTCATCATCAGGTCTACTAAGGACTTTAGTGTTGAGTGTTGTCTGAAGTTATTTGACAGTTGTATTGCCGAGGTTGGAGTATGGAAGCATAATATGGTCTCCGCAATACGAAGTTTAAATTAAAACTATAGAATTCGTGCAGTGTAAATTTTTGAAATATATGTTTTATAAGAAATATGGATATTATCCAAAACAAGGATATGATCATAACTTGTTACTGGATGGATTTAAGAGATTATCTTTAGAAAATCGACGTACCAAAATATGTCTAGTATATCTATACAAATACAAAAACAAATAAAATTAATTCACCAGAAATTCTTTCAATGCTTCCATTCTTTGAGAATGTTGGAAATACAAGACAAAAAAAGATTTTTAATTTGGATTTTCCTAGGACAAACATTTATAAGAGCTCACCAATTTATAAAATGTGTAATTACTTTAATATTTATGCTAGTGACTTGGATTTAGACTTAATTAATTAAAAAGGTTTTACAAAACTGATGGAAGATAGATTATATGAATCTCAGACCCAGGTCTAGGTAGGACTTATGTTTTATTGTTATGTATACTTTTATTTTATGTATTACTTATATGGTGTCTGTAATTGGCCTTGGCTGTTGATGCTGTAATAATAAATAAATAATGCCTGCTTCAATATGCATCTGCTGTAAAGTAAGGAAATCAAACAAATCACACAATAGTTTTTGATCGCATCCTATTTCGGGATAAACTGAATAGGCTTTATAGTGTAAAAACTTTAAAAACCTTCTCTGAATTTTTTCTAAAATGCAAATCTTATTGACTTATTGTGGCTCCCATACGATACATGCATATTGAAATCTTGAAACCACCAGTGATTTATACAAAGCAACTATTGCATCCCTACTACAAAAAAATTTACAATTTCTTATAATAAATCCCAAAATTTTTACCGCACTAACAGTTACATTACTAATATGATCAATAAAACTTAACTTACAATCAAAAATATACCTAGATCCTTATGCAATGCCGTTTTTTTTAGTTCTATATTATTCATAAAATAATTAAAATTAATTATCTGTTTTTTACAAGGGAATGTCATTACTGCACATTTATTGACATTTAACTGTAGACCATGGTTCCCGCACGAACGCACAACTGCATCTAAATCCATGTGTAATTTTTGTGCATCTGATTCATTTTCTATAGAACAAAACAATTTAAAATCATCAGCAAAGGTAAGTCCAGTGGAGAAGTTAAGATTAGTACCTATATCATTAGCCTTTTGTCTATGACATTCTCGGAATGTCGTTGTAAAAAAGCATCTCGAAAACATCATTTTCTAGCAACTTCTGTTAGGGTCCAGGACTCAGCCTCATACAGAAGGATAAAAAACCAATAGAATATTAATATTTATGGTAAATACTGCCAAGATATGTATACTGTTACTAGTTCTTGCCCCACACAAAGTTGTTCTTGTGGTTCCGGTAGTTTTTTTGAAATGAGCATGTTCACCATATCTAAGGAAGCTTGTTTGAATGCTTCTTTTTATTGCTATGTTGAAATTTTAAATAATTAGCTGTGAAAATATTCATTCAAAAAACCAAAGAAACTTTTAAAGATGAAGAATAAATATTTTAAAAATTGTTGTATGCATAGTCTATGTGAAAAAGATCCATGTAAATATCATGTAGGCAACCAATAGAGAATTGACATAGAATACATTTTATAGTCATGGTACAACCCTGATTTAGATACTTTAGATTTAATAGGTTTGATTTCGACCTTTTGAGTTCTAATTTTAACTTAAATTTTAAGTTAAATTAAAATTCAATTTAAATCAAATCTAGAATCAATCTTGGAAAACCTATTTACTGTTGGAATTATAAAATAGTTTTTACCAACCTGGCATCATGACTAAGTCGGTTGTTTTTTTGCAGGATCTCATAAGAATTTCTCATACAAGGAGGAAATATTTGATATTCTTCATTAAAACTTTCTAGCCTAAATGTTCCATGTTTAGAACTAGTGTTATCAAGATTTTGTTTCAAATATAATTGTTTAGTCAGCAGTATCATTTCTTTAACTCTATCATCCTCTAAAGCCAGATGCACTTTTGGCAAGGTCCTCATTTCCTTTAAAACCAATTTCAAATAAGTCTGATATAAAGATAACAGCAAATTTTTCCACTGGAAACTGTAAACAAATACAAAACCATTTTTGATGTTGAATTCCCTGGATGTGACAAGATCTAGGCAAAAATCAAAAGGAACTGAAAACAAAAGCTATAAGTATTTATTTATTTACAAATCCACAATACAATCAGATATAAAAAAAACATTTAATCTGTTTCATCCCTCTCTATGCAATCTCAGTTGTTACTGAAATGCTGCATGTATGTATTTATTTTCTACATTTGCTTAATGCTGCTTTATATAATTAATTTTATTAATTCCTGTTACTATTTGTACAAATTCTCAAATTCTGTTGTTATATTTAGGTAAAGCATATACACCTACCTACCTTTAAAATAAAATTGCTGACATTCGTTGCACGCCCCACTATGAATTTTAAAAGCATGACTAAGCCATTCTTTCCTTAGTAAGTTCACTGCCAGTTTTAATAGTAGTGAATAAAATTGCTTTACTCTGTCATCCACCACTACTAATTGCAGGCATTCACTTGTGTGTTTTTTAAGCTTTCTTATTACATATTTGGCATCCGTTTGACTATAAGAACTCAATCTAATGTCCAAGAGCTTTAATTCATTTTTGATAAATATATTTGAAAATCTACTGCTTTTTAAGGATGTTAATCGGAACAAATAGTGTCCTAATCTATCTAAAACTGTATCTTCAGCTAAGCAGTCTAAATTCAGTATAAGATCTCTAATATCATCTGAAAAAAGATGATCGTAACATGTTAGCCTCTGGCGAATTGAATCTTCTAAATTCTTCACATTAGCATATCCTCTAGGAGGTTTAATATAAAAAGTCATACTGTGTATTATACCTAGAGCTTTTGAATTTTGGTTTATTCCATTTTTTATGCTATACGTGATATTCAATTCTTACTCGGCTTTTCGAAATTAATTGGTTACTGCACTATGGTATCATGAATATAAAACATTACAAATAGGTTTTTTGTTTTTTCTCTTTTACGTGAAACAGAAGAAATTAAATTATTAAAATTGTGGTATTTGTTTTGAACTGTCAAACAAAAATAATAAACAGCTGATTACTGATTCACCAATGGCTGTGGCCAATCCATTGAAATTTCAATGGGCCAATCACATGTACGAAATGAATTAATAAACAGCTATAAAGAGGAACTCCTAAACCCTGTGCTTCAAACAGAAAACATGCGTTTTAAGGCCGTATTCCGTTTCCAAACTTTGTTTCGGTTTCGTGTTCCGTATTCAACGGTTATCCGAAAAGTCTGTTATTTACGGAACACGGTTCTTGAAAATAACTGTCAACAGTGTCGCTAGAACAACCGATGAATTTTGTTGGTTGTCGGGTAACCAATGTCTGAACTGTCAATTATTTGACGAGTGTTTTCGTTTTTAAAGGGTTTTTCAGAAACCGCTGTCAGACTTCTGTTAATTGGACTGGTTAATCAGGTTTGGGAACGGAATACGGCTGAAGTTGGGACTTCATTTGGAACAAGACCACCAATCACCAAATTGCCGCGGAGTTTAAACAAGTTATGTTCAAAGTTTAACGTGAGCTTCCTGGCTCAGTGGTAGAATAATCGACTTTGGATGCAGCGCACATATGTTCGAACCTCCGTTCAGGCGGTTGAGTATTTTAATGAAAGCTTGCGGTATTTATAAATCGGTCACCTATAAATATAAATGACTCATAAGTGACGCCTAACACTGATATAAATAAAGTTCAGTATATTTTTGTTGTAGTCTTTTACCTCAATAGTAGTGTATTGGAATAACATTGCAAAGGTCCTATGTTTGGGAGGGTGATATTTTTTTATTTCATATGTAGTGTTTTAAGCATTAGACTGCGTTTTGGTTAGGCCTTTTGGGTTGATGTAAAAAGTGCATTTATAATAAAATAGTGTTGAATTACTTTCCAAAATTGACCGCGTCACTTCCATAATGGCGGTCATTAAAAAGGAGCAAATAAAAGCGTGGTACTACAAAACCCATTGTAGACAAGAAAGTTATTTTTTATTTGGGGGCCAAACGAGCACTTTCCATTCAAAATAATTAAAGCTGTTCATGTTTTTCCGCACATTTTCTATAACTGCGTATGCCTGTTATAACTTAGCGAGCTGTTTTTGGTACTAAAACTTACTTAAAATACTGCCTAACAACATGGTGAAAACCCTATTTAAATCCGTTTGTTAGTTGCAGAGAATATTGCGGACATACACACATACAGGTCGAAAACAGAAACTCCTTTTTTTCGTTCGGTCAAAAATAGCTGGTACAGAGTTGTTCTTCACAATTTCCTACCTCTTTGTAAACTGTATTTGGATATACATTTTCTGTGGAAAAATGAATTTGAAGAAATGTCGTATTTTTAATGGAATATCTTGTATATTATGCTTTAACTGCATTTTAATAGAAAATGAAGGCTTATTCATTCAAAAGGCAATGGAAGGCACTTCTAATGTGGAAAGGTTATTGAAAACGAGGAATTATCCCTCTAAATAAATGGGGTACTTGCGTAGTATTTTTTTTGTGGCTGACAACTATTTTTTTTCCTTTTTTGAAATGATATCCCTGTTATTTTTTACGGATCCTTTTTATTTTTGTTCTGATGTTTTCACCGGATTTAAGTTGCTATACCTCATACTTTTATAAACCGTTTCAAATAGTTATTCCCGTTTCCATCTCTTAAACGGTTTTTGAAACGTCTTTGAAAAACCCTGAAAAATTACGTAAATATAATGAAATTCTTTTATCTGCTTCCTCCCTAAAAACGAAAGCTTACTGAAACCCGGTAAAAAATAACGAAAATATTGGCTGATATTCGTTTTAAATAAGAGAGACCACGTATATACCTAATATAAATTTGATATAAAAAGTAATTTCCTTGGCATGATATTTAGATATCTGCTCTTATAAATAAAACAAACAAAAAAAATACCCAAAAAACTAGTTTTCATCATATTTTTATTTTCTGGTGCAATACAAACAAAAACAAAGTATAGTATTATAGGTATAAGCATTAAATGTTGCTCTAGATTCTACGTTATAAATACAGTTAAAGCTTCTTTCAATTTATTTTTTAGTTATTGAGGCTTTTATTTAATGGAAACCTATTACAAATGTAATAATAGATACATGTTTATCTAATTTCCACTCAATGACACGATGCGTTTCACTGCTGTTATATAAAAGCGTCGTGTTGGTAAATTTATTAATAATAAAACTGAAATTAGACAACAGTTTGCCAATTTAAAAAACTTCTACTTACAATCTCATATATTTAAAAAAAATGTATTAGTACGAAAAAAATCCTCAACAAAAATAAGTTTTAAAATCAATGTTTTCTTTTTCAATTGGATGTATTTGAACCTCTGGGTACCACATACGCAGTTTCCGGCCTAATTGTGACCTAGGGGCGATAGAAATAAAACCATGGTAGTATTTGATTATGTCATAAATAGTTTGATGTATGTAAAAATTTTACACGCCAATTTCATCCAATCGGTAGGAGACAGTCAATTTAGTCGGGCATGGTTTCATATTTCATGGTGTCAAAACAAAACGAGTACCAAGCTGGGAATAAATTCCTTGCTAAGTGAGGTGTCCCACTGCTATTAAAGATAGGTGTATATGGTGAGAACATAGAAACAGCTGTCAAACGATAGTTAAAAACGAGCTACTATTAGTGGATATCAAAGGTTCCTCCTGCTTTGTTCATCTTTTTTTAAGGCGTTGTACGGTAGTGGACAAAGCTTTAAGCTCTTGGAAGGACTGCGGTTCGAACACCGTGTAGGGCCCTTTTTTTGTTTTCTTGTGTTAATTACATTATTGATTTAATTTTTCATTTCGTATGATTTATCTTTTAATACATTTTTAGTGAAATTTCTTTGAATTTTTATTTCAAGGTAGGAATCAGTTTTTGATATATTCATTATGGATATTTTGTTATATGGTTGGATTGGTAGAAGAAAGCTGAAGCAGGGAGGCAGGTTGGGTGCGCAGCGCGAAGGCATCGTTATTAAGGCCAGAACACAAAGACCGGTATAACTTAATTGTGAGAACCCATTTAAATATTCCTCCAATGGAAGTGACCAATCAGAGCTTATAATTTAAAGCATTGGTCCTGGCATCTTGTATTCCTAATTATATGTATGGTGACACCTCCTTGAATTTCCACTGTCAAAAAATATTAAATAGAACCACTTGTTGATCAGCCAGTCAAGGTGGCATCAAATGAAAAGTACCTTCTTAGAGGTCTTGGAGAATGGAGGACAGATGGATTCCATCTACATCGACTTCTCAAAGGCCTTTGACAGGGTGGATCATGATATTTTACTGGCTAAATTGAGAGCCATTGGTTTTTGAGGGAAGTTGGTTGAACCGTTTGGCAGTTTTTTGCAGGGTAGAGAACAAGGTGTTAACTTTAATAAGTATATATCTAAAGCCATAAAGATGTATTCTGGTGTTCCACAGGGTTCTTACTGCTCCCCACTCTTATTCAATCCTTTTATTAGCGATATTAGGTGTAAACTGAAACACTCCTATTGTCTGATATTCACGCATGACCTAACAATTTTTAGACCAGTCTAGACCCTTCTGATGAACAAATGTTACAAAAAGACATAGATGAATTGATAAGTTGGTCTAAGGTTATAGGTCTTACCTTTAACGTAGGCCAACGTTCTTGTATATCCTTTGCGAAGAGTGGCCATAAGATTGATACATCATATAACATGAATGGTGTCTTCTTGAATAAAACATAATAAAAGATTTAGGTGTAAATTTTGATAGCTCTTTATGATTCTCCCAACATATCAACTCGATTTCGGAAAAAGCGTACAAGATGATGGGGTTTATATTGAGAAATAAGGATAGTATTCGGTTCATTGGTTAGAAATATCCTTGAATTTTCTTCTATAGTTTGGACTTCTTTTTTTGAGGTATACAAGAGCAAATTTCAGAAGAAGTTTGCTAGATATTGTGCCTTTAGATTGTCTGCACTTAATATTTTTGATAATTTTACACGCATTTCGTGGAGATCCAAAAACTTTTAGTACAAAAATTCCTTTTAATCTATCTAGAAAACATGCTGAGCTTCAATACAATCATAAAAGCATTTAAGAAATTTCCATTTTTTTCCCTCTGATTTTAAACACATTGTATTTTAGAGATTATTAAAGGTTACATGTTTATGGGAACATGTCTTTTTAGTATTCAAAGAACTACCCCTTCAAATCTGTTAGCCTACTTTTGGAACAGCCTGTACATTTTTACTTTCGCCTATTAGTGTGCGCCCATTTTAAAACTGGTGAACCGACAAAAAAAGCTGTTTACTGAAAACAATTTTAATCATAGTAGCAAAATGGATTTTCAGTCAAATCTGCGCAAATTTCAATTTGACCCCCTGTAAAAAGGAGAATTCATGGAACGGCGTAGATTGGACGAAACCCGCCCAGGCCTCTCAATGACCCCAGAACTATTTGGGTTTCCAAAGAATCCTACTGATCAATTTTAAAGAGAGAAACACGACAGCGAACACAGAGTATTATGCCAGCCTGCTAAAAAAATCAAGCGAGAAAATAAGTTGAGTAGTAGAACTATTCGTCTTCTGTACAACGAACCAGTTCATATGGTCGCCGTTGTCCGGGCTGGTGAATTCGATAATGAGTTTAAGGAAGTCAAAATGTAGCCCAGACTTACCCTTAACAACTACTACTACTTGTATTCAACACTTGAAGATCTCTGGTTTTGGATCATTTTGCAAATAAAAGGAAAATTTTTTCAGAGTAATGAAATACAAGAAGTCTATATATTTTCGTATTATGATTAACTCCTCTACATATTTTATAGTGAACAACGTAATACTAAATTCGATGGATGTATAGCAAAGGGAAGATTGATATGGTAGATAGATCTAGAAACTTTTAAGAAGGGTTGTTATGCGTGCATATTTATCTGTTTTGGTTTTGTTTACTTTACCTCAAAATATTTTTTTTATTAATCATATTTGCAGTTTTGCATTTCAAATTTATTATTTATATTTGCACTTTTCCATTTCAAATTGCTCTATAATATTATATCTTTATTAATTTTATATTTGTGTTCGTTATCAAATTTTTTTTGTATATATATATCCTGTTCTTTATATATATAAACTTTTATGTTATTTTGTAAAGCTATTTACTATTTTATTTAATTGTCTAATACAATGTAAATTGTGAAATGGACAATAAACGTTTTTGATTGAGTGATTGGACAGATAATATCTTAAACTCGGGCAAATATACAATAATCTTCACATTATCAAAAAAAAAATGATATTCAATTGAAAAATAATACCATGGTTTTTCTATCGCCCTAGATCATTCAGGCCAGAAATGTTTGGTCCTTACGTCTTATACTAAATATGATTAGGTACTGAACATGGGAATAAGGAGCTTTCACCGTAAATATAAAACTAAGAAAAAGGAATAATAGAAATTAATATAATGTTAATAAATAAACAACACAACTTACATAAAAGATTAACATTAAGACATGTATGTATATGTACAAAAATTAATAACACTCATAGTAAAAAAAATAAAATATACATCATCAATCAGATTATCATCAACATCAGAAGATAGAACTTTTGAATCCGAGTCAATAAACAAACAAAAATACAATTAAAATAGTTTTTTTTGCTTCACTAAGAGTATGTACATTATCGACTAAATTTAACAGTATGTTTTATAGAAATTAGGGTATAAAAATATATTGTGAATGGAGTCGACGAAATAAGTAAGGAATCCATGTTTTTTTTTATCACATATCACAATACTATCTACAACTTCATCAAAACAAAATGGCCAAAAATTGCATCTGGAAAAATATGTTGTGGCGATAATGTATGTCTTTTAAGTTGAAACATCTGTATATATTTCAGTATATATTCAATTTTTTTTATAATACATACATAAAAAACAACTATAACTGTTCTCTATAATTGTTTACAAAAGTAGTTGATTAAAACATCATTTTACTTCTGTAATATTAACAACAATCAAGTTACCTACCTTTTCTTACAATAAAAAAAAATTAAAACAGCCACACTTGATAACCAAAATTAGAGCTTTATATCACTAAAGCTTTATTTTTCTCAAAACTGATATCTTTTTGGGATAAGTCTATTTCTCTCAGTGATGAATAGAGTTCGACTCCTGAAGTATTTGTATAACCTGACCGTGATAATCGTGTACTTCGCCTGACGGGAGTGGCAATCAACTTCTTTGGTGCTTGAAGGGAAGTTGATAATCTATTGTCATCTTCATTCCTGAAAAAAATAATTTCATCACCACTGAACTAAAGCCCATCCAAGTTCAAGATGGAATGCATATAAACAAAAGTGGTTGTGCGAGCAATACACCTTTTACTCACAATCACTTTTGTTTAAATGCACTTCATATTAAACTTGGATAGACTTTTTAGATAATCTATATAATTAATATATAGAGGGATGAATAGTGGTATGCAGCAAACTAATTGTTTCTTAATGCCTCTAAGACCCAGTCCATTATGTTCTTGTCACATGATTAAGTGTTAAGTGTTTAGATGTCTTTCTGGACAAAGAACTGAACTGGGGTACTCATACCGATGCATGTACTATTAAGTTGTCCTTAAATATATTTTTGCTGTGTAGCTTGTCAGACTGTGTTTCACAGGGCAGGTATATTTTTCACTTTGCCACAGCTACACATGTCTATAGTTGGCCAAATTTCATTGTTTTAGTGGTCTTCATAAAAAATCCTTTTTCTACTATAATCTATATATATATATATATATATATATATATATATATATATATATATATATATATATATATATATATATATATCAGCATATGATATACAGTACAGCCTCTTTAATCTGACCATCCAGGAAGGAAAGAGTTCATCGATTCATAACCCCGCTCGTCAACGAGACGCGCGAAAGCGAGGAAAACATTTGGTTGCGTGTTTAGTATGCTGTATTCTATTGACTCTATGGATTGTTCGATGAGAAAGATGTTTGTCATTTTTTTGGTTGACTTTCAAAATAACGATATTAAAATTGGTATATTTATAAGGTAATACTGCATTTAATGAAATAAAATGATATAGGCATTTAATGAAATAAAAATATAAGTTATGTATGTTTTTCAACTTTTTAATGATTATTAAAATTTTTGATGTTTTTAAAAAACAACATAAGAAAAATCCTAAAACTTTCGATTTTAAAGTTTTCTTTTGTATCTCCTATAGTTAAAGCTTTAACTAGGTGTCAAAATACAAATGCAAGCCCTTTACATAATTTGTTAATAAAATTTTTGTATGTACATTCAACATATAAAGTTTTATTCCTTTTGATGTAAACGTTATGCTTCGTATTATATTTTTAGTAAAGGCATATAGATTAAGGAAAACAGCACAACGATAGATATATGAACATTTTTTCCTAAAATCCAGTAATCCGGACAAATCGCTAACCCGACAAACCCCTTGCATTTAATCATCATATTTTTAAATCGGATAAAGATAAAATGCTGTTCCCAAACACCTAAAAAATGTCTAACGTATTTAATCTAATTATATGTACGCATGCTACATCAAAAAACAATCTAAAATTAATTGAATATAAATTTACCCTGGGGAAAGACTACCCTAGCTTCATAAAATGTCAAAATCTTAGTCTTACAATCTCAGAACATACAAGTTTCAATACATCAAATTTCATTTAAAAACCTCCAATCCTATCTTAGACATTCATATTCAGCAAATATAACGCCGCCAAACGTAGGTCGGAAAAGACCGCCTTTATACAAAAAACTCCTAATACTGCCGACATCAATGTCTCTTTTTATTTGCATTTCAACGAAATCAATCCACGTACTCTTCCCATTATTTCTCAAATAAAGTTTTAAATTTTCATCTCTATTTAACTTTATAAATCCGTATATGTATATATATATATATATATAAGAAATGCTTCCCTGTCCCAACACGTTAGTTTGACCTGTTGCAAAATCAGTTCAATGGTTCAATTTAAGACGATGAGCTCGTCAGGATTCTAAAGTCTCCGGTCTTCCTACATCAGAAATATCGTAAAATAATAAAGTTCATTTTTTTAATTAATCAAAAGAGTTATAGCCAGTTGCACAATACTTTTAATCACATAATAAATTTAATTGACGTTTAGAATCATTTTCAACGTTGAGACTCTTATGTGGTCTGTGAGACTCTCAGTCGTCTGATTAGTTAATACTTAGATAAATGCTTTGTGCAACCCGCCATTAATCTTCAGCAGTCGACTAGAAAAGTTGATTTCCGCCAGGCTAGTACAGTCCCCACTCCGCTTTTTTTCCCTAATCTTGGGAATCACTAAACAATTAAATTCAGTTTTTTTTAATCACAAGTACAAGGGTAAACGTTATACCCTGAATATTATAAGTGATTAAGATTCTTACAATTGTGAAATTTTAGTAAATTTACAACAAATAATTTATTGATTTGTTTACCAAGTGTAGGGTCAATAAAATATCGAATGGTAATTTTTCAATATAATTAATTTACAGAATGAAAAAATTCTGTTAATTCCCTATGTCTTATTGCACGCAGAAGTTAATTAATTAATTTACGAAGTTAATAAAAAAAGAACAGAGCTGACCTGGATTTGAGTATTTTATCAATAATTTATAAACATGCATATTGTTTGAATATTTATATATTTGATTCTGCAACAAACAGTTACTTAGATTTGTTACCCATTTTTACAATAAGGGGTGTGAATGGATGAATAAGCTAAATATAATTTTTAATATTTATTTTCTGTCAATGTATAAATTCATAAGAAAACCTAAAAATATTGTGAACCACGAGTATTCTATTGATGAAGTGGCCCTTAATCAGACTTCCACCCAAAAAGATTTTAAAGTGTTATGTGATATTAATATAAACTGTTCAGAGCACATCATAAATAAAATTAACGAATCTTATCAAATCATGGGTTTCATCATCAGATCAACATAAAGGTTTAAAGTTGTTTGATTGTCTTGTGTTATCTAAATTAGAATATGCAAGTTTAATTTGGTCTCTAGACTATGATGTGTTGAGTAAAAGTATTGAGGGAGTACAAAAAGAGTTCTTAAAAAACATTTTTTTTTAATGTAGTTACTATCCGAAACATGGTTATAACATTTTAATCTGTTAAATATTTTTGAAAGGCTATCCCTTAGAAATAGATGAATAAAATCATGGCTCTTTTACAATGTCCAAGATCAAGAAGAACAAATAGAATACTCTCCAGATATTCTCTAGCAGCTTCCTTTTTTTTATAAACAGATCTAGCACAAGGCAGACAAAAACATTTTATGTGTATCCTAGAATAAATGTCCATAAAATTTTACCAATTCACTGATTAGTTTATTATAATCGACGTATCCGTAACTGTATCTGTAACTGGCTTAAATGCTGTAGCTGCTGTATTCAATAAATAAATAGAAATAAATAAACAATACAGCACATATATAATATATATGTGACATATTTACGTAGTATCTCGGGTGAGGTTCATATCTTGGATTTTTGGTAAAAATAGTATAAGTGTTAAAAAGCTAGACACGTGACAAAACTTACTTTACATTTTTCTCTCGGACTGCAAACTGTATAGCTGAAGATTTAAACATGTTTCTCTCTTCTTCCTCACATCTGCCTATATTGACACCACGTTTTGACTTGGCTGTTTTTGGACTGATATTTAATAAACTGAATTTTTGAAACAACTGATCCAAGGATTTGCCCACTGCATTAACCTGAAATTAATAAGTTTTTTAGTAAAATGATCTTGTTCTATCTGCAATATTTTGAAAGATATTGGACAAAACTGCTTTTTTTTTGGCCATTATTTTTTGTGAACCAGAAGGCCTACATATTAGAATTCTACACATTTTTCCTCAAGAGGAAACATTGGCAAAAAAAAATTAGTGCACATTTTATTTATGCAAGTATTTTGCAAGTCTCCAACCCGCTGATTACTTGACTATAACTGTGTTTCGAACATGAATGTGTTTTTATCTTTTATTGCATTTTTATTCTTGCTTTGTGAATTTTATAAAGAGCATATGTTTCTGCAAAACTGTTATAACTGATAGTTTTAGGATCATTGTAACTTTAGTTATAGTTTTATATTAATTAGAATTAGACGTAACGAGGGTTATGCTATATGTAACACTATTTGGGTTTTGCCTGTTATATGTATTGTTGATAAATAAATAAACATAAAAAAATGTTTGGTGGAATTATTACAAATTTTGTCCTCAGAGGCTTTTACAATTTTCAGATTTTTAACTTGACAAAACATGCCATTGGAGAAAATTAACTATAGACTCTGATTGGTTTACTTCACAAACTATAAAAATAAGTAAAAAAATATTTAGAAAAAAAAACCATCAAGACCATTTTTGTACAGGATATCCTGACCTATATTTTGTTACATTACCTAATTACTCTATCTAGAATGTTTTGTCAAATATTGACAAAAAAATTAATTGTTGCATCTTTTCTGCAATTTTTATAAAATTTTAAATATTTTTACAATTTTTTTTTTAAATTGATAGTATTTCCTTAATTGCCCATAAAAATTATACAAAAGTACATTTGTAAATGTGATGTACTAGTCCTTTTCAAGAAAAAATTACCAATAAGAAAGAAACTTGCTCAATAAGCAAAAATATATGCATTGCAGCTAGAAAAAAAAAACTAAAGATTTTAACAAATCAGTAAGTAAAGCCCACTTTTACAACTTTTCAAAATAGTGGAAATGCTTGCGAAGAAAAGAATTATTAACACAGTATTTTAAGGTCAACAGTTTGGTTTCCAACCAAAAAAGACGAAGAATGGTGCAATCTTTGCTTTTTTTGACAAGTTGCATTCAACCCTTAATGAAGGAGAGGCAGCAGCAGCAGTTTTCTGTGACTTGTCGAAAGCGTTTGACTGCGTGAGTCACAGAATTCTGCTGTATGGATTTCGGGGTAAATATCATGACTGGCTGGAGTCATATTTGACAGGTAGATTACAATCAGTAAATTATAAGAATAAAATATCAGTTCAATAAAAGTTAAACTATGGTATCCCACAAGGCTCAGTACTGGGCCCAATTATATTCTTGTTATATATAGATGATCTCGTAGATCTAAATATAAATGGAATAATAACTTTGCGGATGACGCAACAATTCTATAGAATCATATTGATCAAAATACCCTGTGAGATATTCTTAGTTGTGACTTAAAAAAGATTAAGGAATGATGCAATTCTAATAAATTGTGTTGTCAAAAACTAGCTTAATGTATTTTTAATGTAATATAAACAATCTATCTAAATAACAACCTAGTAAACGAAATGACCAAAAATAAATTTTTGTGTCTCCTTATTGATAGACAACTAAAATTTGATTCTCATATTAAATCAATCAATTAAAAATCATCTCAAAAGAGTTAGACAACCAAACAAGTAGAGCTTCATACGTTGCCTGAATTGAATACCACTGGTATCTGGGCACATGTTTAAAACAACTATTTCAGATGGTTTTTTTTGCTACAAAAAAGGGCATTAAGATATGTCTGTGGGGCAAAATCAAGAGAGTCATGTAAGCCCTTCTTTATGAAAGAAAACATTTTAAGAAAGAAAGAAAGCCTTTTATTTCTACAGATACAATACAATTACAATATATCACGTCTGAGAAATACGTCACTACAAAATAATGTCAAATTACATCAATAGCAGGTTAGTATTAAAAACATTATAAAAGGTCAATTAAAAACAAAATATATGTATATATATAAAGCAACATTCAAAAACTAAGCAAAAATCATACAACATAACTAGGTAATAAAAAGATATACAAATAAAAAGAAAAGAGAAGAAAACGCAATTGCTACCCTTGAGGCTGACGGCACAAGAAACAATCTACTACAGGTAGGGCTGTACTTTACATTGCAAAACTGGTAAATTCATTAACAGTATAGGGCTCAACTAGACAAAGATACTCTCTGACATTGGTCAGAAATTTCCTTCCATATAGGGAAGATAATTAAATAATTTAATTGCACTATATAGTGTACCCTTTTCATAAAAAGAAGTTCTATGTATTGGATAATTATAATCCATAGATCGTGTTGTATGGCTGTGCTTTTTTAAAAACTGATTAAATCTTGAGAGATTTTTTATTAAAAATTTGAGACTCTCGTAAATATAGATGCTTGGCAGAGTCAGCAATTGGTTCTATCTAAATACTCCTCGGCATGACTTTCTATAGCCTATACTAAATAAAATTCGAATCATTTGCTTTTGGCAGATAAAAATAGTAAGCATTTCTGTTGATCCTCCCCAAAATTCAATACTATACTTGGCCAAAGAATAAAAATTGGCATAATAAACTGTCATGAGCACATTGTATCAACATTTCTTGACAAAATCCGGAAAGCATACAAGACAGAGGGCATTTCTTTGGATAGATATTCAAGGTGATTAGACCAATTCAGATTACAATTGACATATATTCCCATGAACTTAGTTGTAGATCTAAGTTCCACCTCCTGCTCATCCAGGGTTAAATGTGTTGGCATGTCTTATGTGCCGATGCTGAAAAGTAAACATTCTGTTTTGTTGTCATTTAAAATTAGTTTGTTTTCATTAAAATAGTTTTTAGTCCGTTTAACGAGACTACCTCTATCCACCATACTCTCACAAGATCTGCCAGAAATCGTTATGCTTGTATCATCGGCAAAGTTCAATTAATATAAGCATGCTGGTGTACTGCGAACTAGTTATACTTAACAAAGAAGGAAAATTTTAGAAAAACATGTCAAAGGACTGATTGCCCTGTAGTTACTAATATCCTTTTTATCACCTTTTTTATAAATAGGTTTAACAATGGCATGTTTTAGGCTATTAAGAAATGTGCCTGTTGTAATAGATAAATTGATGAGACAAGACAAAGGATCCACAATGTACAGAGCACAATGCTTAACAACTGAGATGGGTATCTCATCAATTCCTGTACTCTTTTTATTTTGCATTTTAAATATAAGATTAAATATCTCGGTGTTGATGGCTGTTTTGGGGTATTGCTGCTGTGAAACCCCTATCAATACCAATGCTTGTTTGTTGAGATACAAGTAAAGGCGCAATATGTACAAAGAAGGCATATTTGTTTATTCCGGAAACTGTTTGCTTTATGGATAGAAAACTCTAGAGAGATTATTTGTTTTAAGTAAACCAATGACAATATGCGTCAATCATATAACACATTTCTCCTGATTCCGAAATCTGCACAGATATATGACGTAAATAGGTTTAAGTTTGAGGTAAAGAAGTGAGAGTCTATTATGACATGGCAGACTATCTCAGTGAAAGATTTTGACATAAACTTGTAAATGTTTTGTTTATAAATTTTTAACAATATTCTAAGAGTGTGTACGTTTTTGTATTTGTTTTAATTATTTTATACAATCAGCTTTCTATCGAGATGCTCCCTTTTGCTGCAATTTCGTTATTAGAACTGAATTGGATATTATTATGTCTAAATAATTTTTGATTCCTCCTTGCCTTTATTATTGTTCTTATATATGAATGTTTTCTCTCTTTTTATTAACATTTATCAACTTTATCAAGAAGACATTTTTCTTCTGATAATAAAACATTTTGACTTTGAGTTCACTACTCAATGCAAAAAAATTTACATGAGAGAGCTAGAGTTGGCAATTAAGGAAATGTCTAAATCAAGTAAAACTATAAAGAAAAAAAAATATTTAATTGAAAGGGTCAGAATAATCAATTGTGGAACCAGTAGTTTGGATGATATAGAGAATTATGATCTGCAAATATTTTCAATAATTCAGAGTAAGGATATGGAAAATATGCTTTAACATTTTTTAGTAAATGTCAATATTTACCTTTATTTAACAATCCTAAATGAAATGTTTTTTTTTTACTTTAACTTGACACGAAAATTTTGTTAACTATTTTATATATTTGAATACCTCTGCCCCTTGTGCAATTGCTCTGTTGTAACAATCAGCAGCATTATGAATGTTTCCCGCAGATTCTTCTACTGCTGCTCGACATTCCCAGTAAGATGGTTCGTCAAGTATTTTTTTGTATTTTTCAGCAATCAGCTCTAACCATCCAAAACACTGAGTTGGTGGGTAATCCTGAAACAATTATTGCAGAAATAATAAGTACTTCAATAACTGGTTTTATATATATATATATATATATATATATATATATATATATATATATATAAAAAATACTTTCTTATTTGCAATCCTTAAAACCACTTAAATTTTTGTTTTACACTTCCACTAGCCAATAATTTAAACAAGTTCCTAAACGGAAATATTTTAAAACATCCCTGAAACACTACTAGTTAAGAAAGCATATTATGATCCAGAGAGAATGTTTAGCTTTTCTTTTATAATGGTATTAATTATGACTTAAGTGGTGTTACTTAATATTTGTCTGTTTGTTATATGTAGGTATTTATTTTTCATATTTCAAATATTATTCTCTTAAAGCCTTTTAATTCTTAGACTAATAATAATTTGCTGTGATACTATATACTATAATACAGTTTAAACTGAAATTATATATATATATATATATATATATATATATATATATATATATATATATATATATATATATATATATATATATATATATATATATATATATATATATATATATATATATATATATATATATATATATATATATATATATATATATATATATATATATATATATATATATATATAATTGATTGACTAATTGATTAAAGTTGATAAAAAAACTCACTCAAAATGAATATTTCATGACTTCAGTCAAATTTAAAACTATTACTAATTTTAGATAGTGTTGAAATCAGTTCAGTATTTGAAATTTCATACCCAAATAAAAGACACCATACATACCTCCTCAGTTAATTTAAGTAACTCCATCAATGCTTCCTTAGCATATTTAGATAATTCTTCTTCAGAAAATCCATTGCTCAACTTTTCTTTATCTAGCTTTTCAGATTGTATATCAATTTTCATGTTTTCATAACTTTCCGATTTTTCTTCAAGTACCTCAATATTTTCTTTATTTTCATCATCAATGACTTCTAACACCACTGATTTCTTAACTTTATTTTTACCAAATACCCTGAAATATTAAATAACACTGTTTTGCATCAATTCATCAAAATTAGAAAGAAAGCATAGCTAAATAATGGGATCTAGGACCAAGTTGCTCCCATTACAATGTCCATCTACAAAGTTTTAGCTGCTTAACTAAAGGTTGATTTTTGCATACTTCTGTTTTTTTAATAACTTTATCACTAGGTATTCATATTTATACAAAAAATTCATATTAATTTCCTAAAATTTTGACAGGTGTGGTTCAAAGTTCCAATAACTTTTTTGATTTTGAAAAACAGATCAGCAATTTAATTTCTTTTACTAACAAATACATTTGAAACGCTTATTAAAATTACTAATAAACAAGTTAAAATGTTGACTCAATTTTTTGTAAAGATTGTTTCTAGTAATTAAAATAACTGAATTTTGATAGGTACCATGCAGCTTAGATATTTTTCCCAGTTCAGATTACCATCCATTATGGGGATAATCAAAATTTCAGAAAGTTATTTATTTTTGCTCGACACATACTACTAATATATCATTGTGTGTGAATATATATATATATATATATATATATATATATATATATATATATATATATATATATATATATATATATATATATGAACAAAACATCAGTTTTTTGGTGTACTTATATATAAATTTTTCATGATTATTATGTTTTGAACATGATTACTCTGTCAACAATATCAAATGCTCCAATTCTAAAAAAAATGAGTAATAGAAGCATAAAATCAATTTGATTAAGTGATACCTCCAGGCTACTAAACATTAGTGGACTTTGCTATTAAGCATGGGTATAAAAAATATCAACTTAATTATGCACAATAAAGGTAATGCATAAGTACTTTAACTCTTATATGGAGGTAAAAAGTGAGCTTGAAATACGTACCTTAAATGATGATAAGATGCAGGTGGTTTTCCTCTAGACTTAAGCCACTTATTAAGTCTTTCCTCTAATTTCAACATTTCAAGTGGAGCCGGTGTGGATGCGTGAAATAAAATGTTACGTTTATTTGAACTACATGATGATGGAGTTTTAAATACAAAGTTACAGTTTTTCCCATTGCCTGCCACTATTGGAGACACTTCATCATTAATATGTCCTACGTTCAACTGCTCCTGTGATTGTGACTGGTTTGAAATCAAACAAGACTTTTTTGTTATAACATGTTCAGCTGACCGAGATCTTCGATGTGGAACTATTTTAGAAGATGGTTTCAAAAAAGCTCTTGGCTTTTGACCATTCTCTGTCTGTTTGGTTTTGCAAGCACCATTAGGAAATGAACCAACTTTTGCTTTTACCTCTATTTTAGGTTTTTTTATTTTGTTAATATACAAGTTTTTGAATTTGGTATCACATTTTGGCTTTTCATCAACTGATGTTACACTAGAGCCACTGCTTAGTGCAGATTTCTTAAAGTTATTATTAGTTGGTAGCTGATTCTGAGACCTCGGTGGCTTTCCTAAATCCACATTAATACCATTAGATTTTGGTAATTCCTGAGATCCAGCTTTAACTTTTGCCTCATCAAATTCTCTGTTAGCTTCTTTACTAACTGCAGGAAGAACACTGGTTCCACTAATTAATGTTTTCTTTAAATTATTGTTAGTCACTATTTTGTTCTGAACTATTGATGTTTTTTTTAAATCAACACTATTATCATCAGATTTTAATAATTTGGGAGATCCTGTTTTAGTTTTTAGGGAAACAACACTAGGTCTACTGGGTAATGGTTTCTTAAAATTATTATGGTTTAGTAGTTGATTTTGGGAAATCGAACGTTTTTGAATATCTGCATTAACAGGATTAAATTTTGGTAATTTTAGAGATCCTGTTCTCACAAGGGTTTTAGCTTCTGGCTTTTTAAAATCACTGGCAGATGGTTTACCATCTACAGATAAACCGATTTTTGAAATTGTAGACAATGAACAACTTTTTTGTGATAAAATTTCATCTATATCAATGCCAGCTTCTTGGTATCTTATTAAAGGATGGGCTTTAAGCATCCTTTTATAACTAGTAAGGGTTTGCCTTACCGAAGGTACCCGCTTTACCTTTAATCCTGGTTTTGAAGCTGAGTTTGGCTTATTTATTTCAGTTTCTGAATTTTTCTTTGGATCCATTTTTTAACGAGATGTAACAATTTGATTGAACAGTAGTAACAGTACACACAAATTCTATATTAGAGAAGTGGCAAATCATACACCAACAATGTTGTTTGTATTAAATTTGATCCTCGACGTGATCCAACTCTCTAGCCACAGATTACCAATTTTTTTTCTCCAAAATCGCACTCTCAAACTCAAGAAAACAACAAACAAGTTTAAAAGTTGAATTTTCAAATTAATTTCAATTTAAAAACCGTCGAATCCGTTGACGTTGAAGGTTGAAGGGTACAAGGGTACGTTTAGGAATTTAAATATACCGAATTTTATGGGACGCATAATTTTTATTTGATGCATGTTTTGACCCACACACACTTAAAATATTAATTTAAATTTACCATCACCGATTTTGATAATTTTTAGCAAATCGGTAAATTTTCAGACGCTCATAACGAATCCGAAGTTATATTGTTTTGGCGACGTTTCATTTCCGAGATTTTTTTATCTTACTTTCAGTTTCTTTCAGTAATTTTTATAAATAAACGTTTGAATACTCAATTAAAATATCAAAATTCAATCAAAAAATAAATAGCCAAAATTACATATATTTACCATTTTGGACTCTATATTACTCAAATTACATCAATAAAATGTTATTTGTTAATTGCTATTTTTATTAGGGAATTTTCTTGATTTTTTGTTTTATGTAGGTGACCATTGTCACTCAAAAAAGATGATGCTTCTAGATCCACACCACACGGGTCTCGCCGCTTGTCGAGTCTTTAATTTTCCTTTCTTCCGAGCTTGCGCAATGTGCAGTGGAGCAATAAACCGTTGTTGTTTCTACTTTGTCTTAGTGGTACAACCTCTGACTGTCTCGCGGGTGTATTGAGTTCAATTCCTAGCGGTGGGTGTTTTAAGAACGTATTGGGTTTAGGTTAGCATCTTTTATTTTTGGGATGATGTAAAAAAGCTTATATATATATATATATATATATATATATATATATATATATATATATATATATATATATATATATATATATATATATATATATATATATATATATATATATATATATATATATATATATATATCTCCTCCTCCTCAAGTGAACCGCTACCTGGTTAGAAGTAGGGTAGGCGCCGGAACGCAACAGCGCGGAGGCATCATCTTTAAACCTATATTACTGATGTATTATAGCTTTAACGATGTTGCCTTCGCGGTGTCGCGTTCTTACGCCTAACCTGGTTCCAACCCGGTACCGGTCAACCCAGTACCACAGACCCTGATTCATTTATTTAAGAAATTATCTATAATAAACATTAACAAAAATTGCTACATTGCAAATTCGTCAAATTTTAATTTTAAATATTTTTTCGAATGATAATGGTAGCCAACATAAAACACAAAATCAAGAAAACTACCGTATTAAAAATAGCAATTGTCAAATACAATTTCTTTGATGTGATTTTTTAGTAATATAACATCATAAATTGGAAAATATATGTAATTTTTATATTTTAATTGTGTATTCCATCGTTTTCTTATAATAATTACTAAAGGAAACAGAACAAAAGGTGAAAAACTGTGTGTATATAACTGTGAACTTTGATGGCAAGTATCTCGGAAATAAATCGTCGGCAAAAAATGTGACCTCGGATTCGTTATCAGCTTCTGAAAATCTACCGTTGTATCAAAAATCATCAAAATCGGCGATGGTAAGTGTATATAAATTTTTACCACATATACGATATAATTTAAAGCCGATTTAACGAATATTAAATACGTTTTATATCTAATGTTGACGTACTATAACACGATTTGGTCGTTGACCCATATTAGGGAATCCAAACCAGTTGACAGTAGAGGAATCAGGTTTTCAGGTTGAAGAGGCTTCGAATTTTTGATGACAATAAAAAAAAGTCCTAACTTCCGTATATGAACGACAAAATAATACCCAGGCGTCCAGAGCCCCTAAACAATTATATGTAAACCGACGGGACGACGCGGGGCCGTTCCAGTTAAATAGTATAAAATTCCTAAATAAGAGGACCGCTCCGAAAGATGTTGCCCTCCTTTTAGGTATTATGAATGCTCCCATACGTGCCTATAATTTTTGACTTTTTTTTTACTTTTCAATGTACACAAAGGAATGCGAAGTTTACATTTTATTTCAGCTTTTCGTTCTGCTTCTTTGTCCATTTCTACCGTGGAGTATCCGTCTATACGGTTTTTCTCTCGCGTATTAAAAACACGCTAAATTTGTTCGAACGTCTACTAGAGTGCAGACCTTTCTTTAGACATTTTTGGATAGTTAAAGTACTTTTGGCCGTCATGATAACTTAATTCCATCAATAGTGTATATAAATGACTGTTTTCTCTGGAAACCTATGCTCTCTGCATTAAATAATCATAATAACTCATTATGTCACTATATGCCTCGGAAACATAACATAAAAAGCAATACACAAATATGAAATTTAGGGTTATGTGGGAAAAACGCCAATTTTAGTGAAATATGCGTCGGAAATGGTAAATAAGCAAGAGCCAATCATAGAAGAGAATTACAATCCTCGCGCGAAAAAACGTACAGGCAACATTATTACCAATTTTTGTACCACAAATGTGTGACCTTTTTAAGTTTCGTTTTTGTGTTTAATAGGTCAAAATTCTGCCATCAAGTTATCATTAAAGCAGTAGTCTATGCAGGCAGAATTTTGACCTGTTAAACACAAAAACGAAACTTAAAAAGGTCACACATTTGTGATACAAAAATTGGTAATAATGTTGACGTTAGAAGTAAAATATAATGTTTATAACTTATATTTAAAAAATCTAACAAAACACCTAAAAATACACAAAGGAAAATAAAGTTTGATGTAAGTGGCCGAAGACGAATGACGTAAGTTCGATCGTATTCCACGCACTAGTAATTTAGTTTTTAGTAGTTCAGGAATTCTGGAATCCGATGTTTCCACGGTAGCAGCCAGACAAGTTGCTTTACAGATGAGCCAAAACGGATTAAAGAATGAAAAAAAGATTAGCGGTTATGCCTAAATCTTATATCTAATGGAAATTATATTCTCAACGTACCGCTTTAAAGCCCTAAAGCGCGGAACACAATGTGTTTTTCGGTGTTACTCTTTTGTTATATATTTTTTTAAAAGAACGGTTATATTTAGTTCTTACATCAGAAAATGTTACCCATTTTTGTACCTCAATATGTACTTCCTTTTTACATTTCATTTTTGTTGGTTAGTTTTTACGTTAAACGTCTACTTGATCTATATTGTGTTCCGGGCTTAACAGATTGCGCTAAGTTAGCTCAGCCTCAAAAACATGTAGATCATAAAGCTCTATATTTCGAGAGTAAACCTATATATTATTTTCCTCTTATTATATTGCAAGTTGTAAGGAGGAAAAATTAACAGTAACTCCATTGCATAAAACGAGCTAATTTCACATGGTTATTAATTTTATACAAATAAAAAAAACTAGATGATTTTCAACATTATTTCCAGAATTGTAATTAAAAAAAGACATGGTAGTGTAATTTCATAAAGTTAAATATGAAGCAACTATTATCTAATGTAAGGACGTGGTATTTACTACATGAGAAAATAAAACTATGGGCATTATTGACGTTACATGGTGAAAAATGTCCTAAGAGCTTGCTTTGAGAATAATTGTGCCGCGGGGTTACTTATCCGAATAAAAAGATATTTTGTTTGCTGTCATATGTAAGCCTGTATAACATAGTGGTTAGAGATTTAGAATTAGGAGTTTTCACCATGCTCCTGTTTGTCTGAACGCTTCGAACCGCAAGAATTCACGTTGCAAGTAGTGAGGTCACCGGCTTAACGGTTCGATAACTGGTATGTCAAACTGCTAACCATGTCGGGGATATGGTCCCGATTGGGGTTCCAGAAACAAACAAAATATGGCGGCTTGTTTACAAATAGGAAACAGCGGAATTATTTGTTTTTATCACTAAATATATGAATTCCGTAGTCTTTTAGTGTCGTCTCTGGTTCTGTGTTTGATATTATTTAGATTTTTGCATATTTTAAGGTTGGTGTTAAAAGTTTAATGAAAAATGACAAATTGCTTATAACAGGCACAATATTGCAATTAAAAAATAAACTTTTGCACATAAACTGGTAATTGTTTTTCCATATTAGTTATTATTTTTTTGCAAAATCAAAATAAATTTGATCATTTACTTTAACTGTCATTGGGAAACCGATGACCAAACATTTTCACCATGTTCGACACATGACGCAGTCAAGACGTCATTATTTGACAAACCAGTGCCAGACGTTTGAGACCAGCAGTTAGTGGAACATGAGCATGATGAAAACACTTTTTCAGTTTAAAGTTTTGCGTTTCGATCTTCGTTTGCCTTCTGTTTTTTCTTTTTTTTTGTGTTAATTATGTATATGTTATAATTACGTATAATTGGCTTCTTAAAATAGAATTTCAGAATACATTTAAATTTTTATTACAAAGCTGGAATTAATACTTTATTACACAGGTGAACCATGGGTGAACCGGAACCAGGTTAGGCGCCATATGTTAGCCTTTTTAGCATCTTTTAACTCCCGGTAGTGATGTACTTCAGTACTTGGAATCACTATCGGGATGCTACATGGTGACGTCTGTGGTAACGCCTGAAACACAATGCACATCCCGTAAATTTTAAACTTAAAAACTGACCAACAAACAAGAACTCTACATTTATGATACAAAAATGGGTGATAATTTTTGACGTTAGACCTATAACCGTTTATAACCTATATTTCAAAAGAGTATTCAAAACGCCAAAAAACGCATAAAGAAAAGTAACGAATGACGTAACGGCGCACGAATCTGAGGCTATGAAAAGAATGCAAGTATCTATAGAAACAGTGTATTACTGATTAGTGATTGGCTAAAACTCTACATATCCCCAGAATCAGTCTGCTTCAGATCCGTGCGGCGTACTGTGTATTAGTTAGTTTATTGATTGTGTTATACGCTTAAAACAGTTGTGTGCTTGTTTGTCTATATATAAACAAGGGTAGTGTAATAACCTTAAATCGATAGCACGTGCACATTCCTATCTAACAACACATCAACCCTTTTGACAGTAGTTTCTAGTAGCCATTTTGTTTAAGTCTAGTAATTTTTGGAGTTTCTGTTTTAGTAATATTTTTTAGCGCGGGAATGGAAAACGAAAATGAAATAACAGTAACACACATAATTACAGAAGACGAGTCTGAAGAAAATCTTGAAGCAGAAGAAATTCAATCTATTGATAGCGGTGCCCATTTAAGCGTCATTCCTTTCCAGTTAATAAAAGTCCAGCCAAGTGCATCACAAAACTTAGGTGTCCCTTCTAAGTCGTGCTCCCCCTTTGAAACAAATGTTAAGGGAAAGTATTATAAACAAACATATCGACCTGCATGGGAACTTATGCCGGATTTTAAAGGTAGAATCTTTTTATGTGAGACATAAGGTATTTATAAAATTATAATTAATACTGATGGTATGATGGTGTAAGGACACTTAAATTATTTAGTTAACAGGTAAAACTTCCACCTTAGATAGTTTGAAAATAGTTAGGTGCTGAGTACTGACGCATTAGATTCACCAACTGAGGGTCCTATAATACTATTGTTTTTTGGTTTCTTTGATTGCATCAAAATCTTCCTGTATATCTTTTAAAGTATTTGTGGCCAATTCCTATTTTAAAACTTCTTGTGTTTGTATGTGATTTGATATAAACCATCTTATTTTACTTTCTTGTCAGCAACTACTAAGATACAACGACAACATTGATAGATACTCTTCATCACTATGTTCCATTTCACAAAATCGAGATTTTCATTGTTGTTAAGAGTAAAATCTTCGGTCTTGCTGAATCTATAGTTCTTTGGACTTGGTTCAGTTTTATTTTGTTAGAAAACTTTTTTAGGTATATTGCAGCCATTTTTTAATAAATTTGGAGTGTATAATAATTGAGTAGAATTGTAATCCATCCACTTGAAAATAGCAATATAGACAGCGATTAACAGATATTTTTTTCCGCTTAGGGCCAGTATTTTCATCCTCAAATAACATTATTCTTCAAATATTTACTGTGGTAATGATTGTTGGGGCAATTGTATGGAAAATATCCACTGAATAAAATTATACGGAGACAAAAATACCAGCCCTTAGTCTGAATTCAGTCCTGTATTTTTTGGGTTTGAGTTGAACTGAGGTGGATCAGATATTGCTAACCACACTATACACACTACACACACAATTTTTGTGTAACATCAAACAAGAATGTTAAAAAGTATTATTAGTTAATGTTTAAAAATATTTTATAAAGGGCTTTTATCAGGAACCTTCTTATTTAGATAAAACAAATTCCAAGATAAGGTAATTAGAGTCCGTTTTTTATTATTGTTTTAATGCAAAAATGGTTCATTTTTTTAAAGAAATCATTCAAAAATATAAAAGTTTAAACTTTGCAGATAGGAAATTTGAAAATGAAGTATAAGCAGAAATAATGAACTTCAGATTAGTGATTAGGACCCTAAAAACTTATTAATGTAGGGAATAATCATCAAGTCAGTGTTTGTTGTGTTTGTTACTCTTAAGCAAGCTACATATAATTATATTATTGTTTATTAATTATTATTATTAATATTATTGATTTTCATTGTCAAAATTCATTTATCATGCTGAGCAAGTTTAAATGCTTTGTATTTGTCATTAAAAAAATTGTCATATTAAGATTTTTTTAGGCTTATTTACATAACATACATGTGAACAGTCTTGAGCATGTGCAATGCAGTTTCTTTAAATATGTGGCACTTAAATTAGATTGCATGTACTCTGTATGGATATTTTATCTTGAGCTGCTACTGAGAAGGTTTCATTTCCTAACCTTAATAATCTACACTATGCGAACATGTCAATTATTCCTATACAAATTATGTTATTGTGCCTCTTATTAATACCTACATATAAAGCCCTAAGCAAGGGTGGAATTTTTTGTAGTAATGACATTTATATGACTAGTCCAGTTTTAAGTCTCTTTTTTGTTTTATTTTGCCTGAAAACCATATGTTATTTTCAATGTTTAATTTCAAATGATTTGTCAAAAGCCAATTTTTATATTTTGCTAAATAATTATTTACAATATGCTCTAGGTTTTTAAGGTGATACCTATTGTAGATCAAAGTGGTATCGTTAGCGAGTGTAATATACCTTGCACACAACCCTGCCAATTTTAGACTTAAGAGGTGGAGGGAGTACAGCAGAGGACCGAAAACTGGTCCTCAGCTCAGCCTCAGTCCTCCTTTTTACAGTGTCCCAATTAACATAAAGTGGGAACTGTTTTCTAAATATGTAATATTTCATTATAGTGTAGCAAAAAAGCCTTATCGAACTTACTTGTTATTTGTATGTTAAAGTATTTTCTCAGTGAATTTTTTTTAAGGTTGGTTAAGGGGAGTGAAAGGGCAACCTACTAGAGCTTATTGTACTTACTGTCAAAAAACCCTTCATGCCCATAGACTAAGTTTGTTGAAACATACTTGTACAATAAGACATCAAAAGGCTGCTCAGCTACATGGAAATCCTAATGACGACTCCAAGGTAAATATAAATAAATAGATAAGTGTATGATGTTGATAAATAAATAATTTTTATTGTATACATACAAAGATGAGTAGTTTCCCCAGGTGTTATTTTAATATCCACATAATTTAATCTAAACTAAATGTAAGTAGACCTAAAACTGCAACAAAAGAAAGATTGTAAATTGGTTGTACCCAGGACTTCCTTTTAATGAAACCTTCTGTTTATTAAGGAAATGAAAAATTGTTAGGAGAGATAGGAAAATGAAAATTCAATCTGAGCCAACTGCTGTGCCCAGAGGGAAGTGTGGTATTTTGCTGAATAAGTTAAAGCATAATATATGGTTAAAGTTTCCTGAGACAAGTCAGGTTGTAACATATGAATTGCAAAGAAATCCTGTGACGTGACTTAGATTTTCTGTTTATTCCTGGCAAAATGATAGTCTAGACTAGAGTAAGGCCAAGAAATTCGATATTTTCATATTGTTGAATGTCATCAAAATTTGGTAGTGCAGCAAGTACTTTATTAAAATAAATGCAATTAGTCTTGTTGGTGTTTAATATGAGCTTGTTTTTTGTACACCAGTTAGCCATTTCCTGCACTATAATCTTGACGGAGTTTATGAGATCCTGCACATTATTTTTTGCCAGTGCGATAGAAAAACCACAAGTCTCTGATATATCAGTGACATATTTAAGGAGAGGGTTTGGCCAGTTTTACTTATAGCTAAAATAAAAGTAACAACCTCATATAATCATACAAATTGAAATATATTATTTTTCTTGTTTGAAAACTAACAAAAAAAGTAATTAAAAATGTAACATTAATACAAAATTAATATTTATAGTTAAGTTTTGGTAATTTATAATGTAATAAAATTAAGCTTTCTGATCTTTCTGGAGATATATGACTTCTTGAGCTTTCATAGACATTTCCAGCTGAAGATAATAGCTGTTCACTAGCAACACTACTAGTCAGAGGTGCTAAATATATTATTGCAACTTTATACATCAATGGAAAAATGTTTTTTTTGTGCCAACCAAGTCAAAGGATCTTCATTTCTTGATATTTTTTCTAATTTGTTATACATTTTAATCTCATCAATTTTATTTTTCATATCATCACTGCTTTTCTTATAAGATACCAATTTAATTTGGGCCATACCGGTAATTTCTTCAAACATATTCCCAAACAAGCTATGAGAAGTCAAGCCGCGGACATTTTCCTGAATGTGTTTATTTACCTCTTTTGATGTTTTAGCAATTTTAGCTAAAGGGGCATCATCGTCGCTCTCATCAGATTTTTCGGAGTTATCTGTCAGCAAATCAGAATCCTGTCCATGAATTTTGAAGATTTCATTTTTTAAATCTGTAATGGTTCCTTGCCATAAATGATTGTCAAAAAATGATGTCTTAAACCTTGGGTCTAATAAAGCAGCAAAAAAAAGGTTTCTATCAGTAAAGTAGGCTTTGCATCTCTTATTTAAGGAGTCTTTAAGCTCATTTTTAGTAGTCTGCACCTCTGAAAAGTCAGTTCCTTCAGCTTTGTTGTTAAGAGTGTTTAAAGTATGGGTATTACTTCCGATATAGATGCACTGTTCTTACTAAAAATCTTGGTAATTTCTTCAAAGGGTTTTAATAGGTTTACTAGTTTTTGCTAGTTCGCACTGGTGGTATGCTAGTGCCATATCTTTTAAAGTTGGATTGTCCATTATAAATATATTAAGAGAGTTTTTTTGTTCTAACAGATGTTCCAACATATAAAAACTTGGGTTCCATCTTGTTGGAACGTCCTGTACCAAAGCTTTTTCCATCATATTAAGGGACTTCTGAATATTCTTCAGCCTATCACAAGCCAAAGAGGAGTGACTAAAATTAGTTACTATACGTCTTGCTTTTGCCAATAAATCTACAATTGAGCGTTGACTTTCTATGGAGTTATGTATGGCTAATTGTATGGTATGTATGAAACAGGGTTGGTGTGTTAATTTAACTTGGTTAATGCCTTTTTTCATGTTGACGGCATTATTAGCTAAAACCAAAAGAATTTGATTTTGATCCAACATCCATAATGTCATTAATTCAGATAACATCTGTGAGATATTTAAAGGTATATGTGACCCTGGAAAATGCTTGCAGGCGAGTACAAATGAATGTCTTTCAGTCATTTTAAAATCTATCCAATGTGCAGTAAAAGAAATAAATGGATTGTTGTTATGCTTGCAAGTCCATATATCTGTAGTTGCAGATATTTTAATGTTTTCTTTTAAGGGCAGTGATAATTTGTCAGCATTTGCCGCAAAACGTTTTTTGTAAATATCACGAATTTTTTCTCTAAAATATCTATTTAAAGGAATATTGTAACAAGGAACCAATTTATTTAAAAGCTGCTTAAAACCCACATCATTCACAATACTGAAGGGCTGCCCATAGCAATTAATTCCCCAATATAATAGTAAACCTTTTTAGATTTAGTGCTATTGATGTCCCATAATTGCATATTCTCAAAGGATTCAAAAATCTTTGGCTGTGTGTTTGTGCTTGTGCTTAAGGTTGAAGATGATTGAGAAGGACTAGGTTTTTCGTATGCTTCTGCATCTGAAAAACAGGGACTTTCTAAATACTGGATGTTTTATATAAATTATAAATTCATAATAAGTATGGTACGTCAGGACTCGATCAGTAAGTTTTCTGTGATTTCATAATGTGAAAAAAGTTTATATTAAAATAAATACCTGTCCAAAAATGCTTCGTTTGACAAAAACAGAAGCAAGTAAAAATGGGTATATTATAGTCTTAAATGTTTTTAACTCGTATCAGGAAAATAGTAAAAGAACTCACTTAAAAAAAATTATTGCTGATTTTTCAGCCTAAATTACTAAATTCTAAAACAAATTTTGTATATACTTTCATTTACTGTCAACATTTCTTTCCTTCAACCCCTCACTTAATTTTTCAATATAAAACTGCCAGGTGATGCTTTACAGACAAACAAGAGCATTACATAATTTACAGGTGGCAGTTGCTTTTGTTGTAGATGCATTAACTTCATTCTTAGAGAAATACTTCCACCAGTAAATACTTTTACTTTTACCGTCAGTTATCTCGCTATTACTTATTGAAGATAATGAAGCAGACTCTTGTGAAGATGAAGACTATGGAACGGATTGAGAATGCACGATAAAACGATCCATTTTTATGAAAAGTTAGAGCAATACTAGATAAAACCTCTAGTATTGGAAGGTTTTATCAATTTACAGGCATAATACTGGTATTCCCCGAATGAGCGAACGCAGTCGGACCACTGACCTAAAAACTAACGTAAAGGTCAGTGAACCGGACGGCCGAACTTTGCCGATTTCGGGGATTCACCCTATCGATTTTTATTTGCCCGCGGGTTTTATAAAACAACGAAATTTATCAGTGTTTTATAGTTGAGCCCTGTTAAACAGTAAGAACTGTTATATATCAGTATTACATTATACAGTTTTACCTTATTTATATAGAAAAAAAATTGACGACAACATTTTATGGCCGATATCGGTATCGGCCTTGTAAAATCGTATCGGTGGATCCCTATTAACAATTTTTTATATTTCAATGTATGTGAAAATGTAATATGTATTTTCTAATGTTTACAAATGTGTATGGCACCAGCAAAATATTGTTTTATTTATTTATTTATAAGGGCACCTAGATGCTAAGGTTCTTTATTTTCTGATACTCTTATTTATTAAGCAACTCAATAGACTTCCATCCAAATTTTGTTTTTTTTATTCTGAAGAAAGGTGATTTACAATGTTACATGAAAAGACAGATCTACAGTTTTTAGTGCTCATGTGTGAAGTTTTCTATGTTTCAAGTTTTAGTTTCAAAAAAGTTGATACAGCAAATGACGAAAACTGTTAGTTAAGAGATTATGAAAGAAATTGAAAAATATTTTTCAAAAAAAAAATGCCCGACCTTAAATTGTTTGCCTGTTTTTCCCGTAATCAGAAGTCTGAAGTACGTCTTGTCATTTTTTTGGAAATTGAAAAAATTATCAGATGGTTTGGTGGTTTAAGGAGTGGGGGTATTGTATCCCCGGTGCGTTTTTTTCTAGCTCGCTCTGTTGAGGTCATGAGGAACATCGGGGCATCGGTTATAGCCGGAAATTATGGTAGTAGATTACTATAAAATAAGATCAATTTTGACTTTAAATGCTCCGTACTTGATATTGAAAGTATCAATACTGTTATGAATTTTTTTGTAGGTAGCGCGTATATTGTATAATTACAAGCAAATCAAGAAGATAAAAGGTGAAAGTTGAATATACATAAACAAAAAAATTCTCAAGGGGGTACTTCTAATAAAAAAAAATACTTAGATATTTTTTTCATATTCTTTTAAATCACAGAAAGTGTCAAATTATTATTTAAATCTCCGTAAAATTACCTTACTGGGATGCATTTAAATATTCCATACACACATTTGGCACCTTCTTTTAATATAGACTCGGAATTCGGTTGGCGTGCTATATAAACAAAGTCTTTCCAGGATCTGGCTTAGCCCAGTGGTAGAGTTTCGGAGTACCGATGTGAAGGTCTAGTGGTCGAATCCGTGTTCAGGTTATGATTTTTTATAAGTTTTTCTTGAACAAAACTAATAATTATTTGAAATGCTGGTTATATTAGGTTAGTCCCAATCAAAATATAAATTTTATATTTTACAACCTGCCCAATGGCTCAAAATGTGTCACTTCATGCCCCTTGCACAAAATACTATTTATTTTTACGGAACTGTTTTTTAACATTATAAACATTTTTTTTTACTGATGATTTATATTAAAATAACTGTTATATGTATGTAGGTAGGTATTTTATAATTTTTTAAATGTTTTTTTCTATGCCTTTCTTTTACATATTACTAAATAAACTATTGTTGAGTACAAAAAAAGTTATGCTGTTTATATTAATTTTGATTTGCTTGTGCACTTGATTGAATTGATAGAAAAAGTGATAAGGCGAAGATTAACATTGAATGTTTGGTGACTAGGTGTCATTCTGGTAAGGGCATGCAGGCTTACCATTAAGACCAGATTAGGGCAATCTATCAAGGAGTTTGTCACCTTGAAGAAAAGAAGTAGTTCATGGTTTCTTCTTTAATAAAGTGTTAGCAGATTAAGCTTTTTACAGAGATTGTTGTAATGAAATTTGGTGTCAATGGAAAATTTTTGATGTATGTAATGAAGAAACTTTCTTTGTACTTGTTCAATATTTTTTAGCAAAATAGCAAAAAAGTCAGTTTTTAGTACTTTTCAAGGTTACTTTTTTTAGAATAATTATAATGTAGATATGGACAGCAGCAATATGCAAACTGTAATTGTGAGTGACGACAGTGTACTTACGGGAGAAGAGAACAGTAATGAAATGATGCAATCACATAATATGGCATATGGGACGCAGGTATAGATTTCTTATTATAATGATGATTAGGAGAAAATTAAATGTAGGAGCATGCTATATTATAATCAAATTCTAAAGAAAAACTATTATTCCAAAAGAAAAGCTTGAATTAATTATCTACATAAATTTGAGTTTACAAATAATAATAGAAATATCTAGTAGTAGTATATCTATTCTACTTAATTTTATTTTTCAACATATATTTTTACCAGATTAGTTTAAAATTTTGGTGCTATGTACAGATTTAAAATTAATTGTTTTGACACTTTGACATCGCTCATTGGCGTGCGAACCTAAGTGGGAAAAACGGGGTAACATTTTCTGAAAAAAATGTGAGATAGTGTTTTTTCTGGAAATGTGGATTTTAGATCCTTATTCAACATGATCAATTTAAGTTGTAATTTGAATAATAAGACATTAACAAACATAATATCAGAACCTTGAAGAACTCAAACGTTTTTTAAAGTATGTCGTAGTGCAATATTTTTTTCTAAATTCAATAAAGATAGTAAAAATAAATAAAAAATTAAAAATAGTTTCTTTTGATAAAGGCAATGACTTATGAGAATTTTGCCTTGAAATGAAAAACATTTTTTTTTTTGATAATTTGCATCTTTGAAAGTCTATGAAATATTTTGATGAAATTTAGTTTAGAGGGGTTCCTGATGATGTTGAATAGGAATCTAAGATCAACATTTCCATAAAAAAATTTTTAATATGATTTTCAATAATTTGACTCTTTTTTCCATCTAGGTTCGCACGCCGATAAGCAATGTAAAAGCTGATGACCGGTTGCAGAAAACCCAATTCAAGTTTAGAATATTTAACAGAATGTCAAATTTGACAGCGACTTCCTAGATTTCTGTAAGAAACTTGTCAAATCCGAAAGCTCAGTTAAACATTCTAAGCAGCAATTAAGTTTTGTGCAATCGGGGGTTAGTGTGTAAAACAATTAGATTTTAAATCCATTCATAGCACCAAAATTTGAAACTATAATTTGATAACTAACTGGAGATACAGGTAGTCATCTCCTATAAATTACAAATACATATTATTTTAAAGGTGTTTTATTGTTTACAATTGAGTTATTATTTATTTGCTTGTTCCCACTTCAAAGATAACGTATTTGTCCAGCTTCTGTTGTGCAAATATAATTAGTCAAATGTTCTAGTGTCTATGATATAGTTTATTATAGAGCACCCAATATTTAAATAAAAAACCTCAAACCCATCAATTTTTTTCCACATTTTAAAAACATTTTTCGAAGGCAAGGGGACTTAAATAGGAACGGCATGAAATGAAACATTCCATTTCTTTTTTTCATTATTAGCCATGTCTTGCCTCTTTTAATGTATGGGCTTATGTAGAGGAGTTATGTGTTTAGTATTTCCTATATGTATTTCTAACTTCAAACAATTAACAATTGTCTTTTTAACTTTGGGAAATGAAATTTTTCATTAATTTTCTCTTTATGTCAAAGATTTAGATTTTACACCTTTCCAAAATCTCAAATTTTAACAGGTATTCCTTGAAAACAATCAGAATTTTACATGAGAAATGTGATATTCTATTTAAAAAATAGAAGATCTTTAATAATTACTACAGTTTTGAAATAGACTAGAATGAAATAATAATTATATCAATTCAACAAATGTTCTAGTATTAAAGGATGTTATAATAATTTTCTTTTATGACTACATGTATATGATAGAATTTGTTTTTTAATTTCCTAGGAAGAAACAGAAGATGCTGACAATGATATGGAAAATGATCCTTACCAAGAAGATGATTCTGAAGATGGTGAGGAATCCACTTCTGCTAATCACGAAAAACCTGTCATAAAAGTAAATAAACAAAATATTTTGCAGTTTTTAATTACTTTTAAACTTCTAAACACACCCTTTGAATAATTAAAACAGTTTTTGTTTTCTTATAACTTTTTAGGACAACATGATAACTGTCCCTGTAATATCAACACATGTAATTGATACTACTCGAGGGGCACCAGTTTTAGGACTGTCAGTAAGCTTATACAAGTTGGTAGATGGACGATGGACATATATTAATGAGGGTTTAACAGATTCTAAAGGTCGATGCTCAAATTTTTTTAAAAAAGCTAACAACTTCTCTTCTGGACGTTATAAGTTGCATTTTGATGTGGACAGATATTTTGAGGCTAGGAAACAAACAAGTTTGTTTCCTTTTATTGAGGTGAGTAATAAAAACAAGTCATTTTAATTAACATATGTAAGTATATAATATTCAGTTTGTGATTGTCTTTTTTAAAATAATTTATTTGCAATGAAATATTAACAAAAAAATTTAGCATGAAAACCTTTATATATGTATATACAGGTGTGCTATAAGAGTTGTTTCAAATGTACAAGGAAACCTTGTCTTCTTTTTATTTGTGACAAAATTCAAAATGTTAACAACTGTGAAAAATAATAACAAACATGTTAAAACAGGGACTTAAAAGTAAAAAAGAAAAACACATGCAGTTATAATAAGTGAAATAAATAAGGCAATGTCACTATCATCTTCAAATTATAAAAAAAAAACAAGAAAAGCACATATATTTCAGTGCAACTCCCAGTAATTCTAGTTTTTAATTTCAGATTGTGTTTGACTGTGCTTCATTGTCAAGATACCACTTTCCACTGTTGCTTGGTCCAAACAGTTATTCAACATATAGATCTACATACGATGATTGAGCAGTTGATATTTTGTTTTGATATTTTAATTTGTTTATATTATGAGTGGTTAACATATATTTATTTGTAAGACAATTTATTGTCTTATTGTAGAGATACTTTCCTGGCTAACGTCTTATTCTAGGGATACTTTTAAACACTTTTGTATTTTAGTTGTGAGAATTATGTAGATTATGTAAATAAATTATTACAAATTAAGAAAATATACATGTAACGTTTTCTTGTACCTAATTTAAAAAAAAAAACGTCATCATTGTCTGCCCCTATCGACCAAAAAAATATTGCCATATCCAGACAGAGAGCAACTTTCGAGCCATTAGTAACTGATTTATCATCAAGGGTGGCACTTACTTCGTATGAATCTATAATGTTAGTTCCATTTGCTTTATCTACTTCTTCCTTTTCCTTCATGATGTTCAGTATGAGGGCCTGGATGATCTGCCATTCTCTTTTCATCCTTATCATTGTGGTTATCATGTTCTGTAATGTTAGTCCTAAGTCCAGTTGAATGTTGGTCTCCTAGTGCGTCGATCATTCAGATAAACTATGTGTGGCAGGTCCACAGCATTCCAAAAACTCAGTGTTGGACGTCGCTTATCAAATGTGGCCGAAACTCGCTTGATCTTCCTATTGAGTCCGGTCTTTTCTTAACTATTTTCAGTAGCTTTTTTATGCAGTTTATTTTCCCATTTCGTCGTCAAAATTATATCCATTTTTCGTTATCGGGTGTGGCTGAGCCGGTGAGCACCTCCTAAGGGGTGGTCCCACTGCTACGATTAATATCTTCCATCGACTTAACCATTTGTTGTCTTCGCAAAATCTGTGCGCAGCCTCTAATTAGCAGCGGACGAAGGGGTTGGTTACCCGTTCTCTTGCTGAGGTACTAGGCTTTGGTGTGGGGAGGCACGGAAGTAGGCAGTTGGGTGGGAGAGACTAGGGTTGCTGTGTTGCGCATCACCGCCCTTTGAACTCCAGCTTGACCTAATCTAACCTAGACTAACTTTATTAAGATCGGATATATTAAATGAAGAACAAATTCTGCAATATTTCATTTTGTGACAAATCAAATTCAATATAGCTGTCTTCTGTTTCGCGATGTGAAGAACCACTCAGAAATCTTACAGAAAAGTGCTTTCGTTAAATGTTAAATTCCTCAAAAAGTTAAAAATCTAGTTTGTAGTTTGCAACCGTCTCAGTAAAAGATTTTCTAGATACAGGGTTTAAAACGTTGAAAAATGTTTGAAATAAAACATGAAAAAAAACAGATTACACAAAATATATGTTTATCGTCCTTGCAACTTGCCAAACTGCTCTACGCCTGGGGCTTAGTTAGAGCTGGGGCGACCCCCCAGATTATTTACACCTTATTTAATTTGGAGACGTTTATCCCTAGTATCGAAAAACACGTTTTTACGTCATAGTTTTGTATAAAAAAAAGAACTTCGATAGTAGTTTGTGGTATAAGAACTAAAAATCAAACATGGTATAGGGATGAGTTGATTTTATTATTAATGTTAATATAAAACGCTACTTGTCTATGACCTAATACAGCGTTTAAAGTACTACTCAATTTTTTTGGATTTGTTAAATTTATAAGATACAATACGCTTATAATGGTATGATACGTATCGGATTTAAATTCGTCTTTCAGCTGCAAATAAATACATCGAGATCGGGACACAGCATTCGGGAATCAAGTAGTTTAGATATATAGTTATGTTACAAACGTTTGCAATTGGTGTAATAACTGGTTGTATTTGGTATTTTTTACTTGCTTAGTCGATATATAATATATGATAAACATACATTAGCTAAGGAAATATACAAAAAATAAACTCTGCTTAGGTATATAACTATAAACACTAAACGTAGGGTTGCAACCCTCCCGATTTAGGTGGAATAAGCATTAATTATCGTTACAATGACAGAAAAAAAATTATAATTTTATCAATTTCGTTCATGTAACAACGAAATATAGCTTGATGAAAACGTACACCTGGGTGACTCCACAAGTGTCTCGGCTAGGCCAGGTTTATTGGATGCTAAACAAGATGAGATGTTTTTTATTGCTTTTTAATTTATTTTAGAGGACGTTACCCTTCCTACCGAAAGAACTAGCCTCCCTTTTTCCTTTCTATAAATCTGGCAACCTTAACTAAACGTCCAGGAAACATGACCAAATTAGCTGGGCCCGACTTCTCTACCCGATAGAACGATTAGAATTAGAACGAAGTATTATTAAAAACAACGTCACTCATGTTTGCAGTTCCGCTAAAAACCCAAAAAACTTTGCAGATGTACCGCGCAATTCTGATTTTTTTAATATGGTCGAATACGGCCAAAAACGCTGCTTCCGGGTGAACATTGTGATCCACTCTAAACGTCTTTAAGCAATTGGCTATATGTTCATAGGCTAGCACATTTTATGGTTATGCAGTTAGTCATACCTTAGCCGGTTTTAACGATTTTTGGTACACCGGTAGAATTTGGGCCGCTAATCACGATTTCAAAGTTATATTTTTTGACGACTTTTCTTTGGGTTATACGTTATTAAAGGTTTCAATCTTATAACACAGTTTTTGACCTTTTACTTCAGTTAGCAAGTTTGCAGTATATTGTTTGAATATACAACTAAAATATCAGTATAATATATATTTGTGTTTATAACTTTATTTCTCTCAAAAATCACTTCAACAAAATCATCTGTCTGTCGCTAAAACTGCAATATTTAATATTTTTCTACTCGGTCATACACCTTTAAGGCTGCCTCCATACATATGCGACGTCAACCATGTTGAACTTGCATGGGCAGGAGTAAAAAAATATATTCGAGAGCGCAACACCGGTGAACTTTGAATTAAAGATTTAAATAAAATAACACTAGAATCGATTGACTCAATATCGGTTGAAAATTGGAAATCGTATGTTATAAACATGTTCGTTCTATTGAAGATAAATTCCCATGACAAATTGAAACGGTTATCGATGATTTAGTTATCACACTGGGATCTTCAAGTAGTGACGACAAAACCTCATCATTTTCAGAGGAAGGCAACGATTTAGAAGGAATCGAACGATTAGAATCACAGCCGTCAACCTCAAAAATGACTTAGTTTTTTTCATATATTTTGTAAAATTGTTCATAAAGTAGCTGTCAATAAACTGCTTCAAAATAATTAATTTTCTGTTCAATACCGGGTGTCAAAAAATATCTAATATTTCAATTAATATTTGAAAAACTACACAACTCATATTTTTCCAAAATTAACACATCAATGTAGTTATAGTAGGGAAGCCAGCACTGATTCCAGTGAACAAGATTTATCAAAATTTTAACTTATGCAGTTCGACTTTGGGCTTTTCGGGTATGCCAAAAGTGACCGTTTGTCTCCGTCTGTCATATTGCTTTGTACAGGGGGCGTCATTGTGAAGTACTATACAGGGCGTGTCCTAATTGCGTGCTAATGTTAAAGGGGGGTGATTCTTGGACTTTTTTAAGAAAAATGTTTAATATGAACCTAAAAGTCTTAACTTTTAGGTTTAGTTTTCTTTTTGAACTTTACCATCCTGTATCTCAAAAGTCAAGACTTTTAGAACATAAAAACACCCCCTTTAACATCAGCACGCAATTAGGAAACGCCCTGTATAGCACTTCACAATGACGGCCCCTGTATAAAGTAATATGACAAACGGCCACTTTTGGCACACCCGAGTAGCCTAAAGTCGAACTGCATAAATTAAAAATTTGATAAATCTCGTTCACTAGAAAAAATATATTTATAGGTAAACCGATCAAGAAAAATCAAAATTAAATTATTTTAAATTTCGAACGTTCGCCGTTTTTACAACATAAAAGAGGTATAGAAGTGCGGTACACGAAAGAAAACAGACAAATATAGATAAAGGTTTATTAAGCATAGTTACATTTTTTAATCATCTGAAGTGCGTATAGTCAAAAAGGAGTGCCATATTATTTAAAGAACGGCGGGACACCACTGGTTTAAAGAGATTTCTTTGCCGACCTTCCTAAACCGGTTGACTCTGCCCGGTGTTCTTTCGTGTCCCGCACTTTACGTAGCTCGCCAGACTCCGACGTTGCCTTTGGTTTGTTTTAGCGGAATATAAAATAAACACCCATGCGGTGATTCGAACACATATACCCTACCTCGTAGCCTTTTTAAGTTCTTTTTAACAAAATTTATAATTAATAAAAATGCGTATTAGGTTAGGTTAACTGTTAACTGTAAAATTTTATTCCGGGTCTATAAATAACAAGAATATTTTTGTAACAAAACCTATCCCGTTAGCGTTAGGGTAACCCAGGTTCGACGACAATATCGTCACTAATGCTGTATAAATAATAACATTACAATTCTGTTGGCCAAGGAAAAGAACTTTGGCAACTTTGGAGTCTGGTGGAGTGTGTACCGTTACATGTGTGTCGGTGGCCACTGACCATTGTCATTCAAAGAAGAAAATTAAGTAAATTATCTACTTTACTCATAAAATGAAAAAATTATGTAGATGATTTGTGTACTGACGGGCATTAGGTTTATTATATATTAATATATATATTGTGAACCCCAAATGTCTACAGCCAAGCTCTTCACTGTCGGGAGACAAATGTGTTTATTGGGACTATTTTTAAGCCCGATGTTGAAAAGCCAGCCAAAGTAGCAAGAGCCATAATTAAAAAGATAGAGATAAAGTTCACCACTTCTACAATAACCTAATCGCATGTTTTTGTGAAAGAAGTACAAAAACCGGAATAAAACAATTTTGTAAAAATAAGGTAAATTATCATTTATCAATTTGTACTATGAAGCTTCTTACTCACAATATGTTGACATCGAAATGTATACGAGGAGTCAACTTAGGATACCCTTTACTTATTAATGTAAGTGAAAATATATTAGTTTTCTAAACCTAATTTGCAATTAAATATGCATGAGGCATCACACTATATACTCATTGCGATACGTTGTTACAGACTGTACGTAACTTGAAACTTCTCACACATAATATGCTAACTTCAAAATGCAAAAGAGGCATCTTAATTGGTTATCCTTTAAACATTAATGTAAGTAAGTGTGAATATACTATCTATGTATAAATGCATATCTAAAATAGATTATGCAAAGATAACTAATACAAATCTCCAGTACCAATGTTGTAGCATTAGGAAATACTTGCAATTAAACGAGGGTTACAATTGATAAAATGCTACCCACGTAACATGTCAAAGTAGGTATTCACACCCTGACGTCGGCTTCCCACAATAGTAAAAGGACTGTTTCCCAACAGATTTGAGGAATCAAAATTTTAGTTATCCCAACATCAGTGCCAATGTTGCCACAGGGATCTTGACTTAGACTACAATTGTAAAACAGCTAGGCTGGATTTGGCAGCAAAATAAATTGTGCCACCCTCACAAGTCAGTTGTTAACTAATTTTATATTAGTCCTACAAGAAGATTAAGTTTTAACTTTCTTTCGATGACTTTCATTTTCCTATTTAAAATGGTCGAGGTATATTACGAAAGTTGCTATATAAAGTAAAATAATTGCACATCTAATTTTACATTATACAAGCTGGATTTTAAAAGAATTGCCACTTTACTGTTAAACAAGTTGATAATATAGCTAAAAAATGTAATTGCATTAAAAATATTACTGCTTTTATTGAAAAAATATGAATATAAAATAGAAACTTTAGATTTAACAACATCTATAACTTTTTTAGCAAATAATGTATAATTTTATAATTAGATATATTTCATATCAATCTTGCATAATGGTTCCTTTCATTTTGCCTTTGTGTAGTTCAGAATTGGAGGAAATTATGAGGATCAAAATGCACAGCCTTCTTACTACTTCTGACTTCATGTTGGCCATTTGTGCTCTAAAGGACTACAGTTACGACTCTACAATACTCAACATGTGTGCGTCCTGCATCTTTTATTCTCATGTTTTTGTGCACCTAGAGATGGCGATAATTAAAAACTAAACCATTTGGCAATGGTGTTGAAGGTCTCTTAAAAAAATATTTGAGAACTTTTTTTAGAAGAATACTTTGAATGTTATTAATAATTAATATAATGTGGAATTCTGCATAAATTCTCAGTTAAAAGTAATGACCGTGGTTTAACATTGCAGGACTAGGATGGAAAATTAGGGCTCTTGGTGCAATGTTTCCATGCAAGTATGTTTTAAAAATCTCCTCACGCTTCTTGTAAAATGTGATAATGAATTCATTATTTTTTTTCGGTGACGTTTCGTTTTTGAGTTATCCAATCACTAACTAGTACAGCATACCATTGCCGATTTTGATGAACTTTGATCAAGGGTGGATCTAGTCCTAACTTTGTATTTCCATTTGCCTTTATTACAGGAAACTACTAAATGTAAAGTTTACTTTATGATTACAGAATTGATACCATTGTAGGTGACCAAGGGGGGGAGGGTGGTTAATTATCCTATCCCCCTTGGCTCCACACCTGACTTTGGTACACTAATAGATTTTTGAAAGCTGATTTTGGATTAACAGATTTTTGGATGCTGATCATGAATTTGAGGTCTTTTTTCGGCAGAATTTTGTTTTATGGCATACAATTGCCAATTTTGATCAGCCATTCATCAAAATCGGCGTTTATACGCCATACTAACAGTTGATTAACTCAAAAACAAAAAAATGCCATAAAAGGTCTTAATAATCGTGGTCAACGTTTAACTCTTAATCATTAAAATAGATAAACGAAAACAAAACAGTGCCAAACAACTCCAAATTCGTGACCTATAACTCGAAAACGAAACGTCTGCGAAAAATGATTGTGATCAGTGACCTAAAAATCTACCAATGTACGAAAAATCGTCAGAGTCGGCGATGGTACCTACCTAAACATAAAAATTAAAAACTCGCATAGTTGTATGCAATTTGTTTGGGTTTATAGAAAGTTCTCCATGTAAAATACATTTGAACAATTATTTGATTATTTACATCTGTATCTTAGTATTAGTTTTTCCTTACATTACTTTTTTTCACTCCTATAAGTAGTTGATATGCAATATTCCATTAAAATTAAGAATTTTGACTTTTTCAAAATTGATAGAGATAGTTTTTGTAGGCACGTTTCAGAATGGTAGTTTAAATAAATAAGTAAATATGCTGAATTGAATATATTCATGTTTAAGTACATAATATCTAATATAAAAATAATATGAAAAGTTAACTTAAAATTTTATCAGCAATGTTGGTAACTTAAACAAATTTAAGATATATTTAAAAAAATATAAATAATTATTGCATTTTGAAACATAAAAAACTTGAGAATTTAATTTACAATTTAGTTTTCGATTAAAATGGTAATTTTTGCCAGTATAAGTTTGATTTTTACAAAATTAGGCAGTCCAAATCAGTACGTAAGTTGGGTATCACGAATGACAGCTGGCTCCGATAAAAAAAATATGATTTGCAACATTAACATCAATATTTATTTTTCGCGGTTCTGAGTATTTTTTTGTCAATGAAAATGAGTTTTACAAAGGAAAATAAATTCACAGAATAGCAGATTGTTTTAGAATTTTTGTCTTTATTCTTGTTTATTAAATTCCTTATTATTTTTAAATCTTACCTAAATTGGAGGAGATATATTGTTTATAGCATGATCATTTATATATAAATAAAATACAGTAAACAGTTACCCTTCTAGATCCAGCTTTGCACAAACCAAGGGTTTGTCATAAGCAGTAATAATATTGATCTTCTGTTGGATTACTTTGAAAAAAATATTTTGAGTGTGCAAACTAGGCCTTTATTGGGTACATATGTTCACTAAGATTTAGACCTTAATGTGACCCCTTGGAAGTGGTGTTTTGTTTTGATATAAAATTCAATAATCATAGTCATTCACAATTAAGTTTAGTTTTAGTAATATAATATATACTATGTTTAGAAAAAGCAAGAATTAATTTCAAATTTACAGATTAATGTTAGGATACACATCTATTTATAAAATGCTCTACTCTAGACTTTTTTAAAAATAATTCTATAAATTTAATTGTATGTACATATGAGATACTTCAGTAAACGTGTTCTTTATTTATAGGCCTCAGATGTTAGAATAGCTGATGTAGATTTTAATGCTGACTTCATTTCCAAAATAATACCCAAAATAGATTGGCCGGTGCTTTATAGTGCCGCTGAGAGTATAGGACACTCAGATGATTTACCAAAAGAAGCTCCTGAGGATTATGAGAACAATGAGGATTTTTTAAAAAAAGCACACCGGGTATTACTTGAGGTTGAAGTAATACATGGAGAACTGGTGTGTCCTGAAAGTGGAAGAAAATTTCCTATAAATAATGGAATACCAAACATGCTTTTAAATGAAGATGAAATTTAAGCTGTATACTTTTTATATAAGTTTTTGATTAGGATTAGTACAAATCATTATTTTAAGTGTTAAATTATATAAGTTGATAATTTTTATTTTGGGAGAAAAATATATGCCACCAAAATAGTAACTTTTAGTGTTTCTTATATCCAACCTTTTACTTTACTTTGTACTATAAAGTAAAATTGCTAAAATTATTATTAAGTATTATACTGAGCGGAAACAAGCATTCTGAGTATGAATGAGCAACTGAGACTTTTTCAAATACTCTTTTAAGTGATTATATAAAACCACTTATTATAAGAGGAACTTCTACATTAAACTACAAAATACTAATACAGTCGACTCTCTGTATAGTGAAAGACCAAAATGTTGACTGAAATTTCACTATAGAAAGTTTTTCACATTATAAAGAAAAAATCCATATATATATTATGTTTTTATATTGGTAATCATTTACTTGTATTTTATAAGGTACAAGCAACAAAAAAAATTGCAAAGTTGAAGTATTAGAAAAGATTTGAAAGCTTAAATATGTATGTATGTACTAAATACAAAATAAAAAGAATAATACAAAATCTGTTAATACATATGTACATACTAGATTTTAAAATTTGTGTAGTCTTGCTAAATAACATTATTATCTACTAGGAAAAATAATCAGTTATTTTGTTTTGAACATTACTTTTGAAAAATAATTGTTGCTCAACAAAATTCTGGCATTTATTCAAATGTTTAAAGATTTGATCAGGTACACTTTCTTGGCGCCTGAGAGTAGGTTCCACAATGTCAAATGCATTTCTTATTTCATTTTCACTAAATAGCAAGACATTCCCCGATTTAAGTTTCTTCTTCATGTTCTATACTTTTTATATTGTCAATTATGTCTTGGTCAGTTGGAAGATCTGTCGTACCAAACGATTTCTAAGAAATCCTCAAGTAAAAAATCTGCGTCGACGGTAGCAGTTTTTTGTAGAATACGCCATTGCCTTTTTAAGATAGAGAGATCCATTACGTCTTCTTCTTTCCATTCGTCAATTTTTTTCAGTAAAACCTGTTTTAGAAAAGCAGTTTTTCATAGTTTTCTGAGAAACATTTTCACTCCATACTTTAACGACTTCGGTTATACACTCTTTAAGGATTATCAATCACTATATGCAGGGCTTTTTACATGAAATTTCACTAAAATGTTCTAGGTCTTGAAAAAATTGCACTATAAAGAGTTTTTCACTATATACAGTTTCACTATAAACAGTGTCAACTGTAATAATAATAATATAATAAATTACAAAGGAGACTTTTTTAAATAGAACACATAATTTTTCTCTGTTGGTTTAAGAAAGATCGATAAACATACAACAAACTAAAATATTAAATATTCTATTTGTAGTTTTTATAATAGTATTTATATATTTTCCATAAAATATATACATGTACTAATTATACACAGGATTACTTAATAGTGGGGGTATTATTTTTTTTTCTATGAAACTGTACAATATTCAATGTTTGATGTGTCTTTTAAAAACAAATGAGTTTAAAATGCTATGCCAAGATAGACGAAGGGTATTCAGTCAGGTGAAATAGAAGTTTACCCTAATTCTTAAAAATATATTTTAGCAATTAGAAGTATTAGCAGTGCAATCAAAAGCTTTCCAATCCTTTGAAAAGTCCAAAACTCTTTTGCTTTGTATCTCAAATGACTGTCTCATGGGTTTGCGCCATTTGCTATGATGCATATCCAACATTCCTCCAATTATTTCTTGAGCGAAATTTCTGGGGAACAATTTTTCATCTTCTATAACATGGGCAAAGCCCTCTTCCATGCCAAAGCTCACAGAAAAGTACGGGAGGCTTTTAGGTATGGCCTTTCGGACATCTCTCCCCTTGAGGGACACAAGTTTTTTATTCTGGGTCCATTCTGTTTCTGACTCATCTATGGCTTTCTTGAAGTATATAGGTGCCATGCCTCCTTCTTCTTTAGGTAACGGTACACATTCTAGAACCATGTGAGGGTATCTAGAGTTAAAAGAAAATCTGCTATAAAAAATACAATGAAGTGATATATTTCTAATATTAATATTGTAAATATTCAAGCATGTAATGGTGTCCTGCTAGGAAACGTTAACAGTTAGTTTGTACTGAGTATTTTTTACAACTATAGACATTCTGAAATGTATACTATACTTATTAATAGTCCTATTTAGTTTCAAAAATATTGTTAATGGTCATTTTATAGAAATTAAATATTTTCATATAACCTCAGTAATACTAGATCCAGTGGGGCTAGTGAAAAACGATGTTCCCAAAATGTATGAGGTGAAGAGAATATGGTCTATTCACTCACACATGAAAAAAAAGAAATGTTTTTTTTTTTGTATTTCCTTTACAAAAACAGCTGTTAACGCAAAGAACTGTCATTAAATACTAAAATATTTTTTACTTCATAGATATGAATATTTTAATAGTTGGTGGGTGAGGGTTATGGAGGATATCCTTTTACCCTTTGATTAAATAAGTTCGCCTATAAAAAAATCATGGATAAAATAAAAGAATTTTGTGGTACTATTTAAGGGTGGGTTAGCAGAGCAACATAGGATAGGAAAAATAATAGGTACTCAAAAATGTAAATTTTTAAAATAATAATTTTTCGTCAATTTAAATTCCACTAAGTATAAAGCCAACCAAAATAAGAATTAAACAAACAGATTAGTATGTTTAAATCTTAATAAAAGACTTCTTTCTTCGATAAATAAATGCTAACAAGCTAAAATAACTTATATCGCTGGTCACAGAAAACAGTGCCAAAGATTACTTCGTTCCAGGCAACAGGAACAAGGAGTAAAACCAGGCACTCAAACTAAGTGCGTTCTCCATCCATACGCCAATAATTACTACAGAACACTAGAACCAACCACGTAGTCTCCACGGGAACAGTGGCGACAATAGCGGTTAACGCGGTTAATTAATTGGCAAAAATTTTATTGTTTACAATTGATCTTATGGTAATTTGGTCTAGTTTATTTCAGTTTATTTGCAAATTTATAATGTATCGTTACTTAATTTTTGCTTTAATCGAACGATTGTTATTTGGACTTTTCTATTTCTATCTATTCTAACAATATTTATGTGGCTTGGAATCAGCTGTTTACGAAAATGTGAAAATTTAATTTAGTAAGGCCTGTTTTTTACATATACTGTAAGGTATGTTTCATTATTGATTTCATAAGTATAAAATAAGGTTTAAGCTTGATAAAAAGTGTAGGTTTTAAACATTATAATAAATCCAAAAACTTAAAAAATCAATTATATAAGTCTATAGGCTATGTCTTCCAACAGGCAACCAATAAACCAATACAACAAATCTAATATTGATTACATCCATTAGGATTCTTTGGTTTTTAAATATCATTTAAAATTAATTTTTATTTGTTTTTAGGGCTTTTGTATATTTGTAACTTAAAGTAAAAAACTTAAAACTCTATCTCTCACCACTGTATTTGGTATCTGTACTTCGAATTTTATTTTTTTTTGTTTTTAGATTAATTGATTATAATTTAAGGTAAATTTGGCTCTTTAGCTCATGCCTAGGCAAATGAATATGTTTAGTTAGTTTAACTTAGTTAACTAGACCTTACAAACAAGGGCTCTTCCACCATACTGTATCGAGTTTATACGAATCATTTTATGCCAGTATAGTACATAACCTGTATGCTTTAATACTTACACTTATGTGTGTACTTTTTAGCTCTGGCGCATGCATTTTACGCAAAATTATGTAAATATATAACAATTATGTGATTTGTAAAATGAAAATTATTATTCATTGTTGTTAAATAAATTGAAAAGATGCAAGCAATGTCGAAGTAAGTTTTCTTCAATTTTTATCTGGGTATATTTAAAATCTGGAAAATTATGCTGTTATAAACTCCCTATTAAATTATGATTCTTCGTGGTAAAATTGCTTAACAGAACATACTGATTATGTGATGTTGCATTAAATTGTTAGTTTGATTTTTAATTAAACATGATATATCAAGGCTTACAAGCAAAAAGCATTAAGTGAACTGTGTTCACATTTGACTTAGTGCTCTTTGCTTGTAAGCCTATGAACAGTATATGAAAATCTTTCTTGCAATACCTAATTTTTTTTATTAAGTTCATACAATATTTGACCGATAAATGTGTCATTGCACCACCATAATAACCAGCCATTTTTGAATTGCTCATGTTTCATTTCTTTTCCAGACATTGACTTTTTCATAAAGCATATTACTATTTGAATATATTTTTTAGTTTGATGGTTCACTTTATACTGCCAATTTAGCAATGGAAATCTGGATACTGCGATCAGAACACAGGAAAACTAGTTCTAATAGCTTTTTAATTATATCACAGAGGCCTCTGCTTTTGAAATGTTTCTTCCTTATTCGAAACAGATTTGGAGACAAATGAATAATGTATTTATTATGAATTGGTGCCAACTTTATATATTTGCCAATATTATTGTTAATTTTATTTCTTCAGTTTTTTTTCATAGGTCCTCTTGTTTTGAAGGTACGTAGCTTACAGTTTCTTAAGAATAGAATGCTACTTGTCATATCTTTTATTTAGATATACATAATACCTACACATTTTTTGAAGAGTTTTTTGCACTAATAAGGTTAATAATAGAAAATTTGTTATATCTTTTTATTTAAATATACTTAATAGTTACCTAAATGTTTAAATTTTTGAACCTAAGAATTAAAGTTAGTTGGTTTCAAAGAGATGTCTGGAAAATGTTTCTTTTATAAAAAATGTATCCTTATACTACCTAGTTAACCCCTAATTTGCTTACATTTAAATAGTATGGCAGGGGAAATTCTGAACTTTGTAATTTTTTTCCTAAAAAGCAAAAAAAGGTAAACATACTTAGGAGATATATGTTTGTTTTCTAAATAATTACTTTGGGTGATATTACATTTATACAAAGTGTAAGAATAGGTCTTATGTGGAAATGTTGTAATCTTAAAAGTGTATTTGAAAAAAAAAATTGGAGGAAAATACTTTTTTTTTTAACATCGAGAATACAAAATATAAAAATAAACGTGAATTGTTGGCAAAAAAACCCACTAAAATAAAAACTCTTGAGTTCATGAATATCTGCATCGCACAGCACACAAACAGCTTTCTCAGTATCACAATTGTCTTTTAAACTTTTAATTTTTTTTTCACTTAATCTTAACTTATTTTTATAACGATGTTAAAGTGGGTGTTTTTATGTCCTAAAAGCCTTAACTTTTGAGATACAGGTTAGTAAAGTTTAAAAAGAAAACATTTTTTTTCATCCCAATTCTGAAGCTATTGTAGATAAGATATAATAGTTAATTACATATGCACGCCACTGGTAGAAATTTCAAAAATTGACTGTTAATAAAAAACGCCCTTTTATGCATAAAAGATGTGTATCAAATTTCACACAATTATTTTTCTATAATAGCATCAGAATTAGGATTTAAAAAAAATGTTTTTTTTTTAAAACCCTGTATCTCCAAAGTCAAGACTTTTAGGTTCATATTAAACTTTTTTCTTAAAAGGGTTCAAGAATCACCCCCCTTTGACATTTGCACGCAATTAGGAAACGCCCTGTATAATACTTTACAATGACGCCCCTGTAAAAAGTAATATGACAGATGAAGACAAAGGGTCACTTTTGGCATACCCGAATAGCCCAAAGTCAAACTGCATAAGTTAAAATTTTGATAAATCTTGTTCACTGGAATCAGTGCTGGCTCCTCTACTATAACTACATTGATGTGTTAATTTTGGAAAAATTTTTTGACACCCGTTATTGAACAGAAAATTAATTATTTTGAATCAGTTTATTGACAGCAACTTTATGAACAACTTTACAAAACATATGAAAAAAAACTAAGCCATTTTTGAGGTTGACGGCTGTGATTCTAATGGTTCGATTCCTTCTAAATCGTTGTCTTCCTCTGAAAATGATAAGATTTCGTCGTCACTACTTGAAGATCCCAGTGTGATAACTAAATCATCAATAACCGTTTCAATTTTGCCATCTACTTCCCAGTATTTATCTTCAATAGAACGAAAATTTTAACATACGATTTCCAATTTTCAGCCGATATTGAGTCAATCGCTTCTAATGTTATTTTATTTAAATCTTTAATTGAAAGTTTACCGGTGTTGCGCTCTCGAATATATCTTTTTACTCCTGCCCATGCAAGTTCAATAGGGTTGAGGTCGCACATGTATGGAGGCAGCCTTAAAGGTATATGACCGAGGTTACGTATAAGACCGTCAATTTTATACTTTTTTCTCTAGGCTTGTTGCCTGATATTACTTCATATAATTGATATTTTCTCTATGTTGGATCACATACAAGATTGTTCGATTTAAGCCACGATATCCTATGAGCTTTTGTAGAGTATTTAGTTGGCACTTTATCTTCTACGTGAGAATGATAAGACGCACTGTCCATTACCACGACTGATTTGGGAGGAATGTTAGGTAGAAGCTTCTCGAGCAACCACTTTTCAAAATTATCTCTATTCATCTGTCCATGATAGTCTCCAGTTGTTAGTCCCGAACGAAAAACTAAAGCAGTACCTGGAACAAATCCGGCATGAACTATAATAAAGCGACTACTAGAGCGGATTCCCCGAACAACACCTATAACACTTTCACTTTGCCAGCATTTATTCACTGTCATATCATTATCTACCCAGGTTTCGTCTAGATACACAATATTGCGTCCTTGCCTATATTGCCTTACAGTTGATAGATATTTCACCCGCCAGTGAAAAATATTTGGTCTCTCAATGAGCAATTTTCGTTTATTTTCGCACTTGCGCCAAACAAAACCATTTGATCGTAAAAGCCGATTTAAGGTTTTATACCAGTACGGAAAATCTGTTTTGTTCTTTACAGCACGAAGTAGTTTGCAGGTCGGAACCTTCTTCAAGTTTATATAAAAATCCTCTATTGTTCGTCGAATTACTTGAAAATCACCATCGTCAATTTTATCTTTGTATGATAATCGGGGTCTTTTTTTACCAGGAGATTTTAAAGGTGAAGTAGAACGTGAGCGATCATTATGTTCTCTTTGAATTTTTCTTACACTACTTTTCGAAACATCAGTGTAAAATGCAGCGCGTTCTGTTCGATTTTGAATTGGAATAGTTAAACTATTATTTTCAGCTTCTCTAGTACAGGCCTCTATAACGCTCGCAATAACTTCACGTGCACCGCTTCGAGTTGTTTTTCCTCTTTTGCTCGCCATCGTTACTTCGAAATAATAATTAAAATTCAACGCAACGCATTTATATAGAAATGAAAACAAATGCTCGAAATGTATAGGCGCCACTGGAAATAGCTAGAATCTTCTAGCGGCAAGTGCATGGAGACTCTAGGCACATCCCAATTACAAGTGGATCAGTGCGAAATTTACTAAATCCTCGATTAATTTTCCGTACCGCTTAGCTGGCGCACTTTATAGGTGAAGCGGCAAACTATTACAACAAATAAAATATAATAACATAAAATTTATTTGCGTACACAAATTTTACTTTTCCGCTTGTTTAAGACTTTATTTTAAGGACCGCCCGGTTTTCTTTCGTGTCCCGCACTTTAATAGCTGCATGTGGGGTCGCATATTGATCCGTTGGATGTTTTCCCATGCGTCATCATTCATATTCAAATAAAATTTAGTAGAGTAAATTGTCAAAAAAAGTCACATCCATTACGGGCATAGATATATTTTAAATAACAATTATAAATTAAATTACCATTAACTAATAACAGTACGTCCAGCAACTACAAATACAACGAAAATATTTTCCTAAAAGAGGCTAATTTGAAAATTAAATGACGCAAACCTTTATGAAAACAAAAGTATGAATATAAAATGATAATAATAATAATCTCTAAACAAATCCTTGGAGTTTGAGGCTTTGACGTGAAATGCCTGCCTTGTGATGTCTTTGTCTAGCAAGCTCGTTTTGATAATTTAATCTTTTAATCATCCTTGATTATAACACATTTTTATTTTTGTTGTGTAAATGTGATAATAATGTACTCATATTCGGAAGACAATATTTCATGTTTCATCCTTTTCTTCTTTTGTTGATTTATGGAGTAAAATCGACAAGAGAAACACGATGTTTAAAAAGCATTCATTGATTGATTACACATGAGTAAAGATTCAGCGGAACAACTTTATGATAAAGAAATAATAAACAAGGTTTGGAGTATTTAGCTTAAAATTTTTATACCTGCCTAGCGATTTCGAAAATTTGATCTTCAGGGACATGACCCTACGTGAGAACGTACAGGATACAACAAATTTTAAAAAATAATTTTTTATATATACAACAAAGTTTTTTCTTTTTCAAAAACCCAGTCTACAAATGTTAAAACGTAAGTGGTAACTTACTTACTTAATTAATGTATTAATTATACTATAGGTATTTAAAGTAGAAATTAAAGACAGTAAACTAGGAAAGCACATGTTTAGATTTGGTCGAGTGTGTTTTAAACTGTAAAATGCAAATAATCGTTTCGTAGTTTTTAAAGTAAAAACGCATGGAATCAACGGGAGAAAGAAGTGTTTCATTTGATTATATAGTAATGGATAGAAGAAATTATTTTGTAGTTACACTGGTTGGTAAGTTTTGTACAGTTCACACCATTCAAAGCAAGGAATAGATATTAAATTGACAACACATTTACAAGTATAATAAAATAAAAAATTAAAAACATATTAACATAAAGGTTGATTAAAATTAATACAATAAATAAGTCAGGTACTAATAAAAGTTTTTATTGCTTAATGTAGGGGAGAATATAAATATGCTAATGGTATCTACTTCAAAAAGTTCTTGTAAATTATATTTTTAGTATTAGAACAATATCTTTTCAGATTGAGGCAATTGTGGTTATTTTTTATTTCTTTTTCAATCTCTAATTCTTCAAGAGAGTCGAGTTCTTTATAATTCTTGTGAATAAAACAATGCAGTAGTTTACTATTATGTTCTATGGAGAATTTGTGGTTATTGTATTTAAGATGATGACCAAAGACTGACTTGGTGTGTTGTGAAACGAGTTCTTTAATTCTTATGGTCAGTTGCAGCACAATCTTGGCAACTGAGTTTATAAACCCCGCTTAATTGTGTGTGCGGTAATTTTTGTTGTTGCCTAAAGTATTTGTGACTTTAAATGATATTCTAAGTTTTCTTAGGGTCATGCACTGGCTGTACCAAGCAGTCATAAGAACCAGGATATCATAGTATCATCAATAGTATGGTGGCCCTCGGTGGAGAGGAAAACCATTCGTTCCAGTCTTGCAAAAGTCCAGAGACTGGCTAGCCTAGCATTAACTGGAGCAATGAGGACGACGCCGTCAGCAGCATTGGCTTGCTAGGGCTGCCATCATTGTCGACTTTCATTAAGAAAGAGGCTATGGCACGACTCTCAGGCAGACTAAGATGGCATAAGGGTTATAGTATCTCAATCCTCGAAAGAGAGGACTGGGAGAGAAACAGGCTGAAGTTCTCCAGAGAGGCAATTGTTTGCTATATGGATGGTTCACGTATGACACAGTTGCAATCCTCTGGTGCTGGAGTTTATATTGAGGCTACACAAACCGGGTCCAGCTTCCCTTTGGGGAAGTTTTCAATGGTGTTTCAGGCTGAGGTATATGCCATTCTAATGGCAATAACGATGAAGGAAGTCATAGCAGCACTTAAGGCACTCGACTCACCCACGGCGGGATCAGTTTTGGTTCAGGAATGTGGTGACAGGCTAGAGCAGTTGGCGCGACGTAAAAGAGTAAAGTTGGTTTGGGTGCCAGGACACTGTGGGATTGAGGGCAATGAGAGGGCAGAACCAGCTTTAGGCATCACTAGGCAGCAGATAAGAACAGCACTCGACGAATAGGCACAACATGAACTTCAACGTGAATGGGGCCAGTCCGGGGTCGGGAGGCAAGCTAAAGACTTCATTGTGAAGCCCGATAAGGGCCGAACAGAGTGGTTACTAGCCCGAGACAGGAAAGCTCTAAATTCCATCGTAGGAATAGTAACGGGGCACTTTCGATTGAGGACACACCTCTTTATGTTAAGCATTGAGGAAGTTTCCATCTGGACGAAGTGTCAGGAAGAGTAGGAAACTCCGCTTCACTTCCTGTGCAGATGTGAAGCGCGAGCGAGACTGCGACGAGATATTTTCGGCACTACGGTCTTGCATAGGGACCAAGTTAAGGATCTTGCATGGAAGGATATACAGACTTACATAGTAAGGACAGGCAGATTCAAGGATGTACACCTGGTGGCGGGTGGTGGTTGAGGGAGGAGCTGGGGTAGACTGAAAGGGCCTTATAGGCCTACCAGTCAGGTCTCTAGACCTCCCCCTAACTACTACTACTACTACTACTATTATTCTATCAATTAACTCAGGTCTATATCCGTTATTGACGGCAATTTGTTTAATTGTATTTATTTCGGTGTTGAAAGGATACAAAGGTACATTAAGGGATCTATACACATAAAAATTTAGTGTCGCTATTTTATGGAGAATGGATGATTAGAGTTAAAGGGGATGATGTGGTCTGTCTGTGTGTGTCTTCTGTAAATTTTAAAGGTTAGTTGATTAGTATCGTTTTTTGTGATGTTAAGGTCTAAGAATTTTATATTGCTGTTCTCTTCCACTTCCATTGTAAACTTAATGTGGGGGTGTAGGGCATTGAGAGAAGGAGAGGCATTGTTAAGAACATAGCGTACAACTGAAATCCCACAATTTATGATAGAGATTTAAGACAAAATAAAATACTACACTGGGAGTAAATGTTACAGGATGAGACAAATTTAATTGAAGTAAATTTTTTTATCTATCTATTTATTCTAAAGTTCAGATGTCTAATCGGATTTTCCCTCATCAATTCTGATAGTAAAGTATGACTCTCTTTACTCCCACATATAGTGTTTCCATAATATCTATATATAAAAATTATTGTATTTCACTTTTTTAAATAAAAGGAAGGATTCATTATAAGGGAATTTCCAGAGAATTGGATAAAATCGGACCGTAAAAAGTAATAAGCATAAATGTATACATACCTGTGAAAGCCAGTAGCAATTTCATAAAATATAGGTTCCTGCTCTTTGGATTCAAAAAGCCTTACCAGGGCTTTTCGAATTTCTCGTATCTCGCACCACTCGTTCTCGTCCAGTTGTGTTACTGAAGGGACATGTCGGATGGGAATTATAAGACAGTGGCCTTCCAATAGAGGTTCGTGGGTAGGTAAGCTTAAGTAAATATAGTCCCCCATTGAAATAATTAAGTGTTTCTGCATGGCAGTTGACTGGATACATTTAGGGCAGTTATCTAAGCGATCTGAAATTTTCTTGTGTTCGTCAATAGCTTTGCTGCGACTAGCCTCAGTCATTTTGTCATCGGATTTCGTTCGCCTGACGTTATCTGCAAACAGATCATCTAAATCGTCATTTTTGCGTATATTTGAAGCAATCTTCATGAATTCTTTATCTTGGTCATTTGCCGATTGGAATTTCTCATTTTCAAACATCTGTTTCAGGGAGTATTTGTCATCATCAGGAAAATATCTCATTCTTTGTTTGTCCTTGTGTGTTTCCGTCGCTTTCTTACGTTGCTTTTTGTTACTTGAGGTGTTGTCATATTGACCTTGTAGTGTAAGAGGTTTGGAATGTCCCTGACGATTTGTTTCAGTCAGCAATACTTCTTCACCTTGTAATTTGGAATCTTCTAAAGCTTTCCTGCCATTATTAAGTTTTTCTTTTAGCTCTTTCACAAGCCTTTCATTACCCATGATCTCTGCTTTTACTAATTTCCCTGCAATAAGATTTAATTCTTTTTCAGTCATTGGGACATCTGTTGAAGCCTGATCAACACTAGATTTCTCATACATTTTGCTAGAATAAGTTTTTAAATTGCTTGCTGATTCTGCATGCGAAACACTCTTTGAATCTGGACCATCAGATCGACTTTTTCTCCATCCTGGTTGGGGCTTCACATAACTACTTTTACTTCTATTGTACCTGCTAAGGAAATTTTTAATTACTTAACATTGAGCTACAAGCAATCAATTTTTTTCACTACTGCTGTACTTTTTTACTGAATAGAGCTAGATGTAACTATTTAGAATATTAAAGTATTAACAGTAAAATGGATATTTAGACTAAAATGTTTTTGAATCTACTAGTATTTAAAGCCTATTTACAAATCTCTCATTGGCCAAGGATTAGAAACTAAATAAAAAAAAACCAAGAGATACTTTAAAACATGTACTAAATGGACAACCTGGTGATATATTAGATTACCATTTTTAAATATTTAAACCAGCTATGGGTTTTCTAGTTGGAAACTAGCTTATTTCAAACTGTTTGAATAACTTACACTTTCAACAAAATTCTTAATTTAAGGAATGTGTACAAAGAGTAAACTTATTGTTCTTCACCTTGTGTCTTACAATCCATCCCTTCCAAGCTACAGTCCTTTAAAGTTTTTTAAAAAAACTAATGTCCATAGCGAAAAATTCACAAATAAAAAATATAACCAGGTTTATACTTATGACCAATTATTAAAAAAAACTGGCCAGCATTCTTAAATTAGAGATATAAATTATAAGAAACGGAAATCGTAAGAAAATTCCTTAATATTTTCAAGAAAAGAATTTAAGGAAAAAAAGTCACTGAAAATATGTGAAAATCTCAAAAAAAAATTAAAATTTGTTAAAACTCGACTTTTCCAAAAAATTTCCAAATGTTTAGGACGTTTCAAACTTTTAAGTTAAAACTAAGAACAAAAATAACTAACCTTAACATTTTAAAAGTCTTTAAATTTGTTATTACTGTTTTAATTATTTTTATGTTCCCCCTAGGAAAAATTTTTTCAGTGATGCAGTATATTTTGCTCATCAGAACTAGTCAAGGAAATACTTTGCTTTTTGCGTGTCTATAAAGTAGGAATCACAAGTCTACTATAAAAGAACTAAAGGAAAAATACGACAGAATGGGACAGAAGCTCTATTAACATATCGTGAGAAACAAGAAATAATAATATATCTGACTTGATTCTTTGCCCATTTTTCGAGTTATTTAAGAAAGAAAAAAAAACAGCTAATTTTATGCAGGCGCTACATATGCGTCGTTGATATCGGGAATTATAATTATTTACTTATTTATTTATTTTATAGGTACTTAACAGATAATAAGCACAGATTGCCATTACCCAATTACAAAGCACTCTTACCTATTTAGTCAAATGTATAACATAATGTAAATGAATAAATACTTAATTATATATATATAGTATTTGATTTAACAAAACTTTTAGATTATGATATTATATAATATGAAATATATCACAATTATTTTGTATTTCATTATATAACATACACATTCGATGTAAGGGTGAGTTCAACTGATAATTAGTATGAGCCACAGTTGGTAGGGTCATCCACCAGTCCATGAACTATTTTATATAAATACAACATATGATTTATCTTTCTACGCTTTTCCAGTTGAGCCAACCCGTACCTTTGAGATAGGTCACTTCTCGAAACATACATATCGTACCTTCCATGTTCTTTAAAATACGTATAAGAGACAAATTTGTTTTGAATTCTTTGCACATCATACTTTTCATTTTGATAATATGTGTTCCATATTACCGAACAATATTCTAGAATGCTCCTAACAAGGGATATATACAATGTCTTCAAAGAGGCTAAATTGTTAAATAAACAACAATTTAGCAAATAAAGTCACATTTCACATAAAGTCAATTTGCTATCAAAGACAACACCGAGATCCTTCATCTCTCCAACACCTCCCCCTGCATGTTATAGTCCATTATTACAATATCTTTTTTACGTGAGAAAGACAACACTTTACATTTGGAAATATTGAAATTAAGTATATTGGTGATTGATTGAGATATCATTTATAAGCATCAGAAAGAGGAGCGGCCCAAGATTGGAGCCCTGAGGAGCCCCGGATGTAAGCTCAAACTCGATAGAGCAATGTTCTCTCAAAACCACTTGATGTCGCCTGCCCCTTAGATAACTATTCATTAAATCAATCATATTTTGGTGAAAACCAAACTCATTTTTAAGTTTAGCAATTAAAATAGTATGAGAGACAACATCAAATGCCTTGCTAAAATCCCCATATACCACATCCACCTGCATTCTCTCATTGAAAGCACTCGATACATCCTGAGTGAGATTTATCTGATTTAAAACTGTTGACCTCTGTCTCATAAATCCAAATTGAAATATTGAAACCCTCCTGGAGACCGAAAGATACATCTGTTTGAACAATATAGCTTCATAAACTTTTGCGATAGCTGACAAAACTGCTGTAGGGCTATAATTTTTTTCATCCATCTTCCAACGTTCAGGAAAGGTGAGAGTAGTGAGGCTCAAGTTAAATAATATATGCAATGGATACCTGAACATGTCAACATAGCCCCTAATCAAATAACCTGGAACACCATCAGGCCCCAAGGACTTGTTAACTTTTAATTTTTTTACTGCACCTAAAATATCTATTGTAGGGCTGTTACGGTCTTCAGCACTGTAAACACTATTAAAATGTTTGGCAAAAGCATCAGCCATACTGCTACCCTTATATTTAGCATCATTTAGCCCCATCTCGTTAGGTATATGCATTGCCTGCTTTTTATTATTAATGAAGGACCAGAATGCCTTAACATCCACACCAATTTCCCTTTGTATTTTAGCAATATATAATCGATAAGCTATATCTATATCAAACTTAATTTTTGCTCTTAGTCTAGAGAATTCATTTCTTATTTCTGGAATTTCACTTCGCTTCAATTTTCTGTGGAGATGTTCTTTCTTATTCATGTCTTTAATGATCTGCCTAGTGAACCAAACGGGATATTGTCTACTCTTCTTTGCTTTAGGTACACAAATGTTAAATATTTCATAAAGTTTCTCATAGAAAGCATTCACTGCACAATCAACATTGGTATGAACCTCAAGGAATTGCCAGTCCACACTCAACAAAGCCGAGTATAATGCTATAAAGTCTGCTTTTTTAAAATTACTCCTTACTGGAACCCTAGTTAATGGTCTATCCCTAGATATGTTCAGAGCAAGCTTTACCTGCAATGTGGGGTGGTGATCATCCTCAGGTACCAAATGAAAGTCGTTACAGAATACTATGCAATCCATGTTTGACACCACCACATCCAATATATGGTTATTTACATTACATATTCGATTCAACTGATCACAATTGTAGAAATTAAGAAACTGTTGAAATATTTCAACAGCAACATCAATTTCACCCTTACAATAAACATTAACCAATTTGGAAATATTTAAATCTCCCAGAATAATAAATTCACAGTCATACAAATGTTGGAGACTTTCAAAATGTTCATACAACCTTTCATACATCACAATTATACAGGTTGGTACAACATAGATAGCTAACAGATATATACAGTTTTGTTATTTAATGCTAATTTTTAGCCCCAAAAAATCAATTTCTTTAATTGGAAAGTCCAGATTAAGTATACATATGTTCAAATAGTGTTTTGTGGCTACCAGCACACCACCACCTCGGGTCAGTCTCACTGCCTCGCAATTCCTATCAGCACGAAACACCTGAAAGTCATTTGGAAAAAGTTCTGAGCTATATACCTCGTTCTTTAGTCAGGTTTGAGTTAACACTATTATGTCATACTCCTTTGTTGTTGCAACTGTGTTGTTATACAGAACATCTGCCTTTGTGTTCAACCCCTAACATTTTGATATATTATTCTTATAACACATTTATAATCAGGAACAGTGTCAGGACAAATATAATTACTAAAGAGCAACTGTCATCGTTGGCACACTGTGAAACTGATTGCTATATTGTATCTTAGTTGATCCTGGTTCTTCTTGCTGCAACAATCTTTTGATAGGATGGGCATTCCATGGAATAGACGGTGTGATCGGTGGGGTATTTTATTTGCAACTGTTTGCTTTGTTTGATTTGCCAACAAACCGTTTGTGCATTTATGTTGTACACTACTGCAATCCCCCTTAGCATGGAAACCACTGCACCTTCCACAAGTTTCATTATTTTTACAGTCCTTTGATGAGTGATTAAATTGACAACATTTATAACATCTAATGATGCTTACATAATCACATACAGGGCATTCTCTAAATCCGATCGCCAGTCTACCTCTAGATAAAATATTTCTGTATGCAACTGGTTCACTCACTTGATAATTGCAAAATATGTTGTTAGCATTTTCTTAAACACCTTCACTTTTATCTCCATGTTTCCAGAACAGTAGTCATATCATATCCAGGCTCAATGCCTGTTACCTTTATTTGTGGATTCTGCTTGCTTGGTATGATACTTGTATAAGCGCCACCGGTTTGATTGTCCAGAGTTTGTTTAACTGTTCCATCATCTTGTTTATCCCTACATTTTATTACAATTGATTCATTTCTTGCTGGTATCATTCCAGTGATGCCAACAGGGTCGATCATATGCCTGATTTCCCTATCAGTGCTGTTACTATTACTTTCTACAGTGGTCTAACAATTACAACATGCTTCCTAGCACCAGCAGCAGCGTAACTTTTTGTATTATTCACTGGAAACGTTGATTTAGAAGTAGTTGTTTCTGGAAACACTTGATGAGTAGCATTGCATTTTTCAGATTCCAGTTTCGAGTCGATTATTTTCCTTAAGCACCAAATTTTTATCAGCCATCTCATTAATTAACCGGTTTAAAATTTTATTTTTATGATTTAATTTTTCATTCTCCAGTCTCAACCTATTATTTTGAATAAAATTGCTTTTAGTGATAAGTAATTTCCTAGTATGGAATTCTATCGCCAATTTTGGTTCACTGGTAGATTTTTGAATGGTGATCACAAATATGAAGCCTTTTTTCGACACCATTTCATGCTCTACTTTTCCATCATCAACTGGTACATGTACTTGAGTACCAATGCGGATTCTAATGATTTTTGCGTATTCTGGTAGACTTTTCAACAACAGGTTAGACGCTGGAACGCGACGGCGTTACCAATAAAGCTTTATTGCTCAAATTCATGTAGTATAGCTCTGAAAATGATGTCTTCACACTATAGCCGGTGTATAACCTGATTCTAACGCAATGCCGATCCATCTATTGCCATACTCCATCCCCTGACCATCTGCTCACCTGGTACCAGTCTATCTAGCCTGGTGCTAACCCACTCTCCAGTTCCTGAGCATCTGCAAAACTGATACCAATCCTCCTACCTAACAGAATATCCATATTAAACTATCAAAAATAGCTACTTTGATACAATTTGTTAAATTTCAATTTTGAATGGGTATTTACTGCCTTTTCTATTCCTATCCCTATTTAAAATAGCAATTGTTAGATGAAATAAAAGTTTTAATGTAATTTTTGAGTGAAATAAAGTTATAAGTTGGAAAAAAAATTGTTTCTTCAATACTTTAATTATGTAATTAATCAAATTCCTATATAATTACTGAAGGAAATAGAAGAAAACCTGAAAAACTGCGTGTAAAGGATTGTGAACTTTGATGGTGGATATTTCGAAAAAGAAACGTCGCTGAAAAATGTTACTTTGGATCCGTGATCAGCGGCCCAAAATTTACCAGTGTACCAAAAATCGTCAAAATATGGATAATATGGCGGAATGACTCCATTTTGAATCTTTTTCTACTTAAGATTTTCCATGATATAAATTTGAAATTTTGGAATATATTACCTACAAATTTTGTATATGAAGTGTAATTAATCCAAAAAGAAATATCACCGCACCCTGAGGCACACATTGCCCTAGGGGATCTATTGTTTCATCAGGTTATTTCGGTTATTATAAATCTTAATGAAGGTTAAAATATCAAATATCTTTATTATTGACACAAAACTTTTCTTGTGTCTATGAGTGATGTGTACATAGAGAAGGGGGCACTAAGGGGGAAAAGAGAGTATTATAAAAAATATTGTTTTTTATGATTTCAATATTTACCAATCATTTTAATTTTTGACAATATGTATTTCTTAATTTCTAATATGTATAGATATTGCTTTTTATATAATATTAGTACTGCGATTTTAGCAAAATTCAATGTGATGGATCCAGTAACCACTAGTTTATTTTATTAAGGATGTTAAAATATATATAGAACTAAAAATGATGAAAAATAAATATTTATAGAATATTTATAGAAAAATAAAACTGACTTAAAAAATATTCTAGTAAGTGCTCTAGTAAGGAAAGCTTCCTTGTGATGTTTAAATCAACAATAAGGCGAACAGCTCTTCTGGGCAGAGTCAAAGATATTAGGAATTGAAAGAGAGGCTACTCCCCACACATGCAAGCAATACTCAAGGATGGGTCTGATTTACGAAATGAAAAGGAACGGCAATTGAGGTGATGTGAACATGCTAGCGAAGACCTTTCTGAAAATAATACCAACGGGCTAAAAGAATCTTTGTCCTCAAGCATTTAATTATTCATTTGAATGGTGTGGGTATTGGGAGATAATTTGTGAGGTAGTAAACATAATTGAGCCTGACTAGTGCTACTGGATAAGGCTCTTTGCTCCCCATTCTATGATTTTATGGAGGTCTTCAGTTAGGGATAAAGTCATTACTCTACACCTATTAAGAGTTTTGCAACTCATTTTGAAAACAGGCTGTATAATAAATAAAGTAATAAGCAGGTAAGGATAGGTGCCAGTTCAGAAGTGTACTTTTCTAGGACTATGGCAGAGGATTTTCTGGTTTTGTTTTGAGAATATGTCATAATACTTTTTTTACCACTGGTTTTCAGAAAACTACATTCCTTATGCTTCAGAAAAGGATTAAAGAGATATTTAACAGCTATTACTCCTTATTATTGAACAATCAGTTATTGACTGATTTTCAAAATGTTATAAGAGACAATAAGGAAATTAACTTGCTATTAATGTAGCTTAATGATTCAGTGTATTTTAATTAATTGATTTTTATTTGATTTTTAGGTTTTGAGTCTAGTATGTATTATATTTATTAAGTATGTATAAAGTATTTCTCATACATTTTACAAGACATTGTACTGAATTGATGATGTGTCTATGAAAATTTATTTTTTCTTGTCATTAATAAACATAAATAAATAAATAATTTTAATTATTTAAACCTATAATAAATAATAAATCTGATACTAAATAATCTTTCAAGAAATCATGGTTCTTGGGATTAGACTGTCTTTAATTGGAGTTACTATCTTTTCATCTTAGATTGGGACACTTCAGGGATCTTTACATCACGAGATCTGAACAAAACGATTGTGTTCAGATCTCATGAAGTAAAGGATCCTAAGTCCAATTGAAGGTGAAACTTCAGATAGTAATTCCAATTTGACACAGTCTAATCCTAAGAACCATTATTTCTTAAATGACCAAAGCAAATGCTTCAGTTCTATATAAGATAATCTTGGGGGTGAGATGCAGCAATTTTTATTAGTTCTGATGTCCATTGGACATTTTAGTAGACAGTTCCTTAAATCAATGCAAAACAAAAAGCTACCTGTAAGAATCATCATCTGAGTCATCATCCTTAGGTTTTTGAAACTTAGGCAAACCATCTCCTCCATCTTTCCAGTATGGATTTAGTTCCCTTGAGCATTTGCTGGGAACATACTGTTCTGATTCCCTTTGTTGCTTCTTGTCCTCTTCTCTCTGTTTTTGGCGATCTCTATTTGAAATTGAAGAAAAACTAGTAGATAAGCTCATCCATTCCTCTCTTTTGTTCTCTTGTTTATCATCTGCTATTTTCTTATATTCATTTTCAATACATACAAATTTGTTTTTTCCTTTTGTACCGATTCCATCACTTGATGACTGGTCTGGACTGCTATGTCTTCTTTTCGACTTTTTCTTATGTCTTTTTTTCCTACCAATACTACTATCCTCTGAACTATCAGTTTCGCTACTCTCACTACTACTATTTCGTTGTTTCTTCTTTTTAATGAATGCTTTCCTTGAAACATTTGTTTTAGGTGAGTGTGTAATTTGTTTTTCAATCAATTCAGCTTCTACCCATTCTTCTTCTGAAGAACTACTGCTATATTTTTTCTTTGAATGCTTCTTATGTTTCTTGGCTTTTTTACTGTGCTTTCCCTGAAACAAAGTACCATTGCTTAACCAAAGCTGCGGAAAGTATATATTGAATAAATTATCCTTTTACAGTACACCACATTTTTAGAAAGTAATCTGAATAAATCTCAACTAAAGAATATACCTGTGTGTGATGTGATGTGTGATGAATCTGATAGACCAACGTTATATTACAAATGGTAAAATTTTTGACGGAGTACTGTGCTAATGCGGCACTAACGATAAAATATAAATTCAAACTAATTATATTGCTATACTTACCATTTCTTACCTAGATAAATCAAAACGTTAAATTAAGTTACTTATACATGCGTCTTATTATGTCGAAACGAAACATAAACAATCATTAAAACTTGCGTTATATATTATGTCTTTATGCCTATATTATATATTAATATTTATAAAAGGAAACGAAATATTTTGTCAACAACGGACAAAAACAAAACGCTTAAGTTTAAGTAGGTTAGGATTTGACCAATGATAATTCTTTATTTGTGTTAATTGGTTTCCGTACCTTAATAGTACGATTTGCCTGCTTGCTTTTCGCCCGGAGCTTAGTCATGGCGACTTTTCCAGATGATTTACGCTTTATTCCAGTTTGAGACTTTACCGGTTGGGATGTCCAGATGGCGAGTTCTAAACTGCCGGTACACCCAGATTAGATAAGTATTGACTTACACTTACCTTCGCCGCATCTGATGATTTTTCGTGCAACGGTAAATTTTCAGACGCTGATAACGAATCCGAAGTAAGGTTTTTTTGACAACTTTTTCGTTCAAAGACATACGGCATCAAATTTTACAATTTTATACACACAGTTTTTCACCACATCTTTTTTTGTCTCCTTCAGTATTTTTTATAGGAAAACTATTGAAAATTAAAATATCAAAATTATATATATTTTTCCATTTTTATGTGACGTTATATTACTCAAAAACCACATCAATAAAATTGTATCCGCTAATTGCTATTTTTAATAAGAAATTTTTCTTGATTGTATATTTTATGTTGACAACCATTGTCATTCGAAAAAATATTCAAAATTAAAATTTGTCAAATTTTATTATTACTGTTTATTATGCATATTTTGTTATATAAGTGGATCAGTATCATATTTCAGTTAAAATTACAATACATTAAGTTTAAGTTAATATTTAAGTTAAAGCTACAATACATCACTAATATAGCTGTAAAGATGATGCATCAGCGCTGCCGCGCTCCGGCTCCCGAACGTCTGCTCACCGGGTACCGATCGACCTATTCAACAAAATATTCATTATTCTTTCTACTGTATCTCCGCTTCAACTAGTGCACCTTGCAGTACGGGGTTACAAATTTTGCCCCCCCCCCCGCGATTTCGATAAAGTGCCCCCTCTTAAAACAGAAAAATAACTGATGACAAAAAAAATCCTTTTATTGTCAATAAATGTAGCACCCAAAGCATAGCTGAAAATATGAAAAATAATGACTAAAACAAAGATCATCCATACTCTCATAATCCCCTTGAGCTCATTTGCAATTATTGGCGGCCTCCTGGCCTCGTGCCCCCCCCCCCTCCCGCACCGCGAAAGTTGACGGGGGTGTTGCTACGCCACTGACCCCTTGGGAGTACTCCTAATGGCACGAAATGACCTTTCCTTTCAAGCTATCCCCTTATTCCTCCTACTCCCGCCACTTACCAGTCATTATGCTAATATTTTTGGTAGATTCGTACAGACGAACTGGATAGAATGCAGGAATAACTGGATCTTACACGTTCACAGCGTATGCTGTCTTTCTAACGGGACATTAGTCTCCCCTTGAGTTTGACGCATCCCCGGAAACAAAGCAGCAAATCCGAACATGCGTGAGGAAGTGTTCCTCCACTACCAAGGACACGTTAGCCGTTGATCTAACTAGTGCAGTTTTAAAATTTTAATTTTATCATAAAAACACTTTATTATTACAGCTTTAATGATAGTTTTATCGACAAACACGACTAACCTAACCTAATGGGGCACATCCAATTAACCAGTAGGTTTTTGTAAAAAAAAATTCTTGTTTTAACAGGCACGGAATTTTGTTGCCGCAAGCCCGCTTTCGTTACAATCAACCTAACCAATCCTAATCCGCATTTTTATTATTTTTATTTACAGGTTAAAAAAAAATTAGAAATAGTCATCTACCGGAACGGAGATCCGAACACTTACGCGCCCCATTTATATACGTGTATCGTACCAACTAACTAGGATAACTCACGTTAAGCAGTGAACATTTAATAAACTTGTTTATACTCCGCGTAAATAAACCTATGTTTTGGCGAAAAGCCGCTCGGGGCGCTAATGTAGAAACTTTTGCTCGTATGACCGCCTGATATTTTTTCACTTTATTATTGCTTTTCCTTAAGGAATTCAGCCAGACCAAGTTGGTAGATTGCCATTTTGCCAATTAAACCGCATATGAGAGCCGCTTATCCTTTGGACGTTATGATTATTAATTTTTCATAAAGATTTTGTTAATCTATGATCTTTGATTTTTAATATGTCTGATGCTACAGGTTTCACACGCATCACCAGTTTCTTTTAAATTTCTCCCGAAACTCCTCGATCTCAGTAATGAAAAGGCCACCTTATTCACGGTATCATGTAGTAGTGACATATAAATTCGCAGATAAATTCACTAACAACTAGAAATTTTCACATTCAAAACATTTTGGTCCCTTTCTAGCCCATATAGAAAAAACGAAGCGCGACAGCGCTATTTCTGTAGCTCCATACAGTTGAGCAGCAACATTACTGCCAATACTACGACAAGAAATTATCCATCATTGCCCCTTTTAATGCTTCATACTTTATACCTATATATTAATAAAGATATTTGTTTTCAATGGTTTTATTTTGGAAAATCTAAATATAAATTTAATTTAACTTCGTTTACTAAATATTGTTCACTTAGTTTGGTCCTTGTTTTATATCAATAAACAAGGCTTTGGTGCTGGTAACTGGTAACAGTAACTAACAATAGACATAAGTGGATAGGTAAAAAAATTAAGAATCAAGTAGTTACAAGTATAATAAATGTATGTAAATCGCAGACAAATATTATGACGAAGTTTGCCCTTGTTCTGCAAAACACAATAACGGGCGTATTCACTGAAATGCGCCAAAATTTAGCGCGAGCTAGCGACAGGACAGATAAATTATTGGTTGCATACCCATAAAATGCATTTTCTCTTTTTCCTTACAGTGCGCGATACACAAATACACGGTACGTTATTAGTTAAAGTTGTGCTAATGTGCTACTAGAGCTGAAAATTCGTAATGTTTAAAATTATATTTCTGGGTCACTTTGATTGTGTGCTACCGCATTAAAAAAACTCCGGCGATCGGATGATTATCAGGCGATTGGCAACATTGAAGCAACTATATACGCATATACCGGGTGACCACGAATGCATGTAGCAGTCAATCGTAGTTTTATCTTTGGAGGTATCAACTTGAAACTTGGTATACTTATATAGTTAGATATATTGCTAATTTTGAAGGCTAAACATTTTTCTGCTCATTTCCGGAAGTCACCCTATCTCCAGTGGCGTAGCTATACCCCCGCCAGCCCCCCCGGTGCGGGTGCCCACGACGTTAGGGGGCCCGGAGATAATTGCAAATGAGCCCAAAGGGATTATGAGAGTATAGATGACTTTTTTTTTTTTAGTCATCAAATATTTTCCGGCTTTGCTTTGGGGGCTATATTTATTGACAAGTAACTGAGAGGGGGCCTTTACCGAAAATCGCGGGGAGGCCCAAAATTTGTAGCTACGCCACTGCCTATCTCTGTTATTTTTAATGGAACCCCGTATATTTCTATACACTATCATATTTCATATTCTGCATAAAATTTCCGTTTTAACGACATATCACAAGTTGGCTTTTGTTTTTGAAATGGTGGAAAAACAACAATTTTACTTAAAAAACAAAATGGCTACTATACACTACAGTGCTAATAGCGGTAACTCTCAAAAAATTTGTTTACAATATCAGTATTAAGATGTTTCCTTTTTGTGTTATAAGTTAGTAAAGCACTCGTATTTGTTTAAACAAAAATGTCAAGATTTATATTTTTTTCAAAAAAATCTTTTTTTAAATCAACTTTTCTCGAAAATTTTAAATAGAACCTACATTTTAATACACCTAATCTCAGACTAATACCTTCTATTCCATATAATATTCGCAATATGGTCTCAAAATCAATCGAAACAATTTTATTTAACACGTTAAGCGCCATTTGAATCCTTTTGGATACAAGTGACCTTGATCTTTTTGGCCATTTGTATCCAAATAGATCTAGAGCAATACTTTCACTTTGGGGTGGCTGCATTCGAAAAGATACAACGCGTGCATTTAAATGCATGGAGAACTAATAAAGCATGGCCCGTTGGTCCAGAATATGTTTTTGGCCAACGATTTTTGTTTTTTTTTCTTGATAAATAAATTATGGACATCTTAGAAAAAGTGAACATACATTTTATTTCAAAAACCAATAACAAATCGTTTCTTTATGCGTATTTACGAGTACATGAATAAACAAAGTTTTATAAATTAATCATTATTATATAAGTTCTGATTTATGGGTACTGAAAAAACATTTCAAACAAAAAAATTTGTCACATGCACTACATTTGTGACGAGTTTGGGAAGATTTCGCTTGGGCATATTTCCAATTGTGAGTATTTTTTAGTTTTTCGTAGCAAACTGAACATCTTCTTTTTTTATCGTCATCAACTAAAACATGATTTATGTTCATTTGATTGTGCTGAGGGAGTGGTTTTGATAAACATTCTTCTAAAAGTTGAGTAACAACTAGTTCTTTGAACTTAGTGATGGACATTTTTTTCTTTGTTACTATCTGATGCACACAATAGGCGTTTATAAGTGCAGTTCCAGTTAGCAGTTCTACTGCTAATTTTCGGTACCACTTGACCCCTTTGCGTAAACTGGTAGAGTACGCTTTCAATTGATCAGAAAGATCTATAAACGATTTACATTTATTGTAATCTAATATTATTGTTCTTTTTGTTTTTCTATTTGCTCTCTACGTCTTGTTACGGGAGTCATTGAATTGTCGTGTTTAGTTGAGATTACCAGAACATCTTTTTTGTCCTTCCATTTCAAAACAGTACAGCCTGTATTACTTTGTGAACTTGTAGATTGATACTTTTCCAACTTCGCCTTCACAACTTCGGTAGGATTATTTTTTCTGTTTGAACGAAGTGTACCCACTAAATGAGTTTTCCTTTTTTGAAGCTCGTGTGCTAAAGATACGCTACTATAAAAATTATCTGTGTAAACAGTCCGCCCCATGTCAAGTAATTTTTCTGACAACTCCAGTACAGTTTTAGTTGCTCCGGAAATGTTTTTATCGCCAGTTTTGTCCTTGCCACAATATACCTTCAGGTTATATGTATAACCACCCTGAAGACACAATTTGTACAATTTTATTCCGAATCTGTGCCGTTTATTCGGAATATATTGCTTGAAACTTAGACGGCCACGAAAGGGAACTAGTGTCTCATCGATACAAAAATTTTCTTCTGGTACATAAGCATATTGAAATCGTTCTACTAGCATATCTATCAACGGCGAGATCTTGTAAAGCCGATCATTTTCTGGGGGATTGGAGTTGTCACAGAAATGCCATGTTCTTACAAGTATTTCGAACCTGTTCCTTGACAAAATGGAGTTTATTTTAGTAGTGTATATATCATTTTTTGACCAATAATCCCTGACTTGAGGCAACCGGACAATTCCCATCCATAATAGTGCCGCCAAAAAAATTTTAATTTCATCATAGGTGGTATAATACCAACTTTTTATGCGAGCATGAGGTAGAGTATTAGCCTGAGACTTCATATGTTGTGCGTATCTATTTGTTTCACTTACCATATAGTTTATCAGGTCATCACTTACGAAAATTTTATAAAAATCTACTTCTTTTTTTTCTTTGAAGTTGCTCGATATATCTTCATTTACGCCCGGTTTTGTTTCGCTAAAATCAAATATTTTCAGCCTCGATAACGTAAATGTATCCCAAGTTAGTGCGTCTGTTTCATTGTTTTCGTCATCTGACATTTCGTTTTCAGTACCGGAATTTTCTAAATTGTCTATGTTTCCTGAACTAATCACGTTCTCTATGGTCTCAATAACACGAATATCGGAAGCTAAAAAATCACAGATAAATAACACTAACAATGAACATAAGACATTGATAAAAAAACTTACTAGAAGTAGACATAGGATTGGAAACATTTCTAGATGTTGAGGGCATATCACACGTTTGGTAAAGATTTCCATCTTCTGTTATGCCGTCGATGTAATTATCTGAAGCTAAACAATACATTATAATTACTTATATAAGAATAAACACGTTTTGGAAACTTACCGGAAGAAATATTCACATTGGATTTTTCTATTTTTTTATTTTTCTCCTTTGTTTGACTTTTAGAAGATACAGTGAGTTTCCTTTTCTTGACAGGGATGTCCTCATCGCTTGAACTTTCGCTCTCTGACTCATTTCCTTCATACTCCGATTCACTGGCACTAAAAGGGTCCTCCTCGTCTGAAAAGTCTATTTCATCCCACATTTTTTGCAAAGCCCTTTGTTCCTTCTCATATGCCATTATTTGCACCAACTATGCCACTCTTACACAAAACAGATGCTATTCAAACGCTAGCCAATTCGCAAATGCATGTAAAAGTCTCGCGACCAACGCGATTCAACAGGATCTAACGTGTTGAAAAGTTGTATCCATATTTATACAAGTGGCCAAAAATGCTAATTCATGATAATTGGCCGCCTGTATCCATTTGGATACAAGAACTTTTTTACAAAAAAAACAAATATTCCGACACGTAGTTTAATAAAAACAGTTAGAAATAGCATTTTTTATTCATTTCTACTAATTTTACCCAGTGGCCCAGCAATTTGATTTTTTTTTAACATGGTGGCGCTTAACGTGTTAATAAGTATGCCCGCATGGTATGGTTTTTGTTCTTAATATTAATAAATAACACAACACGTATATTACTAGGAAAAAAGAACTTCTAACATTTATAAAAAGATACACTTAATAAACATTATGTATCAGCAGTATTAATACATTTAGTTTTCAATGCGCTGTCCTTGTCCCTGTCCATTATGTCATAACCTAACTCTTCTTATTAGCTCTCTTTGGAGGTTCTCTAAATGTTGATGAGTTATACTATCAAGGGCCTTTTGTATGCGTTGCTCTAGATCTTGTATTGATGTAGGTATTTTTGCATACACTTTATCTTTTATGTAACGCCAAATGTTGAAATCCAACGGAGTAAAGTCCGGTGACCCCGCTGGCCATCTAACTGGACCATTAGTATGAATCGAACGTTCTACAAAATGTTCCTTTAAGAAATTTGTGACAATTTTGAATTGTGCGCGGGTGCGCTATTTTGCTGAATAAACACTCGGCGATTGACGTTCAGTGTCAGTTTATCCAAATAGTCCTGTATATGATTTTCTAGAAATTCCAATATTTTTTCCGTTGAGGGGCTCATAAAAAAATATCCTACAAGTTCTGTCCCCACTACACCCAGCCACACATTAACGCCAAACCTTTCTTGGAATCCTGTTTCCCCGATTAAATAGAGTTTTTCCGTAGCCCAGTATCTGGAATTGTTGTTCCTATTGAACATACCCACATTTGTAAAAGAGAATTCGTCCGTTAATAAAATTAAATTATGAAATTGGTTGCCGTTAGCTTCATATTCCAAAAACCACTTACAAAATATTAATCTCCTATTAAAATCATTTTCATAAAGATGATGGTGGATTGCGTATTTAAATGATTTAAATTTATATTTCTTTATAATTTTTCAGGTGCTCTCGCGCCCGATTCCACATTCATTAGCTATTTGACGAACTGACGATGTTGGGTCAAATTCAATATGCTAATACGTTGGTTTCAGCCTCTTCGCTTATTATATATGTCTCCTCTATCTTGCCAATTGGCCTCTTTTAAGGTCCCGCTCCAGCCTAATGAAATAGTTTGACACAGACTGATTTCGATTAGGATACCTTTCCAGATAAAGTCTTAGTGCTTCTCTCGTAGCTTCGCCATAAATCAAGATCATGTCAATTTTATGCTCTAAAGTGTAAATTGGCATATTGGATCAAAGTTTTACTATTTTTTAATACCTATAACCAAATTATAGAACTGAATCTAAAAATACTATTTACACAACAATAACAATAATGCTATTATGTCAAAAATTAAATAATTTATTTTTGTTCACATTTCACTAAACAGTTTTGTACGCTACTCATACAGCTTGGCGAGTTTTTCTTCAATTGTTTTACTCATGGCTGACTGTTATTTTTATTTCATTTTAATACTTTTTATAAAAAAATAAAGCCGTCTTAAAGAAAGGGCTAAAAATTAAAAAATCATATTCTATTTCATCTTGAAAATTTGACTTTATGAAGTCGGTGATAAACTAAAAGACATTTATGTACTGTGTGTCTTGAATCTTCCACGATTATAACGTTTGTTTACTGTCTTTTTTAGTTTGACGTTTATTTCATAAAGTCAACTTGGAATAATTTGTACATTTTAGTGCATTTTTAATCGTTTTTTTTAATCCAATTTTTTATTTCGTCCATTTTAGTTATATTTCTACACAGTTTGATAGCAAAGGTTAGTTTTAAAGTTTTGGAAGCTTAAACTTAGGTTAAAATTTGTGACGTCCCTAATGAAATATTATATATGTGGCAACTGGGTCCATTGCATATGAAATTTTGCCAGAACAATTTGAAAGATAATTTGCGGCTATCCCCCTATGTATATATTTTTCTAACCTGTATCAAATTTCAACCCAAAAGATTAAAAGCCAAATTCAATATTCCTCTTTTAATTAAAACATCTCTTCCAATATTTAGTGCTTGGAAACGCCGCGTCTCGTTCCAGTTCGTGAGTCGAGGATTACCGCACGAACTAATACAGTTTCGGCGAGCATTGATGTCTCCAGACCGATTCAAGGCATCTCATTTAAATGATTTATCTATAGCGTAATGGATCTTTGGTCATATGGAGATGAAATGGTAACATTTCTAAAATGTATAAATCCAATACGGCAAAACAAAATGGCTACCCAACAAAATGCTTAAAAAATCATTACTAAAAACCTCAGGGGCGTGCAGTCCATGGAAGCAAGGAAGCAATGCTTGCCCAAAAAAAATTACGAAACATGTTATTTTTGAAATAGGAAACCATTAATTTAGTTTATATTAAAAATGCTAAAATATTATCTTAATTATCAAGCCCATAATAAATGCGGCTTTGACTCCGACCGAGCCACAATAGAAATAGAATAGAACCTATGCGGGCCGCTAGCTTCTCTGCAGCCAAGCCCTGTATGCTTGAATTCCTGTGAATCGAGCCAGAGGTTATTGAACTTTCCACCGGCTGTTTGCAATTTTGGCATTTCAGTCGCGCGCTTTAAGTGGGGGCGGAAGCTATCGTTGGAGTAGGTTCTTTGAACGGCTATCCGTGTTGTGTGATACGTACGTCGCACACTGGTCGAATTTAATCAAATCTTGGCATAAATAGATTTTTTTTATTTTTAAAAATTAATTACAAAAACGATTATTTCAGACACTTTATCAATCCAGGAATTCAGTAGGCCATGCAAATGACACATACACTTCTGTTTTATTGTTATATTAAATGTCAAAGCTGCATAAAATTACATTTTTAGACGCGTTGATAATTAGTTGTTTGGTTTATTGGTTTCAAAGTTCGTTAGATAATATATATTTGAAGTACTTTTAAAAATCAGTTATGGAAGAAGACCACGAAGGTATGTAGTTGCCAAAAAATAAAAATGTTAATATTTGGTTGTATTTTAAAACACATATAGAACCATTAAGTAGGTAATGTTATTTTCTTAGGTGACTTTTAAAAATATCAAAATTCAAAAACCAATTTGTTTGTGTTTTCACCACATTTCCATTATCGCATATTTTTTTCTGTATTGCGTAATATCTCTTTTTATTGAATACACAAAAAAAGGTTGCCCCAACTTGCCCATAAGGAATTATACAGTGTTTTTAAAAAGTCTTGAACTGGCTAAATTTGGTCAAATTTGTAAGATTCGCGAACGGTTAAGCTTTCGAAGATACATTTTTCTTTCTATTACATATACTTTTACCAAAAAAAATATAAAACCCTTTTTTCTGCTTCAATTCTGAATCTGAAAAAGAATTATTTTCATAATATTTTGAATTGTAAATCTAATTTTATTGAGTTTTACCGTGGTAGGCCTTAAAATTTTTTATGCTCGGACTTATAAACTCCCTGCTGGAGAGCTAACTTTGCATTTCAATATCTTGCACCTGACAAAGTCAAAGTTAACTTCTTTGTGTAGGGGTAATTTTAATCAATAAGACCGTATGCATTTTGTTTTTAGACCAAAATGAACCAGTGTTGTCAATGAGTTACATGAAGCTCTTTAAAATCTTTATAAGTTTCCGAGAAAAAAACTGGACAGTAAATTTAATCGCTTACGAGCAAGAATTTTAGAATTTACGGGTTCTTCAAACCTAAGCCATGAAGCTAATAATATTTTAAATGGCTTCTATTATAAATTTAAACAAAAGTGGTCTTCATGTAATAGAACAAAAGATAGGTTTTTGCAGCATCATGGAGAGTGGCTGCATACTGTAGTTCAGTTTAAAACAAATTGTAAAAATAATAAAGGACGAAAAGCGCTGGATATTAATTCCTGTAGCGAGAGAACCAAAAGACAAAAAACCAAACTATTGAGAGAAACATTTTCCCCGCAGCAATTAGCTTACGCAGCACAAATGAGTTATCGAGTCAACCAGGAAGTAGAAGCCTCTAAATTAATAAAGACCATTTGTGAGGAACCTCAAAAAGCTAAAGATTATTCCAAAGCGTTAAAAACGGAAAATTATTCACAACTTTCCTCAAATGAAGCTCTTTCTCTTGTGGTTGAAGCCAGATTAACAAAATTTCAATATAAACTAATTAGAAAACAGGTGCAAGAAAAAAACTGTTATATTTATCCATCGTATGATCATATACTAGAGGCAAAAAGAATGTGTTATCCTGAAAACATACGTGTAACAGAAAGTTCTGCAGAAGTTCCTGTCCAATCTTTATTAAATCATACGTGTCAAAGACTTTTACTTTTACAAAGGGATGTTCTGCTTAATGTAAATAGCACAAGTAATGACATTTTAAACCTAATCTTAGCTTGTAAGTATGGTTTTGATGGGTCATCTGGCCAGTCTGAGTACAAGCAAGTTTTTAATAACGAGTCGCTCTCAGTTTCTAGTATTTTTTTTACATCGCATTATAATTTGGCAAAATTCCAGACCTTCCTCCACTCGAATGTGTCGCCCCATAAAAGTTCAGTTTTCACGCGAAACCCGCGAATTAACATTGGCTGAAAAACAACATCTAGACAATCAGTTAACAAATCTGACTCCTTTTAAATGCACCATAGATAACATTAATGTGTTAGTAAGCTTCGACTTACATTTAACAATGATAGATAGTAAAGTAGGAAATGTTTTAGCAGAAAATAATTCTACACAAAAATGTTTTATTTGTGGCGCATCGTCCAAGGAGTTTAATCGACGTTGTTCTTCAGAGGCCTGTAATTAATGCCAATTATTTAAAATTTGGTGTATCCACTCTACATGCTTGGATACGTTTTTTTGAGTGTTTGCTGCATTTGGCTTATAAGTTAGACAAAAAAATGGCAGGCCAGAAGTTAAGAAGATAAGCAAAAAGTCAAAGACTCAAAAAAACGTATCCAGCAAGATTTGCATTTACGATTGGGGTTAATAGTGGATAAACCAAAACCAGGTTTTGGTTCGTCAAATGACGGCAATACAGCTCGTAGGTTTTTCGAAAATGTAAATGTTGTTGCTGAAGTTTGCCATATCGATGAACAGTTAATTCACAGATTTTATATAATATTGCAGACTTTGTCCTGTGGTTATGACATCGATATAGCTAAATTTCAATGTTATACAATTGAAACTGCACGAATTTTTGCAAATTTATATTCATGGTACCCGATGCCCACATCTGTGCATAGAATATTAATACATGGAGCAGAGACTATTGGTGCTTTTGAAATTCCTATAGGACAGTTGTCCGAGGAAGCACAAGAAGCTAGAAATAAGGACATTAAAAGTTTTCGTTTAAATTTCGCGAGAAAAACCTCTAGGAAAGATAATTTACAGGATATATTTAATCGCCTTCTTGTTTCCTCGGACCCTGTCATATCTGGGTTTCGCAAAACACCACCCAAGTCCAGTAAAAGCCTTTTACCTGATGCTCTTAGGTTAATAAAACCACCTAATATTTGCAACACGCCTTTAAATTTGGATGAAATTTTAGACTCATCAGATGAAGACTGATACTATAAGTCTAAAATTTATTCAAATTTAGGGCCAGTATCATGGAAATAATTGTTGAAAAAACTATTGTATCTATGGTTAGTATTCTCCAGATAAATTTACCCGGAGGTAAAAGTACTGGCACAAAGTTGTATTGGAAACATTTGATGGTTTTACTGATACTGAAAATACTACTTACCTTTGATCTTATAGAACAGAAATTTGACATTGTAAATTATTTTAAATTAAAACCAAATATTAGGCACATAAAAACTGTCAAATTTCTGTTTTATTAGACTATTATAGTATTCCTACTTACCTGTTTACCTATACCTATCCAGCTCATCTTTCAACAGTGGCATAACTAGAGAATTTTAAAAAATGAATTACAACTTAAAAATTTGGTCAGGGGTAGGGCTTGTATGCTCTGTCTCGGGTATACACCAGTATTAATTAAATAATAAAATAATTCATATAACATGTTATCCATTTAACATGTTGTTTATTTATACATACTTTATTTAAACTTTATTGTAGTTAGGCTAGATATTACTGTAATACTGTATACCTTTGGGTTTTAGTATAATAGGTATCAATGTTAAGATATTTATTTTTACTTATAGTCATGGTACAAGGTAATAGCTTCTAGTGTACAGACTTTATTCATAGACCACCTAATATTTGGTTTGAATTTAAATTAATTTACCATGTGGTAATTGGCAAATGTATTTGTTTTTTTTACTAAAGTTGACTATCGTTTTCATCACCCTGTATAATAGATTTTTTGTTAAATTTGAAAAAAATTAAATTTAATGAATAAATTTAAATAAATTATGTAAGTTTTTTAAACTTTTAATAAACCAGAACATGTAATTCTATTTATGCCAAGATTTTATTAAATTCGACCAGTGTGCGTCGCGTCGTGCATGGTGCGATATGGAAGACAATAATACGGACGTGGATATGCAAATACCGTCTTCTGCTGTAGGGATTTTCAACATTAAACTTAGCTGATAAGCTTCAAATAATTTCCAAAGGAAGGGCGCCTATGAAAAATTTAACCACAAAAATGAAAAACTGTATTAGACATTTTTATCCGGAAAAACAATACGAACAATTTAAATGGCTAACAGGGTGTGAAAATATAAGTAAATTATTTTGTTGGCCATGTTTACTTTTTGAAAATGAAAAAGGTCTCTGGAATAAAACTGGTTTTTCCGATTTAAACAATTTCCATAAAGCTGTAAAAAGACACATTATGTCCAAAGCGTATTTGCAGGCCGTCATAAAAGAAAAAGTCTTCGGCAAAACCAGAATTGAACACATCCTTAATAAACAGTTGGAAATTAGTCACCGCCAATACTCAACACAATGATCTAGTCGATACAATTAGGCAAATATTAAGAAGACTTATCGATGTTGTTTATTTTCTCGGACAACACGAATTGGGGTTTAGAGGTCATGACGAAACAAAGGTTTCTTCAAATAGAGGAAGTTTACAAGATTTACTTAGTTTAATGGCTAAATATGATGATTGCTTAAAAAATCATTTAGACCAGTCTAGCGTTTTTCGCGGAACGTCGAATCGAATCCAGAATGATTTAATTTCCGCTGTTGCAACCATTATTCTAAAAAGAGGAGATTGGCGAGGCGCGGTTCATTGCTATTGTTCTGGACGAAACAACTGATATCACTAATTTTAGCCAATTATCTATAGTAATACGCTACGTTAAAACAGACGGAAGTATTCAAGAGCGCTTTTTAGGTTTTAAAAATGTGTCCGAAAAGATTATATACCGTAGTTTATAACGTTACTAAAGAAATTAATGGAGAGAAAAAATTAGTTGCTCAAAGCTATGATAGAACTGCAGTGATGGCAGGACAATTAGGGGGTCTGCAAGCTAAAGTTCGAGAAACTTTCCCAAGTGCTGTGTTTGTCCATTGTTTTGCTCATAAATTAAATTTAGTTTTATCCCAGTCCACCAATCACATTAAAGAGTGTAAAGTATTTTTCGTTACTTTAAGTGGCATGGCTACTTTTTTTTCCAAGTCAACAAAACGTACACAAGCTTTGGACTCCATTGTCCACAAACAATTGCCCAAAGTAGCTCCTACTAGGTGGAACTATAATGGAAGACTTGCGTTAACAGTATCTGATAATCGTGAATCACTGATTGAACTATTTGAGAATATAATAGAAAATAATGAAACGTGGGACTCAGAAGCAATAAATAGTTCGAGGGGGTTTTTGGACTGTTTGAAATGAGATTTTAATTTTAATTGTTTCTCCAAAATATGTCGGAGCATCGACGTTTTTATGATGACGTCGTTGACGAATTTGCAAAAAATGATCGAAGAATCGAATTACATTACAAATAGGTAAGTTTTTAAAAATTGCTTCCCTTGCTTAAAATTTCACCGCAAGCCCCTGAAAAAACTACTTATCCAATTTACCCAAAAATTAGATTGGATATGGGGATGAATTCAAGATGATGGAAGAAAATAGTCGCCTAAAAGAATTAAAAAAAAAACCAAAGTAAATAAACTACTTCATGAATTGTTTTCAACTGTTGTCTGAAAACAAGTGGGGAATAACCACTATATATACGAAATTGAGTGACACACTTAAAACACTAGTTTTTTGTATTTAATTACACTGAAGTTACAAGGGTCTAAAATGATTTAAAAAATCAAAGCTTGTAATCTAATAATGTACTCGTTTTATTTTTAGTCGTCAAATATTTAGGCTTAAATCGTAAGTACTTTAATAAAAGTTTGTCATTTAAAAAAATATTTAATATTACTTTATTACAAACAAAATGATTACTTTCCTGTATTAGCATAAATTTAGTTGCGTTTTTTTCGTTTTTATCGGAACCTTCTGTAGAATTAGTTCTTAAAGCTTATATTCCTTGGAACTGTAGTGTTTTCCAAATTATCATTTTTTCCGTGCCATAAACTACCCGTGTAACTACACTCGTAAATCCTTGGAATAGCCCGAAAGTTAAGTTTGCAAGAAAGTTGCAAGGTATCGTGGATAGGCGCCAAAAGTTAAATTGGGCATTATTTTACCAAACTTACTTCACTGGCGTACAAGGGCGCAGATATATATTTCATCGGTTTACTGCAAAATAAGGCGAAACTTTTGTTCAGCTGCTTTTATCAGCTGCGACTGCAAACTTATATTTTTAAAACTTTTTTTTAGTATTGTTTAACCCTTGCAAACTATTTTCGGCATTTCCAAAGAGAACGTTCCGGACCTGTATAAGCTATTTTAAGGATATTTGTTTGAATTATTAAATGCAGTATTAACCTCCTCTCACGTATCGCTTCCCTATTATACTTTGTCATTGTCGATATAATTATAATATAAAAAAAAAAACATTGTAAAGTGCGGGACACGAAAGAAAACCGCGCGGAGTCAATCGGTTTAGGAAGGTCGGCCAAGAAATCTGTTTAAACCAGTAGTGTCCCGTCGTTCTTTGAATAATATGGCACTCCTTTTTGACTATACGCACTTCAGATAATTAAAAAATGTAACTATGCTTAACGAACCTTTATCTATATTTGTCTGTTTTCTTTCGTGTCTATATCTCTTTTGTGTTGTAAAAACGGCGAACTTTCGAATTTTAAAATGATTTAATTTTGATTTTTCTTGATCGATTTACCTACAAATATATTTTTTTTTTGAGTTCTGTCATTAACGGTTCCCGGGCTACTGCCTATGTCCACTATTATTGGACCACCCAGTATAGTGATACACAAAATGCCCTTTTATGCATAAAAGACGTGTATCAAATTTCACACAGTTATTTATCTATAATAGAATCAGAATTAGGATTTAAAAAAAATGTTTTTTTTTAAAACCCTGTATCTCCAAAGTTACGACTTTTAGTTTCATATTAAACTTTTTTTCTTAAAAAGGACCAAGAATCACCCCCACCCTTTAACATTAGCACGCAGTTAGGAAACGCCCTGTATAGTACTTCACAATGACGCCCCTTGTACAAAGTAATATGATAATATGATGGAGACAAACGGTCACTTTTGGCATACCCGAATAGCCCAAAGTCAAACTGCATAAGTTAAAATTTTGATAAATCTTGTTCACTGGAATCAGTGCTGGCTCCTCTACTATAACTACATTGATGTGTTAATTTTGGAAAAGAATGAGTTCTGTAGTTTTTCAAATATTAATTGCAATATTAGATATTTTTTGACACCCGGATGTGAACAGAAAATTAATTATTTTGGAGCAGCTTATTGATACCTACTTTATGAACAATTTTACAAAATATATGAAATAAATTAAGCCATTTTTGAGGTTGACGGTTGTGATTCTAATGGTTCGATTCCTTCTAAATCGTTGTCTTCCTCTGCAAATGATGAGGTTTCGTCGTCACTACTTGAAGATCCCAGTGTGATAGCTAAATCATCAATAACCGTTTCAATTTTGCCATCTACTTCCCAGTATTTATCTTCAATAGAACAAACATGCTTAACATACGATTTCCAATTTTCATTTAAGCCACAAATACAATACAAATTAGATATTTGTTAGGCGGCCACTGAGGTGTCACGACCTTAAAAAAGAGAAGACCCCCTAATCTTGATCCAAATAGAGATTTCCGTACGACGGCCAGAGTTGCCAGTACGTCATGCGCAGCCTACAGACTTGCTGATTAAATTCGTTTGTAGATCAGTTTTAGGCTATTACTTAGCATCCTATTTGCCTCTTTAGAGCAAATAAACAAGTAGACCGAAATCACGCCTCTGGGAACCAGGTTTGATAGTTCTCTCTCCAGACAAAATAGTGAAAGGCCTATAAATCGGATGGTGTCTACCGACGTTTACGTTGACCGAGACTTTATTTATACATAGTTCATTTTTTCAAAGTTTCCGTTAAAAGTTTCCATACTTTACTGGCACTTTTTTTATTACATTCTCCAAATTCAAGAAGACGATTTTCTATACCAGTGTCATAAACGATAAATCGAATGCAAATTGGAAACATCTTCCTGTTTTTGTTGTTACTGGCGTCAGTAGATCGAGAAACATACATATCTTTTTCCTCGATTCTTACCTGACTCTTTAGCTAATATTTCATATACAATACTCACTGCTTTCGTTCTTCCACAATTACATTTTTGAGCTATTTTGGAATCGCTGCAGATATAAGGCAATGTTCTATGTGAGGAGGTCAATGCTATTATAACTAAGATAATGTTTAAGCTTGTGATAAACAGACGTAATTTCGCCTGAAGCGATTTTATCATCCTATATTAAGGTAGACGCCTTAGGCTTAAAAAATACTTGATGCCCTGGTACTAACACTACACTTTAGTTAACACATGCTGTTTTAAATCAGTGACCCCGCCATTAGCACAAGAGCAATCTTTTTTGCGTAGCTGTCAAAATACTGTATAAGAGTTTTCTTTACTTGCCTTAACGAAGAATAATTATTTTCCAACTTCTATCTACTAACTACTAAACTATCGATCTATTAGCCTATCGACTTGCGATCTATCGACCGCCTACTGGCCTGCCATCTACATTGGTCCCCAATATTTTTATTTTCCGATTCCTAGTCCCTGCTCTGCGAAGGCGCGTGCCGCTCACAGCTATACGCCCGCGCGGTGAAGGGTGCGTGTGTGTGTTTATGTTACCTTTGAAATTCGAATGTATGTTGGTAACCCCAACATACATTCTACTTACATGTTTGTAAGACTATTGTTGATTAGTACTTTTTTACAGTTTTCATAAAATAATTCGATCTATATAGAGATGTGATAGTTGAATAAACTATGATTTCTAAATTAAATAAAAATTCAAACCATTGAAATAACAAACAAGTACATTTTTCTTAAATTTTTGAAAAAATGTATATTTCTCTGAACACCTGCTTCAGGATTTTTATGAGAAGACTAACAACTGTACCTTTAAGTTTCCAATACTATTTCTAGGTATCTAACAGACCAAATTTAACAAACTAAAAAATAATTTAAAATTTCGAAATTTGTACTTTTGGAATAACAAATTTTTCAAGAATATAAATTCGAAAAAAATGGATACATTTAAAAAAGTGTATTTTGAAAGTATGACAGATGCTCAAGAAAAGTGCGTATTTGGTTTTTTTCGCCAATTTTGCTAATAACTAATCTCGTTCAAGCTCTCTGTGCCCTATACGCCATGCTGTTTTTCTGGTATAATTCGTTTTGAGAAAAGTTTAATAGTCTTCCTATCCCACGCGCGCCAGTGTCCTATAACCGTTTCTCATGTATGTCCCTCCAGGGAGCCTTATTAGTCTCCCAACTAATTTAAGAGTTGCAGGCTCGTAAAGAAAGAGGCACCAGGGCACGAAGGGCCGGCAAAGATGCGCAAAGACACCCCTTTAAACTTTTAACTGCTCCACCTGTCGCCTATTTGCCAGACACACGCGACCCTTGTAAGATTTATGTGCTGATAAAGGACTATAAATCTATTTGTTTAATCGAAAAATAAAGTTCAATTCTTAAAAGCTAGATTTTGAAATTTGCAAAATCTTGTACTGAAAACTTTCTAAAACAAAAAGAAACTAATAAATAGCTTATTTATTTATCAACATTTTATAAAAGTAAACTACAATATATTTTCTTCTACGTGTGAAATAAGAAGAGTGGTATGCACCTAGGAGTAGAACAGGGGCGTGCGGTGAAATTTTAAGAAAGGGAAGCAATTTTTAGAAACTTACCTATTTGTAATGTAATTCGATTCTTCGATCATTTTTTGCAAATTCGTCAATGACGTCATCATAAAAACGTCGATGCTCCGACATATTTTGGAGAAGTTTATTTTCAATGGACAACAGCGATGTATGCGAAAGTCTCTCCTGCCCCGTTGAATTTCTCACGAAATTTTTTGTACGTTTACGTGTTGAAAAATTGCCTTCTACTAATAAACTTCGGTGAAGGCATTTTTCAGCTCCTTGTCTTTTAAAAATTGCATTAGTTTCTTAGCGTTATTTTTTGCGCTAATGTCATCAGTTTCGTAAATCACTTTTAGTTCAGATCGCAGTAACACTCGGTCGAAGAACTGGCCATAATGAAGAAGAAGAGATTTAAACGCATCTTCTGGAAAAATTTTTCCTTTAAATGCATCAAAATTGCAGAGTTAAATCTATAGTTTATTTGTTGCTGAATTTGATCGATTATTTCATAAAAGAGGCGTGTGTATGATGGTTGAACGTCTCCCACCTTGTCTGTTCGGAGACGCTTGGCTTGTGGCTCTACATTTAACGTCATCGTTTTCTCCCAAAATAGGTCAAAGTCATCTGTTTTTTGTCTTAACATGGACTTAAAATCCTCCACTTTTTATAGGCAAGAAGCAATATCATTTGTTTTAGTATGTAATATATGAAAAACATTGTCCGAGAAAGGAAATATTTCTGAAAATATGTTCAATAAATAATTAAAATTAAAATCTCGTTTCAAACAGTCCAAAAATCCCCTCGAACTATTTTTTGTTTCTGAGTCCCACGTTTCATTATTTTCTATTATATTCTCAAATAGTTCAATCAGTGATTCACGATTTTCAGATACACAAGTCTTCCATTATAGTTCCACCTAGTAGGAGCTACTTTGGGCAATCGTTTGTGGACAATGGAGTCAAAAGCTTGTGTACGTTTTGTTGACTTGGAAAAAAAGCAGCCATGCCACTTAAAGTAACAAAAAATACTTTACACTCTTTAAGGTGATTGATGGACTGGGATAAAACTAAATTTAATTTATGAGCAGAACAATGGACAAACACAGCACTTGGGAAAGTTTCTCGAACTTTAGCTTGCAGACTCCCTAATTGTCCTGCCATCACTGCGGCTCCATCATTGCTTTGAGCAACTAATTTTTTCTCTCCATTAATTTCTTTAGTATTGTTATAAACGTCTTAAAACCGATTTTTAGGTTAGAATATCTCCTGAATATTTCCGTCTGTTTTAACGTAGAGTATTATTATAGATAACTGGCTAAACTTTGTGTCAGTTGTTTCGTAAAGAACAATAGCAATGAACCGCGCCTCGCCAATCTCCTACTTAATTCTTTTTAGAATAATGGTTGCAACAGCGGAAATTAAATCATTCTGGATTCGATTTGACGTTCCGCGAAAAACGCTAGACTGCTCTAAATGATATTTTAAGCAATCATCATATTTAGCCATTAAACTAAGTAAATCTTGAAAATTTCCTCTATTTGAAGAACCCTTGTTTCGTCATGAACTCTAAATTCTAATTCGTGCTGTCCGAGAAAACAAACAGCATCGATAAGTCTTCTTAATATTTGCCTATTTTTATGGACTAGTTCATTGTGTTGGCACATACCTAATAATGACACGTTTTTGCTTATTTTTTTAGTCAGTTGGTAAATATGGTTTTCCCAGGTAAGTTTAGGGTTAAGGTATAATCACAAAAATTTATGTTTTTTCAAGTGTACACCCTCAACCGATATTTTGTCTAAAAAGAACACGTGTTTTGTTTTCTGTTGGTTGAGAACTAAATTATTTTTTGAAAACTAGTCCGTTAAATGAGATTAAGAAGTGTTCATATTGTTTTGTAGAGTTGAAAATATTTTATTAGAATAAATGACGGTAGTATCATCCGCGAAGATGACCTCCTTCAATTCATTAACATAAATTAAAAAGAGGACCGGTCCCAGGACAGATCCCTGGGACAGATACCATGTCAAAAGCTCTACTTAAGTAACATATTATCAGACCAACATACTCCCCATCTTCTACAGAGTTTACAATATGTCCAGTCAATTTGTTAATGGCATCAACAGTATTTTTTTCTTCCTAAACTCGAACTGTTTTCCAGAAAAAAGGTTATTCAATTCAAAATGAGTTATTATTTGGTTTTTTCATATACTTTCCTAGATCTTAGACAGGGGAGCACAGATATGGGCTTGTATATACGTACCGATATAGCCTTCATCCCCCCCTTTTGTGAATACTAATGATTTTTTCTTTTTTTAATGAATCTGGGAAGTAGCTACTTACTATTGTTTCGTTAATAAGTTTAGTAAGGGGCCTTATTAAAATATATCTAACTGATTCTAGAAATGGCTTCAGTGTGCCATAGCTGTCTAGAGCCTTTTTATTTTTTAAATTATTTATTATCTCTCGCATGTTATTATATATCGTTGAAAAGCAAAACTTATTCCAAGAATCCAAAAATGCAAATATATATAGAGTATTCCACTTAAAAAAAGTGTTTTTTATAATAACTTATTTTTGAGACATCCTGTATAACTAAAACTAATTTTTAGGAAATAGTAGACAAAAACCCTGCGACTTTTGTAATTAATTTTTTTTTAACTCACAAATAAAAAAGTTAGGGGGGGTAACATTTATAATGGATCATCCTGTACTTCCAATTAAATTCGACAAAGCACCCCAGGCTTTTTGGCATAGTTATTAAATTTTCAAGGGTAGATCAAAATATTTTAAGTAAATTACATTGTTTTGTACTTTTTAGTGCATTATTGATAAAAGGGTGTTTTCTATTTTTTTTTAACTATAATTTATTTCACTTGAATCTGGAAGCTACAATTGACAACATATTTATCTTTTAATTTTTACGTATCAAGAATACATCCATTATAGCGAAACACTCGAAAATCCCATACACTAATTTGTAGGAAACCGCTATTTACGTGTGTATATCCTCATAAACAGAGGTCCATAGGGCCATAGGGTTGTTTCGCGTGTGAGTCTAGTTTACGATAAAGCCCGATCATACACTAAGGAGGTTTACGAGGGCAATTAGTGACGCCCATTGATTGTGATACCCATATTCTAATTTGTACGAATTTGGGCTTTGTTTAGGGGTTGCAGCTGTGAACGAGAAAAAGAAGAGCCCACCTAAATAAATGTTTCATATTCATTGGATCCCTCAGTGTTTTATAAAGAGTTTTCAGTGGATATGGAGACAATATTATTTTATTAAGGCTAGTTATTATTCAAAACTAATCACTGGTTTTCCATTCTCTTATAAAAGTTAATTTAGAGTTTAAGTAACGTTTAGGTTGTAAATATCATATTTTTTGTAATTATTAATAAACACCTAAACAAAGAATTACATGTCGATATTTAAGTCATCAATACATTATAAGTATAAACCAAATGCAGGCACGTAGCCAGAAATTCGGTTCGGGGGGTCGAAACAGTCAAACTTCAGGAAGATTAGGAAGGATCATACCTAATGTTTTTAGAGTTTCGGTGAGGGGTCCAGACCCTCAGGACTCCCCTCCCCCCCGCTGGCTACGTACCTGACCAAATGTTCCAGAGGAAAATCTAATGAAAAAGCATACATTTGTACAGTATAGATACGTAGATTTTACTTACTGGTTCATTAATATAATGGTAACAAACTTCATTAATAAATGATAATAAAACAAGAAGGGTAAACCAAATTTTAAGAAAAAATCGGAAAAAATGTTGAACACCTATTTTTTTTATAAAAGCAAGAGTCCCGATTCCGAAGGATGAGCTGATGCTTTTATTAAGGGAGAACTGCACGCAAAAAGTGAAAAACTAGTGACAAGGTCTAGTCAAGTTCATAGTAAGAGGAAAAGGTACCTACGTATTAGAAAAAACTTCCTGCACGTCCGACCTCAAAAAAATGTGTTATGTATAGGCAATTTAAATTACATTTCGTTTAAAAATGGGTTCAAAAGGGTTCAGGCGCTGTAGAAACACAAAGACATGAGTACGATTTACCATTTCAAATTTTGCAGTTACGTAGACAAAGGATCAATGCAAGGCGGTAAAGAGCCATTTTGTGGAAAAAAAATATATGCGACGGCATTTACGTCAAAAAGTGGTCGAAAAATAGTCGAAAATGGACAAATCTACTTCTATTTTATAATTCTAGATTAGATTTTTTCATAAAAAATGGCATTTAGTGCCCAACTATACATATTTCTCTATTGAAATCACATTGAAGCTAATACATATCTCTTATAGTTTTATTATTTGTAGAGTAAATTGTTATATATGTGTCTGTATTAAGATGCTTATACCCGAGTATGTTGGCTTTTCTCGGCTTATACTTTAAAACTCGAAGGGAAACAAGATCTCCACAGTCTTGCAATTCAGATTACCATAGTAACCTAACATTTTTATATGATCAACACATTGAATATGTTTCGCATTTTCAGTATTAAGCTCCTAATTAGATTTTATGCTAAAGGTTACACATTTTATTTTATTAACGTTAATTTCTGTACGATTCAAACTACATGAATCTTTGATTTCGCTTAAAGTATTCTCCACTCTAATCCGCAGACTATCTTGTGTGTCAGAGATAATTTTCATGAATGCATTATCAACAAAGAGGGTGAAATATGCAGAGACAGAGAGTGGCAAGTCGTTTATATACATTAAAAATTGGTATTGGTCCCCGTAGAGCTTCACATGAGGGATCTACCAAAATTTGACAGAAAAGACAACTTGCAGAAAAACAAATTGGCCAAAAAATTAATTGGCAGTGGCTAGTTTTCACTATGTCTTTCGAGACACATGGCTAGGTCGTGGCGCTTTTCGCCGATAGATTGTCTTTTAGTTTTGTTTGTTTTTTGGCCAGTTGTCTTCATCCAACTGACTTTCGGCCTATTGATCACCAATTGACGGAACCCTACATGAGGTATTTTCGCAATTTGAGAAGAATTACTTCCGTCTACTATCAGACATGACTACTCTGAATCTGCGAAAAGTTAAATATAATGAAAACCACTGCCAAGGCAACCCCTTGACACCAATATGTTCGAACTTAAGAACATCAATATTTATGCTATCAAAAGTGTTTCTAAAATCCCATATAGCACAACCATCACCACCTAACATTTTAAGCCTATGTTATTAATTTTAACATATATTAAATTTTAATTTAAGAATAAAATTAAAAAGACGGTTGTATTCTAACTTTTCAATTAATTTACCCAAAAAGGGGAATTAATGAGATTGGTCGGTAATTAGTAATATTTTCTTTGACCCCCGATTTAAAAACTGCTTTTACATGACATAATTTTGGGTAGCTGGGAAATAGATAATCTGAAAGTAATCGTAGTAAGTGTGCTAGACAAAGAACGGACAATTTCCTTCAGCAGCCTGGGCGATAGACGTCTATAATCTTTTTGGGGTTGACAAGACTAGGAAATAAACTAGACTGGATGGTGGGAGGCCTATGAATTCATTATACTATTTTTGACATTTTTTGATCAGTTATTTTATTATGTTTTATAATATTGACGAAATAGTTTTTAAATAGATGAGGAATTAAATTTAAATCCTATTCTAAGTTTCAATTGTGCATAATTTTTAAGACGTCGGCATCGGAGCATTGAGGTGTCCCTTTTTCCAATTCTCTTAAATATTTTCCACACAGTTTCTGTTTTATTATCTGACATAAATATTTCCTGATTTTCCGATTTGCTAAACTTATAAGTTTTTTTAATAGGGTGGAACTTGTTTTAACACAGTTTTGAAAATGTTGTTTTTTCATTCTTGTAAGAGTGGTTAAGATGAATCAAAAAGTCGTGTTGTTTTACACGACTTTTTTATTCTCCTAGATAACCAATTTTTTCTTTTTACTTTTACCTTATGGATGCCGACGATCGAATCGACCTGTGTGACTGCTGCACTTGCACTTGCAAACTTGTGAAAAAAAGAGGATGTTTGCCCTATTGGTAAGCATTACTTAAAGGCTGGTTAATTACACTGGCCTACAAGATTTTTCTAATACAGGCCAGCTCATTATTTTTACAATGGAAATACCATCCCAATAAAAAAAAATATTCGGAAAGCCCTAATACGTACCATTTTTTAATAGCCTAATTAGAACCTTTTGTATTGACAGGTAAACAATTTTATTGTGGGGAGGCTAAAATGGGTTCATTTTACAATGGAAAAATTACCTAGACTGGGTTGTTTACAACATTAGACATAAAATAAACGTTAAACATCACTCTTCTGTTGAGTTTCGAATTGAGTGGTTCTCTGTGTATGGATAAGCAAGTGTATGTGAAGACGGGAATGTCGAGTCAAACGCGCCGAAGTTGCAAAATTTCTCCTGACAAATTTTGTTATATTTCTGGTGAAATCACAAGCCAGGCCATTTTCCGAAAATGTAACAAAGGCCTACTTTAAATATTTTGGTGTGTTAATTGAGAATCAAGATAAGCGGTGGGCTCCCCATGTGTGCTGTTTTAGCTGTAGTGTATCATTGGTGCAGTGGATGAAGGGAAAGAAAAAAAGTATGCCATGTGCAGTTCCAATGGTATGGCCAGAACTCATCAATCATTCTGACTATTATTATTTTTGCCTGACAAAGACTGAAGGTTATTCTAAAAAGGGAAAGCACAACATAGAATATCCAAATTTGCAATCTGCCATATGACCTGTTCCTCATAATGCAAATTTGCCAGTGAACATTGCGCCTTTAAATTGGCAAGCTATTGATTTGGGAGATAATGGAGATAACGCATTATCAGGCAGCTCAGAAGAACAGTGCACCTATCCCACTTTTACCACAGGTCCTAGTTCCGGTGAGCCACATTTCCAAGCAACAGTCAGAACTTCTGGGTTCCCGTCTTAAGGAATGGAACCTATTGGCCAAAGAAACAAAAATTACGAATTTCAGAAAAATATATGCTATGTTTTCTGAATTCTACAGTATGGAAAATTCATTGTGCGCGTGTACTGATATAGAGAGTTTATTGCAGGAACTTGATATTGAACATTCCCCCCGTGAGTGGCGCTTATTCATAGACTCATCTAAATATAGCTTAAAAGCTGTGTTATTGCATAAAGGAAATTTAAAACCCTCTATACCAGTTCCCCATTCAGTTGCAATGAAAGAAAATTATGAAAATATGGGCACGATTTTGGATAAAATAAACTATAATAGGTAAAAATAGCAGATATGTGGGGACTTAAAAGTTATTGCCATTTTAGTGAGACTTCAGGGGGGATTTACAAAATATTGCTGTTTTCTTTGTTTATGGGACAGTCGTGTAATAAATCAGCATTATGTAACAACAATTTGGCCAGAAAGAAGCGAATTTCAACCGGGATCTCAAAATGTTAAATTTATACCTCTTGTTAATCCCAAAAATGTCCTTTTGCCTCCTCTTCTCGTTAAACTTGGGTTGATGAAAAACTTTGTGAGGGCTTTGAATAAAGAAGGTGATGGATTTAAATACCTAAGACAAGTCTTTCCCCAGTTAAGTGATGCCAAATTAAAAGAAGGCAATCATTGGGCCACAAATCAGAAAATTGCTGGACGGTGTCAGTTTTACGGAAAAGCTTACCAGGCAGGAAACAGAGCATGGAATTCATTTGTTAAGGCAGTAAGAGGATTTTTAGGCAACAATATGGATAAAAATTATGAACAATTAGTTAATGAACTCTTAGATGCCTATAAAGCGCTTGATGCCAGAATGTCATTAAAAATTCACTTCCTCCATTCACATGTGTCATTTTTTCCTAAAAATTTAGGAGCTGTTAATGACGAGCAGGGTGAAAGGTTTCACCAAGATATCAGAACCATGGAAATTCGGTACCAAGGACGATGGGATCCAGCCATGATGGGTGACCACTGTTGGTGTTTGAAGAGAGAAGATAGGACACCTCATAAATGGAAAAAATAAAATTTAATTAGTGTTTTAAGTTAATATTTTTCTCGTTTGCTTTTATCTTAGGTGTATGGTATGCTTAATAGGCGAAAACTGTAAACATAGTCAATAAACAAAATTAAAAATTTTCTGAAATCATTTTTTCTATAGATATTAAGTATCATAACATTCGATATGGTTCTACAACTCTAACAAGAAAACCCTACGTGGTACAACTTTCTATTCGTCATTTTGGTATTTGGAAAAGTCCATTCTATTAGATTATGCTATTCTGATTTGTGTTACAACAAAAAAATTTTTTTTTGTCGGCCAGTGTTATTATCAAGCCCACCTATTGATTTATATCGTCACGGAATTTGAAGTCAAATCACTACTACTCCACAACTTAAAAAATCAAAGTAAAATAATTTCAGTTCAATTACTTTGATAATTTATCTAAATAATTTCTTCTTCGTACCCACTTTTTAGTGATACTGATCACAAGTTTATGGAAATGAAAACGATCCGGCATTAGTAAATCACAACATTTGCTTTCGCACGCTTTATGCCTTAAGTTTTTAAAATCGACTTGTCTAACTTATTTTAGAAATAGATAACTTTTAAATTATCTCTCTATGTGCTAATACTAAATAGGAAGCTCAGAATTTAACTCGCCTCCTACACAAGTACCTTTACAATAATTGTACATTTTAAAGACATATAGTTTACCTCTTCAATAAAATACAGATAATTGCGAACAGATAAGATTCTAAGGTGTCGTCCTAAGATTTGCAATTTACATAGAGCGGCGTCAGTTTAAAGGACACAATGGGGCGAGATATCAAAAGGATCTAAATCGGACCGGCATGGAGGTTCGTAGATCTTTGATGCTATCTACGTGATGTGTTTACGATTTTATATAAATACGGGCGAACTAAATGGTAAACATTTTGATCATATAAATAGAAAAACCTTGCTTTTTCTATATTTTATGTGGTGTAGAGTCCAAACATGTTACTGATCCAGGTACGTAAGAACTGAGTAATATTGTGGTCATCACAAGAAGTACATTTAATGATAATGAAGACTTAGATGTACTTAAATTGTGACTTGTGGGAATTTTAGATGAACTGTACCAATCATTCCAACTCAAAATTTGACGTCGATACCAACAGGAGTCGGATTTTAAGATTTTTGTCGACATTCTCCCGTAAAAAATGACACGTTAGGATGGTTGTAACTGGCTGCAGCATTCTTAAATACCTACATAATTAATGACTTATTTTTGACAAAAATCCCTCAATCAAAAGCATCTGGATTTTTCTTGGTCTCCGTGGGCGATTCAAATGAACACTCCAATGCAGAAAAATCGCTTCCTTGCTTTTGGCTTTGGATCCAAACAATGTTTACAAGGCTAAAACGAACGTTGGGTATAAAGTATGGCTAAAAATGGGTTGCAAGTATTTAAATATATCATTTAAGATGTAATCCATTAACTCAAGCTTCAAGCTTACAAAAAAAATAGTTAATGAACCAAACCTTTTTTTTTGTGTAAATGAGGGCCCTCTATAACATGTCAAAAGTTTACTACCAGGGTTTCCGATAATACACTACCTATTTTGATATTGAAATAAATTTTATATGAAATAAGTCAGTACGTTTTTCTTTATACCATTATCTCCTATGGCCCTTAGGATTTTAATCAGCATGTTATTAATCGAGCAGGCGCTTGCCACAAAACTAGGCAAGAATTGATTTTCGTAAAACGTCATTTTTTTAATAAAGTAGTTAATTGTCATTAGGTTTTGACACTAATTTAACTTTTAGTTTTAATCCCCATGCATTATTCAGTTCAATAACGAGTTTTTTGCGTAGAAACTTACATTCCGTCGTCAATTTAACATCCATAACAGGGGTCATGCTCCAAACCATAAGACATGGGTTCACCACTGTGGTAAAAATGGTTCCGTACAAAAGCTGAAAAAACCTGGACGTCGAAGCATAACAATTCGTACTCCTGAAACTATTGAACGAGTTAGAACTGCGTTCACGAGAAGTCCCGCAAGGTCTGCTAATGCCATCCCCCTTATTTTGGGAATATCAAAAGGAAGCCTACTTCGAATTCTTCACAAGGACGTAAAATTTCATCCGTCCAAATACCAAATGGTGCAACATCTTAGTTATTAGGATAAACAAGCCAGATTAGCTTTTTGCCAAGAATTTTTAAAATTACATCGAGGAGACATCCACCATCTTTTAATGAGTGACAAAGCTAATTTTTATTTGAGCTGCATGGTTAATAAACAGATTTTTAGGTACTAGTATACAAAATAAACACGTTTAGTTTATTAATTTCCATTTATTTATTTCTGCTTGACAGCTGTTTCGACATACTGTGTCTTTATCAAAAGCTAACTTAAAACTAACATTAAAATCTGTACCGAATATATGAAAAAAATATATATAAAAATCTTAATGATATCAATAAAATAATATCGGTGTTTACCCAACTCGTCTATTCTTTAGGTATAAAGATTTAACAGAGGGGAACCATTTAAGTCCAACTGGTCATTCATTAAAACATTTCGGGTTTTCCTCTTGTTAATTTCTAAACTTTCCAAATGCTTCAATTTGTAGCTTTTATTAACCTTATGCAAAATTTTATATTCGTTTTTAAATGTATGATTTGCTTCTATCAAATGTTTAATTTTAATGTTTAAGTTTAATTAATGTATTAAATTTGGCTATATCTTTTAAATTATTATTTGGTTAGATTCAATAAACGTATAAAAGAACACAAATCCTCATATAATAAAGAAAAAACAGACTCCAATTACGCTAAACATTTGATAGAAACAAATCATACACTTAAAAACGAATATAAAATTTTGCATACGGCTAATAAAAGCTACAAATTGAACCATTTGGAAAGTTTAGAAATTAACAAGAGGAAAACCCGAAATATTTTATTGAATGACCATTTGGACTTAAATGGTTCCCCTCTGTTAAATCTTTATACCTAAAGAATACACGAGGTTGATAAACACCGATATTGTTTTATTGATACCATTAAGATTTTTATATATATTTTTTATATATTTGGTACAGATTTTAGTGTTAGTTCTAAGTTAGCTTTTGACAAAGACACAGTGTGTCGAAACAGCTGTCAAGCAGAAACAAATAAGTGGAAATTAATAAACTAAACGTGTTTATTTTGGTATACTAGTGTATAATGAATTTCCATCAAGTAACGGCTACATCGATAAGAAATCTATCAGAAGCTCATACGAGTTTTTTACCCACATGGTACTTCAAACTTTTTTCTAAAATCTAAAGTGTGCTCTCAAAATAATTGGTTTTTTAATCAGTGCATTAAGGAAGAAGTGATTCCGAAATATATGAAACTAAAAACAAACAACATGAGCAGGTAGCACAACGACAAGGCTTGAAGAAATGAATTATAGAAGATCGCAAAATCCAATACAGCAAAAGAGACAGTTACAGTGTTTATCTTAAGTTTATTCACAGCGAACTCTTATTTAGATTAAATAATATTGATTGTTTTGATAGTGAAACTAGATGCCAAGTTGAAAATATCATCCATAAGAAATACGTAAGTCAAAAGAATAAATTAGATAGATTAATTTACAATAAAACTGCAAATAAAATCAACAATTGTCATAACCCACTTTCAGATCATGTAGTTTTTAAACGCTTTTATAATCTCACAGATACAGATTTTACAGGCTCAGAAATTAAACTATTAGAAAATAGGTTTAATTTCAACCTTCAGGTTAAAGATAACATTAAATCTAGAGAGATGTTAGGAGTTTAATATGAAATAGCAGTAAATAAAATAGGTAATGATAACTATAAACATATATTAGCTCAATCAATTACTTCAATACCTTGGGATTTGTCTAATCAGCGATTATCAAACAATTATAGTTTAGTTAAAAATATTAACAGTAAAATGACAGAAGATAATATTGTATTCACTAGGGCGGATAAAGAAAAAACAATTATTGCAATAAAAAAAGAAGATTATATTTAAAAAACTTCAGAATTTCTGAATCCGGATAAATTTCAAAAGATTGATAAAGATCCGACAGAAACGTATCAAAAAATTATAAAAAATGTAATTAAAGATAGTAGCTTATTTGATGATAAAATAAATATAAATTAACGATAATGAATCCACAAGTACCTAAGCTATATTCATTTATTAAACTGCATAAAAGCAATATGCCCATTAGACCGGGAGTGTCCTATCTGACAGCTCTAGCTCACACGATTTCTAATAAACTAATAGACATTATTAGTACATTTTGTAATTTTAAACCAAAATTTAGTATTAAAAAGAGTTTAGAATTAACTAACAATATAAAAGATGTCACAATCCCAAATAAGGCCATATTAATCTCTTTAGATGTACAAAACTTATTTCCTAGTGTCCCCCCTATTGAAGCTGTTAGCTTAGTCGATAATTTATTACTCAAAAATAAAGTTAATCATATTATTAAGAACGATATATTGGATTTGTTAACAGTGTGTGTAGATGTAGATTACTTTGAATTCAATGGTTCCGTGTATGTAAGTAAAGAAGGTTTAACAACGGGTAATCCTTTGAGTCCTATACTAGCAGAAATATTTCTAGATAATATTGAATAACTAATGTATAATCACCCGTTAAGAAACAAGTTAAATTATTGGTATAGATATGTAGACGACATACTAGCGTCTTTCACACGAACAGAGAGACAACTAAGGTTATTTTTGGATTTTATTAATAATTTACATAAAAATATTAAATTTATGTTAGAAGTGGAATAATTTTTTTGGATTTAACAATTATGAACAATAACAATGAACACGATTTTCAAATTTATCATAAACTATCTTACACCGATATAACTATACATAAAACGTCAAATTATCCTTTTGCACATAAAATGGCAGCTATCAACAGCTTTGTACATCGTTTAATTAGTATACCTATGTCATCAGATAACTATAATAAAGAATTGAATATTATAAAGCAGATTGCCATCAACAATGGTTATAGTCCTAATATAGTTGGCAAAATAGTAAATAAAAAACAATATAAAAAAGCAATCAATTTAATCTATACAAATAATAATTTAAAAGATATAGCCAAATTTAATACAATAACATATACAGGCAAAATTAGCTCTAAAATCAGTAAACATCTCATGAGAGCAGATTATAAAATTGCCTTCTGTACAAATAATACATTAAGGAAACATATTAAAAATAATAAATCCAAGTCTGATAAATCTAAAAAATCAGAGGTATACGAATTAGAATGTGGTTCCTGTGACAAAGTTTACATTGGCCAAACGGGTAGATCTTTCAATAAACGCATAAAAGAACACAAATCCTCATATAATAAAGAAAAAACAGACTCCAATTACGCTAAACATTTGATAGAAACAAATCATACACTTAAAAACGAATATAAAATTTTGCATACGGGTAATAAAAGCTCCAAATTGAATCATTTGGAAAGTTTAGAAATTAACAAGAGGAAAACCCGAAATATTTTATTGAATGACCATTTGGACTTAAATGGTTCCCTCTGTTAAATCTTTATACCTAAAGAATGGACGAGGTTGGTAAACACCGATATTGTTTTATTGATACCATTAAGATTTTTAAATATTTGGAAATAACCATCCTCTAATAGTGACGTCCGTAAATATGCTAGAGATGTTTTGTATTCCTGAGTTAGAAAGAAGGGTATTACTAAATAATGATGGAGATGCAGATAGAGCATCAGCCCATGCCGCTAGAAACTCTATGAGAGTTCTGCGAGAAGTCTTTAATGGGCGACTTATTTCACGATTTGGGGATTTAAATTGGCCTTCTAGGTCCCCGGACTTAACTGCACCAGACTTTTTTCTGTGGGCCTATTTAAAGGCAAAGGTTTCTGCAATTCGTCAAGAAAACATCCAAGGTCCGATAAACGCTATTGACAAACATTCGCCGCTCATCTTTTAAAAACGGAAGATATTTAGTTTCTTTAATAAAAGTATCTTACTACATCGGCTTGAAGCTCATATCTCATATGTTGTATCCAAGATTCACCTCACCGTGTAGTAGGAAAAATTTAGAAATTGAAAGCATGCCCAGCATCTCTTACAGTCGGCTTTAGCATTGGATATTTATAGACTGTTCATGGCTTAAGTAATTTAATACAGGCTTTATTGTCACAGAAAATGCAATTGCTATAGATGGGGCTGTGCAATGATCCATAATGCAGATTCTGCGCCGTCGTAAATTAAACTACCGACTATTTACTTTATTGATGTGATGTGTTGGTCATAACAAAACTGCTTTGCTTTGTTGACACCTACGTGACACTAAGTTTTTTTAAGATATACTAGACCTAAAGGGGTCTTTCATTCCTTTTTAACAAGAAAAAGCATTTGATCTGAGGGAATAGCACAGTGAGTTCAGCTGTCCTCATTGTTGCTCTCTGTTGGGTTCCTTGATTAATGTCTAATGGCTAATATTCATAACCAGTATGAAAATTTCTTGAGATTCCTTGAAGAGCTGTCTTAAAAGAACGATGTGTGAACCAATAAATATGTGAACTGTAGAATTTCTGTTACTTTTTGAATAATTGTGTGTATTTATTAATACTTCCACATTCTAAAGGAAACCATTACTAGGGCGAGAAACAAAGGAATAGCTTTTTAATTTTTGTAAATCAAATTACCAAATGATACAGATGAGGTTTTCTGACCAGAGAGATACAAAGCTTCCGTACCGTAAATTACCTAGTATACATCGTAATTTACGCAAGAAAGCGTTATTCGCGACTTAACCTTTGCTCCATACCACTGGATGCATATAAGTGCAGGTTTAATTTATAACACTTCTATAGTTTTTGCACATTCTAACTGGGGGTGCTGAATTTTTCGTACTTATCTTGTAATTTTATTTTTAATATTTTAGAATGCTTTTAAATTGAAAAAATAAGGTTTTGTTGCTCATTTTCTTGAGAAGTCTTCCAAGATATTTGATGATTTATTAGACAGTTGTGTACTATTGAGACTAAATTTCCATTTGAGTTTATGTTTTATTCTTAAAAGTTAATGGAAAATTATTATTTTTGAAAATTTAAAAAGTTGTATTCACGTGCGAAAGTAATGAATCAAAAATGTCTGTCTATATAACGCTTATATTATTCTGAAATTTTCACCTCGGACAATTTTTTGCTTAGCTGGTTTCTTTGTCTACCTTCCCGCAAGAACTTGCTTTGGGTTTCTCATAGTTCTAGTTTTGTTTGCTATTCACTTAAAATTTATGTTAGAGTTAGTAACAGCGTATTTGTTTTTTGCCATTATTCGCCAATTGTTTGAAAGGTACTTAATTTTCTCGGCTCTGTCAATTTATCCACACAGTCTTTGTGTTTGGTCTAAACCAACCCGTTAGTTAACAAGCCCCTTTAAACAAAGTTGCCAAATCAGTCTTTAATTGCTTATCTTTGAACAGCCTTTCTCTCGCTATAACGTCACACCGGAGTTTCCAATCAGATTTGTAGTTAATTTCTATTGGTTTTTTTTTTCAGAAGCTTACATTGAGTTTATATTCACATTCTTCTTTTGGATAAACGAATTAGGAAAATCTGTCAAATTTCAACTGTTTCATCATGCCTATGTAAAATATAGATTTTTTAAGCACTAAACATTTTTTAAAATATAATTTGGTGTTTGTCAATGTTTGTTTCGTCTTTGTTACAGGCAAAAAACTTTTTCCCCCTCCCTGTAGTGAAAGCAACCTATTTTGACACTGCTTTGAGAGACGTAAGTGAAAGTTACTCAACAAGTTATTGGTTGCTCTTAACGACAGGATGTAATTTAATTTTTGATTTCATCAACATATTACAAAAATCTGGTGATATTAATTGAAATGAATATTAATGGTACAATTATTACAATTATTCACATTATGAACAAAATTAGGAAACACGTTTTCTCGTTTCTTCTCGATGTGTATTAAATTTTCTGACTCCACAGATCCTTCATTTCCAACCAATGTTTCTGTCACTGTTGAAGCACTGCAAGAGACTTCTGGCTGGGTCTTATTGTATAAAATTTTATTCACTACTTCCTTTTATTATTGATGCTCTCAGCTACGTAACTTTCCGCAATAGTAGCGGATTTCCATCCACCATGTCGCTTGATAGCTAATACATCAACTCCAGTATTTGCTAATAAAGTTGCCGACGTTCTTCTAAAAGAGTGTCCAGTATACATTTTGAAGTTCTCAAACTTTAGAAATTTTGCAATTTTACTTGGAATTGACGACAGGCTGGTTTAAGCACTTTCCATTTTGATATCGCATAAAGAAGCGCGGATTAATAGTCGTCATGTGGGATCTTGTATCAATAGACTTTTGAATTATTTTGAAATGACAAACCTGAGTATCGTCACTTTTTGTCACTGTAAATATACGTGACATTCCATTTTTGGAGTCAGGAATGGTCACAATTATGACTTCTTGACTTATTTTAACATTGTCCATTTTCATTTCACAGAGTTCATTAGAACGGCGCGCTCAAGCAACTTCCATTACAATTACGACCTTCATCAATAAGTATATATCATCGGGGGCTTCAAGCATGAACTTATTCACATCTTCCCTGTCAAACACATTCGCTTTTTTGGGTCTATAACCATCATATTTTTTTTCAAAAATGCTCAAAGTTTTGGATACTTAGAAATATCTATATTTTCCTCTATTAAAAAGGGTGGACTTCAACATCGAATATTGACACCATACGCTTGATGGGGACTTTAATATAGCACTTTTTTCGTGGAAATACGCCAAAAACAAGGTTTCTGAGACTGCAGTAGCCGTCTTGCTTTGGCACTAATTCTTAAAGGATTTATATGCTGCTTCATACCTTTTTTTCGACTTTTCCGGTAGTAGAGATAAACAAGCAATATTCGCTGATTCTTCTATGTCTGAAACATCCATTTTGTACATACAGAATCAAACAATTCGACTTCTTCAAACTTTTCGCTATGAATTGTCAACTTGACGTTGTTGATAAAATAAAAACTGCTTATGTTGCTCTGGCAACGGATCACAGCTGCCTACATAATTTAATGAGAATTCTATCGAATAAAATGATAATGCAAATCCAAAAATATATCCAGCATTTTCTTGTAAATATACAATAGAGGGAGTTTTTTTGTACGCAGTCCAAGATTGCTGTAATCTCAGCCTGATATACAGTTGCTTACAGTCCAAGAGCAAGACTAGTTCTTGCACTAGGTCTTTATCCATAGATTCTAGCCTCTTAGAGGCTATTAAGACCAAAAGTACATCGAGTAATAAAACCTTCAATTATAAAGATGACGGACAAAGCCAATAAGGGAAAAAATGTTGAATCAAACGATATACTTACTCGTCAGTGAACAGGCAGAAAGATACATAGTTTTAAAACCAATGCTCATAAATAACTGTTTTGTACTTGTATTGATGTACTTCTGGTCTTAACAGCCTCTAAGAGGCTAGAATCTATGGATAAAGACCTACGACATGAATTAGTCTTGCTCTTGGAAGGTAAGTGACTGTATATCAGGCTGAGATTACAGCAATCTTGGACTGCGTACAGGAAAACCGTTCCAGAGGATATCACGACAATCACACCTATACAATGTGTCCCAAATTTGGCTTACATGCATTGCTATCTCGTAAACCGCTATAGCTACAGGGTGGGTTAAATTAGGAAAGTTTTAGAGAATTTTATTACAAATTTGATGACGTTTTGAAGTTTAGGATATCTTTTGTGGTTTTCAAGATAATTGGGAAAAATCAAAATCGTGTATTTTCAACTTTTGCCCGTAGCTTCTAAAGGACTCTTATTATGGTTTTATGGTTTATACATTATTAGGGCACTTTTATTAGAGGAACATTATGCAGGTAAAACGAAGTTTCTAGCTTCAATTGTTTTTGAGATATTGGCATCAACTTTTTATTTTCTTACCGACGCCATATTGGATTATTGTATTTTTGGAAAGATCTTTTTAAGAGCTTTCCAATGATGTATAACAAGGTAAGATTATTATTTTTCTTGAGCTCTAAAAACCAAAATAATTGTATTTTTTAAGTAGGCTTTGATTACGCATGGCGGCCATATTGAAACAAAAGAATGCCTCATGTCAACAATCATTTTGTGTTCCTGAATAGTACTTGTTATCATTTTCTCATTGTTCCGAGTTTTTACAAAGTTTATTTGAGTTTCTTATACTACTTAAAATGGAGGGTAATTATTCCAACGAAGAGAATTTGGATATGATAGAACTTTATTTTAAAGCAAATAGAAATACACAAGCAGTTGCGCGTTCATACGAAGAACAATTTCCAGACCGACATCAACCAAGCCAAAGGCATTTCAGATTTCTAATGGTTAACCTGTTAGCCTACGGGTCTTTTTTGAAACCGAAACCAAAGACCTATTCAATAGATAATGAAGCAAGAAACGCAGCTATAATAGAAAGTGTCAGGGACAACCCAACAACCTCAGTAAGAAAGATTGAAGAACAAACGGCAATTCCCAAATCAATCGTTCAACGAGTCTTGAAAAAACTTCACTTTCATCCCTATAAACCTACTATTGTACAGGGTCTTCAGGTAAATGATTTTGCTAGAAGAATCACGTTTAGTGAATGGTTCATCAACAAATGCCAGCAAATACCCAACTTTCATTCTAAAGTACTTTGGACAGATGAAACACGATTTACAAACTGTGGAATTTTCAATAAACATAATACTCATTACTGGGGCACCGAGAATCCTCATAATTTAGAAGAAAGACGTTTACAAACAAAATTTGGGTTCAATGTGTGGTGTGGCATTATAGGTAATTCTAAACAATGCACTTCTGCTTTAAATCACTCATAACAATTTGTATTTTAGATAACCGTTTGATTGGGCCGTTCATTTTCCAAGAAAATTTATCGGGTAACAGATATTTGCAACTATTACGGGAACAAATTATTCCAGAAGTTATAAATTCTGTTCCCCCAAACGACCTGCAAAATATTTGGTTCCAACAAGATGGCTGTCCGGCTCACGGTACCAGAGAGGTGATGGCGGTCCTCAAAAATACTTTCGGGGAAAATATTATCGCTAATAATGGCCCTGTTGCTTGGCCGGCAAGGTCACCGGATATTACTCCTCCCGATTTTTATTTATGGGGATTCGCAAAAAATGAGGTCTACGAATTTTCTCCGCCAGAAAGTCTCAGAGAGCTAGAAGACAGAGTCCGAGATGTTTTTGCTAATATTAACAGGAACACCTTAAGAAGGGTTACACGGAAGGTATTGGAGAAATGTCAAAAATGTGTGGAAAATGGAGGGAGGCATGTGGTGTAACTTATATTTTTTTTATGTGTTAATTTAAATTTAGTTTAGGTATTTTCAATAATGTGATAGTTACATTTTAGTCACTAGGTATTCACTGTTAGTATAATATCTTAGTTGAAAATCTGAAACTTCGATGGTTGAATTAATATTTTTACCCATAAGCTAACAAGTTTACAATTAGAAATCTGAAATGCCTTTGGCTTGGTTGATGTCGGTCTGGAAATTGTTCTTCGTATGAACGCGCAGCTGCTTATGTATTTCTATTTGCTTTAAAATAAAGTTCTATCATATTCAAATTCTCTTCGTTGGAATAATTACCCTCCATTTTAAGTAGTATAAGAAACTCAAATAAACTTTGTAAAAACTCGGCACAATGAGAAAATGATAACAAGTACTATTCAGGAACACAAAATGATTGTTGACATGCGGCATTCTTTTGTTTCATTATGGCCGCCATGCGTAATCAAAGCCTACTTAAAAAAAACAATTATTTTGGTTTTTAGAGCTCAAGAAAAATAATAATCATACCTTGTTATACATCATTGGAAAGCTCTTAAAAAGATCTTTCCAAAAATACAATAATCCAATATGGCGTCGGTAAGAAAATAAAAAGTTGATGCCAATATCTCAAAAACAATTGAAGCTAGAAACTTCGTTTTACCTGCATAATGTTCCTCTAATAAAAGTGCCCTAATAACGTATAAACCATAAAACCATAATACGAGTCGTTTAGAAGCTACCGGCAAAAGTTGAAAATGCACCATTTTGATTTTTCCCAATTATTTTGAAAACCACAAAAGATATCCTAAACTTCAAAACGTCATCAAAGTTATAATAAAATTCTCTAAAACTTTCCTATTTCAACCCACCCTGTAGCTATAGCGGTTTACGAGATAGCAATGCATGTAAGCCAAATTTGGGACACATTGTATATGCTGCGATAGTCAAGCCGCGATTAAGGCCCTGTTCTCGAGCAGGGTCAATTCGCTGCTAACACTTGAATGCAGGAGAGCTCTAGAGGCTGTGTGAAACCAGTAGGGAAACCATTCTTCAAAACTCGCATTGCGCCTCGTGGACCTCTCGCATATAAAAATATGTATGGATATTTTCACAGGAACACAGGACCTATAGTTTTTCCTTTGATCGGAACAGAACCATTTAAGCTTCGTGGCATTCTAAAGTAATCTAAATGTGCAATAAATATCAGGCACATAAGACCAAAACTTATTCTTGCCAATACGGCAGTAAATCTAATTGCTCCCCCGGTTTTCCTGAGTGTATTTTAGGTTGGATGATAGTCAATAAACTGTTGATGTAACTAGTCGATGTTTTGACCTCTATGAGGTCACCTTTAGGACTCTAAAATTTAAGGACTGTTGTTAAGTATCGTTTTTTTCTATATTTTAAAGGGCAATGTTCTTTAGAAAATTTATGTTAGAAATCATAAATAAATAAACTGTTATACAATTATACGTATATACGCTAAAAACCTGCTACATCGCATATTTGACCTCTGATGGTAAAATCGTTTTCACGCATAAAACAAAATAAAAACTTTTATAAAAATTGTAGGATGGAAGCAAAAATTCTTGTTCAGTGCAAATCCATACATTGTCAATTAATTATCACATTCACATTATTCGAACGAATAAACAAATCCCATCTTACCTGATTGTATTTTTACGTCCCTGGTAAGAGAAATGTATTGTAATCGTGAAAAAAATCGTCCTCCAGGGTTTTGCAAATCTCTGCGTTCTAGATGGTCTAGACTCGAATACATGTTCTCACATTCTCTTCATTTACTTAACAGACTGATTTCAAATTTTGGTTAAAAATAGAAAACCACATGTCATTTTCAAGAAACTACTTATTGAATAGACCTTGAATTTTGCACAAAAATCGAGTTTGATATAGGCACTAATTGGCGAAACGTTGCTCTAAAGTCACTATAGTAGAACCAAATAGCCGTCTTATGAAATGTTTATCAAATCAAAAGACTACTTAATACTTATCCAATTGACTTGAACTTTTGTAAAATTAAGTGTGGAACAGGGATACGATGGTAAAAATTTAGTGCAAATCCTATAGGGCAAAACATAATGACGGCCGAATAAAATGTTTAAATATTCGGAGGTAATATCCAGAAAAAAAGGAAAAGCGAGTTTCTAAGCATTTTTTTTAACAAAGAGCATATCAGCATTAGTGATTTTAGAAATATGAATAGAATACGAGGATTTTTCAACTACTTGCCGGAATGCTCTTTGTAAGATTATTTCCTTAATCTTTTTAATTTTAATTTACCTTGTCAACCATAGATAAAACATTGGTCAGTTTGTTTATAATATTGTCAACTTTGAAGGATATTTTTCCGGGGTAACAATAATAAAAATTATTAGTAACAATAATTTTTATTATTTATTTGCTGATCAATAAAAACATTGCTTAAGCGTCGTCAGAAATGGTGCATATAACTCACCATGGTTTCCACTCTGACGCCAGAATGCCCCGTGTGGAAAACATTCTGAGCCCCATGCAGAGAAGAGGTTAGAATTAAAACTAGATAAACCTAAACTCAACGCACTATAAAACTTAATTCTAGGTTTAGACATTAAAATTTAAAAAAATACAATAAAAAAACAGCTCCTGGAGACTGAATCCAGAGATGAACAATAAATTAATATACAAAAATTTAGAGTGTTTTTCATTTTGTCCATTCATTCCAAAGACAATCACCCAGGCAGTCATTTAAGCTATAAGGTCAAGGTCATAGATAATACATTAATTTTAATAGTCTTTTTAATGTTGTTAATTGTTACATTTTTTGTTTAACATATAGCATCGTGTTAGTGATTTTTCCACTTTCAAATAAATTTCTTAGAAACGAGTATTCCAATTTTTCCATTTCCTGAGTTCAATAAATAATATTTAATATAATAATATTTTTATTTAAAATGGCGGTAAGAACAACAATTATTAAATTAAAAAACATAATATAATTATTTCATACTCATTTTAACTTACCTTATCAAACTTGAATAATATAGATAAATTAGATATATTTTAAAAAAGAGGTAAGTTCACTATAATGATAAATGGGTACATATATAGACGCCATCTATTGAGCCTGGGAACTAAGCCGTGAATTGTAAAAATGAAACCTATTTTTTCGAAGCGAAGTTTAGTTATTCTCTTAGTTAATAGGTGCATATTTGAAATTGTTGGTCCACATATTTAAAAAATCTCGAAAACCAATAAAATTTTCGATATTTTGCAGATTTCCACATCCTAATAAAAAATATCCACGACCTCCAATTGTTCTTATACCTAGTTCTGAAGATTTATCCGGATATTTGAAAAAATATATAGGGGTAGTTTCCATTTGAAATATTTCATTTTTTTGGATTTGTTGGTGCAATTTTTTAAGACATATATTTACTGGAATTACTAATATGTTAGTACATATTTTATGTTTTAGAATACAGAGAGTTTATCAATCAAAAGTTAGTTGCAACCAAAAACAAAACTGAGTTGTGCTTTTCTTTTTATAATTTATGCAGATTTCTTTTTAAATGTATTTATTTTTGTTAATAAATAACTTTTTCATAAGCACTCTGTATATTATAAGATAACCAGAAATGAACATTAATATATTATGTTTTATGGAACTGTATCAACAACACAAAAACAGTTAAATCTCAAACAAAATAAATTCATGTATTGTGACTCCTTAATTTTTGCAAACCTGCATCTTCAAAGCTAGCCAAAGGTTCAACTTACGCTCGTATTTATTTGATCAGTATATTAAAATCTACCAACCCTCAACATTCCACATAAGTTAACAGGTTAACAATGTATATTCTTTAGCGATAGATCGTAGTACTAGTATACCTCTAGTGGATATGATCTGCAATAGCGCTGGAAACAAATGGTATATATAAAATATGTACCATTCAAAAAGAAGCTTTTTCTGAGGGACAGCGTGTTTATTTTAACTTCTCCGCATTTAAATCTGTTATAGCTTTCATATTTATTTATTCATAAAGAGATCAAAATTATAAAAAACAAACTATTATTATCTTATATATTAGATAAAATGTCAATTGTCAAAGATATAGCTATAACTTTTCCTTTTTTTTAACACACTGGTTCTTTTTTCGGATTCTAAATATATCGGAAAAACTGCTGACAGTTTCACTTGAAAATTAAATATGACATAAGAATTCTTCTCAGTGATTAATAAAAATTAATAGGAAGGAAATAATCGGGGGTAATATCCTTAGTTCATCTAATTCTTCTGGAAAAAATCGGAAAAACGGGTTTCTAAGTAATTTGTTTAAAAAATATCATGAGCGTTAGTGATTTTAAAAATCAAATTCGTGTCGACGACGAGGATATTTCCACTTGCGCGAATTATATTTGTTAAACAAATTTTTTATAATCGAGTATTCCAATTAATCCATAAGAAAAATTAGATGCACGAAGGATATTTCGTGAGATTATTTCCTGAGTTCAATAAACCATATTTATTATAAGAATATTTTTATTCAAAACATAAGTAAGAACTATAATTATTAAACTAAAAGACATAATATAACTACTTCATACTCATTTTAACTTAACTTGTCAAACTTGAATTATTGATACCATAGATAGATTATATAAATTTAAAAAAAGAAGGGACACTGTCATAGTGAAAAATGGGTACATATAGAGACGCCATCTATTGGACCTGGCAGGAATTAAGCCGTGCATTATAAAAATGAAACCTATTTTTTCGAATTGAATTTTTCAAAAATAGAATTAAACCTAATATTTGACATTATATTTTTACTATTATTTTCTTAAAAAATTAACAATTGCCGTTCCCCACCGATTTTTTTTTCTGTATAAAACCATGCCTAGTACTTCGGTTCTCAGCCTTTGTGGTCTGCCTTTTGATATAACAACTGTCTACGGATTACAGCTCGCCGTTTTAACGATTTGCATACAATTTCCATGCGAAATCTCCCTATCAAACTATCCGAGAGGGCAGAACGAACACAGGTGTCGAGAGCGCATTATTTGTATTAATTTTTGTTATAACAAGGAAACGCGCCGCATACCGTGAGAATTGTTTTAATTAACTTTTTTGCAAGCGGTTCGTCGGATCAATTTGGTCCAGCATGATTTGCAGGTACTTATACTGCTATTGCGAAAAAACGCTTATTAACGTCATGCGGTGGGCATTTCGGTGTCGTACCTGTAACGTGTATGACATATCAAAGGCAGAAATGCAACAAAGTTATACTCGAATATTTTATTTTTATATTTCCGTATTATTCATAGCCCAAATTATAGCATGTGCAGGTGTATTCCACAGAAATTAAAACTTTAATAAATCATGCATCTCGAGTTTAGACCCTGGCAAATTGCCTTTGATTGCACAAAACAACTTCAAGGATACCCACTGCACGAAATTAAAAGAATAATTTAAAATTACATTTTTTTTTCGTATTTAGAATTAAATTGTATTGTTTTTCACTACACTTAATCAAAAGAAAGGAGGTTTCACGTAATTGTAATTTACCGTTTTCTAAAAAACACCTCACATGGAGTGTCCGGTCAGTACTGATCTTCAAGACCTATGTTGTACGTGATAAAACGTCGCATGTATTGACACAAATTTTCACATGGTGAGCATATGATCAGCGCGTACAATTAATTACGTTGAGCCCGTGCGTCGACGGATGGTCAGCGTTCTCAAAGGCAACATGTAAATACCAACTATTACATATGTGAACTGATGCTTGCTTACGTATGACATCCCGCGTTGTTGGACGTTATAGGTACAGCAACATAAGCAACGGCCACACTTTGGACTATTATAAAATTGATACGAAATTGCTATAAGAAAGCGAGGTATTAAAAACAAAGCTTACGGGCCTTGTTTGCTTAGCATGGCAGCTACTATAGTGCTGGATTTCAGTAACTTAACTAACAGAGCAGAAATAATATGAAGATGGCAAACAAATTGATATACCAACAAATAAATAATCGTTTATTCGTTCTTATTACAATTAAAGTAATATTTTAAATACCGCAGTAGATGTGTGGAAAGAGTCACAGAATTGTGGAGTTAAACAAAAGTTTAGTTTGAAGTAAATCACAATACACATAATAAATTAAAAATGAAACAACATACATAAAAAACATTTCATTTAGGATGCATTTAAAATATTCTTTCATGTTAGAAAGCAGGGCAACAAGGCGAGACTCCTTGACATTACCAATATTTTTTGTAAATTGCTTTAATATAAGCTCTTTTTAGCTTATCAGGATAAAAATCAGTTTGCACAGAAAGGTTAACTTCAGAACCGATGTGGGACCTTATCTTCTCCCACTGACCTCTTACTTTTTAGCCCCTGTATACATCTACCTACGTTATGAGCTGTAGTAGCTTTTAAAAAAAATGATTTATTGTTATTGATAAGGAAGCTATCCATAAATTGGTTGAATATTAACACTGTCCAGTATTTCCTTACTTGTCTTATTTTGACTATTATCGTTGAAATCAGTCAATGCAAATATAAACTGTAATTGATTTATTTATTCTTATTCTAATTTATGTTTAATAACTTTATTCAAGTAGTTTTTAAAATACAAATTTTCATTTATTATTTTCCCTAAATAAAAGAAGGTTTTATTCCAGGAAATGGAATTTTACCGAAATTTAAAATTGCTATTAGGTCGCCATTTTGATCTACCACATAAGATTGTACTAAAATTTTACCCATCTTTCCGTGTTACACACTTGATTTTTGAGCAAAATTTCGAGATAACTGAATAATTATTTTTTGGTATTGAATTTTTGAACAATTTATTAGGTGGCCATTTTCTTCCGCCATAATTGCACAAAATATCACATTTTAATTTTTGTGCACATCTTGAAGTCCGTCCAATAAGTAGTTTCTAAATATCTTTGGATCATTATTTAGATAACCAAAATGTTCATCCATCCCCATATGACCCTTGATTTTGGACCAAAATTTGAATTCAATTTAATAGTTTCTCAGGTATGCAGGGTAAAAGGAAGGATTCATAATGTTAAATGAGATAAGTTATAAAAGTTGTAATGTTAAACTTAGAAGGAAAGTAGGTATTTGAAGACGGTAGACAGACAACCACAGAATTTAAAAAAAATACTGGTGTTAAGTTAGTTTCGTGTATTTTTATGGCATTCTAAATTAAACTTACTTCTTCTTTGTAGTAGCGAAAGTTTACCAAAAGTTATAATTTTCTCCAAGAAGCAGATGGCGATCAAGAAGCGTAACTTCTTGCAGCTGCAAAATTCTTCCGTTAAGGAAGCAACTGTCTTAAGGGTTATACTTGGTTGACCACCCTATATAACTCCCCGCAATTTAAATTGTTTCACTTCTCGAATATCCCTTAAAACCTTTCTTATGTGGTTATCAGAAATAGTATTAGTAAGTACATAAATATATAAACAGAATTCTAAAAACGACTCCTTAATAACTAAGGACTTTTTAAAATGTTATTATACAGGGAGTTGCGTCATTAAGCTAGATGGGTACGGAATATAAACGAAGATCGGTAAATAGTCTTTACCCGGGCCTTCTTTGATTATAAATCCTTCTTTTTATCAAGGAAAGTAAAATATGACTCAGTATAGCTTAATACACAGTAATTTGCTATTATGTACTAGGTATCTGGTTATATTTTAAAAGGTTTAAAAGGTACCTAGTATTTATTATATTAGTTATCAAATAAATCTAAATACAAAAGTTTTTGAGTTTTATCGAAATTCTTAGAATTTCTAACAAAAACGAATTCAAATTCAAAATTATATCTACAAAATCAAAATAAAAAATCATACTATTTATCTAGACTAGAAGAAAAAAGCATCAAAAACCATTAACATGTAAAAGTCATACATGCTAAACAAATATGAGTAAAATTGTGTCTATATATAAGCATCTACATTAAAAAATATGACATTACGAACATTAACTTATTAAAAAAAAAACATGGGTCTCGACTAGAATATATATACTCAAAACGATTAATAGAGCCAGGTGTCATGTTGTACAGTTCTCAGCAGAAGGACCGCAGAGAGAAGAAACAGAAATATCAGAAATTAAATGCCAGATATTCTTTAAATTCACAAAAATCCTACAATAAGAAGCAATGTGTAGGGGAACGGGGGGTAATTGCGTACACTTATGGTAAAAAAGTCGTAACTTTATAACTAATGATACTGGCATCATGTGGTTTGGTATAAATGACCAACAAATGTGTTATAGAGTATATTATAGCAGTGTAAAAAAAGTAAGTCAAAGTAATTTATCAAAAATATACTGCAAATTCGACATTACCCGAACATTGCGGGTAATACGGTACAGGGGTACGTATATTTTCTAAATCCATATCATTCAATCGCATAGGTTTTTCACGACAACATCATGTTCGTCTTCACTGGAGGAAAAATATTTGCCTGATGGCCGTTTTTTGTCGATTTATCTTTTTTGAACACTCTTTTACCTTTTTTCTCTTTTTCTTCTTTCGTAATTATTTTTTTCAGTTTTTTCAAGCGATTTCAGGGATAGACGTGAGGATATCTGATTATTGTTTTAGGCGTCGGCGATGTTGTTTTGGTTTATTGGAAAAGCCTTTTTTGGCAAAGGTATAATGCCAATCAACGAATTCTTATGAATGTCGCTGTTTTCATTAATATCTTTTGAATCATTATCAGCGCGTTCCAGACTAACGTCAGGAACTTTTGAACAACCTGGCATTTGTTCAAAACAAATGCAAACCGTCTCTGATGGATTATAGTTACCAGATGTATCGGTCGCCGCTATAGGTTCTTGTGTGATTGGTTCAGGTGGATTCAATGAAACAAAAAAATCCTCTTTACGGAAACACCAGGGTTGGTAGGAAAAATTTCATCTTTTTTGAAGCCTTTTATAGTCTTTTCTGCGTTAGAGACTGCAATATAGGCTTTGGTATATATACTTTTCACATCAATCATCAAAATGCGTTCATATGGCTTTCACAAGTCATATTCATTATCGTAAGCTATTTTAAGTGAGGAATAAAAAGTCAGATCCAGTGGCTGAATATGATGGGACGTGTGTGGAGGTGTTGACAATATATGAATTCCATTGTCCATCGTAGATTGGTAAACATATGTAACTTGTATGGTTGTCTAGAACCAGAAGAACATCATTGTTTTTTTGTAGCGCTTTTTGGTTAGCGAACAACTGTTCGCCATTGCCCGAAATGCATCAGGGATTTTTGGGGTTGTAGTTAATAAAAAGCTATAATATTTCTAAAAATTGTTATGAAAATAGGTCTATAAGACTTAGACAATTAAATTGGTTACACTATTATTAAAATATTACATTATGTAATTAATTTACCTTAATTTTGTCCAATCAAAAACAATAACACAGCAACTTAATAACGCCATAACTTTTGCAAATGGCCACCAATATGCAGTTTTAGTGGAACTATCAACTTGTAATACAGTTCCTTTCTAACATACTGCATTATTTTTGAAAGTCAATAGATGTTCGCGATTACCCCCGCTCTTCTAAGAGAGAGAGGGAGAGAGAGACGGGACACATCAACAAAGTGAACAAAAAAATTGGTAAAGAAAATTTACCGATTTTCTTGTTTACTTTGTTCTGACTGCAGAAAAAGGTACCTACCTCTCAGAATTTTAACATATTTTATTGTAAGAAATGTTTATTTTTATATGTAGAATATGTGGAAAGGGAGATCTATAACTATATTTTTTGTGTCTACATACGACGATTTTGCCTCGGAATTTACGAATATGCAGTTTAGGGAAAAAGTGCACATATGTAATTGTGCTTTCTAAAGAACCATAAAATAGCAATTACAAGTCTTATTAACACATAAGGTAATTAATCGTACTTACAAATTAATAAAATATTAGGAACTTATACCTATTATACCGCTTATGACAACAAAACATTTTGACTTACCCGAGAAAAGAAATGTTTTGGCTTAAATAGGTTCACCAGTTCTGCAAATTTGCGTACTCTGTCATAAAGAAAAATGTAGCGGTGTTGTTGCCATTAAATAGCAAATGATATGGTATGCAAATAAAAACCAGGTTATTTGAATATTTGTAAATAATAAATATATATAGTTAATGAAATATTACAGATATTATTTTTACAGTATAAGAACCATTTTAGAACTTAATTTTAATATTATAAACAAGTATAAATTTTGTTCTACGTAAGATAGTTGAAAACACACTTTCCAATCAACCAAATCAACATGATAGAATAGACCAAACAAGTAATATCTTTGACCATGTATGATTGCGTTTAAATCAAAACAATTCTGTCTCTGTTATGTCTGAGTAGCACAATACCTTATCGTTTCTTGACACATTGGCGAATGTAAATTAGGGTTGTTATGAAATTAATACGAATGTTTTAGAAGAGATGTGACATTTTTCGTAACAAAAATTAAGAAAATTCTGGTAGGTACATTCTGAGGGCAATTTCTGATTAGAAGCAGCCTAAGTACTACATTTTACTAATATTTGTTCAAGTAATTTTTAAGGTAAATATTTTAATTTCGTGACTATTCCATTTCGAGTTATCGTTTTAAAGTGTTGAATGTGCCTTATTAAAAACGCAAGCGTATATTTGCATCATTACAATTTTTTAAGTATTGTAATCGTAAAAAAATCACTACCAGTTTTTTGTAAATCTTAATGGGGTCTAATAATTGATGGTAACCAAGATCGTTCCGCATTACACCATAAGGATCTACTTTTTAGAAACTTATATGTACTCGTTCTGTTGTCACGAAATGAGCAGATCCCTAATTTGTTGCTAATATAAGATTCAGTCTTAGAAGACCTTCTCATAGAGCCCCCACATCACCTAGGTTACCATTTGAAAAAAAAGTTGGGGTGCCTACAAATTAAGAGGATGTGGGGAGGGTGCTGAAAATATTACAAAAACACGAACAACCATTTAAGCCACTTCAGATGTTCCAGCATTTTTGTGAAAAATGATACAGAAGATATGAGTTTTCTGCGTTTCTTTCGAACAACCCTGTATATGTCGTAAGTATATTGCAAAATCAGTCTTTTTAGAACACCTTCCGTTAAATACTAAGCGAATTGAAAAATCATTATAACATTTAACACAACGTTTATATTATGACTGAATATTTTAGACATTTTATAAAACTCTGCGAATTTCTTGGTCTTATCCTAAAAGAAACAAAATATAAGCATTTCAAGAAAATGCCTAACTCCAATTAGGGGTTTTATAATTCATCTGGTCCTGGTGTAGGCAAATTGAAGAATATTTAATTTACCATCGTGTAGAGCACCATCTATATCGTGACTCGCATCAAAGAATATGTATTAATAACAAATGAAAACCGCTCTGTTAGGAGTGGATTTTTGGGGTTAGCTTTTTTTCTCCCAATTTTTTCTCTGGTGTTATAAAACAATATATACGGAAGAAGACTTAGAAGACATTATTTCTTCCTCTTATCATCATGATACTTAATTCCTATTCAGCTAAAAAATGATGTTCAACAATATTTTTCAATACCTCAAGGTAAGTCTAGCGGGCAAGAAAATGTTCAAAATATTAGCCTTAGTTTAGATAATGCTATTTAAAAAATAAATATTGATAGCATTCCACTGATTTTAGAATTCGACCAAACTTCTACTCTGGATGACTTGTGCTAATAGAAATGTCGAAAAGAGTTTTCAGAATTCAAACAATATACATTGTTCAACATGTATGATGCCATGTTGTTCCAATTTATAACATTCCTAAAATATACAGGGTGTTTCCTAACCTCTCTGACAAAATAAAAGAGGCGAATCCTCATTAAATTTTAAGACGAAAATGCAGCATGCAAAATGTTTGTATTTGTTGAACTTTGGTAACGTTATTTGTAGTGAATAGGGCCTATTTAGCCATAAATAGATACAACTTATTAAGTCCAGTGGCGTCACGAGGGGCATCTTAACCAATATTATTGAGAAAAAATATACACCACTGACTCCATGGATTCATGGATCACACCAACCATAAAAAACACGAAAAAAATTTTTTTTAATCGCTTGCGACAATGACGAAATGAATGGGGATACTTCTTACCTAATTTTAAGACGGAAATGTAGTATAAAAGTTTTTCGAATGTCGCTTTATTTTTGAAATACCGGGTGTTTAATTTTTTTTACAATTAGTTCATTGGCGGAGATTCCTCAAAAATCGGTAATACGGATCTGTTAAATCATCATATGATGCAAAAATTAATTTTGAGTAAACTACGCCTCTTGCATTTTTTGTGTGTCTGTTACGGGTTTTAGAGTAAAAAATCATCTTAATTTTATTGCTCATGTCTCACTAATTATTATTTAATAATTAATAGGTTACTTCCTGTCTATTTTGTTTCATCCAATTTGTTTAGTGTCGGAGGTTGGAATAAAGAGTTATTTTTCGTATTTTTAACATTTTGTTGCTTCAAATGATATGAGTAGGCTCTGCTTCGTTCCATGACAACTACATTTGTCTTTTTCGTGACATTTGTCTCCTGTTTGACATTTTTCAAATATCCTTTTGAATTGTTTTCTAATTTATTTATACTACTTTACATATATTAGTTTGGTTTGTTTGGGTTAGGGTAAGTTAGTTTGAATTAGTTTACTTTTCATAATGACTGAGTTTACCAATCAAGAAATGGCTCAAATGCATTTTGTGAACGGTTTAGCAAACGGAAATGCGCTAGAAACGAGATGTTTATATGCAGAACGTTTTCCTAATAGACGAGTACAATGGTTAGAGCAAAAAGGTAGCTTTGCAAAAAGCAAAATGGGCGGCCGACCACTTAAAGTTAGAACCACTTAACTTGAGGAACAGGTCTTAAACATGGTGGAAGAATCGTTGTAAGTATGAGTTATAAAACAGTATGGAGTATCTTAAAGGACTATTTACTTTATCCTTACTACGTACCAAGAGTGCGTAGAGACTTTTGGGTTTGGGCAAGGATTATTGGAGATATTTTAATTACTTAGTTCATGCGTGACGGCGTTCACCCTCACTTTGCACTATATGCTAGAAACTATTTAGATCAACAGTATCCTGCTCGTTGGATAGGTAGAGCAGTATCTCACCCATGGCCACCCCGTTCGCTGGATCTGAATCCATTGGGTTTTTATTTCTGGGGTCACCTTAAACAGTTTGTTTATACTACTCCTATTGAAACTGAAGAAGACCTTCGAGTGCGTATTAATAATGGTTTTAATACGATTCGCGCCAGTCTCGAAATTTTCCAACCCATAAGAGACAATTTAGTATGTCGCGTACATGGGTGGTTACTGGCTTATTGAGGACATTTTCAGCAATTTATTTGATTTTTGTTCATGTGAGTTTATTATTCAAAGTTTTTAAATCATTTATTAAAATTTCCTTCAAATGTTTACTTCATATGGGATTTGGACCGATTTTTGCGAAATTAAGGAATCCAGATGAAGTAAATTTGACCCAAATTAAAGTGCTCTAACCCCTTATTATGTTTAACAAATATCGATTGGCATTAATTAATAAAATGAAAAAAAATACAAACAAAAAATTTAAACACCCATTCATTTTGTCATTGTTGGAAAACTTTTTTTTGTGTTTTTATGGTTTTTGTGTCGTCAATAGACAGGCAATAAAATGGTTTTTATTTTTTTTCTCGAAAACAAAGTGGGATATGGAAACAACTCAAGAGATAAAAAAGTTGTTCCTTTAGTTGCTTAATCCGAAAAAAATATAAAAATTACACAAAAGGTCAGTGTCGTATATTTTTTTCTCAATAATGTTGGTTAAGGTGCTCCTCGGTATGTCACTGGACTTAATAATATTTACCTATTTATGACAAAATAAGCCCCTTATCACTACAAATAATATTAGCAAATTTTAACAAAATTGGGTAAAGGAAATTTAGAATAAAAATAAAAACCCGATTTAAAAAAAATTAAGCACCCAGTATTTTGAAAACTAAGCGACATTTGAAAAAAATGTATACTGCATTTTTATCTTACAGTTAAGTGAGGATTCGCCTCTTTTACTTTGTCGAAGAGGTTAGGAAACACCCTGTATAGTCATAATAAAAACATTCCGAATTTTATAACGATTTTTCAGTGTGCGCAGTCGTTTAGAAAAATTCTAGGTGTTCGATAAAACAACAGTGGCGTATATAAGGGGAGGGTTTGGAGGTTAAACCTCTCCCCCGGGGCCACTTTTATTTAAAAATAATGGAAATGGTGTAAAATAAGGACCTTTTTCTTGGGATTGGCGGTAAAAACCACCAGAGCCTGTTAAAATAACCTTTTTTGGTTGTTCATATCATTCACGCTTTCAATTAGGTATAAAAGGTATAAAACAAAACTGAGAACCTTTTTTTTTTGGTCGTTGAAAATGTTTATCGTCTCAAAACCCCCTCAGAAGTAATGTCTATATACGCCACTGTAAAAAGGGGCATACGGTATATACCCTATATTTTATATGTTTGGTGTAATTTGTAACGGCTAATTTACTGATTTCTTTCTCGATTAATATTCTTTCTCTTTACTCTAATTTTAGATTTTATTGTCTTGTACTATTCGTCTTTATGCGTTAATTAATTTATTAAATTTTTAAATTGCCCTTTAAAACTTCTCTGTCTCGAGCTACCTCGAAGCAGGGACGTAGACAGAAAATTCATTTTGGGGGGGCCAGTTGGGGGCACAAATAGTCCTAGAGGGGTCTGTCATTAGTGTGTCAAAGTAGCATATTTTCCTACTAAAGATTTTTTTTTGTATTAATAATGGATCCTACAACAAATAATATGTGCCAGTAAAAAAATTAAAACTAATTTTCTACATTTAGTTTAGGTTTTTGAATTAAATAACAAATTTTATATACAGTACCTTAATTAAACACATCTGAAGAACCATGTTTTTTTCACTTTTATTTAATGTACAGTTGTGGAAGTGTTACTAAAACCAATAAAAAATTAACATGAAAAACCGTTAACTATAAATACAAAAAAAAACAATTCATAAAGTTAAATTTATTATTCTCTTATTTTCCGCGAAAATATCTATTGTAACAATAACACAAGATCTATGTTTTTTACCAATGACTTCTCAATTGATAAAATAGCCAAGATTGGTAGTCTGTTATTTCCAATTCTATTTCTCAAAAATGATTTTATTATTCTTAAACAAAAAAGTTCGCTCACATGAAGCACTATAGACTGAAATTGTTACAGCGATTATTACTGTTTATATTTTCCTTGTTTTAATTAGGTAAGAGTCAGCTTATATTTGGGATTCTTACTAGTAGATATTTTGTGTTGTGATTTGAGTATTTTATTTCTTTAAAAATATTGTACTTGCATGTGCGTACCGTATAACATATTCAGACAGGCTAATGGGGGGCTAGTGGTGGGCAACGGAATAAAAAGGGAGGCCCCTTCAGCCCCCTCTCCTGTCTACGTCCCTGCCTCGAAGTTACTCACAAGTGGCCCACAAGAAGCTATAGGGGTTGCCGGTTAAGCAGCCCTTATCTAAGTGTGCTACGGTTACATTATAAAACTTCTGTTTATAAAAATTATGATAAAGAGAATCACATGTTTCTTATACCTGGATTCCATTGACACATGATAACTTAATATGCGGACTTCTCCTTGTTGTTTGAACTAGCACGGTTTAGAATCTCTAATTTTAATATACTAACGAGGCCATTAATGATTATATAATATTACGTTATCGGCCAATGGATGTCTTTAAATAAAAACAAAGGGAAGGAAGTAGAATAGACGACTTTGCGACCGTTAAAAGCCTGCACCTGACCGAACCACGTAGCGTTACCAATTTATTCCATTTTTCTTTATTTCGCCAACGAAAAAATTGCTTTTTGAAAAGGCATGGCATGGGAATTTTTTGATTTTTGAATAAATTGAGAAAGAGGGTTGCATAATTACGAATGATAATTGGGAGGTGCATGGGAGATTTCGGTAGTAATTTTAACAGCGGAAAATGTTCTCATAGTGTGCGTATTTTAGAGAGCGTCAGAAAAAGGCTTGGTATTATTTTGTTGAGCGACTGATATGCTTGTAAGGGGGATTTAATTTAGAGGATATCCGAGCAATTCTAGAACTCGTCGAATTTTCAACTTCTTATTAACCGACGGAACAAAAATATCCCAATTATATCTCCAGATTATCGGAAAGTTTTTTTTTTTTCTGTTTCAAAAAAAGTTTACCTTTTGATTATTGAAAAACTCCAATATTCTGTTATAAAAATTAGATATTTATTTGCTCGTTTATTCTAAAACCAGTACAGAACGGTTCAGATCCATATTAGGTTGCCATTTTTTGTAGTATCATTTTAGAACTGCCTGGATGGTGAACAAAACATTATTTCAAAAGTAATACGCATTTTTTCAGCATAATGAAACGAAAAATATCCAGTCTGTTTTTAATTTCATTGTTATCAGATAATTAGATAATGCCTTCTCAAAATATGAATTTTTATATATTATAGGTAAATGATCTTAATGCCGTATCTCAAATCTATATTTTTAACCATCCAAAATTTACGTTGAGAAATTTTGCAGCTATCAATTCAGAATATCTTAAACAATTAAGAGCCTCTCTATACCTATTAACCAAGTGTTACACATACGCTCTGATCAAAATATTTAGTTTCTAATCCTTCTAGTATAAATAAAATCAATATTAATTGCCAGTATACAGCCTATGTAAAATATCAGAAACCCTTAATGATCACCGAGGTGGTCACTGATGATGATGGTTATAGCTTAGAAAAAGCCGGCAATAGTTTCAGATATGCGCAGTATTTAATGTAAAAAATTAAATTAAAGATGCTTTGAATCCTCCGATTACTGGAAAATGCTACAACTCCGGACCGAATCTATTTGCTTTACAACCCCGTATATTAATATATAACAAGAAATCACACATACTAAAGTCAGCAACATTTTATATACCGCATATAAAACACAAAATAAGTATAAAATTACTTCTGAGACATACCTTTAACTATCTTTATTTCGTATACAAACTTAGGTATTGAATATTTGCTATTTTTCTACTTTTCGATATATATATATATATATATATATATATATATATATATATATATATATATATATATATATATATATATATATATATATATATATATATATATATATATATATATATATATATATATATATATATATATATATATATATATATATATATATATATATATATATATATATATATATATATATATATATATATATATATATATATATATATATATATATATATATATATATATATATATATATCCATTCTCAATAACCCTTAAAGAGATATTTAAAAATTTCTCAAAATTCCTCCTTAACACTCAAAGAAATGATTTTACACCTCTAGAAAACTCTACAAAATGAATTTTACAGGACGCGTTTCGTTAACACTGTGGCTTCGTCTGGTGTATACTACATGCTAATATTCAAAAGAATTCTACATTTGAGATTAACAATGTCTGTCTAGCCTACGTTCCTTTATTTAAATTTTATAACCTAATTATCCTAAGGTACAAAAGCTGGGTTTTGTAACCACCATACTTTAACTCTAGTAACAATATTTCGAATTTTAGAAAATGTTGAGTACAGGAGAAATGTTAAGATCTATTTGGTCGTTAAGCAATAAATTTGTATCTTTTAGGCGGTTTATTTCTAAACTTTCCAATAAATTTAATTTAGGGCCTTTATTCTCTACATGAAGGATCTTAAAATCGTCGTTATACATATGTTCCCCCCTGGTAATATGGCTTGCTAAGTCTTGAGTCATGTTTTTTGTGAATAAAATGCTGGTTTATTCACATTAAATACCGAAATTTGACCGTAAAATGCCTTCAACAAAGTTACCCCATTTTATACCTATTTTTTATTTTTTTAAGAGACATCAACGTGCTCAGATCTTGCTCGTAACGTTAAATCTAAAAAAAATTCCCCATAGCGACCCACATTTTGAATCATCGGGATTTCCAAAAAAGTGCTCCTATCAGACGCCACTGTCGGCTTTATGTACGTTCCACCGAAATCGCGTTTATATCGAAAGAAGCGCCCATTTATCCTCTACGATAGAATGCTAAAAAAGACAAATTTTAAAAATTTCCGGTCCAGAAAGAGCAATACGTGGACAGTAATAATAGTTGTTACATTCACCGCTTGCGGATATTGTAACGATAACACCCTAACGAAATATTAATTATAAAGCAAAAGTAATACCTTGTATTCAATTTCATTAAATTATTGAAAGTATTGTAATCGGGAAAAAATCACCCTTCCAAGTTTTTATAGATTTTCACGATTTCGAGATTTTAGATTCCTAAAAACCTGTTTTCTCAATTTTGTCGGTTTGTCTGTCTATCTTTCTATTCGTGGCATAGCTAAAAAACTAGTTATCTGATTGCACAAAAAATCATGTCTGACACAGGAATGATCGAGTAAAATTTTGGTACGAAAAAAGATCACTAAAGAAAATCGAATACTTATTCGATTAACGTTAAATTTCGCGCAAGAATTATATAATATAAGATATGGTAAAAGTCTGGTACAAATTCAAGATAACGGAATAAAACGGCTGCAAACTAAAATGTTTAAAAAAAGTAAAAAAAAAATTATTCAAATGATTAGTAGAATCTTGGTAAAACCAATATTTAAAAAAACTACTTATTCAACTGATATGGCGGCCTATTAAAATGTTTAAAAAAACAATATATTCGTTATTAATCCTTCCTTTTATCAGGAAAGTGCATTAACACCCAAAGCGACGTGTTCAGAGTTGTTAAGAAAAGTACGGAACCGTTCTTAAGGACAGGTTGTGAGGTGTCTGTTCAGTGAACTGTTCTTTTTAAAAGAACTGAACAACCGGTTCTTGCAGCACAGCACGGCACGGCGGCGCTGAATCGGCTTGTTCACTGTTCAGTCAGTTCACTGACACTGGCTACTCTCTAGCCTCTGTAGTTCTTTTGAAATGATGTAAATAAGAACCCGCAGCTAAACTTGGTTAATTCGATTTGAAATATGAACCAGAAGAGCCTTTCCTTTTCTATTTATTCGGGTATTTGGTATTAATTTTATTGTTTTCACAAACTTGTATATTGTTAATTTATTTTATTACACATAAATAAGATGAGATCATCAGGTCAAACAAATTTATATTAAAACAGAAGAAAAAAGCAACTCTAGACTCATTGGCCTTACAGTATTTACTTACACTACTACACCAACTACAACTAAGAGGTAATGAAATATAAAGCAAATACAAAAATCAGAAAATAAAAAAATACAGATCTAATATTTACCTATAACAATGTAGTGTTAATATTTAAAAATAAAAGCTGCTGAACTATTATTTTTGAATATAAACACTACATTGGCAGTATTATAGGCATAACGGTATAACATTCGACATTCGATAGTTGTTTATTGACAAATAATTAAATAAAATAAATCAGTAAAATCATATAATTACGTAAAAATGAGAAATAACGAATAGAATCGCTCATCCACCACATTGCCAATAACACATTTACATATACATTATTTAATTAATTTTAAATAGATTTGTGAAAATACAATCATTTAGCCTACAAAACTGGAAAAAGGGTAAAATTTTAGTAGTGGACATTTAAAGTTTGAGCAGATAAGAGATAAGTGAACATCACATGTAATGAACGCATTTATGCTACAATCTAATCAAAACAACAAATGAAGAGGTGAATAGGTTTACGAAACATGTTCTCGGGTAAGAACCGAACTGTTCAAACTTGTTCAGCAATTTTACCTGTTCTTTAACAACAATGTTTTTTTGTTTTTATGCGTTTTACCACCCGATGTTTTCGGACGTCGCCGCCCAAGATGCGTGCGTCGGACTATAGTCATTTAGTAGTATCATAATCATATGAATTGCGTTTTCTTTGACTTTTTTACGGTGCTTTATAAGTATAAAAGGAAAGTATCACAACAAGAGAAGTTCTGATTAACAAAAATTTACCCATTTTCTTCGAGTGCAGCAGAGTGATCTATAGCGTCTGATACGTTTTATTTACAATATTGGTTATGTACAAAAATATTTTCAACGATAGTGTTATTAATGAAGTAACTCTAAAGAAATGGTTCTCTAAATCGATACGAGGATATAGCCTTATATTTAGTTGGCCTAAGCTGCATCCCATTTCGAGGAAACCAATCCTCCAGATTACAAAGGGCATATCATAGTCGTTAATATCCAAGATGAAAATCTAAGGTCATCTCAAGCAATTGAAAATCACAGGAAGTAAAACAGTGATGATTGTCATGAATAAATACATTGAACAGTAGGGAACCCAGATATAATCCATGCGGCACTCCTAATGAGTTATCAACTTCATAAGAGAAAAAGTTGCAGATTCGGACGATTTGATTACTACGCGATAAATAAATTGTATACCATAAAAGTGGTCCCCAGACCAATCAGTATACTTCTGGACTAGAATATTATCTGACGTTTTCTCAAAAGCCTTGGACAAATCGCTGTTAGTACGTAGTATGTACCTGATATTTGCAACCCAACTATAAATTTCCATAATCCAGAATAGGTCAGTCAAAATTTGTAAAAAATCCAGTGTTGTGACCCCATTATTTTATAGTCATTTTATTTGTGAATAGTCTTAAGTATTATATATTAATTAGTGTAGAGATAGTTTGACACGTAAATGCAATATTTAGACATACATTATATTTCGGCGGAACCTTCCGACAAAAGCTGCTTTAATGGTCGTTTATTGCAAGGGAAATTCTAAGTAAATAATATGTATTTTAAATTCTACTTCAAATTCTATTTTATGCACGTTCTTCCGCCCCATATATTATTATACCCGAAAAAACCTATCATAAACTCATTTACACTATGTCGATAAAGCTTGGGAAGGTTCAGCTATAAAAACATTAAAAGAAACCATTGTAGTACAGTAAGCAGTGGCGTAGCAAATACTCCCCAAATTACTTTTATAGACACCTTTTTTAATCAATTTTACAGATTTGCCACTGCATCTCAAATTAGGGAATTCATATAAAAATAAGTTCTAGGTAGTCAGTATAGAGCAGGTCAGTCATTATGTCAGTACTATATTGTCAGTAGAATTAAGTCAGTAGACACGGTAAGAGTAAAGATTTGTTAGAAGTAAGAAGTGTCCCTCTTGTACAGAAGATAATAGAGAGATTTGAAACAAGTTGAAGTGTTTACATTTACTACCAGTGCTAATACAAAATACTAAAATTATTAAATCATAACAGTGGTGGCATTCGGCGAGTAATAAAAATATTAAAACATAACATTGGTGGCAGCGGATCTGGATATACTACCCCGTGTTTTCTGAAGGAGCGCCTAGAACGCAGCAGGAATCACACCAGTTAAACCACATCGGTATACCAAAGACAGGAAGTTTCAACAGACTTGGATGAGCGCCCAGTACGCAACAAGTTTCGAGAAGAAGAAAGAAAACGAGGAAATTCGCCTTACGTTCCAGCTAACTAAGGATGAAGCTGTAAGTTTTTTTCTTTTATTTTCCTGTTGTGGTGACACTATTTGTTTTTTTTTATATGTTATGCATTTTTGAAATTATATAGATATATTTATTTTGTGAAAGGTACTGCAAATACGTTGTGTGTTGAAAAAGTAATTGAATAATCGACCGTATAACTTATCTATATTTAAATTTTTACCCAAAATTTTTATTAGTATTTATTCTTTAAAATTTTAACAAACAAAAAAATGACTGAAGGAAAAGATGCAATTGATGTATTAAATTTAATAAATTCATTTGACGGCTACGGCGATGGAAATTCTCTTCAATTTTTTCTAAAAAACTGTGACGCAGTAATGCATATTGTGAAAGAAAATGAAAAAAATAAATTAGCTAAATTAATTTCTGGTACTAAATTAAAAGGTAAAGCTCAAGAGGTGACACAATATAAAGAATTTTTAAATTGGGACGAAATTACAGATTTTCTTTTAGAACAGTTTACGGATAAAAGACCGCCTTCTCATTTTTTAACTCAAATAATGAATATAAAACAAAACTTTAGGGAAACCGTTACAGAATATGGAGATAGATTAAGATACCTGCATAATAAATATAAAGAAACTTGTCATTTAAATTATGAACATAATTCTGCTAAGGTATTAATAGAAAATTTAGAGTCAATTTTAGTAAACACGTTTAGATAAGGGCTAAATGATGAAAAAATACAAATTCGAGTAATTGCTGAAAACACAACAGATTTAGACAGGGTATTATCATTAGCAATCGAAATGGAACTCGAAAACAACGTTAGAGCAAAAAATTCAAATTTTAAAAATGTAGGTTTTGTGGGTCAGGGAAATAGAAATTTTAATAACCAAAATCCTAAACTTTTGTGTATGTTCTGTCATAAAAATAATCATATAACTTCTCAATGTAGGCAACTTATACAATATGAACAAAATATGGGAAGAAATAATTTTAATAATCCTAATTATCAAAGCTTCAGTCCACAACAACATTTTAACGCAAATTCTTCAAATGGGCAAAATTATAACGGGGAACAACCTATTAATGCTAGTAATTTTTCTTACAGGGGAAACGATAATCATAATTACAATCAAAATACAAATTCACGAAATTTTAACAATAATTATAATGGGAACAATTATCGTCAAAATTACACCAATCCCCGTAGTCCAAACAGACCTCAAATGCTTTCAGAGATACCTCAACAACAGCGACGATACCGTCCTAACTATAATAATGAACCTGTCAATAATTCTCATCAAATACAAACTATAACGTCTCTACCCCCCAGTAGCCTCCAACACAATCTTAGTATTTCTCCTCCACAACCAACTACATCTGTCCAAGAATTTTCGGGAAACGACAACGAAGCCTTGGTTCGACGGAATTTTAAGCCGCGATTTTTTGCAAAAATATAAAACTAAAATTAATTATGAAGAAGAAACTGTTTATTTTGAGGACAATTGCTTTAAGATTTTGCCTTCAGAGACTTTAACGACTATACTCCCAAGATGTGAAATGATAACTTATGCTTTGGCCAACGTTTCAGGTACTGAAGGTATCGTAAAATCGAAACAACTTGCTGAAAATCTCTATATAGGTTCTTCTTTGACCAAAGTACATAATCATAAATGTTTAATTAGTATTTTAAATATATCTAATGAACCCTTAACAATTGCGTTACCCAGAGTTAACGTACAAACTATCACTAAAGGTGAATTTGACATTATAGAGCTTAGTCATAATAATAATAATATTGAAAATAACACGAATATAAATTACCTTGAACGTTTAGAAAAATTGAAACATTCTCTCAACTTAGAAGGATTAAATGTCGAGGAAACTAACTCACTTCTAGAAATTTGTGAAAATTTTATCGATATTTTTTATTTAGAAGGTGATAAACTATCAATAACAAACACAATAAAACATAAAATTTCTACAGACCCTACTAAGGGACCTATTAATATTAAACCCTATAGATTACCTTTTCAACATCGGGAGGTTATAAAAGAACAAACCGATGCAATGTTAAAGGATGGAATAATTTCTCCGTCTTACAGTCCTTGGAATAGTCCCTTATTAGTAGTTCCTAAAAAAACTGATTCATCAGGTTTACCTAAATTTTGCGTGGTCGTAGATTTTAGAAAAATTAATGAAATAACTGCAGGGGATGCATTTCCATTACCTAATATTACAGATATTTTAGACCAATTAGGAAAATCGCATTATTTTACAACTTTAGATTTAGCCAATGGATTTCATCAGGTTCAAATGGACGAAAATGATAAAAATAAGACAGCTTTTAGTACTTCTACGGGGCATTTTGTTTACAATAGGATGCCTTTTGGCCTAAAAGGAGCTCCGGCAACCTTTCAGAGGTTAATGAATGCGGTCTTAAGCGGTCTTAGTGGCATAAAATGTTTTATTTATTTAGATGATGTCGTAATTTATGCTAATAATTTAAAAGAACATAATGAAAGGCTAATTGAGGTATTTGAACGGTTTCGGGAGCATAATTTAAAGCTTCAACCATTAAAACGTGAATTTTTAAGAAAAGAATGTTTGTATCTAGGTCACATTATAACAGATTATGGCATCAAACCTGATCCTTCAAAAGTAGAATGTGTTTTACAGTTTCCTCAACCAGTAAATCAAAAAGAGGTAAAATCATTTTTAGGGCTTGTCGGATATTATCGAAAATTTATAAAGGATTTTGCGAAAATTTCAAGACCTCTTACCAAATTGCTCAAGAAAGATACGGAATTTAAATGGGACCATGCTTGTGATATTTCATTTCAAACGCTTAAAAATAACATTACTTCTCCTCCTGAACTACAGTACCCAGATTTTTCAAAAGAATTCATTATAACTACCGACGCAAGTAATTATGCGACTGGTGCAATTTTATCACAAGGAAAAGTTAATAATGATCGACCTATAGCTTATGCTAGTAGAACTCTTAATAAAGCCGAACAAAACTACTCAACGACAGAGAAAGAATTAGCGGCAGTTGTTTGGGCAGTTAGACATTTTCGACCATATGTTTTTGGAACAAATTTTAAGATAGTTACGGATCATAAACCTTTACTTTATGTATTTAACATAAAAGACCCTGGGTCGCGTCTTACAAGATTTAGGTTAAAATTGGAAGAATACAATTTCGAAATTATTTATAAGACCGGAAAGTTAAATACAAATGCTGATGCCTTAAGTAGAATGATTAAAACGGTAAACGCTGACATGATAACAGATTATCAAAAATTTTTAAATTATCTGCAAACACATATTGTTATTAACACAAAATAAAAAGAAAACAACGCTAATTTATTTCAGATAAATAATTCAGATCCTATAATATTATTTTTTCAAAAATTTTTTAACAAAGAGCAATTTAATATTTTGGAACAAAATAATCAGATTAAACAATTTCGTGCATCATACAACGTTCAAAACGATTTAAAAATACCTTCCGTCTCTCAGTACCAAAACAACGACTGTAATATATTTTTACTCAATGATAATGAAAATATGTTAAATAACACAAATTATGAAAATATATGGTCTTGTCTACTAAAGTTAAAAAATCTTGTAATTGTCATTTATTAAATATCATTACAACTCGTTAGTAAAATGGGAAATTATTTATCCCATGATAAGATATATTTTTAAAAACTCTAATGTAATGTGTAATTATTATTGTAACAGTTTACAATAATAATTTAATAAAACCCTCTGAATCTGAAAAGGAAACCTTATTAGAAGAATTCCACAACTCTCCTTTAGGCGGTCATCAAGGAATTGCCCGTACACATAAAAAATTATCCCAATTTTATACCTGGAGAGGCATGAAAAAAGACGTAAAAAGATTTATAAAAAAATGTGAATCTTGTCAAAAAAACAAATTATCGCGAAAAACAAAAATGCCAATGGTCATAACTTCAACCGCGACTAAACCTTTTGAAAGATGTTTTCTCGATATTGTTGGTCCCTTACCTGAAACGGAAGCAGGTAACAAATATATTCTTACCTTCCAAGATGACCTGACAAAGTATAATATTAATGTCCCTATAAAAAATCAAGAAGCCTCAACAGTAGCTTATTACTTCGTAACGAAAATAATTTGTCTATATGGACTACCTGAAACTCTAATTACCGATCAAGGTTCAAATTTTTTAAGTGAAATCTTTAAAAATACTTGCAAACTTTTAAAAATAAAAAAGGTTCAAACTACTAGTTATCATCCAGAATCCAACGGAGCTTTAGAACGTTCTCATAGAGTCTTAGAGGAGTATTTAAGACATTTTATCAAAGATAGTCAGGAAGACTGGGATAGCTGGATTCCATTTGCAACATTTACTTATAATACAACTCCGCATACTGCAACCCACTTTTCACCTTTTGAACTTTTATTTGGACATACCCCTAATTTACCTACTTCAATTATTCAACCTATGAAAACTCAATACACATATGATGATTTTGTTGCCAATCTTAAACAAAAATTACAATATTCTAGCCAATTGGCTAAAGAAAATCTGTTGAAAAGTAAAAGCGTTTCAAAACAAAATTACGATAAAAATTGCAAAATTAGAGATTTTAAAATAGGTGATAAGGTGCTACTTTATGACGAATCAGTGCGAAGAGGCAGAAGCAAAAAACTCACATCCTTATGGATTGGACCTTATATGTATAATAATAGATAAAACTTCTGACGTTAATTTTATAATACAGAAAGGCAAAAACAAACAATGCGTCCATGCCAATAGATTAAAACAGTTTTATGATTAACACAAAGCAAAAAAAAAAAAAACATGTATAAATGTATTAGAGAAAATAATTTAAAATATAAATGTATGTAGATAGTATTTTTAAATTTTATGTTTTCTCCTATTTCAGAATAATACTACTCAGTATCACTATATCTCTGAATACCTTTCGTTCTGATAATAGCGACGATTATAATGTCACATATTACGACCACAACCCAGGAATACACTTTGAAAAACTTGGAGAACTGCGACTCTATAATAACAAATGGAAGCTAATTACATATGTAGATTTTAACAACATTATAAATAAACTTCTTTCTCCAAAAAACTACAATAAAATAACCTCTGAATTATGTAATCATAAAAATTTTCAGTACCACTTATCCATTTGTGACACGTTTTTAAAGTCAACTAAATAAAATTTTGATAAAATTAGCTCAGATTTAGAAACTTTATATCAATTGATAGGTTATAGTACTTTAAGTAGAAATAAACGAGGATGGTTCAATATTATCGGAAAGGCTACAAAAATTCTATTCGGTACTTTAGACGAAGAAGACGCGAAATATTATGATAGCAAAATTTCAGATTTATCGCAAAATGAGGGTTCAGTTAGCTCTTTTGAAAGAGCAAACTAAAGTTGTCAAGTCTACACTAAAAAATTTCAACAATACTATAGGAACCTTAGATTTTAATGAAAACATTTTAAAAAATAATGTTAAAATTCTTTCCAAACAATTAGAAAAAGAACAAAAAGATATTAAATTTTTAGACTTAAAAGGCAATCTAGAAGAACACATTACGCTGACAAATATGATGTTACATCAACTACAACTCGAAGTAATGACTTTGATTAATGCAATTCTTATTGCCAAAAAGGGTTTATTACACCCAGCAATTTTAACACCAGTTCGCCTAATTGATGAACTAAAACAAGTTAAGTTCTCTTCCCCATGGTTTAGATTTTGCTGTGCCTCTTGATATAATGCATTCTAATCTTATATTAAAAACGATTGAACTAAAAGTTTACTTTGAAAATAATCATTTAATTTATATAATTAATATTCCTTTAGTTGAAGCACAATTATTCTACCTATATAAGGTATCGCCTTTTCCTAAGCTATTAGCCACTAGTCAATTTGTTTTGATCTTCTAAATACATTGCAATAGACGAAACAAAACAGCAGTTCATAACTTTCTCTGATCTCGAATATAATAAATTTATAAAAATAACGAATGATAAAATGATTTGTCAGCAACAAAAACCAGTTTCATTGGCTCATTTAGTGGAAAACTGTGAAATGAAGTTACTTCAAGTAATAAATAAAATTCCAGAAGTATGCGAAAAACATATATTAAATTCTAATAGAGGTATCTTTATTCAGTTACTTACAACTAATACTTGGCTGTTTGCAGTGCCTTGCCCTGAATCATTAACCATTTCATGTATTAATCAAAATAAACCAGTAGACGTTATTTTAAAAAATTGCGGCAGTGTCACCATAGGAAAACAGTGTAAAGCGTATAGTGTTTCAACGATGCTCGTGCCTCACGAAAATGCCTTTCAGTCGAAAATATTTAGTGAGTTTGTTCCGCCATTAGAAATTAGTGAGGACTGTTGTGAAAAAATAAAAAATAATAACATTAACCTGACAGAAATTTTAATAAACGAATATTATAAGACTCTTTCAAAGCACATTCCTGAACTGAACATCGCTAGCCATAAACTAGACGACATAGAAAAGCTAACAGAAAATCTTGAAAAAAATAATTTTTTGTCCACATATAATATTTCTGGTTCTGTTTTAGCTTACATTGTATCTGTTGTTGTATTATTATTTATTGTTTACAAAATATTTTCAAAATGTATAAGAAAAACTTCCTGTTGTGGAATAATACCAAATATTTGCGTAAGGGTAAATCAAACCATTGAACCATCCCCGAGAAGTAATAGATATATAGCTCAGTATACTAGTGAAACTTCTAATAGAATTAATAATGATGATCACCCTGAGGACGATCAACCAGGTATATCATACACGCCTCGCAGAGCTATTGGTCACACGTCCTCAAGACGATCAATTAGATAAGTAATAATATTATGTTTTATTATAAGTCATAAATTTCTTTAGTAGAATCTAAGTAGATTTAGAATGCCTAATTATTTTCAATATTATATAGGTTAGTATAAGTTTTCAATATTATATAGGTTAGTATAATATAGAATAAGAACATAGTTCATAGCAAATTTTGTATACTTTTGTTAAATATTAGTATCAATTACAAGGATGTATATTTTGTATCATAATTTATATTTTAACTAAGGAACGAAATTTTCTAACAATTTCATTATTATAAAATCTCTCATTTAGGGGGGAGGTGTTGTGACCCCATTATTTTATAGTCATTTTATTTGTGAATAGTCTTAAGTATTATCTATTCATTAGTCTAGAGATAGTTTGCCACATAAATGCAATATTTAGACATACATTATATTTCGGCGGAACCTTCCGACAAAAGCTGCTTTAATGGTCGTTTGTTGCAAGGGAAATTCTAAGTAAACAATATGTATTTTAAATTCTACTTCAAATTCTATTTTATGCACGTTCTTCCGCCCCAAATATTATTATACCCGAAAAAACCTATCATAAACTCATTTACACTATGTCGATAAAGCTTGGGAAGGTTCAGCTATAAAAACATTAAAAGAAACCATTGTAGTACAGTAAGCAGTGGCGTAGCAAATACTCTCCAAATTACTTTTATAGACACCTTTTTTAATCAATTTTACAGATACGCCACTGCATCTCAAATTAGGGAATTCATATAAAAATAAGTTCTAGGTAGTCAGTATAGAGCAGGTCAGTCATTATGTCAGTACTATATTGTCAGTAGAATTAAGTCAGTAGACACGGTAAGAGTAAAGATTTGTTAGAAGTAAGAAGTGTCCCTCTTGTACAGAAGATAATAGAGAGATTTGAAACAAGTTGAAGTGTTCACATTTAATACCAGTGCTAATACAAAATACTAAAATTATTAAATCATAACAGTGGTGGCATTCGGCGAGTAATAAAAATATTAAAACATAACACCAGGACACAGGGTAACAAAGAAGGCCACATAATCATAGAAATATTTTATCAATTTTGAACAAAATAAAGGTCATAAATAATATTCTAATTGTGCAAAAAAATGTGAAAATCACTTATACAACCGCATTTCAACTTGCAACTAAGTTCCTATAAAGTTGTATAAAGGGATTGTACTATAATAAAGGATCTACCTTACCTTTTATCTCCTATGTATTAGCACTGTATTAGGTAGGTGGGGGGTACTTACTATTAAAAAGAAAATACAAACTAAATAATAAAAACTAAACATATTATTATGGGGGAGCAAATAAAACTTTGGTTTAAAATGGTTATTATAATAATTAATGTGTCTGCTTGTTTCATATTTTATTATATTAATATATTATAATAATAACACATAACTGCATTGCAACAAAGTTAGTATAAAATATACCTACCTTACCTTATCTCGTAGGTGTTAGCTTGAAAACGATATACAAACTAGATAATAAAAACTAAACCAAACATATATTAAGACGGAGCAAATAATATCTTGGTGTAGTAAATGTATTATCATTAATAATGTGTCAGCTTATTTCATATTTTATTATTAATTTTAAACAAAATAAATCTAATGAATGGAATTTTCAGTTAGCAAAAAAAAAATTAAAATCACTTAATACCCTGCCAACTTACAATAAAGTATCTACTTTTACCTCATACTTCTTAGATGTTACTGACTCACAACTTATTCAGATAAATGCAAATAGCAAAAACAATAGAATTTCGCTCTTTAAGTGCGCATTTTCAATATTATTTCGACAATCGACAAATGAGATAACGCAACAAAACAAGAAAAATTAAAAATTGCAAAAATCCAGAACAAAATGCGTCGTTCCCGGGAGATCAGAAGGATGAAGAACAAATACGGTAAAATCTACTAAAATTCAGGACGGTTGGGCAACCCTAACCTGATATCCACTCTCTAAGGCGTTTGCAGAACAATCAAAGTTAGTGAAAATATTTGATTCAGTGGATTTTTCACAAGTACAAGTAAACATGCTTGAATGATTACTTTAAGGTAAGTAGTACTTGTTGGCTCCTTATAGAAAGCCGCCACTGAAATATTCCCAGAATAATAAAATCACGCTGGCCCGTTGTGATATTTTATGATTAAACTTCTGAAAATAAATGCAAGATCCAATCGGCATCGTAAAAAGCGACCGCGAAGGCGTCGATTGTTCGGTTATAGTCAAGGAAAATCGACAGATTCCCATGCGTATTTTACGCATTCGGTAGCGGACGATCGTTATTGTTATCCCTAATACGTATTTATGTCAAACTGATTTGAAAATATTATAGCTGCCAGATATAACGCTTTGCAAACTTGAGTAATCTGATCACTTGCAGATTGTATCGGTTAGGGAAAGAAGAATGCGAGTGTTTGAAAACATCCATCTCCTTTTTAGATTTATACATATATAAAATTAATAGGAAATCAAATCAGTGGCGTATCCGGCTCTTAGGGGGGGGGGGAGAGGCAATCATAATAAGGGCGCCAAACTTAAACTACACTAAACTATTTTTTTGGGAGGAGCAAAAATAAACATAAAAGAACAACTAGAAAAAAAATCGGCAAATTTCCTTCTTGATTTTTTAACTATTTTATTAGGCGGCCATTTTGGATTCTCACCAAAATGTTAGAAGTTCGTTTCTACGTAACACTTGATTTTTGTGCCAAAATGTTACCAGTTCATTTCTATATCACGCTTAATTCTTGCACAAAATTTGAAATCAATCTAATAAGTAGTTTTTTCGCGTTGGTTTTATAAATATTTTACTAAGTCGCCATTTTGGATTCGCACCAAAATTTTATCACTTGATTTCTACGTAATACTTGATTTTTGTGCCAAATTTTAGTAAATATGTATAAGTAGTGTTTTAGTAATAATTTCTTTTAACATTTCACCATTTTTACCAAAATGTAACAATTTTATCCCCTTATGAGCCTTGATTTTTGACCAAAATTTGAAGTCAATCGGATAAGTAGTTTTTGATCGATTCCGCGTACAGGCAGATCGACAGACCGACCGAATTGAGAAAATATGTTTTTTTAGGGACCCTAAAACGTGAAGATCTGTAAAAACCTGAGAGGGTGATTTTTTCACCACTATAATACTTTACAAAGGAAGTAAAAAGTCATCACGAATTTGTTTTGCATTATATCGATATTTAATATTTATGAATTATGCTTTTTTTCTCATAAGGGGGGTGTCAAAAAGCAGGGGGCGCCAGAAGACAAAAGTGCGGAAGGAGGTATTCGGTCCCTGCGCCCACCTTGGCTACGCCACTGTCAAATAGGTATAACAACAGTGCGCAAGACGTAAACTGAAATGTGATGCACGATATACGTATTTACCAAAATATTTAGTAAAATTGTCTTGTGCTGTGAAAAACTCCGAAAATCATATGAAACTCTGAACTGAAAAATATTTTTTTACAATATCTCCTCTTAGTCCCTTCCTTCCCCGCTGGGAACTTTGTTCACTGACCCAAGAAATGTTTTTTAAAGTTTATAAACACTGAAATAACCTGACAAAAAAATAAATCCCCCTCCCTAGGGGTTATATACTTTAGGGTGAAGCGAAATTACTGTTTGCGCGCTTTCTCGTTATTACTAATTTTTTACTTCCCTCGTAATCGTAATTGTAATCGTGGAAAGATCACCTTCCGAGATGTTGGCAGATCTTCACGTTTCAAACTCTCTGGATGTCGAAAAACATTTCTCAATTCCATCAGTCTGTTCTGTTCGCGACATAGCTTAAAAACTACCTATCCGATAGACTTCATATTTTGGTTAAAAATTAAGGGTCTTATGGATATAACCTGCTAACATTTTGATAAAAATACAATAAGGCGGAACAAAATGGGGCCTAATGAAATATTAAATAAAATTATTACTAAATTACTAATTATCGAATTTACCTCAAATTTTGCACAAAAATCAAATATTACGTAGGAGTCAACTGGTAAAACTTTGGTACGAATCCAAGATGGCGAAACAAAATGGCGACCTAATAACATATTTTAAAATACCAATCTGAAAAAAACTACTTATTAGATTGATTTAAAATGTTGTGCAAGAGTTAAGTGTGATATAGAGATGAACTGGTAAAATTGTGGTACGAATTCAAGATTCAACCACCCTGGCGGGTTTTACATATCTTTACGTTTTAGCGTCCATAGATGACGAAACACATCAAATTTTGTTCAAAAATTAAGAGTGATATGTGGATGACTAACATTTTGGTAAAAATTTAATACGGCAGAACAAAATGTTGGCCTAGTGGAATGAAAAAAGTGTTACATAGAAATGAATTGGTATTATTTCGGCCAGAATCCAAGATGGCAAAACAAAATGGCGTCCTAATTAAAATAGTTAATAAATCGGCTTGAAAAACCACTTATTAGATTGATTTCAAATTTTGTGCGAGCAATTAATGTGATATAGATAGATTGACGTTTCAGGCTTAAAACAAAGGTGATTACTATGTTTCGCTAATCCCGAAAAAAGTAGCCATTACTCTATGCTATTTTTATCATTTTACCTTGAATAAAAGTGGTTCGGGAGAAGGGGGCGCTAATCCCCTAACCCCAGCCAATATTTATATGAAGTGGGTCGAAGAGCACGTTATAAATACTGCTCAAATCAAGCCTAAACTTTGGCTTAGATATGCGGATGTAATTTTTATTATTTGGATTGTAAATGACTATCATTTGACAGAATTTTTTAATCACTTAAATAGAACATGTATTAAGTTTACCATGGAGAAACAGGATACTTTTTCTTTGCTTTTTCTTGACGTTCTCGTTAAGCCATCTGTAGTGGGCGTCAATACTACAGTGTACCGAAAGCCACATACCCTAGACCAGAGTTCTAACCGTTCTGGAGCAATAAAAATGGGCCTCATAAGAACACTTTACAACAGAGCTGTAACAACTTATAATAATAATAATAATAATACGATGGACTTTGAGGCAGAAATTCAAAATATAAAAAAAGATCTGTTGCAGAATGGTTACTCTGAAAGATTAATAAGTAGTACAATATTAAAATTACAAAATGATCATCATACTACGATACATTTCGATCTGCAGGAAATCACACCATTTCTTACAATACCCTATATTAAGGGAAACTCTGAAAAGATTCGGAGGGTAGTTAGGGATTTCAACATCAAAAACGCTTTTACGTCGGGAAATACGTTAAGAAGCCTTCTGACAAAAATTAAGCCAAAGGACATCGATAAGAAAAAGAAATGCATTTACCAAGTCCAGTGTAAATGTGGTGACTCAAACAGCGGAGAGCCCAAACGTCTCTTAGTATGAGAGTCAAAGAGCATTTTAATCATACTCAAAAGGGAGAGACGTCAAAATCGGGTTTAAGGGAACGAAAAATTTTGCATAGGGAGTAGCATTGACGAAAGTTTATAAAAGCAGTATTCATAGAAAGGAATCAAGGCATATTCAGCAAGCTTAGCGTTGATATTCCAAATATATGGAAGCCGCTTCTAGCTCAAACTGACCTCCTAAAACTTCACGATTTAGGTAACAAGGGGAGGGGGAGACTTCATGCAGCACCGTAACGACTAGTATATAATCCCATATCTTTAGAGTTAGCAGTTAGTTTACACTTGAAAACGATTGGAGATAGTCACCATTCGAAACGTTGTGAAACCGAAATAAAAAAGACAACGCAAGTCCGACAGACCGAGTTTAATGAAATTTGATAATTATTGAGGCTTATATATTTAGTATTTTTTGCTAACTGCGATACTTCTTCTGACCTAAATCTTACTCTAGTTTTAAGAAGGAGTAAATGTTGGTCTGTTTTGAAAAATAAGAAAGGTTTAATTAGAAACGAACATCCTTAAAAGGAAAATAGAAACCAAAATAGAAATGTACTATACGTTTTTTCTTAAGTTAAAGGATTTTACAGCGAATCAAATTTTAAAGTTGTTAGTTTTAAAAGGGGTATGATACATAAAATATATCGAGGATGGGGTCTTTCATTTACAAATTAAAACGTGGTTCATATGCCTTGCTGCTTTGAAAAACTTCAAATAAGACTTTTTGTTCTTTTACAAAATATACACAGTTTTCCATAATTTGATAAAAAATTTTAATTTTAAAATTAAGAATGTTAAGAGTAAAAATAACTCCAAAAAATGATGTTTAGACTTATTCTTCAATGCCCGGTATATTAAAGTATCCATTTAAAGACATTCTGAGCACTGTACTAAAAAAATTGTGGAAATATAAAATAAAAAAATTATACGTACTGGGATTTTTTGGAAGAATGACTTTACTACAAATTGAAACTCGGGAAAACGGAAACAAATGCTGAAACAAAAGATTAATGAAAACTTCTCAAGTGGCATGACTAATGAAGTGAAGTAGAAACGTGTCTGAAAAAACAAACTTAAATACAACGAAAGTGTAAAGAAAACTCGCATACATTTGTTAATGGTGACGTGATTTTAAAATCAGATTAACTGGCCTACATGTCATCATCCACATAAAATTCTTAATTACCCAGAATCTAAAAAGGGTCCTCGATTCATATTCATGCCGAGAAGACAATGAGAAATTAAAATAACAACGAATATAAATTTTTTATCTTGCATGTAAATCCACTCGGCAGTCACGCGGCGTGACCACCGTATACCGGTGAAAAACTGACCAACTTTGTATGTGCATAAATTAGTCAGCGCTGGTCTTTTTAATTAATAAATTTCAGAATCGTACATAGTTTTAGTCAGACGAGCTTTTAGCCTGAATACATTTTCTTACAAATGGAAAAACTAAATATTTCAAATTCAAATTTAAAATATGCTTTATTTTTAAAGATTAGCATCTTGTTGATAAAGGCAAAATAAAAACAAATTATAAAAACAAAATGACTAGTCATTCATTTTACAAGCATTAACTAAACTTCCCTTCTCTCTCTGTTTGTCAGTTTCTCTGGCTGTAAGTCAATTCTGCAGTGCCGGTTCGTGAAGTTTTTAAGTTTGTAGAGCCGCTCTGCTCAAAGATCAATAACAAGTAGCGAAAATTGCCTGACATTTTATTGTTTTTTATCTCCATTTTCTTTTACATGTGAAAGCTCGGGCAATATTGGTTTTATACTCCTGTTCCAAATGAAGTCGGCACTATTGCTAACTTCGTTATTATTGGAGCTACAAGGTCAGTTAAATTAGCAAAGTATTAGTATTTTCCTGCTGATTAAGTTGGTAAAAATAAAAAAATAATTGATCAATGCGTTCTTGAATAAATGGGATAATCCTTTTTTTAATGGACCACCTTGTATAGTTTTTGCTAGAATGATAGATCCTTTTGTTCCGATTCCAAAAATATCATACATATTGATATTTGGTTCAGTCGTTTTTGTGTAATTTACGTTTAAATTTGTCATTGTCAATTTTGAAGTCGTGGATTGCCATGACTTCAATATTGACGACCAGCGTATTTTGAAGCTTTCCGCGAGAATTCGACAAAATACTGTTCTTTGGGTACCATTTACAGGATTTAAAAAAAAACACAAGTACCTAACCTACATGTATAGACCCACACAAATTTTGCTACCGGGTGACCAAAAGAGACGGATGGAATTTTGAGAGCGGCTCATTAATGTAAGTAACAAGAATCCAAATATTTTGCGTGTAATTTTATGGAGCCACGAATCTAACTTTAGTAATTATAATGTTTAATAGAAAAAAATGACATTACTGGAGCCGTGAATACCTAATGCGCAACCATGCTTGTAGAGCTCAGAGACGCTTCACAATCAATGTGTGGGTGGCTTTATTTGTTAAAAAATAGTAGATATTGTCTTTTATAAAAATGCTTTGATAGGCAAGCGCTACCTATAATTACTCAGAAATCACTTGGAAAACCTTTTAAGTAACGTTAATTAAACTGATCGATAGAAAATATCTTTCCAAGAAGACGGGGCTCCTCCCCATAATACTGAAGCTGTTGCAAATCTACTAATTGAACTTTCTGGGAACCAATGGATAGCCACACGTGGTTCAGTCCGATATCACCCCCTAGACTATTACTTTTGAGGATTTTTGAAAAACGAGGTTTATAAAAATCGATGCAATAATGTTGAAGAATTACAAGAAGCGATTACTAATATTATCAACAATTTTGATGTGAGAATCGTTTGAAGGGCGACAAGGAAGGTTTTGAAATGTGCTCGTAAATGTGTGGAAGTAGAAGAAAATGTTTTTCAGCACTTGATGTGACTTATGAACATTATTTTGTTTTGATATTTGCTTCATGATAAATTACAACTGTTTGTTAATAAATTACAACTCTTTGCAAGGTATAATACTTAAAACACCTAGTAGACTTTGACATTTTGACTTGTTTTTCCATGGTACACTTACCTATTGATGGTAATTATTCTGCTTTCGTCAATATGACGTAATAATTTTGCTCGGCCTACTACGTGTTACAAAAACGATAATAATAATTTGTAAGACTAAGTTCATTTTAATTGAACATCAATTCTAGGGTGCCATGACTTCAATATGTCATATTGACATTGGCAACATTAAACCTAAATAGCGTGAAAACGGCTAAACCAAACATAAACCTGTATGGTATTTTTGGAATCGAAACAAAAGGATCTATTACTCTAGCCAAAAATATTCAGGACGTTCTATTAAAAAAAAAATCCCATTTATTCGAAATCATAATCAGCAGAAAAAATAAAATACTAATATTTTGTTAATTTATACGACCTTGTAGCTCCAATAATAACGAAGTTAGCAGTAGTGCCGATTTCATTTGGAACATGCTATATAATGCTTGATACAGTGTTGCCCTTTGAAGTGCCCTCTTTTACATTTTAAACCAGTTAAGATAGCAAACTGATTAAATATTCCTGAAGATCTCTTTGAGCAGATTTTTATGGAGTGACTGGGGGCCAATAATAAAATATGCGGGTGATCCAACGATGGCGGAAGAAGGCCATTTTCCAGGTGATAGAAACATTTATATCAAAAGCAGGCACGTAGTCAGAAATTTAGTTCGAAGTGGGGGGATCCAAACCAGAAATTCATTTCGGGTTTGGGGGGGTTTTTTTACATTTTTTACTATTTTCACCAATTTTTCGAAAAAATAAAATATTTCAGTGTTGATTGTAAATATATTAAAGGTGAAAAATAGGTGATAATTGCTTTAATAGGTCACTGTCTAAGCCCCGTCATTATTTGCTCAAAGTGGTTTTGAAATGCCACGGGATTTTCTTTAGAACTGTGGATGCAAATAATAAAAATATATTATCAACGCGAAGAAAACGCCCAAGAATCTAGACGGATATATATTCGTCTTTATGGAACAAATGTACCAATGAATGCCATTTTATGAATACTCGGATGGAACGAAACCGGGATCGTGCAATAATATATTATATGAGAGAAAAATTTACAAGATCAATCAGAGACGCAGTTTTAGATATCTCACGGTATCCATTGCAACGGCTTAGCTATGGAACTGTTCAAAGAACATTGAAACACTTTAAATACATGTTCTTTCATATACTTTCTGTTCAGTACCACTTTCTGTTCAGTACCTGACAGGCCATCAAAAAGAATCTCTGTTTCAGTTTGATTCTGAAATAATTATTTGACAGCGAGGTAATGATCCGGATATTTTTAAAAGATACTTTGGACAGATGAGGCAATATTTAACACATCGGGCATATTAAATCAGCATAATATCCATTACTGGGTTAATGAACACCCGATAAAAATCCAAACATAAAATTCTAAAGAAAAAGCTCTGTTCATGCTTGGTGGTATGCTTAACAATCGTATCATTGGCTCAAATATTTTACAATGAAACTCTAAATGGGGCAGATATATCTCCAATTTCTAGAACATGATATTAAGAATACGTTAGAAGAACTGCCGCTAGGGGTACATCAAAACATTTTGTGGTAGCAAGACGGAGCCCCTCCGCATGCAGTACATGACGTTGTTGAATTCTTGAATCAGTGTTACCAATAATGGATTGGAATGGATTCATCGAATGGCTATCTTGATTTTTCCTGTCCTTGTTGGATCACCCTGTATATGAACCAAAAATAGATTGTAATTATAAGTTTACTGATCCTGCTACCATTATTAAATGTTGGTATCAAAAAGAATCAATGTTTATTATGGCATTATTATTATTACAATCTCTTTATAAAAAAAAAGTCTAACCTAGTTAAGAATACTCATGCATACCCTTCCATATGTATAAACATATTTATCCATACAAAATAGAAAATCTTCTATCTCACAGTCACTTCAAATCAACTTTCGGTTACCTGAAATCACTTATAAGGCAACTAACTAGTTTTATGTCTTCTAGAAGCTTTTCTTAATAGCGGAACATAAGAATTTTCCAGAGGAAATGCATAATTTCCATTTTTCACAATTAATATACCTGAAATCAGTTACATGAAAACTTTGCTTTGTTTGACACTCTAAACGTTTTACCGAACATAAAAATGCAAAAATGTTTCTGCGGAAATTTGATATTTCCTCTTTTCGAGGAAATTTTTATACTTTGGAATACCTAAAGTAAGTTACATGGAGATTTTGCTTTGTTTGCCATGCAAACACTTTTTTGAACATAAAAATGCAAAAATGTTTTTGCGGAAATTCCTGATATTTTGATTTTCCTAAGAAATCAGATACACATAGATATTTTAGTTTGGTTCCCAATCTTAACATTTTTCTGAATATAACATTTTTATTATAGAAGTAAACTATAATAAAAATGCGAACTAGGTTAGGGTAGGTTTGCTGTAAAGAAAGCGCGCGGTGGAGCTCCAACAAAATTCCGAGTATATATTAAAACAAGGATTTTTTGTAAAGAAAACCTATACTGTTAGGTGGGTCTATCTTGTTAGCCCAGGTTCCTCGTGAAACAATCTTTAAAGCCATAAACCATCATTTAAATTCCACAATCAGAATACAATTTTTTAAATTCTACATTCAGAAGATTTTATCGAAGTAAAAACAAGGTGTTGTGAATGTATCACATTTCAGTAAAGAAAAAGGTTAAAAATAAATAACTAAATAGATAAAAGAAAAATTGAGAGTTTCCGTAGAGAAATTTTTTAATTTACGGCATTCATGAAGCTTTATAGAAACAAAAAATATTTGCTAGATATATGACATTTCAGCTAAAGTTTACAAAATTTCTTTGAAAAATGGAAATGACGCACTTCCGCAGGAACATGCTTGCATTTTTGTGTTCAGAAAAATGTATTTCTATGTAATAGGTTTTAGTTATTCTAAATTTTGGAAAATGGAAATTGCGTCTGTCCGCAAGATTATTTTTACATTTTTATGTTCAGAAAATTCTTGGAAATGCAATGCAAAACAGAGTTTTCATGCAACTGATTTCAGGTATTCTAAACTGTGGAAAACGGAAATGATGCATTTCTGCAGGAAAACTTTTATTTCCTGTTGTTAAGGAGGGCTTTTAAAAGGCAATGAAAGCACATTTATATATGTAACTTATTTCGGGTATTCAAAAGGGTACAAAATTTTCACGGAAAATGGAAACGACACATTTCCGCAGGAACATTTTGCCATTTTAATGTTTGGAATGAGATTCAAAGCAAAGTTTTCCTGCAACTGATTTCAGATATTGTAAAGTGTGGAAAATTGAAATGATGTATTTCCGGAGGAAAATGTGTATGTCCCGTTATTAAGGAGGACTTAGAATGAATGAATGATTTTTTTTTCAAATAACCCATTTCAGATTAATAAAAGTTGCCCCTTTACATCACAAAAGCAGCCAAAACTAGGTTAAAAAAAAACAGGTAAAATTAAACAGCAATTCATTCCATTTTTTATTTAGATTTCTTTTAAAATAGCAGGTGAAGGGTTATTATTTGCAATCTGACACCCTTTTAAAACTGTAATTAAATAGATACAAAGAAAAATTCTTTAAAAAAATTTATTTTTCCTTAAAAAAATTATAACAAATAGAAAAACTGAATAGACTTTATAAAATAATAAGCACCGGAAACAGTACAATAAACTTGTAACTTGGCCTTTTTAAAAACGGCTTTCATCACTGCTTAAGCTAGATTTAATTTCAGCAAATCCCCTGTCTAGCTTTTTAATTTTTAGTTTACTGGATAATAAAAAAACACAGTAGAAACTTAATTCCACAAGATATTTTACGGAATTTATATTGTTACTTAAGCCTATTACATTTAACTTGATCGGAAAACAATCTTAAATTATTTGCAAGATCAATAAATATTGACCAGATATTTCGCGAACGAAGTTCCAAAATCTAAAACCGAATTCCTATCCGGCAGCGATGGCCATGCGTTATTTTCACAGAAAACATAAATGAAGAACTAAAATATCATTGTCGCTGGGAAAGTGCGACGACACATTTCCTAATCACATCGGCTGCCATTCGTCCGAGCTATGGTGCCATTACAGCCTATATTATTCCCCATGTTTGCAATGCTTTTAAAGCATCCAGATCATATGTAAATATACTCACGAGTCAACGAGAAGGGATAATTGGAGGTAGGAGCTGAAGTTTTTTGTAAAATGTTTTTCAAAATCGTGTGGCAACGCGGCTTCAACACGGAGCTACATATACTTACCCAACCGTCATGAAATTTGGAATCCAAAAAGGTGTTTACATTCGATACTGGTCGCTCCGTTTGTAAGCTGAGACTAAAAAAAAATACGCGCGGGGCAGGCCGTCGAAGCCTCTCTAATGTTTTAGATATACTGATGGACTTCTTAAGTCTGCATGCAATACACCGCGTTTCTGTTCTTTAGTTAAACAGAGATAGTCTCTAGAGAGATTAACAAACGGGAATTACAATGGAGCAGATAGCCCTAGAAAGATGAAACACGTCCGTAAAAACGAAAATATTTTTTGTTTCAACAACGATTAAGGTATAAAAGGTGAAACACATCAAATTTCATTTTGCTCATATATAACAGCAATTTTTTGTCCTTTATGTGACATTACTCTAAGAAGAACTTACGTATTGATGGAACACACCAAATTTGTTTTATTTTTTGTATATACATTTTTCCATTATATAGGGGGTAAAGACAGCAAAACATATCAAATTTATTTTATTTTTTACATTTTGAAATTTCTATATTTTTTATATCTTCAAGTGATGAAAATGATGAACCTACATATATGTGAAAATTTTACGATCGCCAAAACACATTTTTTATTTAAGAGCCATATTTCTTGAAATATTATTATAATAGTAAATTTATACAATTCATTGCTGTTTACAAATATTTCTACTGTTGGCTTTAACTTTCGTTTCCTGCGGCATATAATTGTTTTTAATTATTTCGGGTAATTGCTACTTAGAAAATATTTGCGTACAATGTCGTTTTGCTTCTAATAAAAAGAGACAAATGTTACACTCTCTGGTACGTAGCAAGAAATTCCTAGTTAATGTAGAATATTTACAACTCGTTCTTAACAGGTAATTTCCTTTTTCTCGACCTTTTCACCTGATATTTCATCGCCACTTTTATTACCGTCTGCAATGAGGAAAATTCTTCCATTTACAGGTATCTTTATTGCCTTACTTTAATTCTCGAAAAATATGAATAGGTAGAACGCACGATAAAATTCAATAAATAATAGGAATAAATGCGGTTCATTCTGATGGCACCGGCTCTGCTTAACTAAATAACAAATCTGTCGTCACAAGATCAAATCTTAATGGAAATAGAAACTCAATTCGAATATGAAAGTTACAGTAAAATATTAATTTTGCCAAAATTTATGTATTTGAAACATAAATAATTGTCATAAAATATACGGTGTATTTGTTAATATTTACTCGGAAATTTTATCGAATGGGAAAAGTCTAATATAATAAGAGAGCAGATGCAAATTTTAGGTCCGATCTCAGAAAAATTAAGAAGTAGGCCAAAAAATCACCCTCCGAGATTTTTGCAGATCTTTACATTTTAGGGTCCCTAGACCCCAAAAAACATGTTCTTTCATTTCCGTCAATCTGTCGGTCTGTCTGGACATAATTTATTTTTTGTAGAGTACGTAAATAATTTTATGAAAAATAAATAATAATAATAATTATTATAAAAAAATAAATTAAAAACTTAAAAAATGAACTAAATTACGATTTATAGGATCTACAAAGTTATTACCAAATAATTTATTGTCTGTACACTAAATTATTATTACCTTAAGATATGAAAAACTATTTTATTTCCGAACGTTCTGCTATTGTGCTTATTATTAAAATATTGCCTTTTTTGCATAATGGTTTTTACGGCGAATCACCTGGGAAGTAGTTGTACAAGTTAGTATATTTATTTACGCAGCGCCGTTCCGGATACATTTTTTATTTAGGTTTATATTTCAGTCTTTTGAAAAAAATAGTCTGGTGTGCAACTACCGTAAAATAATCAACGAACTTGAGTTTTTATGTAATAAATGTACATTTTTAACATCATGTTGATCTTTTTCATTGTGAGATTTGTTTTGGGTATCTATTGGATGCGATTGAAAAGTTATCAAACATTCGGTAAATATCACCTAGATTTAAATTTTTGCTTAGTTGCAATATATATTATAAAAATATGGAAAACTTTTCCATCCCAAAAAAATTGTATTGACACATTTTAAAAGTTACTCTCAAAATAATACTTTAGCAGATAAAAATAAATATTTTGTTTTATTTAAGCGTCATGTATATAATCATACACAAATTGGTATATCGGCTTGCTCCATTGGTAATCTTCTGATTCCTTCGTTGAAGCTGCAAGCAGAATATTACCAGTGAAGTAAACCGATGAAGTCAGATATGAGACAGCGAAGATCATTCAAAATCTAAAACCACCCAAGTCGAATCTCTCTGCAGCCGAAAAAACAGCAATAAAGGCCTTAAATAAAAATATTAACATTCTGGTCCTTCCAACAGATAAAGGCAACGCCACAGTCGTCATGAGCAGAACAAAATAGATTGAAAAGGTAACTAAACTTTTGGACCACAACACCTATAAGGTTATGCAGGCAGACCCTACAAAATAGAATAGAAAGACGTATCACCAATATGATTAATGCATCCAGTCTACCACCAGTGAGCAGCACCAAGATTACCAGGTTCTACGGTCTTCCCGAGATACACGAGAACAATGTATCGATCACGATCGATCGTTAGTTCAATAGATTCGCCCATCGCCCACATACAAACTAGGTAAATATCTTTCAAATTTTTTTAATCCATTTACTGGAAGAACAGATTCTTTTATAGAAACTCTGTACATTTTCTGAAAAACTTAAGGCAATCCAGTTGGATCCCGAATATTTTGGTCAGTTTCGATGTAGAATCACAATACATATTTGAGCATACTAATCTTGATAAGAACTTAATAGACCTACTGAAACCTTATTTCATTTTTCAAGGAACTTTTTATGAACATACTACAGGGGCAGCTATGAGATCTCCTCTATCACCTGTGGTAGCGAATATCTTTATGGAAGCCTTTGAGGATATTGTTCTAACGTCTGCTCCACAAAACCAAAAACACTGGTTCAGATATGTAGATGATATTTTTGTTACTAGGCTTCATGGTTGGGATAATCTCTTCATATTTCCGAACCACCATAACCAACAATATCGTAATATTAAGTTTACAATGCAAATTGAATCTAATTGAACGATTTCCTTTCTAAATGTATTTGTTTAAAGCAACGAAAATTGTACATTAGGACATATACTCGCACAGAAATAGATTTTTAAATGCAAATTCCCACCACCATCCAACACAAAAGACATCGGTTATTAACTCACTGGTATTTTTGAGCCATTTCGGTTTCTGCTCAAGATTCTCTAACATCGGAAACACCAAAAAGTTCTGACAGGGAATGGCTATTGTACTGAAGATATTACGTGTTCAAGTAAACAACATAGTAATCTGAGTAATCCGACTCCCCGAAAGGGGAATGATAAGTCGCCACCATTAGGTAGTGTTGTTATATTGTATATTTTTAAATCATATTATTCAGGTCAAAATGAGTCTTTTGAAAATATCCATAGTCGAACTAATATGCTTTTATTGAGAAAAAGATTGATTCTTATTTATTTCATATTTAGGAACAAATACAATTTTGTAAGGTCCGGAATGCAGCTGTGTGATATACATTTTTTATACAATATTAATGTTCATAATATATTGTTTAAAACTACATGGTAATGTGCCCTTTAATACTGTACATAGAACAAGTGACGATGTATTGATACATATGGTGTTTCGCTACTGCCACTATGGGCTAAACAGGCCTTGAACAGGGATGTGTAGATTAGTAAATGATGATTCATCCATTTCAACTCATCATTCATAATAACAAATATATAGACAGACAGACAGGGTGATAAGACAATACAAATAGATCCAGCAAAGAAAATTGAGCGGCGAATTTGCAACCTGGTCAAGTTTCGAAAAATACATAGAGTCAATGTACTGGTATGCACCATGGTCAGTGCAGTATATTAGATTAGGTAATTTTAGCCTATATTTAAACTCCTTTACAGGACGATTTAATTCTCAACTTAAAAACTTCAAACAAATTTAAAGATTTTAAATTGGATCCCATTGATATTTTAGTCAGTGTTGATGTTAAATCACTATATACAAATGGACCTTGATGATTCAGCTTTCATAATTTCAGACATACTTAAATATAAAAATCTTCATCCGGCTTTAATTAATTGAATAGAGAATGCCTAACTCCACATTATTCATCGTCAAGGTAGTCTTTATAAGTAAATTGGGGCGGTCATGCGATCTTTGCTATCTCCTGTGGTAGCAAATATCTCCATGGACGCGTTCAAGGAAACTTTTGAAACTTTAAAACCCAAATGTTGTTTTAGATATGTTGATAATTCTATAATAGGACCATGTAAATTTAACTTTTGGTTGGTTTAGATGATCTAAAAGATCTAAAAGATCATCTAAACCAATATGAAATTCGCTATGAAAATTGAATCAGACAGTGCCATTCCCTTCCATGATGTGCAAGTATAAAAGAAAGAGAACGGCTCTATAGGTAATTCTGTCTGCGGGAAACCGATATATACGAATAGATATTTAAATTTCAGTTCTCAACATCACTCATCTCAAAAACAATCGCTCATCAATTCATTAATATTTAAAGGTCTTTCAATATGTGATGGAAATTCAACCGAAGGAAACAGAGAAACTAACTAAAACTTTAAAATAAAAAGGATATTGCTCGGAATATATTAGGCTTTCGAGTAGATGTTACTATAATCCCAGCCCTCAACCAGTATCGGATAGTCAACTATCAAGTAAGGAGCTTCACCTGTTATTCAGAGTACCACATATATAAAAAAAATTCTACAGATATCTGACATTCCAAAAATATTTAATACCTACTCACAAAAAGAAGGTCGCCGAAAGATTCCTTTGTAATCAGAAGTTCCTGTGGTAAAGTATATACAAGTGAAGCGGGACTGAATGCGGTTACTATATCTAAGAAACATGGAAGATGTACAAGCAAAAAATACAATACAAAAACAAATAAATTGTTCATTCCGTTGTCGCAGAACAGAGACACACGCCGAACACATGTTTAACGTCAAGGATTCCATGGTTCTTGCATCAGACTCAAGACATTATTATAGCAAGAACAAAGAGTCTATTGAAAACATCAAGCACCTTGAAACCTTCAATAGAGACGCGGGTTACGTGCTACATCATAAATGGAAATCAATCATTATGGTGAGCATACGTATGATATAAATACCTAAACTTCGCTCACCGGAGCTCACTTTGATTTTATGCAGCGAACACAAAGATGCTACGTGCAATAGTAGGCGAAACATTGCAAAGTAATTTCAATTTGACATTCAAGAATTATAATTTTTCAATTTTTAAATAAAAAAGTTCCAAACAAAGAGACGTACCTAATTTTTGGCCCAAGTTCAATGTCTTATATCTTTTAAACCAGTTGTCGGTTTTGAAAATTCTTATTTTCGTAGGTAGATAATATCTTTGACTTTCAGCAGAAATGAAACAAATGACAATGTTCTCAAATATTTTTTGATAATAATGAAAAAGCTCGAACCATGATTTTCTTGCTATTTTTTGGCTTGCCCTGCGTATTAGTTGAGGATTCGTATAGAAACTTTTTATACCCTATATGAAAAACCCTTTTTTGACCGAATTACAGCTTTTTTACTGAAACTTTGCCAAGTTACATGAATGTTAATGGAAAAACTTAAACATTGCTCTTTTTCCTGTTTTTTGACTCATCCTGTGTATTATTCGAGCATTTGAATAAAAAATTCTTACACTCTAGATGAAAGACCCTTCTTCCAAGACAAATTTGTTATTCTGTCAATTAATTTGTCTTGAAAATGTTTGAATTACAGCCTTTTTATTCTAACCTTGCTTTTTGCCAAGGTACCTACTTGATTTTTTAGATAGTGATATTCTGAAAATGATATGAACTTTATAAAAATTTTTTATTAACGCAAAATAACAATAACCGGATAAAAAAACTTGAAGAATGTGCTCTGAGAGCTTCTAATCTGCGTGGCATACTTGAAATTATGTTTCTTATTCTCTCCATTGGTATTCCATTCTTCTGATAACACATCTGTCAATTCTGCTAGGCTTTCAAGAGTCCTTTGGCGTGAACGCATCCTTCTTCCTAATTCATCCTACAAATGTTCTATTGCATTCATATCGGGGCTTCTTGCAGACAACTGTAATGAGGCGATACCCGTAGTTTTTAGGAAGTTCTGCACTATTGCTTCGGTATGCGGTCGGGCATTATTCTTCATCAGGATAAAATTATTACCAACTAAATCAGCTAGAAGCAATACATACTGCTCTAAAATTTAATTGATGTAAATTTTGACTGTCTAATGGGAAAAGCATCAAGGGGTGCACGTCTATTCATGGAAATTCTACCCTACACCATAACTGAACCACCATTAAAATTATCGCATTCTGTTATCAAAGATTAATTGAATCTTTTACCAGTTTTTCTTTATTCTTTTTTTTCCCTTTCACCATATTAAGGTAAGACCTTGATTCAGGACATTTGACCACTCTCGATTAATCCATTTTTCGTAATTTTGTATTAAGTATCTCCGAGCAGCACGATGTTGAGGTAGCAATTTAGGACTTATTGCAGACCCCTAGCCATTAAGTTCATTGCGGCTAGACGTATAGAAATCGTCTGCTTACTGTACTATAACGTCTCGAATTTGGCGATGAACTTTTTAAACTTTCCCAGGCGTATTTGATCGATTCCGTAAAATCCGCAATCTCAAAAAGCGATCATCTCTAGGGGAGGTTTTTCGAGGGCGACCAGAACCCACCTTCCGAGCATTGCTTCATATTTGTTCGTATTTCAGGACCGCTCTACGAGCTTTTGCTTCAGAAACCCCCACAGCCCGAGCGGCGTAGCGTTTACTTCGCCCATTATTTACTAAAGAAACTCATCTTGCCGTTTGTTCGGGTGTAATTTGGGGCATTTTATCACTAAAACCTTTTTTCCTTTAAAAATGACAATGACGAAGTTAGTGAAATACATAACTGGCAAATATGGCGGACTATAACAAATTAACTGCCATGGCGACGGCAATTGTTTCTTCGAAGTCGATTCTGATCCGATATAGTCTATCCGCTAGCTAAGACTTTTAACACAAAATTTTCAGTTCCATTAAAAAAGACATAAAGGGTTTTAAGTTCAGTTTTTGTCGCTGATTACGAATTTGAAAGTCTTTAAAGATCAAATATACCTGTTCAAGAAGATTTTCGCCAAGTTAGAGATGTTGGTTAGTGAGCAGACGGTTTGTGTACGCCAACCAGAAGTGAATTTAAAGGCTAGTACACCTGCAAATATCTAAAATTATTGGTATACCTGTATATCGTTCTGCATATTCTGACGTAGGACAATGCTCAGTCGTACTCCCTAGCAATAGTGCGAAACTGCGGGTATCGCAACATTATAGGACCTGCGAGAAGCCCCGATATGAAAGCAGTAAAACATTTGTCGTATAAATTGAGAAGGGTGCGTTCTCGCGAAAGAATTCTAACGAGCCTAGCAGAATTGGCAGATCAGCAGTATCAAAAGAATGGGACGCTATACCAATGGAAAGAAGAAGAAATTTAATTTCGAGTATGCTACAAAATAACAAGCTCTCAGAGTTGCTATAGAGAAGCTAATAATCGGTAGCAAGCACATTTTTCAAATTCTTGTCCAGTTATTGTTATTTTAAGTTAAAAAAAAACTAAAAAATTGTCTGAGTTTTTCCATTAACAACTATGCAGTTTCAAATCAAATCAAAAAGTCTTTATTAGGCGGGGCTCAGCCAAGGCTGCTTAGCCCCAACCTGAAAATTATTACAAATCCAAACAATATAGAAAATAATTTCTTAATAACTAAGTAAATTAACTGAATAAATTGTATATAACCATTATTTATGCAAATTTCCAACCTTACAATTATACAATTTAACGAGTACTAGAGACGTGAACTAAAAGCACTATATATTATTCATATAATATTCACGGATTTTTTTCTTAAAAGTGCATACTATTAATTGCCTTTAAATTATTTGGGAGAGAATTAAAAACATGGCTTGCGTGATATGTGAATGAACCCTTAAAGGCAGTGGTGGTGTGCAGAGCTACATGTAATAAATTTGGAATCCTTCTGGAACGTTCAAACATGTTATCAGCAAAAGTTAATTTTTGATATAAGTAATTAGGCGTCCGAAAGTTAATTATTCGATATAAGAAACATGCGAAGTGAATATCCCGTCTTTGATACATTTTTATCCAACCATGTTGAATATATGACGGCGTTATGTGCTCCCTCCATTTGACACCAGTGGCAAATCTCATGCAAGTATTTTGCATGATTTGTATTCTATGTTGATCCTGTCCTAAAAGGCGGGGACCATAAACAGTGTCGCAATAATCAAACAAAGACAAAATTATTGCCTCCCTCAACCTTAATTTTGTTTTGAGGTCCAATACATACTTGAATTTGTAAATGGCTTTTAGTCTTCCATACGATGATTTTAATATATTAGTTACGTGCATACTAAAAGTTAAATTGTTATCAAAAGTCAGACCTAGATTTTTAGAATAATTTTCAAATTGTATGGGAATTCCGTTTAAAAATAGTTTATTGTTAATTTCGATTTTTGCTCGCTGTTTATCAGTGCCAATCAGCAATGCAACAGTTTTATTGGGATTTAAAAGTAAGCCATTCTTCTTAGACCATAAATTAATTCTCTCTAAGTTGACATTAACTTCAGCAATATAAATAAGTTGATGACTTGGTGCGAATGATAGGTAAACCTGACAATCGTCTGCATACAAGTGATAAGAAGTTGATAATTTACAAGGTAAGTCTGCAGTAAATAGAGTAAAAAGTAGTGGGCCCAAAATTGAACCTTGTGGTACACCGCTCGGCACCCTCAAAGAGTTAGAATATCCCCGCTCTCCCTTTATATCAACGACGACTTGCTGCTCGCGATCAGTTAAATACGACTCAAACCACTCCAAAGCACTTGACGAAAAGCCGTAAAAATTTAATTTAGCTAACAATAAACGATGGTCTAAACAATCAAATGCCTAGAATAGTCGAGCATAACAAGAAGGGAAACCTGCGATATGTCTACAGCACGCAGCAAATCATCAGTTAAGTCCGATAGTGCTGTCGCAGTTCCATATCCAGGTCTAAAACCAGACTGCTTTTTCGGCAAAAAATTAAATCGATCTATATATGTTTTGATTTGCTTATAGACAATCTTTTCAATTATTTTAGATGTAACGGATAGTATGCTAATCGGACGTAGTTCGGTTAGCTGAGATATGGTATTTCGTTTTGGTAAAGGAGTAACCAGCGCATGTTTCCAATGTCGTGGAACTATTTTATTTGAAAGAGAAGCATTGATGATATGGGTTAATTCTTTAGCACAAAAAGGTATACATAACTTTAGCATTTCGGAAGATATTTGATCTATTCCCTTTGCGTTCGTTTTTATACTGTATATTATATTAACTACGTCAGTCTCCAAAGCTGGATGAAATTCAAAATATGTATCATCGGCCACAGCAAGATGTTTATTATTATTAAAAAATGATATGTTGTCTTGATTGGGCATAATACGATCGATAGAATTAATAAAGTAGTTATTAATTTTTTCAGGATCCAGAAGATCTTCTGGAATTTGAGAATTAATATTTTTCCTATGAATATCTAATTTATGTAGTGTTTTCCACAAGACTTTTGAATTATTGTGATTCTTTTTCAATTCAACATTCATAAAAGCTTTCTTCTCTCTGCGTATAGAGGCAGTTACAAAGTTTCTCATATTTTTGTAAAATGTCCATTTTGCTAAACACTGCACTGAACTAAAATTTATATCTTTTAGAGACCTTCTATAGTCTGAAAGACCCCGATCCCTCATCTTCATCATTAATTTAATAGTAGGAGTAATCCAAGGCGAATATTGTTTTGTAACTCTTATTTTTTTTACAGGAGCATACCTATCGAAAAGGTCAATAATTTTTGGTTCAAAAATAGATATTTTGTCATTAATGTCTAGAGCGGAAAATATGCCACTCCAATTTATCTCCGATATAGCAGCATTAAAATCCGTAAAATTTATATTTCTTATATCTCTTATATAATAAAATTTTTGCTCATTATGTTTTTTATTAGGCAAATTCAATAAACAGTAGGTGAGATTATGATCGGATAAATGAGGGACACTAATGACATCACTGTTAATAACCATATTTGGTTCATTTATTAAAATTAAATCTATAAGAGTACTGGTATTACTCGTCACCCTAGTGGGTTTTTTAATTATTTGAGTTAATGAAAACGTTTATGAAAATTATATTTAAGAAATTAAATTCCACCGTGGAAGTATCAAAGTAATTAATATTAAAGTCTCCCATACAAAGGAGTACATCTGAGGATATTGAACAATCAGCTAATATATTTTCCAAAGACTGAAGTGACTTATAAGATGCCCTCGGTGGACGATAGATGCAACCAATGCTCACCCTTTTGTTATTAATAATAGCCTTAAACCAAATCATCTCGACATCCAAGCAGGAACTACTATTTATAAGCTCGATATTTTTAATATAAGAACATTGTCTGACTTACACCACCACACCACCACCCCTACCCGACAGTCTATCCTGTCTAAAAAACAAATATCGGGGAATAAACAATTCGACGTCCCACACACCATCAGCCAACCATGTTTCTGAAATAGAAATTATATCTAAATGATGAGTAAAAATTAAATCTTTCAAATCGCCCAGTTTGTTTAAAATCGATCGTATATTAACATGCGATACGATCACCCCGGACAAAGCGCCATCAATTCCATCCTCTATCACATCATAGTCCTGCAAAGACATTCCCAAATAAACACAAATGAATAATACGACACTATTAAGTTCGCTATCCCAAAACTATTTGAAAATAAAATATATTAGATCGGCAAACAAAAATAATATCCAATATCTTTAACGTATCATCATGCTTAAAAATTATATGCATATTCTAACAAATATTAGGTACTCATAAAACTAATATTTAAATATCTATCTACTTCATTCCTTATAAATGTATCTAAGCATTTTAAAATATATTAAAGTTTATAAAACATCAAGCATAGTACTTTATATGTTTATAAAATATCGTGTGGCGGGTAAATAAACTGATATACAAAAAAGGTATGCAAAAAAAAACATAAAAGTAATAGTAAACAACTTGTTTCTGCATAGGTATTATAGATCGACATAAGCGATAAAGTTGCAGTCTATAGGTCGTTAATATTCGACACACATATTTTGGTATTATTCTTAAGAACAAAAATTTTACCATTTACCGTCCATACATTTGACACCCCATATTTATCAATGGCAGATTTTATCAATGCTAACCTGGCTGTTGTCAAATCTTCTCTTATTACAAAACCAGTCTTCTTTAGAAGTTTCTTGTTTTGATATATTTTTGTCCTCAATAAGGAAGAGATAAACCTGACCAATATTGGACGATTTTTTCCCCTTTGATAAAGTCCAATTCTGTGGCATCTATCGAAGTCATCTTCAGTGACAGTAATATCCAACTTATTCTTCAGTAACTTTATAACATTATCAAGTAGAATTTCCTGGTTTTCCGTAGAAGACTCTTTAAAACCATAAAATCTCAGGTTATTAAGTCTATTATATTGTTCATTGTTATCAATTTTTATTTCCAGAGCAGTAATAGTTTCGGTGTTCTTATTTACCCGCTGAACGATCGTACCCAGTTTTTCTTCAATCGCCGCCAGACGGCCATCCAATTTTTCAAAAATCAGATCGGACTGCTGTTTGCAAATTCTTGTTATCAATTCTTCAGAAAGTTCCAAATTGTTGTCCTTAGATCCAGATTTACCTCTGGTCTCCATTTTGTTGACGTGGTAGAACTATGAAAGTGGCCAAGTAATACACCAATAATGTTTGTCTCGAAAGGCACTTAATTACTGAGAATCTTGGTAAAAAAAATAACTGAGTACACTCCTAGGATACTAACAGAAAAACTAACCAAAAATCGCGAATTTATTCCGCCGATTTCCACCAGAAAACTTAAAGTATAATGGGAGCGAACAAAACACATGTCTACAGATTAAACATACTCCGACATTAAACCTTTTTGTTTGGTAAGGTTTCAGCAAAAAAGCTGTAATTCGGTCAATTTTAGCGATAAGTCGGTGAATATAAAAATAAAATGCTCACAAAAAAAAGATCTTTCATATAGAGTGTAAACAGTTTCTATACGAATCCTCAACTAATACACTGGGCAAGTCAAAAAATAGCAAAAAAGCATAGTTCTAGTTATTACATTGTTATCCAAGAATCTTTGAGAAATTTTTCATTTGTCTCATTTTTGCTGAAAGACAAAGGTATTACCTACCTGCGAAAAAAATTGTTTAAAATCGATACACTGGTTTAAAAGATATGACATTCAACTTGGGTCAAAAATCAAGTGCGTCACTTTTTTTGGAATCATCAAGTATCTGGCACTTAAAGATCTCAAAGGACAGGGGCAGGAAATGATTTGTGACACTCCCATAAGACATTTATAAATTTAAAAACTATAATTTACACATCCAGAAAAAACTAATATTTATTTTGTAGTAGGATGCCTAGTCTTGCGTAAATTTTTTGTTGGGTTGTGTTGAAAAAAAGTCGCGAGGGCAAAAAGACGTATCTACCTGTCTCTTGGGAACAATAAAGACCGTTACAGTGGATGAGTCTTATGAATGGCCGGTGTCCGCCGGAAAAGGGAAAATGCCCGGCCCTGTAAGTATTAAAATAACAATGTCATGGTCAGATTTTAACTTTTTTAATTTGGTCGCTTTTGTGATTTTAAAACTATGGCCCGTAAACTTTTTATTCTTAAATTACTAGCACTGTTTTAATATCTCTACGAAGTCGTCATACATATTCACTAACATATTCACTTAAAACGCCCTGTGAAATTTTAATATATTTGTTGTGTTTTGCTCTTTCGCATACTATTTACTAAATTATCAACTACAAGTGATCGCATATTTTGTTATTACTTTCCTCGTAAAGGTACATATTGTAAATTGGGTACAAAATTACCCTTTCAGCATCGGTCTGTCTGTTTGCAGCATAGCTGATAAAATTACTTATCTATATGACTTAAAATTTCGGTCAAAAATTAAGGTTCATCCACGGCGGAACAAAATGGCGACCAAACATAAATAAAAAAAAATTATTACTTAAAAACTATTTATCCAATTTACCCAAAAATTTGCAGAAAAATTAGGTGTGATATAAATATGAACTGATAAATCCAAGATGACTGAACAAAATAACGGTCTAAAAAAATCAATGTAAATAAATTACTTCATCTATTGTTTCCAATTTTTGCACAACAATAAGTGTTGTATAGGTAGAAACTAATAAAAGTTTTAGTACGAATCCCAGATTGCGTTACAAAATGGGTGGTCTAATTAAATGTTTTGTAAAACCGGTCTAAAAAAAATACTTATTTAATTAATTTTAAATTATACACAAAAATCAAGTGTGATATAAAGGTAAATTGGAAAAATTTTAGTGAGGAGCCACTATGGTGGAACAAAATGAGAGCTTTCAAATTTTGCAAAATCAAGTGTGACACAGAATGAACTAGTAAAATGTTGTCGAACATATTTGGCAAAATAAAATTCTTAATTAAATGTTTTTTTAACTCAAGTTTTGCAGAAAACTCAAGTGTGGCCTATATACTGGTAAAAGTTTGGTGACGAGCCATTATGGTGAAACAAAATGGCGGCCTGCGGGCTAATTAAATGTTTAAAATATTAGCATCAAAAAACTACTTATCCAATTAAGTTGAAAATTCGCAACAAATCAAGTGTGAAACACCGATAAACTGAACAAATTTTGTCAATTATATATGGCAAAACAAAATCGCCACCTAACTAAATGTTTAAAAAGTCGGTAAAATTCCGTTTCCTAGATAAAACTTACTTTTTATGAATGAAAATAATAAATTTCGTAATTGATTTTTTTTAAATAAATTAGTAACAATTAAAAATAAAATTTAAAAATTGATGTACAGGAGCATCGAAGTAGTGGTTTTATTTAAATTAGTTTGGTAAGCGAATGAACTTTTGTATGTATGTATGTATGTCAGATCTGAAGAATAAAGATTGTGGAGAAGAAAAACGTGTAATTGTTTTTACTTGAATGATGCTCAGATATTTAAATAAAACAGATGTATTGTCTAAATAACTATTCAAGGTACCGGCGACTTTCAGCTTGACAAACACATTATAAAAATGTAGCTGAAAATATACATAAAATAAGTATGAAAAAAATAAATTTGAAAAAATCGGTAAATTGGAGTTTGCCCACAACGTCCCTCGTTTTATATACAATGAGGGCATAAAGTCTTGAAACCTTGAGATATGTCAAAAACTATACAAGTTGGGTAAAAAAGTTTCATATAAACGTTATATAGTTCCTTACGATTAATGATTCAAAAATATCTTGAAATATACAGGGTGTTTTAAAATCAAGTTACGCGCCAAAACTTCAGAATCTCTAATGGAACACCCTGTATATTATTTCATTTTAAGAATCTACGTGAAATTCTGATCATATTTTATTCAGCATACCATATCCCTAAAGTCAACTGTTTTTGAGATAAAAAAATGAGAAAATGGAAATTTGGCTTTAAACAAAATTAACTCATTTCCCTATGCATAGTGAAACCTGGTGGATTATTTTAGAACTCCCATAGAAACTGTCATGTACTGACAATAAACTGTATCAATTTTTAACATATTGTTGGAGAGTTACTTTTTTCCTGATAAAAATGCTTTCAGAAAGAGAAAGAATAGAGATTCTTATGATGTTTGGATGGGGAGATCGCCAAAGAAATCTTGACGAAGTATGTGAATTTTTTAATAATACGCGTCCCGAGCGAGGACAAGCAATTGCAAAATCCACAGTTAGCAAAATTATCAAAAAATTTCGTGATCATGGTTGTGTAAAAGATCTTCCCAGGACAGGTAGGCCAAAACTAGATGATGATATGAAATTGAATGTTTTACTCAGTTATAACGAAAATCCACATTTACCTACAAGTCAAGTAGCATTAGATTCAAACCTTAGTCAATCATCGGTAAAAAATATTCTGCACACGGCAAAGTATCATCCCTACAAAATAAGATTAATCCATGAATTAAATGAAGACGACTTTGACCGCCGACTTGAGTTTTGCGAAAGTATGCAAGAGCGGTGCAACCTGGATCCATTCTTTTGTAGAAATATTTTATTTTCCGATGAAACCACCTTTTTTCTTAATGGTACTGTCAACCGACAAAACTGTAGATATTGGTCTACAGAGAATCCCCATTGGGCTCAAGTGGCTCATACGCAATATACCAAGAAAATCAATGTTTGGGCTGAAATATTTCAAGATAGAATTATAGGTCCCTACTTTTTTAACGTAAATTTAACCGGCGAAATTTATCTTGATTTTTTACAACTCGAGTAGATTCCTGCCTTAGCTCAATTGTATCCAGGTAATGAGCCCGATGTGCCTATTGCAACAAGATGGAGCACCACCTTACTACGCGCTACCTGTTCGGCAGTATCTCAGTGAAATATTTTCTAACAGGTGGATAGGACGTCGTGGTCCCTACGAATGGCCGGCCAGGTTCCCGGACTTAACTCCCCTAGATTATTTTCTGTGGGGATATTTAAAGGGCAAAGTTTATTTGAACAGACCTCCTAATATCGATGCGCTGAAAAATCGTATAAGAGATGAAATTCGACAAATCCCACCTACTTTCAATCGAAATGTACAAGAGTTCATCAATCGATTAGGATATTGTCAGAAAGTGAACAACAATTTCAGCATTTATTACGTTAAAACGCATCATTTAGAATTTTAGACTATCGTTTTTAATCGTTATTAAAAAAATTTTGTAAAACAGTTTTCTCATTTTTTTATCTCAAAAACTGTTGACTTTAGGGATAGGGTATGCTTAATAAAATATGATCAGAATTTCATGTAGATTCTTAAAATGAAATAATATACAGGGTGTTCCGTTAGAGATTCTGAAGTTTTGGCGTGTAACTTGATTTGACACCCTGTATATTTCAAGACATTTTTGAATCATAAATCGTAAGGAACTATACAACTTTTATATGAAACTTTTTTACCCAACTTGTATAGTTTTTGACATATCTCAAGGTTTCCAGACTTTATGCCCTCATTATATATATATATATATATATATATATATATATATATATATATATATATATATATATATATATATGTTTACTTCTTTATCGATAATGTATATATTGTAATAATAAGAGAGTTTTATTATAATGTAATTTCGGGGTGACATATATCAATAATTATATAATATATAAATTTATAACCAAATAACTATATGTATATATAGAATGTGTTCTATATGTGGGGGTGGAATCCGTTACAAGAAAAGTTCCGGGTAAACCGATTTTACCGGCTTTTTTTTTTTTTTTACCGCCCAGGATTTCAACTTTTGTCAAAACGAGTTCCCTAGAGATAATTTTAAAAAATTGTTGAAGATTTTTGTTTTTGATCTGACCTATTTTTATTTTTTTTTGTCTTGGTGATAAAGCCCCCTTAATCATGCACGGAGGACGTTTTTATACATCCTGGTAAGGTAAAAATTATAGCTATATTTGTCTGTTATTCATTACACGCTAAGAAATGATGAAGTCCAGAAAAAGTCAGTTTGAATCAAAATCAAAATTTATTTCCTTTTTTCCATTTAAAAGTGGGTCTTATTAAATATTTATATTAAAAATAAGATTAACACGTTTTTTTCGAGAAGTAAATAACTTGTTTAATCTCACCTTAAATAACTTAACATTCAAAAAGAGGAGAGGGAGTACGGCGGTTATCTGGATTCGGCAAAAGATACCTGTTTCTTGTGTCCAATTAATAATTGTTGAAATTTTCGGATAGTTAGCAACATTTCTGCAAGACTCGATGTATGCACATGACAATGAAATTGTCGGATTTTTCGGTCAGAAGTTACAGCAAACATTCTTGAGCTTTCAGATGTAGCCACTGGTTTACCTGATTCTGAGAAGATTTTTATTCAGACCAAAAGATAATTCCTCGATAAACACTTTCATCAAAATCTTTATATTTCTAAATTAGGTAATACATCGTTTTGAACGTAAAGAAATAATTTAGTTATTTGAACAGATGAAGGTTATGTATAGATTGACCTTCTGGACTCAAAATTTGTGTTGATGTATGAAAATAAAGGTCCTCACTTTCATATATGAATGGCTATATACCAAAAAAGTACGGGGGGAGGGTGCACAGTTGCTGGTGCCACTGGTTTGTTAACTTGGCTTTAAAAATAAAAAACCTAATAGATGGTCCAATTATCAATTCAATCAATATCCCTTTATTTGTGTCCTACTACTTGGTCATCCTGTTGTTTGAATTTGATAATACTAATAAAATAAAAAAAAATTACCAAGAGATATCAGTCTCATAGCAAGTATTGGTGGCAAAACTATTTTAAATGTATTAGATTAGTTTCGTGAACTGAAAAATAAAATATATAAAAGTCAAAATATAGAGTTACTCTATAGATTTTGAATACGTTTGTTTTTGTTAAGTTTTGTTAGATACACCTCTTCTACTCGAAACTGAGAATAGTTCAATAGATTTATTTTAGACAAAAACGCTGATTTTTAAAGGAAAAAATCCAACATTTGTCTTCCCAATAGCGCACAATTCCAAGCGTCCTCTAAATGTTGGCATAAAATTGATACGAAAATTCGATTTTCACAACAAAACAAAAATGCGAAATTTTAGTTCAGTAGATGCAATAGAGATCAATTAACATCGAAATAAGCGAATTATTTATACAACCCCAGTAGATTGAAAAGAAGTGAATATTTGCGTAACACATATTTAGCTTAGTTGCCTTATTTTGGCACACTGCAATTAGATGGATTCTTCCAAAGAATTCCTTTACCCGGAACCTCCCTCGTTATATCTTCGCTTATAAAGGATAGAGAAGTGTGATCCAGTTTAGTCCGGCACATAGTCATGTAGTAACACATATACTTCCTTTTCAAATATTTGTATTGGGTGCCATTTTGTTCCACCATTTTGGAATCCTATCAAAATTTTACAAGTGTCTACCTATTCCGCTTGATTTTTTGGGCATAATTTAAAATAAATTAAGATAGTTATTTTTATCAATCGCCACTTTGTTCCGTCATGTTGAATTCGTGCCAGTTTATCCCTATATCATATTTAATTTTTCTGCAAAGCTTAAGGTCCATTGAATAAAAAAATTCTTTTACGTTGCTTTTTTAAACATTTCATGACTTCATTTTGTCTCGCCATCTTGAATTCGTACCACAGATTTACCAGTTTATCCTCTACAACACACTTAATGCAACTTTTAAAATTAATCTAATAAGTAGTTTTTCAGGCTGATTTTTTAAATATTTATTGAGGCTGCCCTTTTTTTTCCTACTTTCATACCAAAATGTTACCAGTTCATTCGTATGTATCACTTGATTTTTGTGCAACATTTGAGGTAAAGTGGATTGGGTAGTAGTGCTTAAACGATGTCGCGAACTGATAGACAGACAGACCGACGCAATTGCTAAAACGTAATATTTGTCATTTGGGGAAGCTAAAACGTAAAAATACGTAAAAGGGTGATTTTTTCAAGATCAGAAGTATTTTATTTCGACGCCATCTTGAATTTGTACCACAATTATACCATTTCATCTCTATAGCACAATTAATTAGTCAATGGGTCGCGATTTTGTTTCGTCATATTGGTTTTTTACCAAAATATTACCAGGCCATCCCTACATGACCCATAATTTTTGACCAAAATTTGAAGTCAATTGGTTAAGTAGTTTTTTAGCTATGCCGCGAAAAAGCAAACCCGCAGACCGACAGACAGACCGAGAGAATTGAGTAAATATGTTTTTCGGCATCTAAATAGAATGTATGAAATGTAGAGATCTGAAAAAAAATGCGTAGGGTAATTTTTTTACGATTACAATACTTCTCTTTTACGAGGGAAGTAAACATGAATTTCGGTTGTGAGGTTCTAGGATTTCTTACTACAGAATGTGGATAATGGATGGATAACAGAATCAAACATTTCTAATAGTCAACTAATTGTTCTGTAATAGTGTTGTCAATGGTTTCACAGGGTGTTACAAATTAGGTGGGATGACATTACCATTTCAAAAACCGTAAGAGTAATAAATCGGTTAAATTATTTATTTAAGCAAAGTTGCTCAATTTAATGTCAAAAAATATGTCATTGATAAAGTTAAGAAATTCCAACTACAGATATCCCTGATAAACCGAAAAATCCTTATTTTCCTTCTTATTACTTTCAGGTTGCACTGCAAACAGATATTACAAAATAAATTTTATATTTCTGTAGCCACTTTTTTCTTTTACAAGATGGTACACTCAGATTTAAAATCCGACGTTTCGTCTTCGAGGCCTCATTATTTTATTTTTTTAAATCCGGACCTGGATTTTTAATTTAATTTTCAACAAGTCCTTAACCTCTCAAAACATTTTTAATTTAAAAATTCTCCTTTGCGAGTTTGGAAGATTCTGGTTTTCCGTTTCTCTCTAACATATTTTCGAAGACGAAACACCGGCTTTTTAAATCTTAATGAATTTTTTTGTAGAAAAGGTAAAGTGGCTATAAAACGTAAAATTTATTTAGTAATATCCCTTCAGATGCAGCTTAAAGAAATAAAATGGAAAATCACGATTTTTCGGATACTTTAGGAAGAAGTCCGAATTTTCCAACCTTGTCAAATTGCGCAACTTAGCTCTAATTTAATTAACCTCGTATCCTTTATGGTTTCTGAGATGTCAATGCTATTTCATCGAATTTGTAACACTGTATATTTATGTATTGAACGATAACCCATGTGACTAGCCTGGCTGGTTGCGTGCATGCACAAACTACATTATAATATTCTTTCAGTTAATCGTTAATTTTTGGGCTTATGACGGAAGTAAGTGTTTTACAGACAGACAGTCAAATATTTATGGGCCTGTAATTTATTAGATTTCTGTTATCCATTTTACCAATTAAGTGTGTTGATCCAAGCGTAAAAATTACAATGGAAATTTTGTGAATGTTCTAACGCTTCCCTAAATTTACTGATTAGTGTTGCGTCCGTTGATTTTCGCTCTTATTGTTATAATGATTACTGTTTTAGTTTAATTAGTCAGATGTGATTTGTTTCAAATAAAAAATAAGTGCAATTTTACAGGGAGGTTCAATAATAGAGGACGTCGGCTGCAGCTCGGAAATCGTTAATGACAGAACTTAAGTAAAAAAATATTTATAGGTAAATCGGCCAAGAAAAATTGGTGTAAATTATTTTCAAATTCGAAAGTCGGCCGTTAGGGGGCGTAATAGCAGCACAAAGTGTAACTGCCAATATTCTCTTAAATTTCCATAATTGAGGTATATTAAAAATATAAGCATTGTTTTATCTAACCAATTACGCACTTTTTTGCTCCAGACCATTTTTGTCTATTTTCAAAAATAAAGTAGTGGGGGAAAATCAAACATTTTTACTTTCAAATGTAGATATCTCTGTTTTGGATGAACCGATTTTATTCAACTTGGTGTCGAAAAAAAGTGCTACCTTGCTTCTGTGGAACAATAAAAAAAAACGACGAATTGAACTAACAACAAACTAATAACAAATATGTTAAAAATTACTGAAAACTACTTTCGCAAGTGTTCAAAATGCCGGCCGTCATTGTCAATACAAAGTTACGATCTCTCCTGCATCGATTGAACTGCAGTCTCCACTTCTGCTATAGAGATACTTTGAATGGCATTCCTATCTTTTTAACTTAAGTAAGTTTCAGTAATTTTAAATATATCTTGTTAGTTTATTGTTTGTTGATAGTTCATTTCGTCTTTTTTTGTTGTTTCACTGAAGCAACATAGAACTCGGTTTAATCTTTTTGCACAAACGAAGTCCTGCCCTGCTTCGCTCTACCTCTAGCTACTTTAGTGTGAAGCTTATGAGATTATGAGACTGAGTTTTAGAGTTTTCTGTTTTGTTCCTTTGTTAAGGTTTGTTCTTTACAATTATGAAAGATTACTAAAGTTTCTATAGGAGCCATGTTTTTAACCCTGTTTTTTTGGTTTCTCTACAATTTTAGGATTAATTGAAATGAGGAATGAAAATAATTTTCACTTTCCCATTGTCACTTTTCTCGTCTATAAAAAGACAAGGTTAATTTTCCAACCTGACGATTCGGATTCGAGATATCATCATCAACTTCCTTAAATTAATGCCTTTCAAGACTACCAAATAAATTGTGATATAGCGAAACATTCGATTTTTTTGAGAAAATCAGCATATCATTATTATGATTACCAGGAGTACCATTAAAAATTTAAACTATACTCACACTCGTAATTTTCAAACCACTCAGTTCTAAGTATATTAGGTGACTTGTTACAAGGAGTTGACCGAAAAGTTAACACTATACAAATTGTTTCGTTTAAAATTTTAATAAAAAAACACTTTTTGAGACACGTTGTATATATATTTCTAAATGTCATTTGCTACTTTTTTATCAGTTGGATATCAACACCGCAGTCAAAAAAATAATAATCTAACGTATTCTAAAATACATAAAACTTAAAAACTATCTGCCTGCGTTCTACAAGCGGCAGTTCATTCCACCCTATCGGCAAAAAACGGCTATCTATCATTAACCCCTTATTAGAAGACGCTCTAAGCCCACGTGGTCGTTACACCCAACAAAGATAAGACAGAACAACCCCATTAATGCCCATGTGTTCCCTACACATGATCGGAAGTGTTTTGTTTTTTAACGGACTACCGATCAGGTGTATTTGTGACAGGTGCCTGGCCGTTTAAAATCCACGTGTTGAACTAGTTCCCGCCATCTCCGACTTGGCTCTTTAAATATCAAGGTGTACATTAAGTTTTTATGCTACTACAGCAGTAGGCATCCCTCGTTTATTTCTCTAAATGTGTCTCGCTATTGTTTCCCAAAAATTGCTTGGTAATGCTAAAAAAATTATCTTTTAAAAAACAGTGAAGATTAAATAATTTAATAAAAAAAAGAGCCAAGCTATATACAGTTGTTTCGCTGGATCTTTACCTATGCGTCATCATTTATATTCATATGAATCAAATCAAAATTTCGTAGATTAAGTACTCGAAAAAAGTCCATATTTATTATTGGCGTGGATATAAATTAAATTACCATGATAATCATGACGTCCTTACCAGCAGAGCTGTGATAAGCACTCAACAAATATACTTAAAGTAACCAGTATTAAGTACTAGTATTTTGCAAATATACTTAAAATATTCACTACTGTACTTAAACAAGAAAATTTAAGTATAAGTACATGATTTTATTTAGTTTTAAGTACACCTAGTAAGTCCTTAGAATATATCTAAATATTTAAAGTTCTTTTAGGTATTCAGTATTTATTAAATACTTAAAGTGGATCTATAATACTTAACTACTTTTAGTCATCGATACTTACAATATTTGCCGTTTTTTAAATACTGAAATCATAATCAAGTTAACTCTTTTATATTAATAACTAGTAAGTATTGATAAATCTTATTATGTCAGATTTTTTTTTCCTAAAATACATGAATATTGGCTATATATTTGAATATCACTGTAGGATGATTTACTTAAAAAAAAATAGTTTTAAAGAAAATTACATAAAAAATTTGCATATGAAGAAAATACGCAATATAGCTACTAGACATTATTGATAAAGCATTATGTATTTAAATTTAAACGTCGAGTTTTTAAGGTTTTTCTGTAAAAATATGCATATCTGCATTTTAAAAGCCGTAATAGCAAAAAAATATTGTTTTTCTGTTTAACTGAAGTGTTAGGAAGGTAAGGCATAAAATATGATTATGAACCTGTACGGATAGCGTTTATACATGCCGAACAACTAACCTGTCTGCGTTTTATTTGGAGTCCGTTTAAACTACTTTACTACAATTTGCCTTCATCTAGATATGAAATTAACATTTTTTTATCTGCAATGTTGTCTGATCCAATTATTAATTTATTTATACAGTTATCATAGTGATCCCTATATACCTTTCTAGAAACGCCTTGTTGTTCTAAGCAGTAATGACAAATGTATTTATATTTTAATATTTACTTAAAACATTCTAATTTTGAATAATCAAAATATTAATATATATATATATAGGCCATGAATAACAATAATAAACAATTGAAATTTACATATTGCTAACGAAGAATTGGATACCTTGCATATAGGTATCATTTTATATAAAAAGACCTATAGAGTTTTTACTAACAAATTTGTAGCAACAGTTTATACAACAAACACAAAAAAATAACAATATTAAAAAGAAAGAAAAAAAATATATATATATATATATATATATATATATATATATATATATAAATATAAATTACTCCTTTAATCAGAGAGTTTTAACACAAGAAAAAAACGCCTATTTTCTCGAAAATGCCATTTAAATCCCAGAATTTATTTTATTTTTTCTGAAATTTTTGGATAATTTTTTAACACACGTAATGCTTCATGGTAGTTTCTGAAAAATAAATACTTGATTATACTAAAAAAACTAAAAAAAAAGAAAATTTTTTAATTACATAAAAAAATAAATCAAGTACTATTATCTAAGTTGTAATTTTAATGTAATTTGCTTTCTATGTTTGGTATCAATGTCTTAAAAATTAAATGTTAAAAAACTACTTGATCAACATTATCGCTATTTATTACATATAAGAGAATATTTGTTTAATGCCCACAAGGGAGAAGTGATATTCGTTACTTATCATGGAGCATTTATTAACTCAGTATGTTTAGAATTCAAGTTAATTACTTTTCAAAAGATGTAGGTGGGTTAATGATGAACGTACTGTCATTATTATTATTTTTCCTGAAGATGGACTGAATTCCTACATTTTATTTTAATTTCTCTCAGATCTTAGAATTTTTTATTGTTCTTCCAGATATTTACGCCCCTACATGAAGAAACACAGGTTATTTATATGCATTTCTGTTGGTCTGGTATGCAGTGGCGGCTCGTTGTATATATATATATATATACATATATAATTCCCTAATAATTATATTTTATACCACAAAAAGTCATCTGAAAAAAATCAGTCACAGGAAATAATAAAATGCCTTTGTGACTTCGCAACCGCATATCCAGTCACATAAATCGTACATATTTTTATGAAAATAACGATTTACTTCTTTGTTTTTGTCTTTAGTTATTTCCTGAACTTTAAGTTTCGGCAAAAGCGATTACTGATCTTAAATTCGAGTTGTTTCTCAAAGTTCAGCTCTCCAAAATAATTGAAAATCGTTTTTAAAACACTGAATATTCTAGAACACTGTGGCTACCATTCTTTAAAACATTATATTTGTAATAAAAGTCTATAAAAATACGCAATCGTCACCACAATCGATCACACCATCCACATTAAACGCATTAACTTACAAAAATATTTAAATTTCCTCGGCGCGGTTGTTGACTCAAACTTTGCCAACGTAAGCTGTATATTTCCTATGCGCCCCTATGCGAATTCTATCGGAAACACTCGGTTAAAACTCGCTTCCGTTTATAACTACGAGATCATTCCGGGCCGCCATGCCAGCCGTGGGCGATGCCAACGAAACGAAACCTCCGGAGATCGCAGTGAGAGGCATCGATAGAATGTCGTGGAATCAAGTGAACGGCTAACGATTTTATCCGCTTAGAATATTAGAGGGAATTTCCAAATTAAAAAAACGTGAAAAAAATATATTTTTTATTATTTTATTTATTTGTTTCTTTTTTGAAATATTTATTGAGGGGTCAATGACTATATGACCTAATGGAGGAGCCGCCACTGCTAGTATGTAAGCAATTCCAGGAAGAATGGGAATAGAAATTTTGCAATCCATTCGTGTTGGCAGAATGATCGAGCCAAATTGCTTATGAGGTGACATGGATTCAGTTAATTTTTTACCACTAGGTTACGAGTCAATAAGTAGTCTATGACCAGAACAACAGAGATAAGCGAAAATGAATCTTTGGTATCGTTCTGGATGACATAATGGGTTGGTAAGAAAAAAAATCTAGGGCTTGACTCTTTGTATCGAGGTGAGAGAAATAAACTGACTATTTTTATTAAGGAACATAGAGATTGGTGGATTAAAACTATGGGCGTCGAAAGGTTTCAATTTAGATAGGGCGGACAAAGTAAATTTGGACAAGATAAATGATACTCAGTTTGTGATTTGTGAAAAATAGAAAAAGGAAAAAAATAACTCAATTTTAAGCAAACGTATCTATCTTCTTCATTAGTTCAACACATTTGTTTAATATTATTCTTTGTGAGATTATGCAACTCAAACTTCTAGGGGGGCAAGGTTCCCCTCTTTCCGGCGCCCATGACTTGTGGTACTCTATGCTTTCGAAATCTGTGTTAAGTGCTAACTAATCTTAAATAAGGTCGTTTATATCTCTGATAATTTTGGCTTTAAAAGAAAAGAACTCCAAAGGCCTGAACAAAAAATTGAACAGTCTGTTGTAGGATTTGTTTAAGGTGAAACGGTAAGTATGACTTGTAAATGATGGAAGGTGTGAACATTATTTTTAGTCATAGGATATCGAATTTGTTACATTCTAAGCTAAAAACTCTAATATGCATGCCGTCGAACAGATAGAACGATAAAAATACTAAAAAACCAGAAAAAGGAGAGGCAATTTTATTCCTTAGGCTGATTTTGGCTTCCGCTACGAACAAGATGTAGGGACTACAGAAATGGTGGTAGAAAGTGGTAAACGAACCTAAACTTTTTATTCAGGTACCCAATTTGATTATAGATAAATGCTTCGACGGAATTGCCACGTTTCTGTCAAATAAAGTGTCAACAATGTGACTTGAATATATGTCAGATATGTAGTTTGCACCGGTGAAATATCTTTCGTGTGATTGAAATAAAGCTCTTGGATGGTGAGGTCCATGGAGTAATCTTAAATAGTGACAAACATTTTCTAAACTAAATAATTATTGTGAACAAAGAAAATGTAAAAACCAATGTTTATATTTTCTTTTTATATTATAAAATAATAAGATACGAGTGAACAAAAACAATGCGTTTCTAGGGAACAAGGTCAGGACGTCAGGAATAAAAAATGTATTCAAACTTTATAACTTTGTATATCGGTGAAAACAAAAAATAGGAAATGTTTATAATAAATTATTTTACTCTCTTAGTCTTGTTCTATTCTTCGGCCGCGTACACAATTCCGCATTATGATCTAGTATGCTCTGACCTGCGACCCGGCCCACTTAAAGGCGCATTCCTTCGACTCGTGTATGGTCAATTTTATGGTGCAACCGGTCATTCGTCTTGCGAATATGGCGACGTCAAGGTTGGGCAAGGACTCGAGCTTAGATGTTGGCGCTGATATTAGTCAGATTATAGTTGAAATATGCATTTGGAAGTGTGTTACTTAGTTTCGGTTTAGGCTAGGTTCTAACATCTTATTTTTTTTGATAAGTTTCCTATAGCCGGAAAAGCTAAAGTCAAGTATTAACAGTTGTAACATATATGAATGTGATGAATATTTTATCAGGTATTAAACAAAATTGAAACATTTACAAAAGTCTCAGACAAAAAAGTGCAAAGAAGATAGTATTACTACGTTTATGGTAGATACTGAAAAATCGGTGGCCTATTCTGCCCTCATAAGCAGAAGTGCAGTATCTACTAATTTGATAATTTTGAAATAATGACATGAACATGAATAAATGAGATTTCAGAATTATAGACCTTGGTAACTGTTCTTTTTTGTATTGTTGTTGTTGTTTTAGTCAGTTAATAAAACAGTTTTTTTAAAACTACATATTTATAATTACAAAAATATGAACATTAAATGTAGATGCCGCGTTCTTGTTTTTGTTCAGTTAACTATTAACAGAACAATTTTTGCTTAAAAACTATCAACGAGATCGACGTTTTGATTGTCTTTTCTTTGCTGAGGTTTCTGCAGTCACCTCAGGTAGTGATATCCTGTCATTTTTTTTAAACGTTTTGATTTTTGTCTCTTTGCTGCGGTTTCGTCGGTCGGCTCAGGTAGATTTCTCCAGACTGGTTTCCGGTTTTCCGGTAGAATATTACGTAAATTGTGTAATATGTTATCTTTTTTTGTTTTGGGAATCCATCCGGTTGGACTTTTTTAATGGGAAACGGCATACCACCTCTTTTCATAGCAAATTCTTTTAAGAAATTTAGTTGTTTGTATTGTTCAGTCTCCTCATATGTCGTTTTATATTTCAGGGTACAATTTCCTCTGACAGCTTTTAAACAAACTATATCAGCAAGATGTGGACTTTGAGTTTAATTCCGGATGAATAATCAAGCCAGTTATAAAAATCCGTGTGATACATTACTTTGACAGTAACATGGCCATTATTAGCTGCTTGAACCTCTATGCAAAAGTCGTTGAAATCATAAACTTTAGCCATTTTTTTTCAAAGGGCTTACTATCTGGTGGTGAAAGCTGTCAACGTAAACTGTACTCATAAACGAGTATCCTGGTTCAAAATAATTTATTTCTGGCGTTTCAGTGTCACGCTGATTGATTAAAAAGGCATAAAATGTACTAATCAGTTGTTCTTTACAACGACAGGGCGCTTTTGGTATACATATCGCGGTGAATTTTGTAGGTTTTACATGTATCACAATCTTCCTGCAATTTATTCTTATCATGCTCATGCAATTTAAGGGACTCGCATACAGAACACTATTTATACCGGGCTTAAAACCTATTTTTCTCAGCACTAATAATTTGGATTTAGTGATTTTTGCCAGAACGCCAACGAAATGTTAGTACTAATTACTCAACATAAGTGTGATTTTTAAGTATTTATAATGTAGTTTTACCTGGATTTGCTGTGATTTGAAGGTTAGGTTTGGATTTGATGCTTTTCTTTTAAAGATTGTGATACCCTGGGCTTCGATAGTCATCTCCCAGCAGTTGAAATATTTTACTTGTTCTACTTAACATTATTTTAGCCTCAAAATTACACTTATTAAGTATTTACGCCCACTCACGTTTATGTTTTATTACAAAACGACACCGACAAATTTTTTTTGTTTGTCTTAACGTTCAAAGCTCAAAAGCGGCATCTGCACAAACTGAACAGAAACGCGACTTCTACAACAGATTCCGCGTTTATGCTTTTCATTTTACAGAAGCCGCATTTCTACTCAGTAGTGTCTGCCTAACTTGTAAAGATACGGCAGTTTTTTAGATTGGAATTCAATGTTAGAGTGTAGCCGCAGTTTTCTGTTTTGGAATTCAAAGAAGACATGATTCAGAATGGTTTGGTGCAAAAATCCTTTTTTTGATTTTCTTAGTAGATACCGCACTTCTGCTTATGAGGACAGTATCAGTTTAAAATTTCTATCATATTTCAAGATTGTCAATTTGTTGTCAACAAAAAAGTTTTGTTTTTGTCAAACTGTTTCAGAGTCAAAGAAATTAATCTTATCGATAAAAAATAACATGTTGCTAAAAAAGACATCGATAAAAATATGGTAAGCAGTATTCCGAAAGGCTCGATCAAAAATCAAATGGTGAGGATCCATAACTAAGATTTATAGCACTTGTAAAAACATTTTTTACTTGAAACTTCCACTATAGTGAATATCGAATTAAAATAAATCTTTTCCATAAATGGGAATTTAAAGGAGCCAGAGATGCCAGGAATGCAAAAAGACTTCAGCTGCAAGAAGATGAAAGTAAAGGAAGACAAAAATCACCCTACAAGATTTTTTTCAAATCTTTAAATTCCAAGGTGCCTAGATGCCGAAAAACAGTGTATAACAATACCGAAATACCATGCCCATTATTCAGTTTTAAAATTTAGCAGATAAAGTAAACGTAATAGGAATTGACTGTGGTGTAATGCAGGTTAAAAAGGATATATGTCTTGGAAAACTTGCGTCATGAACACTGTAGGAAAGTTAAGTTGCATCGCATCTTATTAAGAGATGATAAATGCATTCAGATATTCATTTCTTATAAATAAGTTCAGAATTAATATACCGTTTGTATATTAATGTATGTATTAATTTTTCATGCATTTAACTTTCTGCTAATAACCATTCTTGCTTTAAATTCTTCACTACAGTTTCACCAATAAGAATTTTTTTAGCAAACTGAAAAAATAGATAATGTTGAAAAGTATAAGAAAATAGTAACTTAGAAACACCGCAACAAGTTCTGAATATGAATTACTGTTATTTATTTCACTAAAACATTCTTACTACTAATTTGTCACGAAGAAAGATAAACGTTTTAGAGAAAAATAAATAAGAAGGAACATACATCAACGAAAACTGTTAATCTAAAATTTACATTAGTACCGTGAAAATATTATTTATTCAACCTAGTTTTATTGTATTTACAATTTATTAGTCTGTTAGTTAGTTAGAAGGTCTTTATTTTCCATAATTAGTACACACATCTTTACAAAAACAAAATAACACAACTTGTGGTAAAATGCCCAAGATCATAGCACGCTTAATATTTTTGATAAAGTCTGTTTCTGGAGCCCGATTCCTGAAATACGCCAAAGAGTTTTTATAAGAAAAATTGTTAAAAGTATTGGCTTCTACCTTGAAAACTACCCGACATTTGCTTTTTTTATTTATTGTTGAAGAAAATATTCATGTCTATTGTGACGCTGCTGTAACGTGTGTAATTAAATGCCGGTCATGGCAGTAGCCAGTGCAGTAGTTGTTTCTATGATTCCATTTTGTGCCTTTGCCCTACACTAAAAAGAAGGAAGCAGCGATCGTCATTTGAAAATGGATCATTGCGCCAGCGGCAATGCCGGACATGTTTCAGACAGGGATCGTGGTATTCTTGTTGTGTCTTTGGTGTAACGTGAATCAAAAATGTATTAACAATATTTCTCCCAATGAAAGTCAGGAATCAATAGTGTAATTCAATGCCGGCCATGATTTTAGCCAGCGGAGTAGTTGTTTCTGTGATTCCATTTTGTGCCTTTGCTAGTCAATGGCGACCTGATGAGTTTGTCACGAGTATTATCCAGCAGAATAGTTGTTTCTATCATCCCACTCTGTAAATAGGAAACTTTTTCATTATTCATTTCTCAGAACATTTTATCCATGATAATAGTTGGGGCTTGAAAAAGAACTAGCTTGGACAGAATCAAATTTTAAGTCAGGGTGTTCAAAAAATACAAAAAAAATGTATTTTAAAAACTAAAAATATCAAAAAACACAATTTTTGTGACGGCAGTTCTAAAAGCTACAAAAAAAAACTAGGTAAAGTTTTTTCAGATTTGTTATAGTTATAGAGTTTGACCTTAAATATGTCCTTAACTGTACTAAAACATGGAAACATTTTACTTAGCTTCTATTTACAATTTTTGTGCCCTTTAAAACTGTCGTCAAAAATATTTTATTTTTTAACACTGTTAGTTTATGAAATCCACTTTTTTGTATTGTTTTGAACACTCTGTATTTTTTGAGCTAAAGTTTAGTACTGTCAAAACTATTTTTTCTTTAAGCACCAGCTTTTATCAAAAATAAAATTTGCTTTTATCAAGAATAAAATTTTTACATTACCTTCCTCAATATGTTTAAAGCTGATATTTTTTTGCAAATAGTCAACACCATTCCAAATGTTAAAAACAAATACTGCTAGTCCTTCCAAGGACCTCTTTGACAGTAGCAGATAAAGGTATAATTTGGCGACTTGCTTGAGGGAAATTTTTTGTAACTCGGATAGCAATATTTTTTTATGAAGAAATCAGGAATTGTAATTAACTCTAATTATTTATTAAAAAATATTTCATTCATATGGAAATTAGGAAACATAAATTATTTGATTTTTTGAGTTACTAAATAGACTAAAAATTATACCCTTGAAAAGTTCTCAATCTTCGTGTGCAAAAATATAATTCTTATAAGTCATATGATTCTAGATGAAATCATTTGAAAGTTGTTCAGGCTAAGTTCCTGGTTGTCGTTTGTGCATCAGTCACAAAAAAAATCAGCTTTAAACATTTTGAAGAAGGTAAGCAACCTGATACTACCCAATGGGTGGCAGTAAAAGAATTTCCAACTTATCACGATATAAACTGTTCTGTTTAATAACTAACATTTTCTTAGCACATTGCATAATTGCTTTGTTAGGGGGCTGTAGCCCCAACAATAAGCCCTTCAAAAAATGGTTTTCCTTAAATATTTTTGAAACGTTTAAATACTAGATATGAGCTTTTTGGTAATTTTTATACGCTGAGACGAATCCTGAAGTCAAAAATATCAATACAAAATCAGGGGCGTCCCGAATGGCAGAAGGAGAGAGAAAAACATTTTTTTTGAGAAGATTTTTTCAATTTACAATTCCAAATTATAATATCTAGGGTGTTCTAATAAAGAAAAATAAAAAAAAAACACTGTTTTCGAGAAAAATTGATTTGGAAACTGTCTTACATTAAAAATTAACCCTACTTTCAAGTAAAAATTGTGTATTTAATGCCATTTTTCTCGGAAATTGTGTATCCTAACAAATTAAACCAAGAGTACCTTTCCTTTTTAGCAAACGTAAAAATTTTTATTATTTGGACATGTAAATTGAAAAAATCTATTGCCACTCCCATCTCCCATTTCTTATCTTAGTTTTTAGTTAATTATCTCCTGACACAAATTTCTACTTTGACAGAAAATGTCAAATTTTGAAACCTCCTGTTACACCGGAAATTTCCGTGGGGAAATAGATAATAAAAACTAAGTTAAGAAAGTGAAATCCCTTGTGTTACAGGTTAAATTATTCAGCAGTTACAGGGCTTCAAATGGTCAAAAAAGTCAATATTCAATATTTTCTTGAAAACATTTGAATTTACGTATAGGAAACATTGCACGAAAAGTTATTTAGATTGTTTAGGGAATAACAAAAATACAATAATATACAGGGCGTTCCATTTAGGAAACCGCTGTTGCCACTGGTTTAAGGCAGAAACGGTAACATTTCAAAAATTAAAATATTTTAGAAAGAGAGTTTACGCTCATCTATGTCTACAGCGAAACTTTCGTTATTAGGTACTAAGGTTTGTCCCCGCTAGATGTGGCGGCAGGAACGTTGATTGTCATTCAGAAACACAAAAATAGTATAATAAACAAGAAAAGAACCCTCCAAAATTAGTCATACTAGCTCTCGTAATAGAGAGCCAAAAATTGTTCCCATTACTTGAAATTTCGGTTGCCAGTGTAACGAAACTACCAATTGTGATTGGTCAAAGCGAGCGTGAGTAATGAATTGGAAGTAACGTGATTGATTGTAGCCCATGAGTAATAACCATTATTAACTGATAGGAGCAATAGGTTCTTTTACTTGACCAAAGATTTATTGACAATGTAGGCATTATTTATTAGTCGTAAAAAAGAAATTTTTTTACATTTAAAGTAAGCAATTTAGAAATAAAAAATCAATAGTTAATATTAAAAAAAAATTAGTGACAAAACCTAGAGGGTCTTTTTTATAGCTCGTGACTAGTCATATGGCCGTCGGAGACGGTTTCTCCATGGGGTGATTGTTTTAAATTTGGCGCGATCTCACCCCTTAAGACACGACACAGGGTGGTAGCATCTTAAGAATCAGCTGTTACGATATTAGACGTTAACCCAACGGATACACCGTCTGTCGGTCTCATTCAGGATGTCATTAAAATTTCAAATTAAGCCCTTGCCCTTGTCCGGATCGTAATTATTAATTGTTAGTCCTTATTTTCATACAGGTGTAATAAAAATGGTAATTTTTGTTGACTGTGGAATTAAAGCACTTTATAGCCTTTATGTGCTACGAGTTGGAATTTTTTAGGGGAAACAAAAAAAACTTATCTCTTAAATAACTAGCATTTTTGCGTAATTTGGGGACAGAGAAATTATATTCGCTTTATTTTGCAAGCGAGTACGGATCCATTACATTTAGACCCAGAAATATGGACAAGAATAAACTGATCATTCTGAATGTATTGTGAAAAGCGAAATTTTCAGAATGACAATCGAAACTAGTGACCCTTGAAGTTAATAATAATTAATGTGATTAAAAATAATGTTTTAATAAGTATATTAAATTTCTGACTAGAGTCGTAACTAGAGGGTTTTACATCGGGTAATAAAATATACATTCATCTGACAACCTCCAGAAAAAAATTCTTTAGGCAAAATTATTCTCCTGGTTTTACTCAATTTGTTGCCTTTTGGTAATTTCGCTCATGAAATTTTTGGTAAAATTATTCGCCTCGTGATTTTTTCAATACTGTCATTCGAAGAATTGCTAAGCAACAAATTATCATACCATTTGAAAAATTTGCCGATAAAATTTCTTCTCTTGTAATATTTTATATGTATATTTCACTAGAATGTTTTACAATGGTATTACTGCGACAATTTTTTGACACATACATACATCATTTTAGCATGATAAAAACTTCCCAATATGGTCTTCTTTCAACTGCGGCATTTTCCTTTAGTATTCTTTACTAAAGGTATATAAAGTAAATAAGAATCCTGGATGCAAGTTTTTTCGATTAATTTAAATGGAACGCCCTGTATATTATTATATTTTCAGATTCCTCCTAATATGTGTGGTGTCTATACAGCTTCGTTCAAGTATATTTGACGTTAAGAGACCATCAATTTTGACTAATGCGAGTAAAATGGCGTTTTTCGGTAGCGCTATAATGAAAATTATGTGTATTGACATTTCTATTCTTGTGGAACGTTGCTTCGTCAGTAATTAACACAAAAAAGTCAGCAAACCATTGAATTGTTGTGCCCAGTGACAAAAATCTAGTGGGCTATATTTTTACAAATGTAATTAAACTGTCAAGTCATGTTAGTGTTTGAGTTTTGTATTAAAAACTCAGTTAGCAGCAAGTGAAAGGGATTGTTTGCAACTAAAATATATATGAAAAAGTATCCTGATAGAAAACAATCACATAGAAGCGCTTTTGAAAGGCTTATGGTACACAGCAGGACAGCCCTGGAGGTGACTGTCCTGCTGTGTATGTTGGCCAGTCCGGGAGGAAGGTATCTATCAAAGTACAGGAACATGTAAACCTCTTAAATAAATATAAAAATTCAGAAATAACGAGGACAAATTTTTGCTGTACCTGAAAATATAAATATCTTACAGGAGTTTTCCAAGCTAAGGAAATTAGATTTATTAGAAAAAATGGAAATAACTAGAGCCAAGAAAAGTCTAGTTTTCACTTGTATTAATGACGTATTTAATTTCGAACCCCATCTCATCTTTAATAACATAAATAACAGTTAGCCTTGTTTATTTAATTTTAACCTTATTTAGTAGTTGCGGACCAGTCATCTGACAATTGACATTGACCTGTATTCTTCTTTTATAGTTTTATTTTAACACACTTAACTTCGTGGGCTCGTTTTTAAGTTTATGAAGCATATGCAACCATCAATACTCAAAGATTCAGCCTCTTCTTATTATTGTTGTACGTTTAAAATGTAACGTGTGCTTTGTTGTTTTGTATTTTATTCTAATTTTGTATTAGAATTTATTGTTTTAAATGTGTTAAGGTAGCTATACTTAATATTATTTTTTCATTGCATAATTAGTATATTAAGTTTTTCCAATATTGTAGGCCCGATGATGATCGCGAGAGCCAAACACGTGTCACCTTAGGTTTTTAAAATATTTGTTTTGACTGAGATCAAGACTTCGTGTTTTATTTAGAAGAATTACCTATTAACATCCTTGATCAAATATGGGCATGACTGTGCCCCAGTTTACCATACGGCTGATATTCATGCATTTCTTAATGAACTATTTCAATAAGAAAGCTGGATGGGAAGAGGAGGACCGATTGTGTGGCCGCCTAGATCCCCTGACTTGGCAAAAATGAACTTTTTTCGTTGGGGCTTTGTTAAAAACTTAGTGTATCAAACACCTCCGACTGCAAAAGAAAATATGAAGGAAAGAGTCCGAAGTGTATTTAATATTATTAATTTTAATACATTAACATGTGTTAAGCGTATCTTTTGAAATTCGTTTAAATATTCGAGTCGAACCAAACGGTGGTCATTTCGAACATCTAATTAACTAGTTCTTGCTGTTTTATACGATTTGTTACTTAGTATTGTTTTTTGTTTGTAATTATTTTTTTTTAGTTTTACATTCTAATTACTCTAGTGTGGACAATTTAACAACTAGTTTAAACTAATTGTTAAGTTGTCGGCGTGTTTATATATACATCGTGTGCGTGGATTTAGGTAACATATAAACAGCTTTTTAGTTACTGATTTTATCAAAAAATTTTAAGTTTTTAAGTAATTTAATGGCCAATAAGTCAGGGGCGTGCAGTCCACGGAAGCAAGGGAAGCAGTGTTTCCCTAAAAAAATTACAAAACATCTTCTAAAATGTAATATTTGAAATAGGAAACCATTAATTTAGTTTATATTAAAAATGCTAAAATATTATCTTAATTATCAAGCCCATAATAAATGCGGCCTTGACTCCGACCCAGCCACAATAGAATATCGAATAGAACCTATGCGGGCCACTAGCTTCTCTGCAGCCAAGTCCTGTATGCTTGATTTCCTGTGAATCGAGCCAGAGGTTATTGAACTTTCCACCGGCTGTTTGCAATTTTTGCATTTCAGTCGGGTGCTTTAAGTGGGGGCGGAAGCTATCGTTGGAGTAGGTTCTTTGTTTGAACGGCTATCCGTATGTTGTGTGATACGTACGTCGCGTCGTGCATGGAGCGATATGGAAGACAATAATACGGACGTGGATATGCAAATACCATCAACTTCGGCTGTCGGTAATAACGTTGAAAATGTTGAAGAATTTAGTAAGAAGAGTGTGTCTGAATGTATGGTGTGTGTCTTAATAATAAAGGGATTTTCAAGATTAAACATCGCTGATAAGCTTCAAATAATTTCCAAAGGAAGTGCAAAACCGCCTATGAAAAATTTAACCACAAAAATGAAAAACTGTATTAGACATTTTTATCCGTGAAAACAATACGAACAATTTAAATGGCTAACAGGGTGTGAAAATATAAGTAAATTATTTTGTTGGTCATGTTTACTTTTTGAAAATGAAAAAGGTCCCTGGAATAAAACTGGTCTTTCCGATTTAAACAATTGAAATAAAGCTGCAAAAAGACACATTATGTCCTAAGCGCATTTACAGGCCGTCATAAAAGAAAAAGTCTTCGGCAAAACCAGAATTGAACACGCCCTTAATAAACAGTTGGAAATTAGTCACCGCCAACACAATGAACTAGTCGATAAAAATAGGCAAATATTAAGAAGACTTATTGATGTTGTTTGTTTTCTCGGACAGCACGAATTGGGATTTAGAGGTCATGACGAAACAAGGGTTTCTTCAAATAGAGGAAATTTTCAAGATTTACTTAGTTTAATGGCTAATTATGATGATTGCTTAAAAAATCATTTAGAGCAGTGTGAGTAAGTGTTTTTCGCGGAACGTCGAATCGAATCCAGAATGATTTAATTTCCGCTGTTGCAACCATTATTCTAAAAAGAATTAAGCGAGGCGCGGTTCATTGCTATTGTTCTGGACGAAACAACTGATATCACTAATTTTAGCCAATTATCTATAGTATTATGCTACGTTAAAATAGACGGAAGTATTCAAGAGCGATTTTTAGGTTTTAAGAATGTGTCTGAAAATCGTACAGCAGATGCTTTATATCTCTTAGTTTATAACGTTACTAAAGAAATTAATGGAGAGAAAAAATTAGTTGCTCAAAGCTATGATGGAGCTGCAGTGATGGCAGGACAATTAGGGGGTCTGCAAGCTAAAGTTCGAGAAACTTTCCCAAGTGCTGTGTTTGTCCATTGTTTTGCTCATAAATTAAATTTAGTTTTATCCCAGTCTATCAATCACATTAAAGAGTGTAAAGTATTTTTCGTTACTTTAAGTGGCATGGCTGCTTTTTTTTCCAAGTTAACAAAACATACACAAGCTTTGGACGCCATTGTTCACAAACGACCCAAAGTAGCACCTACCAAGTGGAACTATAATGGAAGACTTGTGTTAACACTATCTGAAAATCGTGAGTCACTGATTGAACCATTTAAGAATATAATAGAAAATAATGAAACGTGGGACTCAGAAGCAATAAATAGTTCGAGGGGGTTTTTGGACTGTTTGAAACAAGATTTTCATTTTAATTATTTGTTGAACATATTTTCAGAAATATTTTTATTCTCGGACAATGTTTTTAATATATTACAAACTAAAACAAATGATATTGCTTTTTGCCTAAAAAAAGTGGATGATTTTAAGTCCAAGTTAAGCCAAAAAAGAGATGACTCTGACCTATTTTGGAAGAAAACGATGACGTTAAATGTAGAGCCACAATCCAAGCGTCTTCGAACAGACAAGGTGGAAGATGTTCAAGCATCACACAGATGCCTCTTTTATGAAATAATCGATCAAATTCAGCAACAAATAAAATATAGATTTAACGGTTTAAATAATTTTAAGTTCCTGTAGCTCTGCAATTTTGATGCATTTAAAGGAAAAACTTTTCCAGAAGATGCGTTTAAATCTCTTCTTCTTCATTATGGCCAGTTCTTCGACCGAGTGTTATTGCGATCTGAACTAAAAGTGATTTACGAAACTGATGACATCAGCGTAAAAAATAACGCTAAGGAACTAATGCAATTTTTAAAAGACAAGGAGCTGGAAGATGCCTACACCGAAGTGTCGACATTGTGTGAATTCGTATTGACAATACCTGCCACAAGTTCATCAGTAGAACGCAATTTTTCAACACTTAAACGTATAAAAAATTTCGTGAGAAATTCAACAGGGCAGGAGAAACTTTCGCATACATCGCTGTTGTCCATTGAAAATAAACTTCTCTAAAATATGTCGGAGCATCGACGTTTTTATGATGACGTCATTGACGAATTTTGCAAAAAATTATCGAAAAATCGAATTACATTACAAATAGGGAAGTTTCTAAAAATTGCTTCCCTTTCTTAAAAATTCACCGCACGCCCCTGATAAGTTGAAATTAGGTAAGATATGGATAACTTTTTATTTGTGGTTTTAGATGCACAAGTTTCCTTCATTAAAAGTTTTTCTTATCTGAAAAATAGGATTAATTTAAAAAAAAATGTAAATTTTCGTACCGTGTATGAAATAAATACAATAGAAATTTGCAAAACAAAAAATATTGAGATTTTATTTTTTGGGACAGCCAAATTTAAGAGCCTGCAAATACAAATCAAAAAGCTTTTGGAAGGTTTTTATAGTAGACATAGTTTTTGAGAAAATTTGTGGTGAATTTGGAAATAATTCGCCATTTTTATAAATTCACCGCTAATTTTTTCGAAACCCAAGACTCTTATCAAAAAGCTTCTAGAAGCTTTTTGACTTGTACTTGGAGGATCTTTAGTTCAACTATCTCAAAAAAATTGAATTTTTTTTGTTTTGCAAACTTCAATTTTGACATTTATTTCGTACCCTGTATATAAAATGACATTCTTTTTAGATGAATTTCATTTTTCAGATAAGCAAAATAATTGGATTCATATTTAGAAATATTTCTAATTATTTTCTAATAATTCTATATTAATTTGTTTTAGTAAATAGTTCATCTTTTAACTATAAAAGATATAATTGTTTAAATATATGGCTTAAATATTGAATTTTTGTAGTTACAATATAAGGGAATAAAGCGACTAAACGCTAATGAACGACCTATCCTGATTGAAGGAAAAATTAATTAAACCTTGTAATAATTCAATTTATAGTGAGTCATTTCGCTAGGAATTTTTAGACTTTTAGACTACATAATTATTTACCGATTGAAATAATCTTTTTGGTTTCGTATAGACATCGGTGCACAAATGGAATTTAATCAAAATATCTTTGAGTTTGTATCAAAAACAGTTAGTCTACCGCGTCATATTATGTGGTTATAACCAATAAACGTCGTTTCCACACCTCTTACAAAATATAAGCAACCTTAAAATTAACAATCTTATAAGGATAATTTACAGTAAAGCTTTCTTTACACCTCATTTATGAAACGCCATGCCATTATGGGAGCTCGTTACCTCGTTATTCTCATATAAAATTATTTTCTTTTCTATTTAGCGAGGAAAATTGAAGTCCATAGAACACCATGTATATTGATCGGATCGATTCATTGTATAATGGTTAGACTTCATAGAATTTCTTTTATTGTTGGTTAATCGTTCAGAATTGCTACAAGCTCTTTTGGACAAGGAAGATAAAATGAAACTTCACACTTTGAGATGATTTTCCCATGCAAGCTTTTGAATTGTATTAAATTCCAGGAATACTATGTAATACGGATATGAAAACCACATCACCGATCGTTGAGTTTGAATAGATGATTATCATAAATATTGCAAACTATACAAATAAAAAATTGATAAAAAGCGTGGTTATTAAAATATACAAGGTGCTTCTTAAGTAAGTACACTAAATTTAATAATATGTTTCTGAGCTACGAACAAAGAGGTTCTATAGTATTGGCGAAACATGTCATAAGTTTGATTTCTTTAATATAGTGGAAGTTTTAAGTAAACAGTGCCGCAATTTTTACGAACAAGGGACTAAAAATGTCAATCGGTGAAAAAAGAGATGCTAAACATCTAGACAAACTGCTCAAACTGAGCACCTTCTGCCATGATAAAGGCAGCAGTTCTCCCTTCCATGTTATCTCATACGTGTGCAAAAAATCAAGGAGTCTTATGTATCCTGTTGTATTCCAGTACTTAACTTACAGATATTTAAAATTCTGAATAACAGTAGTATATTCAATAAATTTACAAAAAGAAATCTAATGCATCTAAATCCATTAACCTAGGAGGCCATGCCTGATTTTCCATTTCAGTATTATGACCTATTCATCGATCCTTAAATATTTTACTTAAATATTCACTAGCCATATGGTTAAAATGTGCTGGAGCGCCATCATTCATAAACCTTAATTTGTTTCATACTATTAATTTTTCCATAAACATAGGTAGTTCATTTTCAAGAAGCCGCCGATATGAAGCACTATCCAGTCTATTCGGTAGAAAAAACGCACCAACAATGGAACTCTAAACAATTCCCAACCAAACATTTTGGGAAAACTGATGTTGGCAATGGGTTTTAACAAGACATAGATTTGATACGTTGGACATTAGTAAAATATTTAAACGTCCATAATTAGTTTTATATTTTCTTTGAAGAAACATATTCTGACTGGTTATTGGCACAGAAATACAGTGCTAAGACCGTTGCTGATCTGTTTGGTACTCTGCAATTGTTCTAAGTAGTTTAACTAAAAGAAAAATACAGTGGTTCCTCCTGCTAGCACCAAACGATTTGAACTTACCCAGCTGAAGTCTCATCTACGCTCTTTTCATAAACTTTCTTTTGTCTTTCCTCATTCTGTTAATGTTGTGTTGAAAATTGGATTACAATATAATACAACAATATATTACGAACTAGGCAATTGTAAAGTGCGGCTAAGGCTAGATAATCAATTTTACAAGCATTGTAATCGGGAAAAATTACCTTCTGAGATTGTTTAACGTCTTTTAGTTTTAAAGTCCCCAGATGCCGAAAAACATGTTTTCTCGATTCCGTCGGTCTGTTTGTCTGTTCGCAGTATAGCTAAAGATGACTTACCCGATTGACTTTATGTAAAAAATTAAAGGTCAAATGGGGATGACATGGTAATATTTTGGAAAAATCCAATATGGCGAAACAAAATAGCAACCAAGTGAAATGTACCTCAAATTTTGCATAAAAATCTAAAAAACTAGTAAAATTGTGGTACAAATTTAAATTCGCGAAACAAAATGGCGACCAAATAAATTTTTTGAATCGTGAAAAAAATGCCTCTCCCAGGTTTTACTTCGTGTTTTAGTGTCTCTTGACTGATCTGTCCGTCAGTTCGAATCGTTGCTAAAAAACTATTTAGCCTATTGGCTTTAAATTTTGGTCAAAGGTCATATCGGGATGACCTGGTAATATTTTGGTAAAAATTCAATTTGGTGGAACAAAATGGCGACCTAGTGAAATGTTAAAAAACTTATATCTACATACTAATAATCCCAATTACACAAATCAAGTGTTAATTAGAAAAAGACAGTATATATAACTATGTGCGAAATTAACACTTCACTGTTCTTACTAAAAGGAAAAACTCAAAACGAGAGAAGTTCCCGGTAATCGAAATATTTTTACAAAAATATCATTTTAGGCATTGCCGATAATGTGATTTGTATATTGTTTATAAGTTGAATATTAGTTCTGGATAAAATATGATTCTGTTAAACAAGATTCGACATTTAAAACATTTCTTAGATAAATCAGCTGACTTAAAGAAATAGCATATATTTAATTTTCTAAAATGATAAGCAATAAACGCATTTTTTAGGCTAGTGGTGCCTAAACTTCCGGGCCGTTTTTAGGGGTGTGCACGGTGTGCCGGCACAAAGGCGGCCAAATTATTGGAGCGGCCGCAGGCCGCCCGCCAAAAACACAAAATTAGCCATTTGATTACAAAAATATACCTATATTTTTGTTTTCAAAATAAAGAAAAATTAAATTACATTTTGTTAGGCTTTTAAGATAAAACATTCATAAGAAATTTATTACCGGTGATTTCTTTTTTTGCTGTGCATGAGTTGCCGAAATTACAATAGAACTATTTATAGCAGCGTTCCTTGGAAAAGCAATAAAAATGATAGATAAGGGCGGCCGCCTTTCAATGCAAAAATGTTTGTTTATACTTCATAATTGGTATGTGTACATTATATAGTTTTATATAGCTCTATATACTGTAGAATGGGGCAGTTTTTAAATGTTTTGTTTTTCTTTTTAGTATTCGATTAACTAGCGAGAGTTTAACAGTGATATAAAGTGTTTGTTGTTTAGTTATTTTTTTCTACATTTTGCAAAAGTGAAATTTCAAAAGAAACAAATTTTCGTAATTTAAAAAGGTAAGTTCTTCGGATAGATATTATTTTACTTAATATTACCATCCAAATCCGCATCTTACGTTTTGGATTTAATATTAAACATGTGAAAAAAATTTTTTTTAGCTTGAGATCAAAAAGTGGTTTATTGTTAATTTTATGTCTAGATTAATTTTCTATATTTCAAGTTTTAAAAAATGTATAAAGTAGTTTTACTAATTTACTTATCTAATAAAAATATAATAATTATATTTATTTTTTGGGTCATTTTAAAAACAAAATCTGATGCTAGATTACAATTTTACTTATTATTTATAAAAAATTCCATTTGGTGCGAACTTAGTTGGGGATACTATAAAATTATATCTTCGCAGATTCAGAACTATTACATAAACTAAATTTTCTAACTTTAATTACCTTTCAATTTTACTTCCAGATGTCCGATAGAAAAACAAAACGTTTATCTGGAGCTCAATATAAATAAAGAAAATTAGAAAAGGAAGAAAACAAAAAAAATTAAGTGGATCTTTGCAAAAATATTTAGTTCCATCAACATCGTCACAGGGTACAGATACAATTGAGGATGAAAATGTAAAGGATGCACATAAAGTAAGCGACCCTGAAGAAAAAAAACACCCTGAATCAAATACAGAAATAGATAATGAAGAAAAGATGCTCTTAACCGATGATAATCCTAACTTAAACGAAGTTATCCCTGAAACTAATGATGATTTTGATGTCAGCGACCCATTCACCTGGCCGGATATTTTACAAAATCAAGTTATTGAGCAAATAGTACAAAACGATTTTCAGCATATAGAAAAAAAATTTCCTTCTGATGAATCGGAAAGGAAATTTTCTTCAACTCAATATTTTCGAATTTTGCCAAATGGTGAAAAAATTAAAAGAGCTTGGTTGTTTGTTGTTGTAGAGCAAATAGCATTTTTTGTCTTTGTTGTAAAATATTTTGTAAGGAAGTGTTTAAGTTAAATAGCAAAATGGGGTATTCTGATTGGCGACATCTTTCACATATTTTATCCAAGCATGAATCTTCTGTACATCACTTGCAAGCTAATCAAAAATTGGTTGAGTTAAAAATGTCATTAAATAAAAAATTAACTATTGACAAAGAACGGCAAAATTATTTTGAACTTGAAAGGGAACGCTGGCGCTCTATCTTAAAAAGAGTTATTGCAATTATTTAATTTTTAGCTGGACAATCATTGGCATTTCGTGGAAAAAGTTCCGTCTTATACGAACAAAATAATGGCAATTTTTTAAAAGCTGTTGAAATGGTGGCAAAATTTGACCCAGTGTTATCCGATCATCTAAAAAAAATTACAAAGTCCCAAGAATCAAAAAGTAAAAATATGTGGGAATTCATTTTCAAAACGAAATAATTACTTTGATGGCAAAAAATATTTGCCATCATTTTACGACACTCTTAAAAAAATCCAAATATTTTTCCATAATTTTAGATTCTACTCCAGATGCAAGTCATACAGAGCAAATTACATTCGTAGTCAGATATGTAGACTGTAACGAAGAAAATGTTGTCATAAAAGAGTGTTTTTTGGGTTTTTTTCCTATTTTATATACAACTGGGGAAGGGATTTTTAACCTATTGGTTAATGATATTTTGCCTAAGTTTGTAAGTAAGTGACACCCGATGGGAAAGCAGAGTTAAAGCGCTTAGACCACTTCGGAATCAACTAGGAAATATTTGTAAAGCTTTGGTTGAGCTTTCAGAAGATGTTACAAGAGACTCAAAAACAAAACTAAGTGCCAATTCATTATTAGAAAAAATATAATCATTTACTTTTATCTGTAGCTTAGTCATATGGTACGAGTTATTAGTTAAAATTGACGTAGTCAGTAAATTATTGCAAAAAATTAATATTGATCTGATTCAGTGTGTCACATCATTAAAACATGTACTTAACTTTATTACCGAAATGCGATCGGACCAAAGTTTTAACACTTACATAGAAATTTCATCCAATTTAGCAAATGAAATTGATGTGGAACCAGATTTTCCAGAAGTTCGTATAAGGCGGAAAAAATCCCAATTTAGTTATGAAAGTACAGACAATGTATTAACTAACGAACGAGAGAAATTTAAAATAAATTTTTATTATACTGTTATTGACCGAGCTAGAATATCAGTAGAAGAAAGGTTTAATTCTCTTTCGTATTGCAGTAATATTTTTAACTTTTTAACACGGTTTCATGATGTGACATCGGATGATTTAAAACAAAAATGCGTTGAACTTGAAATCGCATTAACCGAAAACGAATCGAGGGATATAAGTGGCGTAGAACTATTTGAAGAAATTGTTACATTTAAATCTCTAACAGATCAAATCAAACCTATTGAGATTCTAAAATTTATTTATAGTAATAATTTGGTCTCATCTTTTCCTAATTTATCTATAAGCTTGAGAATTTTTTTAACAATACCAGTAACGGTTGCATCTGGTGAACGGTCATTCTCAAAATTAAAAATAATAAAAAACTATTTAAGATCTTCTATGTCACAGGAAAGGCTTACAAATTTAGGTATAATTGCCATTGAAAATGAAAATTGTGAAAATTTAGACCATAATAAAATAATAGACGAGTTCGCAAGTACAAAAGCCAGAAAAATATTTTTGAAATGAAGAGGTTGTTTTTTTATTGGGACTTGCTTAGTTTTATACTTAGATACAATATAAAAGATACCAATTTTTGTTTGTTTGGCTTTTATATTATTTGATATTTAAATAATTAATAGTTTAAACATTTGTATTTTGTTTTATGTTGTTTATTATTTCGTTTAATAGATTATTACCTTATGTTATGATACAATGTTACTTGTTAATGTATACGTAGGAACTTAAATATATTTTTTTGTTCAATAAATATTGTTTTTTTTTTGTTATAAAAGGGCGGCCGTTTTATTTCTGCACAAAGGCGGCCGAGGGGCTAGGAACGGCCCTGCTAAACTTTTACCTTATGACGAATTTAACAGGCTCGCCTTCTGATGGGTAGGTGAATGCGTGCACCATCAGTAATAACTGATAAACTGTAGGTCCTAAATAGCCGTGTAAAAAACAACTAAGGAACATAGCGTCGGTACGTACGAGAGGTAGCGGACGGAAGAGGCCGATCAATAAAAGGACATGTTATTAATGAAATGTATGCAAAGGATAAAATTTGTGTTACATGTAAGCTCCTGTTTTTCAACAAAATTTATGAATCCTTGTTAAAAATTGTACTTTGTAAGGATTATTGTTACTAAAACTATTATAGTGTTTTGAATTTAATTAAAATAATTTACAAGGGTATTTGAGTTTCGTTAGGAAGGATTCAATCAGCATATAAGTCGACTAGTACCTCATCATAGATTTCAGATATATCCGAATTTTTCATAGATCTGTATACAAGATAACATTCTTTTCTACTTAGAGATATTATGACTATTAAAACATCAGAAAATATAAATTATTCACCCTAGTTTAGCAAATGTGAAATAACATTATTAGTTATATTCTGCATCTTTTCTTATTGAAATGTAGTAAGTTTACTTTTTAAACCGGATGATATATTAACAACAGCCTCTCTTTGTGATCACCTTTCTCCTTTATGCATAATGCTGTAAGCAGTTCAGAGCCAGAGCCGTTTTATTTCATAAAATTAACATTTTTACCACTTTAGTAAAGACGTTTCTCAATTCTGGTAACATTTCCTTTAAGAAATTAGTTTTTCACAAATATACAAAAGCAGCCTTTATCGGAACGACATGGATTCATATGCCTACACTAACACACTAAAAATCTAAGTCACATTTTTGAATAATGTATTTTATTACTTTAAAAAATTTACATTGATTTGTTTACATGCTTAAAAAACAAGAAAATTATATTTTCAAATCCACTTCATATTAGTAGTGCATATTATTATGTTGGTTAAATCTATCTAGTGTTAAAGTGCGACGAAAATTTTACAAGTAGTGTATCATCGATTCTTTTTATAATGTTTGGACTTTAAAGATTTTTGTGTGAATTGATTGCTGGTGAATCGTGTTCAAAATTGATACAAGTTCATTTTGACAAGGAAAATAGCTTCATATTGATTAAAATGAAACTTTTAATTGATATTATATAGATTAACAACGACATAATATAGATTAACAATATTTACAACATTAATCAAATAATAACTTACGGACTTTGTAATAAGCTTCAGAAAATTTTTATTTTACGTCTTTTGTATTTTATTTATTGAGAGGAGTCGTTAAATATGTAGATGTTAAAAAATATATTATTATAAATTGTACAAAAGAATTCCAAACCAACGTTTATTCCAAACACTTTATAGAATACGAATAAATAAACGTAACCTTAACAATTAATAAAAAAACTAAACTGTATTTGGGTAATATTAATAGGATCAATTTTCGCTCACATGAAATCAGTTATAAGGCAAGGCACTAGTTTTTTTGTCTTCTAGAAGCTTCTCTTAACAGCGGAAAATAAGAATTTTCCTGGGGAAATGCATATTATTCATTTTTCACACTTTAGTATACCGGAAATCAGTTACATAAAAACTTTGCTTTGCTTGCCACTCCAAACATTTTTCTAAACATGCCAAAATATTTCTGCGGAAACTTTTTATTTCCATATTCCGAGGAAATTCTATACTCTTTACAATACCTGAAATTAGTTACATGAAATTTTTGCCACTACAAAAATTTTTCTGAACATAAAAATGCCAAAATATTTTTGCGGAAAATTAAAAAAAACCCGTAATCCGGGTAATTAAAAAAAGAGCCTTGATTTGCATTTCAAACATTTTTCTTATCATAAAAATGCAAAAACGTTTATGCCGAAATTTGTTATTTCCATTTTTCGAGGAAATTTATATATTTTGGAATACTTGAAATCAGTTATATGGAGATTTTGCTTTGTTTTTCATTCCAAAGAATTTTTGTGAACACAAAAATGCTTCTGTGGAAATTCCTCATTATATTGATTTCCTTAGGAAATCAGATTTTGAATATAAAAATGAAAATACTTCTATATTGTTATAAAGAAAGCGAGCGCGCTAACAAAATTCCGAGACTATATTAAAACCAGGATATTTTTAACAAAACATATGCAGGGTGTCCCATTTTGGATACTTTTGCATAAAACTAAAGTTATTTTTATAGATAAAGGGTTGCGGTTTTCGCGACAGTATGCTACTTTTGCGTAAAACTAAAGATGCCGGTAACAAAATTATCATAACCTTTTTAGTTTTTAAGATACAGGGCTAAATTGAAAATGTTGCATTTTTAGGCACCCCTCGCATCTCAACTATCAGATAAGTTATCGGAAATGTGAAAACTGTTTCTTATATAATTTTTCCCATAAAACTCAATTCCGCCTTCGGAATTAGTATAGAGGGTCAGGTCAAAAAGTTATCGGACCCTACTTTATTTTTTTAAATGGAACACTCTGTATATTTATAGACTATAAAATTTGTCTTTTTTGCCTTTTCAACTTTTTCACTGTTTCTTAGAAACACGCAAATAAATGACAATTTTCTGCAATTAAATACATAATTTAATAGTAGGCTATGAATAACAATAATAAACAATTGAAAGTTACATATTGCTAACGAAGAATTGCCTTGCATATAGGTATCTTGTTATATAAAATATAGAATTTTTTAATAACAGTAAGTTTGTAACAACAGTTTTATAGCATAAAGTAACAATATAACGAACACAAAAAATAACATTATTAAAAAAAAACAAATTTTTAAAGGTGATGTTTAAATTGACGACCATTTTCTCTAATGCAAAATTGGCACATTTTTGTAATTCTTCGAATACTGTTAAAAGAAACCATTGGTCCCATTCGCTGATTTCGAAAGGCTAAATGAGTTCCCTCTCGAAGTTCTGCTATGCCGCCATATCGTGTTTTATATACTTCATTTTGTATATAGCCCCATAAAAAAAATCTAAAATTGAGACATCTGGAGATCTTGGAGACCGTCTAACAGGTCCGTTGGTACCTATCTATCTTTGAGAAAAGTTATTATCAAGAAATTCCCTTAAGAGCCTAGAGTTGTCACTTGGGGCACCATCTTGCTGTAGGTAAACAGCGTTATATTGGGCTAATGGAATATTTACAAGCAGTTCTGGAATAACTTCTTCAAGGACTTCTGGGTATCTACGTGCTGTAAGACCTCCTTCAAAAATCCTGTAAAGAAGACCTCAACTCCAAAGCGTCCTTGTTGTGCCCTTTCAAATATTAATGTTGATTTTCACTATGCCAGTTCCTGGTATTGTGACGATTAAAAATTCCCGCACTTAAAAAAAAGCATTCGTCTGACCGGATAACAAGTCTGCTAAATAAATCGTTAGCACGATTTGTTGCAAATACCACTGGCAAAACAGTACCGCCAGGATTCAAATGTTGCACTATATTAAATTTGTATGGATGATACTTATATTTCTTTAAAATCCTCTGACCGTCAGTTTTTGGCACACCAATTTCCGTTTCAATTTTTCTGCATGAGGACGAAGGTGTTGCTTCTATATATCCCACATCACACACACACATCTATCTCTCATCTTTCCCTGTTCTCTTTGTTATAAGCAGGTAAATGATCCATGCTCAACTAAATTTGCTTTTAAACGAGCATATATCTCAAAAAACGGTTGCCTTCTTTCTGAATATCTAACAAGCAAAAACTTGTATTAATAATAATACAGATTTTCATAGCCATAATACCTAACTTACCTTTAGAAATATAATTCCGAGGCTTCTTCAGAATTTTCATTACTATGTATAAAACATACCAGCATATCATATTTTTCATAATTTTCATACGTTGCCATTATTCGAAGAAATTGATAAATATCAATTAAATAAAAAAACCAAAAGAACGGTTTATAAACTGCTTTATAAACCAAAAGTCGATCCAAAAACCGATGAGAAATTTGACATTTATTTTTGTTTGTTGGCATAAACAATAACCATAGCCTACTATTAAATTATGCATTTAATTTAAAAAAATTGTCATTTATTTGCGTGTTTCTGAGAAAAAATGCATACTATTATACATTTTTGAAAAGGTAAAAGAAGGACAAATTTTATAGACTGTAAATATACAGGTTGTTCCATTTAAAAAAATAAAGTAGGGTCCGATAACTTTTTGACCTAACCGTGTATACTAATTCCGAAGGCGGAATTGAGTTCTACGGGAAAAGTTATATAAGAAACACTTTTGACATTTTCGATAAGTTCTCTGATAGTTGAGACACGAGGAGTGCCCGAAAATGCAACATTTTCAAATTTAATCCTGTATCTGAAAAACTAAAAGGGCTATCTATGATAATTTTGTTAACGGCATTTTTAGTTTTACAAAAAAGTAGCACACTATCGCGAAAACCTCAACTTTCTATCTATAATAATAACGGAGATACCCCGCAAAAGTACCCAAAATCTATGGATCTATTAGGTTAGCTCAGGTTCGTCGATAAAACCATCATTAAAGCCATAAACTATCATTTAAGTTATAAACTGACTATATTCAGAAGGCTTTAAAGAAGTAAACTATAATAAAAATGCGAACTAGGTTAGGTCTATTCTGTTAGGTGGATCTATCCCGTTAGGTGTTAGGTTAGTCCAGGTTCATCAATAAAACCATCTTTAAAGCCATATACCATCATGTAAGTTAAAAAATCACATTAATTTTTTAAATTCCACATTCAGAAGGCTTTGTCGAAGTAAAGAAAAATGTGTTGCGAATGTACCACCAGATACCAGTGAAGAAAAAGGCTAAAAATAAATAAATAAATAGATAAAATAAAAATTGAGAGTTTCCTTAGAGAAATTTTTTAATTTACGACATTCAGGAGGCTTTATAGATGCCAAAAATATTTGGTGGATATATGATATTTCAGCAAAAGATTACAAAATGTTTGGAAAATGGAAATGACGTATTTCCGCCGGAATATTTTTCCATTTTTATGTTTAGAAAAACTCGTAGAATGCAAAGAAAAACAAAGTTTCCATGTAACAGGTTTTAGCTATTCTAAAGTCTGAAAAATGGAAATAAAATCTTTTTCCGAAAATGGAAATGGCCATGTTTCCACAAGACTGTTTTTACATTTTTATGTACAAAAAAATGCTTAGAATGCAAAGTAAAACAAAGTTTTCATGTAACTGGTCTCAGATATTCTAAAGTGTGGAAAATGGAAATGATGCATTTTCGCAGGAAAATTTGTATTTTCTGTTGTTAAGTAGGACTTCTAGAAGGCAATAAAAGCAGATATTTCTTATTTCGGGTGTTCTAAAGTGTATAAAATTTCCACTGCGAATGGAAACGACGAAATTCCGCTCAAATATTTGGTATTTTAGTGTTTATAAAAGTGTTTGGAGTGAGATGCAAAGCAAAATTTTGACGTAACTGATTCCAGGTATTTTAAAGTGTGGAAAATGGAAATGATGTATCTCAGTAATTTTTATTACCCGTTGTTAAGGAAGGCTTTTAAAAGGCAATGGAAATATTGTTTTTAAATAACCCATTTCAGGTGAACGAAAGTTGCCCCTGTTAACATTTCGTCATAGCTCCATTGCTTTCTATTATTTCGTTAAGTCTATTCGGTATAGATGCGTAAAGATTTCTTATAAGATCGGGTTTATTAGATAGTTCGTTCCATGTTTCTTCGATGAACTCATTCAACTCATCCCTATTGTGAGCCCGGAAGTTCGCTGTGTATAATTTACTTGTCATAAGACCCCAAATATTTTCTACTATATATATGTGGGACTCTTTGCCGGCTACATTAGAATTTTTAAATTATTTTAGTTAAACCATTCCGTTATTATCGCTGGTGTAATACATTAGGCAGCATAACATTTTGCAATATATCCCGTGGGTAATAGCGTTAAATCTGTCATTTATGATTCAGCACACTCCCAGGCCTCGTAAACTTAGCCACGCCCCAACATTCACAGAATATCTTTCGGATTTTTCGAAGTTAGAAGTACATTCGTCATTAAACCTTGTTTTTTGAGGCCTGTACACCCTTATCTGCCTACTAGAATGCGACTGGAACACTTTTTTGTCGGTAAAAATAACACTATCCCAATTTTCACGTAAAATGTTAGGGGCAAGTTTTGTTTACCTGAAATGGGTTATTTGGAAAAAAAATATTTGATTGCCTTCTAGAAGCCCTTCTTAACAACGGAAATGAAAAATTTTCCTGCGGAAATGCGTCATTTCCATTGTACACCCCCTTTTTTTTTTTTTAATTTAGAAGCTTGCGGGATCTTGGAGCGAATAGGGGTGCTGGGTGGGGTAAAAATACTTTAAAGGGAAAAGAAATCTTTTCTAGAAGTGTTTCTTAACAACGGAAATGAAAAAATTTATTGCAGAAACGCGTTATTTTCATTTTCATACACAGTTTAGTATACCTGAAATCAGTTCCATGAAAACTTTGCTTGGCATCTCATCCCAAATGCTTTCCCAAGCACCAAAATGCCACAATGTTACTGCGGAAATTTGTCGTTTTAATTTTCCGACCAAATTTTGTATAGTTTAGTTTACCTGAAATCAGTTACATAAAAAAGAAGCTTTGATTTATCTTCTAAACTTTTTCCTCAAGATAAAAATGTAAAAATTTGTCTGCGGAAATTTGTCATTTACATTTTTCACGGAAATTTTGAGCGCTTTTCCAGGGCGCGGCACGATTGCGGACGAAACATTAGTATTCAGTTTTTCACAAAATGAAGTGAGGGCACGATTGCGGAATGTAAAAATAACGGCTGAACGCATCGTATTGTCAGCGACATTTTATACCCGTATACGTGACAGCCCGAAATTTTTTTTAGATAATCTCAATAATTTGTCTGAGTCACGAAGTTTCATATAAGTATCTGTCTGCATATCTTTGAGAACTCCAAGGAATATAAACAAAGAAGGATGATCCTTTCTTGAGTCAGGCAATCGAACAAATATATACGAGCATTCCGCAATAATGCCATCGATTATTTTGCCTCCATCCGCAATCATGCCTTCGTTTTCGTTACTTAAAAAATGTAGAAGAATTTAGAATGTAAATCAAAGTTTTTTTTTGTGTAACTGATTTTAGATATTCTAAACTATACAAAATTTCCGCAGAAAATGAAAATGACAAATTTCCGCAGACACATTTTAACATTTTCGTGCTTGGGAAAGAGTTTGGGATGAGATGCAATGCAAAGTTTTCATGTAACTGATTTCAGGTATACTAAACTGTGCAGAACGGAAATGACGCATTTCCGCAGCAAAATTCTTATTTTCCGTTATTTAGAAAAGCTCCTAGAATATGTAAAACTAGATACTTTCCTTATAACCAATTTCAGGTAAACGAAACTTGAGCCAAATGTTATTTAAAGCGAAAATAACCCATGTCTCTATTCGTTTCTAGGATCATTTTTTGGTAGCGGCACAGTTTTTAAATCGCGATTTTTTTATTCTGCGGCTTGCTTTGGATCTTGATGCAGGAAAGTTTGTTGAAAATTGTACTGCAAAAGTGCATTGTCTTCTTCCTGAGTAATTATTTTGGGTCTTCCGGTTGCCTTCCTTTTATCCACGTGTCCTTAACTTTCCCATCTGCGTTTTATATTAAACACGGTCTTTTTATTTACATTCATATTCTAGGCTATATCTCTTATCGGCATACCGTCTTGGACATGCATGATTATTTGAGCCCTCTTTAAATAATCGAGCTGAGGCATTGAAATATTTATAAAAAACCGTATGGCAAGTAACTGCGCGTTTGAAATAAATAATTTTTATTTTGACAGTTTTGTCAATCATAACGTTCAATATGACAATGAGAGTACATTAAATCAAATAGCATATTCCTGTGCTAATTTTAAGAAAACAAATCCTATAAATATGAAAAATATTAGATTTTCTTGAAATAGTCGAAAAGTCTTCAAGGTACACACACTATCTTCTTTTATTATACGTTTGTCGATATACCAGAGGCGTGCGCATGTGGATTTTGCCAAACACCTTGGCGTGTTCATTTTTAAGTTTGACTATTTCCCCTAAATCCACAGTTACTATTTTGAGGAAACTATTTCTATCTAAAATGAACTAGAAAAACTTGAATCAATGTACCAAAATTGTCTATATTCTTATAACAGCACACTAAAAAATAGTCAGACAAATGTTGTTCGATCTAAATCTAGGTAAAAATAAGCACATTCCGCCAAAATATTAGCAGCAATTCCTCATATGGTTTCGTACTTACATGTGCAAAACTACCTGCAGTGATACGAATCCTATTTCTAAGGCCTTCTTAAATCTGACTAGTGCTTTAATCAAGGTTTTTTATAACTTCATAAAAAGAAATCTAATGGATTTAAATCCGTGGACCCACGAGGTCATGACTGACTTTCCAATTCATTGATCTTCAAGAAACTATGAAAAATTTAGTAATTGCGCCTCTACGCGATTTATATAAGCATGGGCAAGTAATACGGCAATTAAAAAAAAATATTATTTTTGTTATAAATGATGTAGTGAAAGAACTTTTAAAAATTTAAAAACCGAAGCAGCTCTCTGTTTTAGTCTTTTTCTCAAAGAGAAACTCTAGCAACAATGCAAACATTATTTAATAGGAGAATAAAACTTCTTATTTTTGCAAAATTCTATGTCTTTAATAGGACCTATATTTAATTATTAATAATGATTTCCGGATATTGCATTAATTATAATTTTTTTCCTTTCCAATAATTAAGGCCCAATACGTTATTGATAACAAAATTAAATCAAAATTCTCAAGACATTGATTATTAATTATACACAATTGAATCTGTGGTAGTATTTAGTAATGTGTACTTCCTGCTATGGTTATGCAACATAAAGAGGAATAAAAACTCTTTAACAGGACAACTTTAAAATTTTTGGTATCAAATGCAAGTCTTATTTCATTTTGGGTTGTCTTAATGTTTGTATAAATTTGCTTTCTAGAACTCATCCAACTTATAACTATATTGGAGTGACTCTTTTAAGGTTCTTTCTGAACCGCCAGAATTTACTAAAAAATAAACAAATCACAAAAAAAATTGAGCATCAAGTTTGTTATTTTAATTGGAACATCCTTTATATATTTTTTAAATGTGTGTTGATAATTTTAAAACCTTTACCTTCAAAAACAAGCGATTTTGACAAAAAACTTGCAATACAAAAGCATTGTGTTAGAAAGAGAGGGAACATTTTAACTACACATAGGAATACATTGGCTTTTATGATAGAATTCTTGACAATTTTCTCAGTTGCTGTCTTTAAAATTGAAGGTATCAAATTTAATATATTTATAATCAGCAGGAAGATGTTCATTCAAGGTAACCATATTTTACAGGTGTTCCATTTAAAATAACAGAGTTGTCATTCAAGATACCATCATCCCTGTCCGAAACATGTCCTGTAGTGAGCTTAGAGCTCGTCAGGCTGCCATAGACTATCGAACCCCGTGTAGACACAGACACAAAATGGAATTACAGAAACATCTACTTCCTTGGATAATACCATGACCGGCATTACACTGTTGAATCCTGACTTTCATTGGGAGAAATAATGTTAATGTATTTTGAATCATGTTTCGCCAACGTCAGAACAAGAATACCATGATCTCTGTCTGGAATATGTCCTGCAATGATCCATTCCAGTCAGTCACGTTGATTCCATTTTGTGCCTGTGCCCTACACGGGCCTGGCTAGTCTATGGCGGCCTGATGGTATACTTGTTCTGACGTTGGTGTAACGTGAACGGAAATACATTAACATTATTTCTCCCAACGAAAGTCAAGATTCAGTAGTGTAATTCAGTGCCGGTCTTGGTATTAGCCAGCGGAGGAGTTTTGTTTCTGTGATTCCATTTTGTTTCTAGTAAGATTAATAATATTTTTAACAAAAAAAAATAACACATAAGAATTGAGAATTAAACTTACTCAAACAAAAAAAAACATAACATGAGAGTTAATAAGTATTCGATATATGTATAGGGCCTTTTATGGCTTATTTTTGAACGAAAGTTACACATGACCTATGTAGGTATTGGATATTAATTTTAAGAAAATTTTATTTGAATTTTTTTTCTTTTTCTTGAATGCATACAACGTTACTTTTTTCAAGTTTTATGTAATATTTAATCTTACTATAGTAAGAACCAGTACGGGCATTAAACCATGCTTTATTTATTTTTCTCAAAAACAATTCTCATTTTTTCATTAAAAATAATAGATGGTCAAAGAAGAAACGAGGTTTATTTGCTCATAAAAATTCCTTTAAATCCTCTATTATCGTTTATCAAAATTCACTGCAATACCTATCAGCGTTTTCGAAACGCTAAATCAGGTATGGACAACTTTTGCTTAGCTGAGGGCGTAATGTCGGAAATTAATCAGGACGCGGGCCGTAGGTAAAAAATAAATAGGTAGTAGTGAATAAAAAAGCTATAAAAATGCACACATTTTTTTTTTATTAATTATAATGGCATAATCAAACATATAAAAAACAAATTTACAAAAGCAGATAAAAAAGTTAAATGAAAATTATTAATGAGAGACTTGAGTTTGAAGCTGAGAAACAAGATGATCAATACTGGCGTCAATATCACTTGTACATAGGCGCAAAGTGTTTTCTAAATTAACATCTAATCTGTAAGCCGAGTACGATGTTTGTTTTTATCAATTTTCATGATTGAAAAAAGGTGCTCACGTTTATACGTGCTACCGAAAGTACATTTTTTTCTTGAGAAAACTCTCAGCTGTGGATACTTTTCTGTAAAATTCCCTTAGTTCCACATCATCAAATTTAGACTTTAAATATGAGTCTTCTTGAAGCTCGATCAACTCCCTTTGTAGGTGAAGCACACTTACAAAGATTTGCAAACATTTTGATCTGTTCAGTAAATTGCTCTGACAGTAGTTTCAGTTTTTCAGCATAATGACCGTATTCAATGTTTTCTTTGCCGGATAATGTTAAAAAATGAAAACAGTTTTTACTTTTTATTTGTGTTTCCCACAAGCGAATTTTGTTTTGAAAAGCTTTAAGATGACTCTAGAATTAATTTATCCGTTACCCTTGTTCTCAAAGCCTCAAGTTCGGGTCGTTTAAGTGTCCTGTGATGTCTACCAGGAATGGCAAGTCACAAAACCATGTTAGATCACAAATTTGTGGAAATGCTTTCTCTTTCACTGCCATAAAATCAGCTGTTTCTTTTCTAAGGTTATAAAGTCTTTTTAGCATTTTACCTTTGCTTAGCCACCTTACTTCGCAATAGTATGTCACATCATCGTGTTCTGAAAAGAACTCATCCAAAAATGTTTTAAACTGGCGATGGTTAAGACCGCGGGATCTATTAAAATTGGTGATACTCACTACTACATCCATAGCGTTCTTCAGTCGAATGGACTTAGAGCACAGGTTTTGTTGGTGAATTATGCAATTCAGAACTATTAAATCACATTCTCGCACATTCATAGCGGTTGCTCTTTCCTTCAGAATTCCGATAAAACCTTTTCTTGAACCGACCATTGAAGGCGCACTATCTGTGTACGCTCCAACTAATTAACACCACTGTGAACCATATTGCTTAAAAGTAGTTTGCACATTGGCAAAAATATCTTTTCCAGTAGTGGCCGTAAAGCCAGTAGTTCCTAATTTCACTACAAATTCTTCATCAACACATCGTATAAAATAGCTTACTGGGCAGTGTCAGATTAATCGGTACTCTCATCCAAAGCAATCGAAAATGCTTGAAAACCAGCCAAACTATCAGTCATTTTTTTTTATGCCATTAGCCATCATATATATACCTTGAACAACACTACGTCGCGATAAGCTCACTTTCTCAAACTCTCTCTTCTTTTCTGGGCACACTTTAACAAACTCTCCCTCAGAAAATGACATCGATGTTTTCGCTATTTTGGAACTACCTATATCAACATTGTCTAGATTTGATATTTGTGAATGCAACATTTCTGCTGTTTGCCTAAATTGGTAATAAGTATTTTAATTTTATCCTTTATTAACTGCCCGTAAGTAAATTTTATTGAGCGAAATGCTTTTTGGGTAATGCCGCTTCATATTGTGTTAAAACAGAAATTGTTTCATTGCACAACAACACCGTCTTTTCTTATCAGTTGTTAAGAAGTAATATTACCCGCAGTAAGCAAACTAGAATACTCGAATCGAGAGTCCCGATCGTACGCGAATATGCGATGCGAGCGCTCAAAGCCGACTGTTATTAATAACGCATTGCTCGGAGTGCTTCAAGGTCATCGGGCGGCTTTCCGATTGTTTATCTGTCTGTCTCTTTCTAACGACTATCTCTGACTCGATCTGTGGTATTCCTCTGCGAACGCTTAATAAAATAATTATCGATTTTAGTCTTAATGATTTGAAGAATACAGTTTTAGGTTGGTTGACAGTAATTTCAAATAAAGTATCTGTGGTAAATCTTTAAATTTTTCTGCGTTATTTGAAATTTTTTAATCTGTTGCGGGCCCGATTGGAGCAGGTGGAAGGCCGAATCTGGCCTGGGGGCTGCCCATATATGCACTAAATAATAATTATAAAAAAATAATTTGTCCACAACCTATGTCTAGAATTACCTCTTCGCAGTACGAACTTCATAATTCTGAAGTGCCGAGGTAAAACTACAGAATGGTGTTTTGAAAATTTTATTAGATCAATCAGCATAATTATTAGCATGCTGTCTTTTAGAACTAGAATGTATTCATTTTTCTTTGTCGTTCCGGGCATGTTTGATGCACTAATGATTCTTGACATAAAATGAACGTGACAGTGGAGGACCACAAAATTTTGGGGTATGGATATCCCACGGTATTAGTTTTTTTTGTACGCCCCTGAATTAAGCACGTGCCCTAGGATATGCGTGGCACCGTGTTCCGGACCGTGGCTCGTGCCACGGTGTCTTCACACGGCCCGAGTTTATAGACCTTTTCTTCTACATCGCCGAACTACTTCACCTCTGAATTACTTTTATTAGATTTAGAATACTCCGCTTATAATTGCTTAAGTTTTATTACAGCCCGCAATTAGTCTAAGAATCGCTCGAAATTTGTTAAACTTATAATAGCTGGCTGGCTTTTAATAAGTTAGGATTTTGCCTTTTAATTCCTAGTTCTAGTTCAGTTAATTCGAAGAGTAGGTACATCCGTTTCATTTATTTTTGTCTTGATTTACTAATAGTGACAAAATATTTATAAGAAGCTGTTTTTCTCTGTAATTATTTCATGGACAAGCTAATTAATAAACCTTTTTGCCTCAATCTTTTCGGGGCTAATATTTCTAGCGCATCTAATTTTTCCTGAAAAATATATCAAAAATGAAAAAATTTGCAGTGGTATGAAAATTTGTTCCTTGGCAATTTCGCGAATGCCATTTTTAACAAAATCACAAGCCGTCACCCTTTGTGTGAGTATATATATATATATATATATATATATATATATATATATATATATATATATATATATATATATATATATATATATATATATATATATATATATATATATATATATATATATATATATATATATATATATATATATATATACTATACAGTGTTAATGAATTTGTTAATTTCTTAGTACTTTATTATAACAAGAATTAAAAAAAAAGATTGTTGGAAAGAATAACTTATTTTTAGATAGCTTTGTGATGTGTAATGTTTGTTTATTGTGAAATTTGTATTGTACCATTTACACTAAACATATTTAATGACTTGTACTATCGTTTTTTTTAGGTGTTTCTACTTTTGTAGTGCTCGAAACTAAATACAAATTTGAATTGAAAAAGGAACCATCTTTTTATGGAGGAAAATAATGAAGGACACCATTAATTTTTTGTTGACTACATAAATGATGCTGAAAAACGAATATTAATAATAATAATTAGGACTTAATACAAACATTCACAGGAACATCCAGAAATCGGTCATTTTGAAAACATGTAGCATCGTTAGATCATTTCTTAATAAACAATAGTTGTTTTATCCCTTTTCCCTTTTTTTAGTATTGAATTGGTATAATCCCGTCAGTTTAAAATACAACCACAAGAATACTGTGAGACAAAAAAAATAATAATAATAGTAATAATAATGATAATAATAAATAATTCAAAAACTTTAAAAAACTGAAATAAATTTTAATTTTTATATAGTTAAGTTATTAACAAATAATTTGTTGTCTATTTATATATATATATATATATATATATATATATATATATATATATATATATATATATATATATATATATATATATATATATATATATATATATATATATATATATATATATATATATATATATATATATATATATATATATATATATATATATATATATATATATATATATATATATATATATATATATATATATATATATATATATATATATATATATATATATATATATATATATATATATATATATATATATATATATATATATATATATATATATATATATATATATATATATATATATATATATATATATATATATATATATATATATATATATATATATATAAATTAATAGCTTAACTATATAGAAATTAAAATTTATTTCAGTATTTTTAAGTTTTTGAATTATTTATTATTATCATTATTATTACTATTATTATTATTTTTTGGTCTCACAGTATTCCTGCGGTTGTATTTTAAACTGACGGGATTATACCAATTCAGTACAAAAAAAGGGAAAAGGGAAAAAAACAACTATTGTGTATTAAGAAATGATCTAACGATGCTACATGTGTGTATTAAGTCCTAATTATTATTATTAATATTCATTTTTCAGCATTATTTATGTGGTTTACAAAAAATTAATGGTGTCCTTCATTATTTTCCTCCATAAAAAGATGGTTCCTTTTTCATTTCAAATTTGTATTTAGTTTCGAGCACTACAAAAGTAGAAAGAAACACCTAAAAAAAAGCGATAATACAAGTCACTAAATATTTTTAGTGTAAATGGTACAATACAAATATCACAATAAACAAACATTACACATCACAAAGGTATCTAAAAATCTTGTTATAATAAAGTACTAAGAAATTAATAAATTCATTAACACTGTAGAAAGCATCAGACAGAAGTAGTTCTTTATTTTTGTTTTTAAATATGTGCAGGTTATATATTTTATGTCCGTAGGCAGTATATTAAAAATTTTACTTCCAGCATGAACTGGAGATCTTTCGAACAACTTCAAATTGTGGTTTAGTAAAGAAATGTCGTTTTTACATCTGCTATTATGATTATGATAAAAATCGTTAAACTGAGAGTTATGCCTATTTTTAAAAATTAATATAAAGAGTTTATATAAGTAAATAGAGTAAACAGACATCAATTTATTTTTTCTAAAGGTGTCGCGATACGAAACCTTAAAAGGAAAACTAAAAATGGTTCTCAATATGCGCTTTTGCACTACAAAAACCATCGAGCTCTCACTGTCAAGACCCCAAACTATTATATTAAAGGCAATTGAATAATAAACCAATTCATACTATACACTGATTAAAGTTTTATGATCAACATTACTTTTAAGATTACAAATCACATATGCAGTTTTATTCATCTTTTTACGATCCTTTTAATATGATTTCCCCAAGTTAAGTGGCAGTCGATAGTAACTCCCAAAAAACCAAAAAATGAAGCTGTTTCAAGTATATACTCATCAAAGTATAAATTAAGTTCGCAGGGGTCTTTTCTTAAAGTTCTAATGTTCATACATTCAGTTTTGGAATGATTGACCATGAGTTTATAATTAAGTAGCACCATCTAGAAAATTCATTAACCACAATGTTTACTTTCTGTCTTCCTCGATCTTGATATGTATCAGACATAATGATAGTTGTATCAGCATAAAGAAATACTCGCTCTGAACTTATATGATCCGGAAGGTCGTTAATAAACAACAGAAATATCAGAGGTCCGAAAATACTTCCTTGAGGAGTGCCAATATCTTGGTTAAACTTGGCAGAGATCGATTCTCCAATTTCGATAGCAAATTGTCGATCAGAGAGAAAGGATACAAGGAACCAGTTCATGTTTTCTCGCAATCCTTAGAAAGTTTTTTTCAAACAAATGGTTTATCTACTGTGTCAAATGCACATGTTAAGTCAAACGCTAAAGAAATCACAACTTCCCTGTTATCAAGTTTGTAACAGATGTGTTGTAAGAAATCTGTATAACCAGTTTCAGAAGATGAAGGACCCTTTTGAAAAAAACCCATATTGCCTGTCTGTTAAGTCATGATATTTATCCAAAAAGCTGATAGAGGCTTATAATTTTCCAATTTAAGTGTATTACCTTTTTTAAAAATGGGCACTACAATTTAAAATATCGGTATGATTAACAAATTCATAATAAAAAAAATCACTAATTTGCCTTCTGCCTGTAGTACATGTTTTAGAGAAGCGACCCTTAAAATAATTATTTAGTTTATATTAATTATATTTATATTATATATTAGGGGTTTCAGATGAAAGGCAGTTCCCAAAAGTACTAGTAGCTACCGCAGTAGGATTCTGTTTTAGACTGATTTTGTGTAAAATCTTAAATCAATTGGATAAGGACTTTTCCGTATTGAATTTTTTAGCATTTCATTAAGCCGCCATTGACCCTTCATTTTTGAAAATTTGGAGTCAAAAGGATAAGTAGGATTTTGTCTTTTTATTCCTCCTTCAATTAATTTAAAGAGTGCTTAAGTTTTTTCTATTTTTGTCGAAGTGATTAATCTTGATTTACTAATAGTTACAGAAGATTATGAAGAACCTGTTTCTCCCTGTAACATTTTATGGTCAATCCAATTTTCTTTATGATGTTTACGTTCTAGTCTTAGTTGTTGGATAATATTTGCGTGAATTAATTAAGGTATATCAAATAATCAATATTTCAAATTCAGGAAAGAATTAATTATCGTAAAGCAATATTTTTATATTCCAAATTAAAAAAAAAGAGTAATATATAAATAACTAAATTTAAAGTGGCCTCTAAAAATTTAAATTTTTAATATCTTTCTATTTCTGTAGCTTTATTAAAGATTGGCCTATTACGCTATCAACTGCCCTGAATAAGATTTTCTAATTATTTTACCTCTAAATTACTTTTACTAGATTTAGACTACCTTACAATTATTAAGTTTTAACACAGCTGATAAATTAGCTCGAAATTTGTTAACCATAATAGCTGGCTTTTAATAAGTTAGGAGTTTGCCTTTTAATTCCTAGTTCAGTTAATTCAAACTGTGCGTTAGTTTTTGATGTTTTGTGTATTCTCAGACATTGAAATGCCTGAAATCCATGCAAATAAATTAAATAATAATTGATGAATAGTGTGGATGAAATATTCTTCCGTTCATTGATTCGCCCATTCGTTTATTCATATGAATTGACGAATCGAACTGATTAATCGTACCGAAGTATGCAAAACCGGCTAGAGACCCAACAAATGTGGTAACTGAACAGGGTCGAAGTAATACCGTCACCGTGTCATTAACGGGTTTGTTACCCAAAACATTGGAATAAAGCTATGTAAAAATAGAGCTCTATAAAAACAGCTATATAGCTCCATAAAAACAGCAATATACAGGCCGAGAAAGCAGTCATTTTGGATACCTGACGATTGGTTATGTACACCAACATTAAATTCAAATTCAAATTTTTTATTTGGTGTCGAGCATTATAAATAATAGAAAGAAACACGTCAAATAGAAATGTAAATAGACATATAACAAGTACCTAATATAAACAAACAACAAATATATCTAAATATAGAACACAAAACATAGTATATCATTTTTTCCTCAAGTTAAAATCTGATTTTCAGTGCAGTGTCCAACGAAACAAGTTAAAAAAAGGTTTTCAGTTTGCATATTATGATGGGTTATTCCTCAAAAAAGTAAAACACTCATCTGTGGTGTAAAAAGTTTGTGATAAAAGTAAGCTTTTAATTTAATTTTTGAATTTATTTTGACAATTTATTGTTTTAATATTATAGGGTAACATGTTATAAATTTTACTCCCAGCATAGATTGCTGTTTTTTTTTTATAAATATTTAAGTTATGCTTGTCTAAGCAAGAGTTATTTTCATTTCTTGTACCATACTCATGAAAATTACCGTTACTTAGATTTTTATTTCGATGGATATATGATAATAATTTTAAAGTTTGTTTGACCTGATTGTCTCTCTGCAAGATGTTTTAAAAGGTATACTAAAAATGATTCTAACGTTTCTTTTTTGTATTATACATACTCTTTCTATTCTGAGGCCTGAGCCCACACTACTATGTTATAAGCTATTGCGGAGTATATGAAAGCATAATATACATTAATAATTGTTGTACGATCAACATAATTACGGAGACCAGAAATTACGTAAGCTTCCCTATTAAGCTTCTTACCAATATTGTCAATCTAAATGTTCCAATTAAGGTGGCAATCCATAGACAAATCCAAGAAACTAACACAAGAGGAAAGCTCAAGATCATGATGATCGAAGTGTTGATTTTATGTTTTAAGTGACTTTCTGACATATCGGATACTACGATAGTAGTATCATCTGCATATAGAATAACCTGGCCCTAACTTATATAGTCGGGAAGGTCATTAATTAAAAGAAGGAAAATTAGGGGATCTAAGATACTTCCCTGAGGTGTGCCAATATTCTGATTAAAATCAGATAGATTTTTTAAAATTAATACTTAATCTGATATAAATAATAAAAGTGGCGAGCTTAGAAAAATTGAAATAATGATCATTTCTAACGAATCAAAAATATGAAAGGTGTTTAATTTAGAATAATAAAGTCAATCCCCGTTTTTACTTCCCTCGTAAAATTATTAAAGTCGCCCTCGGCAATTGTTTCAGATCTTAACTTTTGAAGGACCCTAGATGCCGGAAAACATGTTTTTTCGATTCCATCAGTTTGTCTCTGTTCGCGGCATAGCTTAAAAACAACTTATACGATTGACTTAAGATTTTGGTAAAAATTCAATGTGGCGAAACAAAATGGCGACCTAGTGACTTGTTAAAAAAATTATTACTAAAAAACTATTCATCCAATTTACCTCAAATTTTGTACAAAAGTCAAATATTACGTAGGAATCAACTGGTAAAATTTTGGTACAAATTCAAAATAACGAGGCAAAGAGGCGGTCTAATAAAATATTTAAAAATTCAGCTTGAAAAAACAACTTAATAGATTGATTTCAAATTTTGCGCAAGAATTAATTGTGGTATATAGATGAACTGTTATATTTTGGTAAGAATTCAAGAAGGCAGAATAAAATGGCGACCAAATAAACTGTAAGAAAGATATCTAAAACCTTCCCAAGTTTTACATATCTTCATGCTTTAGAGACCCTAAACGCAAAAAGAAAAGTTTTTTTTAATTTCGTCGGTCTGCTCTCTGTCAGTTCGCGACGTAGATAAAAAACTACTTATTTGAATGACTTTAAATTTTGGCCAAACATTAAGGGTCACATGGGAATGACCTGATGGTAAAAAAATTATTACCAAAAAACTAATTATTCAATGTATCTCAAATTTTGCATAAAAATCAAGATTTATATAGCAATAAACTGGGAACATTTTGGTTCAAATCCAAGGTAACAAAACAAAATGACGGCATAATATAATGTTTAAAAATTATGCCTAAAAACTAAGAGCGGCATAAACAGAAACTGGTAAAATATTGGTACGAATTTAATATGGTGGAACAAAATTGCACCCAATAAAAATGTTTGCAAAGACAGTATATATATATATATATATATATATATATATATATATATATATATATATATATATATATATATATTACTAAATGGCTACGTGGGGAACAAAACCCACACTTCTCTATTCCTAATAAAAGGAAAAATTCAGAACGGGGGAAATTCAGGGTATAGTATTTTGCGATTGCTTTTCAGCAAATGCTGGCGTATAAAACTCTAAAACGTTTGTATTTAATATATCTCTTAAACTATATCTTGTAGATCTCTTACGAAATATAAACAAAAACACCTTTATAAAATTTTATACTAGAGAATACTCGTCAAGTGACATTACAGCGTAATAGTACTAACATATAATTGTTTAAATCTACAAAAGCTTTTAAATAATTATTGAAACTTGGAACATCTCCGCTATTGTACTAAAACATATGGGAATAATCGTAAAACACACTCTTATTCGAGCGTACCTTCGTACCATACACATTCATTTTTCATTCTTCATTCTTAACTTAAATCGTTCCTCTCTTTTTGCCTAATCTCTTGTACGATCTAAGATGGCGGACACGTGCCCTACCGGAAGCGCACCGTCGCGCGCCACTGACCGACCGTAGAAAATTGCCCCCTAGACCCCCCCGGTGCCCCATTCGAAACAACAGAGGAAATTATGATTTTTTCAGAGCAACGTATTTTAAATCACGCACATCCGACTTTGTGGGTTCGGTGGTCTATTGGGTACAGTTCTTTGTCGAGTCAGTACCGCTTTTATAGGTGTCATTATTTTTATATTTCCACTCCTAGAAGAGACAAATTTCAGTGTTTGATTAATTTTTTTTTGTTACTTCCAGCGATGTAACAGCGCATGTATTGAATCATGTTGAATTCGTACCAGTTTATCCCTAAATCAAATCTAATTTTTTGTGAAATTTGACGTCAATGAATTAGAAGATATTTTTTAACTATTTTATTTGGCGGCCATTTTGTTCCGCCATCTTGAATCCGTACCACAATATTTCCGTCTCTTTATCACACCCAATTTTTGCACATAATTTAAAATCAATCTAATAAGCAGGTTTTTCATTAATTTTTAAATATTTTATTAGGCCGCCATTTTGTCTTGCCATCTTGGATTTCATCAGTTCATTTCTATGTAACATTTGATTTTTGTCTAAAATTTGTGGTAAACTGTATAAACAGTTTTTTAATAATATTTTGTTTAACATTGCACTAGGCAGCCTTTTTAGATTTTCACCTTCACAATGTTGCCAGGTTGTCTCTATATGACCCTTAATTTCTGACCAAAATTTAAAGTCAATTGGGTCAGTAATTTCTGACTTATGCTGCGAAATGACAGACAGACAGACATATCGATAGACAGACTGATGGAATTGTTTTTTGACACCTAGGGACACTAAAACGTGAAGATATATAAAACCTGGAAGGATGATTTTTTCACGATTACAAACATTTTATTTGGCCGTCATTTTGTTCTTGAATTCGTACCACAATTTTAGCAGTTCATCGCTATATCGCAGTTAATTTTTGCAAAAAATTGCAAATCAATCTAATAAGTAGTTTTTTTCAGGCTGTTTTTTAAAATATTTTACTAGGCTGCCATTTTGTTTAGCCATCTTTCGTACCAAGATTTTTACTAGTTGATTTCTACGTAATACTTGATTTACGTGCAAAATTTTAAGTAAATTGAGTAATTCGTTTTTCGTAACAATTTTTTTAACGTTTCACTTGACCGCCATATTAGATTTTTACCAAAATATTACCAGGTCATCCCTATATGAACTCTTTTACCAGGGAAGTAAAAATAATTTTCTGTGATCTAAAGTTTCTTTAGGTTCTTGATCTACAGGGTGTATTCAACAAATAGACATTTTGTCTAAAAATATTGATTTTCTTAGCTTTAGTGTGCATTAAACAATTGTTTCTTACTTCACCTATGATCAAGAGTAATGCATTTAAATGATTTAATGACTTTTGTACATAAAGGCCATTGTATTATTTTTTTGCTTTAAACTACCTCTTCTATTACGCAAAGCACCAAAACATTAGGATCCATTAATGTTTATATAAATTTGAGTAATAATGTACCATTTTGATTTTATCTTATACAGGAATTTTTCTCATAATTCTCACCCGCCAGATTAGTTTAATTTTCAGAGACAGAAACAGCTGTTAAATATAAAAAGTTTTTTTAGGGATTATTATTTTATTTATAGAAAATTCTATTTACGTATATAGCATGTTTCGAAAATGTGCAGCAGACCCAACATATATTTTTTTTTAAATTGAGCACCCTGTATTAAAAATAATAATCGTATAAATATATTAATTTTAATATCTTTATCTTTAGAGACACTTCAGAAAGTTGGGAAAAATCCTACCATAATGATCAATCTATCCACATTGACTCAACTATGTAGTAAAACCTCTCTAAGACATTGCCTCTTATGGCAGGGTTTTTGTCAAAATTCTCGGGCATCAAACCTAGTAAAGGTAAAAACGCAAGATGTCATTTGATGGATATATATATATATATATATATATATATATATATATATATATATATATATATATATATATATATATATATATATATATATATATATATATATATATATATATATATATATATATATATATATATATATATATATATATATTACACAGGGTGATCCATTAAAAAAATGTATGTTTGGTTTGCTACAAATTTATTTGTCATTATATATACATAAATAATACATTTCTCAGTAAGTTACCTGATAAACACTACATGTTTTGTATTTAGACATGTTTTCTGTCTCATAATAAAAAGAAAACCAATATCAGAGGTGGTAGAAAGGTCTTGTACATGGTACATTTTGGATAATTTTTAGGGGATCTGACAAAACTGTAGGTGCTGCCTGAAAACCGATTGCACATTTTTCAGTTCGATTTACCAGTGAACTCTGAAAATGCATACTGATCATGGCTAACTTGACTCGTTATTGAGCTACGGAGTATCTTAGAAAATTAGTCAATTTCCTTAGAGTCCTGTATCCCGCTTATTATTGGTGATAGAAGAAAAAAGTAAAATGGTGATTTATAGAGTTTTTTTTTATATAGAATTCGGTGGTGCTTTTGCTTTTTTTTTCTATATATTCCATTTTTTAAGATATGACCTACAGTAATGGTTTTTTTTCTTAGACGAATGACAATTAAATTACCATTTCGATGGTACCATTCACTTTGTGTTTGAGTTTTTGCAAAATAATAATTTTTAAATATAATCATCATTTTTTCATTATATTTTTCATGTGACAGCGATAAACAAAGCAACTGAGCTTTTTATTTATATCTTTGGAAGCGATTGATATCTGATAACTACAAAACCCACTTGGTAACATATCTGATATACACATAATTTTAACAATACCTTTTATAATTGAATAAATCGAAAAAAAAACCTACTTCACTTAATTTTTGGGATTTTTAATTATTACCTTCCCTCCTTATGTTCAATGCCTGTTTAGGGTCGAATTGACTGGGAGCTCACGCAGGGGAATTTAAACTTATATATATGGAGTAGGCTTGGGAAATAATTGTTTGACGCCATTTTTCCAATATTTTGATAGTTGAAAGTTTGAAAATTCTGATAAAATCCGCGAACATGCCATACGACCATATGCCATAATTCAATATGATTTAGAAAGTACTTAGAAAGACGGCAGCCTCATGCCGATATTTCTAAACGACTGGAGAAAAATCTCAAGCTGCGTAGGTACTTCCAAAAGCCAAGTCCAAAGCCTTATAGAAAGGCAAATAATGAAATAGAAGAATATGTTGTAGCGACTCCAACTTCATCTTCGAGGCAGATTAGATACGAAATAGGCGTCAACAGAAAAACATTAAGGCGGAATTGAAAGAGCACAAATTTCATTGGTATAAAAATAGGACGATTCAACTTTTATATCCAGGGGACGTTGACGGCAATTGAACAATTGCAGGAGAGACAATAATTTCTTGAGAAAAGTAATATGGATAGATGAAGTTCACATATCTAGCGATGGAAAATTCAATCGTCATAGTAATTTGTATTGGGCTAATGAAAATCCACACATTACCGTTTGTCGAACATCACAGGGTCTTTTTGAATATTGTGCTACACGATTTTGGATAGAAATTTAGCAGCTGAGAGCTATATTGAAATTCTGAAGGAAAATCTGATAGCAAATATCCAAGGCATGAATATCAGCAACACTATTCAAGAATTAAAAACCCATTTCAGAGGTAGTTTGGGAAAAGTAACGTGATTACATATATTCAATGCTCTTAGGGATGCTGAGAAGCGTTGCGGAGCGTACTTGGTGAATAATGGTCTCCAATTCGAAATAGAATATTAGAATTATTATTGCTTTTGTATTTTAGGATTAATAGTCTCAAGTTTATTGATTTATGTTGTTATTTAGTTATGTTTAGTTTTGTGTAATTATTTGAAGTTCAATAGAGAATAGCATCCAAAGCGTTAAACAAATTTATTTAGCTGTTTTGTTTAAACGCATTTATTTAAAATGTTAAAAACCGGAAAAATAAACAACACAAATTATTGAATCTTGATACTTTGGCGTTTGATATAACAGATACTTAATATATTTGTAGCGTTCAACTTTTGGCAAGCTTCTATGAACCTAGTAGTGGTAGTAAAGGTGAGGGGCCGAAGCCCGCGGATACGCCTAAAAGACCCTTATCCCTATCCCCTGTCTTTATCTGGACATTCTGCCCTAGATTCGAATCTTTGTTATGAAGGCTTGCTTATCCTTAACTTCTTGGATAGGCCGGCTGATTCGAAGGTGTGCCTTCTGAGTCTGCTCCCCTTATCACAGATCCGTATTAAGTGATACGTGGTTTCCTGCCCTCTTCCACAATTAGGACCGAGTGAACTATCTTTATCCGTAATAGGTGCAGGTGCTTATTCAGTCTGCAGTGACTGATCCCCTATGTACATAATTGATGTTAAAACATTACTCTTGATCAACACTGAGGTAAGAAATAATTGTTTAACGTATACACAAGCTAAGAAACACATGTTTAGAGAAATTTATAATATGTGGAAAACATCCTGTTTATCATGAACTGAAAGAACAAAAAAAATCGCTAAAAATTGTTTATGGTACTTAGCCTTAAATTAACTTGGCTAGCAAAAAACAATAAAATATCTTGGTTTTTAACGGTTTAAGAAAATTGCAATCTCTTATATATCACTCTGCATTTATCTCCTCTATGCAACAAACTCGATACCCAGTGCCTAGATAATGCCAAAAACTGAACTTAAGTATTTGTACAAAAGTTTGTGCTTATAAATTTATGTGTCTAGCGATATAATTGAATAATTTAGTCTGGCGTTGCCATGTTCCATCTGATATTACCTTAGCTTTAAGAACACGAATTAGGCTTCGTTAAATCTTCTAAAGCATCTAAACTTTGGATAAAAAATGTTTTCCAGCAACTTTTAGTACAATTGTTTTCAGATTATTTCAATTTTAGATTATTGAAACAAGGCATTTACCCTTCTAAATGAAAAACATTTTACATAATATTAACACTTACCAAAAGAATAGTGATAATATTGTAATAAAATAAATATAAATCCCTCAGTCAGTATTTTAAATCATAAACCCTCTTGCTTTATGCAGATGGCCTTAAACTTTTTTAAGTAACTAACGCTCACTTCCATAAAGTGAAGATTCAATTAAATTCCTGAAGTTTCGGTTTAAAACTTACTAAATATACTCCAAGTTACCCAGAACTTCTTTGATTATAAATATTTCCTGTTTTATCAAGTTAAGAGGATACCACAATTTGTATATAGAATGGCTCACCAAATACGTGACGGTCTCTTGCCGGTAAATATTAGTTTATTTTTAAATAAATATATTTTGTAGGTTTATGCAGATCGAATGAAGCTACAGTTCGTCTTTTTCATGAAGAGTTAGGGCAACTTAATTAAGGGATCTCTTAACTTAACAACTGTCAATTTTTCAAAGTGTAAAGGCACTTTAACTAATTAAGTTTTCTATTTTTTATACAGGTTGAAGGGTATTGATTCATGATTTAAAATATAAGAAAAGCCCAATCTTCACAAATAATTTAATTAAAAATTTTACGAGTTTAGGCTAACTAACTCTTTTCACGCAATGCATGTAAATTAATCTAAAATAAATATTGATAATCTTTGTCAAATTCAACAAACAATTAGAAAAAATAACGTACATTTCCAAAAAATAGGAAATTACACACTTAATCGTATTAACATAACCCGAATAAACAAACAAAATATACTGTAAATATGCGTTGGAATGTTTGAACGGATCTGCAATTTCTATGCTTTAAAACAAATTTCAGCCAAATTTGGTGTCACTAAAATTATTGTTGGTGTTAATCAAATATCTCATTTGTCTGACTCTAAGATGAATACCAAATCCGGATCTTTTATCATTAGGTTTTTTTTTCTAATCAAGGAGTTATCGAATTCTGATATGTTTTCTATTTGGTATTAATTTTTGGTAGGATTAACTTAAATGTTTCATAGAAGATAATAAAAAAGTGTCAAAAATATATTGGCAGTTTTATAAAAACAAAAACAAAAAAAACCCTTTGAGACAATAATCCATTCTCTTGAATATTGAGACATTTGCAAAAGGTATGGGAAAATGACCGTATAAACGTTGTTATATGCTGTTGACTGTTGAGGAATGGTAAGCAGGTGATTTGTATTGATTATTATGCACATCCGGAATTTAGTTTTGCAGTGACGGTAACTAGGTTCGTTCAGCAAATATTTTATAATAAAGTGCAAGTATAGAAATGTTGGAATTTCCTTATGAACACAGGCTTGCAAGGTAATTCTGACTATTCGATCATGAGAATGTAATACTAACTAGGTAATTTATTTTTTTTTAAATAAAATATCTTCTTAGAAAAAAAAATTAATAAACCATAAATATATTCTTTTAGATTATCATTCACATTTTCATGAGAAATGAGGAAATTCAGTACAGGTTTTTGTTTATTATACATATAACAACATAATTGAATTAGCTGATACTCGGGGGAAATGTATAATACTCTTATGTAAAATGTACTATTTTTACACTGTCAAAAGCTTTGGAATAATCGCAAAAAACGCAACAACTATATCACGATCGTTTAAACCACAATATTTTTTTTTAAAAAGGAAAATTGCATCTCCGGTACTTTATGAATTTTGAAAGCCAAACTACAACTAACAAAAAACTAGCCGCTTTTCATAGTATGATTCATATACTAATCTCTCAGCGTTTAAGTAAAACAAAAGAAAGATAATACATTGAATAGACGATCCATTCAACGTTAAATAAATTAACCCCAAAATGTATTTGAACTTTGTATTCTATTCCATATATTTGTGAATCATCCAGAGATTTCCGCACAACACTGAGAACAGTTGGTGTTGGCCTCGCACAACGCCCAGACTTGCCATTCCGCGACGTAATGCATTCGATCGGCTGGTTTAATTCGTTTATAGACATATTTTTTGCGTTAAAACAAGTAGAAACTTCTGGCAATACCAAACCACCGACACGACTGTCTATTCAAAATATGATCGGTCTTTATTAAAATTAGTTTTCAGATAGAGTTAAACATCATCAAACAGATCTCAATAAACAACAGAAATTCAATTGATCACATTGATACGCAATAAATCTCCACAAAAAAAAGTTACAGAAAAAAGTTATCGGTTTGATTTACCCTATAAATCAGAGAAAAACAAATGCATATAAAGCTATATCCTATCTAAGTATGCCAGGTGTAAATTCCTTAAGTACTTTTATTAAAAATAATAAAACAAAACCCAAAAAAATTAAAAATTCAGGTGCATACTAAACTGTGGTTGTTTGTGACAACACAAATATAAACCAAACAAATATGTTGCTAAAAGAACCGATGGGCTGGGTGCCTCAAGAGGGGAGGGCGCCAGTGGGGGCAGCTGCAAGAATGTCACTGTCCCTCCCTGGAAAGTTATTTCTAATTAAGATTAACAAATTTCTGAGTAAGTTGTTATCCTAACAGAACAGAGATAAGTTTTTTTTTAAGTTATTCATTTACAGTAGTAATGATCTTCTTTTTTTGAGTCTTTAGTTTTTGTCCCCACAGAGCTTTATCCTGAGAGAATCGACGAACACTATAAATCTTCTAAAAATTTGACAGAAAGAAACAAAGGGTCATACATTGAATATAATGAAGTAATTGGAAATGAATAACCTCAGATATTAAAAATATTTATTGAACGATCTGAGTTAGTTAGAACTCAACGATACACCCGTTTTAAATATATTTTATAACATTAGTTTAATTGTATAGCTAGTAGGTCCACAACATTTTGAAATTTTTATATTATTGAATAAGTCTAAACATTAATCGTTTTACAGTAAAAATTCAAATATACATTTTCTCTTGAGGTTTGTTTATTTAAGATGTGTGTCCGAAGAAGCTACTGCTAGCTACCAAAACAAGTTACGTTGTTTCAAACGAAAACAGTGAAAGAATTTTATTTTACATAATACAAATAATAACTACAAAATTACAGTCTTCAAAACTCCCTTTCATCTTGCTTGGACCTCAGAAGCTGAAAATTTGTACACAGGGTTAACCCAGTTGAAAGATCAATTGATTAATGCAGGAACTCAAACTTCTCCTTGGGTGTATGAATTCGTTTAGATTTATTTTTATAATTCATTAAAATGTATTCTTTATAGCAGTACTCTTTTCACCTCGGTTGGACGCAATTAGCTGAAAAAGTTGTACCAATCTAGTTGGCAGAGTAGTATATTAAAACTATTGCTTTCTCATCTTGTATTTCAGAAATAAGGTATCTTTTTCAGCTCGTTGTTCGCTGAGACATAAATTTCAAAAACCACATTTTTATAAAAGAAATTGGAATTCAGTATAGATATTACAAATAATAAATATTACATAATACAAATAAAACTTATTATTATTTGGAAACTTTTTAAATGCTAATTTTCAGTCATTTTTTACTACCCTTCGCCTTTATTAGGACTAAGATGAAAATTTCATCCTCGTTGAAAAAAAACATTAAAATGTATTGTATGGAAAGCAGCACTCCTTTTACGTCATTTATACCCAATTAGCTGAAAATGGTTGTATAGATCTAGTTGGATGAGTAGTACATTACTAAAGCTAAACTAAAGCTTTCTTAACTTCTCTTCTAAAGTATCGTTTTCAGCTCCTTGGAATAAGATCTAAAAATTGTGGTGAATTTTATTTTTTAACGGGGAGTTATCCTTTTTTTAAACAGAGTAAGATAGCTAAAAGTTAAGTAAACAAATATTACACATACACATTTTGTATATCTTGGTTTTTAAATGTTAAAACCCATTTTATTGTAAAACACTTAAACATTCTAAAATTACTAATGCAAAATTGGTAAATTTCCTTTAGCAAGAACTGTCTTTGTTATAAATCTTTCCTGTTATTAGGAATAGCAAACTGTGATCAAATTTAGTTCCTCACAGAGACATTGATTAACACTTACATAATATCTTTTCAAACATTTTATTGGCGTCATTGGATTAGTACTAAACAGTTCTTACATGTCACACTTTATTTTTGGGCATAATTTAAAATTAAATGAATAATTAATTTTTACACTGATTTTTAAGACCGCCATTTTGTTCCGTCATGCGTCATGTTGAATTCATACCAGTTTATCTCTATATCACATTTCATTTTTATGCAAAATTTAAAATCTATTGAATATGAAGATATTTTTTACGTTCATTTTTTAAACATTTTATTTAAGTCCCATTTTGTTCTACCATCTTGAATTCGTACCACAATTTTACCAGTTTATCTTGATATCGCATTTAATGTTTAAACAAGATTTGAAATCAATCTAATACGTACTTTTTTTCGGCTGATTTTTTAAAAATATTTTATTAGGTTGCCATTTTGTTTTGTTATCTTGGATTCGTACCAAATTTTACCAGTTCAGTTCTATGCAATACTTAATTTTCTGGAAATTTAAGGTAAACCCTTAATTTTGGACCTAAATTTGAAGTAAGTCGGGTAAGTAGTTTTTTAATTACGCGGCGAATTGACAAACAGACGTAAAACTTGAGAGAGTGGTTTTTTCACGACTATAAACACTTTATATGGCCGCCATTTTGTTCCGCCACCTTGACTTCATTCCGCAATGTTACCAGTTCATTTCTATATCATACCTAATTCTTACATAAAATTTGAAATCAATCTAATGAGTAATTTTTTTAGGCTGATTCTCTAAATATTTTATTAGGCTGCTGTTTTGTTTCGCCATCTTGGATTAGTATAAAAATTACCAGTTAATTTTTACGTAATACTTAATTTTTGTGCAAATTATCAAATAAATTCGTTAATTAATTTTTCAGTAATATCTTCTTAACATTTCTACCAAAATGTTATCAGGTCATCTCCATATGATCCTTATCAAAATTTGAAGTCAATTGGGTAAGTAGTTTTCAGATATGCCGTGAACAGACAGACCGATAGGCAGACCAATGGACTCTAGATGTTTTCGGCATCTAGGGACCTTGAAATGTGAAGATCTGCAAAAATCTCGGAGGGTGATTTTTTCACGATTACACTACTTCCCTTTTACGAGGGAGGAGTAACATAAAATCCATAACGAATTGTAGCTGACTACTAAATGCTTAGAGCGACATTAAATCTATTTCATTTAAAAATTCAAAGATTATGCCGTTTTAAAGCTAAGCAATAAATGTAGATTAAATATGTAAACATAGTCTGAAACTGTATTAGAACAGTTTTAAAATCACTATCGCGAGGAAAATCAGAGGACCATCTAGGAAGTACAAAAATCTTTCTTCTGGAAGAGAACACTCGGCTGATTTCTGGCGTTAAGCACACCCTGATAAAAGAAAAGTAAAGCAACGTTGCCCGATTGAATAAGAAACCAGAAAATCCAGGGATTTTAACTAAAATTTAAGCATTTAAACGTAAAATTTAATTACAGAGGCAAAAAAATATCACTTAATTTATACTAAATTATAGCGCTCTTAATAAGAATATAGATTTTGTTCAGAAATATTTTTAATATAGTGTTTGCTGTAGGATTTCACTTCAGAAAATGTTGCTTATGCTAGATGTTAATAAATACTACTAATTTTTTATTAAGCTTTCTTAAGAAATATCTTATTTCTTTATACTATTCTTATTGCTACTGCTTCCAGCCATTAAAATTTAAAAAAATACATGGCAACCCTGGTCACGGTCATTCTTGATGGTGCAGGGTAGTGCGGATCACCGGCCATCCATATCAGTGGCGTAACGTATAAACATCTCTTCGAATGGCCAGCCAAGCAGGAGAGATGCCAACGAATAAAAATATTAAGAGATCCCAGTCGGTTTTTTAACGAAGTGAGAGAAAAGCATTAATTACATTAATTTTTTAATATATTTGATTTGTCCAAAACCGATGCTTGAAATAAGTTTTATTTAAGAGCAATATACAAAGTTTCATTTTTCTTAAAATAACTTTCAATCAAGCTTTATAATTTGATGTATTATATATGAAAATTATGAAAATTACCTTACAAAGAAAAAACATTAAAACCTAATATTCCCTATCTTAGAGTAGGTGTAATATCAAATTATTAATAGCAGCTTAATAAATAGGTTTCGCCATACGCATAAGGAATTCGACTGATTTTTATAAGCGACCCATTTCTGTGTGGTTTCCTTTCAACATGCTATAATATTAGGTATATATATTTTTTGTTTCCTAGAAGAATTTTCAGAAACTGTACGACCTAATCATATCCTCGAAAGCTTCAAAAATAAAAAAAAATTTTTTTGAAATCAAAGACGTGTATTTGTTTAGTTTGAAATATATAGAATAAATATAGGTTAAAAAATAGAGAGCCATAAAAACACTATGTGTTAAAAAATGTATTTTATGTAAAAACAACTATTTACACCAGACAATAACAAACAACAGCGAAAAGTGACATCTTGCGTACCGAGTGGAATTCTGTGGAACAAGCGTAGCGTAAGAGTCCGTCGTGATGAACTATATCAAACTAACGAGAAATGTCAGCAAATAATCCTTATAGTTCTATGTTCTCACTATATACATAATAGGATAATGGACTGGGCTTTGCGACACTTTATTGACTACAACACAGTGCGAGAAAGATGGAGCTAATTAGGGTAGAAATCTCATTAGTTGTGAGAGAGATTGAGCTAATAAAGGCAGAAATGTATCTTTCTCGTAACTAGTCTAACAGTATCCTCTCTCAGACGTTGGCGTTGAGGTAACACATTGCGCATATGTGACGGGGCCAGCCCATATAACCAATTATGTCAATGGTTCTTACCAAATACACCCGTAATTGTCAATTGTCTCCTGGAATTCACAGGCAGCATTTCCATTGCTCCCATTTCCTTTAAAACCATGTTGATATTTACCTAAGTAGAATAGTTCTGATTAGAATAACATTAATTGTTCTTTAATATTCAATTTAAATATTTATGAGTCACTTTGTTTTAAACTTATAGCACAACAGCTTGAAGATTCGTGTTTATTGCCAATATCAATTGATCCTAGAACAACCACTCTCAGGTTAATCAGATATGATAAAACTTTAAATAAACCAAATTTATGTTTTTTTAATAAAATATTGTAAATTGCAGAGTGTCCTACTGCACTAGACGTTTACCTGTAAGTGTTAAAAAAAGTACTGCGCAAAGACACACACTGTGTTGGAATGTTTTCCATATTAACTTTAAAGATGCTGGGTATTTTGACGCAACATCGTCAGCATTTTCAACAATTTTGATTTTTTACTCTGCTCATACCGTCTAGTGCAGCCTTGAAAATAGAGTTAAAAAAATCAATGTTGTGGGTGTGTTATTGAGTTAGGGGTGGCTTGAGATTATTGGTAACAGAAAGCAAATCATAGATACTTGGATCTTAATTCCCAATTTGCAAGTTACAAATTTCTAATATTTTTTTCAACTTAGGGAACCATGATGCTTTGTATTTAGTTTTCATAGTCCGTTCAAAAGCCGAAATAAATTAGAGTAGATTTATTTCACATGTTGATTATAGTCTATAAATTGTAGCTCGTTGCCGGGAATTCATCCATGAGCTTCCAGCCGGGGTGCAAATTGTTAAAGAGGCGTTGAATATCGCTCTCGACCTTGTCGATGCGTGTGATTTTAGATTCGACTTATTCATTATCCGAATCAACGACCACAGGCTAGATTTTCATTTCAGATTCGTCCGAGACCCGTTTTTACTATTTATTTTTCACATTTCCAATTAATTTCAACTATGCTTACGTAAATTTGACCTAGGTTAGCTCTCATTTATTAAAGCCTCTGGGGAAGGCTTGCAATTTTTATTGACAGTAACCTTCTTCGTTGCCCTTTTATCGCAAAATTCGCAAATGTCCTTTAGCCTAAATTTATTCAGTTTCTATTAATTCAAAACAGTGGCGGATATAATGATAGTAATAATGGTAGAAATAATAATAGTAATAATAATAATAATAATAATAATAATAATACATATTTTTCTTTGAAATCTTATAGAGTTTTATATTAAGTTCTTAAAAGACTTCTGCCGAGAAAGTTACATCCAATGGCTATTGTAGTTTTTTTTTGATAGGTGAGATTATAGCTAAAAAAGAGTCCTGTGCAGTCTTCGTTGGATGACACTGTACACAGGGTGTCCGGCAAGTACGAAACAGTGTGTGGAAGACGTCAAAAGAACCCTAGTGTTTCATATAATTTTTTTCCTAAAGGGGTCCTTGAAAGAGATGCAGCTTCACAAAGGCGTACAGGGTTTTTCAACGAAAACTGAACAGGGACCGTTATTCAGATATAATCTCACCTATTAAAAAACTGAAATGGCCATTGTTTGTAATTTTCTCTGTAGAATTGGAAAATGCTATAAAAAACAATTGAATTGAAAACGAATGAGCTATGACAAACATAGTATCATAAATGGAAGGTTCTATCTTTTATTTAATTTTTGGAGTCCTCGCATTATTTTATTTCTCTTGCGACACGAGATTTTTAAATGCCTTACGTTTCACGTATGAGAAATAGATAATACATAATTAAAGCAGGTATTACACATTCGTTCCTTGAACTGTTTACTGAGCTGCTTTATTTGACATATTGCGCTGACCCAGTTGCCATGGTTTCCCTCGACTAAATGTGACGAGGTGGCGGACTAAGAGTATTTGAGGCATGGGGCAGTCTTATAGTCTAGGGCTTCGCTTTTTACGGAGAGGAAGCCTACGTCAGTCCCTGTCAAACCACGCTTTGTTGCTCACTCCGTATCTCAGCAGTTGAACTCTCAAATTTAACACATCAATCAACCAGCCAACTTGGAGCCTAGCTCCCACAAGGCGAACAACTAGAAATAAATCTCAAAATAAACATTAGTATGATATATTTAACGTTCCTGTGCTAGTGCTGCGGTGTTTTTTACTTATTCTTTATCACTAATTAGAACCTTTTTAAAAAATGAAAAAAAAATTAAGTTGGTCATTTTCGTTCGGTCTATAAATACAGGATTTAATGATCTTAAGAACCTGCTTCTAAACATTGATGTTCTTGCTTTATCAGAGACTTGGCTCACTGGATCATGCTTTCTTGATTGATGGTTACCGCCTAATAAATAAGAAGGAACCCCGCTACCAGATGAGTGGCTATGTATGTAAGTATTAATATAAAGTTTTTATAGCATGTTCCTAAATGACTTGAATGACATCCATTGGTACAACATAATTTAAAAGAATAACATTGATAATAAAGTAAATTGTTTTCGGCATATATACCTCAATTATTTTATGATTATGCCCCAATAAGAACTTAAAAGTAACGAGACCAAAAGCTTCTTGGATGATTGAAGGAATTAAATTTCTTATTAAGCTTAAAGATAAAGCATTATCAAAATACAAAAGCGACAAAACTTTTGAAAACTCGAAGGCATACAAAGAGCTTAGAAATCGTACTCTTGCAAGGGCAAGAGTGGTAATGTTGAGGACTCTGACTAATTAATGCGGAGGTCTGTGACTGATTTAAATATTAGGCATTGCAAGCAAAAATCTACCCCAGACCACCTTGAAAATGTAAATGAAATTGAAAACTATTTAGCATTGGTTATTGTTAATAGGGAATGTAGTGATACGTCGGAAAACCACGATATGGTTCCGCCGCTGAATAATGTAGGATTTAATTTCAATATGGCAACCACATGATTAAGTACTCTTGCCCGTTTGATCAACGTGTGTCTATCTTACTGGGCGCAAGGAATGCGTGGTGCTTGATGCTAGGGCCTCTCGGATGAGTTGTGTCACTTCTAGCCTACCACAGGGATCTATACTTGCGGCCTCTTCTTTTCCTGCTTTACACTTCAAACATGAGGTGTGTGGAGTTTTGTTCTAGTCAGGTGTATGCGGATGACACAACTTATGTTTAGGTTTTTGCCCTATTTGGCTGAGTTCGCTGTAAATCGGAACTTAAGTCCCTTATCGAAGATGTCTGAAAAACATAATTATTTTAAAACTAAAAATTTTAAACTTATTTTTGAACGCCAGTAAATGCTTTGTAATATACATAATAATAAGGCAAAAAATCTGTGATATTAGTGAGTTTATAAAAGTTAAAATTAATAACACAGTTTTGCCTATTAAGGATTTCGTTAAAACGCTAGGGGTTAACATTTGAACTCAGAATTATCCTTTTGCATGCACACCACTGTTGTAAATTGTTATATAGCAATCGTAAGTTGCTATCTACCAGCCTGAAAACTTTGCTCCCAGAGGCTCTTGTATTATCCTTTTTCAGTTATTGTAACCACGTATATGGACCTTTCTTAAACTTTATTAATAATGCCGATTTGTTTTTTGTCTTCGCAGGTTTGAACGTGTGTCTACGGAAATTGCCGAACTTGGATGGTTTAATATGGATAAACGAAGAAAAATGCACAATGTGACATTTGTCCATTGAATTATCGCTCCTTCTTACCTGAGAAACAAGCTAAAATTTAGAAATGAAGTTCATTGTCTAATTACAAGAAACAGTTTATGTATTCCTAAATGTAAGATTAATACTGCACAGAGGTACTTTTCATATCAGGCTACTCTTTTATATAATACCACTTCTATATTTATGAGATGTTAAAATGAAAGACTTTTTAAAAACAAATTAAAGAAAAATGCTTTCTCTTTTTTACTCATATATTATAGATAAAGTTTAGTTCAGATATTATTACATAACCCTGTATATTTAATTTATTAAGCACATTGCAGTTCTCACGAGGCCTCTTTACAATGTATGCTCAGAGATTTCTTAGTCGAAATCCCTTTCCACCCACCTAGAGCGTTTATTTGAATAGATACGGAAATGTAGTAAATACAAAAGTTGCTGGGTTTTTTTATGAAGATTTAGAATATTATATCACAAATGCGAAAATATTATTGGAAATGTCAAATTTTAACAGGTTGTCAGTTTTTTTAAATGAAACACCCTGTATATTAATTCATATTCTTGAAGATCTTTTTTTTCTAATTTTAAATATATATATATATATATATATATATATATATATATATATATATAATTTTAATATATTATGTCAATTAGTTTTGGATATATAAGCGTTTAAACATTAAAGAAATGGTAAGGTAATTTGCGCTAAAACATAGTGAGCCATGGTCAAGACAATTGTAATGAACGACGCCTTTTTGACGTTTGCCGGTCAGAAGTATCTATCTACGAGCATTTTTAATATCTAATGCGTTGGACGATGGGTTATTCGGAAGAAGAGAAACTCGACATGATAGAATTATTTTATTTACATGGTAAAAATGCATCGATAGCTCGTAACGAATATGATAGACGGTTTCCAGATAGCCAACACCGACTCGTAGCATAATATTAAACATCGTTAAACAATTGAATGAAAGAAAAACACTTAAGCGAAAAGTTAGAATAGTGGAAAGAAACAATACCATAAAAATCAATAATCTAAAGTAGGTAAATAATAATATTAGCTTAAAGAACTAAGTTTTGATTTTCTATATAGCCTGCTTGGTTTATAATGCATTTCTGAATATTTCTTCTAAATTTTCTGTGTATGAATGCGCAGATAAAATGAGGTGATTGGGTGTTTAAATCGTCGATTGTTTGGACTATATTTTGCTCTAAAGCTTGAATGGTTCTTGGCCTATTGTAGTATTTCTTGTTTTTCAGATAACCCCACAAAAATATGTCCAATGGAGAGAGATCGGGACTGTTTGCTGGCCATCTTAATGGTCCATGTCTTTGAATCCAAAATGGATACCTGTCATTTAAAAAATTGGTGACGGGCTGGACATTATGAGGAGGGGCACCATCTTGTTGCCACATAAAATTAAGATATGAATTAATCGGTAGTTGTTCTAAATGCCCCTCGATTTCGGTTTCTAATAACTCCTAATACATTTGTCCGGTTAAATTCTCATTTAAAAATATAGGTCCAATAACATGATTGTTAAGAAGGCCACACCAAACATGTAGGGATCTTCTTCACTGAATTTTGACCGCCTGAAGAGCTCGCGGGTTTATCTTTGACCAAAAATGCTTATTTTTCCGGTTAAACATGCCTCCAGTGGTAAATCTTGCCTCGTCAGTGAAAATTATGTTTGGCAGATTTAGTTGGTTCATCATAACACGTCTTTCTATTTCTTGGCAGAAGTGTAATCGTTCTATTTTATTTTGATCGGTTAATTCGTGATTAGGTAAAAACTTATATGGCTTATTTATAATGTTTTAGAACTGAGTGGATTTTATGCCATGATTTGTTAAAAAAAGTGGCTGCATCGGGAATTGAGCGCTCAGGATTTTCTAAAACAAGATAATAATAATAAATAAGATAAATAAATTGTTTTAATTCAAAAGTTTCAAAATTACCTTCAAAATGTAATAAAATATTTAAATCTTCTTCAGCGTTTCTATCCACTATTCTAACTTTTCGCTTAAGTGTTTTTCTTTCACTCAATTGTTTTGCGATGTTTAATATTGTCCTACAAGTCGGTATTCGTTACGAGCTATCGATGCATTTTTACTATGTAAATAAAATAATTCTATCATGTCGAGTTTCTCTTTTTCCGAATAACCCATTGTCCAACGTAGTAGATATTAAAAATGCTCGTAAATAATTACTTCTGACCGGTAAACGTCAAAAAGGCGTCGTTCATTGCAATTGTCTTGACCATGGCTCACTATGTTTTAGCGCAAATTACCTTACCATTTCTTTAATGTTTAAACGCTTATATATCCAAAACTAATTGACAGAATATATTAAAAGTATATATATTTGAAATTAGAAAAAAAAGATCTTCAAGAATATGATTTAATATACAGGATGCTTCATTAAAAAACACTGACAACCTGTCAAAATTTGACATTTTCAATAATATTTTCGCACTTATGATATAATATTCTAAATCTTCATAAAAAACCGAACAACTTCTGTATTTACGACATTTCCGTATCTATTCAAATAAACTCTCTAGTTGGGTGGAAAAATATACGTGAAAACCCTGTACAAGAGTTGACCGTAGCTTATGAAAAGCAGGTAGAGAATAAAGTAAAATAAAAAAGTGCTTATACCAAATTTTGCAAATCAATTTTTAGGAACTTTTTTCTGCGAAGGAAACCCGCATGCAACAACAACAACCATATATGATTAATATGTGGGCGGGGATAATTAGGAATTATTTGAACGGCTCTGTCGTTTTGGAATAGGAAAGGAAAAAAAATCCGTAAGAGAAGAAAGTGTATTTATCCACACAATTAAAAGAAAATTGTCATGGAAAATTTGTTTTTTATTATTTAATTATCAAGGTCCTATATTGTACAGGGTGAGTCAACGATTGCAAAAAGTAAATTTACGTCGAACAGGTAAAATTTTAAAATAAACTGTTTATGCTGTGGGATATAAATATAAGTCGTGCTCATTTTAAAAATATTTTAAATTATACGGGGTGCGTCAAAAATGTAGGGCAACTAAAAGTTTTATTTTTTTAAATGGGACACTCTATATTTGACTTGATTTTTAAATTCTACATAAAATTCTAACACATTTTTGTATAACGTGTTATATGGCTAAAATTGATACTTTCTTAAATATTTAGCTTAAAAAAAAATTAAATTTGATGCACATATATGATTAGCTATATAACGCCTAGTTGTGCCACTAAAAATAAAATGTTTTGCTTCTGCACAAAATAAGCATGGAATAAAAGACTGCTTTCGTAATATTGAATATATCACATACAGGGTGTCTAAATTTAAATGCCCGACTTTAACATTTTCAAACCAATTTATTTCAGTTTTTTAAATGGAACCCCTGTATATTTTTATTTAGTTTTGTTAAGAATAAAAAAATTTACATCTTTTATTAAACATAATATATACCTATCTTCAATAGTTTTCGAAATATTTTCAAATTTCCTTTTTTTGCGTAATTTAGAAAATCAACAACTTGATCAATCATAGTAGCCATGGGAAAAACAGTCTATAGCAACTGGCGACTAAATGTATAAAATATCAAAAACGTGTTGTTGTTAGTGCATTTTTGTCTTTTGTTTTCATATGGAATTACACCAAGAGTTGCACGATGAAGATTTTGAAAGGCGTGTTAACTTTTGCAACTTAATGATAAGGCGAATAGAAGCATATCCGGACTTTTTAGCGAATATTATGTTTTTCGATAAAGCTACATTTAGAAGCAATGGAACTGTAAACAGGCATAATATGCATTATTATGCAATAACAAATCCCCACTGGGTTCGAGAGGTACAACATCAAAATCACTGGTCATTAAATGATTGGTGTGGGATCATTGGAAACCATATTAGAGGTCCGTATTTTTTTAATGAACCATTTAATGAATAAAGATATTTAGATTTTTTGAACGTTGAGCTGCCTATTCTTCTCAGACCACTCAGCATAGAAGAAAAAAGAGACATGTGGCTGCAGCAAGACGGTGCACCTGCTCATTACCGTCGGGACATTCGTGAATTTTTGGACGCTAATTTTAATCAAAAATGGATTGGTCGTAGGGGTTTTATCGAATGACCACCCAGATCTTGCGATGTAACTCCATTAGATTTTTTTTGTGGGGTTATGTTAAAGATCGTGTTTACACCCAACCACCTACAGCAAGGGAGAACATGCCGGAACGAATCAGGGATGTATGCTCCACTATATCACCAGACATGCTAGTTAAAACTAGGCAAAATATTATTAAAAGGTTCAACATGTGTATTCGTGAAGGCGGACGCTTATTTGAGCATGTGTTAAAATATAACTATAAATATTTGATTAACTTTTAAAAGCGATTTTTTTAGTCTGATAAGTGTTTTTTTCTGTATAACTTTAAAAATGAGTACCTATTAATATAAATATTCCAAAAACATAATATTATCTAAAAAGTTTGAAATGGCCCTACTCGTCTTATCATTGGGTTACAAAACTTAACACGGATTTTAAAATCTTCAGCGTGTAACTCTTGGTTTAATGTAATATGAAACGGATGATATTTATATTTTCTTGTAGTTTTGCTTACTGTAGATTCTGATGTTAAAATCTTAAGGTTATTAGATCATTTTTTTTGTAGCAATTTTATTAACAAATTATTATATTATCTAAATTTGCATTGGAATAATTTCAGATAATAAACTATTGTATTCATATTAAATACTTTTGTTTTACTGACAGCTACTATGGCTACTTTGATCGAGATGGTAATTTTCTAAATTACGCAAAAAAGAGAATTTTAAAATATTTCGAAAACTATTGAAGACAGATATATAATATATGTAATAAAAGTTGTAAATTTTTTTATGCTTAAAAAGAATAAATAAAAATATACAGGGGGTTCCGTTTTAAAAAACTGAAATAAATTGGTTTAAATATGTTAAAGTTGGGCATTTAAATTTGGACACCCCGTATCTAATATCTTCAACATTACAAAAGCAGTCCCTTATTCCATGCCTATTTTGTGCAGAAGCAAAATATTTTATTTTTAGTGGCACAACTAGGCGTTATATTGCTAATCATAGATGTGCATCAAATTTATATTTTTTTTGTCTAAAGCCAAATATTTAAGAAAGTATCAATTTTAGCCATATAACATGTTATACAAAAAAATGTTAGAATTTTATGTAGAATTTAAAAAACAAGTCAAATATAGGGTGTCTCATTTAAAAAAATACAACTTTTAGTAGCCCTACTTTTTTGACGCACCCCGTATAATTCAAAATATTTTTAGAATGAGCGTAATTTACATATGTATCCCATAGCATAAACAGTTTGTTTCCAAATTGTACTTTTCGACGTAAATTTGCTTTTTTCATTCGTTGACTCACCCGGCACAATAAAGAATTCTGTTTTGTCACAAATTATTAATTTTCTATACAGCTGTAAAATACCGTTTTTTAAAGAGGCATGAATAAAGTATTTAAAACATCAGTTTTCAATTTTGTAAAATAACTCAGTTTTCAATTTTGTAAAATAATAATTAAATATTAAAACTTAACTAAAATATTCAAAATACGCCTTTGGGGTCCTGTATCTCCGTCAAGGGACACCTTAGTATTTTTTTATATGACACACTAAGGTTATTTTGACGTTCCTTATACACCGTCAAGAGTTATAACTTACCGGATAAGCTTTATATTAATTAGCGCTACTATGGTAATTTTCCAAACACAGATTTGTACAATTAATTTTCTTTGTCCTATCTCATAAAATATTTTTTCCTAAATCTGTGGGATGTATACTTATCGATATATGACCTATGCCGATCCTTAATACTTATTACAACAATCTGTACCAAGTTTCTGATTATATCTGTCATTTTAGAAAATTCTACTCCAGAAGAGTAAGCATCAAGTTTATTGCTTACCTGCCTCTGAATAATTAGGTATTTGATTAGGTAACTAGAAATATGGTAACATTTCTCACTGTGCTCCAGTTTCTGACAGCAGAGCAGAATTAAATCGTTATCTCTAAATATATCTGCCATATATTCGTAGGTGTGTGTAACCAATGCAACATAATTCATATCATTTTACATATTTTAATTATAATTATTACAAAATATTTAAACGTATATTATCCGCAAGGAAAATTATTACTTTGATAATTGTAATGATTGTGGCCGGGATAATTATATACCTGAGCCATATATATGACCGTAAAGGATATAGCAGATCGATTGATATTATATACTGTAAATAAAGTTCGATATTAAACAATTAATGCTGGAATGCAGAGTAGAAGGGAAATTAAGGTTTTTTTACAAACCTATGCCACCCCCATCTAATCAAAATTGCCGGTGATACACTGCACACATAGAGTTAGGGATATTCAAAATTTTATTTTAAACTCTCTCTTAAAGAAAGTAATTTCTTCGTCCTGGAAAATGTCATATACTGTAAATAGTGTCCGATATTATATAGTTAATGTCTCAATGTAAGGGTATAGTCCAACGCCCAGATCTTGGACTGTGTCGTCTGAAGGAGTCGGGCGGTAAAACCCCTAAAAACACATCGCTTTCTATTGTTGAAAGCACTTGTTATATTTGTCCCTTTATTCGACTCATCGGAACCTTTAATATTAGAAATTGGGAATTGTATGGCCTTGTTTTATTATTTTGCTGTCGGAGTTCTCGTTAGCCTAGTTGGTAGAGCAACAACCAAGTTAGATGGACGTTGAATCCCACTTAAGGGCAGACATTTTCCACTTTTCATTGCCTTTGATTTCAAAATGTACCAACTTTTTCACTGGTTTTGCTTTACATAATCGACAAAAACTCACCTTTTCTACTTGCTTTAAAAGCGAAATTGCCATTTTTTTTTGCAAACCTATGTCACCTCCATCTTTTCAAAATTGCACAAATAGAGTTAGAGATATTCAAGATTTTAGTTTTAAATCTCTTTTAAAAATAGCATATCCTTTGTACTGGCAAATGTCGTTGATTGATATTATATGTAGTAGAAGAGAAATTAACTTTTTTTCCCGACATATGTCTATATCTTTTGAAAATTGCCGGTGTTATACTGCTCAAATAAAATTAGGAATATTCAAAATTTTAGTTTAGAATCTCACTTAAAAAAGCAGATTCTTAGTTTTAATTGAACTATTAATGCCAGAATGCAGGAGTAGAAGGGCAAATACCGTTACTTTCCTTGCAAACTTATGACACCCCTATCTTTAAAACTGCCGATGTTACTCTGCACAAATACAGTTGGGGATATTAAAAATTTTTCTTCGCCTTGGAAAATATGGTTAACTGATATTATGTACTGTAAATAATATTGTTCAGTATTAAACAATTAATGCCGGAATGCAGATAAGAAGAAAAATTAAGGTCCTCTTTGCAAACTTATGCCACACCCATCTTTTGAAAATGGTTGGTGATACATTGTACAAATAGAGTTAGGAAAATTCAAGATTTTAGTTTCATATCTTTCTTAGCAAAGCAGAATTTTCGTTTTGTAAAATGTTATTTATTGACATATATACTAAAAATAATGTCCGATATTAAACAATTAATGCTTGAATGCAGGAGTAGAAGGGAAATTAACTTTTTTTTGTCACCTGTCACTCCGACCTTTCCAAAATTTTCGGTGCTACAGTGCACAAACAGAATTACGAATATTAAAAGTTTTGTTTCAAAATATCTCTTAAAAATATTATTCGTTAAAATTCAGTAGCTCTTTGGGATCTTCGCCAAACTGATGAGACCGAGCAAGGTCGAAAGATTCCAAGCTCCATCCAAGTGTTAGTCACCCAGGACCGGTTCTTGATTTATACCCAGTTTCAACTGGTCAAGTGCGAATCGCCTGGCTTTTGACAGAGTACAAATATTCTACAAATTTCATGTTTTCGCATTTGTGAAAACAGCAACGACCAATGTTGAAATTTTTTAGTCCAAACGACTATTAGTTCTCTATTTCTTGGTACTTGTTTCGACTTCTGTTCGTCGTCTTCAGTCAGGGAAGTTACCCTGAGACAAGTTATTTAGCAGATTTCAGCTTTTGAAGTATATTACAAAAGATTCAAAATTTAGAATCTGTAAAACTTTAGGAAATGTCAGACTGGGACAAACCCTTCATCCTTGACAAATTTGAAAAAAATGGTTCTTTCCTTTGAAGAATTATATCTTGAAATGCAAACTTAACATCATTTGTTAAAATTCACCAGCTCATTAGCTTCTTCGCCAAACTGATGAGAAAGGACTAACGCTTTCAAACCCCATCCAAAGGTTAGTCAGCAAGGACAAGTTCTTGATTTAGACCCAGTTTCAACTGGACAAGTGCGAATCGCCTCGCTTTTAACAGAGTGCAAAGATTTCACATTCGTTTTCAATTTCTTTGGTGCTTGTTGGAGAAGAGCTAGTGAATTTTAAAGAATTATGTTAAGTTTGAAGTTCAAGAAGTAGTTCTTCAAAGGAAAGATTAATGTTTGTTCAGATTTACAAATACTAAATTTCGAATCTTTTGAAGTTTCTTTATCTTGAAAAATGTCATCGATTGATATTATATATTGTAAATAATGTCCGATATTAAACAGTTAATACCGAAATGCAGGAGTAGAAGGCATAGAATAGAATTAGGGTTAGTCAAAATGAATTTGATTTAAAATCTCTTTAAAAAAGCAGTTTCTTCTGAAAAATGTTACTGGTTGATATTTTATACTGTTAATAATTTTCGATATTAAACAAATAATTTTGGAGTGCAGGAGTAGTAGGGAAATTAGCGTTGATTTTTTTTTCAAACCTATGTCACTACCATCTTTTAAAATCTACTACACTGCACAAATAGATTTAGGGATGTTTAAAACTAACTTAGTCCCAATTCTACGTTAAAAAGCAGTTTCTTCTCCTTGGTAAATATCTTCGATTGATATTATCTACTGTAAATAAAGTTTGATATTAAACCATTAATGTTGGAATGCAGAAGTAAAAGGGAAATTAGCCTTTTTTTTTTTTGCAAACCCATGCCTTCCCAGTCTTTTAAATCACCGGTTCTACACTGCGCAAATAAAGTTAGGAATATTCTAAATTCACTTAAAAAATTTCTCTTAAATTTTTTTTTCGTTTTGGTAAATATTATGGAATGATATACTGTTCAATATTAAACAATTTATACCGAAATGCAAGCATAGTCGTCGCTAGGAATTAAGTCAGGGAGAGACAACAAAATTATCAGATTTGGAGGCGGGAGGGCGAGTTACCAACACAAAAATTTCATATAATTTAAAGAAACAACTCTATCAAACTTTGAAACCATCACACTTTATTATGGGTTAAAATGTCATTTGTATATCTTTAATTTTACACATGATTTTAATCAATATAACATAAGGAAGGATTACCAGCCTCTCACACTGGGGGTCCCCCATGGCAGCATCTTGGCTGCTATACTATTCTCTGTTTTTGTTTCGGACTTGCACTTTGTTAACCTAGAGGGAGCAGCTCAACTGCATCAGTACGCCAATGAGATACAAATACATATGAACATCAACCTAACAAAAGTTAAAACGAATGAACTAGAGAGAATGGCCTGTGTTTGAATCTAACTAAGTCACTGGCCATGTGGTGGGGTGATGCTGCAGCTCATGGGGGAACTCTTGATGATGCCTCCTTAGAACTTATTATGTGTGTGATACTGTTCTGCCTTCAATGGAGAAGGCGAAAAATCTTGGGGTCTTCATGGATTCAGATCTAACTTTTGAAACCCTCGTGATGAAGAAAATCGGCCTCGTATTCTCTAAATTAGAATCATTATATAAGTTTAAGTAGTCATTCTCTAATGTAATGAAGTGGAATCTTGTAAATATATTCGTTTTAAGTCACTTAGATTATTGTTGTATAGTATACTCTACTTTTTAAGTAAACACCTCAAAAATACAATACAATTTCTTCAAAACTGTTGCCTAAGATTTGCATTTAACACCAATCGTAGGGACCATATAACAATTCTAACTCTATTTTGAAAATTAAATACAGATTCACCCTATTTACATGCAAGCTCTTATATAATATCATTCATACCAAGTGTCCTCCATACTTGTTTAGTTTACTTTCAAGAAGATCCGAATCTAGCTTACTAAACTTAAGGCACTTAAATCGTTTTGAAATACCAAAATACAGATCACACAAATTTGAGGGTTGCTTCCAATACATTGGCGCAAAATTTCTAAACAAATTTGTCTGCCATATTAGAAATGTTCTTCAATCCAAAGTTTTGGAAAACAACTTTTTATACTCTTGTTATCTTTTCAGAAAAGTAATTCGACAATTCTTTAGATCAACTGTAATAATAATTTCCCCTGAAAACATAAACCTAAACGATAATACTTGTTCCTTTTTATTTTTGTAGCCCGACTGAGATTTAATTAATATAAGGGATATACAATACACCCTTATTTTAATATGTGAGCAAATAAGACTTTTTAATCCAATATTAGACTTATCACAAGTTTTGTAATCCATATAACAATAGTTAATTGTACCTAGAAATAATGACGCTTATTAACTTAGTAGTATTTAGAATTACACATTAGAAGAAGGAAGTACCAGCTCAGCTGTAACATTTTCTTTTAAGAATATTTGTATATGACACTTTTAAATACATTTTATTTGAATTTGAATTTGAAAGTTTTTCCAACTTATATGGATGCAGAGAACTTTTACCGTTGGGAAAACCTACCACGATCCCAGGTATTCGTTGTCTTTATGGCAGAAGGAATTGAAAATATGTTGTGAACAGTTTTCGTTGCTGACAAAAAAAAACGATTTGTTCCATTTATTACCAGTCTCGATACTCAGTCTGACTATGAAAAAGGTTAAAGGGTTCGTATAAGTAACATTAGTATTCTAGATAGAGAACATTACTGTTAACAAAGTAACTAAAATGTTTTGTAATTTCAATAATTTATATAACATTTTTAGTAGAGAAGAAGAACATCCTGAGACAATTCTGAATCAGAATGTGACATTTTAAAAATTTTTACACCTACGATATAAGACATTTTTTTCCGGTCACTTCCGGTTTCACCTGAAATGACTCCAGTTTCGATTTTTCAAATGGAAAACTCAAACTTACTTAGCTTAAAACTTTAAAACCTTTCTTGAGAAAACGATTCCTTCGTCTTCGAAGTGATACAGAAATACAGTGATCTGGAAATTATGTATTTAATTCAAATAACATGTCTACTAAGTAATATTTTTTTGAGATTTGGACGAGTTTGAATCTAAGTTACATAATGCCAGAGGCTTTCATTAAAACATCGATTTATTTTTTCTCGATAATGAAGAGTACAAGGGATAATTTTCATAAATAAAATATTTAATTTTTGGAATCATCAATCATTGCTGAAACATATGTCACTGGTGAAAGTAGAAATAAAATAAAAAAATTGTCGTGTATTACCATATTAACGCATTCCAAATTTGGTTCTATGTTAAAAAGAAGATCTTATATTTCGACAAGGAGGGAGTTATCTGCGCCACTACCCTGCGAATAACTGAAAAGCTGGGTTTCACCGGAAATGACTCCAGTTTCGATTTTTTAAATGGAACACTCTGTTGTATATTTTTACATTTTTGGATTCCTGAGACAATTCTGAATCAGAATGTGACATTCACGCCTACTTCATTTCTTATAGACATTTTTAAAATTGCATCTGGGTGGCCATGACCAGACGCAAATTAATCTAAGAACCTGAAATAATGACGTGGTAGATTTTTTGTTTTGACAGTGACACTTACCTATTCTTTCTGAGTAGACATAAAATTTCCTTATTTTTCTTGATTTTCAGTATTATTTTTGTTTTCAAAAGTCAAAATAATGTATACTCAAAGTGAAAAAATCGATTTGTTATTAATATTAGGAGAATGTCATAAAATTTCAAGGAATGCTGCTGAATTGTATGCTCTGAGGTACCCCGACCGGCAACATCCAGTCCATCAGTATTTTCCATATCTCGAGAATCGTTTTAGGCATCAAGAAAGAAATCAAGTGGGGGAAGGCAGATTCATTATAAATGAAGAAATGGAGATTAACGTTCTTGTTATGGTTAAAGTTAATAAAACTGTTTCTTTAAGAAAAATTAATCACGAACTGGGTTTAAGTCATGAATCAGCTAAAAAAAATACTAAAGAAACACGGATATCGAGTTTTTAAGTATCAGTTACACCAACATTTGTATCCTGACGATAGCGATAGATGGGTATTGTTGTGTAATTGGTTGCACCAAAATTGTAGAATTGATCCAAATTTTATCAACTTTATCTTATTTTCTGACGAATCCAGATTTACTAATAATGGCATGTTTAACAAGGAAAAGACTTGTTACTGGGCTCAACAAAATCAACATGAAATAAGAGTATGAAATTTTTAAGAAAGGTTTTGTGTTAATGTCTGGGCTGGTGTCGTTGGTAACAAAATAATTGGGCCAATTTTATTTCAAGGCCAGTTACCAGGGGTTAGGTACTTAGGCTTTCTCCAAAATGAAATTGAGCAACATCTTAATGATCTGCCTTTAAAAGTTTTACGCCGAATTTACTTCCAGCAAGATTGACCACCGCCTCACAATATCAGAGAAGTTCTTTATTATTTAATTGAACATTTTAATAATAAAGTTATTGCAACCAATGGCCCAATACGGTGCCCGTTCACCGCATCTCACTGTTCTCGTGTACTTTATTTGGGGATATAAAGAAAGAGTCTATATAACAGTCCCAGTCACTCTTGAAATCATAGAAGAAAGAATTGTACGTGTATTTAGAAGTATTACGCCTCAAATGCTGCACAACGTGTTAAGAGAAGCAATTGAACGATCGGAAATGAATCGTGAAGGAGGAGTGCACTTTGAACAAATACAGTGAACTCGAATATTGTGCTTTTACATTTTATTTTAGCGTTATTGATGTTAGTTGAAGTTATATTTTTGTTTAATACTTTGAACTATTTGTTAGCCAAAGATACAAATTTGCACGCCTAAATTTGTTGACGATATCTGAAGAGGGGCAGCAGAAAACTGTATAAAAATGCTTTTCAGAGCGTTAGGCGCATAGGCGTGCATTCTTTTCATCAACAGAGATAGGCTGGTCAGATTTTACGTGACATGACGCATAGATAGATCCAACGTAAGTAATCTTGATCAACCAACTGTCACAATTAAAAATCCTACTTAATATCCAGCATGGATATCAATGGCACACTTGATAAAAGTAAATAATTGATTATCGAGTGTTTTTCTTAGTAATATTTAATTTTTGAGCTTATTTTTAATCCAATTGCAAAAAAGTTAGTACCGCTTAGTGCTTGTCTAAAAAGGGTCGCCACGAAAAAAAAAATAGTTAGACACAAAAATTAGATTTTATCAACTTCTCTTGTTCCTAGTTATCAGACTAATCACTAAAATTTAGCGATTGTATTATTCTGCCATCATTTCAGGTCCTTAGATTAATTTGCGTCCGGTCATGGTTACCTAGATGCAATTTTAAAAATCAAGTAGGCGTAAAAAGTTTTTAAAATGCCACATTCTGATTCAGAATTGCGTCAGGAATCCAAAAATGTAAAAATATACAGATATGTTATGTTGTTCCATTTAAAAAATCGAAACTGGAGTTCCGGTGAAAAAATTATCTTTAATTAGAAGGATCTTAAAAATATTAAGCTCTTATTCATACCCATTTTGTGTATTGTGTATGATATTGTTTCAGGGGGTCAGAGATGCCGTATTTTTTTTGCTAATAATTTAATAATATACTAAATAAACCTCATACGAAGGAACTTAAAAATTATCAAAAATGAACAAGTGACCGCTACTGGCGAAATAAAAAAATCGCTTTTTTTTAAATATGTAGGTTTACAACATACATTTTCAATAATTTAATTTGTCAAAAATGTAATAAATCTTAAAGTGCCAATAATTTATTAGCTTACCCTACCTTTTTTTTCTGAAAGGTCGAGTAGCTGGAATCACAAAGATGCAATAAAATCTTCAGCGGTGTCCGGTACTATCCATCATGGTTTTGAAAAGCTCGCGAGCGGCTGATTCGCGCATTCAGATAAATAAACAACTCAAATAGTCATGGCATTATATGCGTTGTTTGCATACCTTCGTGCTTTGAAATATGGGGTTATGCGGAGATTTTGCTTGATATTATAATTATAACGTATAGTAGTGAAACTGTTGGGCCTTTTAAGTTAAGTCATCTTACATGCGCAATTCAAAATAACTATTGCTTCTGAAAATGTGATATAAGTAATTCACAAATTTTTTAAACTTCTCGGAAATAAATCTTGTAAGTTGGTTTTGAGCTAATTAAGTTTCTTCGGTGATATTTCATACATAGACATGGACTTAAATTGCTTTTTTATATTCCACTGAATTTTGAAACGAACTTGAATCGTTCTTCGATAGTTCGACCTATTCATGTAGTAAAGTAATAAAACTGTATGTTAAACTCACTTTTGCCATCGATGCGGTCGGCTTACCGTGTAATCTTCAAACACATTCTCCCACAAGTTCATACTAACCAACAATAAAATCTATAAAAAAGTAGTCAAAACTTATTTTTATTTTTATTCGAATTAATATTCGCTTCCTCATTTGCCTTTGTGTTTTCTGTTGTATTTCTTTTGGCATTTCCTTTAGATACTTCTTAAGCTCTTCTTTCACCATCTTCTCCACTTTCACCTTTACCTTCTCCTTGTTCTACCCTCTTTCTTTCGTTTCTTCTTATTCTTCGTCTCTTATTGACCTTTTTTCCCCTACTTTTTTTCTTTCTCCTTGTGTTTTTTTCCTTTCTCCCAGTTTTCTTCTTGTGGTTTCTCCTTTTTCCCCTGTTTCTTTTGTCCTTTTCTTATTCTTTCTCCTTGTCATTCTCCGAGACCTTGAACTTCTATTTCTTTTTCTTCTACTTCTTATCTTTTTATCTAATTTTGCTTCTTCTTTCCTCTTCTTACTTGTTTTTCTTCCATTTTTCACCTTCTTCTTTGTAAAGAACCTGTTCCAGAGAAAATTGCGGACCTTTATTTATACATACGTACATTAATATACGTAGAAAACAGAACCTTCTTTTTTAAGTCAGTTAATAACATTACATAAATTTGAGGCAGAAAATAAAATAAAAATATTTAAAATACTGTTTTCAGTTAAATAAACAATTCAAATGTTCATGGAATTATATGCGTGTTTTGCACATCTTCCTGCTTTGAATTATAGGGTCATGCAAAGATTTTGCTTGATATTATAATTATAACGCCTAGTAATAAAACTGTTGTCTTTTCAGTTAGCTGTTGGACCTTTTAAGTTGTAAGATATGTGTCTTTGGTGATATTTTATACATCGACACGGGCTTAAATCGCTCTTTTATAAACCGTTATTTTTTTTAATTTTAAAAGGAACTTGAATCGTTCTTCGATAGTTCGACCTATGTCATGTAGTAAAGCAATAAAACTGTATGTTAAACTCACTTTTGCCCCCGATATGATCGGCTTACCATATATTCTTCAAATGTATTTTTCTATATCTAACCAACAATAATACCGATAAAAAAGTAGCCAAATAGCTTATTTTTATTCGAATTAATATTCGGTTTCTCATTTGCCAATGTGTTTTCTTTTGACATTTTCCTTTAGATACTTCTTCACCTTTTCCTTCGCCTTCTCCTCTACTTTCACCTTTACCCTGTCCTTGTTTAACCCTCTTTCTTTCGTTTCTTCTTATTTTTCCTTTCTTTTCAACTTTTTCTTTTCCCCTTTCTTTTTTATTTCTCCTTTTGTTTTTCCCTTCTTCTCCGTTTTCTCCTTATGTTTTCTATTTGCTCTCCGTTTCTCTTGTCCGTCTCTTATTCCTTCTCCTTGTCATTCTCCGTGTCCTTGAAAGTTTTTTCTTTTTCTTCTACTTTCTCTTTTATTCCTAATTTTACTTCTTTTTTTCTCTTCTTCCTAGTTTTCTTTGCACTTCTTTCGTCTTATTTTTTGTAAAAAACCTGTTCAACTCAATTCAGTAGTTCCAGAGAAAATCGCGGATACACATTCATACATACGTATATTAATACACGTAGAAAACAGCCTTCTTTTTTAAGTCAGGTAATAACGCTACCTCAATTTGAGGCAGAAAATAAAATAAAAATATTTAAAATACTGTACGGTAAATACGGTTAAATAAACAATTGAAAAGTTTATGGAATTAAATACTTGCTTTGCAGACTTTCTTGCTTTGAAATATAACGTTAATTATAACGTCTAGTAGTGAAACTGTTGTCTTTTCGGTTTGCTGTTGGGCCTTTTAAGTTGTAAATATAAATATAATCTTGTCTATGTCATCTTGCGCAATTTAAAATAAATATTGCTTTTAAAAATGGGATATAAGTAATTCACAAAGTTTTTTAAACTTTGTGTCTGTCTCTCGGAAAGAAAGTTGGTTTTGAGCTATTTAAGTTTCTTTGGGGATATTTCATACATCGACATGGACTTAAATCGCTTTTTTTATATACCTCTGAATTTTGAAACGAACTTGAATCGTTCTTCGATAGTTCGACCTTTTTCATGTAGCAAAGCAATAAAACGGTATGTCAAACTCAGTTTTGCCCCCGATACAATCTGTTTACCGTAAAATCTTCAAATGTATTATCCCACAAGTTCATACTAACCAACAATAATACTAATAAAAAAGTAGCCAAAAAATTTATTTTTATTCGAATTAATATTCGCTTTCTTTTTTGCCTTTGTGTCTTCTTTCGTATTTCTTTTAGTATTTTCCTTTAGATACTTCTTCGGTTTTTCTTTCACCTTCTCCTCCATTTTCACCTTTACCTTCTCCTTCTTCTACCCTCTTTCTTTCGTTTCTTCTTATTTTTCGTCTTTTTCTATCTTTGTCCTTTCCTTCTTCTTTTTTTCTTTCTCCTTGTGTTTTTTTCTCTCTCCCAGTTTTCTTCTTATGTTTTGTCCTAGCTCCCTGTTTCTCTTGTCCGCCTCTTATTCCTTCTCCTTGTCAATCTCCGTGTTCTTGAGCTTCCTTTTCTTTTTCTTCTACTTTTTCTTTTTTTTCCTAATTTTACTTCTTTTTGTTCCTCTTCTTCCTTGTTCTCCTTGCAACCTCGGAAAGAAATCTTATAAGTTGGTTTTGAGCTACTTAAGTTTCTTTGGTGATATATCATACATCGACATGGACGTAAATGGCTTTTTTATACTTGAATCGTTCCTCGATAGTTCGATCTATGTCATATAGTAAAGCAATAAAACTGTATGTTAAACTCAGTTTTGCCCCCGATGCGATCGGTTTACCGTGTAATTTTCAAATGTATTCTCCCACAAGTTCATACTAATCAACAATAATACTAATACAAAAGTAGCCAAAAAACTTTTTTTATTCGAATTAATTTTCGTTTTCTCATTTACCTTTGTATTTTTATTCGTATTTCTTTTGGCATTTTCTCATAATTCTTTAGCTTTTCTTTCACCTTCTCCTCCACTTTCACCTTTAACCTTCTACTTCTTCTACCCTCTTTCTTTCGTTTTTTATTATTTTTCGTCTCTTTTTCATCTTGTTCTTTTCCGCCTTTCTTTTCTCCTTGTGTTTTCCTTTTCTCCCAGTTTTCTCCTTATGTTTTCTCCTAGCTCCCTCTTTCTCTTGTCCGTCTCTTATTCCTTCTTCTTGTCATTCTCCGTGTCCCTGAACTCTTTTTCTTTTTTTTCTACTATTTTTAATTTTACTTCTTTTTTCCTCTTCTGTCTTGTTTTCCTTGCATTTTTTCGTCTTCTTTTTTGTAAAAAACCTTTTCAACTCAGTTCAAGGGAAAATCGCGGACATACATTCATACACACATACATTAATATACGTAGAAAACAGAGCCTTCTTTTTTAAGTCATTTAATAACATTACATCAATTTAAGGCAGAAAATAAAATACAAATATTTAAAATACTGCTTTCGGCTAAATAAGCAGTTCAAATGTTCATGGAATTATATGCTTTGCAAATTTTCCTGCTTTGAAATATGGGGTCATGCAAAGATTTTGGTTGATATTATAATTATAACATCTAGTAGTGAAACTGTCGTCTGATTAATTATCTGTTGGGCGTTTATGTTGTAAATATAAATATAATCTTTTCCATGTCATTCTAAATTCGTTAATTAAAAAATCTGCTGCTTTTAAAAAAAGTCATACGGGCATTTTATAAGATCTTATTTAATTTTGCTACGTGGCTGTCTGTCTGGGTCAAATTTTTGTAAGTCAATTTTGAGCTTTAAGACATGTATAGTATTTTCGACGACAATACAATATTTTAACGTCAAAAAAAGCTCAAAACCGACATGAAAAATTCCGTAAAATATCGATATATAAATGCTTAAATTCCATGCTGGCTCCGCCATCTATGAGCTGGTAGTTTTAAATTAAATGCAATTTTTAAAAATTTATGAAAATATTGGCAATTATTTGCTCCTATTCAATTTGGTATTAGTTATTTATCTACTTACTTACTACTACTTCTACAAAAGTATTTATGAAAATCGATTTTTAGTTCCCTCGTAAAAGGAAAGATTCAGTCGATCTGTCGGTCTGTCTGTCGGACTGTTTGCGGTATAGGCAAAAAACTACTTCTCCGATTGACTTCAAATTTCGGTCAAAAATTAAGGGCCATAGGGTGATGACGTGGTAACATTTTGGTAACAATCCAGTATGACAAAACAAAAATCAACATTTTGGAAAGAACAAAATGGAGGCTTAATAAAATATTTAAAAATTCAGCCTGAAAAAACTAGTGAACTGATCTCAAATTCTGCGCTATAGCTAATTGTTGTATAGAGATGAACTAGTAAAACTGTAGTACTAATTCAAGATGGCGGCCAAATAAAACTTTTGTAATGTGAAAAAGTTCACGTTTTAGCGTCCCTATATGCCAAAAAATACGTTTTATCAATTCCGTCAGTCCGTTTGTGGGTTTGTCTGTCTCTCTGTCAGTTTACGGCATAGCTTAAAAACTACTCATCAGATTGACCTCAAATTTTAGTCAAAAACTAAGGGTCATATGGGAATGATCTGATATTTTGGTAAAAATCCAATGTGCCGGAACAAGATGGCGGCCTATTAAAAGGTTAAAAAAATATTACTAAAAAACTAATTATCCAATTTACTACAAATTTTGAACAAAACAAGTGTTTCATAAGAATGAACTGCTAACATGTTGGTATGAATATTATTATGAGTGGAAAAACTGCTTATTAGATTAATTTCAAATTTTGTGCAAGCATAAAGTGTGATATAGAGATAAACTGGTAAAGTTGTGTTACGAATTCAAGATAGCGGAACAGAATGGCGGCCAAATAAAATGTTTAAAAAATCAACAAATAAGTCTTCTTATTCAATTGACTTTAAATTTTGGAGAAAAATTAAAAATGATATAAGGACAAACTGGTACGCATTCAACATGACGTAACAAAATCGCTGTATGTGTCAATGTAAAAACTACTTATTGAATTTATGTTAAATTAAGTCCAAAAATCAAATGGGTTATAGGTAGAAACTGGTAAAATATTGGTAGAAATCCAATATGATGGAACAAAATGGCGCCCAGCATAAATATTTGAAAAGATAGTGTATATGTGTTAGTAAACGGCTATGTACTGAACTAAATTTGTTCACTCTTCACTATTCTTAATAAAAGGAAATATTCATAACGAGAGAATTTTTGGGTGAAGGAAATATACCGATTTTGGTTTTTTGGAGTTTTTTTGAAATTTTGGACAAAAATCAAATGTCATATGGGGATAAAATGGTTACATTTTAAAATCCAATATGGCGGAACAAAATGGCGACCTCACAAAAATATCTATTTTCTTAATGGCTTTTATATTTTGAAAACAATTGAACAATAACTGATTTGCTACATAAAATATGTTTAATAATTGAGAAGGGTCAAAAATTTATAAAAAGGAAATAGTGCATTCGATTTAAAAAACAATTAAAATTTGTTGAAAAGTGTTTCTAGTAATAAATAATAATGGGTAAAATGGCTCTATCCAGAACTTCCCTCGTAATTAATCCCTCCATATAATAAGGGAAAAATTCAATTTCAAATTTGTATGAACATCTTTAATTTGGGCTTTTTAAATTCCGCAATGTAAACTTTTTTTCAAACATCTTAAGTACTATGTAGTGTAGTTAAGTTTAGGCTCTTGAGTTTTTAGTCAATCTAATTTACTATATCCACTTTACAAAAAGATTTAGCCGAAAAATGCATTTTCATGCCCACCTAACATTAACTAATTCTTGCTTCTAAAATTATCATAGGTAGATAATTACGCAAAACTGACTAAATATGGAAAAACTGTTAATCAGGTTTTATGCCTTTGGCGTCTATTCGATCACTTTGATCGATGCCAGTACTGTTGGGCTTTGCATAGCAAAGCATCAGTCATAGCAGGGGGCGTAGTCCTATAATTGTTTTTACACATGCACCAGGTCTTATCTATATCATCTATGCTACTTCCGTCACGAAATATCGTTTGGCGTCGTACATCGCGGGGTAACTTGTAGGAATTACTCGATACTCTTTCGCGTACGTTGGATTATTGCCTTGCAGGATTAATTAGCGATTTAAGCGAAGCGTTTTATATCGATTTATAACGGATGTCAACAAGATACAATTTTGGGTGGGTATTTTATTATTTATATCGTGATCGTTCTCATAAGGAAATTTAAGAATTTATCCATAGCCACAAAGATACTTAATTGTTTAACTATGTTGGATCAAATTTGAAGTCTTAGTCTCAATTATAAAATATTTTATTTAAACGGCTGCATGTTTCACTCTTTCGAGCATCATCTACTTAACAACAACAATAACAGAAAAAGAAAATAAAATTTTAAAATTTTAAGGTAAACAAAAATACAGCTGTCACATGAATGAAACGAACAAGACACGCACATTTAATATAATAAAAAGAAGATGGAAATGACATATAGTACAGCTGTTTGACATTAATAAATGAATGATCATTTCAGGTTATTAAAATTTAAAAGGGGCTCAAACGTAAACACATCATTAACCCAGGTGAGGACTGGACTCTTCTTAGCCCTAATGATTTCCAACTTTACTAATAAATCCAGTTTATTACTCTTATTGCACCCATGAAATAATTACATGCTATCAGATGCATCACAAAGATGTCGAAAAGCAAGTAAATAGTTAGCAAAAGCCGTCTTGGTTCTGGAACCATCATATTTTATGCCCCTGAACCCTAGTTGACGATCCGTTGGATCAACATAAACTGATTCATATTGATAACAGCGTAATCAATACATCTCTGATTTTGAAACTAAATTTAATAGAACTTTGTTCTTTACAAGACTATTTCTCAAGACACATTGGAGGCCAGATATTAACAAAAAATGTCATTGAACGGTAATTGCTGATTTATTTCAAGTTTTTGAATATATTATATTGTAAGACAATTTGTATTTCTTCATTTAAAATAAATTTTGTTTTTTTTACTTATTGTGAAATTATTCATAATAACAAGTTGTTTTATTATATATAATTTGTTCTTAAAAGCATCATGGTTTAAAGGTGAGTTAAATCTTACAAAATCTAGAATTCAATGCATATTTATGGGAATAAAGGATATTAGAATGAAACTGAAATAAATTATCAAATGAGATATATATATATATATATATATATATATATATATATATATATATATATTTCAAATTTAATACCTTCGTATATACATTCATATTTTTGTTTGTTTTTAGTTAGGTAAAGTTTATAAGATGTTCTTTTTATCCCAAGCAATTGTATTTTTTTTTTCTCTATGCGACACTACCTCTATGCTATATTATATGAAGAAATAGACGGTTTTTCGAATGTTGAACTTGCTGTAAGATAAAGGTTGTGAATGTGAGACTTTAAGAACTCCGAGCAGCGGATTTTTGGAAGTAGAAACATGTAGGATAGATTAAGTTTTAGTATAAGAGTTTTTATCAAATCTCAAAAGTCAATTAAAAAATAAAAAAGGTAAATGTAAGTAAAAATGAACTTTCAATTCAAGTTTTCAACCCCTATCAGAGTTGTCACCTCCAATCCATCAATCCTTTATTTCTTTATTTACCTTGGATAGTATGGCGGGATGTGCAAACTAACGAGTAAAACATACGAACATGTAGAGGAAACACGATAGAAATTCTTTAAAGTTCAGCTTTTTCAAACTTCGTTTATTCTTATATAATACTATCTGCCATTTACTGAGTGTAGGTTATGTGCAGTTCTAATTTTTTTCTCGCACCCACAATTAATCAAAACGTTTGGGCTGATACGTAACTATTATTGTAATTTTGGAAACCTTGTTAATGTAATATTTGGTTGTCCTAAGGGCATTGATTTCTCATCCACAGTAATTATTATCAAACCGTCACCGGTTTGATAATAATTACGTTTGAAATAACTTGTATTTCTTTATATATCTTTATACATCGTGGAAACTCTGGCAGAGAGAACTGAGCTTAATGAGTGCAATAGACGTAGAATATATCTCAAACACTCCGAAAACGAAATTTTCAATATCTAGTTTTTCAAATTTGATTCCGTCTTATAACATTTTTCTGCACATCCTGTTTTGAATGTCTAAATTTCCGATCTTGTGTGTAAAAGTCAACACTTCAAAAAGAGTTAATTTTATGAACCATCTTTATTTTGACATCTTGAATTTATATATTTTACTGATAATACTAAACTGAGCTTTAAGTGAAGTCCAAGTCCAATTTTTTTGTACAAAATTAAAATGCGTGTTAATTTAAACAAAATTTAGAAATTCTGAAACTTTTATTCTTTTGTGCCTTGAAAATTGCTCCCAGAACGCCTGACCTTGTACGTAGTGTATGCTGTAGGGTGTAGAAGAAAGTGATGTTAACACCAAAATGGATACATATTTAAGAACAACCATTCTAAAGAGTATTAGTAGAGTAGTGATAATAAATTATAAAAATTTGCAATATTGAATGAGAAAAGTTCAAAAATTGCGGTTCGATCATTCATTCAAATCTAGTATTAATATTATATACATGAGGTCGGAAAATAATACGTCAATGTAAATATGAAGCGTATTTTAAACTTATTATCCTAAAAAAAAACAAACCTAATGAAATTCTCTTCTCACGGTCATGTGTAACCAATCTGAAACTTTCAGTGTGTCTGAAATATGTTCATATTTTCCCACTCGGTAAACTAATCTTAAACAAGAATTTTGCACAAGTTAAATTCTTCGTTTATCCGCAACACATCTCTATGATTAAATAAAGGAAGTATTAGAAAGTCACAAAGTAGATTTTTAACGAGTAGCGTTTGTGATATATTTTTAATAAACAGCTGCGCGGAAAAATCAATTTTACGCACCGATATCCATACTGAAAATTGTTTTTTCCGCACGTAATATTCCAAAATTAATTTATTATTTAATTATGTATTAATTATGCGTCTCTGATAAATAAATAGCAGGCTTAATACATTTCCTTTTGGTTAGCTACTAGGTTTCCAGGTTACTAAGGATGCTTAAAGTCAATTCTTAGAAATCAGCAAACTGACATTTTCACTTATTTATTTGTCATTAATTGCTTTTATATGTGCGTATTTTCCGTAATTTTGCATTATTACAACGAATTTAAGTGAATTTGACAATTTGGGCATGCAAGACGGGATTTCAGAATATATTATGAACGCAGCAAAAGAAGTAGATTGGGATTTGCTTCCAGAAAAATCTAGAGTCAGATACATTCAGGTATCTTTCCAGTTTACTTTCAAAAAATTTCAAAGAATTTTCAAACTTCTACGATGTGGTCCAAGTACTCAAAGATAAAATCTATGCTAAAAACTAAGAAAAACGTTGATATTATGGTAGGTTTTAGACCAAAAAAGTCTAAAATTTTAAACCACGAATATGTTGAAAAAATTTTAAGCATTGCGTCTGACGATACTTATTTACTAATCAAAGTCGCAGGCGTCAAGAATTAACTCATCTGTTGTGTGAAAACGTAGTCGAACAAAAAGATTTGTTTCTGGAGAAAATACTAGATAGCAAGACTCACCAGAGTAGAAACTTTGTTATACCTGAAGAAAAAAAGCTTAATTTAATCAAGAAGACCATGTCTCTGCGTCCCAAAAATTAAACCGAATTAAAGATTTTTTTGTCAAATTTTTGTAAATGTACAGGGTGTTCCAGCGAGGACTGAACAGGGACCTATTTTCGACCTTCCTTGTGTTTTGGAAAAATTCAAAATAGCCAATCGATGTATTTTTTCTTGTAGAATCCAAAAATGTCATCGAAAAAATATTTGAACCAGAAACAAAAGAGTTACGCTATGCATCAGGTGTTTTTTAAATGGAATGTATTGTTTTTTATACGATTTTTGGAAAGAGTGATTTTTTTTATGTCCGTTCTGATTAAAAGATTTGATTTTGCGATAGCTGTTTATATTACATTTTAATGTTTTACAAACTAAAATTTTAGCTTGACCTGTTTAAAATATACGATAGGTTGGTATAGGTGATCAAGGTAAAATGACGTTTGAATGCTTTGTCAATAAAAATTGACATTATTTTAGTTATTGTCGAAGTCTTCACCTAAAAAATATATATTTGACTCTGATCGAAATGAAATACTCTTTGGACGAGAGACTACAGATTGTTATGCTATTTTACAAGTGCCAAGAAAATGCAAGAGAAGCAAGAAGAAGATTTATTGCAAATTTTCATAGAAACATATCCATCAATACAATTCTAAGGATAAAAAACCTATTTGAGGAAAATAAAACTTTACATGATAGAAAAAGAAATTCAATAAAAAATAATTATTAAATAATAAAATAAAACTACTAATAACATAAGTTTTCAATGTGACCGTCGTTTTTCTCGAAACAACATCGATAAGGGGAGCCTTTCTAAACTTGCTGTTACAATATGATTTTCCTGGTTAAGGCGGTATATTTCATCGACAATTTTTCCCATGATCTCTTGAATATTTTCGTTTCGTTGTCTGTATACGACGTTCTTCAAATGGCCCCAAAGAAATGTATCCAAAACTGAGAGGTCGGGGCTATTGGGCGGCCAAGCATATGTTCCACTTCGCCCTATCCATTCGTTATGGCGCCGATTTAAAAATTGAACCACATCATGCACGGCATGAGGAGGCGCCCCATCATGTTGCCAAATTAAATTCTGATATTCTGCCAATGGAAAGTCTTCCAAAAAATTTTCAATTTCGTTTTCTAAAAATTCATAATATCTGTGCCCATTTAAAGTCCCGTTAAAAAATATTAGTCCCAAAATTTTATTGTTTTTTATCCCACACCAAACATGAATAGAATTCCTCCCTTGAAATTTAATAGTCTGGAACTTTTTTGGATTTTCAACGGCCCAGTGGTGACTATTATGTCTGTTGAATACTCCCGAAGTTGTGAAAGTAGCTTCGTCGGTCCACACAATATTTTTGAATAAATCAGGGTCTTCGTTTTCTTGCTGAATTACCATTTGAGAAACAAATTGGAAGCGAAGTTCTTTTTGTGCCGGTGTTAGGTGCTGAAGTGGAAGAATACGAAAAGGCCTAAATTTATGAATTTTCAGAGTCCTGTGAACAGTCCCTTGGGTAATCTTCTGCGCCTTACACCGCCACCGTACTGAACTTCCCGAACTGCATCCGAAATAGATTTGGTTGGATTAACTTGAAAATAATTTATAATGGCCTGGTCTCGATTTCTTCTTCTTTGTATATTTCTTTTTCTATCATGTAAAGTTTTATTTTCCTCAAATAGGTTTTTTATCCTTAGAATTGTATTGATGGATATATTTCTATGAAAATTTGCAATAAATCTTCTTCTTGCTTCTCTTGCATTTTCTTGGCACTTGTAAAATAGCATAACAATCTGTAGTCTCTCGTCCAAAGAGTATTTCATTTCGATCAGAGTCAAATATATGTTTTTTAGGTGAAGACTTCGACAATAATTAAATAATGTCAATTTTTATTGACAAAGCATTCAAACGTCATTTTACCTTGGATCACCTATACCAACCTATCGTATATTTTAAACAGGTGAAGCTAAAATTTTAATTTGTAAAACATTAAAATGTAATATAAACAGCTATCGCAAAATCAAATCTTTTAATCAGAACGGACATAAAAAAAATCACTCTTTCCAAAAATCGTATAAAAAACGATACATTCCATTTAAAAAACACCTGATGCATAGCGTAACTCTTTTGTTTCTGGTTCAAATATTTTTTCGATGACATTTTTGGATTCTACAAGAAAAAATACATCGATTGGCTATTTTGAATTTTTCCAAAATACAAGGAAGGTCGAAAATAGGTCCCTGTTCAGTCCTCGCTGGAACACCCTGTACTACTCAAACTGTTGGCATTAATAAGTTTGGTAAGATGCCATCGGACGTGGCTGCTTTTTTGAGACTTTGAAATCCAGAGACTTTTACTGGGCACTGTTATAGACGCTCTTCGGCTACTATGTTGGCCGACGCTGGAGTGGATATTACTAATTTGAAATGTCTCGGGGGATGGCAATCGACAAAAGTTGCGGAATCATATGTGGACGAATCCATGGAGAACAAAAACGCATCGCTAACCAAATTATATGTTCTACAGGAGAAAATTCCAAGGAAAATACGCCTCCGCCCTTGCCTTCGACAGTTTCGCGTATGAAATTGATAGTATTGCTGACAACAATAGGCCAGGGAATCAGCACCAGTATGCCAAGTTAGGAAGAAAAAGTGTCAACATTATTGCCAGCACCAAAAAGGCTAACCATCAAAATGTTCCCAGTTTGGTTAATAATGCCTATAATTGTCAATTTTCGGTTGTCTACCATGTTAATTACGACAAAGAATAATTTTAACAGTTTTCTATAGCTGTATATAGTTACCACATTTTTCCAAATAATTAGTTACTTTTAAATATATAAAAGTTTATTTGTTATAGTTTAATAAAAACTATTCATTCACTACGAAATATGTACTTATTCCCGCACGTCTGTAGACAAACTATTGTACCAAACATGCTTTTTTCGCACTTGGCGCGTCGTTCGGTGAACGCACTTGTTAGGTAAATAGATATTGTATACAATTAGAAACGTGTATACTAAACCTTGCATATTTGTCAATCATGACACCCAAATTCCGAGTAGTTTTAACAACAGGAAAGGGTTCATTGGCTACTTCAAGCCTAATTAAATGTTTTATTTTATCTACATTTGCTGAACTCACGAAAATCATAAAAGAACATTTCTTAGGATTAACTACAATCCATCGACTCAAAGGGTATATACACCAACGTATCGTCCTCGTAGAACTGAGTGGAACTAGGGATGGCAACAATATATCGATATATCGAATATATTTCTTAATATATATATATAGATATATATATATATATATATATATATATATATATATATATATATATATATATATATATATATATATATATATATATATATATATATATATATATATATATATATATATTTTGTTGCGATATATCGGCTATCATATCGATATATTAAGAAATATTTCGCATCGAAAAGAAATTGAATAAATGACATGAATGGTGACATTATTGACACTTTGACATGGAATCATTTCACAGAAAAGTAATCCGTGGGAAATTTGTAGAAAAATATAAAAAAACTAGTGGAAATCAGTCAAAATTTCAAAACAATTAAATTTTGATGTTTAAAGCCGAATTTTCCGAAATTTCTAGAAACTTTTTGGACATTTAAATATATTTTTAAGTTAAAAGTGAAAATAAAAACCTAACCCTAAAATTTGCTTAAAATAAATCCCATTTTGCAGCCACCACATCGGTCATATAGCCCAGCCAGCAATATAAGTATAATTATATAAAATGTTCTAAAAGGAGAAAATAATATACGTCTATTACTTTACTAAGTTTTTACTAAAAACATAATAATCGATTACTATACTGTATAGAACAATATACTTTATAGTTTTTATAACTTAAAATCCCGTTTGACATCAAAAAGTGTAAATTTATTGCAAATCTTGCTCTTTGCTATGTCCTAGTAAAACCATAGGGAAACAAAGATTTTTATTTTGTCTGGTCAAAACTCTGAACTGAACCCCGCAAATGGCACAAGTAATGTTGTGGCAGCGACATTTGCGTATTAAGCACTGGATCACAAATATATTTAATATATCTATAATTTCTTGCGATATATCGCATATATCAAATCAAATGACATGTTTTTAATTGTTATGAAAGCGGATACTTTGTTGTGAATCCTTCCGCAAAGTATATAACTACAGTTTTAGTCCGATGTAATGTAAAATAGCTATCACTAGTTCGTGATTTATGGTGGCGAAGGCTTTGGAAAAGTCCAGCAGTGCTAGTGAAATTATTTTTCTATGAGCAGTTGATTGAAAATACCTTCGACATACATGGAAAAACACTAATTGGTGGCTGTCACATTTCCCTAATATATGTTACTAAGCTCTTAATAATTCTATTGTAAATTAAATACTCATTAACATTTGACATAATATTTGATCCGATAACACGCTATTTAGCGGACTGATGGCTTTTCTGTCTTGTCGGTTCACCCATTATGCCAGTTAGTTTGAGAGGTTCTTATCCAGGTAATTGTACTTCTCTGATCTTTGATTTCCCTCAATGCACATATATTCTGTCTTTTCCACGTTTACTTCTAATCCGAAATTATTGTATTTTTCAATTAATTTCCTTTGTCATATTAGAAAAAAACTGCTCTTTATGCTATCTGTTGGGTACTAGGTCTGGAACTCCTTTTGAGGTTTTCTCGAGGGTGAAGTCAGTATTTAGCCACATCCCGCGGGACTCGAAATAGTTTCATGGGGGATCTATTAGGATTAACTTCCATATTGACCCGTCTATAACATGACCTCATTTTTTTCAGTGCATTTGAATCACGTTTTTATATAATGTATTATTTTGTTCTCCGCCACTGTTTTTTTTTTAATTTAAATTTATCCTAGTTAGTTCAACTAAATATTCCATTGATTATCTATCTCCTTTCAGCTTTAAGACATCCATTCACCATTGCGCTCTTCTTCCACTCATTAACCACTGTAATGTAAGTCTGATTACTTCAGTAGTCACTCAATTGTGACTGCGAACAATATCTCTTTTAATAATGGCCCTCTTAACGTCATTCGTGTAGCGGGGCTCGTGCTTACATCTTTTTGAATTTATGAGTTTAATAATTGATGTCTAATCCTTACTTCCTGTAATATTTGAACACACAATATGGTATATTTTGTGATTTGAATAACAATTTTAATACGGCCAGTTGAAAATCTTGCTTACAAAATCATATATAAATAAATCAGTAAATTTCCCTCGTTATGGATCTGTCCTTTTATTAGGAATAGTGAAGTGTGACCCAGTTTATTTCAATACATATATACCCCTTTTCAAATTTTTTTTTTGGGTGCCATTTTGTTCCATCATATTGGATTCCTACAAGTATTTTACCAGTTTCTACCTATGCAACACTTTGATTTTTGGGCATAATTTAAAATAAATTCAATAAGTAGTTCTTATATTGACACTCACCGTCATTTTGTTACCTCATGTTGAATTCGTACCAGTTTATCCCTATATCACATTTACTTTTCATGCAAAATTTGAAATTTATAGGATAAATAATTTTTCATACTGATTTTTTAATCATTTAATTAGGCTGCCATTTTGTTCCGCCATTTTGGATTCGTCCCAAAATTTTACCATTTCATCCCTACTACACACTTGATTTTTGGGCATTTTGTTCCACCATGGTGGAAGTTTATCATAATGTTACGGTTTCATCCTCATAAGATCCTAAATTTTAACCAAACTTCGAAGTTAATAAGAAGTATAAGTATTTTTTAGCTGTCGAGAACAAACTGACTCTTACGAGGGAAGTAAAAAACGAAGGAGAATTTTAATTTTTGTATGTTGTCCAAGTATATGACCCATGGCTTTAGGATCTGACTTACCGTATGTGCAAATTGTACAAATTAAAAAAAATTATACAAAGTATGTGGAATAAGTAATTTGCCATGCGTTTTTTAGCACTTTACTTTGCAATTACGATAAAAATATTTTTTAATAATGTTACATAGATAATTACACATAGATTTAGAACAAATTCCTTATAGGAGATCGTCACGTGTTACCTATGTATTCAGAGCTTGGTGTGTATTTAAACATACTTACTGTTTGGATATCTAGCTTTGCTACTAAACTGATCTTAGTTAAACAACCACTCCTTTATAAGCGGGTTTTTAATTATCGGTCACTTTTTGAAAATATCCAGTAATTAATTAATTGCTTGCAGTTGATTGTTAATTTTATGTTCACTAGTTTTAGTTGCTAATAACCCATGACCAATGACACTTACCTTCTGTAAATTCCAAAATAGCCATTCAGTCAAGTGCCCTTTTCTAATTTTCCGGTAATCACATTATGCCTAAATTTTTGTTCTATTTTTTTGGTTATGTGCTCTATCGTCCTGTACATATGCGCATAGAGATGAATATTTTAACTACAATACATGCACAGTGTGTGTATTTGATATATTGTTTAAAAATACAGACTTTTTTGTTGTGGATATAAAAACCTTTATTCAGGCGCGTATACAGCTTGTAGTTATAGGAGTGGTAATTTATATGTTTTTCTGTTTTTCATGTATTAAACAAAACTGACGACCAAGAAAAAAGTAGACACTTTTATAAATGAAACACACAGGCTATACCACTCTATGGTGGGGGAGTAATTACCTCCATTTATTTATTTATTTATTTCACTTTATGCCAAATGATCTAAATAGATATGACGTCAAGCGTAAAAATAAAAGATAATATAATACATTTTTAAAACAGTATTAAAATTGGACTAACTAACAGAAAACAATTATTGCAAAATTGAAAAGTAATTTCTAACATTATAAGAACTTTTTTCAAGAAGTACTTTTTTTAATTTTTTTGTAAGAAGTTATTTCTCTTAGGCTTCATGGTAGTTGGTTGTACATATTCCCACAAAAACAGTAAGGACTTTTTTGGAAAGTGCTAGTCCTATAGGGCGGTATATAAAAGTTTGTGGAGTTTCTTGTACCATAATTATGTAGTTCTAGATGACGAGAAAATCTGGTGAATTGTTTTTTAACGAATAATACCGAGTGTAAAATTAGAATACATGGAAGAGGGAGAATTGTATACTGTTTGAAGTAGGGTTTACATGAGTCTAATGGACTTAATGAGAAAATTTTTCTAGTTATTCTTTTTTGTAATATAAAAATTCTGTTTAAATCTGTTGATTGGCCCCAGTAAATAATACCATAGCTTAGATGGCTATATGCTAGTGCGTAATAGATATTTAAAAGTAGTTTTATTTCTAAAGTGTCTCTTAGATTTCTTATTGCAAAGTAGGCAGTATTTAACTTACTTGCGATGTGGTTCATGTGGTTGCACCATGTTATATGTGGATCTAGATGTAATCCTAGAAACTTAAAATTATCAATCCTATTTACATGTTTGCAGTTTAATAACAAATTTGGAACCCGAAGCATATCTTTTTTTATACAAAATGTCATAAAGCAGGTTTTGGATTCGTTGGCAATAAGGCAATTTTTCTCACACCATAAAGCAAATTTGTCCAAAAATTATATTGGCATTATTTTCCAATTTCTCGAAATTATTATCAGAAATTGCTATAGTGCAGTCATCTGCATAGAGAATTATTCTATTTTTTGATGGTGACAGAGGCAAGAAATTTTCCAGATCATTTATAAAAAGAGTAAATAGTAGAAGTGAAATAATGCTTCCCTGAGGTACACCACAGTTTATATTATGTCCAGTAGAGATAACATCCCCAATCTTAACCTTTATCTTAAGTTCCTCCAAATAAGACACTAACAATTTGTTGATATCTCCCCTAATTCCCAATGCATATAATTTCTTCTGTAAAAAGGAGCTATTTAAGCAGTCAAAAGATCGAGTTAAGTCAAACAAGTTGGCAAGAATGTAGTTTGATGTGTCCAAGCCCTCATAAACAAAATTTAATAGCTCAAAAGCAGCTGTAGAGGTGGAGCAATCTTTTCTAAAACCATGTTGTTTGTTACTTATTAATTTTTCTGCATTTAAGAAGTTTTCTATCTTGCATAAAACTACTTTTTCAAAAAGTTTAGAAAAGGTAGGCAGGCCCGTAATACATCGATAGTTTTCGATTTTTTCCCTGTCACCCTTTTTATAAAGTGGAATAACTTCCCCTACCTTCAATTCACGAGGGAATATACCTTTTTCGAGGGATAAATTAAAGATATATATAACATAATGGGTGCTTAATACAATCCCATATTTTTTCTAATGCCATAACTGGGATGTCGTTTTTACCAGAGCAGGCTGTTTTGTTTTTTAACAGTTTGAAAGCTGAATGGAGATCGTGCACATTCAGTGGTGTTAAAAAAATTGACCTGATATGAAATTCACTGGTTGTACGATTTGAAAAATCAATATTATGTTTACCCAAGGTTGTTGATATTAGGCAAAATATTTGCAGAATTCTTCACATATTTCATTCATTTCATTCATATTTTTATTATGTAATTATTGTTAGATACTAATTTTGTGGGATTAGAGCACTTTTTTACTCTTCGTAAGTTGGTATTTATTACTTGCCAGATTGTTTTAGAGTTATATGAGGAGTCTAAAATTTTTTGTTTGTAGAAATTTGATTTCTGTAGAGCCAGCTGTTCATGAAATAGTTTTTTTGACTGAGTGTATAAGTTTTTTGACTCCGGTGTGTTCCAAGATCTGCACAACCAATACAAATTTTTTAAATCTTCGCTCTGTTTAATTAGGTCTGGGTTTATCCATTCTTTATTTGGAAGAGCGGTCTTTATAATTACTTTTTTTAGGGGACAGGCTATATCTAAACAATGTAGAAAATTGTGCCAAAAATAAGTCCATGATTTATTAACATCTGTAGTATTATATAGATAACTAAGGTCTGTTCTAGATAAGTGATAATTAAGTTGAAAGATATTTTGAGAATCAAAGAACCTTTTAAAAAAATATAAATTGGAAAATGAGGGCTTGTTCAGAGGGGCATTCAAATGAAATATTATTCTTTGTGTCATATGATCTGCGATGTTCGCTTCAAAGTTGATTGCATTAAAGTTTGGGTGATTTGCAATTACATAATCTAATGCTGAGGGGTCTATTTGCCTTAAACATTTTGGCTTGTTCTATTAATGATGTTGGGATAGCTACAATTTTAATATATAATTTGAAATTAACTTTGAATATTGTAAGATATTAATTTTTTTATATTAAAATTTTGAGTACTGCTAGAAACTTTTTCTTTGGTCGGTTTTTATCATCGTCAAACTTTTCAAGTTATTATATCAAAATTAAATATTTTAAGTTTTTTTAAACCACACATATCAAAACTACGTTTTGACAACTTTTTGCTTTTCTTTACCTCTTCCTTTCGACTGCTAGAGGTTAGACTGTATGTCTAATATTTCTCAAAACTGCAAATTGCTTCCGGTTGGCATAACTAGTAAGTAAGTATATATTGCAACCAACCAGTATTAAGTTAAATAAAATACTCTAGCTTAGAACAACGCAAGAGTTCACAGTTTTCGTCAATTAAGAACTCATGAAGTTTGTCTTAAATCAACTTATTTAATTTTTCAACGCACTTTTGGAAGGAATCATGGCATCTCAACTTTCTCTTGAAGTAGAATAATTCCATCGTGTATTCGAAGAAATGCTTTAGCATTCTCTTCACTTCAACTACATGGATTCGTCTCATAAACAGGAATATATTCCCACATTTCTGGAACACATGTACAACATGTATCAGACAAAATAAAGATACCACTTCTGTTGAAAAAGGGTATAGACTTGTATAGTCCGGCACATGTGTGTGGTTATGACTAAGTAATACCTTTACACTTTATGCCTACTTGTGCATTTGTTTTGGCTAATAAATCATTCCGGTCCAAGTAGTAGGAAGATTGAAACCATGTTTATATGTACGTACAAAAATGTATTGCGTATGGCAGACTTTGACATAAATTATTGATAGGTGCAAAAGTAATAAGGTGTATTTTTTTAAAATAGAGCTCATGCTGGCTAAGGAACTCTTGCAGCACCTATTTTTTGCTGCTCCTGGTTAGTACCTTTTCAGCCAAGGTGCTGTGATAACTAGCATTATCATAAACGATTACACTGCCTGGCGACATATTCGGAAGAAGAGAATTTTTCATCAAATTTTCAAAATGCTCACTTATCATATTTTTTTGGTGAAAGTAGCAAAGCGTTCGGTACCCAGTCATCCCTCGAGCCACACTGTAAGATGGATATTGTCTTTCCTCATGAAGCAGGTACATGGAAAATGCACTTTGATGAAGATTGTAGGGTCATGGGTGTCGAACCAAGTCTGATCTAAATAGTAAATATTTCGGTTTTCTGCGCGGAACTGATGAATTTGGATTAAATATTTTTGTCTAAATTCCACTAGCCGTTGAGTCTCTCTAATGCAAATGCGCTTGTCAGTTTTTTTTTAAATTGAAATCCAATTTTATGCAGGAATCGGCGTAACGTTTCGCGACTAGCAGTGAATTGATACATCTCATACATTTTCCTGCGAATTAATTCTGCATCACCATTCCTGAACACTTTCATTGTGCCTTTGTCAGATCTGTTCTTCTTTTCCAGTGAATTGTCTTAGTCAAGGAATCGATGTAAATCGACCTTGGAATGCCGGTTAACTTCACTGTCCTCCTATTGGAAGCTTCTATGCCCTCTGACGCTTTTAGAAGTCTTGCAAACAAATATTTGAAGGTTACTGAACGTTTTTTGATTTTACTGCATATAAATATTAGTGAATGCGGTTTAAAGCTTTGCATTAGTATGTGAGTTATTATTGGCGGATGTGCTATAGTCGAAAGCACTGTAAGAAGTCGCAAGACGTCATTGTAAAACATTGTAAAAATAATCAAAATGGCCGCCGGCCAACAGCTGACTTCCAAGTATTTAAAAAAATGGGTTAGGTATATTTTAGAGTACATTCCAAAATTGAATTGATTTTTATTATTCCTATTTTTAGTGAATGTTCCTTCACAATATTTTGAGCATTTATAATACATAAATATTACTAATAAAATATAAGGATGGGTATTATTTGAAATCATTCAATTTTTCAAACTAGGTTTTTTTTACATTTTTAGAAAAAGAAAAATGTTGCTCGTTATTGATATTGTTATAGCGTAAAAATCGTTTTTAACTAGTTTGTCGATAGGACCGTTTTACCGCTTCACACTGCAGATAAAATATTTAAATTTTTTTTAGCTTCTATTCAAATAACAGTATTTTGAGTATGTAAACAAAATAATAATTTTTTTTTTTGGAGATAAGAAACAAAATATATATATATATATATATATATATATATATATATATATATTAACTTGATATACTCGTAAAACAATTCTCTTGCAGTACATTGGTAAATGGCATTTTGTTTTTTGTTCATTTATCTCTTCAATTCCGTCCTCGGATTCACAATTTTCAACCCACGGTCTAAATATTTTAATAACTACTAATAACACCTCACAGAAAGACTGTTACTTTAAAAATAACTAACACCACTGACCACCGCTAATGCAACAGTTCAGATGATTTAATAATAAAAATAAAATAGCGACCTGTACGGAGAAACGGTTGCAAACTAGACCTTATTTGCTTTATTGGGGGTAAAATACGACCTCATCGTTATAAGCCCGGCTACTTCATGACCATTTATCGTGTGTCGGATAATAGATAATTCAAGGAGGAAACATTGCCAAACAAACCCTGAGCTGGGATTTGTGATACGATTTCCACAATCTACCAGATCTACAAAATATCTTTATCCGAAATATGACCACATGTTTTATTGTTTTTCTGATATAAACTTTGCTATCACGTTTCTACAATAAAGATACAGCATTTTGAATGTATATATATTATGAACGCCCTTAAACTTCAGATAAAAAGCTATTAGGAGGTCCAACTACAAATTAAGATATCTGAGGGGTAACGCACATTTATCTTGTAGACATCGTTATGCTTGAGTAAAAATACACTGTTATTGGTTGTTGGATAATTGTATTTGGACGAGAATATACCGGTTCTTAGTAATAGATGAAATTTATTTTTTTCACTATTATTTGATAATTATGTTTTATGAAATGCTCCTAAATAGATGATATCCACAACGTTTCACTTTGATATATCGGCTTGTAAACTTCTTGGACTATGTTATTTTTCAAATGGCTATTTGTTATAATAAAATGTTAAGGTCGCTCTGTAGAACAAATAGTAGCACACAACCTGTTGTTTTGACAAACGAGCGGAGAAAACTTCAGCCGAACACAAATTACATAACGATTTACCTACATTGGTAAAGAGGTATGTACAAAGAAAATAAACAGTAATAATTGCCCTAATGTACCTGCTGAGCATATACTTTCTTAGGAATGATTAATTATGTTACATGAATGATTAGCCCGAGGTAATTTTTTTGTCAGGTTTTGTTTCTTGTTGAAATGCTTTGGCCTTTTTTTTTGCTTTTTATGACTTTATCAGCGCAAAGTATGTTATTATCCACGCGCTTAATTTGGTTTTAACGGTTGGTTGGCTCAAAAATCTAGTAATTCGTTTTCTACCCCAGTTGTGTATATTCTCTGACGTCAGACTTTTATTTAGTTGCGTTACGAACAGATTCCATATTTAAAATGATTAGTAATGTCACCGGAACCAGAGATGGGTTCGTTATCCGGTTTGGGCGGATTTTGACAAAGACCTATGATGAGAACAATTTTTTTTCTAATAAATGAAACTTAAACAAGTAATGTTTTCTATAATAAATAACTCCATGTAAATAAACATAAATTATAATAACGCAAAACTAGCTAAATAAAATATAAATTTTTTGAATAACATACATAGGTTTTATCACGAAATTGTTAAACACAGAATAGAAATAAACTATTATTTGTTTTTACCTTACTAGTTACATCTTATAGTATCTTAAAAACAGAAACTTTATTTTCTTGAATACTTACGTACTCAGCCCCAGAAAATATTTGTTCATGACACTTCAACCTGAAGTCAATTATTAATCAATTATTCTTTTTAAATTACTTCAATATAACAACAAAAAAGCTTATCTAAAATATTTCATTAACTGATCATACCAGTTAATCGAACTTTCGTTAACCGGTCAAACCGGGTAACCGAACTCCAGTTATTCAAAATGCTATTTTCCCAGTTAATCGTGTAAAAACTTAACCGGTTAACCGCAACCATTGACAAAACTAAGTTCTGCTGTTCGGTGGAGATAATAAGAACACATTTTTTATAACAGCGTTTTTCTCAATTTTCTCGGGTATCTTTAAAATGAAGTTATCAAACCTAGCGTATTTATAATCGGCAAGATAAGACCCTTTTGATGTATTATGATGATTGATGGTTTTATTTAAATACAAAAGGTTTTATAGTATCCGTTAGAATTTACAAAAAAAGTAAATAAAAGATGATTGAGAAGTTAACCAATCGACAACAACTTTCTTATCTTAAATGGAACACTCTGCACAATATACATCCCTTAATCCTATTCTTGCTGCTTATAAATATACTAGGTTGCTTTTGAACTTTCTGTGGACAAATTAAAATATTGTGTAACGTTTTAGCGTATTTCAATTAATTTTAAGCTTTGTATATTTTTAAGGTTTCCTTTTTTAAAAATCATTTAAATATCTGGATTTAAATTTTAGAAATAACTATGGAACTGGAAGTGTAATAAACATCAAAATAGTAATTTTTTATTTTGTATCTGAAGATTAGTATCGACGGGGTTTACTTCTTGTGGAATATTTTCCAACTGGGACAGTTTTGATATGTTTTCTGGTTTCCTGTTAAATATACGTCTTTCTAACATATTCCACACATGTTCAATAAGATTAAAATCGGGGCTAGATATAGGCTACTCTAACCGTTCAATAATTTTGTGACTACCGCTGCTATATGAAGTCTGACATTATCCTACATGAGAATTAAATTTTGGTCAAAAGACCACCTGTCTCCTCCAAATGGTGTTCTTGGTGAACAATACACAGCCCTATTATTCTCGCGTCCAATCTATGTTAATGGGTCAGATTCCATTGTTGAGTGCGTTGAGCTGCGAGCAAAGCTGGACAAGTCGTCTGGATGTCAATTCCGCATCCTTTAATTTTTGACTACAGTGACCAGTAAGATAGGCAGATGATACGCCTCGATTCCTTGAAACATTTAATGTGACGAGATTGTCATAACGCGGATTTGTGATTCGTGTCTCCCTGATCCTTGTCGTCGAGTGTACTCACCAGTCTGACGACATCGAGTAATTGCATCTTGTATAGTACTCCTTGCTCTGTCTAACACATATGCGTTGTATCGAATATTAACATTAAACGCAACATCAAGGGCTACACTTCTGGATGCATAATTTTACTCTTTAAAAAATGGAAGTACGTTGACACTTTAGAAAGCAATTTGGTGCTGTTGCTATACATGATGATTGCATTTTTTCAATTTGATCTGTCGAACAAGTTTTTTTTAGAATTTAAATCTCCTCTCACCAAGCAAATATTCAAATTAATAAAAAAATAAGACATTAAAACCAAACAAGGCTTATAACTGAAATACGCTTAAACGTCATACAACGTTTCAACTTGCCTACGAGATGTTCAAAACTTAGGGTAAAGTTGTAAAACTTGGAATCTTCTTGTATAAATCATTCTTAAAATTTACTCCATGTCGCAAGTCAGGGAGTATTCTCGATGCAAGCATCTACAATCTCTCATAAATTTCAATCGAATCGGTCTAAAATTGAAAAAGTTACTGCAGATTAAATTTTGACTACTGTTTTTTTGTCCGGGTATTTTTTGGTCGGGAGTGTACTGCTTTACATATATTTTGAAAAACATTTCGTACATATATATATATATATATATATATATATATATATATATATATAAGTTAAGTATTTTCGACCGTACAGAAATTACAAAGAGGTTTTATTTCGGGTCTAGCGGTCCGTGGGAAAAAAAAGAAGAAACTCTTTTTATCTTAAGTGCTCAATATTTCGCCAATGTTTATTAGCTTCATCAGGAGCAACTACAAAAATTATAAAGAATAGGTCCAATTAGAATTATAACATTAAAATGACAATCAAAAGAATAAAATTTTGTCTAGATATACGTAGTCAATACATACTTAAAAATTACTTACAAGATGGTAGAGTCAATAATTTTTAAATTTTAACATTTCACTTTACAACAGCTCAAATAATGTGGAGTTTTTAATGATAATATTCATGTCCCAGCAGTTGAACTGCAAAAAAGGAGAACAAAACACATTAGCTACACAAGCCTTATCTAGATGTTAATAAATTGTACGAGGTGAACTATTCTACGGTGTGCAGCTAAAAAGTATTGTTACATTAAATTTAAAAGATTGGAATAAATATTGCTCAGCTGATTGGTATCTGATTTATAATTAATGCAATCCTTGTTCTTTTTCATGTGGTACATTTCCAAGAATAACCTTTTTTTGTAATTCGATTCCATCTCTAAAATTTTAACATTGGAAAAGTCAAAATTTTGGCCTGTTTTTTGATTGTATTCAGCCAATGCACAAGAGATTTTCCCTAAACGGCAATCATTTGTGTGGCCGGTTATTCTTTGCCTAAGCCACTGAGATGTTTGCCCGATATACTGTCCATCACATTCCAAGCAGGACAACTGATACACAACGTTACTATTAAATAATAAGGGTGTTTGATCTTTGACCCTAGAGAATAGATTAAAGTTTTTTATTGTATTATATTTTGCTATTTTTATGTGTGGAAAATCTTTGAATAATTTTGCAATATTATTAGTTAGGCTACTTATAAATGGTAGTTTTCTATATTTAAGTTCAAGCGGTTGAACCTCTTCTGTAGGGCCATCATATGTATTTGAATTATAAATCAGTTTTTTTTAGAATATGTTTCGGATACCCATTATTTAGATTAGAGATATTTTTAATTTTAAAAAATTTTATTCTTTTGTCATTTTAATGTTATAATTCTAATTGGACCTATTCTTTATAATTTTTGTGGTTGCTCCTGATGAAGCTAATAAACATTGGCGAAATATTGAGCACTTAAGATAAAAAGAGTTTCTTCTTTTTTTTCCCACGGACCGCTAGACCCGAAATAAAACCTCTTTATATAATATATATATATATATATATATATATATATATATATATATATATATATATATATATATATATATATATATATATATATATATATATTTATATATAACATGTTTATAGATCGCTCCTATCCTTTTAGATTTAAATGTTAAACAAAAGTAAGTAAAAAAAACCACGACTCCAACACGATAAGTACGCAAGATAATTTTTCTGACAGAATTAATATCTTATTTTTAACTATCATCTAAGATTTACAGTTGGAGGATTCCAACGGAAATGTTGTCTTCAAAGGCTTTTTGCCAAATAAGTAGACTGGCTTTATTTATAATCTCCATGCATATTCATGCAGATTATATTTAATATCTCCTACTGCGACAGACAGAAAATAACGATAGCAATTAACTTATTACCGCTCGAAATAACTAAATAAATAAAGAGGCAGCTAAACTACCCGCAAATTGAAAAATAATCGGAAACATAAATAAGCGCCTCTTTATGATCCATGCATAATATTTGCTATTAATAAACTCAGCGAATTCCTAATTGGTAAAAGCATGCCATTAACTACTATATTCCTCGACATGAGTTTCAGGCTGTATTTCTACTATAACTCTAAATATATTATACCATACGTTAATGGGTAAGAAATACGATACATTTTTTTTGATTCAATAAAACGTTTTTGATCTAGTTGTCTTTTAGTTAGTTTGTTTTATTAGTTATGTATTAATAATTTACGTAACAAGTCAGGAAAATACTGTTTTACTGTATAACGAAAAAATTGGAAAAAACAACGGTCGTGTTACGCACAAAATTTTTTTTTGGGAACCGTTTGGAATAACAAATAAATAAAGCAAGTTTCTTTTTAACTCCTACTAGCGGATACCCGCGGTTTGCGTATATGACTATAACGAAAGGGATGTAAAGAGGTACTTAAATCGCCTCATTTGAGTACCTCTTTATAAACCACGTTTGTTGTTACATTTTCTGGCTGTAAAATAGCCAAACTACTACGCGAACTTACTCTAGAGCATGCGACATAGGGTTGACGATTGGAAAAACAATCGTAACGCAAGTCTATTCCAGATCTACTTAAGGATTGTTCTTGAGCTTTGTTAATTGTGATGGCGAAGCAAAACTTTAAAGGAAACTGTACACGTTTAAACTGAAAAGGATAGTCTGACGGAATTAAAGGAATACGTGCTATAAAAACCGTTTCTCCCAGACCAGGGCCAGAAATAATGGTAGACTCTATTACATTGTTTTGTAATATTTTAACCTATAGCCGAGTTCCAGTAAACAATTTTAGTGGTTTTAAATCTAGAATAAGCATAACTGGGGTCCTCACTTTTAGAGTTAACTCATAAGGAAGGATTCCTGAAAGGTCGAGTGAGAGTGTAGGAACTCGACAGGATAATTAACCGCATTTTCTTGGTCTATAACTACATCCATTGAGTAGTATGTTAATTGAGGAGCAGTAATTTTTTCCAATAAAACTAGATTTATTTCATCTGCTGTGCTATTTTTTGAAGTTAATATAGCTCGTTCTTTAAACCAAGTAGCGGATTTATTTTGACAACTTTCGAGTCCACTATAAACATTTCAGGAGTAGTTTCACACCGTTGGAGTTTCGAAGAATCTCTGCTTGTCGAACCTCTGCACTCTAAAATCAACCTGTAAACCCTGTATGAATGTATAAAAAAACTTAAAATATGTAATAAATTAAAATAAAAAGTACGTGTTCAAGTGTTTTTCCGAATGCTAATTGTTTTTTTAAATAAAAAATATAATATTAAACGTTTCAGCCCCTTGGATACTTTGTCTCAGTTTTTAAAAATGTTTAAAATATGTAAAAAAATAAAATATAAAGCATATTATTTTCAAGCATTTTCCGAATAACTAACGGTTTTTTAAATAAAATATATTATGTTAAGGGATGGTTTTACCCCTTTGAACACATTATATGATTTTTTTAGAAATCCTAAAATTTTTGGAAAAATAAATTAAAAAACACGTGTTTTCTCGAAAAACTAACGGGTTTTTAAATAAAAAAGAAATTGTATTATTTAAGTTGTGGTTTCACACCTTTGAACACCCTGTATGAATTTTTAAAAAATCCTTTAATATGTAAAAAAATAAATTAAAAAATACGTGTTCAAGCGTTTTTCCGAAAAACGGACCGTTTTTTAAATAAAAAATATTGTAATATTTAAGGGGTGGTTTAACCCCCTTGGAATTTGAGTTTTGAAAAATCCCTTTTTATCGAACCTCTGCACCCTAAAATCAACCTGTATGCCAAAATTCAGCCTTTTACTTCAAGCGGTTTGATCTGAAGCGTGATGAGTGAGTCAGTATTAGTATAGATTTGTAGAACAAAATTAGGTACATTCTAATTCTAGTTTATATCAATATTTATATTGAAATTCGAACAATTGCTAATATTAAAGGGAAATTAGGTCAGAATATGAAGGTTGGGTATCCGATTCATGCTGATTCTTTCCATGTGATAATTTTTGAATGGTTTTGGCAATTTTAATTTTGTTGGAAAGTGAATTGTTTATATATCTTTCAGAGACATTGACAGACTTCCGGCCACCGTGTCTTTTTATATTTGTGATATTTCCACCATTATCAGCAAATAACGTCGTCGAAGTTCGAGGAAGGCAATGATCTGTTTAATTTTTAGAATTTTGCAGCTTTAAAAATTCTGCAATCCTTAGTTCTAGATATCCAAAACTGTGGATAGCAACAGACTAAATCTAACATTTTCCATTTTTGTAATTTAAAATAATATATTGTGGGGAGTATAGGATGGCCGTAAAGATAAATATTGCCTGTACAATACCAAATTTTCTTACAAAACTGCAAATGTTCTCTCAGTGAGTGTTTTTGAATTCAGTATTTCAATCAGCAGTATGTGTTCCTTGTCGTTTACATGATCAGTTGATATTTTTTTAGTTCTTCTTATCTACACGTACCGGCTAACCCAATAATTGTTGCATCCTGAAAGTAAAAACAAACTAAATTGATACTTTTTACAATTGTCATTTTTTATTAAAATTACGTTTAGCAATATGTAGGGGTCATTGTCTCTTTACCTAATAAATTTGTTGATTTGTTCTCCGCTGAAGACTTCTGATTTCTTTGCTTTGTAACCAGCTTTCGTTCTTTTAAGAAATGCGATAATCTTCAGGAACGTGGCTGTGTTTACCTTATTTTTCACTAAAATAGTACTTTTCAGTATAGATTAGATGCTCTACAGGGTACAGATTTAACAATTTCTGATATTTGTGCCATATAAGCCAAAATTTACGTCATTTCTAATAGTTTTGCATTTCTTTATATTCATTCATCTCGTGAACAAATTAAAAACATTTTCGTACCAAACCTGGTTTTTCAAATAATAATTGTGCTGTGGTAGCAGCTGCTGCACAGTCAACTATTTTAATGTCAAATTAATAAGTTGTTTTTTCGTTGCTATGGTAATGATGATTTGCATTCTTCTAAAGCATGTCTCTAGATTTGCATACTATTATTTGGTTATTAAGTGCAATGATACAAAAACGATGTAAATTACGTTAGTCCGGGTTAGTCCGAAAAATGTGTAATCAATTACACATTAATTTCTTTAGTAGCATCAACTAGTTTAATTTTTTTTTTAATTTTTCTGTTTTATTTTCAACTATCCAATAGTGCAGGTCATTATTGTAATAACGGATACGAGAACTAGAATATACAGCTAAATTAAAATAAATATTCTGTTCGGTTTATTATAATGAATAGAAGAAGATAAGGTTGGTTAGAGCCAAAAATAGTAAACTACACAGGATAGTTACTGCTCGCAAGCGTAACAGTCGCCAGTTTCTCACCGACCGCAAAGGTCAATGACCCAATGCGTGACGTACTCCAGCCCTCTCAGATGAAAGATTTATTATTAGTTACATTGCTTTGTAATAGAAATACGCCTTTTAAGAATTCTTTTTTAAATATTCTTTAGTTTTTATAAGTGGTAATAGGTTACATAAGTTTGAAAAAGTGTTGTTCGTGCATAGTGAAACGTAATTAGACAAGGAAAGGATTAAAACCTCTTTTATAACTGATATATTTACTATATGCAGAAGTCTACATAACAAAAAACAATATCTGGGAATATGTGTGCTGTGTATAATTGCAAAAATAGTTACAAAAATCACTTGCCGTGTAACTTTTTATAGGTTTTCGAAATCAATTATTATAAAGAATCAGTGGGTACACCTGTACAGTAGAAAAATGTTAGATATCGATATACTTGGATTCTTTATTTTTATTTTTTTATTAGTTTTTCAAGCAAGTTGTGTTTTCTTTTAATATATAGCAGGTACTTTTAATTTTAATTTTTTCTCTGGATTGTTGTTTTTTTTTACTATTAATGCAAATCTCAACTTTGGTAATTAATCTAAAAGTTATTTATACTTGGTATCAGAAAAATTTGTAGTTATTGTGTTTTTTGTTTCCGTTTTCGGTGTAAAAGTTGTTATATTTTTTGTAATCTCTAGAATACATTATTTTTAAATTTGAAAAAAAAATATGTATGACAATTAAAATAATTAGTAAAAACTTGTAATACCATGTTTTTTACTTTCCTATTTGAGAATCACTTTAACTATTTGCTTTTCAAATTAATACATTTAGATACCTAAATTACGGAAAAGTGCTTATTTCTATTTAACGATTTGGGGCATCTTATCATAAAAAAATATAACATAACAAAATTTTATAAATTAAGAAGGTACTCATAATAATATATATTTGTCTTGCCATAATGTTTAAATTATTTCCTAATAATTTATTTCTATGTCCAAATATAAATTTCTAAAACATTTTGATGATCAATTGACCATTGCTCATTAACCGAAATTCATATGGTAATGTTGCTTTATTAGTTTGACATAATATTTGTCGAAATTTATTGCATTAAAAATCAAAATAACAGCATTAAAAGGCTAAACCATAATATGCTCGTATAGAAATAACGCATAAAACTTGTTTCGAGCGGGCCAGGCGACGTCATTACAGCAACGCTCGCTGGCGATAAATTGACGGAAATAATTCACCAATGTAACTATCATGTGTGGTTTAGGATTCTTAGAGCAACAATGTTTACTTTCCAATAGGATTCTTTTGTGTCTTTCCTGAGAATATCATTTAAACTGACATCAACAGTATTAATCAGCATCACATTTTTTTTAAAAGGGTATTGTGATGAACTTTAAGTTCTCGCAAATATAAACCCTGATTTTAAACCATTAGTTTTAAATTAATTATAAGTAAAATTATCTTAGTATTTTGTTTACAAATTCAAATCCAAAATCACTTTAAGGGAGAACTGCATGCAAAAAGTGAAAAACTAGCGACAAGGTCTAGTCAAGTTCAAAGTAAGATGAAAAGGTACCTACGTATTAGAAAAAACTTCCTGCACGTCCGACCTTAAAGAAATGTGTTATGTATAGGTAATTTAAATTACATTTAAATGCAGAAATACAAAGACATGAGTACGATTTACCATTTCAAATTTTGCAGTTACGTAGACAAAGGATCAATGCAAGGCCGTAAAGAGCCATTTTGTGGAAAAAAGAATTATATGCGACGGCATTTATTTAAATACATTTATAATGAAAAAAAAATCTAAAAATGGCCACACCACATCATTAATTTGTAGCTTTGAAAAAGTTACAAAAATCCTCGATCAACAATTCCCCCACTGATAAAGGTAATAAGCTATTTCTCTAGTCACACTTCTGGGGATATCTGAATCTAATGTAGTTTAATCTATCAAATTTGGGTTGTAAGTGTGTGTGACTGTAATAATATAAAGGACTATTAATATCAGCATAGCGAGTACAGTGCTTTAGAAGAACAAAGTTGTACTGTCCAATACTTTTAATTATTTATGCTATTTCGTTAAAAACTTTAGTACATTGATAAATAAAATGCAAATGGTAATGTAATTCATATGACAGGCTGAGTAGGCTGAAATCTAGGGCCCAAAGTGAAGAGGGCCATGCATGGGCTCCTGCATTTCCCAAGGGCCTTGCAGGGGCCCCTTGAGCAATTTATTTGTTCGAATAAAAATAAATAAAATTGGATCTTATTGATATCGCAATAATTTACGTCATTCATAAAAAAACTCATATTTTCATCGACGAATAGGGCCTCAACTAAGGCCAACACAGAGGAATTTGCGTAATGCAAGGGTGTGCCTTTTAAAATAATTTTTACTTTCAAATATTTTGCTTGGATTAAGGGCTCTGGGGGGAGAGGGGCGTTTGCCCCGTTGCCCCCCCTATATACCACTGCTTAGCATTGTCAACTTTGTAGAGACAAAAAAGTAGTGTCGAAAATTTCACACCTAATATTTTCGGAGCGTCTATTTTGACAGGTTGCCATGATGTCAACGATTTCCGGAAATTTTTCATCCAGGAGGCTAATTACACTGGGAATTTTTTGACATAAGTCAGGTGCTAAATTAACACACAGTTAATATAATTTTTATTTTTTTAATAATTACATAAGTTTAAATTACAATTCTTATGAAAATAAAATTTCCTGTTAATTCAGTTACACAAATTTAATCAAGATCGCTAATTCAACATGTTCTAAACTTATGTAAAGGGTTTTATTTTACCAAAGTTACCTTTTTTTGGTTTAATTTGGTAAAGTATAAAAAACGATATGTTTTATATACGCCAAATCAAACTTCTTATGAAAATAAATATTCTCATTAATTTAGTGCAACACAAATTTATTCAACATCACTAATCCAACATGTCTCTAATCTGATATGAAATTTTTTATTTTACTACAATTCAAGGAAACTTTATTTTTTCAAATTTAAGTTATGTTTTGTCTTGCGATGTCATTTAAATCTTATGAAAATAAAATTTCCTATTAATTTAATAATACAAATTTAGTCGGTATTACTAATTCTTCAAGTCTTTAATCTTATGAAGAGTGTTTTATTTTACTAAAGTTCCAGGAAAATATAATGTAACAGACCGGAATTTAGACACTGCCCCATATTCAGACATAGTTATATATAATTTAATAAAATAAGAAATCTACATCAATCAAACATGTTCTGCGATACCTGTCGAAAAAAGTCAGCATTATCCATGTTGACTTTTTAGACATATTACCTCTCTCACCGTTTATGGAAAATGGCTTTCGGCTATTTTTTTTAAATTTCATAGGTATGTTGGAGAACTTAACTGGATAGTTTTGGAAATACAGGGTGTTAAAGTTGTGACTTTGCCAATTTTTATTTTTTTTACATTTTTTCAATTTTATTAGATTATTTCCACTTCTATGTATTTTCTAATAAAAGGTTTTAGTAATTTAAGCAGCTCCATAGTCATACTTTAAAGCTAAGGGCAAATCCTATGTACAGAGTGTTCATGAAAACCGTGGCTGCACGAGAATTTTGAATAACCCATAAAATGCATTTTTTAATAGCATTTCGTAGCCATTTTATATATATTTTTTAAACAAACGGTCGGATTTTGATATAATTTTAATATGTTATGATCATTTTGCTCGATACAAAGCTAAAGGAATTTTTGGTAGCTATACTATATTTGTGATATCTGTGAATGTCTCTGATTATATATTTATTTATTCGTCATTGGTGCATATCCAAGTTATATCGTATTAAACACTTTTAAATTATATACAATTTTTTTGCCATTACAACTGTTTTAAATGTAAAAAAATATATACAAGGTGTAACATAAGCTCTGGGTCAAAAAATATATATACATTGTGTCCAAAAAAAAATGGAAAACTTTTTTATTATTAATTTCTCAGAAAATATTATTCTTAATAAAAGTTGGTACTTAGAGAAAACATGGTTTTGACAGTATTAAACTTTGGTCAAGAACAAAAAATTTCAAAAAATTAAACTTTTGTGAGGACAGCTATAAAGTCGACAAAAAATCGTAAACAATAGTTAAGTAAAGTGTTTTAATATTATTGCTTATTAGATATTTACATTGAAATTCGAAAAATTAATTTTTTTTCTCTATTTGAACTTTAACATCCACTTAACTTTAGGTAAATTTTTTTGGCCTTTTAAAACTGTCGTCACAAAAATTTTATATTTGAAGTCTACTTTGTTTTTTTTTGAACAGCCTGTATATCTGACCTAGAGTTTTGGCAAAGCTATATTTTCTTCAAAAAAAATGTAACAAATACAGAACTTTATATTATTTATTTCTTGAAATTTTTACTCTTGTTAAAAGTTGGTCTTTAAAAGAAAAATAGTATTGACCTCATTAAACTTTGAGTCTGATATACAGGGTGTTCAAAAATTCGAAAAAAAATGGATTTCAAAAACCCACATAAAAAATCGGCGACAACAGTTTTAAAGACCAGAAAAAATCGCAAATAGAATTTAACTAAAGTTAAATTTGGTAGGAGTATTACGAAATGGTTGAAAAAACTGCGGCTCCTATAGAAATAATTAAATGAGGACTCTTTATTATTAAAGAGTTAAAGAAGCATTCATAACTCCAAAAATTAATATTTTGTACAAGTCGTTCTCGTATTTTTTTTAACAAAAAATAATTAAGACCAATGTGTTATATTTGTCGGAATAATGTTCTCAAAATGTCTGATTTAGGAGCACTGTTAGACTTAAATCCACTAAGATGTCTGATTTCGGAACAAATTTTATTAGTCATGTCGGAATTAGGTGATATTGGTAATGTTGTAAAAATGACGTAATTTTAATTAATTGTAACAAAGTTCTACTATAAATAGATAATCAAACGTGTTCAGCAGCCAATAATATTTTAAGAAACACAATCATTCCAATGTCAATGAATAATTATAAATTATACAGAAATTTTTTAAATTTAATTTGTTAAATGATCAAAAAAATATGTTTTATAATATGTCACCTCATTATTATTTTTACTTTGTAAATTATATGTTCCGAAATCTAATAATGGTATGATGAGAATGAAAATGACTACTGACACCACAAACTGACACGTTTCTAAAACTATCATTTAAACATTTTTGATATTCACAGCCAACTTTATTATTTCTAGACATTATTACCTACTAAAATTAAAATTTGAGTTTAAAAAAGCACAATTTCCGGTAATAATTCAAGAACTAGGAAGATTATAAATGATAAGAGGACCAGTACTACACTACTGTGAGTATCAAAAAGACGCCTTTATGATTGCGAAATAGAAAAAGACTTCTTTATGATTGCGAAATAGAAAAAGATTTTTTTATGATTAATATCAATAAACATTTTTACAACGGTATGGTATACTGCAGTGTACGACGCCGTCGTTTCTAATCGTCGGGATCCCCCAAAAAGCGCAGATAGTACTGCACACAATAGCACCATTATGGCGGTCTCTTTGCGGGTCACCGGGGGCCCAGTCTATCGTTACCAGCAGCAGCATCGAAGGCCCATTAGAAGGAAGCCGTGCGGGGCTCGTGCCACAAAGCAGCCACCCGTGAGATATTCGGTAATCAGTGTTCTTTGCCGTTAAAGGTTGATAACTCTTGAGACAATTACTGCCTTTTCTTGCTTCTCGTTGATGCTCTGGGTTAATTGGTGGCGTTGGCTTGAGTTTTTGTACCGCCTCGTCTTGGCCCAGCGGCGTAACTCGAAATAATAACCGGGGTGTGCTTTTATTATTTCTCTTCTCTAACTATTTAAAACTCTACATATTTATTTGTAAAAGGAGTATTGTAATTGTTAAGAACTTACTCTATCCAGTTTCTATAGATCTTCACGTTTCAGGATCCCTAGATGCCGAAAAATAACATACATGTCTACAACTACTTATTCGATTAACTTTAACTTTTAACCAAAAGTCAAGGGTGATATGTGGATGACTAATAAGATTTTGGTAAAAATGCAATTTGGCGGATAAAATTTGCCCTAATACATTTTTTAAAAAATCAGTGCCAACAAGCTACTTACTTCTCAAATTGATTTTAAATTTTACTGGAAAGTTAAAAGTAATAAAGGGATAAAATACAACATTTTTCTGAGAATCCAATATGGCGAAATAATATACTAATAAAACAAAAAAAATAAGTACTAAAAACTAATATGTAACTAGACTTCAAGATTTATATAAAAATTAAGTGTGATATATGGACAAACTGGTAAGATTTCGGAATATATAAAATATGGCGATTAAAATTACGGGATAAGAAAATTTTTAAAAAATCAGTATTCAAAAACTACTTACCGGATTCACAAATTTTGCATGTAAATCAATTAATACAATTTTGGTGTGAATGCAGTATGCGGTCGTCTAGTAAAATTAAAAATAAATATTTCCTTTTATATATTTAGTCCCACACATAGTCATTTAGAGCCATACATATATACTGCATTTTGAAACTTTCTTATTGGGCGCCATTTTGTTCCACCAATAGTTTGCCGGTTTCTACATATTCCACACTTGATTTTTTGGCTTAATTTAAAATATGCTGAATAAGTAGTTTTTCCGGCTGATTTTTTAAATTTCATTATATTGCTATTTTGTTCCGTCATGTTGAATTTGTACCAAAATTTTACAAATTTATCTCTATATCTCATCTAATTTTTGTGAAAAATTTAAAATCAATTGACTAGCAAGGTTTGTTACGTTAATTTCTTAAAAAATTTATTTAATCGCTATTTTGTCCCGCCATCCTTAATTCGTACCACAGTTTTACCAGGTTATCTCTATATCATTCTTAATTCTTACCCCCCTTGTTCCGTCATATTAAATTTTTACCAAAATATTACTAGATCATATATATGACTCCTAATTTTCGATTAAAATTCGGGAAAGTATTTTTTAGCTATCCGCAGACCTACAGATATACTGGCGGAATTGAGAAAACATATTTTCTGGCATCTAGCGACCCTAAAGCCTCCTGAAGCTTATACCACGGGGTGGCTTATAATTGCTTAGTTTATTATTTCAGGGCTATAATTAATACATTACGGTCGTAGGACTATAATAGATCCATTAGTGCCATTTTGATTTTAAAAATGACGATCAAATGATTCCATTATGACACACCAAAAGATAAACACGTTTTCTGTCATGTAGAGATCCAAACGTGAAGATCTGAAAAAATATCGAAGGGTGATTTTTTACAATTCAGAAACTTCCCTGTTACGAGGGAAGTCAAAATCGGTAAATTCTCCTTCAGCCATAATTTCCCTCGTATTTAATTCCACTACATATAGGTAAGACCGTTTATATATGCACATAATTATTTGGCATATTTGGCAATAACTGTGTAAAAGCAATATAAATTGTATATTGTTTCAATTATTATTAAAGAACTATATGGGTTCACAAAATGTATTATTTCTGAGTAAAGGCGAGTTTGCTGATTTTTATATTATGCAACTGCAGAAAAGTATAATGTGTAAAGCATTCAAAATTCAAGATAACCCAAATTTATATCTATTCAATATCTTTTCTATACAAAGGGCCTTTACACGTCATCAGACGCCACTGTCATTGTATAGAGAGTATATTTGCTTGTAATGGCTTATGATGACTTATGGTGGCTGAAAATTAACTTTTTTCGGTTTTTTAAAAAGGTTATATGAAAACTGAAACTAAATTTGTGTGTATGTGACTGGATAATGATCAAGCATAATGGCCCATCGTGGACCAGAATGTGTGCAATTTATGCTATTAACTCTAGTACAACTGATAAATATTTAGCATCTCCAGAAATATACAAACCACTTTTAGGCCAGGAAATTAGTTTAAAAATCGTTTTTGACATGCTATAAAGAAAATGACTGGGCGAGCAGTTTTAGTACATCTAAATAATTTTATTCTTTTAAAATCCAACTAAACAATAACTGGGGAAAACATATACGAAATTGCATAAAGTGCCGATTTTTTATTTTTGTATTAAATTGGGTTGGTTCTATAGAAACATTTTTATAATTAGTGAATATTTTGTAATTTTATCTTTTGAGATATGTCCTGTGAAAAAACGTTGATTAGTTTGGTAGAAAAATGCGAAATACGATTAAAAATAAGCTTCTTTGCAGATGTCAATAGCTTATAAAATTGTTGCAAAATATTGACCCTCTGACTTGATGTTTGCAAAATATCGACCCTCTGACTTCATATGTTAAGACTATTTGTTTATTTCGGGAGGCATTGTTTAAACAATAATTCCGCTGCACAGGAGTGAAGATAAAAACCTAAACGAGAGTTCATTTAGTTCGCCGTTGTTACTACTGCAATATAAATTTATTTCAAGTGGTGAAATTTGCAAAATACAACGTCATAAATGGCATCAAAACCTACTAATTTGTTTATAATTTCAACGGATGTAAAAATTGGTAAATTTCCTTTACCTTGAACATCTTTCGTTATAATATATTATAACGTTATAACGCCGATGAAACGGGACTCTTTTTCCGCGACTTGTCAAATAAAACGTTTTCTTTAAAAGGCGAAACATGTGCTGGCGGGAAAGCGTCCAAGAAGAGACTTACTATTTTACTCCGCTATAAATGGAGAAAAAGAAAATGCACTGGTGATTGGAAAAAGTAAAAAACCCCGTTGCTTTAAAGGATCAAGCGTGGAAAAATTGTCACTTGAATGGTACTATAACAAGAAAGCATGGATGACAAGGGATATAATGTCGGATTGGTTGACGAAATTTGACCGAAAAATGCAAAGGCAAAACCGAAATGTACTTTTATTTTTGGATAATGCTGCATCTCACCTAAAACTGAAGTTAAAAAATATTAAAATAAATTTTTTACCGCCAAATACGACATCGCATTGCCAGCCATTGGACCAGTGGGTGATTCAAAATTTTAAAAACAACTACAGAAAGTTTTTAATCTAGCGACTGACATCCATGGAGTATTCTGAATCTACCGAACAATTGGAGAAATCCATAAATGTTGTAAGTGCCATAAAAAAAAGTCGAATCCAAGGCCATCAATAACTGCTTTTGCAAAGCTGGATTCGACGAAATTCTCGAGGAAAACGTTGACTACGATTAACATAAGTGTACGTGAGTGCATCAGTGAATTTCAAAATAGTGAGAACGGTCAGATTTTATCTGACAGTGATGATGAAGAAATTATTTCTTCCAATATTAAGAACATTAAGGAAGTATATAAAATGTTAAGGGGATATTGAAAACTTTTGTATGTTATCTGGAGATTCTGTTTTATGGGAAAAAATCTCAGAAGTTGCGTCTAAAATGGAATCTCAAATTATAAAAAATACAACTCTTGATAATTTTTTTAAATAGAAACTTTTATAAAGTAGAACAGTATCAAACTGTATATGTAGGTAGTATAATATTTTATAGTAGTTAGTACATTTTTATTTTATGCATATATGTATGTCAAATTATTAAAAATACAACTCTTGATATTTTTTTTAAATAGAAACTTTTTATAAAGTAGAACAGTATCAAATTGTATATGTAGGTAGTATAATATTTTATAGTAGGTAGTACATTTTTATTTTATGCATATATGTATGTAAAAGATGTTGGTGTATACGTAGTATACACAATTGTATTAATAATTTGTGCTAAACATATTATTTCTTCACTCCCCACAACGGACAGTTTCTATGGCACGGCTACTGTCCGTTGTTGAGAGGTTTCACTGTATATATATATATATATATATATATATATATATATATATATATATATATATATATATATATATATATATATATATATATATATATATACAGTAAAACTTCGCTAGTTCGGACACGCGCCATATCGGACACTCCAGTAGTTCGGCGCCTCTTATCAACCGGAAAATTTAATATTTTTACCTCTTTATTCCGGACACCAATTAAGTGCAAATGCAAATAAATTCCGCATTTTTCTGAATAAAACTTGTTAAAACCAGTCGCGTTTGGCGACAACTCAACGTCTCTGCGCGGTCGATTAGATTCAGTCTTTCTTTGTAATTGTACGGGGGTGTCGTAAATTGCTAAAAAAATGGCGCCAAACAAACGACCTCATAAAACGTTGACTCTTGCTGAAAAACGCAAGATACTGGATGTCATTGACAAGGGGGGAAGCATACGTAACATTTCTGATACATATGGTGTTCCAAAAACCACTATCTCGGATATTAAAAAGAACAAACTTAAAATAAGGAGTTTTGTGGCCAAATCATACCAAGGACCAGGTACGTAGACATGAAACTAACAACATAATGCCATTGTGTTGTAACTGATGTTGGTTTTATCTTTAATGTTTACAATGTGGCTGATACTCACTTATCCTTTTTCAGGAAAGAGAAAGGTTATGAAGAAAGCTGAAAATCATGAAGTTGAGATTGCCTTATATAATTGGTTTTTATAACAATGCAATGCTCATGTGCCAGTTTCCTCAGGAATACTACAAGCTAAGGCAAAATATTTTTATGAAAAAATCACTGGGAAAAAAGATTTTTTGGCGAGTGCTGGTTGGCTTGACAAATTTAAGAACAGACATGGAATACGATTTTTAAAGGTTAGTGGTGAAAAACTTTCTAGTGATGTAAGTGCAGTATCACCATTCCAAGAAAAATTTCGATGTCTAGTACAGGAGATGGGGTTCCAATGCTTCGGGGAAACATAAGCTACCACTCTTAGTTCTTGGAAAAGCTGTACATCCAAGAGCATTAAAAAACTGCATATTGCCAGTGCTTTACAAGGCAACCACCAAAGGATGGATGACAAAAAACTTATTCATGGAATGGTTTAAAACGTGCTTTATACCCAAAGTTAAAACGTTTTTAACTGAAAATAACAGACCTCATAAGGCCTTGTTATTGGTAGACAACGCTCCCTCTCATCCACTTGAGGAAGACATAAATTTTGATCCTGACTTCAGAGTTATGTTTTTATCACCCAATTGTACTGCTATTTTGCAACCAATGGATCAAAATTTAATTCAAAACATAAAAGTCGCATACAGAAAACGCTTGCTAGATCATTTAATCTCCATGGAAGACGGAGATGTAACAAAAGTTTTAAAGCAATACAATTTAAAAGATGCGCTTTGTAATTTACATATAGCCTGGAAAGGCATCTCTGAAAGAAACATCAGAAAGTTGGACAGGTCTGTGGCCAAGCAAGGAAGAGGTTATTAATGTAGAGGAACTTGAAGAAGAAAGCATTTCGCTCGCAGAACTTCGAAAAAGGCTTTGTCCGTTAAGCATTGCAGATATCGCTAGTATTTCAGACTCCTTGCAGATTATAGACCCAGAAAATAAATTAAGTGAGGAAGAAATTGTCAGTTGGGCGGCAGGAGAAAAAGAATTTGTCTCAGGCTTAACTGAAGAGGAACTTATCAATGAAGCATTGGAAAGCAAAGAAACAAGTAACAGCGAATTAAGTGAAACAGAGGATGACAATGTTGTGTTGAAAATGAAGCATAGCGATGCTGTAAAAGCCTTATCACATAGTATTCAGTGTGGGCCGAGGAAAACGATGTTCCTACCCAAGATATTTTGCTTTTAAAAGGATTAAAAGAGAAGGCTGTTACGGCAGCAAAATCCAAAAGTGTGCAGACAAAAATCGATTCATTTTTTAAAAAACCTTCCAATTAAATATTTATTAATATTCTTTGCTTTTTTATGTAAATATTTAATGCATATTAAGGTACATATTGACATAATACATATATATGCACATTTTGTTACATATTTTCAGAGTTTGTGTTATTTTAAGTTATTTTATGCATACATATACATATATGTAGGTAGAATTATCTGTTTTTCTTTAATGTTTTGTAAAGGGTTTGTTTTTTTTTAAATAAACATGTCTTTATATTTTGAGTTTAGATTGGAAATCATAAAAACAAGAAACAATAACGCAATAAAAAAAAACTCCAGTAATCCGGATACCGCACTAATTCGGCGGTAGCTGTTCCGATATGTGTCCGGATTGTCGAAGTTCTACTGTATATATATATATATATATATATATATATATATATATATATATATATATATATATATATATATATATATATATATATATATATATATATATATATATATATATATATATATATATATATATATATATATATATATATATATATATATATATATATATATATATATATATATATATATATATATATATATATATATATATATATATATATATATATATATATATATATATATATATATATATATATATATATATATATATATATATATATATATATATATATATGATTCTTCTTAGTACTTCACGGATAGAAAAATATAATGTGTTTTCATTCCGGGTGTATATCCGTTCACTACTATCGTTTTGAAAAGAACAGTTTTGCTGACGTTTCGTCAAAATTACAGTTGGCATTTTCGAAACTTTCTTTCTCAAAGCTTTCTTTCTCTCGTCCGAATAGAGAAGTGTTGGTGACTGCGACGCTTCCTTTTATACTCTTGCTGATATTCGCCTGTTAGTTTGTCCCACGTACATCTTTTTACAGTCGTGGCACGGAATTCTGTATACTCCGTCGTTTTCCAGTTTGATTTTATCTTTTGGGTTTCCAAGTAGTTTACCTATAGTTGTTTGTGGCTTGTGTATTGTTTGTATATTGTGTTTCCTAAGAATTCTTCCAATTCTGTCTGTTGTGTCTTTTACATATGGTAAAACTACTTGTTGCTTTCCCGGTTCATAATTTTTGTTGTTCGTTGTTCGAAAACCCTGTGCATTAATAGCTTTCTCTATGGTGCGATTTGTGTAGCCATTTTTGTTTAAAGCACTAGATATTATCTTAAGTTCGTTTTGTCTCGTCTGTGTTTCATCCCACGGATCTGGATGTTAGGGTATTTGCCACAGCTTGAATTTGTGCTGGGTGATGATGTGATTTAAATATCTGCCTGTATGTGTTGGTTCTCTGTACACGGTGTATTCGAAATGTACGTTATGCAGTTTTGTAACCAGAACATCTAAAAATGGTAGTTTGTTGTTTTCATCTAACTCTAGAGTAAATTGTATTCTGGGGTGGGTTGAATTTACGTGAGTCAGAAATTTTTCGAGCTCTGCATGACCATGTTGCCATATTATAACTATGTCATCCACATCACGAATCCATAGTTTGGGCTTTAAACTTGCTTTCTCAAGAGCTTCTCTCTCGAAGTATATCATAAATAAAGTCGCAACTACTGGTGATAGCGAGGACCCTGGAGTTCTTGTCAGAACGACAGTAGTGAACGAATGTACACCCGGAATGAAAACATATTATATATATGTATATATATATATATATATATATATATATATACATATATATAATCTTTTTTGGGAATCGTGTTCACAATATAACACATCATTGATGTTGGATGATTTTATTTTTTAAAACTTTCGACCATTTTATGGCCTTCATCAGTTATCTTAGCCTATTTAAAACTAAACTTAGACACTTTCATTTCGATGACGGCAGCAGTTCCATAGTTTGTTTTGATCGTTTCGTACTTTAGCAGTCTTCACCGATTCTGCAATATATTGTAAAAGTGAGGTTTCTTGAACACGTAAACTATATTCTTATACAATATATTGCAGAATGGGAGAAAACCTTCTAAAGTGCGAAACGATCCAAACAAACTATGGAACTGCCGCCGTCATCGAAATGAAAAAGTTTAGTTTTTAATAGACTACGATAACTGATGAAGGCCATAAAATAATTGAAAAATTTTAAAAAATAAAATTATCCAATATCAATGACGTGTTCAAGAAACCTCACTTTTACAATATATATATATATATATATATATATATATATATATATATATATATATATATATATATATATATATATATATATATATATATATATATATATATATATATATATATATATATATATATATATATATATACACTTGAATTCTTCCAGTTTATCCCTATGGTATATTTGATTCTTGCACAAAATTTAAAATCAGTCTGATAAGAGGATTTTTTCATGCTATTTTTGAATGCTTTATTAGGTCGCCATTTGATTTTGCCAATTTTTTAGGCCTACGAAAATGCAGTAGCGTATTTGGGGAGATGGGCAAAATGGGCAAATGGGCAAATGGGCAAATGCCTAGAATTACTAACCGAAGCAAAACTTTTGAAACTAAAAATTATTTTGATAGTATATTATCACGACCTTTCGACTTTTTCTTTAGTTTCTAAATGTGATTATTTGCTCCCTCCCGAAGGCATTCCAAATACGCCACTGCCAAAATTTTAGCAAAGTGATAATTAGTTTTATAATAATATATTTTTTTAATAATTCTCTAGATCGCCATTTTATTCGGCAATATTGTATTTTACCAAAATAGTACCAATTCATCCACATATGACCCTTAATGACAATGACAAACAGACCGACGGAATTAAGAAAACCAGTTTTTGGGCTTCTAGGGACCCTAATACGTTAAAATATGTAAAAATCTGGTTTGGTGATTTTTCGCGATTACAAAAATTTTACTTGGTCACCATTTTTACGCCATCTGGAATTCTTACCATAATTTTACCAATTCACCTGTATACCACACCTAATTCTTGCATAAAATTTGAAATCACTAAATAAATGATGAAAATGAAAATAGTTTTTCATATTATTTTTTTAAATATTTTATTAGGCCCCCATTTTGTTTTTGCCATCTTGGATTCGTTTCAGAATATTCATTACTATGTACCAATTGATTTTTATACAAACTGAGCTAAATTGGATAAATAGTTTTATAGTACTAATTTTTGTAACAATTCACTAGGCCGCCATCTTGTTCCGCCATATTGCATTTTTACCAATTTTTAATTATATTGCGGAATATCCAAAAAGTTTTCTTAAAATAGTTACTTAACTCATTAAACTTCTAAAAAGTACTCTGATTTTTGCATGTCTAAATGATTTTCATAGTATTTGTTTACATCTATATTTTTTCCAGTCAGATAAATAATTTGATTCCATCATTTTATTTCAATCAAAATTGTATCAATCAAATTATCTTTTACGTGGCAAATTTTCATTATAATTAGCAATATATAACTACAAAAACCCAAATAAAACACACCAACGTTAATAGAAAAAAATATATAAATCACATAAGACTTTCTCAAAGAAGCGTCCATCAATTACAGAAATGATACTCTAGTCTTGGCTGGGCACGTTTTGAACATTAAAACGGCACGTACTCTCATTGTATTTGTTTAAAACGGCGAAAATAAGAATATATTGTTGCTTGAATTATTTATAATTTATATAACGAGCAGCTAGAATTAATTGTAAACTTAACAGAGCAAGAAAAAATCTGAAAGTTTTTTAATTCCGCAAGTTTCTCATTTAAAGAAGAATTGGATACGTGCAAGAACATATATTATGCCTTAATATTTATTATACAGAACATATTTGGAAAAATAATAGGCAAAAGTTTCTATAAATTAAAAGTTAAAGTTTTATATAAAATTGTTACACCAAATTGATATCTAAAATAGTATGCTTTAATAGAAAATTTATAAAAATAAAGGAAATTAAAAAAAAAATAGAGATAAAAAAATACACGAATGTTATAAAATAATGACCAAACATGTGCTACAGCTAAGTGAGTAGTAGAGTCCCTTTATGAGAATATTAATAGAGCTTTTTTAGCATCCAGAAAAATTCTATTGCATACATATGTGAATTACTGAAAATATCTAGATCTAGTCTATCATTAACCATCACTTTTTTATAGTATTTTATAGCACGATAGGCCGTAGCCAGAAGTATAACTTAGGAAAGGCAAAATATTTTTGGGTATGGTAACTGTTTTTAACTCTATAATATGTCAACCGAATATCGCGCAACAGAGAGAAAGTAGAAATAACAAGAAATTAAATTTTATAAGAATTTAACAATTAAATCATTTAGTTGCGTAACATTAAAATAGTGGCAAAAGCCCATTTTTCTCTAAACTAAAATATTGCAAACTTGAGTAAATCTGTACTAGTGGTCTCGTTAAGGGATCTAGAAAAACTACATAAATTCACAAATTGCTTGTAGCACTGCGCAAAATACTAAAATTGACGCTAAAAGCTAAGATATATTGAAAAGTTTTCCTTTGAGTGTACAAAGTGTTATATATGCGAGCCTCATCATTAGCTTCCTGGATACTAACGACATACGAAGTAGGGGGGTTTTTTAAAGGTCATCAATATGCCATTGAGAAATTTGAAGACTTCCTAACATATCATCAGGAAAACTGCTATTTGTGGAGATCTTTTAGAATCCTTTTTAATGTTAATTTTGGTGGCGTTTGTTTTTCAAAACTACGTACTAATCATTAGTATCACGGTATCATGGGCCCGGAATTTTTCTGTCGGCTTTCACACTTTTTTGTTCATTAAAGTCCTAAATGGTTAGCCTAAAATGTTGACGTTTCGTTACATACAAAGAACGCATCATTAAAATGGCCATCGCAACTAAATAAAGTAGATTTTATCATTACGATATTAATACTAAAATAAATTTAAATGTGTAAAGTATTATGTAAAAACAATTGACTATTAAAACTTATAATAAATATTCAATATGCATTTGTTTTGCCTCAGTACCTAACAAAAATTAATATGTAAAGTTTCATCATTTGAGGACTATATCGATAAAAATGGTAATAGAGTTCAGGTCTGAACTCTTTGATTTCCATTTCATTAAATAGGAAACATTTCATTTTCAATTCTGCTGCCTTCATAACTGTCTTAATACTTCCCAAGGCTTTTCTAATAATTCACAATCATATATAGTACTTGGAGTTGTCTCGGGTAAGTCGCTTTGTAAATAAAGGCAACGATTACATTTTTGTTCTACATGTCGATTTACACAATAAAATACTCTAGGCCCCGTGGCCTAACTTCTTATGTCTATTTAATTGCCCAGTATTTAATAATCAGTAGAAAAATAAAAAAACATTTTTTTTTCATATGGATATACCTACCTGGGGCGTGGCATTTTAGGGGCAAGAAAGGTTTAGAGTCTAGAATTTACTATTTTTCCGACGGCCATTTGTGTGCTTGTATCCTTATCTACATAGAACCAGAAAACAATTTATGTTTGTTTATTTTAACTATAAATAATACAGAGTGTTACAATAAAATTAAACCTAATATTTGTCCTTTATTTTAATTTTATGAAGCAATGTTATAGTTCAATTATTTACGTCTAGTTAATTTTTTATAAAAAACATTAACATACCGGGAATTTAAGCATGTTTTATTTTAGCATTCTACCCTTTTATGAAGACGACTTTCTAAGTTGGGTATAATAAATCGCCATCCCCTAGCTACGGCCCTGGTAGCAAAGCCAATGCTGGGCTTATTTATAATTTCTAATAAAACCAACTCGGTGAGGTGTAAGTTGTAAGTAAGGTAAGTTCGGTTACTTTCGCAAGAAGAGGTCAGTCCAGTCATTCATAGTTTAAAGTTAAACGATGCTGGCTTGGATGATACTTCTTTACTCGTGTAAAATTGAGATTACCTATGTTATAAAACCGTTTTACACACATATTAAATATTTGCCTGCAGACAGGATACTTTCCAGTGCTTAGAAAATGTCCAATTCCACAAATAAGTACTCCGACTTCACTTAATAACTTGAAGCCGATCAGACTTTTTCCATTGTGAGCGACTGTGGCTTTCTACATGACAGTCAGTCTGGGTGCCGTCTGTGCATGGTATGTCAACTACTTTGCTGCAGGTCAATGAGCCCATTATTAGGGCCTTGGATGATGCGATGGCGACGAACATGATTCTGCTTGACGTTTCATATGCTGGTGACAAGTCCTTTAATGTTATTGTTGAATCTGGATTGTGATGTACGAGTATAAGGGATATTTAAGTGAACTATTTAATAATGACAGCCAACATCTTGTTGGGAAGTGAAGGACTAGCTTAAATGAATATTTAGTTTTAAGTACTTGATTATTTATTTAAACGTCGATGACACTCTATGAGTTATATTTTAGTGACTATCACATACAGTAAGCAACACCCGAAATTGATATTCAATATTTTTAGGTAAATTCAGTACGACATAGTGTTTTAAGAAAAAATGCCATTGGCAGATGGTAGCTTTGATTATTAATTATTTTAAAGTGAAATTTTAAAAATTCAAAATGGTTCGTATATACGTTTTTTCTACAATGATTTGCATTTTTTAACTTTTATTATTAAATATTTATACTAATATCCCTAGATGTATTTTGAATGTTGTTGGTGTCTTTATTACCAAATGATATATACAGAATTTTTTAAACCAATTTTTGTAGCTCAAAATTTTGGGATATTTATCCAGGTAGTATAAAAAAAATACAAACATTATTCATTAAACATTAACATTAAAAGCGGACGTGGACTGAACAGTTATTGATCGAAGGTTTATAAATCCTATATGGTTCATGGACCAAACATATAAAAAATAATTGAATATAGAGCATATCAAAAAGTCTAAATAAAATATTAAATAAATTATAAACAATAAAAAACACCTAATTATCCATTGAACAACCTCTTACGCCCCGAATGCTTCTTCAGCGGATGTAAAACATACACCCCGTAAATTATTCTTTACAGGCCGAAATAAGAAGAAATCATTAGGTGCAAGGTCTGGACTATGCGGTGCATGACACATTATTTCAAAGTTTTGACGATTTTCGCAAACATTTTGAAGAACAAACTGTAGTGTATCACTGAGCAACAGTATATAATTTTTGTTCTACAGTAGAAATATGTCCGGTAATTCCAAAGTATGTGGCGATGATCTTTTTGTTTCGATTTTGTTTTACGAACTTTTGTTGGAGCTGATTTGTTCGCAAAGACAGAAACTGTGAACTGCTGTTTTTTATCGGGATTGTACCAGTATACCAACGTTTCGTTACATGTAATGATGTTATATACCAAATGAGACGATCCATTGTTAAAGCCATCCAAAGTAGACCTGCAGCAGGCCACACGGTTTTCTTTTTGATCTAGAGTGAGATTGTGCGGAATCCGTCGGGAACACAGCTTACCTACCATCAGATGCTTGTGTAAAATGGTGCTAATTGCTTTCACACCAATCTCCAAAGTTGGCTGAATAGTCAACTGACAGTAACACGCTTGTCCTCTTCGATCATGTTTCGTAGGCCAATTTCGGTAACTGCCGTTTTCTGCTCAGGAGCTTGAAAATTGTCATTTAGGGTAAATCGACCAAATTTAAATTCATTGTACCACTGCTTTACATCAACTTGTCACCAAACAGTCCATTGATAACTTCAAAACATTCTTTAAGGTTTAAGCTACGCCTGAAGTTGTAAAAAATTACAGCTCGATAATGCTTATGATTATTCAGGTCCATGTTTTCTTGGAAAAATGATTACTTTAAAATTATGTAAAGTGCGGGACACGAAAGAAAACCGGGCAGGTCCTTAAAATAAAGGTTCATAGTCTTAAGTAAGCGGAAAAGTAAAATTTGTGTACGCAAATAAATTTTATGTTATTTAATTTGTTGTAATAGTTTGCCGCTTCACCTATAAAGTGCGCTAGTTAAGCGGTACGGAAAATTAATCGAGGATTTAGTAAATTTCGCACTGGTCCACTTGTAATTGGAATGTGCCTATAGTTTCCATGCACTTGCCGCTAGAAGGTTCTATCTATTTCCAGTGGCGCCTATACATTTCGAGCATTTGTTTTCATTTCTATATAAATGCGTTGCGTTGAATTTGAATTATTATTTCGAAGTAACGATGGCGAGCAAAAGAGAAAAAACAATTCGAAGCGGTGCACGTGAGCCTGTACTAGAGAAGCTGAAAATAATAGTTTGACTATTCCAATTCAAAATCTAACAGAACGCGATGCATTTTACACTAGTGTTTCGGAAAGTAGTAAGTAAAGAAAACATAATGATTGCTCATGTTCTACTTCACCTTTAAAATCTCCTGGTAAAAAAATCCTGGATAGATAATGATATGACAGTGAACAAATGCTGGCAAAGTGAAAGTGTTACAGGTGTTGTTCAGGGAATCTGCTCTAGTAGTCACTTTATTATAGTTCATGCTGGTTCAGAAGTCGGATTTGTTCCAGGTGCTGCTTTAGTTTTTCGCTCGGGACTAGCAACTGGAGACTATCATAAACAGATGAATAGAGATAATTTTGAAAAGTGGTTGCTCGAGAAGCTTCTACCTAACATTCCTCCCAAATTAGTTGTGGTAATGGATAATGCGTCTTATCATTCTCACGTAGAAGATAAAGTGCCAACTAAATACTCTACAAAAGCTCATATGATATCGTGGTTTAAATCATTATATCAGCCAACAAGCCTAGAGAAAAAAGTATAAAATTGACGGTCTTTTACGTAACCTCGGTCCTACACATTTAAGGCTGCCTCTATACATGTGCGACCTCAACCCTATTGAACTTGCATGGGCAGGAGTAAAAAAATATATTCGAGAGGTTCACACCGGTGAACTTTCAATTAAATATTTAAATAAAATAACATTAGAAGCGATTGACTCAATATCGGCTGAATTGGAAATCGTATGTTAAACATGTTCGTTCTATTGAAGATAAATACTCGGGAGTAGACGGCAAAATTGAAACGGTTATTGATCATTTATTTATCACACTGGGATCTTCAAGTAGTGACGACGAAACGTCATAATTTTCAGTGGAAGACAACGATTTAGAAGGAATTGAACCATTAGAAGCACAGCCGTCAACCTCAAAAATGGCTTAGTTTTTTTCATATATTTTGTAAAATTATTCATAAAGTAGCTGTCAATAAACTGCTCCAAAATAATTAATTTTCTGTTCAATACCGGGTGTCAAAAAATATCTAATATTGCAATTAATATTTGAAAAACTACAGAACTCATATTTTTCCAAAATGAACACATCAATGTAGTTATAGTAGGGGAGCCAGCACTGATTCCAGTGAATAAGATTTATCAAAATTTTAACTTACGCAATTCGACTGGGCTGCTCGGGTATGCCAAAAGTGACCGTTTGCCTCCGTCATATTACTTTGTACAGGGGGCGTCTTGGACCTTTTTAAGAAAAAAGTTTAATATGAACCTAAAAGTCTTAACTTTGGAGATACAGGGTTTTAAAAACACATTTTTTTTTAAATCCTAATTCTGCTGCTATTATAGATAAATAACTGTGTGAAATTTGATACAGGTCTTTTATGCATAAAAGGGCATTTTTTATTAACAATTAATTTTTGAAATTTCTTCCAGTGGTGTGCATATGTAATTAACCTGGGTGAATCCGTATGCTCCTTAATGCATAGAAAACGTGTATCAAATTTCATGCAGTTATCTACAATAGCATCAGAACTGGGATGAAAAAAAAAAATGTTTTCTTTTTAAACCATCCTGTATCTCAAAAGTTAAGACTTTTAGGACATAAAAATACCCCCTTTAACATCAGCACGCAATTAAGAAACGCCCTGTATAGTACTTCACAATGACGGCCCCTGTATAAAGTAATATGACAAAGGTAGACAGACGGCCACTTTTGGCATACTCGAGTAGCCCAAAGTCGAACTGCATAAATTAAAATTTTGATAAATCTGGTTCACTCCATCTGATGCTGGCTGCCCTTGTAAAATCTGGACTTGTAAATCGTGTATCACTATACTGGGTGCTCCAATAATAGTGGACGTAGGCAGTAGCCCGGGAACCGTTAATGACAGAATTCAAGAAAAAATATATTTATAGGTAAATCGATCAAGAAAAATCAAAATTAAATCATTTTAAAATTCGAAAGTTTGCCGTTTTTGCAACACAAAAGAGATATAGAAATGCGGTACACGAAAGAAAACAGACAAATATAGATAAATGTTCATTAAGCATAGTTACATTTTTTAATTATCTGAAGTGCGTATATTCAAAAAGAGTGCCATATTATTTAAAGAACGACGGGACACCACTGGTTTAAAGATATTTCTTGGCTGACCTTCCTAGACCGATTGACTCCGCCCGGTTTTCTTTCGTGCCCCGCACTTTATTTTGCAAACATTTGCGTATATTCGGAAACTGTAGTCTAAGTGTCAAAAAAAACCGTTTCACAAATATCATCGCCTTTTGGATAGGCTCAGTGGAAAGGGATCAGCCCTCGTATGTAAAGGGAGGAGTACCTTGGGACTGGGAAAAGTAAAATTAGCGGCTGCTGCCGTAATTGAGGGAATTTGAACTTGCTAGCGGAGATATTTTAAAAAATCAATCCCAAGCAGCTTAGAGGAATCTTCTCTTTTTAGGATAGTGAATATGACTGTATCTTCGTGGCGTTACACTGGGCTGGGTTTTTGTTCCTTATTCTTCGTCGATTAAAGTTAAAGTTTTGGGAAATTATATTTTATTTATTGCAGAATAAATTCTAACCCAATAACTCGTTTGGAAAGAAAACTGGCAATACAAACACAAAGCTTTGGAGAAATAACGTAGGAAGGGAGTTTGTTAAATAGTCCGTCAGCGTCGTGCCAGATTTGAACGAAGGCTTTAGATATTTCAAGAGTAATAATTTGGGTTTGGCCACGGATTTCGATTAATTTATTTCAGCTGCGCGTTATGAAGGTAAGATGTTTTTCCTAGATTCTCTTTCTTATTAAGTCAAAGCTGAAAAAGTTTGTCATTGCCTTACTCATTATTGAAAGTAGTTAGATAGCTCTTGAAAGAGGGAAGAGTTCATAACAATTTTAAGAAAAATGCTCTTGTTTAAAGAAACTTGGTATAAGCGCGTAAGGGCAGGGGTCAGTTCAGGAGGGCACTTTTTAAATACTATGACAGATATACCATTTATCCTAGAGAACTTTGTGATGTCAAATGTTTTAAGGATTTGCCGGAAGTGTTTAACACTTGGGGTTTTTTTTCTTATTTATTTTGAATCATGAATTTGCTAGTAAAGAAATAGAGAAATGAGGGAGAGGTATTAGGGAATGAGTGGAACCTACATAAAGTCTGGGTTTTGCTTTAGTCCTACATAAACACATTTGTGAATAGTCGGAAGAAGGTCTTGGTAAGAAGTTTGATGATTGGTTTTGACGAAAGACCAAAAGGGCTGGCTGCCATTTACTATTTATTACGAGTACGTACTATATCTTGTCTGGCATAGACAGAGAATTCCGAAATTCAAATTTAAGGGCTGATAAGTTTTATATCAGACTCTTAATCAAAGCAGGCCCGGGGTTTGCGGGGCCGTGGGCAAAATAATTTAGCGAGTCATGCGTTTAGTAATCTTTGCAGGTTCAAACGCCGTTCCTGCCCATGTTTCGCGCCAGCCCTGCTCTTAGTTTGAATAGTTTAGATAGGGGAAGTTTCAGAAATAGTTACTTTTTCAATAAGGAGTGGGTGGAAAAAAATGTAGATAGGACAATATGTTCAATATGCAATTATATTTCAGGCGTTTTATTTCAAGCTAGTGTCACGTTGGCAGATTATTTTATAACTTTTTCTAACTCAAAATGCAGGAAATTTGAAAATACCATTTTCCTTAGACCTCTGACAGAGCACTATTTTACTTGTGTACCTTATCTTTATTTTATATTCTATTTGGTGCAAAATATCTATGTATATGTCTATACTATAATGCACTAGATACTGTTATTTCAGTATACTCTTCTTCGTTATCTAAACAAGTGGTTGAGCACGCGACTTTAATTGCGAAAAAAACGTATGGATTATGTGTATAACGTACGGTAATTGGCAGCCGAATATATTAAAATTATAATTTTAATGTTTTTAGACTAATTACGGCGAATTTGCGTAAGCTTCCACTTTTTATAAAAATAAATTGGTCAGATAGCGTGGCGAAGGGGAATCGGAAAACATTTCCTTGTTAACTATGGTTTCTCGTATAGTGCAATAAATAAATACAGGGTAAATCTGAGGTGCTTTAAAACAAATTTAAACAACCAAACGATTTTTAAAAGGTTGTTTTAAGCCTTTTCTTCTATAAATTGAATACAGAAAAATTTTTGGTAAAGTCGTCTTGTTGGAAAATAGTTGAATCTATTAATTATTAATTTCCGTTCCTTTTTTGTTTGTTTTTAACTTCCCTCGTAAAAAAATCACCCTCCGAGATTTATCCAGATCTTTATATTTCAGGGTATCTAGATGTCAAAAAACAGGTTTTCTCAATTCTGTGGGTCTGTGTGTCTGTTGGCAGCATAGCTCAAAAACTACTTACTCGATTTACTTTGGTCAAAAATTAAGAGACACATGGGATCATCATGGTAACATTTTGGTAAAAATCCAATCCAAAAAAATATTACTAGAAAAACCTATCCAATTTACTCCAAATTTTGCGGAAACATTAGGAGTGGTATGGGGATAAACTGACGAAATCTAAAAAATATAAAAAAATCAGTGTAAATAACTACTTCATCGATTGTTTCCAAATTTTGCACAAAAGTCAAATATTGTATAGGCATAAACTGGTAAAGATTTTGATACGAATCTAAGATTAATTAAGGCCTAATTAAGGATGAAATGGTTACATTTTGGTAAAAATTCAATATGGCAGAACAAAATGGCGGTATCACAAAGTATAAAAAAAATCATTAATAAGAAACTACTTATCGCAAGGCGAATTTACCGATTTTTTATATCATTAATAAAAATAAATTAAGCAGGTATGGTAAATAAATGAATGTTTGATATGTACGTATGTACGTACGTATGTATGTTTTTATGTATGTATGTTAGACTGGGGCAAAAAATTTTAAAGATGAAAAATGTTCTGTTTCAATCTAAATGGTTGTTAGATATGTAAATAAAAAAGATGTATTGTTATAATTTTCGCAATAACTATTTAAGAGTACATATTATTTCGGCTTTACAAAAACAACATACAAATGTAGTAAAAACAAAAATAAGGACAAAATGAAAAATGAATTTTAACATAGATAACACAGCTCATGCATATATATGTTTATTTGGCAATATTTTATAAACTGTATATACTTTTCGTAATAAAATGAGAGTTCTATTATAACTTCAATGCTGGATGCTTTGGTACAAAAATAAGTAAACCCCTTTTTCTGGTTATCAGGAAAAGTGATACATTAATATTTACATAATATGTATAAAGTTACTACCAAATATGTATATGCATATATAAACTGTGTGATGTGTGTGGTACTGTGGCGTATTTAGAATGCCTTTCTGACGGGGGCAAACCAGCACATAATTTGGTGACTAAAAAAAAGGATTTAGTTTTTTTTTTAGTTTTAAATATTTTGTTTCAGTTCGTAGCTCTGGGGGGCGCATTTGCCTCCTTTGTTCCCTCCCTAAATACGCCAGTGGTATGGTGGAATTTGTTCCGGGTAAAAGCAGTGGCGGCTCGCGGGTGAAAAAAGTAAATGAAGCAAGAAAATATCGCAATAATTTTTTTTCCAGAATTTTTTTATATGTAGAGTTGGTAGAATATTTTTTACGACTTACTTTTATTTCTGTAATAGAATTTGCTTTATCAAACAGCGTTTTATATTGGATATGCAAAATTGAATATCAAGCGATTTTTTTTGAAGAATGTGAAATGAAATGTGAATTCAAAATCGTTCATCTCACCTAAAAATTCTTTTGCAAGCCAGATTGATTTTTTATCAAATTTGTCACAGTTTGTAATACATTCAAAAACGTCTTTTAATTTATTCCAGTCTTGAACAATCACATTTACTAACTTCAAATTTGAAGACCAACGAGTTTCTGTAATTGTTGGTATACGCTTCGTAGATGTAGATGTAAGAGCATACGTTCGTTTGGCTAAGTGATGAAAAAATGAGGAAATACCACTAGGGCTTGCAAAAAGATTCGATATTTAGAAATATTTTTTAGACTTTGCTGCATCACAAGGTTAAGACGATGCGCAAGACAATGGACAAATAGAGCCTGCGGGGTTTTTTCTTTTATTTTTTTTGAAGGCCATTTAGATGTCCAGACATCACACTTGCGCCATCGTAACATTGCCCTATTAATTGATGTTTATGAGCAAATTGGTCTAAAATTTGATCCAATAGAGAATATAAATTCTGCGACGTTCTATCGGAGCTGACATTATAAAATCCTAAGAATCTCTCGACTACTGAACCTTCTGAACTAACGTATCTTAAAATTATGGTGCACTGGGAGGTTTGCGTAATATCAGTGGTGTCATCCACTTGCACAGAAAAAAACTGTGTATTCATTATTTCGTTTTGAATAGTTTTCAAGTCACCAGTAAAAACATTTTTAATTTTTTCGTGATGATCTTTTAGTTCTTGGAAACTTCTCGATATTAATAAACCTGAAAGCTCTTTAAAATTCTCCCTGTTTATTGACTCGCTGCTTTCATCATGGCCACGAAAGGCTAACTCTTGTTTTGCAAAGTACAAAACTGCGTCAATTACCAGGCAAATAAATAGTCTATTTAATCGGACGTTTTCGTTCTCTGCTCTACATTTAATACATCCCTTTGATCTTGTTTCTCCCATCGATTAAATGGAGTTTCCAACAAAATGCAAACCACATCCGTGATCGGATTCATTTTAAAGCGTAAATATTATAGTCAACTCATAATGTACCTTAATGAACCCGACACCAAATAAAGTTGTAACAACACCTTTAATAAATTTAACACAAAATAGTCAAGCAAACTGCAAAGGAACTCACCGGTTGCAGCGAAATCTGCGAAAATAAAAGTAAACAACCACCCTGAACGACACGTGGGTGCAGTGTACTGCCGCAGCAATTGTCATGGCAACATATTAGGAAAATCGTAAACTAAACACCTCCAGTAAAATCGAAGCGGTTTGCGCCACTGTTATAGTTGTTATAATAAAGTTCGATTGAAAGTTTTAAAAAGACATGCCGCCAACGGTCAAGTAAAATATTATTCCGGATGTACAGTTTATTTTTTGCCAACTAGGTGAATAAATGATTGTAAAAACAAAAATTTTAAGAGATATATAATAAATATAGTGAGATGTTTGCTTGTTTACTTTTCCTGGTGAAGTAGCACTTCACCTATTTCACCTGAATAGCCGCCACTGCGTAAAAGCCACTTTACCGTTTTTATTTCCCTCGTAAGAGGGCAGTATTGTAATCGTGAAAAAATCAACCCCCGAGATTTTTTCAGGTCGTTACGTCCGGCGTCCCTAGATCCGAAAAACATGTTTTCTGAAACGTTAAAAAATTATTACTAAAAAAAACTAATTATCCAATTTACCTCAAATTTTGCACAATCAAGTGTTACATAGGAATGAACATTTTGGTATGAATCCAAGATAGTAAAACAAAATGGCACCGTAATAAATTATTTGAAAAAACTAATTTCAAATTTTGTGCAATCATTAAGTGTAAAATAGAAATAAACTGGCAAAGTAGTGGTACGAATTTACGACGGCGAAACAAAAAGGCGACAAATTCAAATTTTTTAAAATTCCATGTAAAAAATTTTTAATCATTTGACTTTTGTAGAAAAATTAAATAAATAAAAATTAAATTTTGTAGAAAAAAAAAGTAAAATTAAATGAGATATACTGGTTCGAATTCAATATGACGTAACAAAATGGCGGTGTGTCAATGTATAAACTACTTATTGAATTTATTTTAAATTATGCCCAAGCATCAAGTGTGGCATAGGTAGGAAGAAACTGGTAAAATATTGGTAGGAATTCAATATGATGGAACAAGATGATGCCCAATAAAAATGATTGAAAAACAGTATACATGTGCTACTAAATAACTATGTACTATAACATAAAAATTTTCGTTTCTATGTTTCTATATGGAAATCCTTTAATCAACTCTGGAGTTATTTATCGAGACCAATACCTAAGCAAAAAACAGTCTAGTATTAGAGAATGTAAAGCAATAGCTTTACTTTTTCTAATTAGTTAATAGGGTAATTAATTCCCTCCATCGATTAACCAAAGCTAAAATTAGAAAATGTAAAGCAATAGCTTTACTTTTTCTAATACTAGTTGAACTGAGTTTACAACAATGCATTAAAATATAATTCGGCTTAGCGGACTTCATTTAAAGGCTTCATACATAAAACTTAAAGCATATTAAAAAAATGTACCTTCGGTATTGCGTCTCAGATATTCTCAAGATGACATCTAATAGGTATGTTAACAACAGTTGAAACAACCGGACGGAGATGTCGGTTGTCGTCAAGTGGGCGAAAGTACATTGTACTATGGTATCGCTGGAAAAATCTAACCTAAAATGGTTGTACTTTGCTTTTATAACGCGTAATATCCTGCCAGGTTTAAAATTTTACCCACTTATCTTCACTAAAGACAAACGTTGTCGGGCATGTCAAAGAGTGTATTTGCCGATTTTTAAGTGTGAGAAAAAATCAAGCGGCAAGAAAAAAGGCTCTGCCTGTTCATAGACGGCTGTTATTTTTTACGATTTGCTCTTCAGAAACCCGTATTTGAAGGATATCAAATATTATTCAAAAGTACAAATTCTTGTAATATGATTTCAAAAGTACACTAATCAATATTTCAGTAGGATTCAATGATTTTAACATTCTGATCAGGCGAGAGTTGAACATTTTATGCGATTTATGTTGTAGAGATTTTGAAAAGTAAATGTAGTGTGTTTAACAATTTTTATAGAGCAGGCATTTAATATTTTCAGTATGAAAAAAATTGTACTAAGCTATTTCAAATTGTTGTAGGTGTATAAGGTTATTAAGCAAGTTAATTGACACACTGCCTGTGTCAATTTTCAATATAATCTCCCTGCCTCTCAATACATAGACATAGATATAGACATAGATGGGGAGCCCGACAAGGGCAGCACTTAGGCTCACTGGGGCCCATTGTGCTATCCCCCAAGTAGGCGTGTCAGGCCAAGAGCCCACTCCTTTTTAGAAAGGAAAGGACCCTTTCTGGTCGAGCACGTCCCACAAGCTCGGGTTCCACATAGGTGTCACCTAAGCAAAGCAGTCTGGCGTTGACTAAAGCGTCACATCGACAGGCTAGATGCTCGGTAGTTTCATCTACCTCAGCACAAAACCTGCAGTATGGATCGTTGTCGAGTCCAATCTTATGCAGGTAATATTTCACTAGCCAGTGTCCAGTTAGGACCCCGGTAATAGTTCTAAGTTGACTTCTGTTTAGATTTAGAAGTCTATTAGACTCAGAACGGCTATAAGAGCCTGATATGAAGACCTTAGACTGTCTGAGTCCTGCTAGCTCGTGCCATTCAGCACGGAATTCCTCGACAGTGCGATTCTTAATCCTAGCCTTGACAGCTGAAGGAGTAATTCCAAGAGCAGGTTCCAGCCCAGTGAAAGCAGTGTTGCTACCTTCCCGAGCCAGCTTATCCGCCCCTTCATTACCCCCAATGCCTGGCACCTAAATGAGGCTGACCCTATTGGACTCACACAGCCTCTCTAGGGCTCTCCTGCATTCAAGTGTTAGCAGCGAATTGACCCTGTTCAGAGCTTTAATCGCGGCTTGACTATCACAGCATATATAGATATGCTTGTCGTGGTATTCTCTGGAAAGGTTTTCCTGTACGCAGTCCAAGATTGCTGTAATCTCAGCCTGATATACAGTCGCATACCGTCCAAGAGCAAGACTAATTCTTGCCCTGGGACTCTCCCCATAAATTCCCGCCCCAGATCCCTCCTTTATTAGAGAGCCATCTGTAAACCAGACAAGGCCCTCCGGTTTGAGGAAGGATGGGGAGGAATCCCTCCATTGTTCTCTCTCAGGAACAATTACACAAAACCTTTTAGAGGCAATTGAGACCGGAATAATGGCATCTCTCCTTGCTAGGAGAGGGTCTGATCTGATCAGTTCAGTCCAAACTCGCGTATGCCCAAAATTCCAGTCTCTGTGTATCCAACGACCCCAGCCGTTTAAACGAACAGAAGTTTTCCGAGCCTCTTCCTCTACAAGCAAGTGCAAAGGACTTAGTTCCAGAATAGCTTCCATAGATCGGGTCGGTGTGGTTCTTATGGCTCCAGTTATGCCCAGACCCGCCAGTCTCTGGAGCTTGTCAAGCATCCTTCTGTATGTGGTCTTGCGAGTGGCGTGCCACCACACCAGAGCACCATAAGTGATCATTGGCCTTATCACTGACGTGTAAAGCCAATGCGCAATAAGAGGTTTTAAACCCCAAGTTGATCCGAAGGACCGTCTGCACGCCCATAGACACGCTGTGGTCCTTTTTGTGATCCTTTCAATATGATCCCTCCAGGTCAGTCGGGAGTCTATTAAGACACCCAGATATTTTACCGACCCGGAAGGTCTCAACTCTATCCCAAAGAGGGTGAGCCTCTCAAGGTCCACTTTTCTCTTATGGGTAAATGGTACCATTTCGGTCTTATCCGGATTAACAGACAGGCCGTGTTTTTGGCACCACTTTTCCACCATGGCCAAAGCCCTCTGCATGAGTCTTATAATGGTGTTTGGGAACTTGCCTATTACTCTCTCAATACATCCCCTCCATCGATTAACCAAAGCTAAAATGTGATAATCACTTGGTGCCAAATCTGAAGAGTAAGTGGATGTTTTATGCGTTCAGATTTTAACTTTTTAATGAGTCTTGCAAACAACGGCGAAGCGTAACAATCACGCTGGGGAGGGTAATAAAGAGTTGGGCTAGGTTAGAAGAAAAAATTATAAATTTAAAACAAAAAATATTAATTTTTAACAAAAACGTCATATAAACAATAGTTTACTTACTAAAATACATTTACAAGACAAAAGGTAATCTTCTTCTCTTGCCCTTTGAAAATCTATGAATTACTTTTTCGGGGTCTAATATCTCTATTTATATACCATCCAACTCCTCTTTCTAAGAGAGTAGTTGACCTAAGCCAGGTCTTTAGTTTATTTTAATGAGAAAAACTACGCTTTTCACTGGCAACCCTTACTGGCAGGACCGCCAGCAAAGACAGTGCTACGGTAAGTCTAGGGTAAATAAGTTTATTACACTGCTGCAACGCGCTTATAGCTGAACTTGGAACATGACGTTTTCTAGCAAAGGGAGAAAATATTTTTCAGAGTCGGTCGTTTCAGTATTTGACCGATTTTTCTAATTGGAAACCCAATGTGGAATGTAAATTGAAAGTTCAAGACATCCTTAATTTCCAAAACAGATTTTTGTAGGGTTCACCGATCTGAGAAGAGGGAAGCTATAAATCCTGGGAGGTGGGGGCGGTAATTACTCCCATTTCCTTTCCCTACCTATAGCCAGTAGTTGCAACAAAACCCCTTTTGCCAAGATCCTTCGACGTTCTATCCCTATTGCTGGCAGTTTTTCTTTTAATACGTCGTTCATTGTCTTGGGACCCATCCTGCATGCACTTTCCGATAGTTCAAGTGCTTGGAAACAATATTATGCGATGAACCGTCTCTTACACTAATTTTTGGAAACAATTTCATTCCACTTTGTTCCTCGATTTTCTAAAATAAGCTCCTGAATGGTCCTAATGTTCTTTTCTGTGATCACATGGTTTGCTTATCCGGGAAGCGACGCATCTTGAATAGATTTGGTGCCAGTTTTAAACTTTTTTACCTATTCAAAAATAGTTGAACGAGCACAGTTACTTCCGCCTACACTAGCATTCTTGAGTGAATTTCTGAATAATTTACGTCTTCAGCACCCAATTACGTCACAGCAATTTTATGACTGAACACATTTCTTCACTGATGCAACTCTGAAGTGTCGCCATTTCTGTCGAGTGACAGAATAATTCGTTGTATTGTATCAAAACAATTGAAAACTGCTTCATGGCCCTCTTAAATCTGAAAGAATTATATTATTATAACTGGATTGAGTTGCAATTCGTTTTAGAATTTATTGAATGGCGGATATCATGTGTCGCTTTTTATGGAATACCGGTACTCACATTTGGCTGAAATTTTATTACAATATTTTCATTTAATTTTCAAAAATGAATTATGGATCATTTGCACGGTATTTTATATGGTGGCATGGACCTATTTTTGATTATGGTGTACCCTAAGATATCTTAATCCGGAGCTCCCTTAGAAATTTAAATGTTTCATTAAGTACGTGAACTATATAAATAGGAAAATAAATAAAACTCTCAATTTACAAATAGCTAATAGTAGTAAACTAAAGAAATCTAAATGGAAACAGCAATTGTTTTTAGTTTAAACTAGTAAGAAATCTGGAAAGAATAAAATAATGTTTTACATTTTCTTTTGTAAAAAAAAGACCGGGGCTTATCGGGCCTATTGGAAAAATAGGCCCCGCATTTGGTGACGAACCTCCCTGATCTACTTTTATTAATTTTTTTTTGTTTTTGCTTTAGCTTTTTAATTAAACGTCAGCAAATTTAAAATACTTACATTTATGTTATTGCTCTTATGGGCCCCTTAATCTTTTGGTCTTTATCGCTTTCATTCTTATGTCACTGATTTTAGTGGTACAGGACATAGAAAAACAAATAAATGTAAAATTCATTGCAAGAAAATTAGAGAATCTGTATAAAATAATAAATTAATAATGATGTAATATACAGTCAATATATTATAGTATAATGATATAATCAAACTTTAATAATTTTAATTGATAATAAGAGAGAACAAAACAAAGCAATTAGAAACAGATTGTAACTTTATTTGGTATAATTATACCATATTGATATGCATACAAGGTTTTTAAAGGCTCTAATTTGAAAAATTTGAATTTGTAAATAAATGGATCTAATGCTGATTAGAAATCATAATTTAGAACGTAGAGAAAAATATTTATTTACTACGTACTGTCAGGTTTCATTCAAAATATGCATTAAGTTTTAGTATGTTTTTAATACCTTTAGTATCTAAGTCATGTATGATATTAAATGACACTAAAAAAATATATAAATCTTCCTTTTTAGGGGAAAAAGTACAGGTACAAAAATCAATTTTCAAAATCGGTCTTATATTTTTAAATTACTCGTCAGGTTTTCCTGAAGTAATAGTACGTTTTGATTTTCTATAATAAAATCAAAAACAGATATACCCTCTTATTTATAAAAAAAAATCAATGTGGTTTTTTTCAATAAATAAAAGAGTTATAAAGCTAACGAAATTCCCCATAATAGTTTTTTTTAAGAGTAACGTAGTTAGGTATATGATGTATCGGTAATCAACGTGGAAACTACTGTACAAAGTAGAAGAAAGGGTAGGCGTGGTGCGAGGAGCCTATGAATTACGCAATGAATTACGCAATGAATTACGCAAATGCACCTGCGATGGATGGCCGTAACTTATTCCATTTTTATGAAAAATATCTAGTTTTATTTATTTTTATTTGAATAAATAAATTGCTAAAAGGGTCGAACTTACGCAGGAAAATAAGAAGGAATCTGCTGAATTCACTTTTAAAAATATACAGTGTGTAACAAAAGTAAGGAAATGGCAAAATATCTTAGGTATCGCTTACCTGAATTTAATAAAAATATGTACACTTAAGTATGAAATTATGTCATATCCAATTGAGGGTTCCACATTGCTGCCAAGTTTGCGGTTTTTCTGTTATAAAAAAGAAAATAATTTTTAAAGGAACACTCTATATTATATCACTTTTTTAAACTAAATGCGTAAATTTCTGAATACTTTTTATTAAGAGCACTTTGTATGAAAATCAACAGTTTTTGCATAGGGGTCTAATATCCATAATCTAATGTATTACCCTTTATTAAAATACCTGCACAAAAAAGTTACCTGATATGTTTGACAATGTCAGTTTTGTCGATTTACAAAAATGAATCGCTAATTATACTGGGCTATGGGGAAAGTCACCCCACGAGATTTTTTCAGGTCTTTACGTTTCAGGGTCCCTAGATGACGAAAAACCTGTTTTCTCGATTTCTTCGGTCTGTGTGTCTGTTCGCGGCATGGCTAAAAAACTACTTATCCGATTGACTTCAAATGTTAGTCAAAAATTAAGGGTCATATGGGGATGACCTGGTATCATTTTGGTAAAAACATGGCAAGAAAAATGGCGGCCTAGTGAAATGTTAAAAAAAATATTACTAAGAAAGTGTTTATCCAATTTATCTCAAATTTTGCATACAAATCAAGTATTATGTAGGAATCAACTGGTAAAATGTTGGTATGAATCTAAGATGGCGGAACAAAATGGCTGTTTAATAAAATATTTAAACATTCAGCCTGAAAAATTACTAAATGAACTGATTTCAAATTGTGTGCCATAACTAATTGTAGTATAGATATGAACTAGTAAAACTCTGGTATTAATTAAAGACGGTGGAAGAAAATGACAGCTAAATAAATATTTTTAATCTGAAAAAATCACCCTGTCAGGTTTTGCCTCATTGCTGCCAAGTTTCCGTTTTTCTGTTATAAAAAAGAAAATAATTTTTTGACGGAACACCCTATATTATATTACTTTTTTAAACTAAATGCGTAAATTTCTGAATACTTTTTATTAAGAGCACTTTTTATGAAAATCAACAGTTTTTGCAGAAATAGAGGACTAATATTCATAAAATCTAATCTAATATTACCCTTTTTTAAAATACCTGCACAAAAAAGTTACCTGATATGTTTGACAATGTCAGTTTTGTCGATTTACAAAAATGAATCGTTAATTATACTGGGTTATGGGGAAAGAATGCGAAACCTACAAATGATTTTTAAAGACATCTAACAGAAATACAATAACTGAGTCTACGGTAAGTAAAATTAACAAAAAATTTCGTGAAACTGGAGAGGTAAAAGATGTTGTACGTTCTGGCAGACCGCCTCATCTTGCTACCAAAGCACTAGCAAAAGAAAGCAGCGTCTCAACTTTAAAAGTAGGTTGCAAAAAACAACGGAAACAATATAATACAAAAAACAACAATAAATTAAATTAATGAAATTAAGTAAGGTGTTCAAAATGTTGTCCATTATTTCCTGACAATAGGCCAAATACTGTGGGAAAACATTTAATACATTAAAAAGAATGCCAGTCTCTTCGATTCGACTACATTCGATATCTATTCACTCTTTTAAATCCTCAAAGTCATTGGGTTTAGTTTTATACACCACATTTTTAAGGTGTCCCTCACAAAAAGTAGTAGAGGGGTATCAAGTCCGGAGACCGAGGTGGCCACCCTATTGTACCCCTAAGTCCAATCCATCTTCCAAAAAAAAAACATTGTCTAAATATTCACGACCATTCCGAGCAAAATGCGGTGGAATACCATTTTGCCGAAACCATATTTAATCTTTTGGTGCACCATTACCTAAAAAAATCAAGTTTTGCAATTTATTTATTCAAATAAAAATAAATAAAATATTTTGCCGTTTCCCTACTTTTGTTACACTCGGTATGGAAAATTTGGTATCTTAAATAGAAGTAGTATTAGAAAAAATAAGTATTCAATTTTCATCTTATTTATTTTAATTCATTATAAAAATCATAAGTCTAGTACATTAATGTAACGTTGAATAACATTACGAAGTTTGGCCTTCCTATGACCGGCAGCATATTAATCGTTTTGTGATTTTTTTTGGGAGGAAGATGAGTCAATGCAACAATGAAAACCAGGCGTATTCTTAAATAATTATGACCCATTGTTTAAGTTTTTACTACTAGTAGGAGCAAACATTATTACTATTTATCACTGGGTTTGAACATCTAGTCTTGTTTATTTTCGGCTGTGGAAAAACAAAATAGTAAGGAACGATGCTTTACCTTTTTGATCTAATTATTCTTCCTAGCCTTTGGATTGAAATTTTATATACTTTCCGATGAAAAAGTTACCGCTGTCTAGGGAAATACTAAGTACAAATCAGTTTTTTGGCTTTAAAAAATACAAACGTACCTATACTGTAGAAAACAAAAGTTTAAATAAAAAATTGTAAATTACCTCGACTTTTGGTTTTTACTTCTCTCATAAAAGTATTGTAATCGGGAAAAAGTCACCCTACGAGATTTTTTCAGATCTTTACGTTTCAGGGTCCCTAGATGACAAAAAACCTGTTTTCTCGATTTCTTCGGTCTGTGTGTCTGTTTGCGGCATGGCTAAAAAACTACTTATCCGATTGACTTCAAATGTTAGTCAAAAATTAAGGGCCATATGGGGATGACCTGGTATCATTTTGGTAAAAATATGGCAAGAAAAATGGCGGCCTAGTGAAATGTTAAAAAAATTGTTACTAAGAAAGTGCTTATCCAATTTATCTCAAATTTTGCATACAAATCAAGTATTATGTAGATGGAACAAAATGGCTGTTTAATAAAATATTTAATATATAACTAAATAACAAAACTAATTGTAGTATAGAGATGAACTGGTATTAATTAAAGATGGTGGAAGAAAATGGCAGCCAAATAAATGTTTTTAATCTGAAAAAATCACCCTCTCAGGTTTTACATATCTTCGCGTATTAGCGTCCTTAGATGTCAAAAAATATGTTTTATAAATTTGGTAGGTCTGTCTGTCGGTTTGTCAGTCTGTATGTCAGTTCGCGGCATAGCCTTAAAACTACTCATATGGAGATAACCTGGTAATATTTTGGTAAAAATCCAAATGCCGGAACAAGATGGCGGACTAGCGAAAAAAATTATTAGTAAAAAAACTAATTATCCAATTTATCTTAAATTTTGCAAAAAAATCAAGTGTTACATGAGAATGAACTGGTAACATTTTGGTATGAATATAACATAGTAAAACAAAATAGCGACCTAATAAAATATCAGTCAGTCTGAAAAAAACTACTTATTACACTAATTTCAAATTTTGTGCAAGCATTAATTGTAATATAGGGATAAGCTGGTAAAGTTGTGTTACGAATTTAAAATAGCGGAACAAAATGGCGGACAAATAACATGTAAAAAAAATTGACGTAACAAGATCTTCTTATTCAATTGACTGTAAATTTTGGAGAAAAATTAAATATGACATAAGGATAAACTGGTGTGAATTCAACATGACTTAATAAAATTGAGGTGTGTATCAATGCAAAAACTACTTATTGAATTCATTTTAAATTATGCCCGAAATCAAGTGTGAATGAGAAACAGAAACTGGTAAAGTATTGGTACGGATCCAATATATTGGAATAAAATGGCGTCCAATAAAAAATTTTGAAAAGACAATATATACGTGTTTCTAAATAACTATGTACTGAACTGAATTGGTTCAAACTTTACTGTTCCTAATAATTTTCATTATTTTGAGTGTAAAAATATTATGGCTGGGCCTTACTAAAAAGATTTTTTAGTTTGTTGTTGCTCTTTTATTTTCTGTGTTTTATTACTATAAATATCCCAAAAATATTTAATTAGCATTTCGGACAAATTTTATTAAAATTGAAAAAGTTAATTTGTCTTCGCTGGGACTCGAACCCAGAACCTCTCGCATTCTAGGCAAACGCTCTGACCACTAAGCCACGAAGATCATTTAAAAATCTACTAATATGAAATTGAATAATTTAAATTGTCGCAGTTGATTGTTGACTTCATGGTCTTTGTGGCTTGGTAGTCAAAGCGTTCGCCCTTCAGCGCATAAGTTAACTTTTTCAATTTTAATAAAACTTGTCTGAAATACCGTTTAAATAATTTTGGGATATTTGTAATAATAAAATACTGACAATAAAATACAACAACAAATTAGAAACTAGTTTTGCTTGATATTGTTATTCAGGGATTAGCTTCGGATTCTTGTTGAAATTGCTATATATTGATAATGCGTTCAGATGATAGATACATAGATCTTAAGCCTACTACTCGCTATTCGTTGATGCGTCGATTTGCAAATATCCGCATAGTGGGGATGATCCGGCGTTCGTCCGTGAGTTTCCGTTATAATCGACTAACATAAAATCGTGGTTTAGTTGCCTGAGCGTTCCCGTAGAATGCGAGAAGTTCTGGGTTCGAGTCCCAGCGAAGACAAGTTAACGTTTTCAATTTTAATAAAATTTGTCTAAATTGCCGATTAGATGATTTAGTGATATTTTTTAGTGCTTACCTAATTTCAAATCTTGTTGACGGGTATGCACAACGACTTTCTTTTTTTCATAACGCAGTAGTGTAGAAGTTATTATTTTTTTGTAGCGCGAGTTTGCCAGTATAAAAATTTCAGTTCATCTGTTTTTACTCCTTTAAAAATGTACGATAACCTAATTTATATTTACAATCATATTACCAGCATCACTGTATGTACCCTTTTTTATCTTCCTCGATTGACATCACATTTTGGTCAAAATTAAAGGTCATATTATGGGGACGACTTGGTAACATTTTGGTAGAAATCCAATAGGGCGAAAGAAAATGAAGGCCAGTAAAATATTAAACAATTGTCACTACAACAAAAACTTATCCAATGTATCTCAAATTTTGCACAAAAATCAAGTATTACGTAGAAATAAACTTGTAAATTTTTTTTAAGAATCCAAGATGGCAAAACCAAATGGCAGCTCAATAAAATATTTAAGAAATCGGCGTGCGAAAACGATTTGTTAGATTGACATCAAATTTTGTAGTATGCTATAGAGATGGACTAGCAAAATTGTGGTACGAATTCAAGTCGGCGAAAAACCCTCCCAGGTTTTTACATATCTTCACGATTTAGGGTTCTTAGATGCAAAAAAACTTGTTTTTCAGTCTGTTTGTCTGTCTGACATTTCGCAGTATAGCTAAATAATTACATAATTTGTTTATTTCAAATTTTGGTTAAAAGTTAACCTTCATATGAGGCAATTGGCAATATTTTGGTAAACATCGATTATGGCGGAACAAAATAATGGCCTATTGAATTGCTAAAAAATTTATTACTAAATAATTAATACTCCAATTTACCTCAAACTTTTCACAAAAATCAAGCGATCATTACGAAAGAACTGGTAATATTTGGGTACGAATCCAAAATGGTAAAAAAATTGCGGTCTAATAAAATATTTAAAAAAATCAGCTTGAAGAAACCACTTATTAGAATGATTTCAAATTTTGTGCAGTTAAGTGACATAATATAGTGATAAACTTCTAGTATATAACTTATATAAATATCAATTCAATATGACGGAACAAAATGGCAGTATAATCATTTTTTTTAAAAATCAGTATAAAAAACTACGTACTAATTCAATAATTTATTCTATTATGCCAAGAAATCAAGTGTAGCATAGAAAGAAACTAGTAGTAAAATATGCACTGCAAGATATTTCTGGCTGGGTCTTGTTGTATAAAATTTTATTTACTACTTCCTTTTTATTATTGAGGCTCTCAGCTACGTAACTTTCCGCAATAGTAGCGGATTTCCACTACCATGTCGCTTGACAGCTAATATATCAACTCCGGTATTTGCTAATAAACTTGCCGATGTTCTTCTAAAAGGGTGTCCAGTATACATTTTGAAGTTCTTAAACTTTAGAAATTTCGCAATTTTACTTGGAATTGACGAAAACGTATTTTTCCCGACAGGCTGGTTTAAGCACTTTCCATTTTGATATCGCATAAACAAGCGCGGATTAATAGTCGTCATGTGGGATCTTGTATCAATGTACTTTTGAATTATTTTGAAATGACAAATCGTCGTCACTTTTTGTCACTGTAAATAATAACGTGACATTCCATTTTTGGAGTCAGGAATGGTCACAATTATGACTTCTTTTAACATTGTCCATTTCCATTTCACAAAGTTCATTAGAACGGCATGCTCTGGCAACTCCCATTACCATTACGACCTTCATCAATAAGTATATATCATCGGGGGCTTCAAGAATGAACTTATTGACATCTTCCCTGTTAAATACATTCGATTTTTTAGGTCTATAACCATCATTTTTTCTTTTCAAAAATGCTCGACGTTTTGGATGCTTAGAAATATCTATATTTTTCTCTATAAAAAGGGTGGACTTCAACATAGAATACTCACACCATAAGCTTGATGGGGACTTCAATATAGCATTTTTTTCGTGAAAATACGCCAAAAACAAGGTTTCTGAGACTGCAGTAGCCGTCTTGCTTTGGTACCAATTCTGAAAGAATTTATATGCTGCTTCACACTTTTTTTTCGACTTCAATCAATATTCGCTGATTCTTCTATGTCTGAAACATCCATTTTGTCCACCCAGAATCAAACAATTCGACTTCTTCAAACTTTTCGCTATGAATTGTCAACTTGACGTTGTTGATAAAATAAAAACTGCTTATGTTGCTCTGGCAACGGATCACGGCTGCCTTCATAATTTAATGAAAATGCTATCGAATGTAATGATAATGAAAATCCAAAAATATATCCAGCATTTTCTTGTAAACATAATACAGGGAGGAGAGGAAATGTTATATACTATATGGGATGTAAGAACATTAACCAGTCTCGAACTTTGTTGCCAGCTCTAGCTATCGCTCGGGCGCAAACTCGTCCTCGACTGGTAAATGTTACTTACATCCCTTGTAGTATAAATAACTATTAACAAAATAGAATAGATAAGTAAACTAAATGACAGCTACATTGGGTCGCACTTGACACTTCACTATTGCAAATAAAAGGGAAGATTCTTAACCTGGGAAGTACCGGGTTAAACAAATTTACCGATTTTTCTGTTCATAGGCAACGTGGTATAGAACTGCTTTTCGATAAGCATTGGTGAAACTTAGTAAACTTTATTTTAAATTTAGGTAGAGTTCTTTGAAAACTAAACTACTTTTTACAAACTAGGGGAGTAGACATTTATATTACTAAAACAATAACATTTCTGGTTTAGTAGACCACTCACATTGGACTTCAATATCTTACGTGTAATAGATAAAATAAAATGATAATACTGATTCATTCTGACATTCTTTTAAGATTATTTTTAAATTTTGTAGCAACTGGCTATGTTGACATTTCTCACACTTGCAGGTAGATTTTTGATGATATCTCAAGTGACTTCTTTTAATTAATATCAGTGCAAAATTACACAACGGATACTTTTACTACGAAAAAAAAATTAAATTTAATTAATTTTAACGTACATAAAAATTCAAAATTAATGAAGAAATTAAAGGGCATCAAATACATTTTCAATAGAAAAGTGCTAAGATTTTCTTGTTTAAGTTGAGGAAACTTAAAATTAGGAAATACTGACGAGAGCGTCTACTTTCTTTATTCTTAGCAAGTCTAAAATAATAAAATAAATTTTGGAGGTCTTTTTTCAGAACTACAAAATGATTACCTACCACAGGTTAATCTCAGTGCAAACACAATTCCTTTTTCGATCGACGATATTTATCTGAAGTACGATCACAACCGGTGTGTAAATGCGCTTATGAAAAAGTTGTCGTCAAATTCTCCTCGATAAGGCAAGGCACGTGTTTTTAATATTTATTTTAATGATTCTGTTATTTTGTCTTATATAGTACCAATATAGTCGCAGCGCAAGTTTCGGTGTTCATCTGCTCTTTTTTGTGCAGACGAATACGCAGTCAGGTTGATTGTGCGCTTCATTTCCTTTTTAACTTGTTTTTTCATCTCCCTGCTACAAACATGTTTTATTAGGAAGTATATAATTTTTATTTATGTAAACACAGAGCTGTCACAAATCAGTTTGAGAAGCACTTAAGTCACAAGTCAATCGAAAAATAAAAAAAAGTTTTAAATCAAGTCTTCTTTTAAACGATAGATTTAAGATTTAAATAACAAGGCTTATTTCAATATGACTGGTTTAGCAAAAGTCAAACAAGAAAATAGCTTAAGTATTTCTCAATTAATTAAATCTTTCAATTGACCTAAAAATTAAATATAGTAAATTAAGTAATTTCCAAAGTGACCATTTTTTTGCTAGTTTCCAGAGTTCCTACAATGCTGATTACATTATTATATTCTAAAAATTTTACGTATGAAGAAATGGAGTTGCCCTATGGCAACACCTTCCTTTGGGAATCTTCCTTCATGGGTTTATTTTCCTGGGTGGCCTTTAAAGGTGTCCGCTGGAGGCATTGTTCTGTGAAACGTGGACATTTGAATTTTATAAGTTTTCGCCCCTCGATTAGGGGTAGAGGATACCGGTCTATCAAAGTCGGGTTCATGCCTCCACTTAGAGGAGTCCTTACGCTCTCTTAAGGTGAAGGTTACTGCGTTGGCCCTGGTCTAGGTTCAACAGGGCGTTAGGTCAAACTAGAGGACATTTTTGATTCGTTATTTTCACTTAGTTTCATCCATTTTCACTTAGTTTCATCTATTTTCACTTGGTTTCACCCCTCTGGCCGAGGATATGAACACTGGGTTTTATTCGTGGGGTCCCTACCGGAGAATAGAGGGGTCCTTACCCTACTCATAGATGAAAGAGTCTTGGCTGGTCCTCTGTGTTCATTGGGTTTACAAAGTAGAAAGTGTTTCTTTACCATATTCTACATATTAATCTTTGGATTCGGACGGGGTTCTTCGTGTGTTTACTTATTATTTCGTTGTCGAATTCTTGAATGGGGATTACAGGCTTCGACACGCCAACACTGTTCTATCAGGGTCTGTAAATCGACCAAAATGGCACGAGCCTCATAGCCATAGTTTATATATACGAGTGCATTTGAAACCAAAGTTTTTTTTTACGGTTTCCACAACTTTTTTTACTAATGCCTGTTTTTTGTTTATTTAGAAATATTTTATAAACAGGAAAAGTTATGGTACGAGTGGAGATTTAAGTGATCCAACCCGCCCGTCTGGATCTCTAACCGTTGTTCTAACCAATTGCGCTCTCGTACCACTAAAAAGCAGTTCGTTAGAGCTTGTACATATTCAAACTCACCAGTATCATAACCATTGCTGATCTAATATTCTAAGCTTATGGCGTGACGTTCTATGGCGTCTATCGGTCTGTCGTTATCATTTGGCATCTGATAGGAATTAGATTACATTTTTTAAAAAGTTGTGTGATTACTGTTTCAGTAAAATATATACGTTCTGGCATTTCATAGATAAATTATAATATGTTTATATCACATACTGAATATAGTAAATTAAACTACCTATAATATGTAATGCATTCTACCTTTATCTTCAACCACTTCAAATGGCTGATTATCTAAGGCAAACATCTCTCCTATTGCCCTATAAATTTCTAAGGATTTTTATTATTTGTATTCCCTTTTTTTGGCAAATTGGCTTGATATCGACACCTGCTTCAATACTTTATGTCCGCTCCCTTTACTATTTTATGTTTGCATTAAATGTGAATCTTTGTATTTAATATGATACCATAAACTTGTAGTAGTTGCCTTTTTGTTGTTAAATATTGCTTTGCTTTCATCGTTTGTATCGGTAAAAAAAATATTTCCAAATTTTGCTCGACATTTTAACACAATACTAAAATAAAACGCACATATACTTTCTTCCGAACTTCCCCGGTGTATAGTGCCGCGTGACGCCAGCAAAAATCCATATTCCTTGAAAACCTTGAAATGCGTAATTTAAAAATAACCATAATATAACAGTTAGAATCAGGGTGGCTTCCTGGTTTAAATCATAGCTCTGTTGATTTCTTTTCAATGCCGGATATTATTCCACCGAATATTCGACCCCGCCGGATATTTGCCAAATATTCGGGTTTTTGGCCGAATAGTGAAAAGTACTGTTCGCGGCAACACCAATTATTATTTTCTAATAATATTATCGTTAATATAGAGAGACACATATCACAAAAACTAGAGACAATTTTAGCTAGTTTGCGTACAAATATTAAAATAGAATCAAATAGGGAGAATACTTTGCTACTTATTGAGTGTAGCCAAACAACTTCTACATTAAGAAACAAGTATATATAAATTATGCATGTGTTAAAAATTAAATTTATCGTAATTTAAAGCTCTGATTTATTACATTAATTACAGTTGTAAGTCTATTTTTTCATCTGTCCACGACGTCTTAGACATAGAAAAAACGCGTTTTGCAAATATTGAAAAAACAACAATAATAATAATAGGCATATCTTTTTTAAAGATTTTGATAAATTAAAATACAGAATCTCATTTTCTACTGATAAAGGTAAGCTATTGCTGGAACACTACTAAGATATCAAGTACAATTGCAAAATAGAACTTTTTTTTTAAACGTACAGTTTATCCAAAATTTAGGACATTTAGCGTCCTATAACTTTTATTTCAGGACGCCAAATATAAAGTCCAAATTCAGGAGGATCTGAAAAATTGAGGATGGTTGGCAACCCTATAGCTGGCCACCATGGCATAAAGATTTTCATGGGTTTTAAAATTGAAAATTTTTAATAGTATCGTCTTTTATCTTAACTAGAAAGTAGCGTTTTCTCAAATTATTTTTGCTCAATATATTCGAACCGTCTATTTTTAGTCAGGAACAAGACAATGGCACGGTAAACAATACTGCGGCTGCCGCTGTAGGAAAAAACTGCCTTTGAAAATAATACGTATTTCGTCGTGACTGCAGGAAATATTCCGATGTGCAAAAATTCGCGCGAGTCCATTCTTCTGCGGTATGAAAAATGGCGCTACCGCTGGTGTTCGCCATACATAATACATACAATGCCGCCGCCGTACTTTATTAGCTTTTTGTTGCACCATTTTGTGCTGCCCACTGTATAAATTGTCACGGTGTCTTCTAGGAGTCTATGAAATATTTTAATATCATCCTAAACACTTTTCGTTTTTGCATGGTCAATGTATTTTTTTATTTACAATTTTTCTTAGACCTCTTATTTTTCTTCTATATATGCTTCTCTTGAAAACTTATAAATAAAGCGCCCATGATTTTTTCTAACTTAAGGCATCAAAAGCAAATTTTCAAAAAAATTCTTGCTTATTTACAGACCATGAGAATTAGGGAGCTTCGAGTTTTATTGGCAAAATCTTGAAAAATGTTAAGATTAGTGATCTTTTTTAAAATAAGTGATGCCGCGAATGGTACATTTCGCTATTCGGCCCAACCGAATATTCGGCAAAGTAAGACGAGAGAATAATATCCGGCATAAAATAAATCAACAAAAACTATGATTTAAACCGGGAAGCCATTCGGATCCTAGCCGATGTCACTGGCCGGCTCATTTGTTTTTAAATTACGCATTTCAGGTTTAAAGGATTATCGATTCTTGCTGGCGTCACGCCACGCTGTACGTTGGGGAAGTACGGATGAAGGCAAATATGCGTTTTTAATTTTAACATTGAGATATATGGGATATAATAATAATTGGTGAAAAATTTTGAATTTAACATGTCGAGTAAAATGTTACCGATGATAACGATGAAAGCAAAGCAAATAATAGTTGGCAGCGTAGCAAAGTAGGCAACTACTACAAGTTTATGGAATCATATTAAATATAAACGTTCACATTTAATGTAAACAGAAATTGCAGAAAGTAGTAAACAGAGCGGACATAAAGTATTGGGCAGGCGTCAATATCAAGTTAATTTACCAAAAAATAGGACATGAATAACCGAAAATTGTTTGAAATTCATAGGGCAATAGGAGAAATGATTACCTTAGATAATAAGCCATTTATAGTGGTCGAAGATAAAGGTAGAATGTTACATATTATAGGCAGTTTAATTTGCTATATTCACTATACGTTATTTTTAGGCTTTAGACGTCTTGTAAACAAATTATAACCCCTCTATGAAATGCCAGGACGTCCATATTTTACTTAAACAGTAATCCCACAACTTTTTGAATAACGTAAGCTGGCAATAAAGGAATCCTATCATATGCCAAATGGGTATCACTTACGACAGACCTATAGACATCTAATGTATCATAATTATATTAGATTAACTGGTTACTGGCTTAATAAAGATTTTGAAAAAAAGCATTCAGTGATAGACACTTGGCTCTTTAAAAGAAGTTATATAGGGGGAAATATAAGCAATATACACTTCTTGCTTCAAGATTCGAGAGCTAACGTTAAAAAACATGCGCGAATTATAAACTTGAATAATCAAATCTTGTTTCATTCATTCACAGTTGGTTGTATTAGATTCTATAAAATCTCAGAACACTGTGATTGAGACCACTACTGCTGGCAGAAATGTTGCAATACATTTACATCATTCATCACCTTCAAGAGAAAAACTAGAAAAACAACAGAAAACGCTTAATATGTCTGTTAAAAGAAATTATGCAGGATGTTCCAACTCAATGGAACGGATTAAGCGAGCTACAAAGGGGCACAGACATTGCAGCAGCTTCCACTATTGCTATTGAGTCTACTGTAAGCTCGGATTCCGATGACAAACCACTTAGTCGCCTTAAGGAAGAAAACCCAATCTTCTAGATTTGTCTGGGATATAGTAGCAAGAGTTATTTCTACTTCTCATTCTTCAGAAGAGACTGGAACTACCAACGATGTTAAGAAATACTTACAAATACCATTGATTGGAAGAATAGCCTGTTCCTATTCGTGGTGAAAACATAACAAGAAAAACTTTCAAGTATTATCAAAATATGTGTATATGTATTTATTCGCACCAGCAACCGCAATATTCAGTGAACGACTTTTTTCGCAGGCGGGTAACGTCTATGAGGAAAAACGAAACCGACTTTCTCAAAAGAAATGGTGAAATGTTAATATATTTACATCATAATATTCCGTTGATTGATTTTATATATTAAGCAACAGTACTATACTTAAATAAATAAAAAATATATAAGTTAAAATTACAAATTAAATGCCATTTTTCAACGAATCTCACATCGCCAGATAGTGCAGGAGGAGTATTTATCTCTACGAAAACTATCACGTTTGTAGGAAAGTTTTTTTGCTGCTCCAGAACAATTTTTATGAACTTTGCCATGAGATTAATACCACCGCAACCAAGTTTGACTGACAAGAGAATTTTTGCTTGAGTTTTTATGATCAGTAACGTTACACTAAACATAACTTGTTAGAAACATATAAAAGTAAATTACTGTCAATAAACTAAACTAGTCAACAAATCAATTTAAGCACCTTATTTTTTAATGAATATTCGAAATTTAAAAACTTTTTTAGTTTTCATTCGATTTATAATAACTTTTTTCCCATAACGGAAATTTGATTGGTTTTAAACCCTCAGATACCATTTTAAGAAGTTACTAAGACTACCTTACACAGGGTAATTAAGAAACTAGTCACAAAATTGACAAAAAACAAAAATATCCCAAATCGTTAAAAAAGAAAATTCGAATGTTTTTTATTTTATTTTGGCCATCTATTTATAGTTCTTGGACCAATAACTGCCTATATTTTTGCAGTTTACATTATAGGATTTAAAAGGTTTCTCATAAATGCGCGCATTATTGCCGAGTTGGCTCTAAAAAATATGAACTTTTTAATTAGAAAGTATTTTTTTAGCAACGAGAAACTAAACTTAAGGGATGTGGCGGGGCACATGCTTCTCGCTCTGGGGCGAATTTAGCACGTTTTATATTATTCAGTATACACATCACAGGGTCGGCCCAGATAGGCAGGATGAAACACATAAAGTTAAATACAAAGGAAGCTGAACCTATCTACATTTAAGAGTAAAGCACGGATTTACATACATAAAAAGCAGACGAAATATGCCCATATATATGCAAAATCGCAACTTCGGGTAGTCAGTTGTTCTTTTTAAAAACAGCATTAAAAAATCGTTCGTCTTTCCCAGCTTTTGGTACCTTGGTAAATAACATTAGGAACATGTGGGTTAATATAGAGAATTACCCCGTATACACCATATACGCACCTATAAATAACAAACAAATAATACAATTTTTGAACCAAATCGCGTGTTTTTTCTTGACATTGAAAGAGAGGACATTCTTTTGGTTTTTAAAATTCGTTGTGGTTATTTTATTAGAAACCTCTTACCATTGCTACAGTCTAGAATAAGTAAAGGTCTAATGTTTAGTTTTTAAGCCAATAAACAATGCTTATTTGTTTGAGAGACACCTGGTAATGGTATATGATATTTTTATATAGACCTTGTGACTATTTTACAGGTCTTCAGCGTTAGTAATACTTGTCAACTATCAATTTAAGTACAGATTCTAATAATTTTGCGTGATGTGTCTCTAAAAATAATCTCTCTCGAACCATAGCCAACCAGATTATATGACATATCTGATAGAGTATCAGATTACGAAAAGCAGAGACACAGTATAGATCGTTGTTGTTTCTTAGATAGAGAATTTAGCATTCCCGATATCCACTGTAAGTTTTTGAATAAAAGGGCTGCTCTATATTAAACAATGATAAATGTTTTTATATACAGTAAAAAAAATCTTTTACTTTTTTTTTGTTTAATAAAGGTTTAAGGTTGCTATTTCACCTACCTCTGTATAGTAAAAATAAAGTTTTTATATACAAGAGATAAAAGAATTATGACGTGTTTAGTCATCATTATAATTTTTCCTCCAACGGCGCTTCATCTGTTGTTATCAACACAATAAAAATGACATTTTATTTTAGTCATCAGAAATTTTTGCCTCCACCGGAAAATAACAACAAACAAACAAACTCATTCGTACAGACATAAATTAATAATTAAAACATAATTAAGTGTTTTTCGTTCTCTATGAACTTTGAAACGTCGAAAAAAAAACAACTTATATTTTTCGAGTATTTTTGCGATACTTCACCTAAAAAGCTCACAACCATAACGTATATGAATATTATGATATATGGACTGTTATATTACATATTTGTCAATGCAACGTTCAAGTATAAGTTACAAATGACAGCGTTTTTAAAATAAATTTCACACAATAATATTTTATAATGCTAAAGACTTAAGTAAAATTTGATTCTCGAGCTTCTGTCGTATTTTGCTTTAATCACGACATTTCGAATGAATATATCCGATCACTATAATATATAAATTGCTAGATATAACTTATAAAACTAGAAGCATATCGAAAGAGCAGAAACATCAAGATCAGGTGTCGCCATATCTGCAAGGATTAACTTTTTAACTACCATAGGATTAAATGGTCAGAAGCCTAAAAAATTCATTAAGAACAGTAATTTAAAGAAGTAATATTAATAGAATCATCCAATTAGGCGTTTGCAAACCAAGTATTGATATTTCAAATGTTTGAAAACCCTTACACTTTTGCATGAATATTTCTCTTTTCGATGTATCACATTCACATATCACTGCATACGACTTTAGAATTAGCCGCTTATTTACACTTGATAATGACCAGAGATCCACCATTGTTTGAAAGGTGGTGAGCAGTGCAAATCCGAGAAATGAATTACACTTCTCAGTTTAAGTCCAGTTATTCCAATATAATAACTAATGAAAAATATCTGCAATTGTTGGAACACAGTTTCTAAATTTAACAAGAATCTTAGAAAAATACGTACATAGACTTTTTTTAAGCTACTCAGATATCCTTTTGAAGCAAAAAGGACATAATTCTTTATTCTTCTTGAAGTAATATATCGCAAAACAATCTCATGACGTAAATCTTCTGAAATCGAATTCACAGGCGCTACGTGTTTCTTAAATGGCTCAAAGTGAGGTCTTTATCGACTAAGCCCCACATTTGACCAGATTTAGTGCTCATTGAGCGTCGGCAATTATTGGTCCGCTGAATATATCGATTTTTCAAGCGGCTCCTTTGATCTTTTAAGTTGGCTTGTAATTAGTGTTTGGATTTGCTGTAACGTGATATCAAGAATAAGTGGTTGTTAGTATATAAAGCATTATGTAAAAAAATAGTAATGACTTTTTATAATAAGCAATCATCTAATAAATGGAAGTATCTACTAAATTAACGCATTGTCAATAGAAAATAATTGTTATAATAATCGTTACGTTTTGCCTGTAGTCTCAAGGAAACGGAAATGGGCAACTCTCAGTAACGTCCGATTTACAGTGAAATAAGGTAAATATAGAAATTAATTTAATTTTTGTTTTTTGACTTATGTATTAAAAGCCACGCATTTATATTATCATTATCACAGAAAAATATTGCGTTATATTTTTCTGTCATTATTGACATTACTTGAAGTTATCAACCACCTTTTAAAATTCAATATTATGTATACAATCCACTTTTTTTTTTTCAAACTTAAACCACGCATCACCCGGTATTTTAAAAATAGTCAGAGAGTATAGTACACAACTTGAATGGTAACTAGCTAATGACAAACTTTCTCGTTTGTAATAAGCAGTTTACCAGTCTCGTTTTGTAATATACTATTGTGATTATCCTCTTGTTTTGATGACTTTAGTTAAAACTTGACAGCATAGCAGCGTGTTATATATATATATATATATATATATATATATATATATATATATATATAGATGATCTTTAGACGCACAGTTATTCAAGCTTAATCAGGCGACTCACCCTAGGTGTTGTATTGCATTTACTTGCTGGAAATCTGTTCCTTCTGGGCAGAAATCAGTTAACAGCAATTAGAGGCACGTGGCTATCAAGGAACACCTGAGTAAGTTAGGGGTACACGCTGGTTACCTAACATGCAGATACTATGGTAGGAAAAATAAGACAGCTGTACATATTGCGTGCTACTGTGAGGGATTGGATCGCAAAACGCATTTGTTCCTCGGGCAACCGAAGGTCGACCAAGAGAAAATTCAGGACATACCCGTTCTAGATCTGAGCAAATTTGCCCAGAGCTTTGAGCTGAAAAGGCTAACTTAAGTGTGGAGGGATTCGCGATGAGCGTCATCGTAGACCCCTGGCGCCGGGCCATTGGTGTCCGTAAAAGGATTTCTCACCTTCAATAAGGAAAAAAATTGCATTTAAAAGTAATTTTTAACGCAAACGGGTACAATTCCTTAGTTCCTTTAGCTGGTTTAGGAAACATTTTTAAATAATAAGCGCAAATACAAACAAGGTGCTGCTATATTGGCAAGAGTTATTTAATATTAACATATTTTCTTAATGTTTTTTATAAGCATTTGATCAGAGCTTGGATCTTTTGATAAATCACAAAATCAGCTAAAACATTAAATAAATATTGAATAGTTAAATGATAAAAATCTCGATTTAACGAAAAAAATATTATATTAAAAAATTAATTAATCGATATACAAAAATATCGAATAAAAGCTACGAAAAATCCAATAATCGATAATCCAAGACATTAAGAGAATTTGTGTGCCGTCTCTCAGAGTTATTATTTTTTTACTTACAATATCACATTGTTTGAGTAACAACCCGACATAATTTATTACCAGACGGGGATGTGCGAGATATGTCTTGTATTTACGCAGAAGAAAATCTTAACAGTCGGAGTTCAGGGCGTAGGTATGAAGAAATGTTGCCGAATAGAAGGCAGCCAAACCCCAATTTATTTAAAAGTATTTATGACCGACTAGGAGAAACTGGGACGTTCTGATCAGAAAAAGTTGTTTGGGGTTGTCCGAAGACCATAACTCCAGAACGATGTTGAAGAGATTTTAGTTCGTGTTGCAGAAAATCCAGAAGTGAGTTCCAGAAGGTTGAATGCATCTGTTGAACTCATCTTTACACCCGTACAATCTTAACTACCGCCTGATCTTTCACCTATTCTTCACGTTTCTCATTTCTTCCTAAATTGGCAAAATACAGTGTTTTTAAACCATGTGGTATTGACGAGCGGAGTCACATTTACTCGACGGGGTGTATTCAATTACCGCAATAAGCATACATGAGAATATCAAAACCCGTATTTGCTTGTTAAACGTCACTTTCAACATGAGTTCAAGATCAAAATTTGGAGTGAAATTAACGGAAATCATCCTATCGGCCCCTGTGAATTTCTGCCCAATCTAAAGGGATATTTATATTTCAATTTATATTTAAATTTTACAAAATGAACTTGGAAGGCAAAAGAAATACATTGACCATGGTAGATTCTTGCGTTGTCCGGCGCCAAGTCCGGATTTTAATCCAGTGGACTTCTGCTGGGGTTATTTGACAGCAACTGTTTATAACAATAAACACCCGTAATGTGTTGAGTAAAAAATTATAAATTCTGTTAATCTGCTCAGAAATAATGAAGATCTTTTGTTAAAAATCCGGTAGTCTTTTGTTAAATATAAAACAAAATGTATCAAGGTCAATAAAGGTCATTTTCAATAATTGCTACCACGTCGTTACAATTTTATTTCTAACTAACGTGTTGAGGTGTTATTACTGTCAAATGATCATCAACTAATTTTTAAACAAAATGTCTGATTAGAATAAAATCAGTATTTCCGTATGAATAAGTGTTTTTTGCGTGTTCACATTAACTTTTAAACTTAGTAAACTTAGATAGACTACAATAATTTTAAGTCAGATAGTCTCTGTTGCTGTCAAAGTTAAAGTAAAAAATTGCTTTATTGTTTAAGATAAAATCTTGTTAGAAAGCCAAAGGTAGAAATATATAAACCAACAAGCAGTGAAAAAATATAAGTAAAAGTAGACAATATACAGATAACAATAAGAAATAAAGTAAGCGAGTTATAAAAAAAAGCACATCAAAAGCACTAATTTAATATAAATATACATACACACTTAAATATAAAGAACACTAAACAGTGACTTGGAATGAGGAAGTCTATCCAGTGTCATAATACATCATTGAAAAATTCCAGAAGGCCATAATAGGCCATAATAGGCTTTTTTATATAGACATTATATGCATTTTAAGAGAAGATTTAAATGTTTTAATATTATTCAAAGTTCTCACACTCTCTGGTAGGTGATTGAATATCTTCCTAACTGTATAGAATATTGAGCTTTTAACTCATGAAGTGTGAGGTATGGGCAGTGGCAGAGCTCCAGTTAGTCTTGTATTATAATGTTTATGATACTCTCCGTTTTTAAATTTTTTAAACATCATACAAGCTGTCCCGAAAATAAAAATACAAGTTAGAGTTAGGATTTTGCGATTAATAGATAGTAGTCTACAAGAATCTCTACCACTTACCCCGCACATATACCTCACTGCCCTCTTTTGCAGAACAGAAACTGAGTTTATCAGATATTGGCTCGAATTACCCCAGAAGCAGACCCCATAACTCAAATGGGATTCTGTTAAGGCCAAATATACTGATTTCGCAATGTGTTTATCCAACTCCTTCGATTCATCTCTCAAGGCATAACATCCCGATGCCAGACTATTGCATACTTTCAAAATATGATCCTTAAAGGTTAACTTAATGTCTATGGCAACATCCAAAAATTTAATATTTTATCAGTTATCATTATCAAGATAGACATCATCAAGCGAACACCTAAAATGCATAATGTTGGTCTTAGAAATGTTGAAAGAAAGACGATTAGCATCACACCATCCTTTAATTATTCGTTCAACATCATTTGCGATTGCATGAGTTAGCCCCTCAGGATTCCTGGAATGCCACAAAACTGAGGTATCATCGGCAAAAATTGTGCATCATGCAACCTGACCCTCTGATATCGTCCGGAGAGATAAGACCTAAACCAGTGAAGAGCACCTCACCTGAAACTATACCACTCTAGCTTTTGCAACAGTATTCCATGATCCACGCAATCGAAAGCTTTAGCGAGATCACAAAAAACTGCCGCAGCCGCCTCACCCTCATTAATGTAAAGATATAGATTATCAAGAAATGCAAAAATTGCATCTCCTCTATTTCTATCACTCTGAAAACCAAATTAATCAACAGTTAAGATTTTGTGCTTCTCGACTCTTTTTTTTTACAAGTTTTTCAACTACTTTAGCAATCGTAACAACAAGGAGATTGGTCTGAAATTTGCTGAGAAGGTCACATCCCCGCCCTTATGAATTGGAATGACAATCGAGATTCAAGAAAGATTCCTGCAGCGAAAGAAACGTTTGCAGCCGTCACAAATGCATTCAAAGTAGACTCTGGTAAAGCTCCAGCTCCTAATACCCTTATCGAAATTTTATCGCATCCTGAAGCATTTTTATTTTTAATATCATGAAATATCGTCCTATCTCCACCACGTCAGTAGCAATAAGAAAAATAGAATCACATATAGCGAACGGCTTGAAAAACTGTAATGGATTACACCTTGGCGATATCTGATTAGCGAGATTTTCGGCAATACAGTAATAAAATTTATTAAATTCCTCAAGTCTTATATCGACATCAGATACATCATAACTACCAGATTTTCCTCTGAGTTGATTAACAATTTTCCAGCTCTCTTTTTGTTTAATATTAGAAGATAAAATACGTGAATCATAATAGTTTTTTTGCTATTTTTAATGTTTTTCTGTATATTGATCTGTACTTATTGGAGTAATTAACAAAGAAGTCACAAGTTATGAAATATTTCCGCAAAGTGTGTAGAGAGCGCAAATTTTTGCTGAAAACTTTAATACCTCTTGTGATCCAAGGCTGCCCTTTCTTGTTTTTAATAGACAACTGGAAATGAACGGTCAAAGACTTCTGTAATTCGACTATGGAATTCTTTGAGGGGGTCACCAGAAGGGGCCACACCAAACCAGCCAATAGTCAAGCAGTTCTAAGAGAATTTTTTCCTACAGAATATCCTCCCCCTTATCGTTTTTTGTGGAGCCTTCTGTACATCATATGGTATGACACAGAACACCGCTTCGTGGTCAGAGAGCCCCGCATTCAACAAGAGGCATTACAGACACCCGAACATACATAATCTAAGATAGACAAAGAATGTTGGGTAATTCTTGTAGGAGAACCCACATGCATATTGCGGTTAAAAGATTGAAATAAGTGTTTCAATGCAAGTGTATGACAATTATCCTTACAACCAAAATCAATATTAAAATCACCTGCCAAAATGACATCGGACTGATGATAAATCTGAAGCAACAGACCCTTCAACCTTTCCAAAAACACACGTTCACTATATCGAGGGGGTCGCTATAAACTTTTAACTTTTTACTCATGCTTATAGATAATTCAAATTCTTTTGCGATAATCATACTATCAAATCTTGAAACAACCATGAATTTGCTCTGCTGTAAAAAGTTGTTATTTACAAGAATTAATGTGCCCTCATGTTGAAAAGATTTTCTACAGTATAATGAGACTAGTTTATAATTTTGTAAATATATAGGCTCCTCACTCCTAAGCCAATGTTCTGTCAGTAACACAATGTCAGGAAAGTTCTTATTTTTTAAAAAAACATAAAACTCATTTATTTTATTTTTTCTAGATTGTATGTTCAACAACAGAAGTGACATACTTGTACCGTTTAATCTAAAAAAGTACTATCGTTTTTACGAATATCTGTAAAGTTTTTCTTCGGTGAAGTAGTCTGTAGTAGTTGAGAGTTTATATTTTGACTAACACTCTCAAGTTTACAAGGTACTTGTAAGGCACAAGCACAGGCACACAGAGTTGTATGTGCCTGAGAGCTTTAAATATGACTTTATTTTGACCTAATTCTTTAACAATTTATTCAGCAATACTTAAGTTTTTAAGTTTATAACCCATTTTATTGGTAATATACACAAATGTAATACACCTTCAGTAATACGATTATCTCTGTTCAGGAAATCATTAAGTTTGTTGTTGAACATACATACTTTATTGTAAATTATTTTTTAAGAATGGTACCACAGTTGACAAATATATATAATTGGTATTTGTGTTGAATTTTAGTTTTTTCCAAATGTTCTTCACTTTGATATATTTATTGTTCATAAAATCGTTGCATCCCGCGGTATTAATAACGTAATCGTTCTTACCAAATCTGGTTTGATGATACATTGGATTCTATAATTGTTTGATCCTAACTGCTTCTCCAAAGCCTCCCTCAAGTACATAACTGAGTCATCACACAGAAGTAGAATGTTATTTTGGACATAGTTCTGCTCTTTATGTGTACTTATGGACACAGTTTTCCTAGTCGGTTCAGTTAAACATGTAGACAGGTTGCATTTTAACTCTTCAATGTCAGCTTCATATGATTTGTAGGCTTCTTTCAGAGTTGTAATTGTGTCTCATTACTTTTGAATCATGAACTCAATTATCAACGAAATTTCAAATGGGTCACCCCGTAGGTGGCGCCTTTTACTAGTAACAGCAAAACTATGGTCGAATTTGAATTTCCCGCCTTAAATAACGCTTATGTCCCAAATTATGTGCCTCTATGTCGTTTTCAATAAGAAATTATTACAAAAAAAAAAAACACAACTGGGATAAGACAAATTTGTATAAATCGCATTATTTCGACTTACGGAATCTGCTATTGCTCTGTATCTCATCCCAAGGAGCAATTACAGACACTTATTGGACAAAGGGTCGACAGTGTATCGACACGTAGTTTTGGACACGACACATGTTTACGCTACTTTGTCGACACCGCGCCCACTTTAAGTTGAAAATGAGCTGGAATGGTGAACAAAATATATACCAGATAGTGCCCAAAATATACCCAAAGGTTGTACAAAATTTGTCTTTACTTTTACTAAAATGTGTCCACAGGGTGACTTTGGTTTCCGGTAGTAAAGTCTAAAGTACGGCTTTAATATGACCAAATTGTTACTGATTTGTGTCCAAAATAATGTTTCCGTTACATTTCTTAAATTGAACTTAAATATATCCAATATTAGCCCATCTTTTTCCCAAAATGTTACCGAAATGCGTCTTTATGGTTGCAGAATCGGCACACTTTTGTTCAGTTTGTGGTCAAAATTATACTTGTGTGTCCATTTTGTATAAAATTAAACTCATTACAGACATAAATTATATTTATATAATTTATGTCTGTAATGTCGCACAATGAACACAACCTATTAATTATTAATTTTGTCTCCACTACCCCTCCAAATGAGAAATATATGTATATTTAATAGATAGGTGATATAGGTGATACGCGAGCTTAACATATCGGCGCACTCAAAATTTCTTATAATACTTGTTAAAATGCTTCTAAAAACCACACGCGCTTTAAAAGCAATAAATAACTTTAAATATTTAAAACTATTGTTACTTTACAGTTAATTGTATTTCTGAGATATAAAAAAAAGGTTCTAAACAGTGTGTATGTTTTTGCTCAAAATGAGCCTGAAATTTAAATTAAAGATAATTTTTTTCCTCCATTGTTATCAAATTTAGCTTTGTGGAATTTTCTTAACAAAAACATGGCGTCTTAATGATTGTGCCGAAATGAACACTTTTCCTCTAATAGCCCCCTTTGTTTCAAAAAATTGCCTAACTTGACATATAAAAACCGGAGGTAATATTTTAGTATTTCCGACATTTGACCAAAAACCTACTTAAATATATTTGTTTAGCCAGGCTTTATTTGGCTTTTGTGTATATTCCTATCTAAAATAGGAATGTTTTTTTTCAGACACATTGTGTCTAAAATACACCTTGTGTGTGTCGACGGTTCCAATTTGGGCTCGATTCGGATACATTCCTATTACATGGATTTTTTTAACCTCGAAATTCTCAAATTTCAGTTCTATTTTTGCCGTTTAAAGTAGTAAAAAACGTGGAAGATAATACGCTGCAACTGTGCACTGTACCAACAGCTTTAGAAAAAGCAGAGTTTCTTTACTGGAAACAAAATGGAAACTGTATGTAATAAGTCCATATGGCTACCTAAAATGTGCCTATCTAACACATTCCCAGAACAAAATAAAAATTATGCGTTTTAAATGTACCCATTCAGCACATTTTAGTAACAACGTGTAGGAAAAGTGTGGACACCATGGTGCCCGAATTTTGTTACTGTGTGCGAACTAGCACAATACGGGAATGTTGTAGGTAGGTATACGATGTCTGAGAGATTCCCAGTTATGCACGAATTGTTCTTTAACACTATTGAGTTGATATTGTGTCAACACATTTTCTAAAGTGAGACACGGTGTTAAATAGGGCACGATTCCAAGAACAAGTGTCAACACTATTTAGATACAAGAACAGTTTTCTTGTATCTAAAACTTCGAACATATTTTGCTCCTTGGGATTATTTTTCTGACACCCTGTATAGTTGCCGCCGAATTTCGACGGGCTCTCATTCGTAATTAAGATAAAAAAATATATAGAAAAATGATATTTTATTTCATTTGGAAAATTTTACTTTGTTAAGTCGGAGCCAAACTTATTCTTAATTACCTGTTAACCAAAATATATTCATGTAGTGAGTGTTTTGGTGGCTAATACCAAGAATATAAGATCTTACTGTCTTTATTAGTTTAGTGCCGACTTCACAGATTAATTTTTTCCAGATGAAATAAAATATTATGTTTCGCTTTTTATTGCATTTTATAATATTATAATTTTTTAAATTCCTTCTATTTATACGAGCTTCATTGTAGAAGTCAAGTTTAACAAAAATCCCACTGCATATTATGTAACATCATTGATTAATAACGTGTCTTATTATGCAATATACAATGGTAAAATACATAATTCTTTTCCTGACAGGATGGCGAACGAATTAATGTGCGCATATTTTGTTCAATGTCACAATGTGTAAATTGTTCAATATAGCACTATTTCGCCATTTTAAAAATCTTTTTAATATACTTGCTATGCGACCTCTCCAGTATAATCTTGAACATTCTCTGAAAGTTTCCATTCCAAATTGGCCAAACCATCGCTGAGTAATCGATGTGCAGACATAGACAAATACACAGGATCGAATTGATAACCGCCTCCTTTTTTGATGTCAGTTAAAAAATGTGTCAATATCAACCAACTTCTGATAAATTTTGTAATTTTAATAAACGACGATCACTAAGAGATTTTCGGAAGTAAAATAGTTACTTTTAGACGCATTTTTTCTCCTATATACTGCAAGTCCATTTAAAGCATAATGATAGATCAGATAAGGCCAGATTCATTTTCTAACAGTACCACGTACTATCTCCCATTTTTCATTGCAATCGAGATGGAAGAGTTAAGAGTACTTAACAATGGCAGATACTAAAGACAATGTAGTTGGCGCGTGCTGACCGTAGCGTAACTAAAGACGCTTTTCTTTCGGCCATTGTCTAACCAGATCGATCCATTAGGCCTTGTTTTTACTTGTTTATGAGAGAAAAGGGTTTACATTTATTTATAACTTACAGTTTTCAATGCGCTATTGATGATATTGTCCTAATTACCAGTGACGTTGATTAAGTAAAGTGCATAGTTTCCTTTTCAGGTGTTCTGCAAGTCTAGTAGGATAATTAAAAACATTATTTTAGGGAGTGAATATATTTATTACCATTTTGTAGTAGTGAGATTATCTAAAAGTATCAAAAGTAGCTAAAATAGAATTTTCAGTATGAAGCGCTCGTCTCTAGTTGTTAAAAGGATAATAGCAGTCGGGAAATCTGTTAAGCAGATTCCTAGCGGAAAGCTGGTTCCTAGAGGAAAGTTCTTGCAGGCTGTATACCACTAGGTACCGTTCTAACACGTGCCTGAAGATGAAATGTGGCTGTCCACATTTCCACGTTTCTTTGTTTTAAATGTTATACGGAAATGCTTTTGCAGCCTTATATTTATTTAGATTTGAAATAGTGATGCCGCGAAACGAGGCAAAAATGTGTACTTTTGTTTCGTCTCGTCTCCACCGATTCTCGTCTCGTCTCGACACCATTAAATACCCTAATGCATGAGTTACATGTAATATTTTGGATACGATCACTTATTTTACGAAAAAAAACATTAGTAACTTGCGATAATTTTTATCCAGGATGATATCATCGCTGGTGCCAGCGCCGCACAGTCGTTGATCTTATATGGAAACAAATGGGAATAAATCAAAAATATAAAAAAATAAGTTAGATACTTCTTAGTTTTCCAATAATGTTGTCTACGAACGCATTTTTCGTATAACAAGTTGGCATGATAAGCAACATTTCAGATACAATTATACATTGTAATTGTATAGTTGATTTAAAATATTTCCGCAAAACCTATTACCTTTTATGGATTAAAGTGTCTTATTATGTATAGTATTAATTTGATATAATCTACTTACATGTCCCATGAACATGATATTTACACAATGCTATCTACTGAACAGTGGTCTTTGAACTTACATGATTTTAGCTATCTAATAACTTTAATTAATTTTCATATAAATAATGTTAACTCGCTAAAATAAAACGCAAAAACCTCTAGCTAGCCACAATAGTTGAAAATAAACATATCGAATTTCGCGAACTAAATAGGAATTTAAGTTCGTTATGGCCCACTAATACCATTTTATTCATAAAAAAAAATATTTTATGCATGGAAAAGAATGAAATCTTGTATACTTTATATAACGATTTGAAAAGAAATCTATATTTTTGCTGAACTATGGGGGGGGGGGAGACAATAATAATTTAATCGAAGAACCTTTCAAAACCAAAATCTACATTCAACTGACTATTTATTCTTTTCATAACTTTTGGGAACATACAAAAACCTAATAACCCGTAACAAAAATAATTTAATAATCGTTTAAGCTCTTCGCTGCAAAAGGGCCATTTATTCCGTTATTATATCTGTCAGGCAATTGAATGTGTCGGCACAAAAATAAATAGATTACTCATGTGGCATCAGTACATACCTACTCTTTGGTATCTGCCTGGCCAAATTTAGATTTATATGTATTCTGAATCTTTCAAAGCGAGTCCTAAATGTTGGATTTTTACTAATGTAAAATATAGCAAGTCAGGATTCCAACGGCAAAACTTACCATTTTTGTCTGTAACTACTTTTTTTAGTAGGTTAATAATGATACAGATTTTCGCAAGTAAAAGTATAGCAAAACATTTCACTAGGTTTTTCCATTTTTTAATGTTAAAGTTTCGATTATTCTCAAATACGTATTATGACGGCCGTGCGCAAACTACCCAAATGTGTCATCAAACGTTTATGCACGTGGGCTAGAAGTACACAAACACGTCATCCTATGTCGAGAACATTCTGGATGATTATAATAAAAACTTGGAACCATGAAAGTTCATGTTTAAGGTTATAAATAAGACTCAAAAATACAATACTAACATTATATTCGTAAATAACGTACATAATTCCAATACTAGAACCTCAAATAATATTTTTCAAAAAGATGTCCCCATACCACAGGCTTCCAGTACATATAATAAATTAACTGAAACACTAGAAAATCCAAATCTAATTTAAAGAATTTTTTTAAGAGTGTTAAAACGTCGTGCATCTAAAATTCACTAGACTTATAAGTTTAAAATTTGGAAATAGTTATACAACCTAATTTAGTTTAATATTATATCTATTTATGTATTTACTGTTCTCAAGACGAGTGCTTAAAGCACTGTTTAGAGAATCTCTTTAATGTATTTGATGTACAATGTAAAAACAAAATATTTAATATATACTTAATAAACTGTTAATAACAAAAATATATTCTACTAGAAGTGTTTATTATAAAAGAAACTCGTAATAATTAGTGTCGAAAGTAAGATATTGACTGAAAATTAGTGCCAACATTAGAAAATTTGAGGTGTGATTGCCCGATTGTGAGAAATTTTGAAGTTATTTTTATATGAACCAGAAGGAGTCTGTTAAAAACTATTCCCAGACATGACCATTTACCTGATTGTGACTACATTGTGAATTTTCCAAAATCCTATTTTAAAACTAAACAAGTTTTACCTTTACTACAACCAGCTGCCCCGGCAGACCTTACTTTGTTTTTTCCGTTAGATGTCGCGATGAGTTCGGGCAATACCTACTCGTTGTTTAGTAGGTATTGGCTCTAGCCTAGTGTTTTAAATATATAGATGTTTTGGACTTTAAGAAGACCTTATCAGTGCCATTTCAAGGAAATTTTAGAGTATTCTATTTCGAAACTAAAGAAGATTCGTAAGTTTTGACTTCAGCACTGTATTTTATATCTCGAGAAGGCCCTTATCAGAGTCACTTCAAGAATACTCTAGAACATTATTTGTCATCGTGCTTTGTATCCCAATAAGACCTATAGGACACATTTTCAAGAAACTTCTAGAAGGTTCTACTTCTAAACTAATTAGCATCTGTGTGATTTGACTATTCCAATAAGTTTTGGACCACAAGAAGAACTCAGAAAAGAAATTTTATGAAATTTTTAGGAAGTTCCATTTTGAAACCAAACAAGCCGTATACTTTTTGACTTCACTATCGTGTCAATACCATCTCAGAAGAGACATTTCATGGTAGTTCTAGACAGTTTCAATAACTTGAGATTTATAAAACTTCAAATAGTCGGCGTCAGTAGGTTTTAAGCAGATGAAGGAGAAATTATTTGTATCCCTTATATAATAAACCAAACTGCTAAAATGAAGAAACAAGTAAAAAATATTGCAGAATAACTTAACAACACTGCATAGACCAGCACTCACATACCCTTATGAAGAGGTCAATCAAAAAAGAAACTAAGAGAAAACAAAAAAAAGAGAGAAGAGGAAAAAAGACAGCAAGAACAACAGGGATTATCAAAATATGTTCACGACTAAAAAAAAACAGGAAGAAGCCAAAGACAGAAAGAAAAACAGGAAAAACAAAATCAGCTTGCAAAAATTCTAAATCAAGAAGACAAAAAGAACAGGCTTATTATAAATGATCAAGAAACTAAGAGACAAAAAGTAAAACTTGAAAGAGAGACTAAAAGACAACAACAATACTCAAGAAAGAGGTCCGAAGGCAGGAAGAACAAGAACAGCTTGAGAAGTATCTAATCGAACAAGAAAATAAAAGAAAACAAGACGTAAATCAAATCCAGGACTGGATTTAGAATGCCATTGAAAAAGAACAATGCCGCTTGCAAAAAGTCACAGATAATGTCAAGGAAGAAGTAAATAACGTAAAACGAGAAATTTAAGAAAACATGGATACACTGAGGAATGATCTTGAAATTGAAGTAAAACAATCAAGGTTCGTGACAACACTGAGCACAAAGTGCAGCATCTGAAAATATAGTATGTAAACTAAAAATCAAACATTTGTTGGTCAAATAGCAGTTTCTGGCGATAAAGTCAAACCTCCAATTTGAGGCCGCAGCAACAACTAATGGCAAGTTCAGCAAAGAAAATGGCACTTTTCTAATAGTCTCGTTAAGAGTACCAGCAATGGATTTATTACAAAGCATTCCCGCAGGTCAAAACTAGCACTACCTTGTTCATTCATTAAGGCTTCGATATGGAGATCAGTACAGTAAAGAAACTAGGACACAGAAGCGCAACGAATCACTATGAAAAATCTTATGGTAGCCGGAAGTGAATTATTTTTGTGGGATTTTTCGCTAACCAACTGAAAAGCAACACGTACGCAATAAGACTATACCCGAGATTATGAAAACTTCCGCGAACACGAAGAGGACATTAAAGTTGTCATATCATGCAGTTTTTAATGATAAATATACAAAGGTAAACAAACACTGCAACAGAAAGCAATACTTTATATTGTAAATGCAGGAACTGGAAACCTGCATACCTAATTATATGTAATAGTAATAACAGCATAAAACCTTATCGTCGGCACTCGCGTATGTTTTAGCACGAGACGAATGTGCGGGAGATAAAAAGGAGCACTTGCGGAAACGGCGGCGTTGCTTTAATCCCAATGATTATTTCGAATTAATATTCGATTATTAAAGTGATTCGAATTCCATTCCTTGGATTATTAAAATTACTCGATTATGCCCATCCGTAAATGATTTTCCATTAAGCAAAGAAAATTATGTTCTCGTAATACCATTTATAACTGGTATAACCCGTCCAGTAGTGTCACACATTTATCAGGAAGTTCTCTTGGGTAAAACAAATCTTAATTCGCACTTTCCGGCTGTTGCTAATTGGACTTATGAAAATATCGGCCACCGCCGGAGGCTTTGGAGCAATTAGAAAGATTTATCGACACTTATCATCTTACGGCTAAAGATAATGTTTTGCTCATGTGTTCAACGTAACGCTTGTGTAGTACGATTTTAATTTAATATACTACCTTCTAGAATATTTTAGCATATCAATATTGCAGCATTAGATGAAAAAGCTACATTTCTGCGGGCGAAACTACGAAACCTCGCATGTAAAACCAGGTAATGTGATTAACAGTCTAGTACGTATTGTTATAACCTACAGGCTAAACGCCTGGGCCGATTTTTATGAGTGGTGCATCAAAAGATTCATCTATATCCCACAAATTATGTTATCTATATATTATAACATGAAAAAAAAATCGGTAAATTCGCCCAGAACTTTTTGGAAACAACTTTATACAAATCCTACAATTTGTTTTTTTAAACAGAAATCGGATTATGACAGTATGACAGAATTAATTGTTGTAATCGGTGACAATAAAGAACGACATTTGACGTAATTGTTAACATTTATTACCACAATAATAATTACTCTTAACAAATTGATAAAGTGTATATGTTTTAAATTCCCGAATTCTGTAGAAAAATAAATAATACGATCAGGGTGTTCGGTCGATTGCTAAAGCCGGACTAATTTGTGATGCTGAACTGCTGAATAAAGATTCCAACTGTATTATTTTTTCAATAAGCTATAAAAATGATTCACATTTAAAAGCAAATATGTTTAATAATTATTATTAATGTTGTTGTTTCCAACACTCCTCCTCAACTATAATAATAATTACAATTTTATTGATTCATTAAACAACGCACCTTTTTCAATGAAATAATTCAATTTAATTTTACTTAATGGTTTAGTTAACATATCTGCAACCATCTCCTCTATTGGACAATGTCTACATTTAATAACTTTGTTTACATCAATATTCTTAACAAAATGATTTTGTGTCAATGTGTTTGGTATGGTTATTAAATCGGCGTTTTGATATCTGTTATAAGCAACGCTGATTATCCCCAAAAATAACGGTATCTGGTTCTTCTTTTACAAATTCTTTGATTAATCATTTCAACCAAATTGTCTTCTGACACGCTTCTGTAATGCAACATGTTCCACTTCTGTTGACGACAACGAAACACGTGATTGTTTTTGACGCTACAATTTAAATAAATAACCACTGTTCGATTTTCGGTTGAACTAACTCTTACATCAACTTATTTTAAATATAAAGACTCTTATTGCAAACAGATTGATGGTGGCGCAATGGGTGCCTCGATTTCTACCATAATAGCCCAGCTTGTACTGGAAGATCTATAATGCAGCATTATACTAACATTAGATTTTCGTTTACCATTTTTTTACAGATACGTGGATGATTGTATAACTTGCATTCCACAAAATCGTGAAAAATACGTATTGGAAAAATTTAACAACTACCACGAAAAGCTAAAATTTACCATAGAAATTGAAACTAACAATAAAATTAATTTCTTGGACATGATCTTGCACAATTGCAGTAACACAATAAAGACTGAGTGGTACACAAAACCAACATGGTCGGGACGGTACCTAAATTATAATTCACAGCATCATATTTAGAGTAGCCCCGAATACTGGGAATCTTCCATAAAAAAAGCTAAGCAAGTACTCCAACTTAACTTCTATCCCTTTAAAATGATAAACCCGATTTTTAGAAATAGAATGGAAAATTTTAAGAAATCCAGTGCAAACATTTTACAAAATGCTCCTAAACAAAATGACAAAAAGAATAAAGCCAATAACTTTTTAACTCTTCCGTACATTCCCAACCTCTCTGAAAACTTTCAAAAACTTTTTAGAAAACATGACATAAAGGGTAGGTTAGGTTAGATTAGGTTAATAATTTTAGTCTATCAAGTACCCTGCAGAGAATGCCCTTCTGTATACGTAGGACAAACAAGCCAGTACCTACATAATAGACTAAATGGGCACAAATATGATCATAAAAATACCACCGCCCTAAAAAAACACGAAAATGAGACAAATCATACTTTCTTTCAATAACACCCAAATTTTAAAAACAGAACATCACAATAAGAAACGTGAATTTTTTGAGATGATTTACATAAAGAAAAATCCAAACGCAATAAATAATAAGTCCGAAATAGCTCATTTAAATAAAATATATCATAATATTCTAGTGTAACATATATAGTGAAATTGTGCGTAGCAATAAATGAACAACAAAAAAACCAAATTCTTAAGATAAATATTTGCCGTGGAAAGAAGGAACAACTTTTAATTCGTTCCAGTACTCTTTGTCACCCGTACACGTATACGTTTACTGTTTTGTATATGATTTTACAAAAAAATTAATTTATTGTTACAGAATTACTTAAGCATAAACACTAAGAGAAATGATAATGTTGTATATATATACATATATATATATATATATATATATATATATATATATATATATATATATATATATATATATATATATATATATATATATATATATATATATGTATGTATATATATATATATATATATATATATATGTATGTATATATATATATATATATATATATATATATATATATATATATGTGTTGATTTTTACTCCTTCACGGATGGAAAAATACAATGTGTTTTCATTCCGGGTGTACATCCGTTCACTACTGTCGTTCTGAAAAGAACAGTTTTGCTGACGTTTCGCCAAAATCACATTTGGCATTTTCGAAGCTTTCTTTCTCGCGTCCGAATAGAGACTGAAGTGTTGGTGACTGCGACGCTACCTTTTATACCCCCACTCGGGGCCGAAGGTTATTTCTGACTCACGTAAATTCAATCCACCCCAGAATACAATTTACTCTAGAGTTAGAGGAAAACAACAAACTACCATTTTTAGATGCTTTGGTCACAAAACTACATAACGGACATTTCGAATACACCGTGTATAGAAAACCAACACATACAGACAGATATTTAAATGCAAAATCACATCATCACCCAGCACAAGCTCAAGCTGTGGCAAATACTCTAATATCTAGATCCGTGCGACTAACTGAAACACAGACGAGACAAAACGAACTTAAGGTAATATCTAGTGCTTTAAAGAAAAATGGCTACACAAATCGCACCATAGAGAAAACTATTAATGCACAAGTTTCCCGAACAACGAACAACAAAAAATATGAACCGGGAAAGCAACGAGTAGTCTTACCATATGTAAAAGGCACAACAGACAGAATCGGAAGAATTCTGAGGAAACACAACATACAAACAATACACAAGCCACAAACAACTATAGGTAAACTACTCGGAAACCCAAAAGATAAAATCAAACTGGAAAACCACGGAGTGTACAGTATTCCGTGCCAGGACTGTGAAAAGTTGTACGTAGGGCAAACTAACAGGCGAATATCAGCAAGAGTGGAAGAGCATAAACTCAGCATCAGAAATAAACAAACAACCTCAGCTTTATTCCTACATCATCAGGAAACCGGCCATAAAATAAATTTCGATGGGTGTAGGGAGATTGCCAATATAGAACATTATAAGACCAGAATAATCCGAGAAGCCATAGAAATTGAAAAGCAAGGCGATTTAAATAAAAGGGACGAATCATTAAAACTACCAACAGTATGGAAGACAATAATAGACAAATCTAAAATCGCAAAAACTCAAGCGCAATTAGCGCAGCAACAACAGCACCATCCGGAAAACATAAATAACGACCAACGCCTGCGCAGATATAACCTTCGGCCCCGAGTGGGGGTATAAAAGGTAGCGTAGCAGTCACCAACACTTCAGTCTCTATTCGGACGCGAGAAAGAAAGCTTCGAAAATGCCAAATGTGATTTTGGCGAAACGTCAGCAAAACTGTTCTTTTCAGAACGACAGTCTGTAGTGAACGGATGTACACCCGGAATGAAAACACGTTGTATTTTTCCATCCGTGAAGGAGTAAAAATCAACACATATATATATATATATATATATATATATATATATATATATATATATATATATATATATATATATATATATATATATATATATATATATATATATATATATATATATATATATATATATATATATATATATATATATATATATATATATATATATATATATATATATATATATATATATATATATATATATATATATATATATATATATATATATATATATATATATATATATATATATATATATATATATATACAAACATCTGTATGAATTTTCGCGTAGTTTTACTTTTTATACAGAATTCACAAGTTTTTCGTATCCCGTAATCTAATTTTTATCCCGATTGCCAATTCCCTTTCTGCCAAGTGCTTAATAGCTTCGATAGCCTTATGTCCAAATCGTCGATGCTATGAATGTTGATAATATTCACTGTGACTTTAACTAATTTTAAAGTAATTGTTCAAACGTTACTAGTTTGAATAGTTCTGGTTTTGCCACAATTTTCCAATTTTTGGAAATGTCACGTTCATTACCATTAAAGTGAACTTTCTATCCCGCACTTGTCAGTTCTAATTGACCACTTAATATAAGTCGAACCGATTTCTTGAACTTTGGAGTATTGTCCTTTTTCCGCCAGCCGCACAACACCCTTTCTACTCTCGTCAAAGTCCGTAAAAAACTTTTAAAATTTACCATATGACCCCTCGCGCCCGAATCGATAAACCACGAGGTAGAATTTTCTTCGACGCCTCTTGAGCTCAGACATGATTCGTCAATCATAAAACATGCTTCTTTTTCTTCGATGTTTCCCTAGGTGACTATATTTGCTTTATCCTTGCTATTATTTAAGTGCTTTATATTTAAACAATTTTCTTTTGAAGTGGCATTTTTTTTACAAAAATAGCAATGTTTCGGCTCATCTCCCACCGAAAACGTTTTGTCCCTTTTATATATTGTTGTTTCCAACATTAATTTTAGGCTTCGGCAAAGACTGGCAAGGTGCTACATTTGGTCCGTATTTTTGTACGCAGCTGAAGTTTGGACGCTCAAATCGGCTACAATAAATCGGTTGGAGGCCTTTGAAATGTGTATTCATAGACGAATGCTGCTAATACCTTGGACAGCTTTGCAAACAAATCAAGCGGCATTAGATAGGGTAAAATTGAGGGGCGCCAAAGAGTTGGTAGCAGACAGACATCATTACTTTAAAATATAAGAGACTGGACAGGCATACAGAGTGCGCAACAACTTTCCAAGCTGGCTGAAAGCCCTGAGGAATTGGCCTTTGTAATTGCCAACGTTAGGGAACCTGACACGGCACAGCAAGAAGATAAATTGTAATTTACTTAAATTGTTTCAAGTTATTACTAAAATAACTATGTAGATTCATAAAATATGTTATCGATGTGTAGTGGAATTCTATACGATGGAGGTCGTGGGTAAAGGCGAATGATTTTTTTATTTGTTTCTATATTATAATTTTTGTTCATAACTTTATTTACATAATCTGTAAAGAATAAATTAGGTCATGTCACTTATTAGTTTCCTCCATAAAAATAATTTTTTTATTCAAAGAAATGGAATTTTATCGAATATTTGAATTTTGATTTGCCGTAAAGGAATCGTACTAAAATTTTACCAGTTGTAACTTATTAAGTAAGGAAAATGAATGTTTCTTAAAATAGCTGTTGTGCGAACGGCAGTTCTTCGTTAGGTGGTAATAGTGTCTATTAATAGGTTTAGTGTAATCCACTAAACTTATTAATACTTACCCTTTATTTTGGGCGCCACTCATTTTAATTATCAGTCTCTATGGATCCCTTTAACTAAGAAATTCAGCTCTAAAATAACTGATTTAAAATAAGTTCGAGTCCATTTACTTTGCCTTTCTGTTTTTTTTTTATTTATAATTCCATCCATATGATATTTGAACTCAATCTAAGCAATAAGTATTAATTAAATTATAATTAAAAATTACACTTTACAAGTAACTCCGATAAATTAGACTTTAGGCATTGAAATATTCTTAAAAAAGAAGATCAAAATAACTAAAACTAAATCACTCAAATATCGCTTCCTTGACCAATGAATTTACGTATAATATATGAATATGTACAAAACACGAATTATCTAACCGATTAGTATACAATGTGTCCCAAATTTGGCTTACATGCATTGCTATCTCGTAAACCGCTATAGCTACAGGGTGGGTTAAATTAGGAAAGTTTTAGAGAATTTTATTACAAATTTGATGACGTTTTGAAGTTTAGGATATCTTTTGTGGTTTTCAAGATAATTGGGAAAAATCAAAATGGTGCATTTTCAACTTTTGCCCGTAGCTTCTAAACGACTCGTATTATGGTTTTATGGTTTATACATTATTAGGACACTTTTATTAGAGGAACATTATGCAGGTAAAACGAAGTTTCTAGCTTCAATTGTTTTTGAGATATTGGCATCAACTTTTTATTTTCTTACCGACGCCATATTGGATTATTGTATTTTTGGAAAGATCTTTTTAAGAGCTTTCCAATGATGTATAACAAGGTAAGATTATTATTTTTCTTGAGCTCTAAAAACCAAAATAATTGTTTTTTTTAAGTAGGCTTTGATTACGCATGGCGGCCATAATGAAACAAAAGAATGCCGCATGTCAACAATCATTTTGTGTTCCTGAATAGTACTTGTTATCATTTTCTCATTGTGCCGAGTTTTTACAAAGTTTATTTGAGTTTCTTATACTACTTAAAATGGAGGGTAATTATTCCAACGAAGAGAATTTGGATATGATAGAACTTTATTTTAAAGCAAATAGAAATACACAAGCAGCTGCGCGTTCATACGAAGAACAATTTCCAGACCGACATCAACCAAGCCAAAGGCATTTCAGATTTCTAATTGTAAACTTGTTAGCTTATGGGTAAAAATATTAATTCAACCATCGATGTTTCAGATTTTCAACTAAGATATTATACTAATAGTGAATACCTAGTGACTAAAATGTAACTATCACACTATTGAAAATACCTAAACTAAATTTAAATTAACACATAAAAAAAATATAAGTTACACCACATGCCTCCCTCCATTTTCCACACATTTTTGACATTTCTCCAATACCTTCCGTGTAACCCTTCTTAAGGTGTTCCTGTTAATATTAGCAAAAACATCTCGGACTCTGTCTTCTAGCTCTCTGAGACTTTCTGGCGGAGAAAATTCGTAGACCTCATTTTTTGCGTATCCCCATAAATAAAAATCGGGAGGAGTAATATCCGGTGACCTTGCCGGCCAAGCAACAGGGCCATTATTAGCGATAATATTTTCCCCGAAAGTATTTCTGAGGACCGCCATCACCTCTCTAGTACCGTGAGCCATCTTGTTGGAACCAAATATTTTGCAGGTCGTTTGGGGGAACAGAATTTATAACTTCTGGAATAATTTGTTCCCGTAATAGTTGCAAATATCTGTTACCCGATAAATTTTCTTGGAAAATGAACGGCCCAATCAAACGGTTATCTAAAATACAAATTGTTATGGGTGATTTAAAGCAGAAGTGCATTGTTTGGAATTACCTATAATGCCACACCACACATTGAACCCAAATTTTGTTTGTAAACGTCTTTCTTCTAAATTATGAGGATTCTCGGTGCCCCAGTAATGAGTATTATGTTTATTGAAAATTCCACAGTTTGTAAATCGTGTTTCATCTGTCCAAAGTACTTTAGAATGAAAGTTGGGTATTTGCTGGCATTTGTTGATGAACCATTCACTAAACGTGATTCTTCTAGCAAAATCATTTACCTGAAGACCCTGTACAATAGTAGGTTTATAGGGATGAAAGTGAAGTTTTTTCAAGACTCGTTGGACGGTTGATTTGGGAATTGCCGTTTGTTCTTCAATCTTTCTTACTGAGGTTGTTGGGTTGTCCCTGACACTTTCTATTATAGCTGCGTTTCTTGCTTCATTATCTATTGAATAGGTCTTTGGTTTCGGTTTCAAAAAAGACCCGTAGGCTAACAGGTTAACAATTAGAAATCTGAAATGCCTTTGGCTTGGTTGATGTCGGTCTGGAAATTGTTCTTCGTATGAACGCGCAGCTGCTTGTGTATTTCTATTTGCTTTAAAATAAAGTTCTATCATATCCAAATTCTCTTCGTTGGAATAATTACCCTCCATTTTAAGTAGTATAAGAAACTCAAATAAACTTTGTAAAAACGCGGCACAATGAGAAAATGATAACAAGTACTATTCAGGAACACAAAATGATTGTTGAAATGCGGCTTTCTTTTGTTTCATTATGGCCGCCATGTGTAATCAAAGCCTACTTAAAAAAAAAACAATTATTTTGGTTTTTAGAGCTCAAGAAAAATAATAATCTTACCTTGTTATACATCATTGGAAAGCTCTTAAAAAGATCTTTCCAAAAATACAATAATCCAATATGGCGTCGGTAAGAAAATAAAAAGTTGATGCCAATATCTCAAAAACAATTGAAGCTAGAAACTTCGTTTTACCTGCATAATGTTCCTCTAATAAAAGTGCCCTAATAATGTATAAACCATAAAACCATAATACGAGTCGTTTAGAAGCTACGGGCAAAAGTTGAAAATGCACCATTTTGATTTTTCCCAATTATCTTGAAAACCACAAAAGATATCCTAAACTTCAAAACGTCATCAAATTTGTAATAAAATTCTCTAAAACTTTCCTAATTTAACCCACCCTGTAGCTATAGCGGTTTACGAGATAGCAATGTATCTAAGCCAAATTTGGGACACATTATATATGTACAGGGTGTCCCATTTTCGTAGGTTTTACGGGGTTTCCAGCTTATGAGTAGAGATAGAGAGATGCGGTTTTCGCGACACCGTGCTACTTTTCGATGAAACTAAAGAGGCCGCAAACAGATTTGCCCTAACCATTTTAGTTTCTGTGCTACAGAGTGATTTTGAAAATTTGTCATTTTTGGACACCCCCTGTAACTCAGCTATCGTAAAATATATTTAAAATGTTTCAACTGGTATTTATAGATTTTTTCACGTAGAATTCAGTGGCATACTCAGATTTTTGCTGAGAGTCATAGTTTTTGACATATTGGCATAACCTACTATTTTTTAAATGGGAGACCCTATATATTATTTTTTCATCTTATTCTTCGTGTCGAGAGCTTTTCAAAAACATACCATAAGTCATATTTATTTTCATAAATAACATGAAAAAATGCATTTTTCTTTAAACGGATTTATGGCATAGCAGATCAATCGAAATAAGAGAAGGTGGCTGTGGTAGCCATGGCAACGCCAACAAAAATATGATCAGGCAGCCATTACTGCTGTCATTTTTGGCATTATTGCGTTTAAATTTTTCTTGACGTCTATTATAATTATTGTTTTTAATATGGCTCAGAATCAAAAATTTGAATATTTTGAGAAATATGATATGAACGCGTGTTTTATATTGTCTAATGAAGATGCAGATCAGGCGGCAGAGCTTTATCTGAACAGGTTAGTTCTTTTTTATCTTCCTGCATTTTGACTTTATTGGTTCGCTTTATTTTATCTTAGATATCCCGAGAGAAGACAACCAGAAAAAACAATTTTTCAAAAAATTAAAAATAATCTTTGCCAATATGGATCTTTTAACAAGCCTCGATCGCGAACTTACAATAAAGACAAGGAAGAATCTGAGGTCAACGTTTTAGCCCTCGTTCAGACAGCTCCTGAAACATCTTGCAGGAAAATAGACGAAGAAACGGGTGTACCGAAAACCAATGTGCAGAAAATTTTGAAAAAGCACAAATTCAAACCCTATAAATACAAACTTGTGCATCATCTGCATCCTGGTGATGCAGAGCGCAGATTGGAGTTCTGCAATTGGTTTATAAATATGAAGGCAGAAGATATCGATTTTGAAAAAAAGATTATTTGGTCAGACGAGGCACATTTTACTAGTTCAGGGATTTTAAATAGACACAACACGCGATTTTGGAGTCAAGAAAACAACCATGTTATTTTTCCTAGGGAGCGTCAGGGCAGATTTGGATTCAATGCCTCCTGTTTTATTTTCAACCGAAAAATAGTTTACCAAATATATGAAGGAAATCTGAATTCGATTGGTTACGTGCGAATCCTAGAAGACGCATTAGGAATTTTGGATGATGTTCCCTTGGCTCAACTAAATAGGATTTATTTCCAGCAAGACGGAGCTCCAGCCCACAATGCCAGAATAAGTCAAAACTGGCTTAACGACCATTTTCCTGGAAGATGGATAGGAACACACGGACCTGTTCGATGGCCACCACGATCCCCTGACCTCTCAGTTTTAGATTTCTTTTTGTGGGGTTATTTAGAAAACAAGGTTTATGTAAGGCGATACGAAAACTTAGAACAACTAAGAATGGCCACCGAAAACGCTTTTGCAGAGTTACAAAGACAGTCATTTACAATAGAAAATGCATTAAAAAGAATTTTTAAAGTTTGTCACACTTGTAGGACTCATAATGGTCTACAATTTGAACAATATTTGTAGTTTTAATGAAATTATAATTATTACCTTTTACCTACTTCCTAATTTTTTCTGATGCTGTTACTTTGTTATTTCGTTAATAAATATTTGTTAACTTTTTCCATGGCTCCACAGCCACCTTCTCTTATTTCGATTGATCTGCTATGCCATAAATCCGTTTAAAGAAAAATGCATTTTTTCGTGTTATTTATGAAAATAATTATGACTTATGGTATGTTTTTGAAAAGCTCTCGACACGAAGAATAAGATGAAAAAATAATATATAGGGTGTCCCATTTAAAAAATAGTAGGTTATGCCAATATGTCAAAAACTATGACTCTCAGCAAAAATCTGAGTACGCCACTGAATTCTACGTGAAAAAATCTATAAATACCAGTTGAAACATTTTAAATATATTTTACGATAGCTGGTTACAGGGGGTGTCCGAAAATGACAAATTTTCAAAATCACCCTGTAGCACGGAAACTAAAATGGTTAGGACAAGTCTGTTTGCGGCCTCTTTAGTTTCATCGAAAAGTAGCACGGTGTCGCGAAAACCGCATCTCTCTATCTCTACTCATAAGCTGGAAACCCCGTAAAACCTACGAAAATGGGACACCCTGTACTGCTCAAAACCGTAACAATCAGATTAGGTTTTACATTGCTAATCGGATATCTGTAAGGGTTAAATTTCATAAGGTTATACCAGACAATTACATCTGTGGAGTTAAGGAAGCTAAAAATGAAGACCTGTCAGGGGTCCTGGTTGATCTTTTTTCAGAAAAATTAAAGGTACAAATCACATCGAGAGACATTGACTATGTTTTTCGATTTTATTCAAAAAATAGTGTAGCAAATAATCCCACTCCGATTATCATAAATTTTCTAAGCAATATAGCACGTAATTGGGTTTACCAGGCGAAAAAACAACTGAAAAATACTCCAATCTCAATTTTTGAAGACTTAACTCGAGCACGATACAACTTATTAATGAAGGCCAAGGAAAAATATGGAAAGCATATGGCATGGACGGAAAACGGTAAAGTTTTTGCGGAGACTCTAGTATTTATGATCATTCGTTTGGTAGTAAGAAAGAAAAAATGTATTTATATTTTGTATAGCGAATGTCATCGAAAAGTGAATTTAGGTATGTTCGTATGAGTATTTTGTTTTCCTTTGTTTTGAACAATAAGGTTTTTAGTTTATTCATATATAGGATCTTGTTTATTTCGATGGTACAAAATGATATTGCACTATTGGTATTGTTGTACGTATTGTTGATAGACACATGTGCCTAGGTTTTTCTAGGCTCTTATTTTCTTTTTACTTTTATATGCATGGGTGAGGCGTTGCTTTGCGTACACAGTTATAAAGGATATATATTAGTTTAGGTATATATATAAAAATTTTTTTGTTATTATTATTATCTTTTTTATATTTTTGGGATTACAATTTTATATAATTATTAAAGGAACTTTCTATATAAATGAATATTGATTATTTTAATGAACTTAATGATTATGCCAATGTTGAAACTTCATATATATGTGCGTCTGAATACTATACAGGTGAAAGGGATCTAATAAATTTTATTTATATGAATATTCGCAGTGCTGGTAAAAACTTTGAAGAATTTTTGGTGTTCGTTGAAAGCTTAACATGTACATTTGATGTCATTATTTTAAGTGAAACTTAAAAAAATCAATTGCTTGGATAACTATAATATTACAAATTATTATGTGTATTATTCTGAAGGAAATTTTATTCAGAACGATGGTGTGCTTGTTTTTGTCAGGAGAGGTATACAGGTACAAAGTTTCGTAAACGTTAAATATAATCAAGTTACTTTCTCAATTCTGAACTTTAAAAGTAAAGAAATTGATTATCAATTATTTGTTGTATATAGACCACCAGCTTCTGATACCCACACATTCTTGAATGATCTTAGCCTAATATTCTCGCAGTATAAAAACAATGAAATATTTGGGATTTTTGGTGGAGATGTTAATTTAGATTTGTTTTGTAAAAACGCTACATTAAATAGTTACAAAAATATTTTAACTGAAAATGGGTTTTTAAGTTACATAAATAAAGCTACAAGGGTAAATCGCGAGTCATGTATAGATCACTTTTTTCTCTACTGTCCCCAAAAAAATTGTAATAAATTAGAGGTCTTACCTTTTGTGATAATTACTGATATAACCGATCACTTTCCTATTATTCTGAAGGTACAAATGGTCGACAATCCTGTAAAAAATGACATCGAAAGCCGTTTTTATTTATCTATTGATCACAAAAAATTAAATAAGACACTTGAAGAGACAAACTGGGAAAGTGTGTTTGATAAGAATCAAAGTGATTTAGCGTATGAATGTTTTTATCATATGCTGAATACTGCTCTAGGATCAGCCAGTACAAAGATTAATATAACATCAAAAAATAAGAAGCTAAAATCGTGGATCACTTCTGGGCTAATAAATTCTATCCGATACAGAGACAAATTAAAAAAAGATTTTTTAAAAAATAGGATTAACACAACCTTTCTAAATAAATTTAAAAATTACCGCAATATTCTAAATAGGTTGATAAAGGAAACAAAAACTTTATATTATCAAAAGAAATTTAGTGAAACAGAACAAAATCCTAAAAAAATGTGGAAAATAATTAACGAGGAAATAAACTGCAATAAAAATACAAAAAAATTTAATTTTTCGTTAAGAGATAACAATAATACTATCCAGTCTGATAAAAAAACGGTTTCTAATATGTTTAATCAATATTTTATAAATATCGGAAAAACAAGGTCAAACAGAATATCTTGTAAAAAAATAATTAATAGTTCTCGCGCGAATTGTTCTAGTTTATTTTTAATACCTATAACCGAATGTGAAGTTCTTAAACATATAGTATCTTTAAAAAATTATGCTGCTCCAGGTTTAGATGGACCAATGGGTAGCTTACTAAAGAAAATACGTCATAATATTTCAAAACCTTTGACTCATATCTATAATTGTTCAATTTTAACAGGAATAATACCGAAGGAATTAAAGAGGTCAGTTGTTATACCAATATATAGAGGAAATGATATGTACTTATCCGGGAACTATCGCCCAATTTCGCTTATCAATAATATTGCAAAAATATTGGAAATTTGTTTAAGAGATAGGATCACAAACCACATAGAAAGAAACAACATATTATCTCCAAATCAGTTTGGATTTAGAGAGGGTAAATCAAGTGAAGAAGCGCTATTTGAGGTAACAAACTACATTTATAGTGCTATTGAAAATAATCAAAAACCATGTGCTATTTTTTTAGATCTGGCTAAGGCCTTTGATATGGTATCGCATGAAATTTTATTAGAAGTATTGGAAAAATATGGGATTAGACGGATAGGTTATAGCTTAATAAAAGATTTCCTTACTGAACGGGAGCAGTGTGTAAGAGTAGGAGATGAGTATAGTACTTTTAAATCGGTGGAGTGTGGAGTTCCGCAAGGAACTGTGCTCGGTCCACTTTTATTTACTCTTTACATTAACGAACTTCTATTTCTGAATACATCAGGAAAATTTATCTCTTACGCAGACGACACTGTCTTACTTGTAAAGGGTGATGACTGCAAAATGATTTTGCAAAAGTTCGTCAATGGCTAGGGGAAAATTGATTATCAATAAATTTAGACAAAACCAAATATATGAGTTTTAGTATTTTGGATCATAATCAGTTAAATGCACTAGAACTAAAAGTACATTCATATCAGTGTTTGTTGAAAGAAAATACATGTAATTGCACAGAAACCTTAAGTAAGACTACATGTATAAAGTATTTAGGTATTTTTATTGAAGAAAATATAAAGTGGGAAAAACATATAGAAAGTGTTAACTTAAAAATTCGTAAACTTATTTACAAATTTTATCAGCTCAGAAATTGTATGCCTATTTATATTTTAAAAATGAAGCTTTGGCGGAATCAGTTATTAGATATGGTATATCAATATGGGGTGGGTCTTGTGCTACTGGTTTAAACATATTAAATGTTACTAAAAGATATCTCCTAAGGGTAATTTTTAAAAAACATCCCAGATATTCTACTGTACTTCTTTACCAGGAAGCCCAAGTCTTTAAACTTCAGCAATTATATACGAAGGCGGTTCTTTTGTTTGTATATAAAACTCCTAACTTAAGGTAGCCGTTACGACAATTAAATTACTACACCATAGGCATAGCTGCTAACTCCGTTGAAGTGCCTTTTCTGACAAGAACAACCACTCAAAGGTTTTTAACTTACCTTGGTCCAAAACTTTTTAACTTACTTCCGTCTGATATTAGACAAATACAAAACAAACATCTTTTTAGTAAAAAGATAACCAAGTTGTTTAAGGAAGGCTTTGAAGTTTTTGCTACAGTTCTGCGAAGATGATTATGTTATGTATCTTGTAAATTAATTAATATAGAAAAGGCTAAGTTAATTGGTTTATAGATATTTGTCAATCAAGTCACAGATTTGCAATTGTATAGTTTACTAGAGTTAGATAAAGTGTTTGGTATATTTTTTTTCTATTTTTATGCTTTTGCAATTTTTAAAATTAAGAATAATATTCTGTTTTGTACACACACAGATATTTATCTAGGTGTACGGTTTTTATTGTAATTCATTAATGTAATCAATATATATAATGTAATAATGTAATGTAATGTAATAATGTAATATAATGTAATAATAATATAATATATATATATATATATATATATATATATATATATATATGTACACTCTACATAAAGAAATGAAACGAATTGCCTGCAAAAAGCTGCAGTGGCATTGTAGAGGGTTAGCTTATCTCATGACAGCTAGGTATTGGCACGTGTTCATATTCGAATAGACCATGTGGACCAAATAAAAGATTTCCAGAAAGACAAGTTATGTTATATTTTCTTTAAAAACAAACATTGCTGTAAAGAATATTTACAATAAAGAATAAGGCTTTAAAAGTAAAAAACTCACTTACCTTACCTTAAAAGAATGAACAAATTCTCCAGAATATGGCCCTCATTATACCAAAAAGACAAGGGAAGCAAAGACAACTTAATATGTCCGAAATAACCCAAAGTGCAAACATGCCGCACCAGGCAAAAAAAAAATCTTAAGTCATTAACATGCCTATCACCAATAATAAGCGGGGACTGTATCAAAACAGGCCAATTTTCGAAAGCTCCCTATACCTCAATTTCGAGTTCATTCGTAAATAGAACTCGAAAATGTTCAATCAGTTTATGTAGCTCCTACAGTTTTGTCAGAACCTCCTAAAAGTATCGAAAATGAGCCATCCTGTACATAAATAAAAAATACATAGAGTCGAACTGATACTCACGTCGGATAAAAAGAGCTGGCTACACATTAAATAGAAATCCTTACTGCATAGTCAGATATAGATACTGCCATCGATTATAAGTACTCTGCCAAATTAACATTTACTAGCTAGCCCGGCAGACCTTGTTCTGCCTTTTCCATTAGATGGCGTGATGAGTTTCTAGTGAAATTGTAAGAATAGGGGGCGCATTCACCACATCATCCAGAAATGTTACTAAAAAAAAATCATATTGGTTTTATAGAAAATATACGCAATAAAACAATACAGAAAATAGTGTTGAAAGGTTTCGGTAAGTAACTTGCTGAAAAACCTGGCTTAGTGTTTTAAATATATAGATTAATTATTTATCAAGTTTCAAACACATCACTACAAAACCTGCGGTATAAATAAATTGTTGCCGAGTTCAATATTCCATAAGTGGTACTCTATAAATGTTTCATGCCTCGCAGTTACAATCTTGAGTTTGAAATTTTAGTTTGTGACAGTGACAGAGGAAAGTAATTTGCCTTATATAACTTTCATATCTACATTACTTCGTATATGTATACAATGCAACAACAGCAACTACCAGTAAAATATGTGCAAAATAATTTAAAATTAATATTTGTAAAAGCAATTGAATAAAATGAGACACGTCCTTTTCTTAACTACAAAACCTATTCTGTAACGGTAAACAGCATTAAATGAAATTAATAATATGAAATAATGGTGGCATTAAAACATTTGCATAAAAACTGTTTAATCTTCATCTAAGTAAACTATTTCAAAATTGCACTTAGAGCTAATGGCTTCAATATCCTAAAACGGTACTTAAAATATCATTCACTTAAAGTCCACGTGCGTATTCTCTTTATCATTACTATTCTTCCTAGAGAATATACGTAATCTATTTGCTTGCCGCAATTCATCGATTATATTGCTTGGTGGATTTTGCTTTGCCCTTTCCTGGGTTCACATTCAGATTCAGTATAAAAAAATTATTTTAAACAGTTGTTTAATTTAATAGTACAAATAGTCTAAATTTGCACTTGGAACAAATCGCACAATACATGTAAAGACTATTTTTTGAAATAACTTCCACATGTTTTGTGATTGGTTGTGCACGTATTTCAAATAATTTTGCAATGAAATTTAAAACATTTTTCGAAATTGCAAAACAACTATAATCATGTTTTATAAGGGTAATTTTTATTTATTTTAACTGGAAATAAATACACTTAGCCCTTGAACATTTTTGAATACTTAGAGGTATACTCCTAATTTTAATTTCCTTGAACAGTGTTGCCAAGTTCAATTATTAACATATGCCTTAAAATACAAATCAAATAAAAAGGAAGTAAACCTAATTTTAGAGCTACTGTACGCCATCGCAAGGTTTGATACGTGGAGTCTTAATAGAGAGTATTTACATTTAAGGACACAGTTACAGATTTTTTATTACTAAACATACAAAAGAAACTATACTAAAGCGACAACAAGGTATTAAAAAAGAAATGCGAAAAATAAAACGACAACGTAACACCAAAACTTAATACTCTGCTCAATTCTTCTTGGCATGCTTTCAATTAGGTTGTTTATATGGTAGTGTGGAATTGCATTCCATTCTCCCATACTGGCATCAATAAAGTTGGGAAAACCTGCAGAAAATTCATTTCTTTTCCTTACACGCCTTCCCAATATATCCCAAACATTTTCGACTGGATTTATGTCCGGCGACCGCGGAGCCCAGTCGAAAGTTGATATTCCTTCTACTTCTTTATATTTGATCACTGCTCTTGACCTATGTGCAGTAGCATTATCATCCAGTAATAAAAAGTTTGGACTTACAGTACCCCGCCACATGTGAACAACTGGGTCCAGGATATGTTCTATGTAAATTTGACTGATCGTTCTGGGTAAAGACATCAAGGGCGTTTTATTATTCCACATTATCCCACCCCAAAACATGGTTATACCGCCTTGATATGGTAGCTCTTCCCTATAGTTGGCAGCCCTGGCTTCTCGTCCTGGAACTCGCCAAACGTGAATCCGTCGGTCATCGGACATTAAACCAATTCTGGTTTCATCGGAAAACATTACATTTTTCCATTGATTGATGTTCTAATAGCGATGTTCGATACACGAATTTAACCTTTTCCGTTTCTGCAATTGTGTATGTTTGAGAAATCGCAGGGGCCTTCTGTTTCTCAGGCCCATTTCATGTAGCCGTCTTCGAATTGTTTGAGTTGATACCTCGATGTGATGTCCGAATTTGTTCCTTTATAACTGTTAATATTGTTGGATTCCTCCTTGCCAGTATTCTAACAAAACGATCTTCATTTGCTGTGGTCTTGCCATTTCGAAGCATTCGAAGTCTATTTTTAATTGAACCAGTCTCAGTATATCTGGAATAAATTCGATAGACATTACTCTGGTTAACCCCTGTTATTTCGGCCACATTCAGGCTTCTACCGCTTTCCGCTAAACCTATGATATAGCCTGGGTTTAAAGCAGGAATTCTAGGCATTTTTAAGTTTTTGTAGTTAAGTTGACAATGTCAAAAATTCACCTTAAAGGTCGATTAGGTTGTTTATTGTTACACGAGTAGTTGTTTATTGACTTTTAGATTTTTTCGTTCGAAATCCATGTAGACAAATTTGGATATCAGCATTTCATCCTCCCTATATTAAAACTGCAAATGTTTAAACATTCCCAAGTAGCACTTTTAGTCATGAATACGTCATTGTTATCACAAGTATTTTCGATGAAGTAACCGGAACTTGGTATCGCCACGTTCTGTTTAAGCTGAGACTACGTAGTCATTACCAAAATGGGGAACAATTTTAGGGTAACTATTTCGTGAAAAACATGTAACTGTGACTGTGGCTATTACGTAGATAGTATGGAATTGTGTCGTTCCATTTAAGTAGCCGAATGGTAATAATTCACCCTATTTGTTACCTCCTTATTTCTGTCTTTATTTAATCCGTTTTAAAAATATGTATTGTTCTTTTTGGGAAAAATTGGAAAAATGGTGTAGATCGTATACAAAATATTAGTTGTTGGGGTAGAATACTCACTTAGTTTTCTAGCCATGCTAAGGACGTTACGTTACGGTGTTTCTTTAAAATACCGCTTTACGTTGTTTTGTTAAGGTATGACATAACCAAGTTATGATATTGTTAAATTTCTATAAAATGTGAATGAATGATGAAAGCTACTTTTTTTTCTTATGGGACGTGACGCCATTGCTGTTTTATCTTGTTATTCGTAGGTTATCGTCTACAACACATCACAACTAATTGAGATTGACAAATTCGGACCGAATATAATAGAGTTTAATGGCTGTATACTAAATGACAGTGACTTTATAAAGACGGTGGCGACATTAGGCAACAAATTTTTGATTGGTTCAGCCATATTACTGCTAAAATCGTTTTGTTTACTTTTTGCCGACGTAAGTTTTTATGAGGTTTGTTGTTTTAGTGTATTATTTTATTAGTTTTTGTGATTATTAAAATTAATATTGAATCAAACAATAAGTTCTAAGCCATTGGCCATATGGAGAAATGTGTTTAAGCCTGATTGACCTACTTTTTGCTTGTAATTATACTGCTTTTGATGAATTTGTAAATGACTATGACCGTAAATATCTTAAGTTTAAGTTTACTCCAAGAAAAGTTATTAAATATTGCACATTATTACGTTTTGGTTTTATTTTGATGTAAAAAACAATATTGTTTTATGCTTTAGTGTATGTTTTACTTTATTCAGCACCCTAATTTGAGGTAGCAGCTCCTAAATATTAGCATAAAAGAAACTTTATTTTGTAGATCTTCTTCAGTACGTAATACATTACTAAATTCATTTGGGAGATAACTGTCACTAATCACTTGCACAAACATTGTTATATGTTAAAAATCTAAAGGAAAAAGTAAGTTTGCACTAGACAGTTTGCATAGATTATTAGAATAACGCACTAACATATCCCTACATTTACAACTGACTCTGGAAGAGGTTGTCAGTGTAAAGTAAATTTCAATTTTTTTCAGCGGCATATTACTCTTTGTAGACTGAAATTAATAATAATTTCATTAATTAACATTTTATATGATCCAGTTTTCTTATATTATGTGTTAAAGTAGATTAATTTAGTCATATTTTGCGAAAAACTAACGATAATATGTGTGCGCCCATTTAAACCTTTGGAAATTTTGCATCAATATGGCGGGTGGGCTTCTATTGCCTTATAAAGTCACTGTAGACATAAATCAGCGCCCCCTATCTACGGAATCTTAGGTACAAGAGGTAATAGTTTTCTTGTAGTAAATAATTAGTGTAATTCTCACTTCTAAGTTGCAATTGAAGAATAAAGGCTGGTAACGGCCAGTTTAAAGTAACATTAGTAATACCTTATAGGAGTACATTTGGACGTAATGCAGTAGTCGCTGCAAGGTTCAGGAAGGTTCTGATACTTAAAAGTTGTAATTTAGTAAACAGATTAGAAGCAGTAACTTTGAAAAATTATTATTATGTCACTGAAAAGAAATGACGACCTTGAAGTCAGTTTCGTAAGTAGGCAAACAACATAACAAATAACATAACAAATACATATATAATACTTAAAAACGTGTAACTCAAAGTGGTTATTGATATGTAATAGTATTATTAGTAGCAAATACGTAGAAACTCTTAAAGAGTAGTAGTGGAAACAGTTATAACTACTTTAGTGCCAGCTGGGTTGTGATAGTTCTAAAATTAGCGTCTTTTTACTTGATACCTATACCAAGTAATAAAAAATAAAAAATAAAAAATAATAATACAAATACATTCTTAAATACGACAACACTGTTTAGGGAAGTCAAAATTAGGAGTACTTCTCTAGGTATTCAAAAATGTTCAATGCCTAAGTGTAATTAACATATTTCTAAGTTATGGATTATAGTGTATATCTTTTTATTCACCCTGTATTAAAAATTAAAGTTTCAAATTTGATTTATTTACAAGCTCACGTAACTTTTATTTTTCACTGTACAATACAACTAAATTTTCAGCTACATTACTAAAAAAACTACTTTTTTATATATTTTATTATTTAATTTTTTGTATACCAATTTTTAACTTTTCATGTCTAAATAAAACGAAAACGTATTTTTTTATTGCCATCCGTTATGACAGTGAAAAATAAAATTACTAGATTTTATGTAAAACATTATATGGGAAATGTTTAAAAAAATTAATTTTGGAACTTGCAAACAATACCTAAACGAACTAAAGACTATGGAACGCCGTTTTACTTTTTAGTCTGCTATATGCCCGGTATTAATTTAAATTGAATGGGACTTCATTATGGCAATTTATTTTATAATATTATAATAAAAATGTAATTTTAATTGAATCCTTGGAACATCTAGAGCTAAAGCCTTCATATAGATTTTTAACAATCAATTAATTTGATTTAGCTATTAAAATGTATGTCAGGATATTTGGATGGGTCTTCACAAAATCAAATCAATTTTCATTATATGATTATAATTAAAATGCATTTTTTTTTATTATAATATAATTTTATTACTTACAAATTTGTTGATATCAATATTTATCCAATATTTAATGAGTACCTTTGTAGTATTTTATGGGAAACAATATAGCCGATTATCAATTTTTATGAATGGTATTTTCATTTACAGCAATTTCTATGATTATCTATTTTCATTGAAACCAATTTCCATTGATATCAATTTCGATTGAATACAAGCACCTCGAGTGCATTTTTATTATCGGAAGTTTCGCCATCTATAGCCTCCCAAAAGAAATATAATGTGTTTGCGTGAGTGTGTTCGATAACTCATATTAATTTGCGAATGTGTCGTCATACGAAAGAGAAGTCTTCGCGCTCAAAAAGATTTGTAAAATTCTGGAGCTTCTCTGGTCTGGTATTCTGTGTTCTGAAGTATGAGCCGACTTCTTTGGTTTGCGTATTGCGCTAACATTGGATTGCATTCTAATAATCTTGCTTGCTGATTTTTTAATATCATTTGTGCAATAAACGACGATGATACGGACCGAATTTAAACTCGTCTTCCTCGCGCAAGTACGTCATATCTATGTATAGCGTTTGGGAGTCAAATAGGCCGTAATGCATTGTCATTTGAAAACGTTTGTAGAATTTACGCTTCAATAAAATGTTTTTAAAATTATTAAACTAATTATTTTAAATCTAAAGATTTTATTTTCAATACAGTTTATTACGTCCTACCTGTGCAGTTGCAGGCAGTAGAAATCGAGATTCAAATTATAATCGATAAACAAAAGTGACAGATATAAGATATTTCAAATTTCCAAAATAATACATTTTCAAAAATGTGGATTGGTGCTTAACGTCAAGCTGTTAAGATAAATTTAAAAAATGGTAATTTAGGAAATATTTACTATAATAATAGAACAATATGGTTTTAGCTACGTGTATAGGGCACTTTTGAACCTGGTTTGTATTTTTCAATTGCAAGTAAAAACTAAAAATGTCAATAGTAACAAATGTTATAAAATATGAATGGAAGTTTCCCCTGCAATTATTTTACTTGCAGCATTCTTAACTTTTATTTTAAATTTATTAATTATTTTAATCAAAATAAATTTCACGAATCCTCACGATGAGCACTTTAGATAATCTGATATTTGTAAACTTCAATTTTATTTTCTTGCTGAATGCTGAAGAGACCGGCGTGGGCATACCGTTGTAAGTGTATCGTGGTGTTAATCATAATTTTATAAACAATGAGTATTAAAAGGCGACTCGCATGTTGCGTTATAGAGGCTGCTTTTCTAGAAGCAACAAGGCCGAATTAACTACTTGCGATGGTTGGTGCTCATCTGGGCGAGGCAAAGTTTTGCGATGACAAAAAACGGTCAATGGGTTTTACATATTTGGGGGCCCTTCGGCAGCAACTCAAAATTTACATGATGACAAAAAAAAGAAAAGTCAGTTTTGTATTTCGCTCGCTGATGTCTCTCGGGGCCCCCACCACATATTTGAGCCTTACGCGTTGTGGCTTATGCATTTCAATCATTAAATCCCCGCAAAAACAAGACGCGCAAGCTCTGTGCTGGGGCCACTGCCGACGTGACGGCGGGGGCCTGAGTCAGTGGCGGGTCGTTAGTATATGAAGTGGGAGGGAGAAGGTAAAAAATAGTATTCGCATGACGTGCGACGCCGACGGTTCGGCAAACTACTAAACACTTCGAGATTTTAGTTTTAAATAAATTTGTACAAACTATATTGTCACAGATTACAAAACAATCTGTGAAGTAACACTTACTTTCTCGGTTAGTGATAGTGTCTGATTCCGTTGTTAATGAAAGGTTTATAATTTGAATCGGCCATTGAATTCGGATTTATTTTTTAATTTATCATAATATATATATATATATATATATATATATATATATATATATATATATATATACAACCATTATTGTTAAGCCCCCGTTTATACAATGATATAACAATTTCAATCAAATAACACAACCTTTATTTTATTGGTAGGTGTAAAATAAAGCAATGAATGTTCTTCCAGCAAAAGCTGAATCTGATTTTTTATCCAAAAAGCTATTTTTATGTTTTGAAATCTGAAATGCGTGTTTAAACGTTCTATTTGTAGCACCTCCACTTTGGGTTTTATCTATTTTGTTTTATGATATATCTTACTGTAACAGCGTTGCCGTTTCTTCTTTTAGTTCCGAATTTCTGCTATTAACTTTTGTTTTTTAAATGGGACGCCCTATATTTGTTTGTTATTTTGATTTACTATGATATTGTAACTTCAACCATGACGTGTCAAACCAGAACCTTCGTATATCAGGGTGACTAGAAATTGCTTAGGCTTAAATGCATATTATGCCTTTATTTGCCGATTTTTTAAAATACTGCATATTGTTGTGGGGGGTATCATTATATATTACTCGCAAAGGCTAACCCGAAGAGCGACATTAAAAAAAAAGATTTTTTAGAAAAAATCGTTTAATATTTAAATGGGCGTAAAAGATGTTTAGTGAATAGACAGATAATTTTATTTTTCTCAGGGTTCTTGGAGGTAAGTTAATAGTTTTTGCCAAATCACAGCACTCTAGATTGAGAAATAAAAATTAGTTAAAAAATAGCATTCAATGTGAGAATTACATATGGTTGTACTTGGAATATCTCAACCATTGAGGTAGTATACCGGAATGGTCCCAACGAATGAAAACACGCAAACATATACAGGGTGTTACAAATTCGATACAATGTCGGTTAAAATAGAGCAAAGTTGCGCAATTTAACATCGAATAATAAGTAGTTGACAAAGTTAGACAATTATGACTACCTCCGAGGATATAGGTACGTAAAATACCGAAAAATCAGCTATACATATTTTATTTTTTTCAGGCTGCATTTGAAGAGATATCACAAAATACATTTTATATCTTTATAGCTACTTTCCATTATCAACAAGATGGTGCACATAGATTTGAAATCCGACGTTTCTTCTTCGCGGTCAAATCAACTAATTTTTTTTTTAGATAGACCTGCGTTTTTTAAAAGCCCTTGATTTCATAATATGTGCGTGAGTATCAGAATGTAAAAACTAAAAATAGAAAAAAAAATCAGCTTTGTAGGTTACACTTGTGTATTGAGCAAAGAGACCTTGTGAACAAAATTACCAAGATAATAGGGCATGAATGCAATGTTTTTGTTTTGGGGTATTCTTCAATATAACATGTTCTGCATTCCAACATACGACAGTTTCGGTTTGAGTACGTGCAGGAGACAAGTGCACCCTGCACCCCCTTCCCCCCCCCCCTCGAGCTAATAACCCAAGCAAAAATTACATTATACAAAGCATTTCGGGACTTTTACCCCACAAACATTGAGAATTTTGTTTTTTTTTAGTCTTCATGCTATGTTGTTCCAACAAGAACCTAGAACTTTTTTTTAGTTATCAAATGTTTGCCTCCCCCTCTAAGACGGCATTCTAAATACACCACTGATGTGTTCATTTTTGCAAATCCGTATCTTGATCGACACGCAGCTTTGAAAGTGAAGTGCACATACCTATAAATTATAATAATTACTAACATATTAAACAAGGGAGACAAACATGAAAATAGTGTCCTAATTATCAAATAAATATTGTAAATAAAGATATAGTGATATACCTATACAACCTTACTACAGTTTGCTTTAAATAGGGTGACCACATATACTCTTTTTAAGAGGAATGTTCTCTTTTTCGGGTCCATGTACTCTGGTACTCTTACTATTTCCATAAATACGACAAATATCCTCTATTATGAGAAATCTGGGACAAATGATCTCTATTTTGCGAAATCTGGTGCCATTTTCTAATTATTTTAGTTATTTTTAGTCCATATTATTATGTGTATTATAATTATTATTGAAAGTCATTGAATTCTGCGAAAGTGATAAGACTTTACTTAGTTATTATACGCTGGTACCTATTTTTACATTTCGTCAAAATATACTCTTTTCATTTTAAAAAAATCTGGACAGCCTACTTTAAATCACGTTTAAGAAGCCAAAAAAACTGTAGTAGAGCATGTCGCCTGCACACAACTTCCAGGAGAAATTGCAATGCCATTACAAATTACAGTGTGTGGTAATCTGTGAATTATAGCTGGGAAATTCAAAACCTTGTTTTCTTTATTCTGGTATAAATATATAGAATTGCTTGTTTTGGAATAGGATGTTGGGAGCTAGATACGTTCGTTTTAACTTTTTTTTCATTATGATCTGTAATTTTGTACGTGGTCGCATTTTAAATATAGGGGTGTATATCGCATTCCGCAATGATTTAATAACTAAGTATTCCCAATCGAACAATAATTAAACACGTTTTAACTGTCATTGATTACCTACGAATATGTTTTTCATTATTCGCATCCGACTCGTCATAAGGTCATGCACAACACAGTCTTAATTTTAGATGCACTTTTAAATCTTCGAACGCATGCCTAGCCAGAAACTCGGGTATTTAAAAAATTACAGATTTCTGCTCTTGTTCTTCGTAGTTTGCACTAGATCGCTCCACGTCCGATAATTAAAATTGAAACAAGGTGGCTACATTCAATGAAAATTGATATTCAGAAGAATAGACATTAATAAAAATTCGAAATCAAAACAATGCATATTAAATAAAACCAGTTACCTTATAACCGCTAATCATTTAAATTCCACAACTCTTATACAATTAAATCTCGTATTAACTTTTATTTATTTATTCAAATGTATATTCAAGTATTTTAATTTCAATGGTAAAGGGCCCGTGTTATATCCGTTTGATGTAGTATAAATTACATATAAACGAAAATCAAAATCAAAATAATGAGCATTATTCTATTTACATTTTTAGGGTGTTAATGGAATTGACATTAAAAAGAAATGATATCGTAAGAGATGCTTTAATTTTTTTTGATATGCGATAAAAAAAAAATTAATTTTTTTTATTACATGAGTTATTAAATCAGATTTGCCTTCATACGGTTGAAATAAATTAATCTCCACAAAGTCGTTATTGCATTCTAATGTTTTCGGTATTAATATTAATTTAATGCGATCCCGTTTGAAGCGATTACATTTTAATAAGAGTGAATTTATTAAATATTTAAACAGATTTTTGTATATGGCATTTATTTCATACCAATTTTTATTAACATCGATTTGTTGAAATGCAATAACTAAGGAAAGACGCATGTATATAAAAATTTTAAGTAGGCTGCATACGTGTTAAAAAAGGATAAACAACTACTTTTTTGTGGTATCAATTGAAATGGTTTGCAAAGAAATTGCTTATCATAAAAATGTCATTCGGTAAAATCGGTATCCACAAAAATTCGATATCGGAAGAATTAAAAAGAATAAAAATTGTATGCAGGCAGCATCATTTATATGTTTTGCAATTAAATTTGGCATCAAAGACGCGTATGACTAAAAAGTAAAACGGCGTTCCATAAAAGACCCAAACTACCTGTTAAACGACCCAAAGTAAATTTCATATAAACGCCAGCTAATGCAACAATCTCATGTCTGACTACCTCAACTTTCCTGTTTGTTAAACAAACCGTGAAAATTAAAAGGGCGAATCGACAAAAAAAAAACAATTTCGGACACTTGTTTTTTAACCGTTTTCTATTTTAAAGTGGCTACAAGGTAATTAGTTGGAGTCGTCTTATAAAGCTGCCGAAACCTAAAAAAATATTGATTCTTCATGCTTTTTTACTAAAGGGGATAGTTGATGACCATAGAGCACACAACAAAGGTAATATATATAATATATACGATACACTGATTTATCTTTTAAATTGGTATAACATACGTTTTAGGTTGGCTTTTTTGCCAATCACTTATTTCTCTATTTAGGTAAACCGTGTTCCACATAAAAGTACCCACTATACTATCTGGAATCCGTAATAGATAGACGAAAAAAAGGTTCATACAAAAGTTTCTTTCAATTTGAAGATCTTTTAAAACATAATTCCCTGTTTACAGGGTGTCCCAATTTTGCTGGGACGTCAACTATAAAATTTTAAACAGAACACCCTGTATTTTTGTCCATTATTTGATTCTCTCGCAAAAATAAACATAAGTTACCAATTTAAACTATAGTCGATTTCTGCGTAGTTTCCAAGCTAATCAAGATTAAGCGTGATTTTTTGAAAACTGGAGCTATTTTCCAAATAAAAATAGCAAAAATCTAAAATTTGGCGGGTGGCAATTTCCAGTTTATAGAGCCTAAATTCATATACGGAATACAAAATTTTTGTCCACATCCATACAGGGTGGACATACTCGAAATCAGTCTTGCACCATTTTAAAGTGAAAAAAGATTTTTTACCCAAATTCAATGTATAAGGTATTTCTTTTCGAAAATAAAATTGCATGACGCTTATCTAAATTAACACTAAGCCTATTTATCGTACAGTAGCCAAAAAATGTCTGTATATCTGTTTGCAGTTTTATGATATCACGATTATCTATAATGGTTTTGTAAATTTTAGGATCGTCTGCGTAAAGACAGTAATCTGAGTAGGCAAAGCATGAGCCTATATCCTTTAAGAATATACTAAAAAGTATTGGTTGGGGGACCCATGACGTCACGCTTGCAATTTGCGACCTCGTTCCATTTATAGCCACGAATTGATATCTGTCTTGTAAACAGCTATGGAAATGTCGTAGAAAACTCCCATGAAAAACGAAATTCTCCAGCTTTCTCATTAGAGTCGGGTGATGAACTTTATCGAAAACCTTAGAAAAATCGGTGTACACGGAGCAGGTATCACATTTCCATGCTTTCAGTGACTTTTTGAATGAAAGGTACTAGATTTGTCAGTACTGAGCGCTTTTTGTAGAAACCGTGTTGATTAACGTCTATTATATTTTTGATCTTAAACCAGAATTGATCTAAAATTACTGACTCAGATACCTTACTAAAATGGTTTAAGAGTGGTATGGGGCGATAATTGGCAATATTTGTATTGTCACCGGATTTATAGATTGGGAAAATTGACTCGATTTTCCAAATTTTGGGAAACGTTCCACAAGAGAGGCATTTATTAAATAAAACACATAACGCACCAGAAAGACTTGGAAAAGACTTTAAAAAAATAGAGGGTAGTCCATCGGGACCGGGCCCCTTTCTGGGATCAAGTTTATTTAGATATTCTTTTATGCTATCTTCAGGAATGTGGTTTAAAGTAAAAGTGGGTTGAGAAGCAGAAGGGTCCACAAGTGAAGGAGTATCATTAGGTTCAAAAACGCTGATAAGATACTTAGAGAAAAGTTCACAGAGTTCTGTGTTATTACAAGCATTTGAATTATTGAGCCACATTTTCGAGGGAAAGGACTTGCTATTTGTTCTATTATTAACAAATGACCAAAAATGTTTGGTGTCTTTCTTTATGTTAGCTTCCGTAGTGCCTATGTATTTTTTAAAATCGTTTTTTATACTAGTTTTGCGTAGTTATACTCCTAATTTTATTCTATATTTATTTATTGCTGAATTTTAAATTTAAAACCATTATTGAAAATTACTTTTAGCAAAACTTCTTTAGTAACACAGCTATCAACATAAACAACATATAACAAAAGATAACATAATAACAGATTACATGGAAATAGAAAAACAGGAGAAATTTAAAACAAATGACTATATAATTGATTTTCCACATACTGTCCGTTTTCCGCTATACACAGTGTATGTTTTGTATGAATGTTTGCCACAGCGTTTCGGACGGCGTCACTATTATTAAGACTAATAATTTCTTCACACATTTTTCGTATTAATTCATTTACAGAGTAATTTTTATACACCCTATCTTTAAGTGTGCCCCATAAAAAATAATCTGAGTGTGTCAAATCGGGACTTCGCGGCGGCCATGGAATCTCACCGTAACTATATATACTTAAATTAAACTGATTGTTTAAAAATGCTCTTATATCTTGTCCACAGTGGTAGGTATGGAACATTATCTTGTTGATATACAAAGTTCGCAGGAATGTGGTCCGGAAGATCACTCAGTTTTTCCATAATTTGATTTCTTAAAAGGTATAAAAATGTTTGTCTATTCAAATAGTGGTTAAAAAACACAGGTTCTAGCACTTTGATGTCCTTGCCTTTCCATCTGCTTTACTAAATATTTATTTGTCTAAAGAATAATAGTGAGTATTTTTTGTCATGCATTCCCGCAGTGGAAAATATCGCCTGATCTGTCCAAAGGATTTTATTTAAAATCCCGTTCCTAAAGTGCAAATCCATCATTTGCTTACAAAAATCTAGTCTGGTCTGATAATCAGCTTCACTTAAAAATCGAACAGGAAGAAACTTATGTGGGGATATTATGTTTTTTTTAATACTCGATGTATGCTGGCCATAGGAAAATTCAAATCCCTTTGTGCATCTCTAAAAGAGTTGGGTAGGATATTCAATGTAACAGTTATACAAATTTAGTCGCTCTTGTCTTAAATATAGAGCCATTTTTTAAAATAGAACACCGATTCAAGGAAACGTATGTATATGTATATATATATATATATATATATATATATATATATATATATATATATATATATATATATATATATATATATATATATATATATATATATATATATATATATATATATATATATATATATATATATATATATATATATATATATATATATATATATATAATATATATATATATATAATATATAATAAATCGTTTATTTACATAAAAGGCCAATAAATGTATACATTTCGAAAATATGTCTAAAAGTAAATAAACCAAAAAATCTGCAGGAGCAATAGTTGTGCGCAGACATTTAGCAATTTAACAATTTAACAACAGAAGAGAATGTACTGTAACAATATTTACATTTACACTTAAAATATAGATTTCCGCAATTAGTGATTAAAACCTTTTTGTAATTTCAATTCTTAATATTTACTATTTTGTGTATTTCCGTTCTTTGGATTGATGTTAAAAACAATTTTGTTTTTTTTTCTTAACAACCCTTTAGAGTTTGATCTCAAAACTAATTCCTTTAGATAATCAGGCAGATAGTTGTATGCTCTTAATATTAAATATGCGGGACTTCGTTGACCCACTGTCTTTTTTATAATTGGCGTTTTTGAGATATGATGTATTTTTTTTCTTGTTTCGTATTGATGGTCTACGTAAGTGATAAGTGTTTTATGTTTATTTAAATGTATAATCAAGCCGTAGAAAAACAGTTGTCTCAAATCTAGAATTTTTGTTTCCTCGAAAAGTAAATTTGTAGAGTAAGTACGATTTTTTATGTAGATTATTTTTAGGAAAAGTTTCTGCAATATTGCCAAATTTTTAAGATGGTTGTCAAATACTCCCCCCCATCCAATGATGCCGTACTGAATTCTGGATTCTACCAAAGCATAATAAAGCATTCTTAAATGTTGTATATCCAAAAACGACGAAAAGATCTTGAATCTATAGATGAGAGATCTTAGAGTACCAACGACATTATCAACATGGCGATCCCATCTCAAATGTTGATCTATTTCAACACCCAAATATCTCATCGATTCTACTGAAGATATAGAAATTAATTTTCCCTTATAGGTTTTTATTGAGAGATCTTAAATCAGGTATTTTGCTTTTGTAGGAAGTAAAAGCTATAAATTTAGTTTTTTCAGAATTGATGCTAAGTTTTTTGCTAACAAACCAGTTGAAAATGGCCTTTAATGCTGTCTCAGATTTTTGTTTAAGTTGTTCCCAAGATTCTGCTCTTTGAAATAAGACAGTGTCATCGGCAAAACTTATGATGTCTCCATCAGTATTTAAAGCGAGTAATCGATTTATATATACAGAAAAAAGTGCAGGACCCAGAACAGTCCCTTGAGGTATGCCACAGTTTGTTTCCATTTCTCCACTGTATTGGCCATTGACATTTACTATTTGTGGTCTTTTTTCCAGATAACTTTTAAAAAGTTGACCTGGAATCCCTCTTACTCCGATACTTTCCAATTCATCTAACAACAGCGAATGGTCTACCGTGTCGAAGGCCTTGGCCAGATCCAGAAATATACACAAACAGGGCTCATTTAAATCAATGGACTTATAAACTTTACTTACTAAATGATAGATTGAATCCGTTGTACTCTTCCCCTCCTTAAATCCATATTGATTACTTGATAGTAATTTAAATTTGTCAAGATAATTATTCAACATATTTTTTATTACAGTCTCAAATACTTTTGTTAAAGATGTAATCAAGGAAATTGGACGGTAATTAACTAGTTGATTCCGATCGCCTTTTTTAAATAGGGGCTTAACTACTGACATTTTAAACTCACGCGGAACGTTACCACTTCTTATTATGTTGTTAATTAAATGAGATAAGGGTGCCGATACTTCAAATTTTATTTGCTTTAGTGTTTCTGAGGTTATTTGATCATGCCCGGGTGCTTTTCCAGGCTTTAAAGAATCAATTATATTTTCTATTTCGGTTTTATTTGTTTCGCTTATAAAAAAAGATCGTTCATTAATTCGTTCACTATTTAATGTAACTTCCGGATCAATAATTCTTCCGCAACTTATTTCCTACATTAATAAAATAATCATTAAACGTATTAGCCATTTCGACATTCTCTGTTACAATCTTATCCTTATTATTTACAATTTCTCTAATTGCGCATGTGTTGCCACCTTTTGTATTAGTTATTTGTTTTAAGGTATTCCAGAGGTGTTTAGAGTCGTTTTTGTTTTCGTTAATTTTATTTTGAAAGTATTTTATCTTTGTGTTTTTAATCAGGTTATGTAAGAAATTTTTGTACCTATTATATTCGTCTCTATGTAATACGGGGTTTTCTTTAAATTTATTGAAAAGTATTTGTTTTCTTTTTATAGAATTAATGATTCTTGTGGTAATCCAGGGTTTTCTAGGTAACTCTCCTTTTTTTTGTTTTAACATCTTGGTATTATTATTAATATAAAATTTAATAGTGTTTGCAAAATATGTTGTAGAACTTTGTACATCCTCATTCTTAAAGAGTTCATCCCAGTTATGACTAATTAGATTTGTTTTTAAAGAATTTACATCAAGATATTTATTATAAAGTTTTGATTCAGTTTTTTCTATTTCCAGATTAAGGAACATGTTAGTAAAACTTGAACAGTTTATAACGGTTGTATAATGGTCAGTTATAGAAGTTTTAATTATAAATGGGGTTATTTTTTTATCTAGACTAGGTTTACCCTGAGCAAAAAAATGATCCAAACAACTGCCGACATTATTTTGTACCCTTGTATTTTCATTAATTAGTGAGTCAAAGTTATATTCGCTCATAATGTTCAAGTAACTGTTAGTTATTTCATTTTCATTATCTTTGATGTTTATGTTAATATCCCCCATTAATATATGATTATCTAACCGAGGTTTATTTTTCCTTTGTTCGAGATATAAGGACAGGTATTCCAAAAATGATTCGGCATCGGTGGATGGTGGTCTATATAAAGCCGTAAATAGATTATACTTATTTTCTAGGGTAGGAATAGTGATTTCTATGGCCTTATATATATTTATATTAACGATATTGCAGTGAAAATTATACTGATTTTTGACATACACTATGACGCCGTCATTTTGATTAATATTTCCGTAATTGTAAATAATATTGTAACCCTGTATACCAAAAAAATCTAAATCCGTAACTTTCCAAGTTTCAGTCAGTATAATTATATCGAACTGTTCCCTGAACTCTTGGAGGCTGATACAAAATTCATCAAAGTTTTTTCTGATATTTCTAATATTCTGTTGCAATACTCTAAAATCGTTAGCATCTGAGGCATTAATATCGTCACATTGAAAGGTTTGAACAGGCAAAAAGTTGTAATCCCTAATATATGGATCCATAATAATTTTCTATTTACTTATATATTAGTAGTGCGAATACAATACGACAATAATTTTTACCTTAGCATATTAACTATATCCATATATATATACAGTATTTATTCGTATTTAATTTTTAAAAATAGAGTTTTACACAACTTATTTTCTTCGCATATATATTAATAATATTGCAATGAGCCATGAACAATATTAGTTTATGCACTATTTCTTGGCAATAGATCGCGTAACTATTGTTACGGGGTTTCCTGTTTTTTGTTTTTTCGACTCACTTGACGGAGTATTAGCCTTTTCTCTCTCCCTCCCTTTTGTATCTTCGCGGTTATTGAGTTTATTTGAAAATCCAGATGATAGCTGACAGGCCTTGACTACTGATTCAACCTCTTTCGCACTTGAAGAAATTGTTGGTAATGGAAATACACTATTTGTTTGCTGTTCTAACGATGGTGTCGATGGTTCACTACGAGACTGCACAATTTCCGGTACTAGATCTTCTTTACGGTTTTGTTTTTCAAGTTATTGAATAGTGTATATTTCACCGTTTACCAACAACTTGTTAAATTGTACTATCTTTACAGTGTATTTTTTTGATTTGGCTAATTTCAAATGATCAATGAGTATTTTTCTATCTTGCCGGTCTTGGTAGCATAGATCCTGAGCTATGAATATTTTAGTGCCTTTCAGTTTATAGCAATTACTTAAAATATATTTTTTCTTCAGGTATGAGATAAATTCTACTTTAACCGGGGTACCTGTTTCGGAAATATTATTGGCAAAACGATATATGTCATTAATGTCACTTTCTTTAATATTCAGGTCAAGACTTTCTTTGAAAAAATTTAGCACAAATTTCAATAAGATTTCACCATCTAGTTTACAGTCAAGACCAAAGATAATAATAGTATTTTTTCGAATTTTTTTTTCCAACTCAAGCTGATTTTTTTCAATTTGAGAATATTTAGCCTCAAGAGATTGTATCTTAATTGAATGCTCGCCTAGTTTGGCTAAAATTTTTTGATTTTCGTTGGCAATATGTAATTTCAATTCATCAGTTACTTTAGTAGCAGAAGAATTAACTGCTAGCAGCATTTGAGAAAGCAGCTGCTCGTTTGTTATATCGTTCATTACTTATAGTTCTGTTTGTGTTGTTTGTCCTATCCCAATCAGAGATCTGAAGAAATTTACAGGCTTACTGTTTCTATTTTTTTTAGGCCTTCTGGGCTGTACTACGTAATTGTAAAAATGCCGTTTCTATCCAAAAATTATTTACCTTTACATTGATATCACAACGGAAATTTTTACTTCACAATAACTAAAGATTTTTAACCAAAAGAACGGAGCTGACACTAACTCGACTACACAGTATAACTGAATCAAATATATATATATATATATATATATATATATATATATATATATATATATATATATATATATATATATATGTATCTTTATGGAACCAATAATTTTTGGAATATCATAAATCGCAAGAAGGAAACGAATTCTATAGGTGCTAATGATATCCGGAAAATGGTCGATTTTTGTAAATACTTCAGCCTACAGCACACTGTTTTAGACATTCAAATAAGTTTAATATTTGAGTTTTGCCTTTTCTGAAAAGATCTGATGTGGTTACGAAATGTAAAAGTAATATACCTATGAGCTCTACACTTGGATATTTTTAGCTTATTCTGATTTTAAGAAGTAAATGTTTTTTTTTTAGTCGACGTTAGTGCATTTAATGTTTAACAAGTCGACATCTTCACAAACAAGAATGAAATGAAATCGAATAGTCCTTCTCAATTCTACACAACAAAGATAACCTCCATACATACATAGCTTTTGTCAATTTCAACATTTATACCTTAAAAGCAATTGCAAACTGTCAGTTTTTGTGTTTTATGTATGCCAATCGCATCTAAAAGTGATAATGGACAACGATATAATTAGTATTCGAAAAATCGTTGATTCTCGACAATTTTAGTAATACTCATACGTTGGAATAAAAATAAAGGATCTATAGGTACTTCCTCATTATGAACTTTAACAGTACTACTGGCAATTAAAATGGGGGAGTACTTTAGCAGCACATTTTAATTTGATATTATTAAACGTCTGACCATCGAAGCGAGTCTAACTTCACGGGCATTATAACAATTTATGTTGTCACTAACGACGCCATTTGCGATTTTTGACATTATTTTCAGAATTTCAGGGAGTGGATCATCTATTGAGAGCCCCCCGAGGAGCTTTTTAACAATCCCCGTTCTTCTTGAAACTCGATTTTACTACAATTTCTGAACTTCGAAAGAAAAAATGTAATTCCATGACTTGTAACAGGTGGAGCTTTTGAGCTTCCAAGTATTTTTTGTCCCGGGAGGTACCGATACTCCAGTACTAAAGCTCAATGCGGAGCAATGAATGCTCGTGCCCGAAATATTTCTAGATTTTTTGAAAATTCAGTTTTGCTGAATTTGATAACAGTCTGTAGAGAAAATTTCTTTGGTCTGTATACTTTACATGATTATGATTAATCGCTGAGGTATCTATCACCGGGCCAAACGTGAAACAATGATGGAAAACGTTGTTAAAAAATTAAAATCTAATTTCTAAAAGGCTCTCCTTGTATAAGCTGAAGCCAAATACTGGTGACACGGTCTTTCAATTCCTTCGAGTTTTTTTAGAAGCACGTAAACTATTCTTGCTCAGTTTTTGAAAATATTTGTGAAATGTGTTTTTAGTTTTTCTGAATTTTGACCACTTTCTCGGGTTTTTGGTCCAGTGTTCTCACCCGCACAGTATTTATTTTATCTTCTTATATTATAATATGTATTATACATTATAAGATCTCTAAATTTTACAATAACTAATAAAAGTACCTTACTTTTTGCCAATAATAAAAAAAGCCTTGAATAACAAATCGTAAAAAGTGTAAAGAGTCCTTTGTAAGTTTTAACACTTAATAACGTTTATTATAATCTTTCCAAAGAATACTAGACAATCAGTAATAAATTCTGATAATGTAAAATGAGCGTATTAGTCGAGAATACAACATAAATTATAACGGAAGTCGTACAAAAGAAATTTAAGAGTACTGGTCAACAAGGTTCTGCCCACACGGCCCTGCGAATCGCCAGTACGACGCATTCTCATGTACCTCGCTGTTTAAATTGCATTTTAAATGTGTGTTATTAGCTGCCGAGACCCAGTTTTTATTGCTAGAAATTTATTACATACCAGCGTTGTGCTTCTAGAGCAAACTATTTTAATATTCGAATATATAGGCTAATCATATTTTTGAAATTGTCCTCGTTTTAGGTAATATATTTTTTATTACTTAGGTAATTTATTTTATTTACGATATCCAGGATAAGATTTTATTATAACACTCACTTCAAGTGTGATACATTTATTTTTTTTTCTTTTTAAAAAGGCCTGTAGCTAAGCGTCCTGGATTATATAGGCATATAATTTTATTCTTCATGGAAATAGTGGTTTTTAACAAGGAAAAGTAAGCCCGCAAGATGAATAAATTGTATCCTTTTGCTAATTTTCAAAATAAGCAATAAAATCTTTACTTGTGAATTGTTTTTCAAATTCTTGACTTTACATCACTAGCTCCCAAAGCGATTGTAGACTTTTTCATACTTCTACTTGGACTTCAGAAGCCACAACGATAAAGCATCCTGGCGTCAGTTTCTTCGATATTACATAGGCTTCCATATTCATTCATCGCCACCATCTACGATTTTCAGCTTAGAACCGTTGGACAGAACGTATGATTTTTTAAAACATAAAAAATTGTCGGCATAGTAACAAAACAACGTTACTGATTTTTTATGTCCAGAATTGTAATACATTTTTCGATGGCATGTTTGTTTTAGACATGTAAACTTTTAGTGAAAAATAAAAATATTGTTAACATTTAAACTGTTGTCGTAAAGAAAATCTTGTACATTACAATACAATAAAGGATATCACTGCACTTGTGTGTTTACCAAGACTATATATATATATTTTTTTTTAACATAATTTACATCTATGAATAATCCTAAATATATATATATATATATATATATATATATATATATATATAATATATATATATATATATATATATGTATATATATATATATATATATATATATATATATATATATATATATATATATGTGTTCTCGCGTCCGAATAGAGTCTCTATTCGGACGCGAGAAAGAAAGCTTCGAAAATGCCAAATGTGATTTTGGCGAAACGTCAGCAAAACTGTTCTTTTCAGAACGACAGTAGTGAACGGATGTACACCCGGAATGAAAACACATTGTATTTTTCCATCCGTGAAGGAGTAAAAATCAACATATATATATATATATATATATATATATATATATATATATATATATATATATTATATTTTTTCAACATAATTTACCTCTGTGAATAATCCTAATTTTGTTTGAATGTTTAATTTTGTTATTGATTAATATTAGTTGGGAAGATTTACTAAAATTTAAAATAAATTCTGAGTTATAAGCCAGGAATAAATTAACTGTAGGTAATGTTTTATATTAAAAATAATTCATTTAAATTTTATGCAAATAAAGAACTGTTGTGTCATCTGCAAGCAATTTAAAATTGCCTTTTATATTTAATTTAAAAACAGAATTTATGTAAACTAAAATTAAAATTCGCCCCAATATTAATCCCTCTGGCACTCTACGAATAGTTTATTTCCTTGTCATTACTTTTGCATTATTTATTTGCACAAATTGCCTGCCTTTACTTAGTTCATTTTTAAGTAAATCATAGATATCGCTTTTTATGTCAATATTATATAAAATTCGCAAAATAATATGATGATTTACTGAATCAAATACCTTACACAGATCCAAGGATAGTAAACAGCATTTTTTATTATTATCAACTTTAATTTAAATATCTGTTATGACATCCATAATATATGTTTCCGTATTCCTGAATCTGCGAAAGCCATACTGTTTATTAAACAGTAAGCTTTCATTTCTTAAATATTGAGTTAATCTATTATTAACAATTTTTTATATTATTTTAGAAAACACTGGTAATATAGATATTGGTCTATAATTGTTACATTGACGAAGAGTAATTTTTGTTAAAAAAGCGGTTTTAAGAGAATAATCTAAGGTAAGTGAAAGTTACATCTAAACTGTTTTCATCTTTTTCGTCTTTGAGATTTAGTCATGGTATCCCATGAAGGGGTTTTCGTTCTAAAAAAATACTTTTTAGGTTCAAGACTTCAAGCAAAATATACTCTGCTGAGGCCAAGACATCGACCTCTCCGCCAAACTTGAATAAGTAGAGGAGAAGTATGTTAGTGAATTACAATGGATGAATTATAAATTAGCCCGGAATGAAAGATACAATGAAGACAACATCAACCGTTGTCAATCATTTGATGGGGTAAAGTTACAATATTTAGGGGTATTAAGCTTATCGGGAAAACTGAACTCGTTGGCTATACTTGTCAATGACGTTTTGGAAGCAAATGGAATGACCAACATGATATGGCCACTAAAATCTCCAGACTGTAACACTATAGAGCAAGTTTGGTTGCAAATCAAATTTGCATTAAGGCAAAGATACAATGAATTTTTAACTATTTAACAATTAGTTAAGGTAATTAGAAATGGGACCGATTAATTCAACAATAAATTTTAATAAATGCCAGGACATGTTTTATTTATACCAAAATGTAAGGGAAATTCGGGTTGTATCGGACACTTTAATATAAATGTACATAACTAAAGTAAATACAATCTTAGTATTGTTTTTTTCTATTGTAATGGAACCAAGTCAAACAAGTAACAAAACTTGAAAAAAAATATAAGAAAAAATCTAAACTTCCAACGTAAAAATGGGGGTTGACATTCTTTCATTTTTATCAATGTCGGGTAATAAGGCACAAGCATTAATTTTCTTCTACTTTCACAAATGCAACAGGTCTGAGTCTTATCCAGAGCACTCTTGATGGTTCCAACCATAACCTCTACAGCATCGGCTCCAATCTTCTTCACAATGTTCCCTGCATATAATACAAAATGTTGCATTTTGTCTTTCAGGGTCTTTCTCCTCTTTTTGTCTCTTCTGTCTATTAATTTTTCGCTTTGTGTCACTTTTTCAATTGAATCTTCCTCTTCCCAATTTTTTTTTCACTTTGGTGATTTTCTGTTTTACTTTTCTTTCAAGTCGTTTTTATAAAGCGTTGAAAACATAATTTCACTTTTTACAGGCTTTCTTTTCCTTGTATTCAAACTCTTTTCCATTGCCTGGAGAATAGGTGAAAGTTCTTCCAAAATTTTCCTAAAACTAGTGCTACCATTTTTTTTTAAATGTATTGTTATATCTCGACATGATGGGCTGTTTTTTTTTTGGTGTCGTCATACCTTGTCTATCAGTTTCGGTCAGTACAGTGAGTTGCTTTAAACAGTAAGGTTGTTGGTCAGTTATTGGTTTACCATCGTCTCTGTCACTTATTCTAAATTAATCTGTAACAAGCAGAGCAGTCACTTCAGCGAATTGTTTTGAATAGCAAGGCTGTTGGTCATTTATTTTTTCACGATCGTCATTGTCACTTATAAATTGTGCTGTGGCATTCTGATAGATATCGCCTGGAAAATGAACTTTGGTATACCCCTGTTCATAAATGGCCTCTGGAATATTTAAACCTTTGAATCAATAAAATCAATATCAGTGAAAATTTGTTTGTGGGGATAGATACCAGTGCATTGAAAGCCATTCCTTGCTAAATCCTTTCGACAATTTTTTGAGTAGGCGAGTTAACAACTCCGGCGATTTCGTAATCAGTGATTCTGGCGAATGGATTTCTGCGGATCGATAGAGAAGCAGCTTCGTTATATGCATTTTTGAAAGGCTTCATTACTGTTCTATTTAGTGGTTGAAGCTTTTGCGTCTCGTGTGGTGGAAGGCTGAGCATATGAACATTATTCTCCCTATGGAATGTAATAACGTCAAGTTACTAGGGTGTGTGCGTTTTACAAAAGTATGCATCCATTTAAGATATGTGGGTCCATTCATCTATCTATTATCTTGAACGGCAAAAGTTGACCTTTCGGGTGCTCCAATCTTTAATCCCTCAGCCATTTTCTTTCGGGCAAAAATAAACAGTAAAAGTGATCCCCAGTGGCATTTATACATAGCATTATCGTAAATGATCGACCTCTTTCTCCTGATGTGACTTTTCCAACTTGCTTCTTAATGAAACTACTTTTTTCCGATTTTGGTGAAAGTTAATAAACAGTTGAAACCTTTGTCTCGTCTAGGGATTTTGGATGGGTTAAAGGAATATCTGCTCATTAAATATCTAAGCTTAGTAAAAAACGGTCAACTTGAGTTCGATTAAACTCTAAGCATCTCTGCAGATTTGTGGACTCGGCAGTTCTAAGTAATAGCTAGGTATTCCTGCCAGCATTTCGGTCTTATTATAAAGGTGTTAAATATTCACCCTTTCGGCTATTTCAAATGACAGCCGAAAAAACGCTTTTTTACTCAGTGGCATTTATCTGCTGTCTAAATATTTAACGTACGTAACAAGTTGTTCCTCATATTCTTCTGAAAATACTAAGCGAACTCTTTCCAAATTTGAAGCTAATTTAATTGCTTGGCCACCTTTGATTTTTTTAACTCTATCCGCAAAGGAACACCGTGCCTCTGTCCTGAAGCCCTAATTGTAAGGATGCTTTTATGTAGGATTCCCCATGGCTCCGTTTTCTTTTTCTTTGATTATCAACAAACATAATAAATTTTAATTATTTAGAAAAATCTTTACCTTTTCTGAACTCATACACTTGGGATGGTCGCGAGGTCTAAAGATTCATAAAACTATCACTCAAATCCACATTGTTTGAGATTCAAATGTAAACTAAACTTACGCGTCTACGGCTAGCCTAGTCAGACATTTGCTGTGAATATATGTGCGCCATCTGGTGTGAATCATGAGTATATGGTACTGTCCGATACAACCCGATGTCTTATAAAACCCCACTTTCCCCTACTAAAAAAGGGTGGAGAGAGCCTATTAAATCAAGACTGCCATTTATTATTATGTTGTGTGTCTGTTTTTAATGTCTTCTAATTTCTTGCACTGATCTATTGAGTTACCCACTATATGCTAACTAATGGTACGCTTAACAAGAATTTCTTTTGTACTTGTGATATTGGGAAAGTGTACCATTATCACCAAATCATACATTAAGAATTAAACTACAGCTTATTGATTATATGCTAATTCCTTTAAAAAATTATTTTTAGCCTTGAGTAAAAGATAAACCAAAAATTTGGAGTATGTTCCGACACAACGTTCAACAATTAGACTCGCTCTATAAAACAGGCGGAATAGTCATTCAGGCAAATTTGGGATAAAAATTAATTTTCTAAATTTTAGAAGCGTGTTGCATTTTTTAAATTTTAGAAGCTTGTTGCATTGCACACTCTATTATTGGCAAATTGATTTTAACAGTCACATTCCAAGAGGTATATTGTTGAGAATTTGGGTATGGTTTTACTATTTGCCGCATTGAATTTTGTCAATTAATAATAGAGATATTAATTACTTTAACTGAAAAATCATATAAGCACATAATTATGAACGGAAGTTTATTATAAAATTAAAATTATTAAAAAAATTATTAAAAAAAAGAGCCTTAAATCAATTAAGTATTTTTGATCTGCTGTAAATTTGTAGAATTTATCATCCACGAAATATTTTACTAACCCATATTTGATATATTCTGTTTTACTGTTTAGTTTATACATACAATTACTGATCTATAATAGGCAACCTCTGTATCGTCAGAGCCTACTAAAACCCACTGGGAACAAGTTATTACCGTCTAAAATCAGTTTATTCCCGAACAATTTTCTACCGTTATACCCGAAGAGAACCCCAAAGAATTTCACTACGATAATTTTCCTAACTACTTATAGAAACATGGCCAGTTTAGTCCACAACAAAATAATATAGAATTTGAAGGGGGCCACGGGGCAAATTTTAAGCAAATTATTGTTTTTGTATTGACACGCGTGGCGATCGTGACTGTTATAAATCCTTAAAACTCTCCGCGAAGCAAGGCGCAGTAAAGGTACTTAAAATATGCAGTTTAATAGAACCACCGCTTGATTTATTCTTTCAAATGAAAATATTACAACTAATTATAACTTTACAAATACAACAAGAAAGAAAGTTATTATAAATACTAAAATTCGAAAATAATTGAATCACTGATTTCAGAAATACCCTAATTCACAAAACTTATAATAAGAAATAACTAAGCCCCATAGCCTGTTGTTCAGGCAAAAGTCCAGAGCACAGCAAAGGCACCGCTGAGGGTCTAGCTATAATATTAAAATATTCTTTTGCATCTCTGGGTACTCAATCTGTTGATGTTGTAACATATTGATTTTATTATTAAGTGTATTTCTGGTATTTAATTAACTTACTGGCAATTTTAACATTAATTCATTTCGTGTCTGTTAAAGTCATTATTTTTAATTAAAACCTAGAAAGTTTTATTTCTAGAGATCACTTTTGGAGTATTAATTTTTATTTCGGAAAAGAAAAAGTGAAAAGTACAAAAAGGTTGTAATTTGACCGATTGTTTTAATATTGTACAGAGTAAGTAAGCATCAAATTGCAATGACTATGAAAACCTTTACTGCTTTATTATTAAGTGTATTTCTGGTATTTAATTAATTAATCGATATTGGTAATTTTAATACTAATTAATGTCATCTCTGATTAAGTCATTATTTTATAATAATTAAAACCTAACCAATTTTATTTCTGGATATTACTTTTCCAGTATTTATTTTTATTTAGGAAAAGAAAAAGTGAAAAATGCACAGTGATTGTAAGCTGATTGATTGTTTTAATATTTTACAAAGTAAGTGAGTATTAAACTATAATGAAAACCTTTACTGTTTCAATCTTAAGTCCTGGCGTCATTTTCCCTTTACTTGTCGGAGTAAGTTTATTGCTTCGTTCAATACTTTTAACATCTATTATGTGCTCAAACGTAATGCCTGTAATGCTAAAATATACAGAAAATATTTGGAGACTAATATAAACACAAATACTGTTTACCTTTTATTTATTAGCTACATACATACCTTTTAAAGTTTGGTTTTGTGTATCAAACATTATGTGTATCTGTGGTCTATTCTCTAAAGATTTTGTTCTATATTTATAAATCGAGATTGATTTCCTTCAAAGGTTTTTTTTCAGTTATTTTCTCTAGGTTTTTGGATTATTGTGAACTTCAATATGAATTATCTTACGCGATAGAATATGATTTTTATATTATATTTTAACTTACCTCAATAAATTCAGTAGCCTGCTCTCTTGGTATACTTTATTAATTTCTCATCTTGAATAAAATAAATACTGACATGAAAAGTTTTCATTATATTTTCAGCAAGCATTTAGAGAGAAAATTAATAATTAACTTTTCTGCTTTGCTGTTATTGACATGTGTAATTTTATTTAATTTTTATAAAATCCAAGTTTATTTTGGATATACTTTTAAGGGACTCCTCCTCATTATAGGTTAAATTGAATTCCTTGGTCTTTTTAGTTTTGTGCTTGATATTGTTTCGTGAGAGCAGGACAACAAATTTCGCTAAAATAGAGGATTGATGAGTCTGCAATTGTCCACCCCGACATGTTATCTTGCTGTAATTTGATTTAAATGAAATTAAAAGTAATATGGGGATGACCTGGTAACATTATGGTAAAAATTCAATGTGGCGAAATAAAATGACGGCCTAGTCAAATGTTAAAAAAATTATTACTAAAGAATTCTTTGTCTTATTTAACTCAAATTTTGTAGAAAAATCAAGTATTCGTAGTAATCAACAGGTAAAATTTTGGTATGAGTTGAAGCTGGCGGCTTAATAAAATATTTAAAAATTAAGTCTGAAAGAACTACTTAATAGATTGATTTCAAATTTTGTACAAGAATTGATTGCGGTATAGACATCCACTGGTAAAAGTGTGGTACAGGTTCAAGATGGCGGAACAAAATGGCAGCCAAATGAAATGTTTGTAATCGTGGAAAAATTTCAGGTTTTACACAACTTTATGTTTTATGTGCCTAGATCCCAAAAAATATGTTTTCTTAATTTTATTGGTCTGGCTGTCAGTTCGCCGCGTAGCTAAAAACTACTTATATTGACTTCAAATTTTGAAAAAATATTATGGGTTGTGCGGATGACCTGGTTATATTTGGTAGAAATCCAATATGGTGGAATAAAATGGCGGCCTAGTGAGATGTTAAAAAAATTATTACTAAAAAACAAATTATCCAATTTAATTCAAAGAAATTGTCCATTTTTCTCTAAGAGACCTGATTATAAGACTTAAAATTCGAAAAAACACTATTCTCGATCCTAGACAAATAATTTTACGTTAAAAAAAATATTTAAAACGTTGCACGTGTTTCGACCTTCCGGTGATATTATTTTAGGTCTGATGGTGACCGGAAGGTCGAAACACGTGTAACGTTTTAAATATTTTTTTAACGTAAAATTACTTGTCTGAGACCGAGACTAGTGTTCTTTCTGATTTTAAGTCAAAAAATTGTTCAATTTGCCTCAAATTTTGCACAAAGATGTGTACCATAGAAATCAACCTGTAATATTTTAGTAGGAATTCAACCCATCAAAACAAAATGGTTGCACAATAAATTATTTTAGATTAATTTCAATTTTTGGGCAAGCATTAAGTGTGATTTAAAGATAAACTGGTAAATTTGCGATGACATGTTTTAATTTCAGTAGTGGATTCATATATCTTTGGATGCCAAGCGGCCCTAAAAGTACTGCCAGATAATGACGTCTATGATGATGTAGATGGGCTAGGGAACTAATATCCTTCGTAGACAGATACGCAGTTTAACGATTCTGGCTGTCTAGACAAAAAAAATCTTTTCTGGAATTAAAAATGTGACGATCTTTCCAAGTAGGTGGCAGGTGTTTTCGGCATATTATAGCTAATTTCAGTCGGTTCTCTAGGTACACACAGCTGTAGGCTAGTTGTTAGCGCTTTTAACTCGGCCCCAAACGACAATAAATTGTGTTCTTTTAACTGTATCCAATGTACAGGTTGATCTATTATAAATGTTACCTCCATTTAACTTTGCTGTTCTACATTTTAGAAAAAAAAATTGTCAAATATGAAATATCTAGTGTCAAATTTAAATTTATTTTTATAAAACACCGTGTATATTTTTATTTATACGATATATTATTTATAAATACATATTACTTATTACACTATTATAATAAAACCAATACCTATCTAAAGTTTTAGAATCTATTATACACATTCTTTATTTAATAATTATCTATCAAATGACCATCGTTCATTTCTATGCAAAGTTGATAGCCCTTCTTTAATTTATTCAAAGCTATATCAATCCAATCAGGGTGAAAATTATTTACGTTGCTTATTTCCGCCATATTTTATTCCTTAATAACCTTTCATTATCATGTCGTTTAAAATAACAATTGTTTTTTAAGTAGCCCCATAAAAATGTATCAGTGACTGTAAGGTCCGGACTATTAGGTGGCCATGCTACTACTTCATATGCTAGGATCTATGATTGGTATTTTCTGTTTAGATAGTCCCTAACTAACAACATTACAGGGAGGTGCCCTTGGAAAATAATTTCGGTTGCCGGATGTTCTTCTACTTCATTCCTTAAAAGTTCTAAGTAGATATTCCCAATAGTTTTGTGTTATAAAATATAAGACAAACCGACGCGGTGTCTAGATTAATGAAGGTCGTTTTATCGGTATATCTAATAGTTATCGATAGGTCTAAGCTACCTCTGTAGAGACCTCAGATATTGACTCTAAATTTTGGGCTTTTCTGGCCGAATTTGCAAATGGCCCCTATCAGTGAATCCACGTTGGTTTTTTTATCATTTTTCTCCAGTTCTCATATATATTTCAACTTAGTTATACTGCTACTAGAAGTCTAATAAGACAGAAACACAAATTGCACACGATTTATTTCCCTTTCTTTATAAGAAATAATTATATACTTTTTAGCATGACAGCGTCGCCAATCATGTTTAATTTTAACAATTCTGGTTTCTATATTTTGATTCGTTGGGACATTCTAAGTACAACCACGTGTTGTTTATGTCATTTATGAAAAGTTATTTTTTAGTTTTCTTTTTTAAATTTTACAATCTAACGTGTTGGTTTTAGCAAAAACGATTAATGTACGCCCATATATTCACGAAATATTGTTTTAATATTTATTAAACATTTCATTAGACCGCCCTTTTGTTCCGTCGTGTTGAATTCATATAAAAATTTATTAGTTTATACCTATATCACGACTAATTTTTGTAATCTGAAGTCGATTTAGCCACCAGTTTGTTTGGCAATCTTGCATTCGTACCAACATTTTATAAATTTATTATTACATAATATTTGATATTTGTGCAAAATTTCAAGTAAATCTAATAAAGAGTTTTTTAGTAATATTTTGTAACAATTCATTTGGTCGCCATATTATTTCGCCATATTCTACTTTTACCAAAATATTACCAGGTCATCCCCATGTTTAATTTTTATACCGAAATCTGAAGTCAATCGGATAGGTAGTTTCTTCAATGATGCGACGAACAGGGAGACACATAGACAGACAGATCGTAAAGATCTGAAAAAATCTCGGAGGTTGATTTCTGTTTCCCGATTACACCCTTTTATGAGGGAAGTAACAAAAGTTAATAGAAACAATAGAGGAATAAAGAAAGATATGGCAACGGTGTTGTAGCGGTAAAAATCAAAATAAAATCCTATATCCTATTTAACCAACTAGAATTATATTCTAAGATTTTGGCACAGAAAAAAGATTTAAGGGTCAGCCACTTATTTGTGGCACTCGGTATATGTATTCAGATACCAAGAAAACATATTTTCAAACGGGTTTTCTCTTTATAGTCCACTAATGAGAGGGTTGGGGAAGTGACGAATACAAAAGTGCATTAATTGCAAATTGCACCTCTTAACGAGCTGTTCTTCCCAAATATTCGAAATAGAACAAAATTGTTTTAGTAAAAAATGTAGGGCAGATCATTACTTATGAAAAAGGTAATAATGTAAGGAAGTTGTCAGATAAATTAATTAAGTCATCATTGATTTTCCTCTCCCATTTTTTCCGACCAAGAGAAAACATCTAATTAATTAGCAAGAACGCGGACAAATTTGTTTTGTGAAGACTCATCAACATATGGGGAAGTCTAGAGACTTCAATGGGGGGCCTATAAGTCTACTCCAGACCCTCCCTCTACCCCTATCTGCCACCAGGTATATATCTTTAAATCTACCTTCCTTTATAGATCTGGATATCTTTCCAGGATAGTTCCTTGACTGCATCCCTATGTAACGCCAAAAATTACCTGGCGTAGTCTTGCTCGTGCTTCACAGCTGCACAGGAAATGGAGTGTTTCCTCCTTTTCCTGACACGTGACTTGCAGGTAGAGTCCTTCTCAATACCTAAAATAGAGAGGTGCCTCCTTAATCGACAGTGCCCCGTTGCTATTCCTACGATGGAATTTAGGATCTTCCTGTCCCACGTTAGCAGCCACTCTGTTTGGCCTTTATCTGGCTTCACATAACCTATCTATTATATCTGTGGGGATTTGTCAGTTTCAGGTATGCAACCACGTCTGTGGGCATTTAGAAGATTTTTTTTCATTCCAGCTCATTGGGCAGAACATATTCCGTTTATGTAATTTAAAAAAATCTTCGATGGAACGTACTTTGTGGTCACATTAATGCATTTTTTTATTATGTTTAAATTTAGTTCTCCGTTTACTATCAAGCTTCTGCGTTGATAAGTTTTATTATCAACAATTGTAATATGCATCAGGGGTTCCTCGTCTTCAACGTCATCTACAGCCAAATAAGTTAATTCTTCAAGGCGGCAGATGCCTGTCACCCCAACCTTTTTTTTCTTGATAAAGTCTATCACTTTATAATGTTCGCTAATTCTTTTTTGAAATTGTTTATTTAATTTTTTGCACACCATTTACTTAATGTTTCCAATTCTTATGCATAACCGTATTTCGATTTTACTGATAAATGTTCGTCTTTTATATCCATTCTTCGAAAATGTCTGGCAGTATTCCGTCAATCATTCTCTGCAATTTTCTCTTCTATCGCCATTTTTCCCCATTGGTTAATAGTCAAATAACTTTTGTATTTTCATTTTAACGTTTATGCTGATAAACAAGTAAACAATCCAAACTTATTTTCGTAGAAACATTAAAGATAGAAAGGCCTTGTGATTATTTGGTGGGTTCATAATTCTCGGCTTTCTAGTGTATTTCTCATCAATGTTTTATTAAATATATTAAACTAAATCTCATCAGTCCAGTTCCGGTGATGTTCAATAGCACCCGAAGACTCATTAAGAGGAGATATTGGTGTATTATAGTTTATGTATTGTTTTCAGCTACAGTGTTGAAAATATTTAGCACTGGTGTGGAAAAGTGGAACTTTCCACTCCTATGAGTGCGGAAAGTACTTACTTTCAGCACGCTCGAAAAAATAAAGCTTTACGCACTAGTATCATATATTTTAATTTTATGTAATGTTTAAAGTGCGAAGAATGTCATAAAGGTGTTAACATTTTTTTTAATATATATTATTTACACATTAGGAAGAACTGGTAGTCAGGTTTCTTAATAATTAATCTAAAAGCCGTATTCCAAGCACATCTGGGCTGTCATTTATTCTGTCACTTAGCTTCAGCCAGTGTCGGCCTAATGTGTATATTTAAGCAAATAATATGCAGTAGCGAAGACATTAGATGTTAAATACAACGAGAATATCGAATACCTAAGTCGCTATCTGGGTTTTATCATCATGATTCTCGGGGCTCTGGTGACTTGTATAAGCAACAGCGGTTTAGATTTGTATCTCGACGATGTTTTTCTCACGATAATGTGTCTACAAGAAGTAACATAATTTGTTCTTAAATTCAATAATTTGTTTATTAAAAATGTCATCATTCAATTTATTTCATATTTAAACTCAAAATTATTACCAGTGGAAACCTTTTCAGAAGATTTTTTTAATGTTATAAGGGCAAGAATACAAATATAAATTAACATACTTAGTAGTCTCGAAAGAGGATGTCTTGATAAATAAATCATCATCGTTAGTTAGTTACAGTAAATAGAGTGTACTGGAAAAGAACGAATCTAAAAAAATAACAAGAGTGTGTATTGGAAAACAAAAGAGACATTTGACAGTATACTTATTTATTATTCTTGGCTATCAAGTGTCAGCTTTAAATCGCAATTAATTTAATTTTTTGATCCTAATAATATGCCTTATTCACTTAAAGAGAAGCAAAAATTTTAGTTTCGTAAGTAAAAAATAATTATAACTTGCAAGTTCTATGCAAACCAACGTTAATGATTATACACAAAGTTCCAAGAAACTTCGGATTTAAAAAGAAAAAGATGAACAGCGACAGTTGATGAAAATGCTCGGGTAAATATATTACTTTCTATCGAAGATAATCTAAATACCTCAATTCGAAAAATATCTGAGGAATTAAAAAATGGACTGGGCCCACGTAATACCCCCTATGGAAATGTTCAGAGAACGTTGAAAAACGTTGGATTTAAAGGGTTTAGGATTAGGCCCTGCCCAAAATTAACAGACTCGCAAAAAAACAAGAGGGTTGTTTTTTGTCGTGATATGTTAGAATTATTAAATAACAACAACAATTATTTACGGCAAGAAAAATACACGGCAATGGGCAACAGTAAATCCACACTATTATCGAAAATTTCAGTTCCAAGGGCACCAATCCGTCAACGTGTGGTGTGGGATACTCTAATAATAAGGTAATTGGGTCATATTTTTTTATTAGATAAAAACACTCGTTTCCGATTTTCACTTATCTATTGTCTAATATGTCATGTTTCGTTGGCACAGCAACTTCTTTAAATGTGACGATTTTAAACCAACATTCTATTTATAATAGTCTATTGCCTGTGTCGAACAATATAATCAAAAAATGTAAATCGTAATAAAATGTATCTAAACATGACTGTTGAGCAATATAAAAAATTGGAAAATATGGCAATTACCAGAACAAACCATAAATAGTAGACATATAAAAATGGGAATTTTGAATTTAAAAGAACGAATAAAATAGTAAACGGATGTGAACTTAATGGCCTAATATATCTAAGGAGTATACAGAGTAATACAGTCAACAAATTAAAGTAGCATAAAGAACTAATAATAATTTAGGTTCAATAATTAAAAATATCAAAGATAAATCTGAAAAAGGCTACAAATGTGGAGTTAATAAATTAAATTGCGGCTAATGCAATACATTTTATATTGGACAAACTGGTAGATCTTTTAAAACCAAAATAAAAGATCACACGGACTCTTATTTAAAAGAAAATTAATACTCCAGTTACGCTGAACATTTAAAAACAGAGAATCACAATTATGATGACAATTGCAACGTAGAACAAAAAGGCCAAGAATTAAATTTCCTAGAATCCTTAGAAATAAATAAATTCAAACCTTATATTGACCTTATTTTAAACGACCAACTAGATATTAACAATTCTCCCCTTCTAAATTTTTATTAATATTTACTTATTTCTACTTATATAAAAATATAAATATGAATAAAAACTCAGTAGTATGTCTAGACCAATTTTATGTTAATTATCTGTACTTGCCTTGGCACAATGTTCGTACAGTTAAAAACCATCTTAGTCAACGTTTTGATCAGTGGTTCGGAAAAGATGGCCACGGAATAGCCCCGACTTTACGCCGATGGATGCGTTTTTATGGGATCATTTAAAGGACAAAATATAAGCATTCCGTATAGTTAATATCGAGCATCTAAAGGATCTTACGAGGACCGTAGGGCGAAGGGCATACGTTAAATGTATCGATGAAAACGGTGGCCCTGTGGAATAATTCACATTTAATATAATTTGTTTTTGCTATTACTTTAGTTATCGGTATAACTTGTTGTTTTTGCTGCTACGTTACTTTAACTATATTAATATTATTAATCATTTAAATTGTAATTAATAAAGTTTAAGTGAAACAAATAAAATGTCTAGGAGCTGTTGTGATTTTTCTGCTTATTAAAGCACATCATTAGGGAGCTTCAAATTTGGAGGAGGGGTCCCTCAATAAAAATCTCAGGTTAATTTTCATTTCAGAGAGGTGGCATATTTGCATAACGTTTTGTGTTATAAAATCAAATTGTTAACTTCAAGTGTGGAGAAGGAGGGGGGGAGCAGGTTCCACCACACTTTTGGCGGTTTGTGAAATATGTCAACGGATCAATTTATAATAAAATAGTTTGCACTTTTTGGTCTATATCAAAAGACATTGGACACGGATCGAACGGAGAAGGCTTCTACAGTGTCACATTTTTTACTTTCAACTGTCAATATCTCCATAGCAATTGAAGATACGTAAACATTTTAAATACAAAATATTCACAGAATGTTTAGTAGAATCTAAACATGCAAATATATACCGGGTGTTTTATTTAAAAATGCAACTTTTTGCTCCACCCTGTATATTAATAAAGTTAAACTAAATTTCTATGTGTGTGAAAAACTAGAGTAGTAACCCTACATACAATTTTTTTTTTTTTTATTTCGTATAATAAGAAAGTTAGCAGCCAGAAATACCACATAGCATCTGACAAAAATTGTGCCCCATTAAATTGAAAGTCACAGTCCAGCGTTGCTTACTGTGTAAGAAAGAATGTAGTTCCTAATACATTTTTTCAATACAGCTTATTATAGAATTTTACCTGCAAAACATACTACCAATATTTTTATCCGATCGCGGTAAAATTCGTTGAAGTAACCGGAACTTGGTATCGCCACGTTCTGTTTAAGCTGAGACTACGTAGTCATTACCAAAATTACTTCCATATTTCTGTCTTTTGAATTCAGTGTTCAGATCTCGTGGATTAAAGATCACTGAAGATGCCTCGTGCAATTGAAGGCGAAACGTCGGATAGTATTTCCTATTTGACACGGTGTAATCCCAAGAACCATTATTTTTTAATTGACCAAAGCCGTGAAAGCTTCCGTTCTATATCAGCCAATTTAAATCTCAAAAATTTAATTTTGGACTTTGATTTAAATAATAATTATCATTATATATCTTATTATAAAGTGTGATTCTTTTTTCATCGTGATGTTTAATTTGTATGCATTTTTAATCTTTATACTCACAAAAATAAACATCATAGCTTAATATTTATGGTGGAGATGAAAATATACAATGGCGTTCTATTCGACTTTTACTTTGAAGTTAGCTGAATTTCTTTACTGAGAAAATTACTTAACATCAAGTGTCTACGACTGCCCCCATACGTTTTTATAGTTTTGGATTTTTTAAATACGCAGCTGTTACTTATACCCAATTACTTTGAAGTCTTGAACACTAATGTGGTACTAATAAAGTTATCTACTATAACCATTTGTTTCGTTTCGTTTCGTTTTGTGAGTATTGTTTCCTTAAAAATTCCTTAAAATATGTTGTTTTGTTCAGATATGACATAACCAAGTTATGATATTTTTAATGTTCCATAAAATGTGGATTAATGACGAAAGCTATTTTTTTTCTTATGGGACGTGATGCCATTACAATTTTAACTTGTTACTCTTAGACGATAACACAACACATACACAACTAATTGAGTTTGACAAATTCGGACCGAATATAATGGAATTTAATGGCTGTATACCAAATTACAAAGACAAGGCGGTGGCGACAATAGGGTAACTTATTTTTGATTGGTTCGGCCATATTGCTGTTAAAATCGTTTTGTTACGAGGTTTGTTGTTTTAGTGTATTATATTATTAGTTTTTGTGATTATTAAAACGAATATTGATTTAAACAATAGGTTCTAAACCATTGGCCATATGGAGAAATGTGTTTAAGCCTGGTTCACCTGCACCAGGTTTGTGATGAATTTGTAAATGACTATGACCGTAAATATCTTAAGTTTAAGTTTACTTCAAAAAGTTATTAAATATTGCAAATTATTATGTTTTGGTTTTATTTATTGTATGTTATTAGTGAATGTTTTACTTTATTCAGCACCCCAATTTGAGGTAAAAGCTCTCAAAGAAGAACATAAAAGAAACTTTATTTTGTAGGCCTGAAGAAATACTACATTACTAAATTAACTTGGGATATAACTGTCATTAATTACTTGCAGAATCATTGTTATTTGTTAAAAATCTAAATGCAATAGTAAGCTTGCACTAGATAGTTCGCATATACTATTAGAGTAAAACATTAACAAATTTGACTGACGCTGACAGAGGTTGTCGGTGTAAAGTAAATTTCAATTTTTTTTCTGCGTCATATTACTCTTTGTAGACTGAAATTAATAATAATTTCAATAATTAACCTTTTAGAGAATCCAATTTCCTTCTATTAATGTGTTAAAGTAGATTTAGTAATTTAGTTATATTTTGCGAAAAACTAACGATAATATGTGTGCGCCATTTAAATCTTTAGACATTTTGCATCATTATAGCCGGTGGGCTTCTATTGTCGCCACTGTCCGGTCCTTATAAAGTCAACCACAAGAAGTAATATTTTCCTTGTAGTAAATAATTACTGTAATTCTTACTTCTAAGTTGTAACTGAAGAATAAATGCTGGTAATAGCCAGTTTAAAGTAACATTAGACGATAACTTTTTCTACTCTACAATGACTCGTTTTACTTTATAAGTAGTAACTTATAGGAGTACATTTGGATGTAATTGAGTAGTCCCTGCAAGGTTCAGGAAGATTCTGATACTTAAAAGTTTTAATTTTGTAAACAGATTAGAAGCAAGTAACTTTGAAAAATTACTATCATGTCATCGAAAAGAAATGACGACCTTGGAGTCAATTTCGTAAGTAGTTGCTTGGCAGTGGTAATTATATAATTATTTTACATAGGAAATTACTGTAAAGTATTATTCTAAGTAACAAATACATACATAATACTTAAAAACGTATAACCCAATGTGTTTATTAATATATAGTAGGAATATTAGTAATAAATACGTAAAAATCTTTAAAGAGTAGTAGTGGAAACAGATAAAGCTACTTTAGTGCCAGCTGGGATATTTACGGGGCGGCTTCACCCCCTTAAAATTTGAATTCTATAAAATCCATTGTTTTCTAATCTCTACATCCTACAATCAACCTGTAAGCCAAATTTCAGCTTTTTACGTCAAGTGGTTTTAGCAGAATCGTGATTAATCATTGGCCCGATTTTTTGAAACACTCTGTATACATTTTTAAGAAATTTTAAAATATGTAAAATAATCAAATAAAATATACTAGTTGAAGCGTTTTAACATTTAAGGGGTGGTTTCACCTTCTTGAAACTTGAGTTTCGAAAAATTTCTTCTTATCGAATCTCTGCATCCTACTCAACCTGTGTGCCAAAATGCAGCTTTTTACGTTAAGCGGTTTGAGCAGAATAGTGATTAATCAGTGATCCGATTTTTGGAAACACCTTGTATAAATTTACAATACAAAAACAGTGTTGTCATCAGACTTAAAAAAAATAAATCATATAAATCGGTGCTATACAACTTTCTGACGAACTGAAAAATTTGGCTTAGTGTTTTAAATATAGGGATATTATAGAAATTCAAATCATTATAAAAAAACCGGCGTAGATCAGTTTAAATATCCACCTTTGTGCACGACTTTTAAAAATACGTATACGGCCATTTTGAACTTTTAGAAATTTACATTAAAAAACTGGTAGCCAAAAATACCACCTATCACCTTCCAAAAAGTTCTTTCCTTTCTTTAAGAAATGAAATAAAAAAACTATGTTCAATTGATATCAATATTGATGATTATTGAATGTCTGCTTTGAGCTGTATGAGAAAAAATGTAGCTCCTGACAATTTTTTCTATACAACTCATTATGGAATTTTATCTGCAAAGCATGCAAATATTAATACCAATATTTGTATACGATCGCGGCAAAATTGCGATAATTTACATAAAGTACATGTTTTTCAAGCATAAAATGATATCCATCAGAAGTTGACAGACGTTTGTCTGTAATTATCCATTCACAGTAAGTACAAAACTTAAATTAAATGTAAATAAGTTAAGAAATGAGGGCAAACTTCCCAAGCCTTGCACCAACATAAAAACTTGATATAAATGTAATTAAGCCATGTTTTCTATAAAATTATTTTTAATATACTTAAACTTAATTATTTTAACTTATTAATAAATAGTTGTAATTAGCCTTTTAATAAACTTACAAATTGCGATAATTGTTAATATCGTAATCCAGTTCTTTCTTGACTGTGTGTAAATACCATGAGAACTCCTACTTTTTGTACATATATATCGACTGTAAAAAATTCTCATCTGACAGACGACATTAATAGCCAATAATAAATCAAATATATGTTTACTTCCATAGCCTTGAATTTCACATCCTCTTTGATTTAGGAAAGTAAATCTTCTGCTTTGTTTCCCACTGGAATATAAATTTGTATTTAAGAAATGAACCCTAGATATGTTTACATAGGAAACAGCACTTTCTAAAAGTTTTTGGTTTGCTTCAAAATATATAACAATATATCAAAATATTTCAAAGTTATTACAGTAACTTTCTCGTAGAAAAGAAATTAAAATGGCGATTTGTCGCACTATTTTAAATACTAGCGGGAAAGTTCATCTAAATTGGTCAAACTGTCCCGAAGTGATCGGTGAATATCAAGTGATTTATAAGGAATAGGCAATCTCTAAACTGGAGATATTAGACACCAAAATATCATGATTGAGCTCAACATGCCTCATATCTATGTCGCTGATTTCGGAGATTTTTCGCCCTGTGTTCAAAGTTTAATTTTTTATTCTGAAATTTCTCATTAATTGAGACAGTTTTCATAATATAAATGTCAAAATTGGTAGTTTTAGGTATTTCCTCCGAGAGGACCGTAGTTTCACAGTATTATTTAGGTAAATCAAAACATATTTTTTTCATCGGTTGAGTTATGGTTAAAACATGAAAATTATGATTAATTATTTGGTCCGTCTAACACTATCGGTTTTTGACTTATTTGCATTTAAATGGTTCAAGGTATTTTTTTTCTGATTTTTTTATAAGGACTTAATAACAGTGGCGGCTCGTGGATTTAAGAACAGGTGAAGCGCAGCGTAGGTAGATGCATAGCGCTGCAGGCCAAAATTTTTCGGGGTGACGCGCCCAAAATGGCTGTTTTTTAACCTTTTCATGATGTTAATAACATAAGATTTTAAATATATTTTTTTATTTTTAAAAAACACTTGTGTACCTATATCTCAAAGCTAATTTCGATTCGATTCGATCGATGCAAAACTGCTTTCGCCTCCGATGATCCGAAAACAATAATTTACATTAATTCTAAATCAAGCGAACAAGCGCCGACAGCGTGCAGCAGTAGTTTTATGCCGCTCCCATCTCTATTTGGCTTACGGATATTCATTATTGCGTTTTCATAGCAACTGCCGTAAATAAATCTAAGCGCGAAAGCCGGCGTGCGAGAATTTGTTACTGCTGATTGTGATTCCTTATCGGGTCGCTCTTATGAAAAGGTGTTCAGCCCGTTACGTTTTTAAGTTATTATTATTTTTTGAGTATATAACGCACTAGTTTTGATAGAAAATAATGTTATATTTAAGTAAATAATGTGAATTTATATAAAACATACTATATTTTTATAATAAAAATGTAGATTATAAAATGCTTAATATTTTAAAAATATTTTTATATTTAAGTAAATTGAGTAGAAAAACACATTGTGTGGCGAGCCGCCACTGCTTAATAGATGAAAAGGTATAGAATAGCAATAAAAAAACCAATATTTAACAACAACAATTTTGATAATAGTAATAATAAAAAACTTCAAATCAAATGTTGGAAATGTCCACCATCTACCTCAATACATTTTATTAAATTTCTACCGCAACTCCTGCAAACAATTAACTTCCTCAGCATATAACAAATCCTTTAAGTTTGACCATATTGAAAATTCCAGAAGTTCTAAGTCTGGACTCCTTGGTGGCCAAATAAATCACTTCCAAGGCCAATCTAATAATGAGGAACCTGCTCGTGTAAATATTAGCGCACTGGCAACGCAAAATTTGGTGGCGCCCCGTCATGCATAAACCACATATTTTTGCTTAAGGTGTGTGGGTCATCTTCTAAGATTTCGTTTAAATGCTGCTGAACGAAGTTCAAATAACGAGGTCCAGTTAGATTGGCTGGCAATTCAAATGGACCACTGAAAAAACGAGAAATTACACCACACCAAATGTTCACCTTAAACTCGTGCTGGAAATTTTATTTACAGCATGTGGATTCTCGGAATCTCAGAAATGATTGTTTTTTTCAATTGAAAACACCTCGTCTCGTTAATGTCGCCTCATCGGTAAAAACAATTTTATTAAGGAAATTTGAGTTCTCGGTTTGCATATTTTGTAAAAATTGAGCAAATTGTAGGCGAGCTAGTAATGATATGAATTGAGGTTTTCTTTTTTTAAAGTTCTCCAAATGGGACGACCCCGAGTAACCCGAGAGACCCCCCGAGTCTTCTTCATCGACGGTGATAGTTTTTGGAGCAACATTGTTGCTTTTCGGCAGAATTAATCCTGTTTCTACAGTTGTAAAGATTTCTGAAAAGTTGATCAGGTTTCCTTCGATTTGGTTATAGTTGTAGATATCTTCGCGACGCCGCCAGTCCACTAAAATTTGCTTGAGGAAAAACATAAATCATATCACGCATCTCATTGTTAAAAAAACAATTATGTCGTGGCATTTTGTGATTACTAACTAGTACTTTTGTACAAGTAATAAGGACCACGCATGCAAAATAGGCAAATATTTAATGACATGTAAATTTGACAAATATTGACACAAGCCTACTTAGAAGAAAATAACCATATCATAAATTTGACATACACCGACACAGGCCTCCTTAGAAAAAAAATAGCGATGTCAGCGGCTAAACAAAAAGATAGCAAATCAGTACCGTTCCTGACAGGGGTGTAACACACGGGGCGGAACCAATTAGGGGGCAAATTGTCAATACCAGAGTTTGCAAATCTTTCAATAATATCAATAGAACAACAAGATATTTGTAAAAACTTTGATATGTCGTAAAATAATTGATATTATATCCAGAAAACTCAAAGTTTATTGTAGGTGAAGTGTTTCATATTTGATACTTTGCATTTTTCATTTCTTCTGTTCTTTTTATTTAGTTTTTTGTAAATAGCTGATGAGTAAGAATTTCTTGTTTATTTTTTTTCTAATGTAAATCTGTTGCTAATAAATTCTGCACATTAATTGCATCTATATTTTCTCTATTATAGTTTTTTTGATACCGTGAATATTTAGAATATATCTTAGTACATTCTGATGTTAAAATATGGAGAAAATCTAAAAAACTATGATAATAGAGGCGTAAAAAAAAACTGGGACGAATACACAAAACTCAGTTTATTAGATATGTAAATTCTGGGAAATGAAAACAATGTACCGGCCTGAGTCAAATAGAGCAAAAGAGTGATTACAAATGGTTCGCCCCACAAGAAGCCATCATAAACATATAAAAAGCAACAAGATCATTACATTAAAACTGCCAGGAATCATCCCTGCGCTGGCGAAGTCTAGCAAATAAATGCTACTCTACTTAACCAGCAGAGAGACTATCCTGTGCTATGGAATGCGTAGGAAAATAAAATACATAATTATTGACAAAAAATGACGGTTTGTTTGTTAACATGGTAAAACAGATTGACACAAAAAATTTTTGTTAAATTCTTAGATCACAAAAATATGTGTGAATAATAACATTCAAGGTTACAAAGTGTGCGAGGGCGACGAAATTAAAATTAAAGAAGTACGGAAGAAATATAAAATAGCTAAGGTGTTTCTTTGGGAAGATCCATGCCCACAGATTAAAATGAGCTTACGCTATGACAGAAAAGTCCTGCAAGCCTTTTGCCTATCTAAAATAAAGTGTTTTAATAAATTTAAACTTATTAAAATTGAAAAGTCTGAATTCTCTAGGCAATAAATTCAAAATGGAAATTGAAATGTATGAAAAAGATCTTTTAAACAACGTTGTTCGAAAATGAGGCATTGTGTATTTATTTTTGAATCTTACATTAACTGAATGCTGTGATTCACGAGTTTGAAATATGTTATTCAAAGAACAACTAGATTTGGGATCATTAATAAGTTTAAAAACAAAATTTCCCAGATGATGTATCCATCGATTTTCCATACGTAACCAATTTAATTCATTTATTTTATGAGAAATATGTTCCCTTCTAGACATATCAAAAATTAAACGACAACATGAATTTTGTATGACCTGTATTTTATTTTTGTCCAAAGAATTCAGACATGGAAAATAAATAAAATTACCATAATTAAATTGTGAAAGAATTACCCCATAGTAACATATTTAACAAATTTTGGAATGTCTGAGGATCGAACTGGAACTTTTTTGTTGAATGCGACCTTAATTCAATGTTTTAATATATTCAAAAGTATAACACCGCATGTTCACTGTCTCAAATCTCTAGCAGGCTTTTGGAACACTTAAATTATGTTAACAAATGCAAGAATCAGATGTAACTGATACTAAATCAATTTTTCTAGTCATTTATTTATTCCCCTTTCTGAAAATGAAGAGTGAAATGAAGAGACGGAAATTGGATTGCTGGAAAACTAAAGTCGAAGAAAGACCAATTCTCATGTACGTAAACTGAATTTTTTAATCTTTTTATTTTATATAATCTTTAATTTTTTTATTCGTTTAAGAGTTTTTAAATAGAATTACAGTTAATGCCTTTTAAAATTTTAACAGGACAACTGACCGAGCGGTGTAAGACGTTGGATTAAGAAAGCATTCAATGGAATTTTCCAAGTTTTATTCTCAGCGATTCCAAAAACATTTTATAATTATTTTATTTTTTTGTTGTTTGGAAAACATAACCTTGCTTCAGAGTTTATTTAATTCTAAAGTTGTGCTTGTCAGTTTTTTGAATGTTTAGATGTTTGTACGATTTTCATTCTTAAATTATTAAATAGGGTTATTATTGGGCAAAGTTTTTCTCCATAGGTGTGTAAGACAAAAAGACAACATTGCAAAAAGTTTACTTTACTATTTTAATGCCAAGTTTATTAGGGCGTCAATTTCCTATTTTGCACTGGGCGGCAAAAGACTCAGGAACGGCAGAGGCATAATACTTTGAACCATTTAAATGCAAATTAGTTAAAAACCGATAGAATTAACTGACCTAAACAACACTATCTTTTTTATGAGAAACTGAACTTTCTTTCAAATTTTCACCATGCTTTAATAAAACTCTACAGATAAAAAAAATATATTTTGATTTACCTAAATAATATGGTGAAACTAACGCCCTCTAGGAGCAACGTCGAAATAAGTTTCAAAATTGTAATGTTCACGCCAAAAAACCTAAAACCACCAATTTTGAGATTTACACTATGAAAACTTCCTGAATTTCAGAATGCAATTTAAACTTGTACCAGCGACATTGGTATAAGGCATGTTGAGCTCAATCGTAATATTTTGATGTCTAGTATCTCCAGTTTAGAGATTGTCCATTCTTTATGAATCACCATGTATATACAAAAAAATGCCCCGAATTAAGAACCTTCTTTTTTAAATTAAAAATAATTTAATTTGTTCTAATCTTGTGTTTCATGAGACTTTACGCGGGAAATATTCTGTCCAAATTTACAGCGTGCAAATTTTTTTCTTTTCGGTAAAAGCCGGAATAAATATTTTGTATCTATTTTCTTAAAAAAAAATTGCTGATCTCCTCCCTCGGGCTCTTATTATTTCTTTTCTATCAATTTTAACTAATCACTGACAAGAATTCCTACGTCGTATTTAATTTTCAGGTAGGAAATTGCCTGGCAGCAGTTTTGCCGAAAAAAAAAATCATTCAAGGGAATATATTTATCGAAGGTACACAGGTGTATGAGGGATTGCCAAAGCTCGTATAAACTAAAAGAACGATAATTTCAAATGAAGTAAGAAAGCAGTTAATAAAACAAACACCCCGTTGATAACAAATGGAATAAAACTCCAAACTGAAGTTCCAGAGCAGTTATAGCGGTTCCAAAATACTGCTAGAGTATGAACCGACAGAATAAATAAAATAAAAATATAAAGAAACACAAACAAGAAATGTAGACGAAAATAAAGAATGAAAATTAATAATAAGTCCAGAAATTTCATAAATTATTTAATAAGGATACAATTTTTCATTAGGAGGCACTGTTTTTAAATATATGCATTAATTATGAAATTTGTATGATACGGTTTTCCCTCAACTAAATAAAATGTGTTCCTTAGTTTGACACGACTATACTCTAGCAACGCCTACAAACTGAATACTTATATATTTTTTGTATTTATGAGAAAACCGCGAAGGCCGAAGGCCTAACTACTAAACATAAGTAACGTGGTTACTTGAAATAAAGACAGGGAAATTTTATTGATTCGGGATTTAAAAACTTGCAGATTAGAAGAAGTTAAAGTCAAAGTTAAATATGCTTTATTATCAAAAGAACTTATTCTCATTGACAAAGCTGGTAAAGAATAATACAAATACAAGCAATTTTAATTAAATTATATAAACAATAGCAAATATATTGTCAAATACACTTAAAAATAAAAATAAAATTTAATCTAATATACATTACAAAATTAAAAAAAAATACTCAACAAGCTAATACATATCCTAATAGGTATTTAAAAATATGTGAATACATATACATTAACAAAATAAATATGACTCACACGTACACAAGCTTAAAATATAAACAATATCAGTATAAAACAAACAACAACATATAATATACAGACAACATACATACATAGTTCAATTTAATTGTCATACAGTATAAAAGAAAAAGAAATACCCAAGACCAAAAGTATTTTAAAAGCAATCAGAAATATATTCGGCCAAATTATTATAGGCCTTGTCAAAAAGCAGTTGCTTAACTTGATGAAAACTTTATTTAATTACTTGTTCCTCTGAGGTGTAATGGCAAGTGATTAAACATCTTTTTTCAGTTATAAAAAAAAACAATTTTTTTATAAGGGTGGTTGAAGGTGTGGTAAAGCCAAACTATCACAATTCCTTGTTTGATAGGTTAGGGCAAGTCTTGCATATTCATCCCTTCTTTTAAAAATCAAACAAACTGATTCCAAAACATACAAACATGACAATGTCAATATCTTATACATCGGACTGCTTTTTTTTAATTAAGAATATCAAAGTAAATAAAGTCTGAGAACAACCTCCCCGAAAAGATAGGCCGTATTGTAAATGGGATTCAATTAATGCAAAATAAACTAATCTAGAAAAAGATAACCCCAGTTCTTTAAAACTTAGTGGCACCCGCATAGCAACCCTTCAAAAGTTTGTCGGTTAACTGTGTAATATGACTCTGAAATTTTATATTCTGATCTACAAATGTACCCAAAAATTTAATTCACGATTTATTCTCTTTAAGCTGATCACGCAAGTAAACATTACTCAATAAACAATTAAAATGTAGAATATTAGTTTTTAATACATTAAAACAGATAGAAATTGAAATCACACCATTCCTTAATAATCTTAAGATCTTCTGAAACAGTTTGTTGCAATCTAAGTTGTTATCATGCCAAAAAATAGATATATCGTCGGCAAATAGAGTCAACGAACCTTTAATATTAAACTTAGTAACACCATTAACATACAATGGATGTAATACAGATCCTTGATTTTATCAATATCCATTTGATAGGAGGTTTCTCTTGCTATCCTAACCACCTGCTTGCAGTTACTTAAATATGACTTAAATCAACTAAAACATTGTTCATTCTAATTTTTGCAACAGTATCCTATGACTCACACAATCAAATGCCTTTGATAAGTTACAGAAAACTGCTGCTGCTGCAGACTTTTCATTAATTTCCAAATATAGTTTTTCGAGAAAGGAATATATTGAATGGCTAATCGATTTTGAATTCTGAAACCCATAAAAAAATTAATATTTTATATTTATCTAGAAACAAATCAAAACAAAGTAAATCTTTTAAATACAACCTTATCTATTACGGCTAAAAGTGTTGACAACATGGAAATAGGCCTAAAATTTGACTTCAGGTTAGCAGAAGGAAAGACATTTGCTGGTAACACATTCCATAATCGAGACACCTTGGGAATAAAGAAGCAAACAACAAAGTGGGGGGTTCCTAGTTTTTGCAGTTGGACGGTGAAGGGATGCATGTGGGTCGATGCTGGTGTCACCCTGGCACGAATGACTAAGGGCGGCATAATAGATGATATTTCATCAGAACTGTATCTGTAACAGAGACAGACCGCCCATAATTCGATGTTGCTCTAGTGATGCAAGCTGCTTTGTGAGATTTGCATCAGCGATCTGACGAATAGCTCTTCTTTAGGCAAAGTCAAGGATGTTAAGGAGTGAAGGAGAGACTGCTCCACATTCGTGCGAATAATACTTAAGGCAGAGTCTAATTTATGAAGTGTAAAGGGTAAACAGGTTGGCAGAAGAAACGTGTTTTCGAGCTAGGAAAAGAAAACTCAATTTCTTCGCGGCTGCTGTAGCAATTGGGGTGATGTGATCATGCCAGCGAAAATCTTTCTAAAAAATAATGCCGACTAGGCTAAAGGAATCTTTGCCTTCAAGTATTGATTATTCATTTGAATGGTGTTAGAACTGGGAGATAATTTGTGAGATTGTAAACAAGATTGTCTTAGTGGCGAGAAAATGGACAAAGTTTTTTGGTCCCCACTCCACGATTTTATGAGGTCCTCGGTTAGCGATAAAGTCGTTACTCTACGGCTATCATCAATTTCTGTCTTGGAGACAGGTTTGGGAAATCGTATATTGGAGTGTGCTATCGCCAGCTTAGCTGTGAATAGGAAATAGAAAGGCAGCAGATGTGCAGGAGGGATAGGGTAGGTGCCAATACTAAACCCTGTAGAACGCTTGCGTTGATTTGCTGTGAGTCTGATGAATGGCCGTCCACCACTACAGAAATATTTCTGTTGGAAAGAAAACTGGCAATCCAAGTTCAGAGTTTTGGAGGAAGACCATAGGCAGGAAGTTTGTTAAGAAGTGCCTAATGCCAGACTTAATTAAATGCTTTGGAAGGCAGGAAGATCTGCTGTGGATGTTTGATGACGGAAGCCGTATTGCTTATCGTGTATACCTTTCAAGGTAATTTAAAAGATAATTATTGATATACTTCTTCATTGCCTTGCTTATAATATAATCTATACAACAAATATCTCCTAATCCATAATTAGCAATGTTCTTTCTTAATCCGAGGCAACGATTTGTTTCTTTAGAAAAATCATAAATATATTACAATTTTACCTCTACACTGTCTAGTGTCTACCGTACTGTCCTAATTTTGAGCTTTAATATTCGCGCTTGCATTTTCAATATACTACAAACTCGCCCTTTTATCCCGTATGTAATCCTGGAAAAATATAAACACAACAGCACAAAACAAAAGTAAAAAATATTTTATTATGCCGTCATTTTTTTCTGTCATCATAGATTCGTAGCAAAATGTTATCAGTTCAAGCCTACAAACTTCAGATTTTGTGTGCAAAATTTGAGGTAAATCGGATAATTAGATTTTTAGTTTTCATTAGGCTCCCATTTTGTTCTGCCATATTGAATTTTTACCTAATTTTCAAACCAAATTTAAAGTCAATCGGGTAAGTAGCTTTTAGCTATGCCGCACACATACACACTTCATACCGACGGAATTGATAAAAACATGTTTTTTTTTGGCATCTAGGGACTTGGAGATCTAAAACATTTTTGGAGGTTGATTTTTTTTGGCGATCACAACAAAAAGAAAATTTTGCTGGTGTACTAAAATTTTTAAACGTAAAATAACATGAAATGAAACCAATTTTTTTTTGGGAAATTGTAGTACGCATTAAATAAAAAAGAAGGGGTAATGGTTCAGTCCCAATGGTATATTGGGAAGGTTATTAGTTAAAATAGCCTGTTTAAAAATTACTGAAAATATTGGGAGTTATTTTCATCCTATTGATTGGTTTTGATTCATGCAACTTTTATGAAATTTGGCGTTTTCAAATTTGTTAACATTAGTTTTATTTAAGTCGCTCAAATCCTATCAGCTATTACTTTAAATTTTATTATTATTCGTTATAAATTTTTGTTAAATTGACAATTGTAGTATATTTTTAATTTCATGTTGTTAAACCTGAATTAAAAATCTGAATGATGGTTTTTTATCTAAAGTTTTGGGTATTGTTTTAACAGAATCCTTCATAATTTGGTCCAAACACATATATTAAGAAATGTGTACTTACTATAATAGTTTCCAAATATAGTGATAACATTGTTTTTGTGTGCAAGCAAAATTTAAATATTGTTCTTTATGATTTAAAAATATTAGATTAACCAAATATTGCTGTTGTAGGGTACAACAGAAGCAATTACAAGATCGATAATGGATGGTAATTGCGTATTGATACTAATGGTAATAACTATACCGTTTAGCTCGTATTCAGCCTTATATGTGCAATGGCAAATAGAGGAGGTGACTAAATGTGAACATAGGTTATAACTCATGTCCGAAGGCTCTTAGTTAAACCTATAAATAAATAAATGAGTCTGCCGCACGCAAATATTGCTATTTTATGCTAATCTTTGATCGCCTGACAGCGAAAAAGTAAAGCGGTTTAATATGCGGTCAGACCTAAGGAAATATGATATACTAAGAAAAAAATTGAGGCAGTCGTTGAAAACCGTTAAAGAGGTCATTTATTTAAAATTTGAAAACAATTTTCTTTCGAAATTTTTGTGTTTACGGTAATCCATGGATCATGCTAATGTTTGGATTTTGACGATAACAGAGGCAGTGTTGAGTGTGACACAGTAACTTCCCTAAAGATTCGGTATCTCAATGCTTGGTTTGTCAAAAATCATATTATATTTTTGCATACAAGGTACGTATTAACACGAGAGAATATCTTAACCGAATGTCTAACCATTCTTTTGCAACCAGGCAAGACATCATAAACAACTTATGATCGGAAAATAGAGGCATTGGTCGATGATGTTGTCAGCATTTAAGAGGTACTGGCACTTATGCAGAATGCTTATAGTGAACTGTTAATTCTAAATAATATAAGTTTTTAAAGTTAAGAATATATACCCCCAACTGAAAACCACTTAACAAGCTCTCTTATAACAGTTCCAGATTACATGGGAAAATAAACGAAATTAAAACAGCTTTTATATACTGAAATTTTTTAAGGAACTTGTGGTCTAAAATTATACAAAACAAAATCTGTAATAAAAAGAATTATATTTGTGAGCATGGTCAACGAACCAACTACTCACACAACTAGTACCACTGTTTTACTAATTCATCTCTATACCACAATTTGAAATCGATCCATTAAGTAGATCTTTCAGGCTGAATTTTTAAATAGTTTATTATGCCCCCATTTTGTTCCGCCATCTTGGATTCGTACCAAAATTTTACCAGTTGATTTCAACATAATACTTGATGTTTATGCAAAATTTGAAATAAATTGGATAAGCAGTTCTTTCATAATATTTTTTTTAACACTTGACTACCCCGCCATTTTGTTTCGTTATTTTACCAAAATATTACCAGATCATACCCATATGAACCTTAATTTTTTAGCAACATTTGAGGTCAATCGGGTTAGTAGTCTTTTAGTTATGCCACGAACTGACAGACAGACAGACGTATCGACGGAATTGAGAAAACATGAGTTTTTTTTCACGATTACAAACATTATTTGTGACCGCCATTTTGTTCCGCCATCTTGAATTCGTTTCAAGGTTTTACCAGTTCATTTTTATATCATACTTAATTCCTCCACAAAATGTGAAATACATTTAATAAATAGGGAGTTTTTCAGGCTGATTTTTTAATTATTTTATTAGGCCGCCAGTTTGTTCGGCGATCTTGGATTCGTACCAAAATTTTACCAGTTGATTATGAATCAATACTTGCTTTTTGTGCTAAATTTCAGTTAAACTGGATAAGTAGTTTTTTAGTCATAATTTTTTTTAACAATTCACTAGGCCGCTACTTTGTTCCGCCATATTGGATTTGAACCAATATTTTACCATTTCATCCACATTAGATTCTAAATTTTTGACCAAAATTTGAAGTCCAACAGAACAGACCGACGAAATTGAGAAAACATGTTTTTTGTCGTATAGGGATGCTAAAACGCTAAGATCGGTAAAAGTCTGGGAAGGTCATAAAAATTATAAAGTTGGGCTCTACTCTGTCAGTTTTTACTTCCCTAGTAGAAGAAGAGTATTGTAATCGTGAAAAAATCACCCTTCGAGATTTTTTTCAGATATTTACGTGCCAGGGTGCCGAGATGCCGAAAATTAGGATTTCTTAATTCCGTCGGTCTATCTCTCGGTCTGTCGGCTGTCTTTTCGCGGCACAGTTAAAAAACTACTTACCCGAAGGGCTTCAAATTTAGGTTAAAATTGAGGGTCATATGGGGATGATCCGGTAATATTTAGTAAAAATTCAAAATTGCAAAACAAAATGGCGGCCTAGTGAATAATTTTGGTACGAATTCATGATGGCGGAACAAAATGACGGCTTAATAAAATATTTAAAAATTCTGTCTGAAAAACTACTTAATGGACTGCTTTCAAGTTGTATGCCATAACTTATTGTGGTATAGAGATGAATTAGTAAAACAGTGGTATTAATTCAAAATGGCGGAACAAAATGGCGACCAAATAAAATATTTGGAATCGTGAAAAAATCAATCTCGCAAGTTTTACATGTATTCGGGTTTTAGCGTTCCTAGATACCAAAAAATATGTTGTATTAATTCCGTCGGTCCGTCTGTCGGTTTGTCTATCTCTATATTAGTTCGCGGCATAGCTTAAAAACTACTCATCAGATTGACTTCAAATTTCAAAGATTAAGGTTCATATGAGGATGACCTGGTAATATTTTGGTAAAAATCAAATATGCAAAATGACGGCCTAGTGAAATTTTAAAAAAACTATTACTAAAAAAACACTTGCCCAATTTATCTTAAATGGTAAAATTTTGGTATGAATTCAAAATAGCGGAACAACATGGAGGCTTAATAAAATATTTAATAATTCAGTCTGAAAAACTACTTAATTGATTGATTTCAAATTGTGTGCCATAACTAATGTCGTATAGAGATGAACTAGTAAAACTGTGATATTAATTCAAAGTGGTGGAACAAAATGGCGGCTAAATAAAATATTTGTGATTTATCTCTCAGGTTCTACATATTTTCAGGTTTTAACGTCCCTAAACGCCAAAAAATATGCTTTATCAATTCCGTCGGTCCGTCTGTCGGTTGGGATGTCTGTTTGTCAATGTTCGGCATACTTTAAAAACTACTACTCCAGGCTGATTTCAAATTTTAGTTAAAAACATAATTTGGCAAAACAAAATAGCGGCCTAGTGAAATGTTAAAAGAATTATTACTAAAAAACCACTGATCCAATTTATCTCAAATTTTGTACAAAAATCAAGTAGTATTTAGAAATCAACTATCGAGATTTTGGTACGGGTCCAAGATGGCGGAACAAAATGACGGCTTAATTAAATATTTTAAAAATTCAGCCTGAAAAAACTACTTAATGGAGTGATTTCAAATTGTTTCCCATAACTAATTGTGGGATAGAGATAAACTAGAAAAACTGTGGTTCTAATTCAAGGCAGAAGAAAATGGAGGCCAAACAAAATATTTGTAATCTCAGGTTTCACATATTTTCAAATTTAAGCGTCCTTAGATGCCAAAAAAATTTGTTTTATCAATTCCGTTGGTCAATTCGAGCCATAGCTTAAAAATTACTTGTCAGATTGACTTTAAATTTTAGTCGAAAATTAAGGGTCATATAGGGATGATCTGGTAATATTTTGGGAAAAATCCAATATGGAAAAACAAAATGGCGGCCTAGTGAAATTAAAAATCACTCATCCAATTTATCTCAAATTTTGCACAAAAATCAAGCTTGAAAAACTACTTAATGAACTGATTTCAAATTGCGTGTCATAATTTATTATGGTTATAGGAATTAACTAGTAAAACTGTGCAACTAATTCAAGATAGCGAAACAATATGGCGGTCAAATAAACTTCCAATTTGAGTCAAAAATTAAGGGTCATATGGATATGACCTGGTAATATTTTCTTAATAACCCAATATTTCAGAACAAGATAGCGACCTAGCGAAACGTTAAAATAATTATTACTACAAAAACTAATTATTTAATTTCCTCAAATTTTGTAAAAAAATCAAGTGTTACACAGGAATGAACTGGTAATATTTTGGTATGAATATAAGATTGCAAAATAAATTGGCGGCCTAATAAAATATTTAAAACATCGGACTGAAAAAACTACTCATTCAGGGGCGTGCAGTCCATGGAAGCAAGGGAAGCAGTGCTTCCCCAAAAAAAATTACAAAACATCTTCTAAAATGTCATTTTTGAAATAGGAAACCATTAGTTCAGTTTATATTAAAAATGCTAAAATATTATCTTAATTATCAAGTCCATAATAAATGCGGCCTTGACTCCGACCCAGCCACAATAGAATATCGAATAGAACCTATTCGGGCCGCTAGCTTCTCTGCAGCCAAGTCCTGTATTGATTTCCTGTGAATCGAGCCAGAGGTTATTGAACTTTCCACCGGCTGTTTGCAATTTTTGCATTTCAGTCGGGTGCTTTAAGTGGGGGCGGAAGCTATCGTTGGAGTAGGTTCTTTGTTTGAACGGCTATCCGTGTGTTGTATGATACGTACGTCGCGTCGTGATAGTGCGATATGGAAGACAATAATACGGACGTGGATATGCAAATACCGTCAACTTCGGCTGTCGGTAAGAACGTTGAAAATGTTGGAGAATTTAGTAAGAAGAGTCTGTGTGAATGTGTGGTGGGTCTCTTAATAATAAAAGGATTTTCAACATTAAACTTCGCTGATAAGCTTCAAATAATTTCCAAAGAAAGGGCAAAACCGCCTATGAAAAATTTAACCACAAAAATGAAAAACTGTATTAGACATTTTTATCCGGAAAAACAATACGAACAATTTAAACGGCTAACAGGGTGTGAAAATATAAGTAAATTATTTTGTTGGCCATGTTAACTTTTCGAAAATGAAAAAGGTCTCTGGAATAAAACTGGTTTTTTCCGATTTAAACAATTCCCATAAAGCTGTAAAAAGACACATTATGTCCAAAGCGCATTTACAAGCCGTCATAAAAGAAAAAGTCTTCGGCAAAACCAGAATTGAACACGCCCTTAATAAACAGTTGGAAATTAGTCACCGCCAACACAATGAACTAGTCGATAAAAATAGGCAAATATTAAGAAGACTTATCTATGAAACAAGGGTTTCTTCAAATAGAGGAAATTTTCAAGATTTACTTAGTTTAATGGCTAAATATGATGATTGCTTAAAAATCATTTAGAGCAGTCTAGCCTTTTTGGCGGAACGTCGAATCGAATCCAGAATGATTTAATTTCCGCTGTTGCAACTATTATTCTAAAAAGAATTAAGTAAGGGATTGGCGAGGCGCGGTTCATTGCTATTGTTCTGGAGGAAACAACTAATATCACTAATTTTAGCCAATTATCTCTAGTAATACGTTACGTTAAAACAGACGGAAGTATTCAAGAGCGATTTTTAGGTTTTAAGAATGTGTCCGAAAATCGTACAGCAGATGCATTATATACCGTAGTTTATAACGTTACCAAAGAAATTAATGGAGAGAAAAAGTTAATTGCTCAAAGCTATGATGGAGCTGCAGTGATGGCAGGACAATTAGGGGGTCTGCAAGCTAAAGTCCTAGAAACTTTCCCAAGTGCTGTGTTGGTCCATTCTTTTGTTCATAAATTAAATTTAGTTTTATCCCAGTCCATCAATCACATTAAAGAGTGTAAAGTATTTTTCGTTACTTTAAGTGGCATGGCTGCTTTTTTTTCCAAGTCAACAAAACGTACACAAGCTTTTGACTCCATTGTCCACAAACGACTGCCCAAAGTAGCTCCTACTAGGTGAAACTATAATGGAAGACTTGTGTTAACAGTATCTGAAAATCGTGAATCACTGATTGAACTATTTGAGAATATAATAGAAAATAATGAAACGTGGGACTCAGAAGCAATAAATAGTTCGAGGGGGTTTTTGGGCTGTTTGAAACGAGATTTTAATTTTAACTATTTTTTTGAACATATTTTCAGAAATATTTCCATTCTCGGACAATGTTTTTAATATATTACAAACTAAAACAAATGATATTGCTTTTTGCCTAAAAAAAGTGGATGATTTTAAGTCCATGTTAAGCCAAAAAAGAGATGACTTTGATCTATTTTGGGAGAAAACGATGACGTTAAATAGAGCCACAAGCCAAGCGTCTTCGAACAGGCAATGTGGGAGATGTTCAAACATCATACAGACGCCTCTTTTATGAAATAATCGATCAAATTCGGCAACAAATAAACTATAGATCTAACGGTTTAAATGATTTTAAATTCCTCGAGCTCTGCAAATTTGATGCATTTAAAGGAAAAACTTTTCCAGAAGATGCGTTCAAATCCCTTCTTCTTCATTATGGCCAGTTCTTCGACCGAGTGTTGAACGCTAAGGAACTAATGCAATTTTTAAAAGACAAGGAGCTGGAAGATGCATACACCGAAGTGTCGAAATTGTGTGATTTACTATTGACAATACCTGCCACAAGTTCATCAGTAGAACGCAAGTTTTCAACAATTAAACGTATAAAAAATTTCGTGAGGAATTCAACGGGGCAGGAGAGACTTTTGCATACATCGCCAAAATATGTTGGAGCATCGACGTTTTTATGGTGACCTCATTGACGAATTTGCAAAAAATGATCGACGAATCGAATTACATTACAAATAGGTAAGTTTCTAAAAATTGCTTCCCTTTCTTGAAATTTCACGGCACGCTCCTGTACTCATTAGATTAATTTCAAATTTTGTGCAAACGTTAAGTGTGAATAGAGATAAACTGGTAAAGTTGTGGTACGAATTCAAGATGGGGGAACAAAATGGCGGCCAAATATTTTTTTTTAAAATCGACTTAAAAAACTCTTATTCAATTGACTTTAAATTTTGCAGAAAAACTAAATGTGATATAGGGATAAACGGATTCAACATGACGTAACAAAATGGCGGTATGTGTCAACGTAAAAACTACTTATTGAATGTATTTTAAATTATGTCCAAAAATAAAGTGTTGCATAGGTATAAACTGGTAAAATATTGCTAGGAATACAGTATGATGGAACAAAATAGCGCTCAATAAAAGTTTTTGAAAATATAATATATATATATAAATTTTTTTTAATAATAATTTGCAGCCCTATTTGTAAAATTTGTAAATTTCCTATACCCGGAAATTCCCTCGTTATGAATCTTCACTTTTATTAGGAATAGTGAAGTGTGACCCAATTTGGTTCACTACATAGTCATTTAGTAACATATATATAAATATATATATATATATATATATATATATATATATATATATGTATAAATATATAAATGACTATGTAGTGAACCAAATTGGGTCACACTTCACTATTCCTAATAAAAGTGAAGATTCATAACGAGGGAATTTCCGGGTATAGGAAATTTACAAATTTTACAAATAGGGCTGCAAATTATTATTAAAAAAATTTTCTTCTATGAATATAGAGTGCACGAATTGCAGGTTTGTATTTGTTTTTGGTGGTTTAGTTTTCCGGGTTACAGTGGCGGCTCCTGGATATAAGAACGAGTGATGCGCAGGTATCTAGGTGGACAGCGTCGCACGCAAAAATTGCCCCACGGGTGAAAATTTTTCGGGGTGCCACGCCCAAAATAGCTATTTTTTAACCTTTTTTATGATGTTAATTATCCATAGTTTTGGAGATTTTTTTAATACTTAGTGAAAATAATAATAATTTGTAAGATTTTAAATATATTTTTTTGTTCCTAAACAGATGCAAAACTGCCTCCGCCTTCGACGATCCGAGCGCACTAATTTACATGAATTCTATAACAAGCTAACAAGCGCTTGCTTGTACCATTGCGTTGCCATAGCAACTGCCGTAAACAAATCTAAGCGCGACTCTGATGCGGAATTTGTTACTGCTGCTCATCGGATCGCTCTTATGAAAAGGTGTTTAGCGTGCTAGGTTTTTAAGTCATTATTATCTTTTGAGTATATAACGCACTAGTTTTGATAGAAAATAATGGTATAATTAAGTAAATAATGTGAGTTTATATAAAAAATATTGCATTTTTATAGTAAAAATATAGATTATAAAATGCTTAATATTATAAAAATATTTTTATTTTTAAGTAAATTCATTGGAAAATGTGGGTGAAGCGCCGGTACTGAAAAAGTTAACTATTGATTAACCCGAAAGCTGATTCCTTAAGAAATATTATAAAAACTAAGGCAACTGTCGAATTCGTTATGCTTTGGGCCAAGCCGTTTAGATTTTACGGTTTCTCGAATTCTCAAAAGCAGCTGAATTATAAAATAGAATATGTAACAAGGATATTATTGATAAAACTGAAATATACTCTATACAGAGTCTTTTAACATCCTGAATAAATAAAAATTAAATGAACTCATAGTATCCAAAAATGTTTTCTCCTATTTGTACTTCTAAAGGATTATAGAATAACTTATTTAAAAAACTCAATCCTCTTTTATTTGGTAAGGCTGATTCAACTTTTGGTTTTAAGCCTCTGCAGAGCATTCGATAATCCTAGGTAAAATATTTTTTATAAAAAAGGTTTACCGAAAGTATAGCATAGCAAAATATACGTTTTAATGCGATGATATAAGCACAACAATCAAGCTAACGTCCAATAGGCATTACATTTTTATTCAATTCGATGTCGAGCTATTTCGAGCAAAAAATCCACGTGCATCCTTACTACAAAGTTTCTCGTAATATTCACTCATTTTAAATACTGGCTGGGAGATTTTGACCAGTATTTAGATGTAGAAGCTTTATAATAAAACAGATAATGCACTAAATATATTAGTCGTGCGAGGTATTATAATAATCCCAGACTTCAACTAGTATTGAATACTCGACCATCAAGTATTCAGTTGCACCTTTAATTCAAGACAGCACAGATAAAATTGCAGAATTCGTCGGAGATTAAACATTCGCATAATCTTTATTACATAAAAAAAATAGCAATTATTAAGGTCACTAAAAGATGCAATCCTTTGAAATTATTAGGCGGGATAGGCAAAATTGTGTGTACTAAAGATGAAAGATCTATAAGTAAAAAATAAATTGTTCAATCTACTGACGCTGAACATCAGCACCCAACATGAGACATGATAAACGTATCCACCAAGGTTTTTGCATCTGTTTCCGGATATTACAAAAGAAAAATCAGAGAATTTGTTGAAATGATCAAGCATTTTAACACTTTCAGTAGAAATGGAGACATGTGATGTCGCTTGCGTGAAAATCAATAATCACATATATAAATACCTAATCATCGGAACAGCGTTTCCTGAACTGGTTTGTACAAGAGTACATTTTTAATAAGATACCAGGGCACGAAATTTTTCAAAATAAAAATAAACGCACTTAACTATACCGATATCGATAACCCTCAAAATATCGATAGGTCTTCCTACACACTACTCGTCATCGATCACTTACCTCATCCCTCATACTAATTAAATTTAATTAAAACAAAAACTAGAAACCGCTTAATGCTTGAAACGCGCCATTCAATATTAATGGCGAAATATTTATTAGGCAAGACTTCTAGTTTTGAGTGGAGGCCTTCTCAATCTTTATTAAAAAAGATATCATTTATGAGTAGTTAGTAAAAAATCTATCTGCGTAGAAAAATAATGTTGTTTTATTTAGAAATAATATGTAGATTATCGGATTTATTAATAAACACTTAGGATTGCCAACCCTCCCGATTTAGGCGGGAGTCTTCTGCTTTTCATGTATATTTCCCGCTATCCACCGAATGGTTTAAAACTCCCGCTTTTTAGGCGAAATAAGCATTAATTGTTTCAGTGAAAGTGTTTCTTCTTCTACAATCTACATATTATTTGAAATAAAACAACATTATTTTTCTATAATTTCTTCAAATTCGTTCATGCAACCTTGTAAACCTTGATGAAAATGTATACCTGGGTGACTCTGCAAGTGTCTCCGCTAGGTTAGGTTTGGTGTATCCAATGACGTTACCTTTCCTACCGAGTTGCTTTTTGCAAATCTGGCAACATTATTACCCGCATATTTTGTTCTGGTGCAGTGAAGATCTCTGAAGAAGCCTTTGGCAGTCTCAGATGAAGCGCTGGAAGGTAACTTCAAGAATCACGAAACTTTTCGTATATTGCGGCGAATTACTTTGAAGAAATACGGTTTTTGCTCTAAGCATGGAAACCAATTCATCTCCAGTGTGGAAAGCAGGGTTTGTAAAAGAACTCTTATGCATTGGTTGAAAGTATAAGAATAAAAAAGAAAAACATTCGAGGTATCAACTGATTTTTATTCGCATTTGCAGACAAATTTTTCTCTTTTCCCTCAGCTTTGTTAAATTTTTATTTGTTTTTTTTTGTGTGTTTCGTTAACTATGTAGTTATCCCACTTTCTTTTATGTTTCCCTGAGCACACGTAAATGTGAGATTGCTGCCTAATAAACTTACCTTACTTAATGGCCTGGTAGTATAACATAACTATGTTATTCTAGGGATTCCTGAGACGTTGCTTAATGCGGATATCGATGAGAGAGCTACTATAATATAATATGTGGATTCAAATAGAATAGAATAGCTTATATTATCATAAAATACATTATTGTATAAAAGGTCATCCAAATTAAAGATAAATACACATAACATGTAATTAGAAAATAAAAACTGAACAATTCGCACAAGAATATGGAATAAGAAAAACAAGACAAACTATTAGTATAAATACTATCATGTGTCAAGCAGTATCGAAACGCTCAAGACTGCAAATATTCTTGTAACGAATAGAAAGCTTTATCAATAAGAAATTGTCTTAGTTTGTTCTTAAAGTTGTTGGCATTAAGAACTTTATAGTGTTTGGACAGTTTATTTTAAAGGGCCAGACAACTGTAATATAAAGATCTCTGAAAGAATGAGTTTTTATGAGATGGTACACTAATGACATTCTCATTTCTAGTCTTGTACGAATTAGTCTCTCCCAGTTTTTACAAATACTTTAAGGTTATTGTCTGTACAAATTAGACACTTAAAAATATATATACAGGGCAATGTTAAAATTCGCTTTGGAATAAATATAGCCTTACAACTATTTATGGGCTTGAGATTAAAAATCAGTCTTAAAATCCTTTTTTGTCCAATAAATACTGCTCTACATCCCCATGAAATAATACTATTAGAGAAGTGGCTGTAAGCTAAATAACAATAAACACTAAGCAAGCCAGACTCGTTAAGTGTATTCTTTAAGTTCAGAACAGCAAAGTAGGCAGAGTTAAGCTTAGCACAGACATGCTCGACGTGACTATTAAAGTTTAGGGATGAGTCTAATATAGTTCCCAAAAATTTGCTAGAATTTGAAAATTTGATGTTGTCAAGGCTATTCAAATTTAAAGGCAAGGGTTTACAAACAAACATATTCATATATACAGAGTTAAGTATTAGATGGTTATTACGGCACCAAATCTCGATATCACTACAAACGTGTTTTAAACTACTGGAAAGCTCCTCCGGGGTATTTGCCGCTAATACCACCATCGTATCATCGGCATACATTGTAATGTATCCAGTACTAATATTTTCTGGTCCATCATTGGCATATAGTAAAAGAAGTAATGGTCCCCGTACTGAGCCTTGAGGAACTCCAATATTTACAGATCTAGGCACAGAACACGGGCCTCCATACCTTACTGTCATCTCACGCCTTGATAAATAGGAATTAATCCAGTCAGACATTTTACCACGTATACTCATACTATAGAGCTTCAAAAGCAAAATATTCTATTGACAATATCAAATGCTATTGAGAGGTCAAAGAAGAGAGCCACATTATATTTTCCCTCGTCAAGCATAGAATAGACGTAGTTTAAGAAACGATAGGAGGCTGTTTAGATTGACTTATTAGGTAAAAAACCATACTGACACTCACTTAAAATATTGCATTTCTTAACAAAATTAAGTATTTTCTCATAAATTATGTCGTCACGGTTGTTTCTTTTGTGTAGTGGTATCACATTTGCAGTTTTTAGGATTTTTGGAACAAATCGTTTGTGTAAACCTACATTTATTAAATATGTATGTGGATAACTAATGTAATCCCTAGTGGCCTTAACAAGTTTTAAATTTGTATCATCAGAACCTGCAGCATTCGTGTTTTTCAAATTCAAAATTACTTTTGTTACTTGGTCCAATAAAAATATGAAGCAAAACAAAAGCTATTGAAAACGTCTATGGTCCTCCAATTGGTAATGAAAACCTCTTTTTAACTCACCTAAAGGACATTTTAACTGAAGTTTCTACTTCACAAGAAGCGATATTATGTTTTGGAGATTTAGAGACACGTATAACGCAATATTCGAAGACACTTATTGACTTGATATTCTACAACGGTAATGATGTTGTTGACGGCGGCACGAAAGATGCTCAAATCTCGGATCATCAACTAATATTTTGTAACCTGAATCTAAAGTCGAATGATTCTATTTCTTATACGTTTTCTTATAGACCTTTAAATAATATTAATCTTAAAGTGTTCTAGCATGCTGAGGGTTCTACTCCTTGATAGCAATTTCTTTATTTCGACAGTATTGATAAAAAGGTGGACTTCGTAACCTCAAATATTTTACAGTTGTTCGATATTTATGTCCCTGCTAGAGTAATAGTACCAAAAAAAATGATGGGAGAAAAAAGCTTACTTAAATCAAAAATTTCAATTAGCATCTCAAAAAGGAAAATGGAACGAATTAAAAAGGATTAATATTTCAATAAGGAAAGCAGTTAAGATTCTAGAAAAAGACGTGGATGAGCTTAACAAATATTTTACACACAAAAATAAAAACATTACCTCACCACCTCAGAAAACTTTAGAGATTTATAAAAAAAATAAATTAGCTGATACAATTTTTACTTATCTCTGAAACGAGAAGTATTGTAATCCTGAAAAAATCACCATCAGAGCTTTTTTCAAATGTCCACGTTTCCGGGTCTTTAAATGCCGAAAAATATGTTTTCTCAATTCTGTAGGTCTGTTTGTTTGCGACATAGCTAAAAAACTACTTTCCCGATTGACTTCAAATTTTGGTTAAAAATTAAAAGTCATATGAGGATGACCTGGTATCATTTTGCAAAAAATCGATTGTAGCAAAACAAAATGGCGGCCTAGTGAAATGCTAAAAATATTATTAATAATAAAGTATTTTCCAATGTATCTTAAATTTTAAACAAAAATAAAGTATTATGTAAGAACCAGCGGTAAAATTTTCGTACGAATCCAAGATGGCGGAACAAAATGGCGACTTAATAAAATATTTTAAAATTCGGCCTGAAAAAAAGTACCTAATGGATTGATTTCAAATTGTATGCTATAACTAGTTGTGGTATAGAGATGAACTAGTAAACTTCTGCTACTAACTCAAGATGGTGAACACAATGACGTGTGTTTGTAATCCTGAAAAGATCACATTTTCAAATTTTACATATCTTCACATATTAGCGTCCCTAGGTACCAAAAATAAATTTTATCAATTCCGTCAGTTAGTCAGTTCGCGGCATAGCTTAAAAACTATTTATCAGATTGACGTCAAATTTTAGTCAAAAATTAAGGGTCATATGGGGATGACCTGGTAATATTCTGGTAAAAATCTGGTGAAACGTAAAAGAATTATTACTAAACAACTAATTATAAAATTTGTCTCAAATTTTACACAAAAATCAAGTGTTACATAGGAATGAACTGGTAATTTAAGATAACTAAACAAAACGGCGCTCTAGTCAAATATTTAAAAAATGAGCCTGAAAAGCTACTTATTAGATTAATTTCAAATTTTGTGCAAACATTAAGTGTGATATAGAGATAAACTGGTAAAGTTGTGGTACTAATTCAATATGGAGGAACAAAATGGCGATCAAATTTTTTCTTAAATCTTATTCAATTGGCTTTAAGTATTGCAGAAAAATTAAATGTGTTAAAGGGATAAAATGGGACAAATTCAAAATGACATAACAAAATGGGGCTTCGCGTTAATATAAAAACTACATATTGAATTTATTACTTCCCTCGTAAAAGAGACGTATTGTAATCATGAAAAAATCACCCTCCGAAATTTTTTCAGAACGTTACGTTTCGGGGCTGTCTGTCAGTTTGCCTGTTCGCGGCTCAACTATAAAACTACTTAACCGATTGACTTTAAATCTTGGTCAAAAATTAAGAGTCATATGGAAATGGCCTGGTCGCAGTTTGATAATAATCCAATATGGCAAAACAAAATGGCAGCCTAGTCAAATGTTAAAATAGGGATTACTAAAAAACTACTTATCCAGTTCTTATCTTAAAATTTGCAAACAAATCAAGTGTTAGTTAGTAAGTAGGTAGTAAAATTACGAATTCAAGATGTTGAAATAAAATGGCGGCTTAACAAAATAATTAAAAATTCAGCCTGAAAAAAATTACTTAATAGATTCAATTCAAATTTTGTGCAAGAATTAACTCTGGTATGAAGATGAACGGGGAAAATTGTAGTATGAATTCAAGATGGAGGAACAAAATGGCGGCCAAAAAAGATTGCAGGTTTTACATATGTTTACGTTTTAGCAACCCTAGATGCCAAATAATATGTTTTCTCAATTCCATTTGTCTGTCAGTTCGCTGCGTACCTAAGAACCACGGACCCGATTGACTTCAAATTTTGATTAAAAATTAAGGGGTATGTGGGGATGACCTGGTATTATTACGGTAAAAACCCATTATGACGGAATAAAATTGCAATCTATTGAAATGTTAAAAAAATTATTATTAAAAAACAAATTATCCAATTTATCTTAAATTTTGCACAAAAACCAATGAATGAATCTTTAATATTTGGGTATAAATCCAAGACAGCAAAAAAAATGGCGGCTTAAAAAATATTTTAAAAAATCATTCTGAAAAACTACTTATTAGATACATTTTAAATTTTGGACATGACTATGTGCGGAACTAAATTGGGTTACACTTTACTATTCCTAATGAAAGGAAAGATTCATAACGACGGAAGTTCCGAGTAAAAGAAACTTACCGATTTTTAATTTATTTTATGTAACTGAGAAAAAGGTACCCGATATTTTGAACAACATTAAATCCAAAGCAGTGGGAAGCGATGGTCTAAACATAACTTTAATACCTTTTCACTGGCAAACAATTGTTCATTATGTGACACAAATCATGAACCTTGTATAGAAAAAGTGCAGTTTCCCAAGATAAATAACCCTTTTGAATTTTGTCATTTAGCTCCGTCTTTATATTGCCTACTTTTTCAAAAACATTTGAGAAGGTTTTAAAAAATCAAATTTCGGCTCATCTAAATCTTAACAATATATTACCTACAAAACAGTCACGATTTCATTCGGGACATGGCTGTAAACTGCGTTAACCGAGATTACGGATAATATTTCTCGTGCGCTTGATAATAGTAAAGCAACTTTTTTTAATCTTGCTTGACTACAACAAGGCATTTGATATGTTGAATCACGACATTCTGTTGACCATATTAAACTACATAGGCTTTGGTGTAAACTTATCATTTAAATAAGTAAATATTTTTTGGAACAAAGTTCACAGTGTATGTACCTCAAGGTAGATTGTAGAATACTGGGAACCTTATTGTACTCTATTTACACCACACATTTTTTAAATGTCTGCAAAAGCTGCGATTATCCTATGTACGCAGATGAAATTCAATTGCACGACCTATCCTTTGATCCGAAAGAGATTTTCCAAGCTAATATTAGACCGGTTTTTAAGAGAATCATAAAATCATCTGTTATTAACTCTAACAAATCTGTTGTGCTTTTATTTTGTGGTCAATCTGTTAAAGCAGCACTTGAACAAGATTTGAATATTCATATAGGTAATTAATTTTAACAGAAATTTTAAAAATCTTGGCTTTATTTGGACACCACGCTTAAATTCACTGAGCATAATTCATAAATATAAAATATTAGATTTCTCCCAAATCTGTCTTACATTCCGAAAAAAAAATTAAAAAGACCTTTTTTGTGCAGTGATCAATCCTTATTCCCATCCCTTAAACGCACCACTCTTTTTCCTCCTCATTTGCTCATAAATACATATTAATTTTAGTTATTAGAATCTGAACTGATTCATAAATTGATGTTATTATTTTGTTTTTTTTCTTCTGACTTTTTTACACTCTCAGTTTTGGTTACAACAGCATATGGATTTTGATATCTGGGAAGCTGCAAAAACGCATATTAATCCTTATACATACTATATCATTTGCTTTGTAGTATTAGTAATATTTTTTTCTTTTTTTTTTGTTGTTTTCTGCACAGTATTGCTGCTATTATTGATAAAAATGTATTTTTGTTGGGAGGATTAATAAACGTCATTATTATTTTTATTAATATTTCTTGGTTTTAATTAAAAATAACAAATAAAATAGTGCTCCACTGACACCTTGCCCGATTTAAATTTTATTCACGTCATTGTTTCAACGTAATCGAAAAGTGAAATTTTACTTGATATACGGGTCAACTCTATCAGCTCTCCAAAACTCTAAGTAAAACTATTGATTTTATATACGTAAAAGCCAATAGTAAAACAGACGTCCTAATGTGATAATGTCAGCTCTACAATCAAGTTTACGTCGAATGCGCATTAAATTTTTTTCCAATTCGATGCCTAGCTGTTCCGCACACAAAAATCCACATGCATCTTTACTACATAATTTCCCGTAATATTCAATCGCTTTAAATACTAGCTGGGAGATTTTTACCAGTAACAAGATTGTAACGAAGCAAATAGAGTGATTGAAAGCTAATACCCGCAGAGCGATACGATTTTTAATAAACTCGGCTGCGGTTATTACTTAGCTAAATGTAGTTTTGCATCTTCTATTAAAATCTGTCTTAATTCATTACTGGAGAAGATTGATGTTTATATTCTTGGCAACTGGCCTCTCTGATTACAGGCTGGATGTACGACAAGAAAAAAGAATGCAGCTTTGCCGATTGCTAATCGATATTTTGTTATTAGATCTTACTACAAAAAGTTATTCCCGTAAATAACTTGATTTGATCTCTGGAGCAATGGTTTGCAAAAGAGGATAACGCGTTTAATAGTCATTTATGTGTATACGTATGTATGTTTGTTACAGGGCAGTTTCACGCTGGGCGAGCACCAGGAAGTGTGATGCACGTGGGCGTCAGGATTCAGGAGGTGCCGAGCGGGGCCCGGCGGTTGCATTGTATATGATATTTTATTGGAAATGTATGCTAAAAATTAAAGTAAACATAAAATTAGAGGATATGACCATAGCAAAGGCAAGAGGAAGAAATAAAAATTGGTAAATTACCAGGGGAGGACAAAATAACATCAAAAGCCTAAGTTCGGTGAAAAAATTATATGAAATTTTCTACAAATATTTTTAAATAAGTACCTACTGAAATGGAAAGTGCCAGAGACTGGAACAGTACTAAGTACAACATTAAAAAAGACCAGTAAAGTTTTTGTAATACCTTAATAAACTCTTTACAAAGATACTTACTAACTCTCTAACAAGTTAATTGGATTTTTATCAACCTGTTTCCAAAGAGGCTTAACTAAAAATGAATATCTTTTCAATATGAACACTAACAGAGAAAACTTCTGAGTGCAATGTGTTGGTATTTGTAGATTTCCATAAGGCGGTCCACTCCATTGTATCGTGGGACTTTTTAAAATCCTTGGATATAGTTGCAACACTCGCATATCATACACAATAATTAAAACGAAGCAATACTAGTGAAAGAAAGAAACGATCCAAACTGACAAAATAGACACAAAGAAAGCGGTTAATCAGAACCTCCAACAACATAGAACATTTAACGACAATGCTTGAGATGATTTCTGTAGAACAAACCCAAAAAATCACATTGCGGCTTTTGAAGAGCTGTGAGATGTGCTGGAAAACAAAAAGCTTCTCATTAATGTCAACAGGAAGGCGTTTAATATATGTACTACCAGTATTACGTACGGACTAGACATAATGTCGGAAACAGAATTTTAAAAGTAACACAGCGAACAATTGAAACAAGTATACTCGAAACCATTTTAGAGATCGGGTACAAAACGAGGAACTAAGGAGTCGAAAAAGAGAAAATATCGAGAAATGGACCGGAACAATTGTATACTAAACCACTAAACACCATGTGAAATCCAGAGGTACTTTAAAATAAGGTGAGTTGACGACATCCGTAAGATTATTAGTAAACAATGCTACCATTTATTTCACAACTAGAGATGAGTGGAGAAGATTTTGAGGCAGGCGCGTATACAGCTTGGTGTTAAAGGAGGGGTAATTTACAAGTTTTCACTACAAACAAAAGACTAAAAAAAAATAACACACAAGCACCTTCTTATTATGAGAACTTCAATATTTAGAATCCGCGAACGTTATTTTTAAATAATTTTGTCATCGATACCTAAGGGGGATAATCCCCATTACCCCCCTTTGTGTACACGCGCCTGTTTTGGGGTGTTTTTGTTTAAGAGTGGACGGCAGAGAGTTAAGAAAGAAAAATAGTAATTTAAAAACTACTTATGCGGTAAAATGACTCAAAGGTTATATGTCATGAAATGGTAACATTTTGTTAAAAATCCAATATGGCGGAATAAAATGGTGATCAAAAAAAATTAAATGAGATGTAAGAATGAAGGAAGAAAATGTTTATACGAGGCCACGGTGGCGGTATAAAAAGTAGGCTTATTGAAATGTTTAAAAGATCAGTGTCAAAGCACTACTCATTTAAATGACTTGAAATTTTGCGCAAAAGCAAAGTGTAACAGGGACATAAACTGGTAATACATTTTCTTGGAATAAAGTCTTCTTTTTATAGTGGAAAATAAATGAAATAATTTGTTTTTTAAACTATGTAAATAACGATATGAAAAATAGAAAAACGATCAAGTTAAATAGAATAAAAAGACATAACAAATGGTATACTGGAGTGTTCAAGCAGTGGTTTTATTTGAGTAGGTATGGAAGTAAATAAACACTCGTGTGTATATCTTAGATCTGGATTTATCGAATGGGAGGTGCAGATATGAAAAATGTATATAACAGTCTATATGAAATGATTGTAGATATATAAAAACAGAGTTTTTTTTCCTGAATTATGTGCATCCGCAGGTAGACTATTTAAAAGAACGGTGATTTTCGGCTTGACAAACAAAATGATAATGTAGCAAGAATGCTAAAAAAATATATGCAAAATAATTACGTCTTAATAAAAACGTAATACAAAATTCGGGAGTATCTTCCCACTACAAGCCATTATAACGGAATTTTCTCCGTAAAAGAACTTTTCCTTTGCAATAAAAAGTAAAATATATTACAGAGGAAATGATTACAAATATTTTTACAGGAAAAACTGGAGATGACCAAGGACTGTGTGAAGGTTTTATCACACTTAACTTTAACATCTTATTGATTTATTTATTTAAAACTTCTGACATATATGGCGACATAGGATATGGTCACTTGTTCGGCTTAAGGCCTTTCTAAATTAGTGAGATCATCTAGAGAGCATAATGGGTTAAACTTGCAACTTGAAAAATGATCAGTAGTTTTAATTTCAGAAACTAGATTACTTTGAATTTGTCATGAATTATTTTTAAAGTCGACAGAAATTCTGTTCATTTAAGGCAAAAACTTTCATTAAACCGTGCGTCAAAACTAAACCATTTATAAAAAAAAGTTAAATATTGAACTTATTTTGATGTAATATATGCAAATCACTAAATATTTTATTTATTGTATTATTCAAAACTATTAGTTACATCAATATTAATTCAATAATTAATATTCTTTTTTAAAATAGCGTTTTTATTTTAACATTTAACGATGGAATGACACTTATTTCAAACATACAATCCAGAAACATGGTATGTTACTTGACAAGTTGCTTTTCTAATAAATAAAATATTATTTCTGCCAGTATCAACCCGTATGAAAAACAGAAAACCTAATTGCACCGAACTAATTTTCTTGATTTTTTTTTGTCCCCATGAAAGACATTAGCATACCATATGGTATGGTATTCTTAATACATTGCTGTCATGCTTGTAGCTTTCGTTAGTATGTTGTAAGTGATCTGGAATTTAAAAAATATGTCTCTTTATTAATTTTTATTTATTCAAAAGTTTTGGTTTTTTAATTTAATAAAAATCTTAGATAAAATAATTTTTAGAACAATTAAATGACAAAAATTGCAAAAATATAATACAATGATCTAATCTAGCTCCAGTTCAAAAGGATTATTTATGCAGCATTGACGCCTAATTGCAATGTTTTCGCTTTTCCAAAAAACTGTAAATTTGAAAATGTCTCCCACCAGGTTAATTTCACTAGGTTAACATGCCTGTCTTTTTGATTAACTTTTGTTTCTTGATGATTTATTTAATCTCAAACCTTTATAGTTATATATTACATTCTCACATGTTTCGCTTGTCTTTTTATAAGATCCTCCTAATTTCTCTAGTTGTGTTATTGTCTTCCACTAGGCACGTAGCCCGAAATTCAGTTCGAGGGAAGAGGGCTCCTAATTAGAAATTAATTTCGGGGGGTGGAGGTCCAAACAGTCAAACCTCAGAAAAATTAGGAGGAAGCATACCTATATCCAAATATTTTTAAAGTTTTGGGGGGGTCCAGACCCCCAGGATCTTCCTCTCTCTACGGGCCTGTCTTCCACTGTTTCAATTACTTTTTATTTTTGTTTTTTTTTGTCCTATTTTTCTTTAACTGCCTATCTAAACTAAGTATATTTATCAGGACTATTTTATGTCGTTTATGTTTTTATTAAGTTCTGAAAATTAGGAATACTTTTCCTGTAAACTTCTCTTATATTATTCTTTTTAATTCTGTTTATATCTTACAATTATAGAAACAATTGCGGTACACTCGGTAAGTATGTCTTCGTTTCTCTAAATTTTAATAACTTTTTACTGATTTGTAGAAAAACGGATTACACAACTAGCACGATATATAACTGAGAATTGTCACTTAGTAACACACAATTCTAGGTTTTCAATTTAAGAACGAAAAACGAAAAAACGAGATTATTCGATGGAAGCAAAACCATAAAAAATGGCAGAACGCATTAAATACAATCGGTCGGCCACGGCGGCTTTGTAAAATAAAGTTTTATAAATCAAATTAAAAATGGCCGCGTCATGCCGACCATCTTCAATCGTTCAATGGTGGGTGTTCTTCATTTTCTTGGTAGCAGTGTGACGAACCACGATTGTCTTGCAAGGTGAGAAAATACCATTAGCGGTTTTTACTTTAAATTGATTTCTTTCTACCACCCAATAAGTAACTTTGAATGGGCCGCAATATTATGCCTACCCTTGAAAGCTATCAACTTATTAAAATTACATCTATCTCTATCTATAAGAATATTTAAGAGTTATTTTACGCCTAATTCGATTTTTTTATATTAATCATTAAGTGACTAATGATCGCATATCGTCGCTGCGCCTGCAAGAACCGTTATGTACAATTTACTCAAGAATAAGCTTTGTGCCGCAAACTGGCCTTACCACTATAATCTCCGTCGTGTACAATTATGATTAACTTCTGCAACTAATATATGTTTCCACATTTAATGTACAGATTATTCCATTTTCGGCACTTTTGCTCCCTAGATAGAAGGTTCCGGGTTTCGCGACAGTGTGCTACTTCTTTGTGAAATTAAAGATGGCTCTAGCAGAATTTTCATACCCCCTTTTGATTTTTGAGGTACATAGCGTTTTTGAAAAAAAACGTTGCACACAGGCACCCCTCTTACCCCAACTCTCTGACAACTTATCAAGAAGGCGAAAACTGTTCCTTATATGATTTTTTTCGTGAAATACAGTCCTATTATCATAACAAGAATGCGGGGTCAGGTCAAAAAGTTATCGTACCAACTCTCTAACAACTTATCAAGAAGGCGAAAACTGTTCCTTATATGATTTTTTCGTGAAATACAGTCCTATTATCATAATAAGAATGCGGGGTCAGAACAAAAAGTTATCGGAATCTACATTAATTTTTTAAATAGGTCACCCTGTGTATTATCATTTATATTTATTAAAAATGTGGGCTTTCCAAAAATATAGACATGTATGCAGTTATTTTAAAAAACAAGCTCAAAATTCGAGATTTTCTAAAATTTAAAAACAAAGTTCATGCGAGTAATTACTATACTAAAAATGTAAGACTTTCAAACTTAATTTAAAAGATCTTCTTAATTATCAACTCTTAATTATTTATTAAAGCATTTTAACTTAAATATGATAAAATTATTGAATTTTACTCAAAACAAAACAAGAATTACCTCTCTTACTTAAAGTTAAAAAAACAAAAGGGAAACAAAATTTTGAAAAAGCAAAGAGTTTTCAAAGGTGGTTTGTCAAAATGATTTGCGTTATTCTTCTAAAAGAGTTCAAAAGAATCACAAGCTTTCTTTGCAAATTTCGGAAACTTAAATCGGTTGCCGCACGAAGATCCGTTAGAGACTAATATCATGTTTTATATATTTTAATTTGCATAAAACCCCATAGAAAGATGTAGAACAAGGCATAGTAACTGATATGAAACTTATTACAGAATGGTTCGATCAATACTTAACCCTGAAGTCAATAAATCAATAATTATTCCCCTAACATCCAGAAACAATGCTGTAATATGGAAGTTAGACAGCAAAATGGAGGCAAAATATTTGGGAATATCACTCGATTCAAATCTAAAGTTAGATAAACATATACAGAACTTAACAAAAAAAACGTAGATCTCTTATTAAAACTTATTTAAACACCTTAAACTCATATTAAGCAAATTTCAATTAATTTTAAAATTAATCTATTCTGCTCTTATTCAATCTCATTTAACTTATGATATCGTAGCATAGGGAAGTGCTTTTGAAAATATTTTAAATCCCTTTGAGTTTATACAAAAAAAATTATAAAATTAATTTATAATCTTCCATTTCGATTTTCTACACATGAACTTTTTAACATATCTAAATTATTAGATTGGATATTTATTTTATAAAGCTTCTATAAAATAAACACCACTGAGAATATTGGTAATCAGGGGCGAATGACATGTTTTCGTCAGGATGAAAACATTGTTTTACCTAAAGTTTATACTGTGAAACAACAACGCACTTTTTCTCTTATTGGTTATAAGATTTACAATATGTTACCTATTGATCTAAAAACGAAAATCAAACAAGCTAATTTTAAGAAACTATTATCTAAATGGTTATTGCAAGCTAACATTATAATAATTTAGCCGAACTTTCTTTGCTTCTTTTGCGTACTTCATGATATTGGCTGTATTATGTAATATTTGTGTATAATATATATTAGGGTATATTTCTGTAATTTCATCAACACATACGGAATGACCTAGTGATAAAGACAGAGCTGTGTTTAAACGGTTTACGCAATTTTGAGCATAACATTTTTAAATTTTCTTAAATCTTGGTGTGACTGAAGTATTTTCTATTTGTTTCTCTTCTTCAATATTTATTTTAAGATTATGTATAATTTTTCTCAGTTGTGTATATTGAAAATAAATATTGTTTATTATTATTATTATTAATAAATCTAAAATCGAAAGATCCGGAGATCGAGGAGGCCATCTTTGAGGAAAGTTATCGTTATGCCCTTAAAAGTGCAGAGTTGTGGCTTGGGGCAGGCATAATCTTGTTGAAGATAAACAGCATTATAAAGTACCAATGAAACATTTTCCCTCAGTTGTGGAATCACTTCCTCAAGGATTTCTAGATACCTACGCGCTGTGATATCAATTTCAAAAATTCTATAGACTATGCGTCTTCCAAAAATGAAACACGAGACCCCAATCCCCAAGCGTCCTTGGTCTGCCATTTCAAAAATTAAATGGTGATTTTCTGCGGACCAGTTTCTTGTATTATAGCGATTGAAAATTCCCGCACTTGAAAAATAAAATTCATCGGACCAGATAACGAGTCTGCTAAAAGATTCATCAGTATGGATTTGTTGTAAATACCATTGCCAAAACAACATTCGGCGCTCGGCATCACCGGAGATTAAATGTTGAACCATGTGGAATTTATATTGGTGATACTTGCATTTTTGCAAAATTCTTTGAGCATCAGACTTTGATACATCAGTTGCTTATACAGGTATATATTTTTGAAAAGCCTACATTATGCCTAAAATTATAAAGAATAATATACAGGGTGTATAAAATATAATAAAATAGGGTCAAATAACTTTTAGGTTTAGTTTTATTGATGATGGGTATAATCAGAAACAATCACGTGCGTCTCCCCATTCTAATTAAGGGGGTTTTATTGCATTCATGGTTAGATCCTTCTTCAGTTTTGTGTTACTTCCGTGTATTCGATAACGTAAAATTGAAGATGTGATAAGTAGCAAACAAAAACAGTTGAATATACATTAAAATACATAGTTAATTTACAGGCTACGAGTTTAGTTAGCGTCCTAAAAAAATGTTTAGTAGTCTTTTAAATTTTGACTTAGCACCATAAAATAACAATATAATATATTATTGATATATAGAAAAATCGATACCAGATTATTTGTTAAAACCTTTGTTAAAGTTTAATGATCGATTTTAGTGGTAATAATAAATTAAAATTATTAAAAGAACCATCGCTCTTGGATTTTATCAGAATTCAGATATTACAATGAGCAGCCCATGTAATTAGAATCTACGAACCTAGATAACAAAAAAAAAACCGCAACATCAGAAGGTACGAAATAAAGCCAAAGGGAAAGCCAAGAAAGTGATGGAGGACATCGTCAGGGAGTACACCAACAATGTGATGGGATCCGACACGGGCTGTAGAGCCACAGAAGAAAAAGAAGTTAAATTAAAATTGCAAAAATCATTATATTTCTACTATGGCTTCATTGACCAATCTAGTGCTAACTCGGTGCGGATCGACCTAATGATACCGAATAATGAATTGAGTGTTAGTCTTAAATTTACATGGCGAAACTACTGTCCCTCGTGTTATGGATTTAACGATGGCTTTACTGACGAAAAAAAAACCTTTTTCGTTTATTCAAATACACCAATTTTCATTTTTGTTTTGCTTCTAGTTTTGGAGATATCGTCCGGCCAAATCAGTTTGGGACACTGTGTATTGAGACAATATTGACAAGATACGACTTTTGCAAGCGTGGCTACTTTTGATTAGGTTTTTAAATATGTCTGGTTAGATCGTGGCTGTTTTCGCCGATGGATTAGGCGGCAGGTAGTATTGGTGGCTCTTTTTGTCCACCCCGGTGTTTCGGCATCTTAAACGACCCGATCCGTTGCTATTAGATAGAAGTCACTCATCGAGAATACGGGGTCTACAAGCTTAATTTTAAAATATAGAAATATTAAATACAAAAGTTTAGTATTTCATCTGCGTCGCCAATATTTTCTTACAAAATATTTAGAATATGATAATTGAAAATTAAAAAGATTAATATAGATTTTGCTATTTTAAACGTAACATCATGAATAATATTTTTTTATTATATGGAACTAATTCTAGTAATTATTTATGTCAGGTTTGATGCGTTTAGCTTTATAGATAACCTAGCAAACTGACAAAAATCTGCCCTAATATGTATTGTATTTCCTCTGTTTATCTATAAACAAATGTATTCCTGTTGACTCCACATTTATGTGTTAGAAATTAGAAAATGTTTTTCTGTCTCTCTCTGTAACATATTGCCTCTTATATGGCTGTTTGTTACTTTTCTCGACTGTCCTTAAAGACAAGTATCAAATCTGGTATATTTATAATCAGTCAAACGCCAACAGTTTACAAACAATACAATCGCACTATTTTTTTAAGGAAAAAGGCTGATAACCTTATTTTGACCCGTAAGCTTACATCAAAACTTTATCCGAATTTTGTCTCTTAAATACTTATAACTTGCTCCGTTTGCTAATAAAAAAGTGTCGTTTACAATAATCATATTTACTACAATTTACATTACAAAAGATATAGTCCCAGAAGATATAGACACAAATTGAGGGACATATGGGGATAACATGATAGCGTTTTGGTAATAATCAATTATGGCGAAACAAAGTGGCGCATACTCTATATAGTCAATGAAATACACCAAGTCAAAAAACAAATGAATAGAACTTTTCTCGTTACAATTTGCACGTGTATTCTTATTTTAGAGTGTTACTTCAATTATACCTGTATGTAGAATGTTCAGAAAATAAATCTGAACAGTACGAATCAACTATTTAGATAAGAACGGGCCTTGTATTTCTTTTTTATATAAAAACCTTCTATTAACAAGGAATGAACGATATAATCCAAAATTTGCGGGCAAATTTTTCATCCACTTGTGTTTCGTTTAGAGATACGAAAAATGTTACACATACACACAGGTAACAATACAATTTATTAGATTTTTAACACCCCAAACGGCCCCGTTTTGTGAGGCACAGCACCCCTTTTGTTCTGTTAAAAAATCTGGTAAAATATTTAACCTTATCGACAATAAAATGTATTAATATTTTAGTGCTGGAAATCGCCCTTTTTTGAAGGGAGGAAATTTACAGCAATTTTTGAGCAAAATTAGCTCCTTTAGAAGCGTGGAACACCCTATTTAAAAATATTGGAGGAAAATAAAAATTAACGGGTTTATTATAGGAATAGGAAGCAAATCATGAAGAATTAACCAGTAACTACCAGCAAAAACTAAAAAATAAGTGTTTTTTTACTACTAAAACGGACTAGAAAAAAAAAAAAAAAAGGTTTTTTCTCACTCATAATTAACATATATCAAATTTTAGTTTTAAACGAATAATTTTAGGTCTATAAATTTAATAAAAGACTATAAACAATATAAAAAATCATATAAAATTATTTTCGCTGAAACGTATCGAAACTTCATCAGATATATCTATTTCCTCTGTTATTATGATAGGTTGAATATCTGAAGTATCTATATTTTTCTGTATCCTACTACGAAAATATGATCTTTTATTCTTAATTTGAAGTACGTAATTGTTCTATTGCTCCTTCGTTACTGCATTTAGCGCCATGCCATCTTTCAAAATGTCTGCTTCATAACAACGTTTAGCTTGTTACCACACCATTTCTATTGCATTATAGTGGCAATGATAAAGCGGTAATCTTAAAATTTTATGACCATGTTCTTCTGCGTAAATATCTAAGTGGTACTTTTTTATGGTGATTTTGCACTAACTATTTTTCAAAGATTATTTTTCATAGCGTTTTCTGGGTAATCCATTTTCTTAAATGTTAACCATTCAACAAGTGTCCAATTTCTGCAGGGCATCTCTTCTTGGTACCTGGAATGATAGTTAGCATTAGATATTTTATAATTTAGGGATAATAAGGGATGGTTGATTTAAATTTGGTATAAGTTGTGTTTTAAACTATTTTTCGAAATTTAAATATATAAATATCTTTAAAAGGAAAACAAGATTATCACGATAAATATCGTGATAATCACTAGTCTTTGTTTTACTTTTAAAGATCAAACTCGCGTTTTCAATGAATCCTTCATCATCTCCAGTATAAACGATTATATATCTTACTCCATCATCTGTTTTTTTACTACCCATTGTGCCATCTTTCCATGGTCTCCTATTAATCCTCTTACTAAAATTTCAAGTTTCATCAAGAAACAGTGGTTTAAAATTTTGCACACCTTTCTCTTTTATATAGTTCCTGAGGAAAAAGGTGTGCCTTTCGCGAATAGATTGAAGTTCTATCAGGAATTTTCGGTTATTTGATTTTTTAAACCTAAAATCAATTTTATAAATCCAAGCATAAGTAGATCTTGAAGCACAGGATAAATCGGGCCATTCTTCGGAAAAATGATCATGTATCCATTGTATTGTATAGTTACATGCTTATTTTTGAAATACATTTTATGAATTACTTCGCGCAGCACCTTTGATACAGGTGGAGTTGATTTTGTCGTATTTCCTCTGTTTTTTTTTGCGAAATAATTTCTACATACGACATATCGGAACATGTATCTGAATTCCTTAACCGTAATTTTCATTACTTCGACAGCGACTTGTACGCAATTTTTCCTCTGGCTTCGCAAAGATCTTTTCGGACCTCAAAATATGAAAGAACGTTTAAAATTATATTTTTGAGTTTAATCGTTAAATCGTTTTACCATTTTTAGTTTACAAATTCAAACAATTATAATTAAATTAACTCTAATATTTTGACGCTGAGTGACATTGATTGATTTGAATAATTTGACGGTTTAAAATTGACAGTTACTATTTTTTAGTAACGACATTCAGTTTTCTAGTAATTTTTTGTCTCATCAAGTTAAATACAGTTAGAGAAAGAGATAATTTGCCTTGGTGTATTTCCAGGACTATAAGCCATTTACTATTGGACACCATAATATTGTGTTGTCGTCGGGTATACCAAATCTCAGTCAATTCCGGAATTGCTTCAAAAGTTACTTGAAAGATTTGACACAAACATACTAACTAACTAATATACAAGTGAATTTAATGAATTAATTAATGTATACAGGGTGATTCAAACTCAGTGGCCTATTAGAAGTATCTGAAAAACCAATAAATAGATCATAGGCAATATCCGTTTCCTAAATGGAATGTCATATATATTATTGCATATTTGTATTTTCCTGAACATTCTAAACACTTTTTGTGTTGTGTTTCCTAAACCTAAATTCAACTGTTTTCGAGAAAATGGCATTTAAAAATTTTTGACTGTCTGAAGCTCTGTAACTCTCAAACGACTGAACTTGCAACGAAGTGAATTGCACTTTCCCATCTTGGCTCTCCTGACACCAATTTCTTCTTTGACAGGAAATGTCAAATTTTGGCACTTCCTGTCAAACTAGAAATTGATATGGGTAAATAGATAAATAAAAACTGGGATAGGAAAGTGAAATCCATTTTGATGCAAGTTAAGTCGTTTGGGAGCTACAGAGCTTCAAAGGGTCAGAAATGTCAATTTTGAAACGCTATTTCCTCGGAAACAGTTGAATTTAAATATAAGAAACACAAAATACTGAATATTCTACACACAGAATGTGTTTAGAATATTCAGAACAATAGAAAAATTTGACATTATACAGGGTATTTCATTTAGAACACGGATGTTGCCACCGGTTTCGGGGCACCCTGTATATGTTACATGTAGACAAAAAAAGAGTTATGAGAATGAAACAAATAAAGGAAATAATATAAATGATTGTTAGATATGTTTTAATAAATAGATGTATTGCCACAAATTCACAAACCCAACATAAAAATCAATATGAAGAATAAATTAATTTTTAAAAATTGGCAAATTGAGCTTCACCTGGCAGATCCCTCGTAACAAATTGCAACTCACACATAACACAGTTTATACCTGGTGTCAACCAGGCTAGTTCTCCCTTAAAAATAAAGTTATCAATTCGAAATTTTGGGGTGATGTTAAATTTATATTTTGGTGGTTGTATTTTATAACTTTCCATTAAAATTATTCAAGTAACACCTGTTTCAAATGGAATTTGAATCGGGAGTGAATTTGTTCTCACGTCCGTACATTACGGATTTACTGATATATGAAATTCTTAACCTTCAACCTTTCTTCTGTGACTATGTTCATGGGAAATGGGAAAATTAGGGGCGCCATTTTCTCGGAAACTGTCATAGATAAGTTTATCATATGACACATGTTTTAAAAATAGAATTTTCGTATAATTCAAAAATGAGATCAGATGGAGGATGCCATATTTAAAATAAATAGTTTCTTGTATGCGTATTTTGCATCTAATCAACACCGATTCTACTAGAAAGCCTGGAAGTGGGCATCGATGAGTCATCATAAGTAGTTTTTCCCGCAGTGAACAGCTGGAGTTGTGACGTCACGGCAGCCATATTGTTAGGCACTGTCATGTACAATGTTAACTTTTGGAAGTTTGTTTACACTGATTAATCGTAAAATAAGTTCTTTTTTCCTGGTTTTTCAAGTTAATGTTTAGTTTTTGTTACATTTAAGTAAACTTACGAATAATAACAAGTGTATATTGGCGATTTCTAATAAATAAAGCTTGATTTTTACTTAAGTAACCATATAGATATGTGTATTTTGCCTATGATTCCTTTTTTATTTTTTAGATTATTATAGCAGCGAAACCAGTTATCAGATTCTCAACAATAATTCAAGCTTTTGAAAAGAAGAAGAAAACGCGGTAGATTCAAACCATGTGAAAGACCTGGTTTTGATCGGGAACTTCCTATAATCAAAGGGAATGCTCTTGCAAGTATAGGAGAGATAGTGTTTAGAAGGTTGAGGTAAGCGCTCTTTGTATATTTTAGGCACATATTCATATTGCATAAAATATTTGATGTGTTATTAACAGTATTTAATTTTGAAACTATTGTTACTGATATTAATATACTTTGTCAAAAATATATTTTTGAATTTGTTACTTGCAGCTTAAACTTGATGAATGACATTGAGGAATCTATGTGCAAATGCTCTAAGAGGTCAATTGTTGGGCCATCATATGGCTATATTGCTAATATTTGCATACCACAATATATCCGTAACAGATGGGGTAAAAACTACAGATGATTTTTTGGTAGAAAATGGTACACGGAAGAAAAAAATTCTAAAATATGCCAGAAAACAGTAGGCCAATTGCCAAATGAGACCTGGTTAATCGCAAGGAAGAATCGTATTCCAGGAATTTTGGTTCTGTCTTGTATGATAAATAAAAGATTCCCACCTTCATTATATAAATAACTCACAGGTAATACACATTTTATTTTTAATAATAATTCATTCAGTGGGTATCTAAATTATATGTTGTTTATTTATCACAAACATCATGAAACAGATTAATTTTGTATATTTTGCATCAGCCCTCTCAAATCAAAATACGTTGTTTTTGACCACTGTACATTCCAGCGTAATAATTTTTAGCTTCTTGGGAGTTGGATATATTTCATAGGTGGTTGTGGTAATCATCGATTAATAAATTGCTTATCAGTAATGTCACTGCTATTATATTGACTGCAGTTACCAAGGGCGTTCATAAGGGAAGGGCGTATGAAAATGTCCTCTAATCGCTGAACCACCTGCGTACGCCCTTGGCAGTTAGTTTGAGCTAGGTTATATGGAATGACAGTTTTGTAAACTTACTAGTAAAAGCTGGATCGAAATTAACCATCTAATCAGTCGAATTGAAACTTGTATGCTTTATTAACTGAAAAATATTAAAAGGATGATTTACTCAAGAGTTTATAAAAATTTAAACTGGTTTTATTGTATAAAAATGTATGAATATTTTTTGACAAAAATAGGACAGTTATTAATTACTGCTTATGGCAATATCTGAATATTTCTGAATATGGCTATTTCCGATGTGACATTTGCAGACTAATGAATATTTATCTGTTGCCTATATATTTATCTTTTTTTATTCTTTTCCGTAAGAAACACTTAAGATGGCATAAAGACCATCCAATGGGAGCAAGATAGAAAACTAATGGGAATATTTGAAAAAAACCGGAATGCTACCGTTACTTCCACAACATTGTGGCTTGATAAGCGTGGATTTATTGGAGGGAATACTGATGGCCTAGGGGAGAAGATTATACATCATTTTTAAGTGGAAATAAAAAACTGTAAAATATATGTTTTTTGTCATAGTCCTTACAACAAATTATATGTAATAAAATGTTTAAATAAACCTTTATCTTGTCTTTAATTGTAAAAAATTACTTTTAGTCAGTTATTTTACTATAATATAGGCAACCAGAAGTAATTTTATAAATCAGCATTGCGAAAATTTAGTTATACAGAATAACTCTCTATAGAAGTCTAAACTATATTACATTAAGTGTTGAAAGTGAAATTTTTCAAACGAGGTAGGTCGTAGGAAAAATAGTAAACTATTTTTCTTACAACCACAAAGAGTCTTCAGTAGAACTTTATTTATTTCTCAACACTAGTATTGAAAAACTGAGTAATTGATTTGAAATAGATTAAAAGCAGGCTTCAGCTTTTTTTTTACTTACTATCTTTCAAATAGGTACTATATTGTTGAAATTTTTTTAACACACGTGTGATATAAACCACTTTCTAATGTAAACAGCGCTTTTTTGTCAGTTTCATATGAAGCTGCATGACAAAAAATTTTGTCTAACAAATTTACTTCATTTTCAATTTGTAGGAAAACACAACGCAACAAAACCTGCCTCTATAAAATTAGTTGAAAAGAGAAACAACCAGTTTTTTTAATGAATTATTTAGTTTTCGTAAAACCTTTTTCTTTTCTGTCAGAGGAAAGATTTTCTTAATCTGAAATAATATTCTATTATTTATTATGACAAACCAGCATACCAAATATCTTTAACAAAATGAAACAATATCTACATTTTTATCACAGTTTTATTCGCATACTAATTAACAGATACACAAATATATACATACATACATATGTACAGCGTAAACCAAGGAAAAGAGACTAATATAATATTAAGAAGCTAATAAGATTTTATCAAAATAGAAGAATAATAATTATATAAAATATTCAATGTTACATAAATTTAGATTGATTCTATTTTTGCTATCAGAATCTGCAAAAATTGAGAATTTTGCTAATGTGCTATGTAATAAATTTGACAGAGTTTCAATGTCAAGGTTTTACCTAGCTCATACACAGCCCAACTCGCGAAAAGTGAATTGTTTAGACAATATTTTTATTAAATTTGAAATGGGGTTTAAAATGGTATGTTCTGATCGTTAAGGCTCAGATTGTGGAAGTGGAATGTGCCTCAATGGGAATGCAGATGTATAAACGTAAATATAATCAAGTTAAACATCAAACCTTTTATAATTACCTTTCACAAGAAAACTAGCAAAATGTGTATCAGGCTGATCTAGTTGAGTTGAAATATATAATTTTTCATGAGACTTTTCATTACTTTTACGACCTGTGCTTTCGACTAAAATTAAATAATAACTGGGGCCACATAAATATAATATGAATGGTTGGGATACTGAAGAGGTAAGGGCAGTAAAGCAAACAGTTATGTTATGCTATGTGTGGTTTTGTTGGCAGTTGGAGTAAAACTTTCTCTTTTTTTTGTATAAAGCTAATTCTTTCGACATTCTTCGTCCTTTGGAAATCCAAAAAATGAACCTTAGGTCCTTTCGGATAGTTTTCACTGCAATTAGGTAAACAACAAATAAAGGGCATTGTTCTAAATTCATATATTTCTTTGCAAATCCACTTTTTATTAGAATTCAATTCAATACCACCAGTCTTAAAACTAATAGCACTAATACAAATATGTACAGAAATAGTTAAAAATTACTAATGATATAATTTATTTGTAAAAACCAATGTAAAAAACACGCCGTAAATGAACTTATAGCTAGCAGTTAACTACAAAAATTTGCTACTAGTGATGACTCATTGTAAGCTGTCAACGGCCGTTTCCAGGTTTTCTAGTAGAGACGGTGTTGATCTAATGCGACCATACATCACCCCAAAATTTCATATGGATAACTATATTTTTAATGAGAGAAAAGAGGATTGACACCCGGTATAAACATATATTTATTTGGCAATATTTGTATAAATTGTTATATATTGCATTTTTCATAATAAAACGAAAGTTTTATTATAAGTATTGGATCCGTTGTAACAAGAATAGCTAGTATTATTATGATCCTAAACAAAAAGAACTACGAAATACGTTTCCGTTTACGTCTAGCAGACACATGATAACCATGGAAATAATTTATCAAAACCGCTCGGTCAAGTGACATGTTGAATTTGCCAACGTCTTGTTCACGTAAAACAAGTAAATATTGTATATACTTACAAGTAAATAAATTCATCATATTACAGTGTTGATTTACCATTAAGACCAGAAAAACCTGCAGCTCACTCGATTTCTTTCTCAAAGGATTTTGTTATTCCATTTCCGCTGGTTTTAAGAATAAGGAGACAAAAACAAATCTAAGGAAACAAAACGTATTCCGGTTTGCTGTTGCGTTTCTTTTGAAATTCGATTCTTGGCAACTTTTTGCGGTCACAAGAATGACTCTACGATACAAATGTAATCTGTAACTATGGAATCGTATTTTTTAAAATAGTATTTGTCTTATCTTTTATGCGCAAGTACCCAGAACATAATTTATAATAAACCTCTCGTATTATTGCAATTTATACAATATCTATAAAGTTATTGCCAAATAAATATATGAACATGTATAAAGTGTGTTATCTGTCTGTGGTGGAATTCGTTACGAGGGATCTTCTATGTAGAAACCAATTAACGGATTTTGTTTAAAATCTATTTTTCTTCGTATTTATTTTGTCTATATCTATTTTCAACCGTTTTTGCTACCTTTGTATATTGTTTTTATCAAGCCGAAAGTCACAGTCTCTTGTATAATTATATTGCGTTTAAGCAAATAAGAATTTATGACAATATATCAGTTTTATTTACATAGTAGAAATAGAATATACTTTTTCATATACACAACTTTTATTGCCCAGATCTGACGTATAGGGTTTTCCCGTATATTTTGCCTAGAGAGTTTATTCCAATAGATACCGAAATTTCGTAAATACAAAAGTTGGAATGTTTTTATGAATCATCCGAATTTGTTGTCATAAATGCCCTATTATTTTTGGAAATAGCAAATTTTAACAGGTTGACTTTAAATGGAACACTCTGTATATTATCTCGAATTCTTAAAAATCTCTTGTTTTCTGATTTCAGCCGTGATCAAGGAAACGATCATTTTTCCGTTTATTTGTCAGACGAATTTGTTCACGAGTACTTTTGCTACCTCAAATATTGAAAGATGGGTTATTCCAAACAAGAAAAATTCGATATAATACAATGAATGAATGATGGAAAAATACTTAAGCGAAAAGTTAGAACGATGGAAAAAAGAAATATAAAGTAAAAAATTATTAACTTATAGAACTCAGTTTTGGATTTCTATGTAGCCTCCTTGGTTAAAAATACATATTTGAATATTTCTTTTTTATTTTCTGTGAATGATTTGATAGTATATGAGTTAGCGTTTACTCACCGATTACTTGGCGTATTTTTCCTCTAAAGCTTGGATGATGTTTGGCCTACCATATTATACGTTGTTTTTTAGATAATCCCACAAAAACATCCTTGTCTTCCTATCCTCAATGGATACCTGTCATTTAGATAGTTGGTGAGAAAATCTACAAAGAGGAAAATACAGAATTTATTCCATGTTATTAAATTAGTTATGGTGGCAGCCAGAAGGAGATCCTCTACATTACGAAAGAGATGTTACATATTGTTTTTGCTAAATAAATAGATTGGAAATCAAGGATTTGTTAAGTGGCCACCAAGGAGTCCTGACCTTAATTCTTTTGACTACTACCTTTGAAGGTTTCTTTTTCTTTTGATTCGTTTGTACCAAAATAAGCCCCAAATATTGAAGATTACAGAAACAACTGTTATTTGTTTTTACATGACGTTAACTTTACCTATAAATTCATTTTATGAAACCACTCCAGGTTTAATATTTTTGAGGTATTAATATTGGAATAATAACATATGTTTAATTCCGATTTTCGTATTTAAAAAATGTTATCATTGCCATTTGATGATTGTGTGATAATTTGTTTTAAAAACCGATATAAGTTTCCACGTTCAGATTTAAAAAATTCAACCCCATGATATATTAATATAGAAATAGAGCCTCTGAAAGTGCATTTTAAAGTCCAGAAATAACAAAAAAAAGTGGATAATACAGTGGCGAGTGTAACTAAATCCAACAAACTTAAATATTAAACAAAATAAACAAAAATTTTCTTAAAATATCAACAGCCCGCAGAGTACTCTCATCGGCTTCGAGGCGCCTACTCATTATCAGCATTTTTCATTTACTGCAGTATATTGATTTATCACCGCACAGGTATTTGCGACTTACAGTTTATCATCGGATCCTAAAAAAATGTTTTTTAGAAAAATAAATATACATAACATGCAATTCGAATTTAAAAACTGAATAATTCGCACAAGAATATGGAATAAAAAAAACAAGACAAACTATTAGTATAAATACTATCCCGTGTCAAGCGGTAACGAAACGCTCAAGAGTGCAAATATTCTTGTACTGAATAGAATGCTTTATCAATAAGAAATTGTCTGACTTTGTTTCTATAGTTGTTGCCACTAAGAACTTTATAGTGTTTGGACAGTTTATTATAAAGGGTCAGAAAACTGTAATATGGAGGTCTCTGAAAGAATGAGTACACCAATAACATTCTCATTTCTAGTCTTGTACGAATTAGTCTCTCCCAGTTTGTCAAATAATTTAAGGTTATTGTTTGTATAAATTAGACACCTATATATATATATATATATATATATATATATATATATATGATATGTGAAAAACAAACGTACTCTTAGCTCTTTAATAAAAAAGCTTACTACTCGTATTTTGGCTGCAAAATTGGAGACCAGGATAATAGGATAAGTCTGATTTTCAATCTCAAGCCCATGTATAGTAGCAAATTTTAACATTGCCCTGTATATATATATATATATATATATATATATATATATATATATATATATCGTTTAGCAAATATTTTTCTTGAACCTTCAAATATATATTGTAATTAGGTACTTCTTTTCTTGGGATGCGTGTTCATAAAATTAAAACGATTTTTTAATTATTTGTCATATTTAATTTAATTTGACGTTTCGACAGGTAGTTCCATGTCTTTTTCAAAAATGTTTTTATTTTATTTTTCCATGAGACGTAAATCAAAAGATCAATAACACCAATTAACATTTAAGCAAAATTAAAATACACATAGCACATTGTCATTTTGTCAAATAAAAAAAAAAATTTTTTTTTTAATTTTACAATGGCATACAAAAGTAGAGACACTTTTGTATGCCATTTATATCGCTTTTCTTTCGAAAGCACTGGAAATATGCTCTGCTCAATATTATGCGCAAGTTTATTTATCTTTGAAAAAGGTCGATGTCGTTGCCAGCTGTGAAATTATGAGTAGAGAGTTAAATTTATTAAATAAATTATCTTTAGAACATTCGCTTACATTAAATCCTAAGAAGTGTTGTTTGACGATTTTCGGTCGTAACGCAAACTTAAATAGTATTGGGGATTAGATTAAGGTGGAAATAGATAATACGATTTTGCCGGTGAAAGAAAGTGTCCGGAATTTGGGTGTGACGTTTGATAGTACGTTGAGATTCAGAGCGCATGTGTCTAATTGTACTCAGAGGGTATTTGTTAAATTAAAGTTTTTATTTCAAAATCGTCATTTTTTGTGGCGAACGACAAAAACTTTACTCTGTGTCTCACTCGTGCTCTCTGTATTCAATCATGGTGATGTCACAGATTAATAAAGATACCGCACTTTCGTTCGGCGCGCAAATAATCACATAACCTCGATTTGGGCGGAGAATCTATCAACTCAGCAGCGTTGGGTCGGGCGGAGACTGGCACTATTGTTTTGGACGTAGGCGTCTGCAGTGGCGGCGTTTTAAGTTCTTCAAACCGCCGGCCGCCGGAGTAAAGTATACATTAAATTTAAAGACTGTAGATATTGTTATAAAAATAATATCAACATATGAACACTTCTAGAAAAGTCAGCGGTATGGAGTGTGCTGCCAAACCCTGCAAAATTACAAGCTACAAAGCATCTCATAGGTTTTTTAGATTTCCCAAGAATATAAGAAAATAAGATTTTTTTTTAAACGTTATATAGTTTCTGACGTAATAATAATTTGTAAAAACTTTAAGACAAATGCTAAAACAGCTCTAAAAACTCTATAGCCTAAGCTATACTAATTCATATTTTAAAAACAACTATATAAATTTGGTTACTAATTGTGTACGTGTTTTGGGAGCCCCTGACAACAAAAGTGAATTTGTAGAAATTACAAAGTACCAATCGAACGATCGATACGCGAAGTAAGTGAGAACGTTCACATACCATTTCTTCCATTGCATCGCGTTATTAAATGTAGGGATTTTTCGAGATCGCGCTTTTAATCCCGGGATTTTCGAAACTGTAAACTGATTTCGAGATTCCGATAGTAAAAACCGTAATTGCATGAATTATTTTTTGAATCAATATCTTTTAATTGATTTGTTTAAAAATATTCAAATTTGTTTTGTGAGCCTCATACTACCTACTTATAATGTAAAAAACGTCTAACTGTAATCGTGAAAAAATCACCCTCTGAGATTTTTTCAGATCTTTACGTTTCAGGGTCCCTAGATGCCAAAAAACATGTTTTCACAATTTCGTCGGTCTGTCTGCCTGTATGCCGGTCTATCTGTTCGCGGCATAGCTAAAAAAATACCCGATTTACGACAAAATAAACTTTTGTCAAAAACTAAGGGTCATATGGGGATGGCCTGGTAAAAATCCAATATGGCAAAAATAAAAATAGTGAAATGTTAAAAAATTATTACAAAAAAACTACTTATTCAATTTATCTCAAATTTTAAACAAAATTCAAGTATTATGTAGGAATCAACTTTTAAAATTTTGGTACGAATCGAAGATGTCGGAAAAAAATGGCGGCTTAATAAAATATTTAAATTTTAAATATTTGTAAAAAATTACCCTCTTAGGTTTTACATATCTTTACGTTTTAGCGTTCCTAGTAACATTTGGTATGAATTTAAGATAGCAGAACAAAATGGCGGCCTAATAAAATATTTAAAAAATCAGCCTGAAAAAACTACTATTTAGGTTAATTTCAAATTTTGTGCAAGCATTAAGTGTAATACAGAGACAAATTGGAAAGCTTGTAGTAAGAATTTCAGACGGCGGAACAATATGGCCGCCAAATAAAATTTTGGTTCAAAATGGGGGGTAAGTGTCAATGTAAAAACTACTTATTGAATTGATTTTAAATTATGCCCAAAAATCAAGTGTGTCATAAGTGGAAAATGATAAAATATTGATAGGAATATAATATGAAGAAACAAAATGGCCCCAAACAAAGTGTTTGAGAAGACAGAATATATGACTATGCACTGAACTAAATTGAGATACACTTCTCTATTCCTAATAAAATGAAAGATTCATAACGACGAAAATTTCGGGTAAAGGAAATTTACCGACTTCTCAATTATTATTTGCATGTCATGTATTGTATAAATTGTAAAATTTTCATTCACTGGTTTAAATTTTGTTTTTAACAAGCTTTTTTTTAGTAACGCACTAAAAAGTACAAATAATGTAAGTTGCCGAAATTAATTAAACGTAGTACATGCTTCTCAAAGAAACGAGGAAGCGAATCACACTTTTTTGCATAGTCATTGAACAAAATATATTTTAAGAAAATTACATTATTTTGTAGTTTGTAGTGCATTACTGACAAAAGCGTCGTGTTCTCTAGATATTTTAAATTATAATTTTTTATTGAACCGAGGATCACATTTGGATTTATTTATTGGCGTTCAGTCTTGCTCGCATTGATTGAATAAGCATGCCAGCATTAAAACTATTATTTTTTATCTAATCTTAGACCAAGAAACTGGGTCATGGCTAGCAACAAAGAAGATCTTTTAGAAAAAATTAACGATCTGCATAAAAGTCAGAGGTTATGTAGCTTAAACTTGAATTATCCTCTTACTTATTTATGGATATTACAAAAAATATAAATAAACAGAAAAATTCAATTTGTTGAACACAAAAACTGTGAAAATCAGAAATATAATATTATATTATTATGATGCGAGAGAGTATAATAGAATATAATATTTACGTTTTTCACACTTACGCCAATGGCAAACGTAAAATGAATATAATATGCGCTAAAACCCTTTCTACATGATACTAAAACACAAGTTCAGCGATGTAACTGATCTAACAGTAATATTAAATTTTAACCTTGCGCTCATTCTTTCATAAATCTATTAAAACTTAAACCACGATGTACGTGCATAACTACTATGTATACACAAATTTTCCAATATAAATATATTAAACTTAGTTAAACATTAATCTCAAAATATTTTAATAAGGTCCTGCTCAAAATAAATAAAAATATTTCGAGTACATCTCTGAATTCTCCGCCCAGCTAATGGGGTTCGATCAAACACGTTTATGAATGAAAATTCCAGGAATGCGGTATCTGATCGGTTATTAATCTATGGTGATGTTATTTACGGTAATTGTCTTAATGCTATTGATAAACGTAGAATTCAGTATACGCAAAATTCTTTCCTAAGACTTATGTATGGAATAAGGAAAAGACTTATTTATGGAATAAGGAAATAAAACACTAACCGGTGGAAACCAATTGGTTGCAGAGTATGAAGGAAAGGAGAGAGTTACACCTTGCTTGTTTTTTTCATAAAATTATTACTCTTAAGTGCCATTCGTATTTATATAACGGCATAGTTTTCAGAACTCATGTACATAATAATAATATTAGATTTAGAGGTACAATAACTCCACCATTTTACAGAACTGCAATTTTTGAGCGTAGTTTTTCCTACAATATTTCTAAACTCTTTAATAATTTACCAGATAAGTTCAAGACACATTCACTATCCACTTTCAGGAATAATTATAAAATATTTATTACGACTAAACGTAAAAATTGAATGAAACTTCTTCTTGGGTCTATATCAGGAGCGTGCAGTCCATGGAAGCAAGGGAAGCAGTGCTTCCCAAATAAAATTACAAAACATCTTCTAAAACGTAATTTTTGAAATAGGAAACCATTAATTTAGTTTATATTAAAAATGCTAAAATATTATCTTAATTATCAAGTCCATAATAAATGCGGCCTTGATTCTACAATAGAAAATCGAATAGAACCTATGCGGGCTGCTAGCTTCTCTGCAGCCAAGTCCTGTATGCTTGATTTCCTGTAAATCTAGCTAGAGGTTCGGCTGTTTGCAATTTTTGGATTTCAGTCGCGTGCTTTAAGTGGGGGCGGAAGCTATCGTTGGAGTAGGTTCTTTGTTTGAACGGCTATCCGTGTGTTGTGTGATACGTACGTCGAGTCGTGCATGGTGCGATATGGAAGACAATAATACGGGCGTGGATATGCAAATACCGTCAACTTATTTTTGGCTTAACATGGACTTAAAATCATCCACTTTTTTTAAGCAAAAAGCAATATCATTTGTTTTAGTTTATAATATATTAAAAACATTGTCCGAGAATGGAAATATTTCTGAAAATATGTTCAACAAATAATTAAAATGAAAATCTCGTTTCAAACAGTCCAAAAACCCCCTCGAACTATTTATTGCTTCTGAGTCCCACGTTTCATTATTTTCTATTATATTCTCAAATAGTTTAATCAGTGATTTACGATTTCCAGATACTGTTAACACAAGTCTTCCATTATAGTTCCACCTAGTAGGAGCTACTTTGGGCAATCGTTTGTGGACAATGGAGTCTAAAGCTTGTGTACGTTTTGTTGACTTGGAAAAAAAAGCAGCTATGCCACTTAAAGTAACGAAAAATACTTTACACTCTTTAATGTGATTGATGGACTGGGATTAAACTAAATTTAATTTATGAGCAAAACAATGGACAAACACAACACTTGGGAAAGTTTCTCGAACTTTAGCTTGCAGACCCCCTAATTGTCCTGCCATCACTGCAGCTCCATCATAGGCTTTGAGCAACTAACTTTTTCTATCCATTAATTTCTTTAGTAACATTATAAACCACGGTATATCCTGCATCTGCTGTACGATTCTCGGACACATTCTTAAAACCTAAAAATCGCTCTTGAATACTTCCGTCTGTTTTAACATAGCGTATTACTATAGATAATTCTGTTTAATTCTTTTTAGAATAATGGTTGCAACAGCGGAAATTAGACTGCTCTCAATGATTTTTTAAGCAATCATCATATTTAGCCATTAAACTAAGTAAATCTTGAAAATTTCCTCTATTTGAAGAAACCCTTGTTTCGTCATGACCTCTAAATCCCAATTCGTGCTCTCCGAGAAAACAAACAACATCGATAAGTCTTCTTAATATTTGCTTATTTTTATCGACTAGTTCATTGTGTTGGCGGTGACTAATTTCCAACTGTTTATTAAGGGCGTGTTCAATTCTGGTTTTGCCAAAGACTTTTTCTTTTATGACGGCCTGTAAATGCGATTTGGACATAATGCGTCTTTTTACAGCTTAATGGAAATTATTTAAATCGGAAAAATAGTTTTATTCCAGAGATCTTTTTCATTTTCAAAAAGTAAACATGGCCAACAAAATAATTTACTTATATTTTCACACCCTGCTAGCCATTTAAATTGTTCGCATTGTTTTTCCGGATAAAAATGTCTAATACAATTTTTCATTTTTGTGGTTAAATTTTTCATAGGCGCTTTTGCCCTTCCTTTGGAAATTATTTGAAGCTTACCAGCGAAGTTTAATGTTGAAAAACCCTTTATTATTAAGACACACACCACACATTCACACAAACTCGTGTTGACGGTATTTGCATATCCACGTCTGTATTATTGTCTTCCATATCGCACCATGCACGACGCGACGTACGTATCACACAATACACGGATAGCCGTTCAAACAAAGAACCTACTCCAATGATAGCTTCCGCCACCACTTAAAGCACGCGACTGAAATGCAAAAATTGCAAACAGCCGATGGAAAGTTCAATAACCTCTGGCTCGATTCACAGGAAATCAAGCATACAGGACTTGGCTGCAGAGAAGCTAGTGGCCCGCATAGGTTCTGTTCGATATTCTATTGTGGCTGGGTTGGAGTCAAGGCCGCATTTATTATGGGCTTGATAATTAAGATAATATTTTAGCGTTTGTAATATAAACTAAAGTAATGGTTTCCTATTTCGAAAATGACATTTTAGAAGATGTTTTTTAATTTTTTTTGGGGAAGCACTGCTTCCCTTGTTTCCGTGGACTGCACGCCCCTGTGTTACTATTACCCGCTCTAAGTTAGACTTCTCGCTACAGTCCTGGGCTACAAGGGTTTTCGATGTGTCCTGTTTAAGTATTTTAGTATGTAAATTATTAGTATGTAACACCTATAATACATTAATATTCATAAAGCACCCACATACATTAATGTTATGAGCTAAACTAATGCTTAATTCGACAAAATCTATACCAGACTTTCAATGGCGATTCAGCTGTCACATATTTTCAGTGCTCGTACACGTCTGAAAAAATTTAATTATAGCCATAGCACCTTTCAAAATACTTAACACTATAAATAATAGTTTCCAGTGCATAGACCAGCCATAAAATGGTGATTGTTCGTAGAGCAGAAGAGATTTATTTCCACAATAAAATGTTAATGCGATTTAAAACCGATAGCCGGACCGATACAATGTCTGAAAACGAATTAATAGCGACATTTTATTAATTTTAATTCATGAATTAATGAATTGCAAATGGATTCCAAATCACTTGTTTATTGAATATTACGGCCGGGATTATAATTTGCTTTTTCGAAAAAAAAGCCTTGATATTAATTTTCTTGTCAGCCGTGAAGGAGGTACAGTATTTCGTACGCTAATTAAATGCGAAATAATCACTTTCTGTTAACTAATATATCCTATTTTGAATAATTCGCACAGTATATTCCATTTGGCAAAAGCTAAATAAGTATTTAGCCAGTTAATTGCCTTTTTTTGATACTTTATTAGACCTTGCAATTTGTACAACTTTAGACATTATGTAAACCTACTAACCTATTTAAAAAATAAAGGCTTGATAACCAAAATAACATTAAGTTTTAAACTCTATGATATTTTTCGTAGTTTCATTACTAAGTAAAATAATCCTATTTTTATTGAATTAATAGATAATAGTTATAGGATAGGGAGTCAAAATATTGGCAGGAATCTAACTATGGAAAATAATTCCAAAAATAAACATAGTCATCATAACGGTGACATCAAATAGTCGATAAAGCTGCGGTTTCTGCTTCTGATTTTAATAAAGATATTATTGATGTCATTTCTTATATTACCGATAATGTATGTATAAATAGTTGCAGCAGGTTAAAAAATCGGTAAATTTCTTTACCCGGAACTTCCCTCGTTATGATTTTTTTCCGTTTGTTAGGAATAGTGAAGTATGATCCAATAGTTCATAGTCACAGTATATATGTGTTACATATACTGTTTTTCATGTTTATTTGTTCCATCATATTGGACGTCTACCAATAGTTTACCATTTTCTTTCTATATATGCGACACTTCACTTTTGAGCATAATAAAATAAATTCAATAACTAGTTTTTACGCTGACACATACCGCCATTTTGCTACGTCATCTTAATTTCGTACCAGTTTATCCCATTTTCACAACTATTTTTTTTGCAAAATCAATTGAAGAAGATTTTTTTACGGTGATTTTTTTAAAATTTTACTTGGCCGCCATTTTGTTTCGGCAACTTAAATTGAAACCCATATTATCAGTATATACCTACTCCGTTGGTCTGCAGATACTTTTATGTTTCTAACTGGTTTTCGTTAACGATCCTCTTGTTGTTATGTTAAAGTGGTGTATTATTTGGCGTTAGGATATTAATCCCAAATAATACACCACTCTAACAACAAAAAGATCGTTAACGAAAACCATTTAGAAACTTACTATCTGGAAAATATTTGCGGACCAACGTAATAGGTAAAGACTGATAATATGGGTTTCATGGAGGATATAAAATCCGTGGATGCAACAATAAAATTGCGAAACGTCGACAATTTAAAAATTTTTTTGTTCCTTTACTGGACCCTAATAATGCACCACTCTAACATAACAACCAGATGATCGTTAACGAAAACCATAGAAACATAATATCTGGGAAATATGTTACCCATTGGCAACAATAAACATATATAAAAGTTTGAAAAATTGGAAAAATATCTCCTTAACTTAAATGTAAAAGATAAACTAACATTACTTTACTTTTATTTACGATTTTTTATGGCCTCTAAAACTGCAGTCGCAACAATTTTATTTTTTTAAATTTTTAGTTTTTGAAATCTTTTCCGTATTTTTTGAACACCCTGCATATCTGACTAATACCTATAATACTGTTAAAACTATTTTTTCTTCTACCACCAACTTTTATCAAGAATAAAATTTTCTGAGAGAAAAGAGAAGAAAAAAAAAACAGTTTCTCATTTGTTGCATATTACTTTGGACACATTTTATATACGTCGTCTGGGTTGGTTATGCCTCACAATCCTTTAGCCAGGTTTTTGATTTTGTATTCAGACATTATTAAACAAATGATACACAAATTTTCACGGTGCGCCAAATAGGTACCCAACAATATGTGACAGTTCTCCTACTTTAAAATTTATAAATACCTACAAATGCTTGAATTATAAAAATATATTGACAAAACCAAAAACAATATTTATTGCCTGTTGTATCTTCCTTCCAGTTTCCTCCTAATCAGCTTGCAGGTATTCAGTGAGACGATGACCATATAAAACTTCATGTAGCCTGACTTGCTGAATCAAAAGTCCATTTTCAAAACAAATACTATATAACCACAACAACAATACTGACATATAATATCACATGAAGCGAAAATATGCTGGAGTACAGAAAAAAAGTGAGGTCACGCTTGAAGTTGCCGACGTGATTTCATTGTGATTCCGATACATTAAAGTACCAAGAAAAAAGACATTGCGCATACTTTAGGCGTGACTGAGTTTATGTGATAGCACGTGAGACCACGTGACGTGATAACAATCCGTTTCCGCCTTTATTTTAGTATACAGGGTGTCCAGAAATACCGTTTGAATAATTTCAAGGGTGATTCTTAAGAAAACATGAAAATATTTTCATATGAACTTGGGTCCGGAAATGCATAGTTTTTAAGATACAGGGTGTAAAACTTAAAAAAAAAATCGGTTTTTAAAAAATATCTTAAATATCCTTTGATCGATTTTGTTGACATTTGGCAATGTTGTTTGTAGTAACAAGGGTACAATTCAGACTTAATTAGATTAAAATGATTAAGTCCAGTGGCGTCCCGGTGGACATTCTACCCCATATTATTAATAAGAAAAAGGTGCGAAACTGAGTTTTAATACAATATTTTTGTCTTTTGAATTGTTTTTTTATCTTGCCTCGTTTTCGAGAAAAAAAATAGGAACCAATTTATTGTGTCTCTGGGCAACAAAATAATAGAAATTGCTTCTTGCAAAAAAAATACTTTTTTTTCTATTTTTTGTGTGATCCAGAGGCATGCATTAAAATGATATTTAATTTTTCTCTCGAAAGCGAAGAAATATGTTGGTATTGAAATAAAAGATCACAGGACGTTTGTAGTGGCACTAGGTTAAAATATTCTATAATATTGGGTAACAGAAAAAACGTTTTAATAAAAATAAAAAAGTGTTACAATAAATGTTCGAAGTGTCTTCGATTCATCTCAATACAGCTCTTTAAACTGCGCGTCATTGATATTCCCACTCGCTGGAAAACCCCTTGTTTATTCCATATTTCTTGGCAAGATTTTATGATCCACTGTTCTAGTTCCTGTAGGTTGTCAACAGGAAGCGAATAAACCACTTGCTTTAAATAGTCCTAAAAAAATTGTCTAATGTATTTAAATCCGGCGAACAAGCTGGTCACACAATCAGCCCACCCGCCCGATCCATCGGTCTAGATAAGTTGCATTTAAATACTCACGAACTAATGCACTGAAATGGGTTGGAGCATCATCATGCATGAAAAATACTTCTGCTCTTAATCTGCATCCGGCAAAATATGTATCAAAAAATTGGTTCAAAGTTTTGAGGTCTTTTTGACTAAACTCTTTGTAAATTATATGGATATATAAATTGTTCACCCAAACTTTCCCTTACAGTGCTTTTAGGAATATTTTCTTGTAAAGAAGTTCTTCTAGTGCTGATATAGGGATTTACTTCAACCGTCTGAAGAACCCTTTTTTTTGCTTCCAGAGTCGGTGTGCTTTTTTTCTTCATTTCACAATAACTCTTCTTTGGAGTGAAAGCACAAATTTTTCTTAACCTAAAGTGCTAAATAATTTATCGGAAGGAAATCGAGGATTTGAAAAAGCTTCGTGATATAATCTGCGCGATTTCAAAGCAGAACTGTTAGCTCTACCGTACATAAAATGCATGTCGGTCAATTCTTCAAATGCATGTTCCGGCATTTTTAAAACTCAAATATACCAGAACTCTTATTCATCATAACAATTTTTAACCTAATTTTTATTTGTTATATGAAATGGTACGAGCGGGGATCGAACCCGCACCTCTGGATCACTAGTCCATTGCTCTAACCAATTGCGCTATCGTATCACTGATAAACAACCCGTTAGAACATGTACAGGGTTATTTTTTATAATTTGCCACCCCCTGAGAGGCGTATTTTTTTAAGATACAAAGAAATGGTTCCTACGAAAGTTATAGGGAATTTCCAAAAGATTTACATGGCATTAATTTTAAAAACAAAAGACGGTCGGAAAATCACTAAATCACCATCAGCTTTGATATTTTAAATGGTACACCCTGTATTTTTTGACATTTTTGGATTCTCCTCATTCTCCCCTCTCCAAAAATATATAATTTGTCTATATTCCGGACAGTAGTTTTTGATTTATTCCACTTTCCACTCATAGTTACCACATATGACAATTTCACAGATATGCAGCCATACTTAAATCGCGGTACCCATGAAATGATGAAATCGCTTTACTATGGAATGTCACCAACAAAAACAAAACACTTACTTTTGTTCGTAAGTAAAATATTTTATTGATTTTAAGGAAAACAAAATTTATAAAATCTAAAACGCAATTTACCGAAGAAGAAAAACTAAAAATTCTTCAACTTTATTTCGCAAATGCTAATAATGCGTCAATTGCAGTGCGACAATACAGGCTGCTATATCCTGGTGCAAGAGTTCCCTCAAGAGAAACTGTTGCATATATAGTAAGAGACCACGCACAAAGAAAATCCTTGCAGAAGTAAAGAAGACGAGCAAATTTTGACTTGGACGAGTAATTATCCATATTATTATATTTTTAAGGTGAAAAATTCTTTCTTCAGGTAGTCTAAAAGTTAAATTAAAACTATTTTTTAGAAAATCCAAGCAGATCGATTCCGGACGTCTCTCGGATAATCGGAAAATTGAGGTTCCACATCCTTTTAGTTCTAAAAAAAATCGATACGGCCCGTATACAATTAGACCAGTGCAACTATTAACGAACGATCATTTTAACCAACGCCTCCACTTCTGTGAGGATATGCTGACCAGAGTGACCAGACAGGCAAGATGAAGCTTGTTTTACCACAGCCGGAATGTTTAATAGAAAAAGCAAGCACCATTGGGCAACAAGAAACCCACATATATTGGTCCGATATTTATTGAGTATATATTAACGGGGGAACGATATTTAAATCTATTAAATAACGACATTGAGCATTTTTTGGAGCAGCTTCCTTCAAACACTTATAACCAAGATGGCGCACCACCACACGACATTCGAGAGGTCAAAGATTTTTTAAATGCTCGATATAATCTGTAGATTGGCAAATATGGCCATATTCATTGGCCCACGAACAGTCCCGACCTTACACCTTTGGACAATTTTTGCGGGGATACCTAAAGGATAAAGTGTCTCATAATAGAACGGACAATATTGACGAGTTGCGACAAAAAATAGTGTATTCACATTAAATATATTTTTTTTTTACAAATTACTGTTTTGTTTTTGTTGGTGACGTTCCATGGGTAAAGCAATTTAAGTATCTGTGGATTGCGTTCACGTCCAACAGGGCTCCTTTGTTTTTAGTTGACATTTCATCATTTCATGGGTACCGCGATTTAAGTATGGCTGCATATCTGTAAAATTGTCATATGTGGTAAATTTAAAGTGGAATAATTCAAAAACGACTGTTCCGAATATAGATAAATTATATATTTTTGAAAAGGGAAAAATGAGAAGAATCCAAAAAGGTCAAAAAATACAGGGTGTCCCATTTAAAATATTAAAGTTGATGGTGTTTTAGAGATTTTCCGATAGTCTTTTGTTTTTAAAATTGCCGCCATGTAAATCTTTAAGAAATTCCCTATAACTTTTGTAGGAACCATTTCTTTGCATCTTGAAAAAAATAAGCCTCTAAGGGGGTGGCAAATTATAAAAAATTAATTATATTCAAAGTTACCAGTATCATAACAATTGTTGATTCTGCTTAACCTTATGGCGCGGCGTTCCTAACTGGATGTCAAATCTGACATCGCTATTAGGTACCGTCCATATTAGTAAATTTATAATTTTAGGTTACGCCCGTATAAGCTATATTTTGAATAGAAGGATCTTATCAGTTTCTTTTTAAACTGTGAAATATATTTTTAGAAATATTTATAATCAACAGCAAGAGTTACAGGGGCGTGCGGTGAAATTTTAAGAAAGGGAAGCAATTTTTAGAAACTTACCTATTTGTAATGTAATTCGATTCTTCGATCATTTTTTGCAAATTCGTCAATGACGTCATCATAAAAACGTCGATACTCCGACATATTTTGGAGAAGTTTATTTTCAATGGACAACAGCGATGTATGCGAAAGTCTCTGCTGCCCCGTTGAATGTCTCACGAAATTTTGTATACGTTTAAGTGTTGAAAAATTGTGTTCTACTGATGAACTTGTGAGGCAGGTATTGTCAATACTAATTCACACAATTTCGACATTTCGGTGTAGGCATCTTCCAGCTCCTTGTCTTTTAAAAATTGTATTAGTTCCTTAGCGTTATTTTTTGCGCTAATGTCATCAGTTTCGTAAATCACTTTTAGTTCAGATCGCAATAACACTCGGTCGAAGAACTGGCCATAATGAAGAAGGAGAGATTTAAACGCATCTTCTGGAAAAGTTTTTTCTTTAAATACATCAAAATTGCAGAGCCCGAGGAATTTTAAATCATTTAAAACGTTAAATCTATAGTTTATTTGTTGCTGAATTTGATCGATTATTTCATAAAAGAGGCGTCTGTATGATGTTTGAACATCTCCCACCTTGTCTGTTCGAAGACGCTTGGCTTGTGGCTCTACGTTTAACGTCATCGTTTTCTCCCAAAAGAGGTCAAAGTCATCTCTTTTTTGGCTTAACATGGACTTAAAATAATCCACTTTTTTTAGGCAGAAGCAATATCATTTGTTTTAGTTTGTAATATATTAAAAACATTGTCCGAGAATGGAAATATTTCTGAAAATATGTTCAAAAAATAATTAAAATTAAAATCTCGTCTCAAACAGTCCAAAAACCCCCTCGAACTATTTATTGCTTCTGAGTCCCACGTTTCATTATTTTCTATTATATTCTCAAATAGTTTAATCAGTAATTCATGATTTTCAGATGCTGTCCATTATAGTTCCACCTAGTAGAAGCTACTTTGGGCAATCGTTTGTGGACAATGGAGTCCAAAGCTTGTGTACGTTTTGTTGACTTGGAAAAAAAAGCAGCCATGCCACTTAAATTGATGAAGTGATTGATGGACTGGAATAAAACTAAATTTAATTTATGAGCAAAACAATGGACAAACACAGCACTTGAAAGCTTCTCGAACTTTAGCTTGCAGATCCCCTAAATGTCCTGCCATCACTGCAGCTCCATCATAGCTTTGAGCAACTAATTTTGCCTCTCCATTAATTTTTTTAGTAACGATATAAACTACGGTATATAATGCATCAGCTATACGATTTTCGGACACACTCTTAAAACCTGAAAATCGCTCTTGAATACTTCAGTCTATTTTAACGTAGCGTATCACTATAGATAATTGGCTAAAATTAGTGATATCAGTTGTTTCGTCCAGAACAATAGCAATGAACCGCGCCTCGCCAATCTCCTGCTTAATTCTTTTTAGAATAATGGTTGCAACAGCGGAAATTAAATCATTCTGGATTCGATTCGACGTTCCGCAAAAAAGGCTAGACTGCTCTAAATGATTTTTTAAGCAATCATATTTAGCCATTAAAGAAAGTAAATCTTGAAAATTTTCTTTATTTGAAGAAACCCTTGTTTCGTCATGACCTTTTTTTATCGAGTAGTTCATTGTGTTGGCGGTGACTAATTTCCAACTGTTTATTAAGGGCGTGTTCAATTCTGGTTTTGCCCAAGACTTTTTCTTTTATGACGGCCTGCAAATGCGCTTTGGACATAATGTGTCTTTTTACAGCTTTATGGAAATTGTTTAAATCGGAAAAACCAGTTTTATTTTAAAGACCTTTTTCATTTACAAAAAGTAAACATGGCCAACAAAATAATTTACTTATATTTTCACACCTTGTTAGCCATTTAAATTGTTCGTATTGTTTTTCCGGATAAAAATGTCTAATACAGTTTTTCATTTTTGTGGTTAAATTTTTCATAGGCGGTTTTGCTCTTCCTTTGGAAATTATTTGAAGCTTATCAGCGAAGTTTAATGTTGAAAATCCCTTTTTAATTAAGACACACACCACACATTCACACACACTCTTCTTACTAAATTCTCCAACATTTTTAACGTTATTACCGACAGCCGAAGTTGACGGTATTTGCATATCCACGTCCGTATTATTGTCTTCCATATCGCACCATGCACGACGCGACGTACGTATCACAAAACACACGGATAGCCGTTCAAACAAAGAACCTACTACAACCATAGCTTCCGCCCCCACTTAAACCACCCGACTGAAATGCAAAAATTGCAAACACCCGGTGAAAAATTCAATAACCTCTGGCTCGATTCACAGGAAATCAAGCGTACAGGACTTGGCTGCAGAGAAGCTAGCGGCCCGCATAGGTTCTATTCCATTTTCTATTGTCGCTCGGTCGGTCCAAATTTATTATGGGCTTGATAATTGAGATAATATTTTAGCATTTTTAATATAAACTAAATTAACGGTTTCCTATTTCAAAAAATACATTTTAGAAGATGTTTTGTAATTTTTTTTGGGGAAGCACAGCTTCCCTTGCCTCCATGGGCTGCACGCCTCTGAAGAGTTATGGTACGAGCGGGGATAGAACCCACACCCCTGGATCACTAGTCAATTGCTCTAACCAATTGCGATATCGTACCATCGTAGATTTGACGTCCAGTCAGGAACGCCGCTCCATAAAGTTAGAATATTTGGCAGGATCAACAATGGTTATGATATTGGTGGGTTTGAATATGTACAAGCTCTAAAAAATTGCTTATCAGTGGTACTATAGAGTAATTGAATAGACCAATGGACTAGTGATCCAGAGGTACGAGTTCGATCCCCGCTCGTACCATAACTTTTGCTGTTGATAAATATTTCTAAAAATATATTTCACAGTTTAAAAACAAACTGTTAAAATATTTCTAATCAAATATAGTGTCAAACTAATGCCGTCATACCTTTGATAATTTATTAAGATACAAGGTGCTCCCCTTTCGCGAGAAAAAATAAAAGTGCAAACTCTGGATCACACAGAAAATTAAAAAAAAAGGATTTTTTACAAGCAACAATTTCTATGATTTGTTGCCTAGGGACAAGCAATAAATTCGAGAATAAATTGGTGTCTAATTTTCTTCTCGAAAATAAAGTAATATACAAGGGACAAAAATGTTATATTTTTAGTTGCTTAATCTGAAAAAAAAATGAAATTTTTAAAAAAGTCAGTGACGTATATTTTTTTTTGTCAGTAACAGTCGGTAAAGTTTCCACCAGCACGCTAATGGACTTTATAATTTTAATCTAATTAAGGCTAATTAGCCCTTTATTACTACAATTTACAATGCCAAATTTCAACAGAATCGGCCATAGGATATTTAAGATATTTTTTTTAAAATCGATTGTTTGAAAATTGATAAAAAAAATTTGATGTTTTTTATGTAGAATCACCCTTGACATTGCTCGAACGGTATTTTCCTGTATTTGGTGGTACACTGGTTTGTTTTTTTTTTAAATAATTTATACTGGTTTTAGAAAGTATAGATTACATCTTATTAATTTAAAAACCTGTGCAGCTTTTGAGTTTATAATGATTTCGGTAAACTGATATATATAAAAACAGATATAATTGGTAAGATGAATCTTTCCTTTAATTGCAGCAACCGTCAGAAAGTAAGATTACGGCGATAAAAAGGATTGTTTTGTGGATAGTATATTTTTCAGGTTTCAGATCAACGTTTTTTATTTTTTACCTAATGAGGACCATTTATAATTATCTGCAAAGGTTTATCCAGTATCTTGTTTCCTTTGAAATTCGCAAAATTAAGAATTATTAGTTGGGCTTAGTCGTCCGCCGTTCTTGTGTCGGCACCTCGCTCGTTTAATAAAAACTAATATGAACTTATATAGAGCCCGTACATCTTGAAAAGGACATTTCTCGTTAATAATTCACTAAAAAAAGACAATAAAAATCACATGCTCTTCTTGTTATTCTTGGCACGAGTGGACAAGAACGGCGAAGATAAAGATGTAAAACCATGATGAGACAGGCGATACATATTGCATGACTGTAAAAGTTAATTTTAAAAGGATAGTTCTTTTGTTGAAGACTTATAGAGTGACGCAGGTAGACTTTCCTGGCAAAAAGTAGAAGCTTTTAACATTTTCTTGAGTATTATGGAGAGGCAAAAAGCTTATGCCATTTTGTCACTGATTTATTGAACCAAGATAATGCTAAGATCACGTTGTTTTTCTTCCAACCAAAGTATACCATATTTTCCTTTAATTTATATTGGTATATTCGTTTTTAAACTCCAAAATTAAGTAATAGATTAAAAGTTTTTTGCTGTCTGTATTTGTATTTACAAATTGCTCAAACCGTTGAGTTAAAGACGCATTCGGATTATAAATAAAACGGGTCTTAATGGTTAGTAACCACAAATTAACTTTTTATTTTAGTCACTAACAATCTCTCAGCTTTGTAACAAAAGACTGCAAATCGTGAAAAAGTGGCTAACATTAAACTTGAACAAATTAAATAAAAATATTTTAATCTATCTTGAAATTTTTACTTTTTGAAGTCAGCGTTGTCAAACTAACAACTAATTACGTTATACGGCAGTGGCGTATTTAAAGGGGCAGTTTGGGGGTTAAAATCTCCCTAGCTATTTAAGATAAAATGATACAAATAGTCTAAAGTAAGCATCTTTTTTCGGGATTGGCGTCTAAAACGCTCTCAGCACCAATTCTACTTTTAAATAAAATGAAGCAGTGACCTTTTTTTTTCTTTTTTTTTGGTTGTCTACTTGTGGTGAAATTAGTTCGCCCATGTAAAAGACCGATATGAAAGCTCAGAAAAACCTTAGAAGAAGTGTCTGGATACGCCGCTGTGATAACGCCACCACCGTTCTTAGTAGAAAAGAACATATCTGTAACAAAAATAAGAGGATATTTAGATAACTGTAAACTTTATTAAGATTTGAAGGTTTTCATTTAAAAATATAAGCGTGACAATACTGGCGATTAAACAGAAAGTGAACAAAATTATTAAACATAGTTTAAAAGTTGACATAATGTCTCATTCTCTATAAGAATATTTCAAATTACTTAATCTTATAAAATTAAAAAACCGGAGCGTACATTATTTCCTGCATCAGGGACGGACATTTGGGGGATGGGAGGATGCCCTCCAATATTTTATTCTGTTAGCAAATTCTTATTTTATGTTGGAATTATTTGATTTTTGAATAAATTGATAAAACAAATAAATTAAAATAATTGTTTTCAAAGGGTCCAGGCTTAGATAATAAGAAAACAAAATATGAAATAATGAATGAATGTTACTAGGTAGCTACACAAAAGTGAGGATCTTTTTTTTCAGTTTTCAGTTGCGTTCTTCTTTACTTACATCCTCCCCCCCTCTTCGGTGAGTCCTTGCCCCGCATGTCATAATTTCAAAAGTTTTTTGCAAACGACAAAAAATTTTTGAAATAAATTTACATAGCTCAAGAATCGACCGCGTCCGATTTTTTCGAAATTAATAGACTAATTTGATTTGGAATGGTTCATAAAGTGTAGAATAGAAGCTGTGTTTTATGACCTTTGTTACTTGTCTCGTAAAAGGGAAGATTTTTTACGATTTTTACGTTTCAGGGTCTCTAGATACGAAAAACATTTTCTCAACTCCGTCGATTTGTTTGTTCGAAGCATAGCTAAAAAAACTACTTATCTGATTGATTATTATCTCCCAGATTTTACATATCTTCCCTAGATGCCAAAAATATGTTTAATCAATTCCGAAGGTCTTTCTGGCAGCCTGTCTGTCATTTCGAGGTGTAGCTAAAAAACTACTTACCAGATTGACTTCTAATTTTGCCAAAAATGTATAGGTTATATGGGGATGACCTAATAAAGTGTATCTAAAGTCAATTGAGACAACATAAAAACTAAATATCCGTCATCAGTCGACGATTTCATTGTGAAGCATGGGCGGCGTGATAGAAAGTTAAACTTGTTTTTGTAAAACAGATTAATTATTAGTACTCTCTTTTTATTATTTATTCGCATTTAACAATTTTTTCCAATTAGTTTTTTTATTTGATCTGGTCAGGGGATGGGGGCGTAATAGCTAGGCTAAATGGAAAAAAATGTATTCTGCGTAAATAAATCGCATAAAACGTATTTTTATGGGTTTATGGGTATAGAGATTATTCCAATTGTAACCTACTTGATAATATATTTACTCTACAATTACAAAGAGGGGAAAAGGAAGGGGATAAATATTTGAAAGTTTCGTTAAAGATCGAGCAGGTAATATGTCACTTTGGAGGGTATCGGGTATATATATTTCAATTTTAAAACTTATTTGATTTTGAGAGGTTGAGGTAAATAGTGGCTAAACGTCAAATACTTCTTAAAAAATTGAATCGTTCAGTGAGGTTTTTGAATTTGCATATTGCATATTTCAAATTTCAAATCACTCTGATGAGTAGTTTTTAAGCTATGCCGCGAAGTGACAGACAGACAGACAAACTGACGGAATTGCTCAAACGTATTTTTTTGACATCTAGTAGCGCTAAAACCTGAAAATATGTAAAACCTGAGGGTTTGGTTTTTTCATGATTACAAATATTTTATTTGGCTGTCATTTTGTTCCGCCGTCTTGAATTCGAACCACAGATTTACTATCAAAATACAAGAGTTCTAACCACACTACACCACAACTTGTTACGTTCTGGACGCGCGTTTCGCTAACCAAGTTAGCATCATCAGCAGATGATATAAACTCAGTAATAAAAAAAATATAAAAATATATATAAACTCAGTTTATATCATCTGCTGATGATGCTAACTTGGTTAGCGAAACGCGCCTCCAGAACGTAACAAGTTGTGGTGTAGTGTGGTTAGAACTCTTGTATTTTGATCTATCTTCCACCACAGGTTCCAGTGTTAGGACACAGATTTACTAGTTCATCTTTATACCACAATTAGTTATGGCACACAATCTGAAATCAGTCCGTTAAGTTGTTTTTCAGGCTGAATTTTTAAATAATTTGTTAAGTCGCCAATTCGTTCCGCCATCTTGGATTTATACCAAAACTTTACCAGTTGATTTCTACATAATACTACTTGATTTTTGTACAAAATTTGAGATAAGCTGGATAAGCGGTTTTTAGTAATAATTTTTTTAACATTTTAACAGGCCGCCATTTTGTTTTACCATATTGGATTTTTACCAAAATATTACCAGGTCATCCCCATATGACCCTTAATTTTTGACTAAAATCTCAGGTCAATCTGATTAGTAGTTTCTAAGCAACAAACAGACAGATGGACTGACGGAATTGATAAAACATATTTTTTGGCATATAGAGGAGTTAAAACCCGAAAATATCTAAAACCTGAGAAATTTATTTTTTTCGCGATTACAAATATTTTATTTGGCTACCATTTTGTTCCGCCATTTTGAATTAGTACCACAATTTTACTAGTTCTTCCTTATATAATACCACAATTGGTTATGGCACACAATTTGAAAATGAAATTAAGTATTGTTTTCATGTTGAATTTTTAAATATTTTATTAAGCCGCCATTTTGTTCCGCCATCTGGGATTAATACCAAAACTTTATCAGTTGTTTTCTATATAATACTTGGTTTTTGTTCAACATTTTAGGCAAACTGGGGAAGTAGTTCTTTAGTAATATTTTTTTTTTACTTTTCACTACGACCCCATTTTGTTTTGCCATATTCGATTTTTATCAAAATGTTACCAGGTTATCACGATATGATCCTTAATTTTTGACTAAAATTTGAAGTCAATCGGTTAAGTAGTTTTTAGCTATGCTGCGAACAGACAGTTTGACAGACAGACCGACGCAATTGAGAAAAAATGTTTATCTAGGGACCCTGAAACGTAAAAATCAGACAAAAATCTTGAAGGGTAATTTTTTCACGATTACAATTCTCCCCTTTTACAAGGTAAGTAAAAACATTGAATAGAATAAAAAGAAATTTTTGTTCTACGGAATTGACACTGACCCGAAATCTCTGAACAAGTGCAGGCGACGCAAATATTTTTAAATATATCTTTTTTGTACATTTTTTGTTAAATCAACGTCTCCAAAAATCTAACCAATTGAATTACGGATATAACCAATCAAAGTGCTTAATACTTCGCCCACAAATTTTATAATGAGTCCTCGTTGACTGTGTCACGAAGGTCCGCTGTATGTACGGAGACCTGTCAACTGAATAAAAATAAATTTATTCCATATAAGTGGTGGAGTAAATTGAGCGTACCCCAAAATTTCCGCTGTCTCAATTGACTTTAGATACACTATAATATTTTAATAAAAATCCAACATGGCAGACCAAAAAGACGGTCTGGTGAAATGTTAAAAAATATTATTAAAAAACTACATATTAAATGAATTGCAAATTTTGTGTAAGCAATAATGGGGGCCAAATAAGATGTCTAAAAAATGATTGTAGAAAAAATCTTTTTTTTCAATTGACTTCAAATATGCAGACAAATTAAATGTGATATAAGGATAAACTGGTACAAATTCGACATGACGGCACAAAAAAATCAGTGTAAAACTATATATTCAACTTATTTTAAATTATGCCCAAAGGAAGTAGGAAGTGTTTAATGGCTGGGTGGCGAAATTTCATTTCGGCCTCCTAAGAAGAGGACAAAGTAGCAAATAAAATAATATTTAATAAAAACCTAACCTACAAAACAACAAAAACCGCATAACATTCCTATTTTTCTTTATAATTTAACTAATTAAATTTAGATAAAAACTTTATAATAAAACTAAATAAATTTAGATAAAAACTTTTAAAAAATTATTTGTATTGTTATACAATAAACATACCAAATTTTAAGTCTTTATATGTAAAGAACGGCTGAAAGCTGTAATTCAATTTGAATTGATTTGATTCGTCTGTAGTTTTTGAGCAAACCGGTCAAATTGAATATTTTATTTTTTAAGTGATGAGTTTTTTAAACTCTTTAAAATGACACTAAAAAATTATGTATTAAGAGCATAATCCTATTTAATTTTTTAATTTAAAAACATTGGTGTGCTAATTAGGGACCACAAAAGTATCCTTTCACAGCTTTTTTATTCATTGAATGCAAATAAAATTGTTAAGAAAATAAGAAAAATCTTTATGACGTGCAGTTTTTGTAGGTATAGAATTGTCAAAAATGCCATTTTTTACAAAAGTAGAAAAAACACGGATTTCGCACAAACACGGAAATAAGGACAGCGGTCATCATAATAGAAAAACTTAGGATTCCTATCCCCTATGATGCCACCAACATTTTCATAGAAAAAACCCGAGGGGAAGAGCAGATTTTTCTTGACGAAAATTTCCGTTAGATTGGCCACACTAAAGCCAGAATATAGATATTTTAAACTTATTTTTATTTATTTCCTTTAGTTTATTAAGAATTAAATTTTAAATGCGGGTTAATATCTTTTTGAAAATGAACCTGTTTGTAAACTAATTTCCATTAGGTCCGATCCCAACGACATTATGAATATTTCCTTCTTTTTAGTACGTGTAGCAGGGTGAGCTTCTTTAAAAAAATTGGGGGGCGGACCGTCCCACAATGGTCATTTGTTACAATCTGGCAGAGAAAACATATATTTTAGGTTTAAGATGTCACAAAACCACAATATTAAATGCAATTATAGTATATCTATGCTATATTATGTATCAGCCCACACGTATACAGGGTATTTGATTAGGGCTGGCGACCTGTCTTATCTCGGACAGTACTGGTTCTAATTTTTTTAGGAAAAAATATGTAGGTAAATTTGCCCAGAGAAATCGTTGTAAAATATTTTGAAGTTTGTCAAATGGTCACTAGTGGGTGTCACAAGTAAACAAAAGTTAAGACACTGATTTGGCTGTTAATTTCACTGATTAAGATGTGTTAAAAATATAAGCTTTGCAAACCTTAATAAATTGCGCCCTTTTTTGCCTCAGATCTTTTTCTATTGCCAGTAATGAAGTGGTAATAAGGGAATGTCATACTTTTCTTGTTTTGAAAGCTTCATACAATTTGGTATTGAAATGAAGTGAATTTGAATGTTACAATTCTTCAAAGAACACCATTTTTATTTTAGGGTTAAAAAAGAAGGTCAAAAATGACATTAAACGAAATTTGAGAAAGCCACTACAAATATTAGCGCATAGTAAACTATTCAGAATACCCGTAGGTAAGAAAAAATAAATCAACTATATTTAAAGGTATTTATTTTTTCCTTTCCCCCTGTTTGAAATTTCAAGCTGGGGATAAACGAATAAACAGTTTCCAAAATATATTTTCGAAACGGTATATTGTTAGGCTTAAATATGCGCAACTTTTTCTCCTCAGTTTAACCGACCTCGTATTTCTTACAGTTTCCAAGATCCCCATGCATACACTCGATATGTAACGTTTTGTATAACCAAAAATATTGTACTTTCTTGTATTATAAAATCACTCTGTGTATTAGTTGTGAAGGGGTGTTGAGGTTTCTTTATATAGTTCACCATTTCACTTTTTGCACTTGCAATCAAAAAAAATATCGAGGAAAATATGAAAAGTCATTTCAAAATGACCGTCCGCCATATTGGTTACCCCATTTTGGTTTTCAAAAAATATGAACACAAAATAAAGCGCTAATCAAACTGCGTACATGTGTCAAATTTCAGGTGTGTGTGAGTGAAATACATCTAAAGAGCATTTCAGCATCAGTGGAGCCTATAGTGTATCACATGAAAAAATGTCTATAACTCCAGAGATTGCAGCTAAATTTTCTAAAGTCTAATACTGACTTCAAAAAAACAGTTGGTTGCGATTTACCAATACAAACCAGTATCGACGGCTCTAGTTTTTCAAATATAAAAATTCCCAATATTACCTCTCAAAAATGACACATATATCTATTGTTTGATTTTTTCAATACCAAAACTAAAAATAACAACAAATTTCGAGAAATAAGGTCTACTTACTCATTTTAAAACTCTAGAAAATAAAATACTCATAAAATTTTACACGTCACGTATAGACCAAAAAAGTAAACAGAGCAAGAATTTCTAAGATTATTAGGCTTACCATAGCCACCTAGAACTTTTGACAGTTCGCAGTCCGACCCAAAATGATACTATTGCTCATTTTTTTTGAGCAAGTTTGTGGCGTTTGTGGGCAAACTATTTGTCACAATAAAAGCATTTTAGAGGAAAAAAATATTTTTTGATTTACTCCAGAAAATACATCTAATATATATATATATATATATATATATATATATATATATATATATATATACGATAGTATGTTCACTATTCATTATAAAGGGAAAACTTCATAACGAGGGAAGTTCCGGGTAAAGTAAATTTTTATTTGTCACTAGCTTGAAAACAAATAGAGATATCGATATCAGGTTTTCGTGAGAACTTCGGCCCTTTACTCCTCTTTATAACTATGTAAGACAAGTATAACTTTTCGTTTCAAATTTTTAACAAATTGTAATCTTTACTAATAACGCCATCTATATAATATGGGATACACTAGGCAGTGTCACTCGATCCGAATCCTAAAACAGGTTGAAATTCCCTTTTAACTAAGCCCAAGTTCATTTAGTTCAAATAAGGATTTCACAAGATATAGTGATTTTAATCTGTCGTAAGTCAACAGCTCCCCCCACCCTTATTGTGAGTGATACGACAATAAGTTTGAAACCAGTTGACAAGAAATTCTCAGCTTTCCAGTAAGGTAATGAAAGCTATATACCTAGTTCTGAGAGTTTTTCTAGAATGTTTGAAATTTATCGTTCACTATAACAACTGCGCCCCATTGCGGTCAATTTATAAACTTAAATATATTTTCAGTCAACTGCTCTTGGCCACTTTTGTAATACTAGTTTTTCTCATGACGCTAACATGAAGAACTTTCAGAATATGGATGGCCTTTAACTGAACACATTGTATAAGGTATTAGTAATACAATATATTGGGAGAGTAAAAAATTAATACAATATGGGGGGGGGGAGTGAAAATTAGATAACATTAAAGCAGCTTGAATGAAAATTTTTAAAAAGTGTTTTATAAAATAAATGAATGTGATTAACAACCTATGTTAGTATTATACAAAGCTTTACTTAATAAATGCCTTCATCGTTTTCCCCGTTAAAATGTAAGCAAATTTTGCGCCTATTCTTGTCACTATCTCATTCACGGTGTCCGAATATGTTCCGGACCCTGCTAACTGAGGAAATAGTCGGTTGACCTCCGGATTTGCTCCGGTGCCTCGCTTATCCACAACTCATTCTCTTTTCAGAGTTGATGCATGTCCTGTCCGGTTCGCTTTGCCATTTTGCATAATACCGGACACTGATGTCAAATGTGAAAATGCGTAAATTCATTTGATTATATATACGCGCGATTATTTTATGAGTGCAAAAATAATACAAACTGTATCATGTATTAGGTAATAATGGTTTTTTATGAATTATCCATAACGACACTCTGGGCCAAATTATACTGCTAGTTCTGTAAACATTTATAACTAAAAGACTTACACATTTTGGGGATTATATAAGCACAAAATGTTTTTTTTTGTACTTTCCGGACTAGAGAAGAGAATAATTTAGTCCCAAAGGACTAAAATATGTCTTAGCAACACATAACTAAAAAATACTTAAATTGAACAAATTTATTTATTTATATTTAGATGAATATTTGCGTTAGTACAATTTACAATATTAAATAATTCATTTTTTTCGTCGACAGTATGTTCAATAACGCTACTTGTAGAAGTACATACGATAGTTCTAGATACCTCGTTAGAACCTTAGAGTAAGAATTAAAGTGGAGATAACAATTCATTCATAAATCACATTAGGGGTATGCGCCAACATGATTCCTTTATTTTTTACATTCTATTGACCAATGTTTACGATAAAACAAGAAGTGGGGATGGCTCATGTCCAAGCCGTGGCCATTTGTTGACGAATGCCAGTGACGGCGGAGTTTTCACTTCCCGCATAAGGATATATCATTAATCGTGAAAAAATCATCGTTCCGGATTTTTACAGATCTTCATGTTTTTCCATTACTGTCGGTCGGTCGGTATGTTCCGGTATAGCTAAAAAATCCACATACTCGATTAATTAATTTTATTTAATTTTCCATAAAAATTACGTATGATATAAAAAAAAACTGGTAAAATATTGGTATGAATTTTTGTTATGTCAAAACATTTATATTACCTTAAGTATGTTTTAAAATGAAAGAAAAAAATTTATAGGTTATTTTATGGGACAAAATAAGTTTTAATATCTAACATTATATTCTCCTTTTTTTTGGGTCTGAAACTGTGCTGAAGGGGAAAAAGTTTGATTATATTTATCAACAAATGCTGTTTGTTGATAAATATAAAGTTTCCGCTTACAGAATCCAAATTATTATTGTTAGAATTTTTGGGATATCTTAAACGATGTAAGGTTAGATTAGGTTAGTTTTTTATTGATTTAAATTCATATTGGGTTATACTTATTATATATACTTATATAAAAATATATTATATCAAGAATAGCTCATGAAAGCACAAATATTTTTGGCTACTTAGGGTTAGATTTTGGTTACCTGCATTAAATTAATAAATAAAAGAAAAATACTAAATTTTTGCAAAAAATAAAATATCTTAAGGGTTTATAGAAATTAAAAAAAATGTATGTACCTATAGGTATAGGTATATTCTACTTTTCCTAAAAAGTCTAAAACATGAAATAAAATCTGCAAAAGAGGATTTCATATTTTTTTGTTTGCTTTACTGCCTGTTAAACAAATAATATTTGTTGAGTAATATAATCAAACTGTTTCCCTTTCAGCACAGTAATCTAACCCAAAAAAAGGAGAATATAATGTTAGATATTAAAAATTATTTTGTCTCAAAAAAATTGTTCCTAGGAACTCATAACTTCAACTTTTTTTCCGTTTTAAAACATACTTAAGGTAATTTAAATGTTCTGACCTAACAAAATATTACATGAAGTGTTACGCTACTGTATTTTATATATACCACTTGGTTCCTAACCTAACTGTTTGACACTTTAAGAATTATGATTTTCATTATAAAAACAATTATTTCTGTCCTTAAATGGGATTTAAAACTGTCTTGTTAATTTCTTTACGTACGAAAATACAAATGCGCACCGCTGGAACAAAACTTCTTTCTTCCTTGTACTTTTAATACGGGTTCGACTGCACACCACACAATTGACCATTTTTTGTATTTAGGATAATGCAAACGACCAAAAATTGTTTGTTACGTTTTATAACACACAACACAACTTATTAATCAACTTTTATATTTATTCGATGTGTGTTTTATTTATAAACTGCTAAAACTTAAGCTTAAGTTCAAACCAAAACGTAAACATCAGAAAAATAAGGTCGCAAAAATGACGTAGTACCGTCAAAGGCTGCTAATTTAAAATAATGCATGGGGCTTTTCGATTTATAATCACGAAATTAATGACACTGACAACTTGTTTATTTATGTTGTAACTCATCAAATTTGTATTTGTTACCTGTAATAATTTGCCACATTATGAGATGTTTTAAATTTGCACCTATACATTATATTATTTAGTAATATTATTCTTTTTCTTAGCAAATGAAAAACTTTTATAATTTATAGTTTTATGAAAAATGTTACTCTTCATAAAAAGTTTTGTTTCCACCGAATATATTATTGGAATTATAAAACTTAAAAAATGTTGTACAGGGTTGCCAAAAACTTAGAAAATCCAAAATTGCCTGTAAAGAAAAATACCCATAAATTTAGTTTTAGAGCCAAATGGCATAAGATAATTATTTTGAGTATTCCGAGATAAGATAAAATAGTAAATTTCATAAAGAAATTCAAATATGAATGCAATATACGGGGTATACAAAAAGTTTTATTAAACAATATCTTATAAAAAAATCAACAAAGAATGAACAACGAACAAATTATGCTTTTACGTCAGCGCCATCCCAAATTATGGTTTTTTTACTGAACTCTGCTATTACCGCTCTTACTATAGCTTGCCCAATGTCGTGTACACACTGCCTGATGAATGTTTCTAGGTAATCGACGTTTTGGAATGGCCTCTGAAGATAAGCCTTTTCTTTTAACAGTTCATAAAGGAAAAGTGCAATGGAGTTAGGTCAGGAGAACTAAATGGCCACATAATTGCAGAATACCTTCCTATCCAGCAATTTGAAAAAGTCCTTTGTAAAAAATTGTTTGGTACCAAAGAGAAGTTTGATGTTTAATGGCAATTTTTCAAAAAATTCAAACCATTGGGTATTTAAGAAAGCGAACTAAGTTTGGCTTGTATAATTTTCACGAAAGAAATACGGTCCTACTATTTAGTTATACAAAATACCGCATCAAACATTTGTTTTAAATGACTATTGATTGAGACATGAGAAAATTAGGATTGTCGTCACACCACCAGCGGCAGTTCTGTGAGCATACGACTCCGTTTGACGTAAATGTCGCCTCAACGGTAAATAATAATAGGTAAAAGTATATGGATATACAGGTTTGTAAGGATAGAATTTATTTACTCGTAAAATCGTACTGACTGTTGACTTTGTTACATTACCCGAAAGTGATTTTGATAATTTCCTCACTGAGACTTTAGGATTTTCAACGAACACTTGTAAAACTTGCATTTGATTTTCTTCGGTAGTAGACCAGGCTTAGTGTTTTCCTTTAGATGTATTATCAACAGACCCAGTGGATTTAAACTTGGTCATGACATTTGTAATGGTAACGTAGCTTGTTTGTTTATCTGGATTTCGATTATTAAAAACTTCTGCCTCTACACGATATGTTTTATAATGATCTCCAACAATTAACACAATTTCAATTTTTGCGTGTTCCAAAACATTACATTTTCTGGTAACGAATTTCTTTATGAAATTTAGTATTTTATCAACTTCAAAATACTTATGGGTAGTTTTCTCTCGAGGCAATTTTAGATTTTCGAAGTTTTTGGCAACCCTGTACAATATTTTTTAAGTTTTATAATTCCCATAATATTTTCGGAGGAAGCAGAACTTGTTATGAATTTTTCCTAAAATGAAAAATAAAAAAGTTTGCGGTTGTTAAGAACTTTTCGGGACACGCTGTATACTGCGGGACTAAATTGTCTTAATCTCTTGAACAAACTCTTTTTTTCCTTTGTAAAAGGGAAGTATTGTAATCGTCAAAAAAAAATCACCCTCCGAGACTTTTTCAGATCTTTCGTTTCATTCTTCATTCCGTCTGTCTGTCTGTCGGTCTATCTGTTCGCGGCATAGCTAAGAAACTATTTACCCGATTGCTTTCAAATTTTGATCAAAAATTGAGGGCGATATGGGGATGACTCCATGGGGTAATATTTTGGTAAAAATCCAGTATGGTAAAACAAAATAGCGGCCTAGCGAAATATTAACAAAATCATTACTAAAAAACTGCTTACATAGGAAGCAACTAGTAAAATTTTAGTACGAATGCAAGATGGCGGAACAAAATTGCCGCTTAGTAAAATATTTGAAAATGTGAAAAACTATTTAAGGTACTGATTTCAAATTGCGTGCCATACATAATTGTGGTACGCAAATTGAACTAGTACTAATTGAAAATGGCGGAATAAAATGGCGGCTAAATTAAATATTTGTTATCGTAAAAAAATCGCCCTTTCAGGTTTTACGTATTTTCACGTCTTAGAGTCTCTAGATGCCAAAAAATATGTTTTATAAATTCTGTCGGTCCGTCTGTCGGTGTGTCTGTCTGTCTGTCTGTCAGTTCATATAATTAGGGGACATATGGAGATGGCCTAGTAATATTTCGGTGTAATTCCAATACGACCAAACAAAATGGCGGCCTAGTGATATATTAAAAATAATTAATACTAGAGAACTACGTATCTAATTTATCTCAAATTTTGCACAAAAATCAATTATTGCGTAGGAATTAACTGGCAAAATTTCGGTACGAATTCAAAATGGCGGAACAAAATGGCGATTTAGAAAAATATTTGAAAATTCAGACTGAAAAACTGATGACGGACTGATTTGAAATTGTGTGCCAAAAATAATTGTGGTATACAGATGAACTAGTAAAACTCGGGTACTAATTCAAGATGGCGGAACAAAATGACGGCTAAATAAAATATTTTTAACCGTGAAAAAATCATCTTCTGAGGTTATATACATCTTCACGTTTTAGAGTCTCTAGATGCTAAAAAATATGTTCTATCAATTCCGTCGGTCCGTCTGTCTGTCAGCTCACGGCATAGCTTAAAAACTACCTATTGAACTGACTTGAAATTTTGGTCAAAAATTAATGATCATATAAGGATGACCTGGCAATATGTTGGTAAAAATCCCATATACCAGAATAATATGGCGGCTTAGTGAAACGTTAATAAAATTATTGCTGAAAAAACTAATAATCCAATTTACCGCAAATTTTGCACAAAAATCAAGTGTTATATAGGAATGAACTGGTAACATGTTGGTAGGAATATAAGATAGCAAACAAAATGGCTATATTCTAAAAAAATATTTAAAAAAATCAGCCTGAAGACAATACTTATTAGATTAATTTCAGATTTTGTGCAAGCATTAACTGTGATATAGATATAAACTGGTAAGATTGTGGTACGAATTTAAGATAATGGAACAAAACGGTGGCCAAAATAAATTTAGTCAATTGACTTTAAATTTTACAGAAAAATTAAATGTGATATGGGGATAAACTGGTACGAATTCAACATAACGTAACAAAATGGCGGTGTGTGTTAATACAAAAACTACTTATTGAATTTATCAAAATCAAGTGTTGCATGGGTAGAAACTGGTAAAATATTGGTATGAATCCAATATGATCTAGCAAAATGGCTTTAAAAGACAGTATAAATGTGTTACTAAATGATTGTGTACTGAACTAAATCGGGTCGCACTTCACTGTTTCTAATAAAAGGAAAGATTCATAGCGAGGGAAGTTCCGGGTAAATTTACCGATTTTTTTTAAATGTTACTAAAATACGTTTACAATATTAAAAGGGGGTAGACGGAAGGACATATTACCAAAATAATTACGCGGAAAATATAAAACCTTAAATACGTTAAAAAAATGAAACATTACCAGAAAATAACTCACTTCTTATATATATATATATATATATATATATATATATTTATATAAAATAATATAGGAAAAAGCACAAGAAATTGCAAAGAACCTAAAAGGTGATGGTTTTAAAGGATCAAATTGATAGTTGGAGAAGTTCGGTCAACGTCATAATATCTCTTTCAAATCCATCTGTGCCGAAGCAGGCAGCGGCTGTAGATTTGATTCAGGTAACTGATTGGCGGATGAAATTATGTGCTATTATCAAATACTATGAACCGAGAGACATTTATAACGCCGATGAAACGGGCCTCTTTTTCCGCGCCTTGCCAAATAAAATGTTTTCTTTAAAAGGCGAAACATGTGCTGGCGGGGCAGGGAGAGACTCGCTATTTTATTTTGCTCCGTTATGAATGGAGAAAAAAAAAAGCACTGGTGATTGGAAAAAGTAAAAAACCCCGTTGATTTAAAGGATCAAGCGTAGAAAAATTGCCACTTGAATGGTACTATAACAAGAAAGCTGATCCATGCGGGGATATAATGTCGGATTGGTTCATGAAATTTGACCGAAAAATGCAAAGGCAAAACCGAAATGTGTTTTTATGTTTGGATAATGCTGCATCTGACCCAAAACTGTTAAAAAATGTTAAAATAATTTTTTGCCGCCAAATACGACATCTTACTACCAGCCATTGGACCAGGACGTGATTCAAAATTTTAAAAACCACTACAAAAAGTTTTTAATCAAGCGACTTTTGTCATCCATGGATTATTCTGAATCTACCGAACAATTTGAGAAATCTATAAATGTTGTAAGTGCCTTGATTTGGATTGTTGCTGCATGGAAAAAAGTCGAATCCAAGACCTTCAATAACTGCTTCCGCAAAGCCGGATTCGACGAAATTCTCGAGGAAAACGTTGACTACGTTAGTGAAGATGATGGGCCATTTTCGGAATTATGTAGAAACATCAATGTATTCTCTTCCGTCAACTTCATATTCAGAAATTGATGAAAGTTTATTCACGGGAAACCCTAACATAAGTGTACGTCAGTGCATCAGTGAATTTCAAAATAGTGAGAACGGTCAGATTTCATCTGACAGTGATGATGAAGAAATTATTTATTCCAATATTAAGAACATTAAGGAAGCATATAAAATTTTAAGGGATATTGAAAACTTTTGTATGTTATCTGGGAGATTCTGTTTTAATAGAAAAAATCTCAGAAGTTGCGTCTAAAAGGGAATCTCAAATTATTAAAAATAAATTAACTAGTTTAAGACAAACAACACTTGATAATTTGTTTAAATAGAAACTTTTTATAAAGTAGAACTGTATATGTAGGTAGTATAATATTTTATTATTAGGTAGTACATTTCATTGTATGCATATATGTATGCGAAAGTTGTTGGTGTATACGTAGTAACAATTGTATTAATAATTTGTAATAAACATATTATTTTTTTACTTAAAAATAAAATTACATTGGTATTTAATTTGTTCACTCCCCAGAAACGATACCTCTATACAACGGATAGTTTCTGTTGCACGGCTACTGTCCGTTGTTGAGATGTTTCACTGTGTATATATATATATATATATATATATATATATATATATATATATATATATATATATATATATATATATATATATATATATATATATATATATATATATATATATATATATATATATATATATATATATACGTATATATATTTATATATATATATATATATATATATATATATTGTTCATATAAAATAATCAACTGCGCTACAGAAATATAACTCAATGATAGTCAACATTAATTATATTATGTAACGGGGGGTATCTGTAACAATTCGAGCGAGGAGACGATCAAAAATTACAACAACCAAAATAATAGGGCAATCAAAAAAAGGCATTACTTTAATATTAGTTATAAGTAAAACTAGCTACGGGGATAGGGATGGGTCAGACCCAAAAAAAGGTCGTTCGTTTATACTATTTGAATCATTTTATCCTAAACAAAAGTGACTCTGGAGGGGAGGGGGGGGGGTGCTGTGCGTGTGTGTGTGGCCAGCTTCAGTGGCAAGCAAATAAATGCTATAATAATAGTCCAACAGCTCGTGTGTTTGAAATGATACCAAAATATGACATTACTTATGGTGGAAGTCTTAATACTGAATGCTTTGGACTCTGCATAACTGTTGCATACATACTATTTTTTTATATCAAAACACTTTAACACATTTAATTGCTTTTCGTGGAATCTTCGCCAAAATAAATGTCATTATCACACAGTCTTGAATTTTGGCATTTGTCTCTTCAGCATGAAACTTTATTTAACTACCTACTATGATAGCTAATGCTATTTATTACAATAACGCTATATGGGGGAATATTGTGAACCAACTTACATTTGAATCAATCTTCTAATAATTGTATTCTTATGATAATCAACCCAAGATTCTTTAATATTTTTTGATAACAAAGAAAGAGCATTTTGAACCCATCCATCTTTAGATCCTGCATGCAAAATAATTCTCTTGCCTCGGTTTGATGGAGCTTTCGTTTTACATTTGTTGCTAGAATCAACCCATCCTTTTGAAGGAGTATTGTGAGTGTCATACCAAGTCTCATCCAAATAAATAATTGACGTATATTGATTTCGGCTCTATTTAATTTAGGTCAAGAAATCCAGACGCCATTCTTTAAGGCTCCTGGGTTCCATTTATTAATTTTTTTTATTTAAAACCAATTTGCTTAATACATTTTAACAGTAGTACGACCACATTTAAATCCAGTTTCATCTTTTTCAAGCTTCTGTAGTAAATTATCCAATGTGAGCATAGTTTGTTTTTCGAAAAGCTGGTAAATTTTACGCCGTATTACTTCTTCATCTCCTCGATCTAACTTGGAAAAGTTACCGCTATCATTTCTTATTTTTCGCAATACAATAGAATTGTTCACAATTTTAGGGGTTATATAAACGTAGAAACTGAAGGAAAAACAGTCATATTTTTAAATCCTGTATGGGAGCTGGGGTTAAAAATATGGTGATGTGATAGTTTATCAATTTATTTATTCATTTAGGTTCCATTTAATTTATCTACTTAATTTTAACTTTATTATCTAGTAGTTGCTTTTTCTTAGCAAGTAATTCCAATGCATACCTACTTGGAGTAGATATTTCTCGACGTTATCATTATTTATTGGACAGTTTCCATAAAATTCGTAAGAAACGCATTTAATACTCATAAATGGCTAAAATCGTTTAAAAAAAATTGAACATTGTCTTGTCGGGTTGACGTAATAAGCCTCGAGTCACGAGATCGTCTCGGCAGGTCACGTGCTCTATCAGATCGCGTTTCAGCGATACCGCCGCCGCCGTCGATTGACAGCTCAGATTTTGTCCACGATCTCTTTCAAATATTTCCAGTGGCGGGTCGTTTATCTCTCGTGGATCCTTTTATCAGTTTTTCCATCGCATTCTTCCAGATAAGTTTCCTTATTTTGAACACTAATCGCATGTATGATTACATGATAAACAGTAAATGCGAAGATAGAAGATGCATATAAGTACCAAGAAAGTTTTTATTTCCGCTCAGCCAGTGCTGCCATCTGAAATTCTCATTAATCAGTAGAAAACCTCCCAAGAAATGAGCAGGGCCGCGCCTTTACAGGGAGGGTTATACCATATTTAGCCAAAATACAAAGGAAAAAGAGAACAACTGGAGTAAAAGAGTATTGAACTAATGCTACCCGTTCATGACATGACATGACATGCACGCGGCGTGGCACTGGAAATCAGTATATATTATCAAAGACCGTGAGTCCATCAGGTACAAACAAATTATCCACAATAATTGCTACTATCGCCGTTAATTTACAAACATACAACAACATATGGATCGGTGTTGCCAAAATAGTGTTTTAGGTATATGTACATGTTTAGAAATGCAATACACAAAATATGCTTTGAAGATCCAAAGATAATTTATTGGTAAGAGAGAAAAACCGATCTATAAACGAATGTAACCAGCCGATCGGATGCAGTTCTTTGCGGCCGGGCAACTCTGGGCGTTTAGCTTTGAAATCAACCAATGCATTCCAACTATTACGAGAACTACAAATATTTTGTTTTTAATTAATTTCATCCTTGACGTTTCATGATATTCATAATATGATATTTTACTAAGACGGAATAATAAGGAGAGGAGAAATAAAGTAAAGTCAAAATACCAAAGATAGATATTAATTTATTTTTTCTTCTCACTTCTTGTCCGAAAAAATGTAAAAAAATTATATGAGCACTACTTTTCCTACGCGCATGCAATTTTCTCAAACCACTTCCTCACTTGCAAAATCATGTAATGTAGGATGATATTCTCTCACATAGCTACGGCTACTATTTTAAGCTGACCAACTTTGATTTAACGAGGTTGTTTAATCATTTTTAGAGAAAATAAACACGTAATCATACTGTTCAATAAGAATTAAAATAGATCTTTAAATAATGCCAAAGTTGAATTCTAAATATTTTAAAGAATATAAACTGTATCCTAACTTGGTTTTCCAGGAATGCTATTGCTTGTGTAAGTCTACTACAAGCTAGAAGCAAAATAAAAGTTATACATTACAAGATTTTCAATTTTAAAATAAATTAAATATATATTTTAAACAAATATTGATTCTATTTTTTTTCTCTCAGTTACCTGTTTTTCGCGTATTTTAGATACTTAATTGTTGTTCGGGAACTAGTTGCATGTAGACCCGATACATCAAAACAGCAATCTAAATAAAATTTTAACCCTGGCTAAATGCAACTTTCGTTTCATAATTACTAAAATTATTCCAAAGTCCGACACGGCTTCAGAATGGAAAGATCGCAAATAAATAAACCATTACTTTATTTGCGTTTCGTAGAAGCCATTTTGAAACCAAACATTATTTTTATCTTCGTCGCTCTAATTGATCGAGCATTTTTATCCCATAAAAACGTTCCCACTTCCGGTATGCACTACCACCTAGTGAATTTTAATAATAATAATATGTTTTTCTATCCCTCTCACTTCATATAACACCATTTTACTTTAGTAAGAAATGAGCTGTAAAAATGCAACAAATTCCCTTTGCTTCCTTGGAAGGTGCATAGTTTCATAATTCCACCTGAACAGTGTCGTTTGCCCCTAAGTTCGTAGTAGTATACCTTGTACAAGACTTTCCATTCTTGAATCCACCAGATCCGAAATCTTGTAGCTTAAACTAGTCTTAGAAATTCTACTAAATTTATTTGTTGTATCTATTGCTTTTCCTCAGATAATTCCTTAAACAAGTTCTTCAAATTTCTTTCTGCTAAAGTGGATTTCCTAATCTCTGAATTCCCTTAGAAATCATTCCTTGGAGATATTGGCGTTTCTAATAAACAATGGTTACGGTCGTCTAAAACCGATGCCCAAGGTAGAACAGCTGAGGCCTTTGCAATCAGTCAATTTTTTACCAACCTCAGAGAACCTACCTATTTCTAGGACATCGGCACACATAGCTAAAAATCATTGGTCCTCTTTATTACCACTTACCCAGACCTTATAAGTTTTCCATTTTCATTTCTTTGGGTTCCTCTAATTACTATTCCCTGTCCCATATTTTCTTACTTAAATAAAATTTGTTCAGAAAGCTTTAAGTTGTAAGGATGTATTCATATTACATTCATTCCAAGTATGTATATATCGCATTCTCTTAAAACTTCAAAACCTTCTCATAACCTCTTCAATAAAAGCGAGACTCGCGCAGCAGAAAACTTATATTTATTGTCAATGAAACAACCACGTTTCCTCTAGAGATTGTTATAAAATTTAGCTCCATCTGAATTACGGCTGAATTTTAAGAAACTTTTAAAATGGAATATGCACGAAATTTTATTGTCTTCGTATCGGCAAAGCCTGAGTGAGCTCGGAGAGATACAAGCGGGCTGTTACACCATACCCTTTTTTACCCGCCAAACAGTGTCCCTGTGTTAAAATTGGTTTCGACGTGTGATGTTGACCGTGACCCGTATTTCTATTGAAGTTTTTTGTATGTTTAAAAATTTTAATAGATTCTCTAATTTTCGTTTATAAAATCCTGGAATTGACCCTAGACCTAAAACATTACACGTGGAAACCGATCTTCATACAGGAACACAGTTCGGCGTCGGTTATAAAAGCCCGCCTGAATCTCTCCAAGCTCATTCAGTATTCAGATCTCGTGGAGTAAAGGTTCCTTAAGGTGCATCGTGCAATCGGAGGCTAAACGTCGGATAGTAATTCCAATTTGACACGGTTTAATCCCAAGAACCAAGATTTCTTAGTTGACCAAAGCGGTGAAAGCTTCCGTTTTATATTACTTAAACTCTATGGAGAGGAAACCAAGAAGAATGCAAAAACTTTTAGCGATCTCCGGAACAGCAAGAAGACGGTGCTCTGCCAGTAGGCCTTTCTCCTTAGTTCCGAGATAAAGATATAGTATCGAAACCACTAGAGGTGAGACATCGCGTTTATTCTAAAACCCCTAATAATATTTATAAGCGTACCAACAATGCATCAGTTACAGAAAATATTAAGGCAATACGTCATAATTTAGGTACAGATGCCTGTAAACTATTAGACTTTCGTCTGATATTAGCTTTTAGACTTGAAGGAAGCATATTTACAACTTTGGACAACATCACCAATGCACAGGCAGGAAAAATCAATAACAAATTAACACTTAAGTAATAAAAGAAGTCTGAAGCACTGTTCAAAAAAAACCCAGAATACAGTTATCAACTTGTCGTCGAAGCCGTTAATCGCAGCAGAATATTTAGCCCTCTCTAAAGGCTAAAATTTCGCAATAGCACCGAGAAGCGTTCCCGTAGAAGACATGTACCATCGGATGAAGCCGCAATGAGAAGAATAACAGTAAAGCATGCTGATGAAATCAGCGAAGACCATGAAAATTTCATAACGCCAAGGTCCAATCTCTCCGCAGCCGAAAAAACTGCGATGAAGACCTTAAAGGAAAACGCAGATATCCTGTTCCTTTCAGCAGATAAAGGCAACCCCACAGAACTAAATACGTGGAAAAGGTAACTCAACTTTGGTACAACAACACCTATATAGTTATGCAGGCAGACCCTCCAAGTAGAACAGAAAGACGCATCACCAATCTGATTAACGCATCCAACTTATCACAAGCGGAGAAGAAATCGTTAAAGCCAACAAGCTCCAAGATCCCCAGGTTCTATGGTTTTTTCTAGATACACAGGAACAATGTACCACTTTGACAGATCATCAGTGCAATAGATTCATCCACATACAAATTAGGTAAATATGTTTCAAACTTACTTAATCCATTTACTGGAAAAACAGATTCTTTTATAAAAACTTTGCACATTTCGTGGAAAAACTTAAAGGCAATCCAGTTGGATCAGAAAGATATTTTGACCAGTTTCAATGTAGAACCACTATACACAAATGTTATCGTTAAGGACTCAGTTTTCATTATATCAGACTTACTCGAATAAAATCATCTTGATAATAACAGACCTAGTGGAAACTTGTCGGATATCTTCTTAATTCATTTTTCACGGAACGTTAAGGACTCAGTTTTCATTATATCAGACATATTGGAATAATATCATCTTGATAATAACAGACCTAGTGGAAATTTGTCGAATATATACTTAATTCATTTTTCAAGACGTTTTATGAACAAACGTCATGGGCAGCTATGGGGTCTCCTCTATCACCTGTGGTAATGAATATCTTCATGGAAGCCTTTGAGGATATTGCTCTAACATCCTTACCACTAAAACCAAAACACTGGATCAGATATGTACATGATACTTTTGTTATTTGGCCTCATGGACAGGAAAATCTCGTCATATTTCTAGACCACCCTAATGAACGACAACATAATAATGAATTCGTAATGGAAATTAATTCTAATGGAACCATTCCCTCTTTAGATGTATTTATTCAAAGAAAGGAAAATGATACATTAGGACACTCTGTGTATAGAAAACCGACGCATCCAAATAGATTCATAAATGCAAATTTCCATCACCATCCAGCACAAAAGAAATCGGTTATTTACTCACTAGTATTTAGAACGATATCGATTTTTGATCAAGATTCTCTAACATCGGAAACATCGAAACTGACCGAAGCTCTCAGAGGGAATGGATATTGCATTGAAGATATTACGCGTTCAATTAAAAGATAGCGGATAATAAGGAGCCACCGTTAGGTAGTGTTGTTCTTCCCTACATTCATGGCCCTACAGACAAAATAGGAAGATTACTTCGGCGGTTCAACATACTATATTCATAATTATTATAACAGTAACGCTACGCCTGTGACATCAATCCAAATAACGTTTTTATTTTATGACTGAGTAACAAAATAAGTTATTCTTGAAAGGTTCTTATTTACAAACAAAACTTTACGCTATTATAAAATGCTGTGCGTTATTTCCCTAACACACAAGTGTGTAAGGCAAAAACACATGTGTGTGTTATCATTTGTTTTTGCGCCTAATTTGGTTGTTAAATGTATTGTCTTAGTGCACAGTGGGAAAAAATCTTTTAGAGGCAATTGAAAATAATATATTTTTTCGCCTGCGCCGCTGATGGCTTCTATTATAATTCTTGTAGTCTCGGTTCTGCCGCCTTTCTTCTCGGAGGTACCCTGCGCTGACCTCGGCAGTTCTGTTCTTCAGTACATGTCATTCCACGAGCAAGCCCATTTATATCGCGTGCCGTACCTTTTTGTAGTCTTTTTCTTTATGGTACCATTTTTTATCGAGAGATATCGAGATGGCTCTTAGACGCTTTATGGGCATCTCAATCAAAATCCACTGACGATAATGGTTCTAATAGTTACTCAGATTTGAGAAATATAAGATAACATCTACACGTCGCTAAAAAATGCCATTATATAAACTTTTTGGGGGAAACTATTTCTCGACGTTCTAAAGACGTAACGATTACACCGCTTCAAATATACAAATGAGGTCTTATGTCTATTTAAATGCTCTATGATATTATTTATTTTATAGTTCAGGAAAAGACATTGGAAAAGTTTTTGATTTTTTATTATGTCATACATCAAAGGCTTCTTTTTAACTTAGCGCTTAACTTAATTTCCTCCGCAATACGGCCATTTATTAAGAAGGATTTAGATATGCTAATTTATATCAAAACAAAAGTATTCGTTTTTGTTAATAAGACAATATATATGTGTTAAGTGGAGGGCTATTCATATTTGATATATTTAGTTATTTACCACTTAAGGAATTATTATCATCAATTATTGGATGAAATCTATATCTTAGTGCACAAATTCGGAAAAAATTAATGAAGATATTCCTATGTTAAACACTGGCTTTTAAAGGAAGTTTATAACTAATAAAAAAGTAACAAATCTGATTATATGGCAGCAAAAACTATATCTTTATAACTAAACTTTTTAACTCTTGAAATGGATGATGATTTTTAACCGGCTTCAAAAAAGGAGGAGGATATCAATTTGACCCTATATTTATTTATGTATCTATATCGATTACTTTGCATTTGGGTGAAATTTTCAGGGAATATCCAAGATATTACCGGAGTGGTTCCATAGCAAGCATATTAAAAAAATGTAAAAAGTGGTTGAATGCCGCTATTGTTTATGCAAGCGCCGAAAATAATATATATTGCGCTCACCATATCATCAGAAACCAAAGTACGCATGTTAGTGGGGGGGTTTTAATGGCACGAAGTTCAATTTTACTAATTTTTTTAAACTTTGACAATTTTTACATTGTTAATGTGGTGCTTTCTGGCAGATTTTCGTATGCAAGACGCAGTAGCTACTTATTTATTTTATTAAGATCCTGCAAAATTTTAAACTAAGTTCAGGCTTAAAAACTTAAAATTCTCTATAAATAGAACTTAATAGCATGAAAATTTTTTATAAAAAAATTGAACCGACTTAAAAAAAGCACTAAAGAATAAAAAAATTGAAAATTTGAGTTTATGAAATGGGTGTCATAGTAATAAAAACCGCCTCTATTGAATGTGGTGTGGTATACATGTAGACGCTCAATATATGACGCCGTCTTCATAAAGTCAAATTTTCAATGTGGAATAAAATGTCATATTTTACTTTTTAGTTCTTTTTTTTGCAGTCTATTTTTCTATAAATTTTTTTAATCTAGTCGCATTTTCACTTTAGACAAGGGTGACCTGATTTTTTAAAGTTTAAACCAGGGACACTAGAAGTGTCTAGTCGAGGTGTCACGACTTTGATTTTTTATAAAAATACCGAATTTGTACATTTTACTTTTGTTAATTTATTATACCCATCCATGGACTAGATAGATAAACTTTGGAAATTTGGCACACCTTTAGAGCACACCTGTGGCTACCGAGTTTAAAAAGTACAAAACTGCGTTTAAAATTTGGAGCTAAATGATTTCCCAAAAACTTAGTTACCTGCAAAAAATTCATTTTTTTCCGTTAGGAGATTTGGCTCGCTACTTACCCTCATTACATTCTATCATAATTTTAAATTTAAAATTAAATTTAGCCAAAATACAAGAGTTCTAACCACACTACACCACAACTTGTTACGTTCTGCAGAACTTGCTTACAGAACGTAACAAGTTGTGGTGTAGTGTGGTTAGAACTCTTGTATTTTGATCTATCTTCCACCACAGGTTCCAGTGTTAGGACTTAAATTTAGCCATAAATATTTTTTTTAGAAAAATTCATCGACGCCTGCATCTATCTACCTACCTTCCTCGAGGTCCTGTCGAAAAACCGATCCTATGGGATAAAAACAAAAACTTAATCATTTTTGTGAAAACTGAACTAAAAACTAAACGATATCTTTACTTTGAAGCCAAATATAGTTATTTACTCTTTTCACACAAAAGTAAATTCAGTGACTTCAATCAATGCATTTTCTGCAACTCTCCAATTTACCGTTTATTTATATAACGTACAAAAATAAGAGAAAACCTAATTTGAAAAAAGTGTGTACTAAACTGCAACTTATTTCGAAATCATCAATCTCAAAAGTATCCAGTGGCCAAAAATAGCTATTGTCTTTTTCAGAGGCAAATGAGTATATATTTAAATAATTTTGGCTTAATTTTTTTAAAATAAATTTGACTTAATTGGCAGGATAAAACTTGAATGTTTTTAGGTCCGTAGCCACAATATGGCGGGCAATACTTTCCCAATTTGGTAAGATCCCCTTAAGAACATTTGCTGTCTTTTCCTATGTATGGTAAATGCCTATATTCGTTTGAATCAGGATATATTCAAGTACCTATTTGGATCAGTTGGAGAGGCAAAGCTCTTTTGTATAGTTGGGTCCAGAGTAGACGCATTTTTCATTATATAGGCCGAGATAATTTTTTCCGTGACATACAAACTTTTTTTACATTTTTACCTCCTCATTATTTTTCTCTTATAATATTGTTCCATAAAACAATTTTTTGTGCATAACAGCAAGAGATAGCCTTTTTTGAAAACCCGATTCGTGTAAGTACAGAGAATAACGTCCTCTGAAATTTTCAAATAAATATTTAAATTTATTCGACAAAAAAATTCTGAAAAAATTGTTTTTCATTAATAGATGAAAAACGGAAAATGATAAGCTAATCTGTTTGATATCGGTCGAGAGACCAGATATGCCTTAAAGACGTACCAAATTTCAACCTCGACGACGAAGTCAGCCTCATATACAAATCTCACGAGGACTAGCTTTTGACATCTACTAATAGTAAATACTAAAATATTACATACCAATTTTTTTAACGGATGGGTATATCCGCCGCCCGATATATTAAGTTTAGTACGTTTTTGGCAAGATTTTGTTTTTCAAATATCAATTCACTTTTGGCCAGACTTTGCTAGAAGTTTCGCATGTTAGTTCAAGAAATTCGGGACCTTTCCGGTTTTAAGAAAATCGGGGATGTTTGGCCAGGATTTTAGGCAGATACGTTAACATTTTTTCAATTTTTTTCCTTTCAATTTCAATCAATCAAAACCACAAATATATTAACTAATAATGCTATACTGAAGAATATACTTAAACTTTATGTAGTGTATATATAGGGTGTATAACTTGATTTTAATTGTTATTTTCCTCGTATTGTGACTGTAGTCGTCAAAAAAATCACCTTCCGAGATTTTTGCGGGTCTGTGCTTTTTAAGATCCTTAGATCCCGAAAAACATGTTCTCCCTTTTCCTTCGGCCTGTCGTTCTGTAGTTCTATCTGTGAGCGGCATAGCCCAAGAACCACTTATCCGATTAACTTCAAATTTTGGTCAAAAATCAAGTCTTTTGTGGATGGAATAGTAATGTGTTGGTAAAAATCCAATATGGCGCAGTGGCGGCTCGCGGGTGAAAAAGTAAGTGAAGTGCAAATGAAGCAAGAAAATGTCGCAATAATTTCTTTTTCAGAATTTTTTTTATGTGGAAGGGGTAGAATATTTTTTTACGACTTACCTAAATTTTGTATACTAAATCAATTCTCCTATCCTTCATAGCAGCAAATTTATTTATAACATCCTCATAAAATGGATGAGTTGCCCTAATCTCCTCCAGACATTCCTTTTGTAAGTAAGTCTTTTTGAGAGATTGTATTTCTTAAATAAGTTTTTACATGTTTGAGACAAGAAAAACTTCTTTCCACTGAAGCACTTGTCGACGGTATTGTCAAAATAAGGGAAAACACTTTATATGCTTTGGTTAAAATATCTTTATTTTCATTATTTTTTTTCACTTGCTCTTATAGCGATATATTCCAATTACTGTCATTGGCAAAAATAAGACCAAGCTCATTTTTAAGTCGTTGACTTTTTGAAAATATTTCCCCATAAAACTGTAACAAATTTTCAAACGTACCAGTCGGAAAATTTGAACTATATTCGGAAAATTTAGCAAAATCTGCCAAACATAAAAATGTAAGTTTTTCAGAGACTTGAAAGCTTAATGTCATTTCCATTAAAATATGGTCCAATATTTCATAAAAAAGGTTCTATATTTAGCCCTAATTTCTTCAGGTGAAAGCTTAGCAAGTTCACGTTTGTAATGATTTTTTTCTGTAATAGAATTTGCTTTATCAAACATGGTATTAAAAAAAATGTTCATTTTTTTTCACAGAACGCCTCACGACAGCGTTTCATATTGGATATGCAAAAAGTAATGTCAAACGATTTTTTTTTAAAGAACGCAACTTGAACAATCACATTTACTAACTTCGAATTTGAAGACCAACGAGTTTCTGTAATTGTTGGTATACGCCTCGTAGATGCAGATGTAAGAGCATACGTTCGTTTGGCTGAGTGATGAAAAAATGAGGGAATACCACTAAGGCTTGCAAAAAAATCCGACATTTAGAAATATTTTTAAACTTTGCTGCATCAGGACAAATACAGCCTGCGGCGCTTTTTCTTTTTTTTTTTTTAATGCCATTTAGATGGCCAGACATCACACTTGCGCCATCGTAACATTGCCCTATTAATTTAGGTTTATAGTCAAATTGGTCCAAAATTTGATTTAATAGAGAATATAAATTCTCCGATGTTCTATCGGAGCTGACATTATAAAATCCTAAGAATCTCTCGACTACTGAACCTTCTGAATTAACGTATCTTAAAATTATGGAGCACTGGGAGGTTTGCGTGTGGTGTCATCCACTTGCACAAAAAAAAACTATGTGTTCATTATTTCATTTTTTACATGAACATTTAAATAATCAGAAATGCATTTAATTAAATTCAATTAATAATTAATTATTTCGTTTTCGAGTCACCAGTAAAAACATTTTTAATTTTTTTGTCATGATCTTTTAGTTATTGGAGACTTCTCGATATTAATAAACCTAAAAACTTTTAAAAATTCCTCCTATTTATTGACTCGCTGCTTTCATCATGGCAGCGAAAAACTAACTCTTGTTTTTGCAAGGTACAAAACTGCGACAATTACCAAGCACATAAATAGTCTATTTAATCGGACGTTTTCGTTAAAATGTATAGTGCTTTGATTTTTACAAATGTTTTTAGCATTAATTCGCATTTTAAATGCTCCGCCGAGTCTTCATGTTTATGTAAAGACCTTCATATATTTAACATACCTGCAAATCTTTCCTTATTCCACACTGAATATTTATTGGAAACTAGTAAACAAGGCCAGCAAAACAATTTTTGTAATATTTGACTACTACATAACCATTTACACGCCGAAAACCAGGATGACGATTACAACTCTGATCTTGTTCCTTTCATTCGACACGTGGGTGTAGTGTACTGCGTTAGCAATTTACCGAGAGCGTTGTCTGGGGTTGGTTAACATTAATCTTCCATGCTGTCAAAGTCATCGCCAACGCGTTGTCATGGCAACGTAGTAGGAAACTCGTAAACTAAACATAGCACCTCCAGCAAAGTCGAAGCGGTTTGCGCCACTGTTATAGTTGTTATAATAAAGTTCGATTGAAAGACATGCCGCCAACGGTCAAATAAAATATTTATTCGAGATTTACAGTTTATTTTTTGCCAATAAGACGAATCTATGAATGTAAAGACTTAAATTTTAAGAGATATATAATAAATATAGTCAGATGTTTGCTTGTTTATTTTTCCTGGTGAAGTAGCACTTCACCTACTTCACCTGAATAGCCGCCACTGATATGGCGGAAAAAAATAGTTTTTCACGTTGTTGTTGAAACGCATATAATTACAGCTATTTGTCTATTCCGTTACTGAATTACCTTTTTTTTTCGGCCACTGTTTAAAAGTACTGTCTTTGATTAATTTAGATAACTTTAGTAGCTTCCGCTTGATTAATTTAGATAACTTTTTATTACACCATAAGAGGGAAGAAATCACCCTCCGAGATTTTTTCAGTTTCCCGTTCCTGGGTCCCTAGATGTTATCTGAATTCCATCGGTTTGTCTGTTGATCTGTCTGCTTGTCGGTCGGTGTGTCTGTCTCTGCGCGGTATAGCTAAAAAACTACTTAACCGATTAACTTCAAATTTTGATCAAAACTTAAAAGTCATATGGGATGAAATGGTAACATTTTGGTAAAAATCCAGTATGGCGGAAAAATGGCGGATTAGTAAAATGTTTCTTTCAAAAATCATTATTAAAAAACTACTTTACCAATTTATCTCAAATTTCGCGTAAAAATCAAGTGTGGTATCGAAATGAACTAGTAAAATTTTGGTAAGAATCTAATAAGGCGAAACAAAATGGCGGCCTAATAAAATGTTTAAAAAATCAATTTGAAAAAACTACTTAGAGGATTGATTTTAAATTTTGCGCAAGAACTACGTGTGATATAGGGATGGAATGGTAAAATTTTGGTATGAATTCAAGGTAGCGGAACACTGCGAGTAAGTAAGAATTCAACATTGTGCGATAAAATGTTTTTAAAATCAGTTTAAAAAACTACTTATTTAACTGACTAAATTTTGACCAAAAGGCAAAAAATTTAGGCCGTCGTTTTATTTCGCTATATTCGATTTCACCAAAATGACATAACCATATTAATGATAATCAATTAATTTAATTCTGATCAAAATTTAAAGTCAATCGGGTAAATAGTTTTTAGCTATGCCTCGAACAGATCGAGTAACTTTACCAAAATGTTCCCAGGTCATACCCGTATGACCTTTCATTTTGACCAAAATTTGAAGTCAATCGGCTAAGTAGTTTTTACTTATGTCGCGAACAGACCGAGAAACGGACACACCGACGTAATTCAGAGAACATGTTTGTTTTTTTTTGGCATCTAGTGGCACCAAAACGTGAAGATGTGTAAAATCCTGGGATGTTGATTTTTCACAGTACTTTCCTTTTTCGGCGGAAGTAAAAACATAAGACAGATTACTTTTTTGTCTATAAAACTGAACTAAAAACTATTTAAAAAGTACATTCTACATCTTACTAAAATAATTCAAAATAAATCAATTGTTGCAATTAAAATTCAGATATACCTAACTTAAAATATGTATGTTTTGATTAACATAACCTAATATATGGCATAGCTAAAAAATATTTGCTCAATTAAAATCAAATTTCAAATTTAAATTCAAATCAAAAAATCAGTCTGAAGAACCATTTGGTTAATTTCAAATTTTGCTCAATGATTAAGTGTGATATAGGAATAAACTTGTAAAACATAATAGCAACCAAATAAATTGTATTTAAAAGATCAGATAAATTATAAGGATAAACTGGCAAAATTTTTACACAAATTCAATATGAAGAAACAAAATGACGACCTAATAAAATCTCGAAAAAAGCACTGTCAAAAACTACTTATTCAATTGATTTTAAATTTTGCCCAAAAACCAAATATAACGTAGATAGAAACTGCTAACATATTGGTACGAATCCAATATGGTGGAACAATTGGGCTTATTAAAATATTGGAAAAACCAACGTGCAAAAATGGGTACCCGGAATTTACCTTGTAGTTTGATCCTGTATATTATCGCATGTAGTCATGTAGTAGTTATGTACAGATACATTGTGTTATATTTCACTTTTCTAGACAAAAGGAGGGGTTCTTATGAGAGGCCTTCAGGGTAATTGGGTAAAACCAATGGGTAAAGGAACTTAATCGGAAACTTCTTCCTGAATCTTTGCTTTTGAGTAGATAACTGAAAGAAAACACAATTTGTATGTTCTACTTAATAAGTATGAGAGGAATTAAATAGGGTTATGCTTCACTATTCTTAATAAAAGGAAATATTCGTAACGAAATAAGTTTCGGGTAACGGAAATTTACCGATTTTTTTACTATTATCCTAACTGAAGCTTTTATTAAACCCGAAATAATTTAGAGAAAGGAGAGCAAAATTATATAAATAGTCGTTCGACATCTGGTTAAAGAAGGAACAAGATGTTGTTATTGTTAATTACAAGTTACTGAACCGGTAAAAAAATCGAGCTAATTGACGCTCTCTTCCTGAGGTTAAAATAAAAATAAGCGGAAATCCAAAATGGGCTTGCATAAAATTTATGTTTAGCGCGTAATCATCACAATCAAATTTCCTCTTCGGAAAAAGGTCGGATATTCTGACAGTCAATATTTCATTAATTGTTTCGTATTTTTAAGATGCATCTTTATTAGCAGCATACATATCACTATTATAGAATGTTAAGTGCAATTATTTGTTGGAGAGGATGTTTTAAATATACAAAAAATACTACTAGTATAATAAATAAACCAACTATATTTGTTTAGTAATTTCCATTAATGTATTTCCGTTTGACAGCTGTTTCTACACACTGTGTCTTTTTCAAAAACCAACTTAAGACTGATACTAAAACTAGATTTTTTTAACAGTAATAAAAAAGTTATTGAATTAAAATAATAATATTCTATTGAACGATCAAATGGACCTAAACGGTTCCCCACTGTTAAATCTTTATAGCTAAAATCTGCTAGGGTTAGGTAGGTAGACTCTTTTATTACTGTGAAAAAATCTAGTTTTAGCATCAGCCTTAAGTTGGTTTTTGAAAAAGCCATAGTGTGTCGAAACCGCTGTCAAACGGAAATAAATTAGTGGAAATTACTAAACAAATATAGTTTGTTTGTTTATTATACTAGTGATAATGAATTTCCATCAAGTAACGGCTAACTCGATAAATTATTTAAACAAATTTTTCGCAGTTGATATTTCGGTACAATATTTTTTTATGAGGTGTGACTGGTAAATACGAATTTAATTAACAGTTTTTTTTTAAATAATTGATTAGATTTTGATCAACCCGATATTTTTATTATTCCAGGACTATTTTTCTTCGATTTCGTTCTTGATTGATCGTTGATGGGTTTTAGATAAAAAACGATGTAATATATATATATATATATATATATATATATATATATATATATATATATATATATATATATATATATATATATATATATATATATATATATATATATATATATATATATATATATATATATATATATATATATATATATATATATATATATATATATATATATATATATATATATATATATATATATATATATACATACATATATATATATATATATATATATATATAATATAAAATAAATAGTCTATTTAATAGGACGTTTTCATTAAAATGTATTTTATATAGTTTAACATTTTAGGTTAAAGTGACAGCTATAGTGCTTTGATTTTTTACAAATGTTTTTTGCTGCAATGCATTTTAAATGCTCCGCCGAGTCTTCATGATTATGTAAAGACCATCATATATTGAACATACCTGCACTTATTCGACACTGAATATTTATTGGAAACTAGTAAACAAGACCAGCAAAACAATTTTTGTAATATTTGACTACTACATAACCATTTGTACGTCGAAAACCAGAATGACGACTAAAACTCTGATCTTGTTCCTTCCATCGGTTAAATGGAGTTTCCAACAAAATGCAAACCACATCCGTGATCTGTTTCATCAATAATGTAAATGGATAAACCCGATACTAAATAAAGTTGTAACAACACCATAAATAAATATAACACAAAACAGTCAAAGTAAAGTGCAAAGGAATGTAAAAACTTAAATTTTAAGAGATATATAATAAATATAGTTAGATGTTTGCTTGTTTATTTTTCCTGATGAAGTAGCACAACACCTACTTCACCTGAATAGACGCCACTGTTATAGTTTATATTTAGTTTACCTAGGTGTATATTCTATAACACGGTCGTCAATAAAATCTTCAAGCACTAACCAACCAACAGTTGCATGCCCCCAAAATATTTCTGCGTATGTCTCGAAATGTGAATTCAGTATTGGTCTGTATGGACATTTATAAATGTCCTACAGGAAGTCAATATTGCCATTTGATTTCGGCTCATCTATTGGATGGAAATAGCAGTTTGCGCTTGCGCTCTTCCACAAAGAGGCCCTGAGAGCAAGTGATTCGGTCTTCACTTTTAAAATATATAAGGCTAGCTATATATTTGGTTTATATGTAATGTAACATAAAATACATCAGCTGTATTTTGTAATGGCTAGGTAAGCCTGCTTTGGGCTGTCTATATTTAAGAAATAAATAATAAATAAAATACAGTTTTACTTTTTAGCGATTTTATTTGAAGGAGGTTTTATTTTTTTTCTAATTTTATATTCTACAATGATTTGAAGTCATGTACCGTTAATGTTTAAATGTCTGATACTGATATCTCTAAAGATGTTTTGAATTTTATTATTTTTATTACCAAAGAAGATATACATAGTTTCCTCAAAATTTATAGCTCAAAATTTTAGAGTATTTACACAGTAAGTAGAATATATTAACTCGAAACAATCGAAAAAGTAAAAAAAACTAAAAGTTAATATTTAGTTGATCTACCCCGAACTCTCGACAAACCCTAACGGGGACTCGGCATACCAGAGACAAGGGTATTAATGAATTCTTGGGGAATATTTTTTTATTTTTAATTGCGCATTCAAACTTAATACAAACTTTTTCAATGATATTTATATCGGAGATTATGCCGATCAATCCAACTGGGTTTATTCAATTATTGCCCCATTTTGATCCGTTAATTACGGTTGCTCAAAAACCATATGTAAAATGCAATTAAAGTTGTTGGCTTAGTAGAGTGGCAAATATCATAAAATTTGTTCAATGAATTATTGTGTATTTTATATTGTTTATAACTTGTTTAATAATTTATTTGAACTTTTTGAATAATTTTTGTGTTTTTATTGCTTTATCGGCATAATTATTCTAAGATTTTCAGTTACAAAAATTGCTTTTGAGAAGGTAATGGTTATTTAAAAAATTGCTTAATTAATAATTACTTAAAAGAGTAATCGGCCATAAGTTGCAGTATTTCTTATAGAACGACCAATACCTAAGAATAACATTCATCAGGCGCTTCCTGTAACAACTTCTGTATGTTTTCTTAAGTGAAAATTTTAAATTTCTTGGCTTGGTAGCCATCACTCTGCCGTTTTAAATATACAAAAAGTTTCATATACTATATTGACGTTATCATGCATGGCTATTGTCGATTTTAATATTGAATAAATAGTCCAAAGTGAAGGTAGCTTTATTACCTTTGCTTTTTCCGAAAAATACGCAAGCAACACATTTTTAAAGAGTCTTGTTACGGTATACTTATTGGACCAGGTTTTGAACAGGTGATATTGTTTGTCATATTAACTTTTTAACTCTGGTAGTAAATTTACAGTTGCGAATTTGGCTGCTTCGGAAATATCAGATGGAGTACAGGAACAATAATCACTTTCGTTTTTAAATTGACACAATCGTAAATATCGCGTGTAACGTCGTCGTGTCAGTGAGAGAACGTTCGTCTTTTGTTTTCGGTTGCCATGGCAGCTATTTATAACGAGCTTGACGAAAAAAGTAAAAACGATTTTTTTCACGTACGCATTAGGAAAATAAGGATGCTGCGATATTCACCGATTTTGCGATTTTTTTGAATTTAGGAATTAGTTATTTTGCACCTTGCAGGAGAAAAAAAAAATATGTTGCTTAACTATCACTAGAATGCAAAATACAGTCTTTTCTGAAACCATGAAGTTTGTCAAAAATTCTCGTTACATGGTACCGTTCCCATTGACGTCCGATATCACCCATCTCGAGTTAACAGCTATTTAACGAACGAAACTAGCCGTCAAACGGGCAATTGTGCGATAAAGTGCCAATTTGACAGCTCGACATATAGAGATGTAGATAGGACGTCCGGAAAAAATGAACCAGCGCGTACGATTCGGTGTTTTACTAGAGGCCGCGGGCCACAGATAAAGGTACTCGCCGCGACCACTATTATGAGTTCGCTTTTTATAAATCACTAAGGCAGTGGTGGGTGATGTTCAATTTTTTTTCCGGTATCTAATTGATGTATTAGCAATATTACATATGGCAACTCATATAACTTTCCCTATTTTATCAACGCATTTGTAGAAAACATCAGAAAATATAATTTAACTGAAAAAGTTAAAAAACTACATTTAAGAGGATACCGAAGTAAATTTAATCATATAATATCAGACACAGATCGTTGTGGCTCACCGACGACAGCTAAATATAAAATAATGACCTTCTGGGGGTAAATTTCCTTTACCCGGAACTTCTCTCATTATGAATTATCCTATTAGGAATAGTGAAGCTTTGCCTAATTTAGTTCCAGCAATTTGGGTTCAACTTTGTTTCATCATATTAGATATTTTACCAGTTTCTTCTTATGCCACACTTTTTTGGGAATTTCGGGCATAAATCAAAATAAACTGGATAAATAGTTTTTACACTGATTTTTAAATTTTATTAGACTGCTATTTTTCCGTGATTTTGAATTCGTACCAAAATTTTACAGTTTCACCCCTATATCATATCCCATGTGCAAAATTTGAAGTCAATTGAGTTCGTATCGGAATTTTACCAGTTTATCTCTATATCACACTTAATTCATTACCATTAACATTTAAACTCAATCTAATAAGTAGTTTTTCAGGCTGATTTTTTAAATATTTTATTACGGTAAATTAGATAATTAATTTCTTAGTAATAATTTTTGTAGGCCGCCATTTTGTTCCGCCATATTGGATTTTTGCCAAAGTATTACCAGGTATATCCCAATATGACACTTAATTTTTTAGCTATGCCACGGACTGACAGGTCGATTGACGGAATTGATAGAACATGTTTTTTTGGCCTTCAGAGACTAAAACGTGAGAGGGTAATTTTTTACAATTACATAAATTTTATATGGCCGTTGTTCTCTTCCGCCATCAATTCCTATCTCGATTTTACCTGTTCATTTCTATATGTCTCCTTCCACAGAATTTGAAATAAAATTAATATGAAAGTATCAAAAAGTACTGACTTTGATAACTTTAATGTTTTTCTGCGTAAGTTCAATATATGCGTGCCATTTGTGTTCTTCACTTTTGAGGGGTGACCGGTTTTAAATTTTAGGGCTTTGGCTTAGAAGTGCCAACTTTGTAGAGAAAAGAAAAACAATATTACACATTTACCAAACAAAAAAAAACCTTTAGGAACCGTTAGATTGTAAATGTTACCAAAATAACTTAAAATTCGAATTAGAAAAATCATTATAATCCATCTCTCCTTCTGTTCTCTATATAACTTAAACAAAATCCCACATATCTAAGGATTATTTTCAACAATCAAGCAAAACAAGATTTCAGCATTTCTATACTATAAATATTGAAAATCTAAAAAGGAAGATCTAAAGAAACCTTTTTGGAAAACCTTTAAAAGCTTATCTTCATTTCAAAAATACTTAGTGTATTATTTTATCAAAAAAAAATCTTTTCCAAAGCTATAATGTAGTTGTAGTTTTTTTAATAAAACCGTTGTTATTCGTGCAAAATATATTACAAAAATATAGCACTAAATTTATAAGTAACTACTTTTACAAAATATCCGTTTGGTACAGATGTGTCCACCAGTTATCCAAAATATTATATAATTTTGAAGATTTTAGTGTTAAAAGCTCATTAACATTGATCTCAACTTCAAAAATTTGCATCTTAATCGCATTTTCTTATAAAGGTTTATAATGAATATTTTTAAATGAAATAGATGGTACTAATCCCCCTCTTTTAAAACGTTTTCCAGTTCCTTTGAAAAGTGTTCTTTTTTATTAACTCTCAAAAAATAACTTATAACTTAAGTAAAGCAGTTTACATCAATTCTTCTGATCCCATTAATTCAAATTGGTACGTAAATTTAAATTTATGACTAGTAAATATATACAGAACATATAAAAAAAAACACCTGTTACACTAAACCCTCTAGGTCTTTTTAGTAACAATGCTATCAACTAATTCAACAAAAGATCCTATTCCAAGCCTGCTTAGTACTTTGCCCAAACACTTCTTGCAATTCAATATCGGTTTATGATAAAATCTCGATACAGGTATATCCTATACAGAGTGAACATCTAACATGGATTAAGTTCTGTATTGCCACATTGGTAGATTTTTCTTAAAATCGTTCAGATACCTGAAGGTATTTTTCCTTGCTCATTTTATGAACTAAAGTACGTGCATAAAAGATAAGCCAAAAAATAGTTATCATAGCCAAATTCTTTTTTTTTAATGGAATCCCCGTTTTCTTTTATAATATTTTTAAACAAGGCAAGTTGTATATTGGAGCCGAGTTTAACTTTTCTGTCACTTACTTATACACAAGTATAAAAAGATTTGCTAGGATTCAAAATCTTCGTTAGTACCATATATTACACTTATTTTAAAAGGTGTTGAAAGTGTCAACTGCTCGTCTGACAGCAACCTAGTCGTAAATAAATCCCATTTATGATATTCTGAATAATATCCAATAAGTGTACACTAACATTTTATTCGTTCTTTTTATGCTTTAATATTTTTGACTATTTTAAAAACTTTTCTTTTTAAGTAACCCCACAGAAAAAATCAAGTGTGGTAAGATCCGGAGATCTCGGTGGCCTTTATATTAGACCTCTTCTGTCAATGCATAAATTTGGAAATATTTGGTTTATATAATCACGAATAGGCCTCGCTTAATGAGGAAGCGCCCCATCCTGCTAACAGCAGATATCAGCATTTGGGACTTGTGGATTCAAAGCACTGGGAAACCAAATTGATACCTGCTGTAGAAATGGCCAATATCGCTCTCCATTTAAGTTACTGTCACAAACTGAGACCAATCACTTTTTTTTAATAATTCCAGCCCAAAAAAATATATTTTTTACGCCCACTGAGTATGTACTTCCCTTATCCAGTTCATATCTGTCCAATAATGGCAATTTTTTAGATTAACATGGCCATGTAATGTAAACGTATCTCTATCAGAAAATCACATGTTTTCTGAATTTATTACTCGCTCTGTTAGGAAAAGTTAAATTAAGCACCATTATACAACTTCCGTTTTTAGAAAAATCTACCAAAGTGACAATATATAATTTATTCCATGATAGATGTTAACATTCTATATTTTATTCCATAATAAAACACGGAATGGTGTGAGAGAAGGAAATATGGGTTTATTAAGTTAGAGATATGTATGAGTAGATTCCATGTCTGGTTCTCTCAGCAGATTTTATAGAAATTTAAAGTATTGAAGCAAAACTGTGGGTTTTAAAGTTTTCAGATTATTTGTTGCATTTAGTTTTAAAGTTTTCAGATTATTTGTTGCATTTAGATTGACAAACAAAAATCTTTTTTGGCTTTTTCGCAACTGAATAAAAATATTTAACCTTAATTTGCTTCAATTAATTAAAATATTTTTATTCAGTTGCGAAAAAGCCAAAAAAGATTTTTGTTTGTGGGTTTTCTTGTAAACTTTATAGGTTTGGTCCACTGAAGAAAGCAGTAACTCGGTGTCTTTCTAAGGACATGACATGAAAAAGAAGATATATGGTAGTAAAAGCTTATTTATATATATTTTTAGTTTACTTAGGATCAGTCACTTAATTATTACCGGCAAGATGTTCCGCCTATGGTTCGTGGTAGAATATAACACAGGGTGTTGAATCAGATAACCGACGGCTCGCCCTGGATGGGATTCTTGACCGTGTGAATCGATAAGTGTAATATGAATGCGAACAAGGGCGACAAGAAAGGCATGAAGGTTTTTTGAGGTCGGATACATATAGAGGTAATTAGCCTCATATACTATTTGATTACGTATTATGATGTTTTACTTTTCAGTGCAAAGGTGTATATCCCTAAATTGTAAGCAGAATGTAGAAATTAATTAAAAATCACTGCGACCCAGATATATATAATAGACTCTGACTGAAAAATATCCGCGACAACATGGCAGATTTCAAGACTGAAAAATATAAAATACATAATAAGGAACATCCTTATACCCCAGCAAGGAACTGATATTGACCTACCTGGGAATGTAAACCAGTAACTTGCGATTTGCAATAGGAAGTCTGGCTGGACAATCTGAGGCAAGAAAACATCTTCACATTTTGTAGCTAGATGACTCTTTTCTTTGCCGAGGTTACGAGCCACAAAATGAGACAGTATTACATTTACTATGTGAACATCTTGTTGTCTCATCTTTCAGGGAATTAATTCATTTTAGAACAAAGATAGCCTACCAGGTTAAAGGAAGCTCTCTTCTACACTATCCCCTATGTAATACGAATAAGCTCATTTACAGGGTTTTCGGGTATAAACGCATCCCTCAAATTGCCTGTTATGGCAAGGTTTTTGTCAAAACTCTCAGGTGTCTTTGAAGACTCCGGTATCAAATTTGTTTTATTTATGATCAGCAAGGCACTCATTTTGTTAATATATAATGTACAGGATTTTCCATTAAAAAATATATATTGGGTATGCTACACATTTTGAGACATCTCCAGCAGTGTTTCGAATATTTCGTTTAAAAATTTCTGTAAATTTAATTGTTTAATTAATATCTATTAAAGCAATATCATTATCAAGTGTTTAATGATATTGGCTTCAATGGTTTTTCAAAATTTTCAATTTTAGTTACCATTATGTAATGCAAGCAATGCTAATAATAAAAATACCGATCCTTATATCCTTGGAATCAGGTTAAAAAAAAATTTCATTCTAGCCGCTAATTATTACATTATTACCGGTATTACATTTAAGAAATCGAATTTTTAAAGCTAGAAAAATGTTTAAATTATTAAAGTTAAAGGATTTTGTTTTTCTGAATTGACAGGAATTTGTCATCGGCTAAAACAAATTAACATCGAAAAGTTGACAAAAATACCAACGTATTGTTTTTTTTTTTGTACGTGTGTATTAATCTTTTTTAAAATCCTCTTTTTTTCATGTTTCAGTATATATATATATATATATATATATATATATATATATATATATATATATATATATATATATATATATATATATATATATATATATATATATATATATATATATATATATATATATATATATATATATATATATATATATATATATATATATATATATATATATATATATATATATATATATATATATATATATATATATATATATAAGTTTTTGCAAAATCTATATATTAATCGTTTGTCAAGGCGACATGCTATTAGTCGACAAGATGTCCTCAAAAATATTTTTGCACTTTTTTGCAGCTTTAATACTCCTTTTTAGCTGTAATCGGATACTCGAAAAATTTGATACAATACGAATTTATTATGATAATCGAAACAATGTAAAAAGCACTTGTCACCATAAGAAAGGAACTTTAACGATTTTAGGAAAACCAATCTTTTGAAAAAAAAACGATGAAAATGATCTCATAAAATTTTTATTTTAGAAAATCCGTATAGTTCCATATCAAATGTAGCAACTTATTTCCGAAAATCCTGGAAAAAATTTATGATGTGTTAAAAAAGCATAAATATTTTCCATTCCATCGAATTAAGCCAGACGTGAATTGTGTGGCGAAATGTTACGGCGGCGGCGCGGCGAGTCAGGTAAGATACTGACATGATAAATAACATCATATTTACAGATCATGCTTCTTTCACGAGCTCCGGAATGTTCAACAAGAAAAAACAGAAGATACTGTTATGAGAAAATCAGCATCAGTATCAAGTTGTCAGAATTCAAGCCCGGCAGTATGGAATGTTGGGAGATTGAGTTTTGGGGCCGATTATACTTGAAGAGTCACGTACTGGAGATCGGTATAAAAACTTTTTATAAAATGAAATTGAAAGTATACTGGAAAAAATTCCAATAATTCGTCCGAGGAACCGATCTGGCAGCAAGACGGAGAACCTCCTCATAATATTCGATTTTTAAATACCCGTTTTAATTTATGGATACGAAGAAATAGAACAACTAGGTGGCTTGTTAAAAACATATCTAAAGGTGACCGAATTAATCACCTTTAGATATGTTTTTATGGGGATATTTAAAAAACAATATTTATTATAATAGACCTGAAAACTTAAATATTCTTCGCCAAAAATTACGTAAGAAAGTTTTACTATTTAAGACGGAAAACTCTGCTTTTCTAATAACATTTTAGCGAAATGGGGAGATGATATCCAAGAATGCTATGACGCTGGGGGAGGATATATAGAACCGTAAAATTATTATAAAGATGGCATAAATGGCCAAAACAAATATATAACATATATTCTCGAAATTACAAAAAGCAAAAAATTAAAAAAGGGAAATTAATATACTTACATATAAAAAACAGCTTTTTGATGTTTTTTTTTTATCTGATGACTAATTTTGAGAATTCAGAAAACTCTTCCAACTTTCGTATTTAAACTTTTTTACGGCTCTTAATCCAGTGGTGCTCCAAAACATACAGGAATTTCCTGTAAAAGAAGAGGCCAAATAGAGTCTAGATGCTGTGACTCTAATGTGCCACTTTTCCCTCTTAACAGAAAGAAGAATATGTTAAAAATATACTGCTTCATATAATAAAGAAATAATAAGATAATAAAAAAACTGATAGAATTTATGTTAGGTAAAATTGATTTTTTATTTCCTAAAATTATGATAATATATTAACATTTTTGTAACAAGACAAAAAGGCATTTTTAAATGTTTCCAAGTTTCGCTACAAAAACGCCACACAATAAATAAATCACGAATGTGTATAGCAGTGTTGTGACAAGGGCCAAGAATGAAATATCACTTTACACATAATTTACCGTTGGTACAAGTTAATCATTATGTATCCACGATAATAAGTTTCAGGCTGTGAATTCTTGCAGGTTACACACACAAACATACGCGGACGCCATTTATCAAAAATTTCACAATTTATTGTAAATTGAACCGTCCGCAGACTAATGAAAATAATTAATAACGAAATAAGATTCAAGGTAAAGCACAGAGTCTATGGGACTGCTCTATTGCAGTGGCGTACCCGATTATTGGCTAGCATGGAATGATTATTTCTTTCTTTCTATATGACGAGTTCAAAATATAACAGTTATCTAAAAAAAATTAATACAATGTTTCTGTGAACGATTTATTTTTGAGATCACAAAGACATTACAGCAGCAATGGTGCCTATGTTTGTAAAATCAATTACCCAGCATATAAAGAATGACCCCTAAGTAAGAAGTCAGGAAAAACAGAAGATAGAAATTAGCGTTTAACGCAAGAGAACTAGCTGCATAAACTCCAAAATATAATATTGCCTTGTTAGTTATTCCCTTAATAACAACCAAGAAAGAAAAACTTCTGTTACACAAAAAAATCGGTTCAACATTTATTAATTTATTTAATAAACAGCACTGCCGATTACAGATTCCCACTAATTAAATTAATGTTTTTATACTTCATGCCTATATTATGCTTCCATATTTCTATTTGGGCAACCCCAGACTTAGAGAAGAAGTTTAAACATTAATCAGCGTTAAAATGCTTGATAGATCTTTTAATAAAACCCATACATCTATGTGCAAAATTTATGTTTGTTGTGCTGTGGCCAGCAAAACTTGACGAACTATCAAATAAATCTTGGGCTAATATGGCTTCTTTAATTTTATATTCGACAATGATATTCTTTTTCAGAGTAGTTGGAGAAATGACCTTGTCCCCTCAATAAATCTTGACCAAAACACGTATTTTTAAAATAATGTAAAGAGAAACCGGGAAAAATTAACAGACTTTCCTATTAAAACATTTGAAGATTTGTTTGGTGCTCCCTCTCTCTAAAATGAGTATCTATGGATGGTATCTGAAAACATTTAAAAAGCTAAGATAAGAAAGTGCAGTTACTTTGTCCCCATCTTTAAGAATTTTCTCTTTGCACTATTTTAAAATGACCGAACGGACGATTTTCATGTGTTAATAGCTTTAGATTTAAGGTTTGTAGGATCACAATTCGAAGATACAAGAATATATGAATTAAAAATAAATATGTTTGAGCCACAACTTTTATTTCGGACGCTTTGTGTACTTCAAAACATTTTGCGGAAAGCGTTACTGACAGGTATTGCTAATAATATTTTTAATATAGTTTCGACATTGGGAAAAGTTGATCTCAGACCTTTATTAATTAAATTATATATATTGGCTGAATTTGAAATATTATCAATATAAATTTTTATATATTCTTTTAGGTTCACTGATATATTCGTCACGATCTGTTCTAAACATCAATATATATTTTAGTTCTCCTTTGTAATTCAACCATTAGAGTATTACAAATGACACTGACGGTTTAGGTTACAAATTTATTTTGACTTTTAAAAAATTTAACTTCGTTAGATTTCGTATACTCAAATTGTAATTTTCTTTTTTTGTTCGAGTTTTCTCATTCTTATGTACTGGATCCTCATTAAAAATTTTATCTATAGTGGCACTTTGATAAAAAAATATCGATTCAAGAAGTTGAGGTCATATGCTAGTGCCAAGGAAACACACGATACATTTTTATCAACAAATGAATATCTGAAATAACACTGGTCTGCGTTCAAATACTTTATTATAAAATGCGAATTGAATATTTCAACTGATATTGGGTATTGAAGTGATGCTGAGTTCAAATCTATTTTCAGTTTTTTTTTATTAGGTAAGGTTTTTTAACAAAATACTACAACAATGTAAGAAGTCAGAATATTTATATATATTTAGTATAAACAAAAAAAAATAAAAACAACAAAAGAAATAATAAAACTGCGAAAGTATTAAAAAATAACATTCATTAATTTTTTATTTTCTTGGAAAATCTTTCTCTTTTTCCAGAAAAGCTTCTTTTCGTTTATATTCTGCTGCAGGACGGTCCCTTTTAAGCATCCAACAGTAGTCGGTCATCATTTTGATTTCCCAACGCACTTGATATCCCCTTTCCATCTCTTTAATATCTTCGTGAAAGCGTTCTTGCTCTTCGCTGACATCACCGAGGTTATCCAGAAAATAGTCAAGATGAGCATGTAGAAAGTGAATTTTTCTGCTCATATTACAGCCTAACTAACTTCTTAAATTTATCCAACATGTTTTCAACAATATTTTTAAGATTTGGGTCTTTATAGTTTCCTAGAATCTTATTATAACTTCTTTTAAAGCTATCCATGCTTATTCTTTGTCTTCCTGCATAACCATCTCAATTTCATTAACTTTCTTATTTGTGGCCCAACAAACATGCCTTCTTTTAGTTTAGCTTCAGAAAGATCCGGAAATGTTTCACACAAGAACTTAAAATAACCACCATTTTTATCTAGAGCTTTGACAAATTATTTCCTGAGTCTCAATTTTATATGAAGAGGTGGCAAAAAATTGGTTTGGGATCAACTAGGCTTTTCCGAATTATATTATTGGAGCCAGGTGTTAAATTTTTTCTTGGTCGCCAGTTTTTTCAGTCCAGTGATCACCTCTTGCTCTATTGTCCCACTCACATAAGAAACATGAGTATTTGGTATATCCGGATTGTTGACTCAAAATCAATGTTAAAATCTTAAGGTAGCTACATGGAATCCAGTTGTATTGCTTATAGTTTTTTCTTAAAAGCAGTTCTTCAAGATTTTCGTAATTTTCTTTTAGTTAGATTGGACGATTAACAGGAACAGAAACATATAAATTTTCAATGTGTAGTAGAACAAGTTTAAGGAAGGCTTCTCTTTGACGAGTCTGTATTCAGGAGCACCAACGTGGATAACTAACTCAGATACGTTTTGGTAATATACAAGTGAACCAACTGCGGCAAAGTAATCGACAAATTCTACCTTACTTTTTCTATACCAATAAAATGTAGTTCCTGGGACAAATAATTTTTTTCACTTAACCTGGATCCTAAAATCTCAAAAAGATCTTCTGGAAGTTCTAAATCTCTGACTAAGTCATTCAGTTCTAATTGATAAAATAGGTTCACTGGTTCTTGAAGTAGATGCTTCAAAAATGTCAGACTCTGTTTCTTCTGAATATTCGGATTTGATATTAGACTGCAATACTTTAGGTGGAATAGGCACAGACATATCAGCACCATGTGGAACTGCTTGTATTGCTTACGGAAGATTGGGATTGTTAATATACTTTAGAGATTTTGTGTTATGACCTTGAATATCACAAAGACAAAAATAACAGTCGACGGTATGATTTCTAGGTTCCCTCCAGACTATTGGTATTCCCAACGATAAGGCTTTCCATTTTCCTTTCAACCAATGTCTCAAGGCTTCTTCATAAATCTTGCAGATAACATGTGTTGCCTAAAGTTTATCTTGATCTCCAAGTTTCATTTTAAAGTAAGCAAAATATACATTTTTTACAAAATCAGTAATGTTTTTTTAAACTTTTTCACTATGAATTGTCTAAAAATTTAACAAAAGTCATCAAGTTTTTTTTCAACACCAACTAAATATTTTTTTATAGAAAGTGCACAACCAAACACTGATAGAACTAAAAAACTAGATGGACAACGCCCGTTTGATTATCACTTTGAAACTAAATAATATCGCTCTATGTTCTAAATAAACCGAGTCTCGGGGAATCCTGTGGTCTAGTTACTGCTGGTAAATCCCTCACCAATTATCTAATTTATAACGAGGTTTTAACGCGTGTCTCAACGTTTCGAACAATAAGAAGGAATTTAATTTAATTTGCTGCGAATATTCAGAGAAGCAGAAATGTGTTAATTAAGGTAAATATAAGTCCTAATTAAGCGAACAAAATTAAAATAGCTTGATCACAAATTTTATTTAGGCCTGTGTAATATACCACAATTTGAATGGTACAGAATAAACTATACAAAAAACTGCCTGTTTAGGGAATGCCAAAGTTTTGGTTTTGGGTGGAAAAAATAATTGGATCTGACAGGGTGTTCTCAACTTGTGCGTTGCAGTTCGAGCATTTTTAAAAATATACCAAAATTCTTGGCAACTTGGGCGGTTTGAAAATTTGTATATGTAATTACTTTGAGCTTATAAATAATTAGGTTCACGTGGAATTTAATTTCTGACTGATCCTAACCTAATCAGCATTTTAATTAAGTTTTGCTAAAAAAAAAAGACATTCGTCTGAATGGGAAACCAAACACACATCGAAAGCCGAAAATCCTACTACTGAGCCATGAAACTCATACTGAACATGCAACAAAACTTGTTTATATTCCAAGGAAATAAACGTCCAATAGGAAGCACACTGAAAAATCTGTGTTGCGATTGGTTGACTCTGTATCGAGGTAGTAGGGTCTTTTCAATTTACTTACCTACATCCGTCAAACAACGCTCTAAGCGTACATGTCTTTTAATTTTATTTATAATATTTTATGCTGGGTCAGCTTAGGAACACATTTCTTTAAAAGAAGTAAAAAGACGAAAGCATGAATGTGCACATAACATGTAATACGTACTTTTCATTCCATTCAATGCTGAAACAGATTATGCTTCAGGCACTTTTATACATTCGTCACATCAATCTCTTGTGGCGCCGTTTAATTATGATATTAGAACGCAAGCAACAATATTTGGCTCGGTGTTGCCACAAGCGTAACTTAAATTTACGTGTTTAGAAATACAATACAATTATACTTTAAAGAGAGATATAGCATTATCGGGTGACAGCATAAAACCGATCTTAATCGAGATGGCACCCTACTGTATGGAATAAAATACAATGTTGGAATCCATTTAGAGAGTATTTATTATTTTAATTTGGATGGATCTCCTATTCGGGGAATAATCTGTCTTTATTCTGCACTGCCGCAGTTGAGACGAGTTTACGGCTTAGCCCGAGTTGTTTTGCACAAATTGAAAATGGTTTCTATTTTATGGCAAAATTCTGAACGAAAAATATCTGTATATAAGAATATTCATAGGTATTGCGTCTAAAACACACTGAAGCTTAATCTGGCAACAACATTACAAACCACCAGATAATAATAAGGTAGCACAAGATTTTATAAGCACTCTGCTTCTAGGTACTACTTATTACATGAGATCTTTAACCAATCATCGCACATCCTAAAAACATTACACCATTAGGTACATATTATGTTCTTTTTCTTAAAATAAGGGTACAAAAATTCAATCCAAATAAAAATGACATTTAAGAAAAAATAAATGATATCAAAAGAAAGTCTAAATTAAACTGTTAAAATTAAAAGCGTTTATCAGTTTTACTTTACAAATAGCAGTTCATTTTCCCATGCCAAACAGTATTAAAAAGTTGAACGTTAAGCAAAATTAAGTCATGTTTGACGGGAAATGTTTACAATATCGAAAGTAATGGTTCTCATTAGTAGACATTTAACACCATAAATTATCAATAGCAATTAATTTTACTAAAGCATCGTTAGCAATGACGAGAGAACAAATTTATAAAAAAACCAAATCTGTTCGCTTTCAGGACTAGTTCAGGCTTTGATCGAGTGAGCGACACGAATAAAGTGTGATTACTACTAAAAAAAGTATTGTAATACTTTAATGAATTTATTGAGATTATTATATATTTTTGCCTATTTGTTGCTCACTATAATTCAATTAATATACAGGGTGATTCATGGTAATTGGAAAATTAGACGTTTCTGGAGCATTAATTAGAGAGTCGTCTTCAAATTTTAATGGTTGCGAAGGTAACCGAATAAAGTCTATCATTCTATAATATTTTTAGTTTCGGCATTGCCGCTACTACCCAAAACCGGCGACAACATCGTTATTTTACCAGAATACCCTGTATATTTTTCAATTTTCAGATTCTATAAAAATTTCTGCGGCAACTTTTCTAAATTGTTTCTATTTCTATAGCCCTTTACCTATCTGTAACCGTTTTTGAAATACTAATTCAATTTCAATTTTTTTTTAACGAAAACGCGACTTTAAATAAGTTTGAATTTCTCCAAATTTGAAAATAATTTTAAGCTAAAATTTGGATAAGGGTACAACAATACCTTTGAGTATTTAAATTTTGGTCATATGTATATTCAAGCATAAATGGTGGTCTAAAAATAAATGTTTGTAGGCGACTTATAAAGTGTCTGAAAATCGATCAATATTGATTTAAAAAGCTGAAAAAGTAGCTTTTTAGCAATATATACTTTGCCTACTCTACTACCACTTTGGTAATAGTGGAACATGAAAACAATGATTAGACGTTATGAAAATTTACTTAGCAAAAGTTTTGTTCTTTCGTTTGTGTTATTTTGAGTTAATATTGCTATGGCATAGAAAAATAATTACTCAAATACGGCTATAATGAATTTAGTTATTGTGCTTGGACAGCGTGATAAAATTATCAGCGTAACGTGCAGAAACTTTGACACAAATGAATATTAAGCAATTCGAAATCCAGAAAATTTCTTGAGATTTTGGTTCAATTTTAAAAGCACAAAGAAATTTCCCCAGACCAGTGATTTAAATGAAGGAATTAAGGCCTTAGCACATACTTTTATGCATAAACGCTTTTGAGTATAACATTAGAACAGAGGTCCCGAAACAGGTCCCCGAAGGAGAACTTCTAATCGTGACGATCGTTTCGTGGTGACCTTATGGTTAAGAAATTGCCGTTGACCTGCAGTACAAATTAGGAACCAATTAGAGAATGTAAGAAATGTAAACTTAAGTAAATGAACTATTCATAGAAGATTAAATCAAGCAGCACTTAAATCGAGAAGACCTGTTACGGGACCGCAACTAACATAGGATAACCTGGCTGAAATTCGCCAGAGATCATGACAATTGGATGGAAAACGACTGGAGACGAGTATTGTTTACCGACGAATCAAGATTTTGTTTAAGATCTCCAGACGGTAAGGAAAGAGTATGGCGAAGAATAAAGGAAATATTGAATGCATGTTTAGCTCTAGGGTTAGTATTTGAGGAAGTTGTATCGGCAGGTGTTTCATTAGATATATGTACCGACTTGTGTATTGTTCCCAGGGGATCAATAACCGCTGAAAGGTACATTCAAGAAATATTATCTGATTAAGTACTTTCATATGAAGGATTAGTCAGCGATAACTTCATATTGATGCAAGATAATGCGCGACCCTATCTCGCACCGATATTGAGAGAATACCTAACTGACGTTAATATTCCACAAATGGACTGGTCCCCGCACAGCCCGGATTAAAATCCTATTGAGCATATGTGGGACATCCTAGGCCGAATCATTCAAAACCTGGGGCCTGCTCCTACAACCCTAGTTGCACTAACGCGCTTTTAGAACAATGGTCAGCTATTCCTCAAGAAGAAATAATCCATTTAATATAATGGCATGCCAAGAAGAATTAATGCTGTAATTCAAACTTGAAGAGGCAATATCCGTTATTAGCTTGAATTCAAAATGTTTTTTTTTGAATCATAGAATTTTTGTGTTGGAAGTTTCTAGTTTTGTCTAAAAATTTGTAGTGTTTTACTCAAAAGCGTTTGTCTACCAAAAGAAGAGAGCTATTGAGATAAATAAAAAAAATAAAATGCTAATAATAAATATCGATTGACGACAACTGATATTTCATTATTTCTGCACTACCTAACAACTCTACAGGGTGATTTTAAAAATAGACCTAAGAAACACACTTTTGCTTGTATAATATGATGCGAAATAATCTTCGATTACGCGGTGACAAAATAGGTATAAGAAAGACTAATTTAGATATATTTTGCTGAAAAGGAGATCAGTTGAAAACAAAAAAATTTATATAGAACTTTCAATTTATCTCAAATTTAAAGTGATCCGTATTCCGTGCCGGTCCGTTTACATCCATTTCTATTACCCTTAAGGTCTTTGAGAAGATTTTGCAAATTTCTTTAAAAAAGTTTGTTTTGTTGTCGTCAGGGCCCACCTTGAAAAAAGGGAGAGTTATCTTTAAAAACGACACATATATCCATTTTTTATTTCAAAATGGATTTTAATCCACTTGTCGAATTCTTGGCTTCCAACAGAAATTAATTTCTCAAAAACTCAGTCTTAATCCCGACCAGGTTGAATTAATCAGTCTCTAGAGTGAGCATAAATATTGCTGAATGGGAAATAATTACTTATATTTGGGATATCCTGTATACCATAATAGCTTATGTATATAGTGTGAACATCTAATATGGAATAAATTCTGTAGTGCCCTTTGGTATTTTTTTCTAAAAATCGTTAGGACACGTGAACTATTATTTTTCCTTGCGCATTTCATAAACTAAAGTACGTGTATACAAGGTAAGCCAAAAAACTGGTTATCATGACCAACTTCTTTTTTTTTTTTAGCGGAAATCCCCGTATTTTTTGTTATATTTTTAAAGAGAATCTAAAATTGGTGCCAAGTTTAACTTTTCCATCTCTAACCATTACTTCTACAGAGCAAGTAAATGATTTGCTAGAATTTAAAAAAAATTTCTGTAACCGGATCTTCCCTCATTATGAATATTTCCTTTAATTAGGAATAGTGAAGTGTGACTCACTTTAGTTCAGTACATAGTTATTTAGCAACACACACACACATATATATATATATATATATATATATATATATATATATATACACTGTCTTTTCAAACATTTTTATTGGACGCCATTTTGTTCCAACATATTGGATTACTACCAATATTTTACCAGTTTTTACCTATGCCATACTTGATTTTTGGCCGTAATTTAAAATAAATTCAATAAGTAATTTTTACACTGACATGCACCGCTATATTGTTACGTAAAATTGAATTCGTACCAGTTTATCCTTATATCATTTTTCTCTAAAATTTAGTTTTTACGTTGATTTTCTAAAAATTTTATTTGGGATTAACATATTGATCCGCTATTTTGAATTCGTAAGATAACTTTACCAGTTTATTTCCTATCACGTTTAATGCTTGCACAAAATTCGAAATTAATCTAATAAGTAATTTTTTCAGTCTCATTTTTTAAATATTTTATTGGGCCGCCATTTTAGAACTTGAGAGGGTAATTTTTTCATATTACTAAAATTGTATTTGGCCGCCATCTTGTATTAGTACGACAGTTTTACTATTTATCTATACTACGATTAGTTATGACACACAAGTTGAAATCAGTTAAGTAAGTAGTCTTTCAGGCATATTTTATTAAGCCGCCATTTTGTTCCGCCATCTTGGATTCGTACTAAAATTTTACCAGTTAATTCTTACATAATATCTGATTTCTGCGCAAAATTTGAAATAACTTGGATGAGCACCTTGTTAGTAATAATTTTTTTAACATTTCACTATGCCCCCATTTTGTTTTGCCAATTGGATTTTTATCAAAATGTTACCAGGTCATCCTCATATGTCCCTTAATCTTTGACCAAAATTTGAATTCAACCGAATAATTAGTTTTTTAGCTATGCCGCGAACAGATAAACAGATAGACCGACGGAATCGAGAAAATATCTTTTTCGGCATCTAGTGTCCCTGAAACGTAGAGATCTGAAAAAATATCGGGGGGTGATTTTTTCACGATTACGATACTTCCCTTTTAGGAGGGAAGTAAAAACATATTTACTGCAAACATTTTTTTTTGGCTATGTAAATAATCTATCAGGTACGTGTGATTGTTGAAATTAGTACTTAACTGTCTTTATACATTGGCTTAAGTCATATTGACATTGGAGTAATTCAAAATTGTGTACAAAATCTGGCTTAAAATACGTCATTTAACAGAAACTTATTATAATGAAATATTAATGAGGGTCGGATACGGAGATAAATCTAGAACTCAACAGAAAGTGGTTAGATTAAAGGGAAAAACATCCAGATTTGCCCGCAATAAGGCAAAGTATGATTCAAGTAAAATTGAGAAAATGTTTCAGGAAAATGGACATGGACATCTGCACCTACTAAGAGTTCTACTCTGCACGGGATGATAATACGGAATTAAATGTACTGTTAACAGTTGAAGAGAATCCGTCCATTTCCACAAGGCAGCTAAGAGTAGAAAATAATATGCCAGACCTCTGTAATAAACACCCTTACAGAATACAGTACATCTTTACAAAATACAGCCTGTATAGGAATTGGCAGATGATTAAGCTAGGAGATTGCAGTTTTCTGTTCAAATTATGGATTAAATTGAAAGTGTCGTTAACTCAGAAAACATATTATTTTTTGATAGTGCTAAATTTACTTTACATGGCCATTGTAATCGACAAAGTTGCCGTTTTTGGGCAGATAGGAATCCTCTTTGGATGAGGGAAATATATACTCAATGGTCCAAAAAAATTAATTAAACCGGAGAGCGTCATTTGTTATTTCTAGAGCAAGAACTTTTTGCAGATGTATCAGTTTGGTTTCCCAATGGTTAGGATCCACAGTTGCCAAATGAGGATATCTAGTTTTAGCGGGATGGGGCTGCTCCTCTTTATGCGAGGCCGGTTTGTGATTATCTGAACCAAATATTTTCAATTAGATGAATTGGCAGAAGTAGTCCAATAGAATGGCCACCGATATCTCAGGATCATACCCCACTTTATTTTTTAATGTGGGGTTACTTAAAAAGCAAAATTTGTAAGACAGAACCCGAAAATATAGTATTAAAAGAACGAATAAGACATAAGTGAGGACTTTTGAACGAGAGGTTTTACTCAGAATGTATATTATAATTTCTTTTCAACCAGAGGTTACTCAGAATGTATATTATAACGGATATTAATTACCACTAGGTTGCTGCCAGAAAGTGATCGAACAATAATTTCAACCCCTTTTCCAGTAAGTGTAATGCATTGTTTTTGATTTCTAGCAAATCTTTTACTTGCTCTGTAATGGTTAAAGATGGAAAAGTTAAACTATGTACCAATATATAACTTTAGATGTTCTTTAAAGATGTGACAGAAAATGACTATTTTTTGACTCAACCTGTATACACTCGCAGGATCCGCGAGGAATCTTTTTTGATGCATCACTCATGAAAATCGGTCCAGCTGTTTAGCCTGTAGAAGCTAACAAGCGTTGGACACATACTTAAATTATACAAACTTACTTACATTGACTGTGAAACATACTACCATTCTTTTGTATGCGCGGTCGGATAAAAAGAATGAATCTACGCTCCTGTCTTACACGCACACACATACTTACGTCCGTGCAATACTCTAATACCGTCCAGTAATAAGTTGCATTCAACGAGATTTTTTCGCGAGTCTTGTTCTCGCCCACGCGGAACTCGCGAGACCCGTTCGAGATTGAAAAAGAAGTGGCGAGACGGATTTATGGACTAATGCTATCAATAGCCACCTGCGACTGGGTAGGACAATGTTTGTACACAAATTCTTTGGGAAATGTCGGCGGCCTACCCCGTGAATCTACTTATAACTGCAGTTCGGATCTTTTATATTCCTGCTATATCCTGTATATCAGGAACATAAATGCCTGTTTATATTTTGAACATTCTCTACCACCTTTATTAAAAAAAAAACGGTAAATATGAAATAGTCAAGATTAAATCTGGACCTCTAGCACTAGCTAAAGAAATCACAATTGGAAAGTAAAAAAGTGAGCATCGACTTTGTTGTTAAAATAAAAACTTGTGCAACATTAATATAGAGTAAATCTATATATATAAAACAGCTTGTGAGAGAGTTGTACTGCACCAATTTCCATGATTGTTATTTATAATAATGGCCTGGTTACCCAGACATTTCTACACTATTTTTATATTGTTTTATTGCGTATTTTTTTTATAAAACCAATATACTTTCTTTAATACAATTTCTGGATGATGTGGTGAATGCGCCCCATATTCTTATCATTGCATTGGAAATTCATTGCGTCATCTAACGCAAAAGGCAGAACAAGGTCTGCCGGGCCAGCTAGTAAGAATGAACTGTCTCTGATGGTGGGATTTTTAAAAATTTTCTCGAATGCCTTTAAAGATATATTCATAACTAGCAAGAAGAAACCCATTTAGTCAAATTTTCTGGTGTTATTCTATTTAAAATAAATAAGTCAATGCTTATATTAGAGATAAAATATTAAAACAAGCTTGACATTCCAATTGTCATTTGGTTTTCGTAGTCAACCCTAGCGACTAAAATAAAACCTTAAAACTTTTGTATTTAATCTTCTCAATCTCCATCTGTTAGATTTGTCATCATTTACTTTACATGGCCAGATTTGTCATCATTTATGTCGACACCTCTCTACAATCTACCCTTTTCACCGTTTCGAGAAGTTTCTAGAACTTCTAATATGTCTCAGATATATTGCAAAATATAGTGCTTGTTTTAAAATTGAAACAGATATAGACATTCTTTTGTTGCGTAACATTTGAATGCATTTTAGAACCACACTGTAAACATTCTAATAATCACAATTCCTTGGTGATCTTGAGCAATGTATGAACATATAGAACTTAAATGTGATGAACTTAACTTGGACCTTCGCAATCTCTTAAGTCAATTCTTGTTCCATTCTCATTGACCTATAGAGCTTCGATGGTAATACAGAAATTAAATGGCCACTTTGATCAATTTTTTACCACATGCACTTGACTTATTTCTAATTTTGTGACATATATAGACCATATGCAGGAAGTTTGTTAAGAAAAGGCAATATCTTGGGCTTCTTCGTGACATTCGATGGGCTTCTTCGCGATATTCGATGGGCTTATTCCAGTTGTGGGCTACGAAGGTAAATCTGATAAGGAGCTTTAATGGCGGAAGCCGTACTACCTGTGGTGTGTTGTGGATAAATTTATACCTTTCAAAGTAATTTAGATCATTATTAATACACTTCTTTATTGCTTTGCCCATAATTAGGAGTAGGGATATGGGTCGGTAGTTTGAGGCAGGGGTTTTGGATCTCTTTTTCAGAACAGGCTGTACACGAGCAGATTTCCAGCTTTTAGGAAAGTTGCCCTTGTCATACGATACTTTGAATCAAGGCCCGTTAACTCTAAGGTTACCTCGATGAGCAGCTATGGGGCGAGGGGGACGTGCGGGTTAGTCGGAGGTCGTGACGTCGACTGGCGACCCGATCTGACAAGGCGACCAGTTTATTGCTTATTCAGCTTTTTCAGAGCATTTTTTGAAATGTTTGAACAGATAAATAATTGTGTTTATTGCAAAGAGTATGCCTATAGTTAATAAAATATGAAATATACTTATAATATACGTAAGCTGTCCCCATAGTGTGTTCTCGGTTGATATCTTGGTACCGGTTAGAAATAGAGAAGAAATGTAAGCTATACTATTAAAAACCAAATCAGGAAAATGCAAACTGTTTTGTTCTAGTTTAGACTCTACAGCTGTTCAAAATTGAAAATCCCAGTTTTTAAATGTCAATATCTCGAAAACAATTAAACTTAGGCCTCTGGACTATATATGAAGTAGACGTGGGATTTTAGATAAAATGCAAATATGTAATAAAATGTAAGGTATTTCATATTTGAAAAACTATTTAAGTGTGTATATAAGTCATCCTATAAACTAATATTTATATTTAAACTTTTTCTCTAACTATTATCACCAAAACCGAGAACACACTACTGTATAAAAAAATGTATGTTATGTTCTTATGTTACTAAAGTTATTCAACTATTTGTCATGCTAAAACTTTTTACAAGGATATTTTTTAGAGACTTTAAAAATACCTAATATTTGTTCAAATACGATGCGAACTTTTTGAAATGCGCTCAGCAAAAAAACTGGGTTTAAATTTGAACCAACATCCCTAAACATAAGTTTAAAATTATAATACCTTATATCTTGAAGGCTGCATTTTATTGTAACAAAAAAGTTTCAATTTTGAACAAAAAAAGATTAATATGTGTAATTAAATGCACACAGAAGAGATATGAACAATGCCGTGCTAAAGCAGAACGGTCGCCGAGTGACGTAGATCGCTCACACCGAGTTGGGATAGGTCAAGATCGCTCGAGGCAAGCTATAGAGTTAATGGGTCTTGACTTTGAATAACCTTATAGGGATAGGGAGCAATTCAAAAGCGCAGTTTTTTGTACTATGGCCGGAAGACCATCAAGGCCAGAGGATTTCGTGGCATTAAGTATTTTGAGAATACGTCGTACCTTTTAACACTGAAGGTAAATTCGTGCATATTATATGGCAAAGCCGTAATTGATTAAAGGGTGAGGTGAAGAAAAGGGATTATTGTAGAATTTGCGGTGAATTGTTTTGTATGAAGCGCAGCTTTTGATGTAGAGATAGAGACGAGTTCATCACCAGAAGTTAGGGGTGGAAAGGAGCTTTCGCAGAAGTTTTGATTCATATTTTTGGCGACCAAAAGGATTGGCTTCCCAATTTGGCAACCAAGTTGGGTGGTTTTACGGTTTTAACAGAATGTGATGTAAAAGATTCTCTATTTAATTGGATTAAATCCTAGATCTTTGAACATATTTCCGAAGGAACGTTGGTAGAGAAACAAACATCAATCCAAGGGAAAGAAGAGTAGAAATCCCACAAACCATCATTCCAATCAGGGGAATTATAGGGCCAAATATGAGGTGACATGGATTTTACAAGTTCTTGTATGAGACAGGAAACACTAAATAGACCGTTGTCTGCTCTACTTTGGGGATCGGTTTTTCTAGACGCTAACCATTGTTTATTATGAACGTTTAAGTCGCTTAATGTGATGATTTCAGAAGTAAAGTAAAGCTAGAAATATATTTCCTAGGAAAATCCAAATTTAAAGTGATATTTAATAAAACGGGCTTTAAAACGTACAATATTTCCTGCCGAAAAATTGCCAAAGACAAATATATATCGTGAAATTCATTTCATAGACGTTCGCTATAGAGAAGTTTCACTGTACAATATTTATCTGAACAGGCTCTCGCTGGAGATAATAATAAATTTATATGTCGCAGAAACCTCTTTTAAAAGTATTAGAACGACATGACACATAAATTATTATTAATGGCGAGGATAAGATTACCATTCAGCTTTTGTCTTGATATTGAAATATGAGTTATTTTCGAGCTCCGAATACTTATTTGTGGAAACACATAATATGATTATTTCTGAAGATATAATGAGATTATTTCGCTGTGATAAAGAGTAAAGTGACCATACATAGTGAATATGCATTATCTGTCACATAGAGCGTCCTACATTAGTTAATACCTGTTCCACTCGGAAGAACACATAATATTTTTATATGTATAAAACGTTAATAAATTCAGATATACATTGGAGATCATCTCCATTGATTGCTAACGAATATTAATTGTAAATTTTAGTATTACAGATATGATCCGTTACGAATAGTAATTCTTTTCAAACTTGAACTTGTAACAGTTGCCTAAATGTGTGGATAACAATTAACATTTGAAACATGGTTAGCGCATGTGTCGAAGGGACTCATAATTATTGTGATCTCTACTGTGTTAAATCTTTCAACTAACTAATCAAAGCTTGCCATGATCGGTAAAATTCAAACAAAACACTTGTGTTGCGCGGCTGGTGTGATGTTTTTGATGACATTTCGTATTTGTTATATTCAATTTATGACAAACTCGCATAAAAGTACTTACTTATTTAATTTCTTTTATTCTTTTTACTCAAGTATTTATTTATTTAAACTCTGGCTATATTTAAAGAAATTGGTCATCACCACGGCTGCCACTACACGCTTGTCAAGTCGTTCAATATTATCGACTGAGCATGGAGGGTTTGACGAATTACTTCATGGTTCAATTCCATGGCAGTACGAAACGATTTAAATACATTTCTGCAAAAGTGTATGATAATGACATGTTATAAATACATACGTATCTTAATTTTTTTCTCTGAAAGTTCATTCCAATTGCACACTATATTTGAACACACGTCTCCTCAAAAACTTTATTCACATGGATCACATCAACGAGGATCATATAGGTAATGAAGCTGCTAAGTCAACAAAAACTAAATAAGAAGTTGAACAAGGAAATTATTCCATTATTAAAGAATCGTGACGAAAATTCGAATAAAATTTACATAGAACAGATTCCAGTGGTCACAGAAGATGGAGTGAATATATTATTTCTAGAGCAGCCTGATGCTCTTACATCTATTACTAAAGGAGTGGCTATCGACAGTAATTCAGCAGATATAAGAAAGTAAAGAAAGGGAAATGAAGAAAAAATTTCTTTTAGCATTGACAATAGCTTAATTGTCCCATTTATTGATCAGCTATTGTCGAATACAGCAAGTACTTCCGTATACAGTTCTAAACATATCAGCATTGGAAACTATTTTACATGGCCAATCACATAAGAAAGAAAAAACAAACAGATTAAGAAAATGCCATTTGTTTTAACTTCCTTAGCTTGGAAAAAACTAGACTTGCAAAAAATTAAAAAAGAAAAGAATCGGGATTTCTTTAAAGAACAGGGAAAAACTCAAAGATTAGCAAAAAAAAACTGAGAAGGAAAATATACTTAAAAAGAAGAATCGTAGAAGGAAAGGTAATACAAATCCGACAACGGCTGCAATAACGTAAACAAAAAAGAAACTAAAGTAACTATGGTGCAAAATTCTAGCAGTAGTACTACTATTATTGAAAAAGAGGCATTCGATAGCAACCAAAATGATCACGATGATTTCAAGATAGAAGCCGCAAAACGAAAATTATTTTTATAGGAAGATTGTGATAATACGAAGAGAAAAGTTGTCAAACATGAAAAGATAACAATTATTTAAAATATATTACCTTTTGAAAATCAAAATAAAATACTATTTAACAAAAATTAAAGAAAAATGTCCAGTCTATATTTTTCTTGTACTTTGAACATGTCATCTTCAAGAACAGTGCTTAAATGTTCAACTTGCAAGAGAACATATCACACATTTTGTGAAAAAGCGATGGAAGGCAAAGGTATCTTTTTTATGTGTCAAGTATGTTCAAGTAAAAAATAATTGAAATTAATATAGTTTTTTGTCATCCAATTTCTTTTCTTTTTTATTCGCTATTTTGATATACTTCCGTTACTACGAATTTAATTTTTTTAAACAATGTAAAACTTTCTTAGGTTTTTAAAGATTATTGTACTAGTATTATTTTTCGTTAGGTACATACCTACTTATTGTTATTATTTTTAAAATCAATTTTAGTAAAATATTTAAATAACTTTTGTTTACCTACTGTGTAATTAGTGACTACTACTTTTAGCACCATACCAATAACTATATCACTATAGCCAATGACTGTAGAATCTGGACTCGCGGCAATATAACTTTACTTTCGGGTTTAAAATCATTCACAATACTAAAAATATACACCATTCTTAAAAATAAATATATTTCCGACTAACTTAAATACATATTTAAAAAAATCATTTACATTAGACAATGTTTTTAGATCTGGCAGAAGCCTTTGACTTATTAAAAAGCTTCTTGATGTTCTTGAACACAATGGAGTGACAGGCACTATGCAACACTTTCAACTTTTAGTAATCCATGTACCATAAAAGTTCGATTCCCGTAATTAACTATTCTGAGACCTATTTAATATTTATCTAACATCAATAAACGAATTAATAAAATTGTTTCATATGCAGATGATACTGCAATTGTCTTTGCTGTTACAACCTGTCCAGAAGAAAATTCTAATAATGGGTATTGAAACGACGCTCGGTTTTATACATTCTATCCCTAAACATACAAAAAACTAATTATATTGCGTTTTCTGAAATATATGTAATCCCACCACCATTTCATTATATTGAAGCAAACAATGTATCAGAAATTGGACTTGTATGTTAATTAACTTACAAAAAAAGTTTTATCCTGGTATGTTTTATGTTGTTGTCCCTGACGTTCAACACTTGATGTTTGTGCAATATTTCGACTCGAATGAATAAGCAGTTTTTGGTATTGAGTTTTTTAATATTTCATTAAGCCCCAGTGTTCCGCATAAAAGATTTATATAAACATGTTATCAGTTTATCCCTATATCACACTTGTGTAAATTTAAGTAAGTTGTTTCGATAAGTAGTTTTGGTAATGGATTTCATTAAGGCTCCATTCTGTTCCGTCATACTAGAGTTTTCCAGGATCTAACCATTTCATTCCCTTATAACCTTTGATTTTTGGCCGAAATTTGAAGTCAATCGAGTAAATAGTTTTTGAACTATGCCGTGTACAGATAGAACAAACGACCGATATACTGACAAAAATGGGAGACCACGTTTTTCGGGGTCCAAAGATCTGAAAAAAAATATCGGTAAAATCTCGGTAGGTAATTTTTTTCACGATCACGATACTTCCCTCTAATTGCTTATTCGTCTTTCGTGCAGCGCAGATAAATTTGTTTTGGCGGAATTGGATCTATGCCATTTAGATACTAACATAAAGGAATTCATTATTTTTAGGCAAATTGGGCTTCCAGGTAACATTGAAAAAAGATGAATACATTCTGTATTCATCTTTTGTATGTATATTGCAATCTTTTTAAAATGTCCGAGAAATTTTGGCTGTGATCGTTTATTTTTATTTATTAAAATAAACTTATACTTTAAATGTGTTTATAAAAATCGATTAGAACAGTATTTTGTCATTTATTAATTGTTACAAATCTAAAGTTATCGTTTTTAAATTAACTTACTTTATTTGTAAAATTTGATTAGATTAATCGAGTAAATTGCCTGCCTCAAATTTTTTTCTGCGCAAATTAAACAAATCTAGGGAAAAAATTTAAAAAATTAGGAGATTATTAAAAAAAAATAAAAATTTATTTAATTAAAAAAATAGGATTATATTAGGAATTAAAAAAGTTACAAAGATGAAAAATGTGTTTAAGGGATAATAAAGATTTAGCATTCTATTTGCAACAAATCGTTACTAAAATAAATAGTATACTGCAAAAATGTGATTTTTCAAATGCTGATACTTAAAGCCTTGCAATTTTAAAACTATAAAGTCAATTATATCAATTACGTTCTAAATTTCTTTAAGTTCGTGACAACCACAAGTATATCCAAAAAATACGAAAAAATTGATACGTTATGTTTTTATTCACACAATTTAAAATCATTAAGAAATAATGCCTATAACTGATTCTTAAAAAAAACATGTGGTGGAAAAGAGAATGGTGAGAACTTTGGTTGAATAAATGCAGGTACGTATTCGCTTTCATTGGATTTCTAGCATTCAGGAGTATACTGATTAGTCAGATGGGTCTAACTTCGTGGTCAATTTTATACAAAAATTCTTTCAGTTCAGTACTTTTACATAAATACGGTTTTAGACCTCTATTGAAACTCCAATATAAATTAAAACATACTATTGAAATAAAAAATGTGGCTAGGAGTACAGGGTGTCCCATTTTCGTAGGTTTTACGGGGTTTCCAGCTTATGAGTAGAGATAGAGAGATGCGGTTTTCGCGACACCGTGCTACTTTTCGGTGAAACTAAAGAGGCCGCAAACAGATTTGCCCTAACCATTTTAGTTTCCGTGCTACAGGGTGATTTTGAAAATTTGTCATTTTCGGACACCCCCTGTAACTCAGCTATCGTAAAATATATTTAAAATGTTTCAACCGGTATTTATAGATTTTTTCACGTAGAATTCAGTGGCATACTCAGATTTTTGCTGAGAGTCATAGTTTTTGACATATTGGCATAACCTACTATTTTTTAAATGGGAGACCCTATATATTATTTTTTCATCTTATTCTTCGTGTCGAGAGCTTTTCAAAAACATACCATAAGTCATATTTATTTTCATAAATAACATGAAAAAATGCATTTTTCTTTAAACGGATTTATGGCATAGCAGATCAATCGAAATAAGAGAAGGTGGCTGTGGTAGCCATGGCAACGCCAACAAAAATATGATCAGGCAGTCATTACTGCTGTCATTTTTGGCATTATTGCGTTTAAATTTTTCTTGACGTCTATTATAATTATTGTTTTTAATATGGCTCAGAATCAAAAATTTGAATATTTTGAGAAATATGATATGAACGCGTGTTTTATATTGTCTAATGAAGATGCAGATCAGGCGGCAGAGCTTTATCTGAACAGGTTAGTTCTTTTTTATCTTCCTGCATTTTGACTTTATTGGTTCGCTTTATTTTATCTTAGATATCCCGAGAGAAGACAACCAGAAAAAAGAATTTTTCAAAAAATTAAAAATAATCTTTGCCAATATGGATCTTTTAACAAGCCTCGATCGCGAACTTACAATAAAGACAACGAAGAATCTGAGGTCAACGTTTTAGCCCTCGTTCAGACAGCTCCTGAAACATCTTGCAGGAAAATAGACGAAGAGGCGGGTGTACCGAAAACCAAAGTGCAGAAAATTTTGAAAAAGCACAAATTCAAACCCTATAAATACAAACTTGTGCATCATCTGCATCCTGGTGATGCAGAGCGCAGATTGGAGTTCTGCAATTGGTTTATAAATATGAAGGCAGAAGATATCGATTTTGAAAAAAAGATTATTTGGTCAGACGAGGCACATTTTACTAGTTCAGGGATTTTAAATAGACACAACACGCGATTTTGGAGTCAAGAAAACAACCATGTTATTTTTCCTAGGGAGCGTCAGGGCAGATTTGGATTCAATGTCTCCTGTTTTATTTTCAACCGAAAAATAGTTTACCAAATATATGAAGGAAATCTGAATTCGATTGGTTACCTGCGAATCCTAGAAGACGCATTAGGAATTTTTGATGATGTTCCCTTGGCTCAACTAAATAGGATTTATTTCCAGCAAGACGGAGCTGAAGCCCACAATGCCAGAATAGGTCAAAACTGGCTTAACGACCATTTTCCTGGAAGATGGATACGAACACACGGACCTGTTCGATGGCCACCACGATCCCCTGACCTCTCAGTTTTAGATTTCTTTTTGTGGGGTTATTTAGAAAACAAGGTTTATGTAAGGCGATACGAAAACTTAGAACAACTAAGAATGGCCACCGAAAACGCTTTTGCAGAGTTATAAAGACAGTCATTTACAATAGAAAATGCATTAAAAAGAATTTTTAAAGTTTGTCACACTTGTAGGACACATAATGGTCTACAATTTGAACAATATTTGTAGTTTTAATGAAATTATAATTATTACCTTTTACCTACTTCCTAATTTTTTCTGATGCTGTTACTTTGTTATTTCGTTAATAAATATTTGTTAACTTTTTCCATGGCTCCACAGCCACCTTCTCTTATTTCGATTGATCTGCTACGCCATAAATCCGTTTAAAGAAAAATGCATTTTTTCATGTTATTTATGAAAATAAATATGACTTATAGTATGTTTTTGAAAAGCTCTCGACACGAAGAATAAGATGAAAACATAATATATAGGGTGTCCCATTTAAAAAATAGTAGGTTATGCCAATATGTCAAAAACTATGACTCTCAGCAAAAATCTGAGTAAGCCACTGAATTCTACGTGAAAAAATCTATAAATACCAGTTGAAACATTTTAAATATATTTTACGATAGCTGAGTTACAGGGGGTGTCCGAAAATGACAAATTTTCAAAATCACCCTGTAGCACGGAAACTAAAATGGTTAGGGCAAATCTATTTGCGGCCTCTTTAGTTTCATCGAAAAGTAGCACGGTGTCGCGAAAACCGCATCTCTCTATCTCTACTCATAAGCTGGAAACCCCGTAAAACCTACGAAAATGGGACACCCTGTACAGGAAGATTAATATAGTCAGCTAGTTCAAATAGCTCCAAATACTTACTATCGACCGCATTTGTATATGTTCAGGTTGCATTTTTTACCGGTACCATCCTGTTGTACATTGTCCAGGTTGACACTAAGCCTTTAGGAGTCAGGATACTTTGTATGCTTCTTTTATGGTAGATTGTATAACACTAACATGCTTTATGGTTTTGCCGAAGGTAGTCTGATATTCTTAGAGATAGGCACAGTAGTTTTAGTGCTGTCTATTATCGTTTTACTACTAGATTCTATGCGTGCCAGTGTGCAATTTTTATCAACTATACTACTGCCTGAAAACACTTTATGTGCATATGCATTGCGGTCAAATGGTACGGTCCCAGTTTTGTGAGCTATAATGGTCAGCATCTATTTTTCCAATTGGTGGTAAAGTGCTGGTTAACGTAAGGCAACAGCTATTGATATGACGGCGAGAATACAAAGTATGTCTCAAAAGTTTTGGCACAAATATTATGAAGTTATTATAAAAAAATATTATTTGATTAAACTTTTATTACGAGTCCTTACTAATAGTTTTTTAGATAACAAAACTAACAACCTATGTGTAATTAAGGGATCGGTACTCCTCCTCCTCGGAGAAATGTATTGCGAATATCGCCCGTTAGGTTTTGGATAGCTTCAAAATCCACTTCTGGAATTTTTCCGCCGTAACTCCTCTTTATTTTCAGCTTGCCATTATTCGTTGTATATTTATCTACTTAAAAGTGCTGGGGGTTCACGAAGTGTTTTGCCTGACCTTGTATTTACATCCTTTTTATGGGCGAAATATGTTTAATAATTTTGTTAGCTAGTATTAGTATATAAATGGTTTTTAATTATTTCTGTCTTTTCGCGCATTACATATAAGTATTTACTGACTAACCTAAATATGTAATATTAAATTTGCACTAGGTATACTTAGGATGGATTCGTGATAAAAGTATAAAAATGCATGCTATAATAAAAAAAAATTGCTTGGCGCTTAGACTGAGCAAGCTCTGTACCAGATTGTCATTTGTATATTTAACAATCTCTATGAAATTTCGCTTGTGTCAGTGTTTATATTTACTAGTTCATAACAAAAAAAAAAAAATATATATATATATATATATATATATATATATATATATATATATATATATATATACTTTAAGATATTGAATATTTTATAAAATAATAATGAATTATTTCCAGCAATACAGTTGTGCTCCGTTGAAGTCCATTATAAGTATCATTTGTTAACCGACAATTGTTATCAAGGTTGTGCCAGGTATTTTGGCAAATTTAGAAAAAGAAATAAGACTGTATTCGGTTTGAGCCTAATTTTTGTGGAAACTTTTTGCAATGTTCCATCTGGCAATAAATGATTTTAAAATCACTTCCTAAAACTGTAAGCAGTAATTACAGAATACTGTGAATTACTTCTTGGAAATGCATTTAACCATTTGGTTTTTAAAAAGTTGCCTCTTTTGGGAAAGTAAAATCAGAGACAAGCTCTTTCTTTTAACCTATTATTATAATTAAATTTACATTTTAGGCTACAACAGTTTCTAGGCATTTTGGCATAAATCTTATAATTGGGACTACTTACCTAGACACATCCAAATATGACCCTAGTTTTTTGTTGAGTTATAGAAATGATTCTATTAACTAATTTACCACCTGCTTACTAGATCATTACACAACAAAAAAATAAACCACTAATGGTTTTCAAAATGATAACATAATAAAATTAACTATAATTAAATGATATGGCACATTAGATTTAGCATAAAAAGAAATTACCAGGAAACCATTATGGCTAACACTAAAAGCAGTCCTTGTACCGATACATAACACAGTTGTTTTGTACAAACGGAAATATATCCACACAAAATGTAATTTATTCCTTGCTGACAGTAAATAAACGATCGTTAAACCGCCATTTCCAAACATTGTTTCCCTGTATTACTCTCCATTAGCCACTTATGCATCCACACTAAGAAAAATAAATTATGATTTTGAAATTTATTAGAGTTGAAAAAACGCGCTAATGACCTTTGTACATGATGAGCTTTGTTAAAAAAAAATAGTACTTATATGAAATAATTTTTCAACAAAACTGAAATTAAGAAGTTATTAACCAGATTGCATGGTATTCAACAAGTCCGTCCCTGTTCTGTAGGGTATCTCCAGTACCATAGGATGTGGTTGATTCCGCGGTAGACCGGATGCAGCTTCTTTTAGCCGCCTCTGACCGCAGAGAGACGTGGTGGACCCATTCGACACCTCTACCGTACGTATTATTAACGTTTTCTCAGGATAAAATTCCTCATTATTACTAGGGATAGTAAAAAATAATATCTATTTTTTCTTATATATATATATATATATATATATATATATATATATAAAATATCTAACCAGAGGTAAATATTTAAATTTTTTCTTACAGCATGCTTTGTCCCAAAAAAAAATCAGAGTAATCGGTTTAGCTGACAGAGATGTTCAATTATCCGATCAAAACTACCGAAAAAATGCCATAGACAAAGCGAAAAATATACTAACGCAAAACAGCTACCCAGAAAAATTAATTAACTTAATTTTTAATTCTAGGATTCAAAATTATAATACAAAACACATAACATGGCGGTACGAAATAATGACCAAAACAAAAAAAAAACATTATTTGACTCTTCCCTATATCACGGGTTTGTTTGAGAATCTGCAATCCTTTTTTAAAAAGCAGAACATTTCAATCAGCCATAAAGCAAATAATTTACTTTAAACTAACTATAGTAAACTTAAAGCAATAACCCCGAAAAATAAAAATCAGACACAATTTATGAAATCTCTTGTACAAATTGCAATGGTGTATACTGTATATATCGGTCAATCAAGTCAATATCTCGAAAACAGAATAAACGGCCACAAGTACGACAAGAAAAATCAAACCGCTTTGACAAAAGCTCAAAATAATCGTAAATTTGATTACAAAGAAACTCCCGTATTAAAAACGGAACAACATAAAAAAAGGGAAGTATTAGAAATGATCATTATAAAAAAGAACTTACATTCTGTCAACTCGAAAGCAGATATTCAAGACCTAAGTAAAATTTACAATAATATACTGTAAGTACGTAAAAAAATAGTGAGGACTGCGGGAATGGAACCTGGGACCCCTTGAGCCTGGTGTGAGACGCTGTCTATTACCACGAGGGTGTTGTGAAAATTTTATATATAACAACTAATAAGTTTCAATTCCTTCATCCAACTCTTTGCCCTTCCTAATATTAATGTTTCTGTCAAGGTCATCGAATTTTGGTCCTGGACGGAATAATCATTCTACAAAATTAATTTTAACCTACATGGAGGGTATGATGTTGCTTTCTGTTTGTGTCTAAGTAATGCATGTCGTTTTATATTTTTTTTCTACTCAAAACTTGCAATTTGACGTGAAATGATTTCTGCCTTAGGTAAGTAATAAAAAAAAATGTATATTTCCTCTTTGTAGTTAATAATATCATATTTCAAATAATGTTAGTCCCTGATTCTTACCACTTGTTCATATCTTTATTCATTTTTAAGTGTACACAAGATCATTGATAAACGTTTGAATTTTAAAATAAAAAAAACATAAGAAAAAAGATATGAAATAATTTCATTTTATTCCTTTAAGATTATGGACATCAGGCAATTGTAGAGTTAATTTTTAAGATGTTAATGTTTTATTGCTAATGTATTTTTGTAAAAGTGTACTCGAATAAATTTATGCACTTTTAATTAAAAAATAATATTTTATATTTTTATTAGAAGAAACTTTAAGAGATAACAAAAATCTGATCATGCATCCTCTTGCTAGATTTTTGACTTCTTCAACTTCGACCGCGCAAAATCAAGGCTACATTGATCCGTTTTCTATTATTATTGAACATGTTTAATTCACTGATACTACATACTTTATACTTATTTTGGATTAATTGCTTTTAATTTGATTTTGGTTTATTTTAATATATATTTTATTTAAAACAGCAAATAACTATAACTAAAAACAAAACTACACTATTTTGTATGTTCAAAGTATTTGTAGAAAATGTTTAGAAACAACAAATAATGTTTTTAATTATAATAACTTACGTGTTTGGTGTTTTTTAAGTTAAGTGTTTATTAAAATACGTATTAAAATAAAAAAATCAAAATAAAGTCATCTAGTCCATTATAAGTATAAAGTGTATGGCATCAGTGGAAAGGCTATTTAATTTAAAATCGAATAAAAAATAATATATACGGTCCCACATTTAAAATAACATATGTTTGTGTCATAACTCAAAAATTGTTTAAATCAGAAAAAAAATGCTTACGTCAGTGGAATGTATGTAGAAATTCCTTTGAAAATATTTAAACATTTTTCTCTATGCTCTCTATAGAATCGAAACCCTATAGCTTGAGAACAGATTGAGGTAGCCTTCATCTATTTGCGTGGTTGTTGTTGTTTCAGAAATCGGGGAAGTTTAGAAACTGTTAATGTCAATCCAAGTCGCCTGGGGTACAAGCTTGGCTAATGAACCAAAGCATGATTGCAGATGGGCGTTATTATATCATGCTTCTCGTACAGCCTTGTTTCACCATATGCCTTTTTTGGAGGGAAAAAACACTGTATAGCATTACAGATAAGCAAGTTAGAATAAGACAATACCAAAACTATTGGAGAGGTTGTTTATTTTACGTGTTCTTTAATCTATAAAATGAATGATTGGATATTAATTAATTTTATTGATTATTGATAATTTTTTTGGAATGTGAGTTATTTTGCTCTTAGACAGGAGCTAAAAAATTTTTTAAATTATGTTTTATATACAGGGCTATACAAATAGCTTAAATAAGTACTGTAAGGATTTATGATTGGTTTTATCGTCCACTGATTTGTACTCATCAAATAAAACAATAACAGGTTTCTTGGGCAATTTTATAAACTCTTATTACGAATTCAACATTCGGCACTAAACTAAAACCAAGGGCTAGTAAGTTCAAATTTGGTAGGTACTCCCCACTAACATGAGGGGTGTTGATAATCGACCCAAAAAAAAACGAAAAATATGCCACAATAAATTAGCTGCAGGAATATGATGCTGCTGGGAAGGTCGAAGGTTATAATTATATTATTCTTTAAGGATTTAATTTTGAAAGTGTGATTTTCGAACAATTTGAATTATGAAAAAAATAATGTATACACCTGTATATCTAAATAATTGAAACTTTTCTTGGGATAGATTTTGATAAACCAAAATTCACTATATTGTCCATTAAAAAAACCCACCCTATTCGTAGTTCGTTCTTAAAAAGGTACTGGTGCCCCATCACCTGGTCTTATGATACTAGAGCACTTTAAAATACTAATCAATTTCACTACCCCCGTTACTTTCGCGGTGCAAAGAAAAAACAGAAGACCTATTAAATTACATACAAATAAACTAAAGAATCGTGTCCGCACCCGAATAGTTAGGTGAGTAACGAAGTGTTAACTTGTAACCCAGTGGCCTCTCACCCATTGCGCGGTGGGCGTCCGCTTATTATTGTATCTCAAATAATTTACGAGCGACACGTGAAGCGCGGCAACCGACGATTTGTTTGCCACTCTACAGTTGAACGAACGCCCGGCTAGCGACTTGCCGAGGTGCGATTTCTCCTAGATAAACGTTTTTGCAGAAATATTATTACCCATGAACGAGAATATTTTTTTAGGGATATTGCAAACTTGTATTATACCGGACAGCGGCGTTTCTAGGTACAAAAAATTGAGGGGAGCTTAAAAATCGGGGAAAAAATCATCAAAAATCAAAACACTATACAGAGTATATCAAAAGAACTGAGACGGTCAACTATCTCAGGACTTGTTACACCTAGATGCTCCTAATTTGGCATAAGTGAATTATCGATCATAACTGATCGTATAATGATATTGGCAATGTTGCCAAATTTATCAGTTTTGCAGAAAATATAAACTGTTTTTTTAACTGCATATCCAGTTTCATTGCTTTCGATTACCCTGCTTATTATATTTTTAAATTATCAATTTTCAAAAATAGGACAAAAGCATTTTTGTAGAAAGAACTGAAACGATCTAATATTTCAGTACCACTGTACTTAGGTATACCCATTCCGGCTTTAACAGATATTGTCTGATGCGAATTTTACCGGTTTTGTAGAAAATAGGGAAACTTGATTTTTTTTAATCCATATTTATTTTCATGATTTTAATTGCCCTTACCAACTTTACTAAGATCTTAAAATATCAAGTTTTCAATTCAATTGTTTTTCGAGGCATAAAAACACATAATTTTCTGTACTGGAACGGTACAAGATTTCAGTACTAATAAAATATGAAGAAATACTATACTTAAGTAACCAAAATCTACTACGCAGGATTAACTTATTACCTTTTACGCGAAAATGACAGCAATTTTGTCAATGTTACCAATTTTGCAGAAAATACGTAAAACTGTATATATATATATATGCAGAACATGTTCCAAACAAGGATCACTTTCTTGTTATGACGTTGGTGTATGTGGAATAAAAACATACTATCATTTAATGCTCCCAACGAAAGCCAGGAGAGTTAAAAACTCGAGATCGACACAAAGGAGACTAGAAGCGGGTGTGCCCCAAGAATCTGTGTTAGGACCGCATTTATATAACGTGTATATACATGACATCCCAAAGACATACACCACTTCTCTAGCCCTATACGCTGACGACAGTGCTATAGCGGCCAAGCATAGACATCCAGGAATAATACGCAGGAGATTGTAGGAAGAGATAGATCTGATAAGTGACTGGTGTATCACTTGGAAGGTCAAAATAAACGCGCAGAAAAGCCAGGTCATCCTCTTCCAAAAAAAGAGGATGACGCCCTCAGTGGCTATAAACATAGAAAGAACAGACATACCGTGGACAAACACGGTCAAATAAGAGATAAGAGGCTAACATGGAAGCCGCATATTGAACAGACACGAATAAAGACCAGTAGATCTATGGCTAGACTATACCCTCTTATGAACCGAAAGAGCCCTATGTCTCTTCGGACAAAGCTGACAATGATAAAGATGATCGCCAGATCACAACTGACATACGGATCAGTAGCGTGGGCGTATACAGCGTCACAAGTTAGCATCAACAGAGAACAAGTTTCTGAGAATGGCAGTCGACGCACCATGGTACGTTAGGAACGCTCAGATACACTGGCACTTGTAATGGGAACCTTTGCAAGACGCAATCAGGACCAAAGCCATGAAAGGCATCCAACGGGCAGCGGCGCATCCGAATGAAGAACTCCGAAGGCTGGTGGACTATGACCCCTTGGAGGAGCGGCGGGTACACAGGGTCTACCACCGTAGACCCCGCGATCACACACAACATCTACATTAAACACATACACTGATAATAATGCCCTTTTCCGTTTTGGAGATACTCCCTATATGTCCGCGAAGCATATAGGAGAGGTGCAATGTAAGTACACACATCCGGATGTGTACGAGCTGACATACCTAGGATAGAGAAGACTTATGGTTCATTAAGGCCCTAGGCTCGTTAAACCGTAAGTACCTATCACAGAGAGGTGGTTCCCTAGGCAGGGAACCGGCTGGTGGTGGGACCTCGGGCCATTTGGCCCCTTCGCGCGAGCTCATCAGTGTTCAGATCGCGTGAATCAAAGTTGCTTAAAGATGACTCGTGCAAACAAAGACGAAACGTTAGATAGTAATTCCAATTTGACACGGTCTAATCCCAACAACCATGATTTTTGTCTTGCATGGTCTTAACACTGTCAGCACTTAATATACCCTTGTATTCACTAAAAAGGTTTAGTGAATAGATAATTGAAACTATTAGTTCGCTAGTTGTGTTTTGTGCACAAACCATCGACTTATTTTTAGACTGAGGTTTTTGTGTTTGTCACTGTTATTTTGCAATGTGAGATTTACGACAAAGTATTTGTTTAGTTGTTGCCTATGTCATTTTAAAACTGTTAAATTAGACCTGATTAGCCCGAAAAGTCGAAAAAAAACTGCAAGAATTTTGTAATGACTATATTTCAATATGATGTAGTCTTAAGAGTGTATATAAGCACTCACTCGCAGGGTTAGGTAGTGGGACACCTGGCGACGGCGCGCTTTGAAGTATGTTCTAATTGCTAACAACCATTGAGTTTGTTTTCTAATCGAACATTGATGTCTCAGAATTTTGATTTTTCCCTTCCTACGACACGGATTCAAGTTTTTTTCACAGATTGATAGGGCGTTTAAGATCTATCGCTCACCCAAAGCATGACCTGCTACGTCTCTGCAGTAAGGCCCTCATGGCAAAAAACTATATCTCAGGAACGTCCAATCGTCGCCAAACTTTTTTTAAAATGCTTATATCTTGACTGAGTTCCTGATCAAAAATTACATTTTTGAGAAATGACGCTTGGTAGGCGATTTTTGACGATAGACGCCATTGTCAGATGACATGTGACAAATGATTAGTTAGACTTTAGAGATATTGAGATAAAAAACTCCAACTCATAGACGGTGGTTTGAAAAGCGCTTCGAGCAGCTGCGCGAGCTTTATATCGGCACTTCGAGCGACTGCTGAGTACGTCTGTTCCATTAAACTGAAATCTTGCTGTTTTTTCTCTTTAACTATAAATAATATAATAATTAAGTAGTAAACACATTTTCAGCCATTACAAAACTTTTGTAACGATATCTTTATTACGCAACTTATGCAGCCTGCTGATTGGCCGCGTTCCAGAACTCTATGCATAATACAAAAAACGTGAGAAAATAGTGAGACCGCATAGTTGCAGAACGTGGGATGTCAACACCTCGCATAATTTGTCAAGATAATTATATTATTATACAGGGTGTCTTAGAATAGGTGGGCAATCTCTGAGATATGAATAGTACAAGCAAAAATGTTAGTTTGACAAATAAAATTTTCTCCTAAACTGCTCACCAACTAAGATATATACTACGAATCTGGAAAACAAGTTCTCCAAATAATTTTGGTATCGTTTGATGTAACTTCGTAATATTTGGGTGATTGATGTAATAGCCTAAGTTACTTACAAAAATGTTAAGAATCAAAGGTAGAGGAACGAGGGGGGGGGTTGAGTAGGAACTACTTTTAGATTACTTTACTATACAATATTTCCCTGCGTAAAGATAATTCATTAAAACATCTTTTTTTTGTCATTTAAACATTTTTAAAAATAAAAGGTCCTCTTTATTAATTTCCAAAAACTGACTTGTTTACGTGAAAAACGATCATTTATGAAACAGTGCATTTACTAAATTAAATTGATTTACCTGAAAATTTGCATTAGGCACTCCAACGATCTGTCACTGTCATGTCATTTTTGGGTTGTTGTAAGACAAACAAACAGATTTAGCCAATGAGTCTTAAATATTGGTTTGATAAGTCCCACAATATTGGTGAAATAGCTGTCGTAGGACAAGCAGCTGTTTTGTTGGACTGCCTAATTGTGGGTAAAGTCCAGTGACTTCTGATTGACATTTATTAGTGACAGACTTTGACAAAAATCCACTTATCAGTAAAGATATAACGTGACTATTACGCAAAATTATTGTTTCAAACATGTATGTTTTTTATGCTATTTAGAAGAAAAACCTATAGGTTGGTTCTACATGACCACTTGCAAGTCTGATACATTCTCTTGCCCACGAACTGTAGACTGCGTTACACTGTGCACTGGGTTATTTCCTATTTGTTCGAAGTGAAGGCTAATTCGTGCCACCAATTCGTCCCTGGTAGCAATCGGGAACTATACTAGTTATTTTAAATGGCCCCAAAGGTAGAAATCAAGGGAATTAAAATCAGGGAATCGGGGTGGTCAAGCAATAGATCCACCACGACCTATCCAGTGGTACGGATACACTGTGTTCAGATGTTCTCTAACCACGAGCCTAAAACGGTTCATTTAATGTTGGTGAAAAGAAAAAGCAGATACAAATTGTGTAGTAAAGGAATTTAAAAGTAGCCCTTTCTTGAACCCCTGCCTCTCGTTCTGCTACCTTTGACTCTTAACATTTTCCTAAGTAACTTAAGCTAATACATCGATCACCCAAATATGAAGTCACGTAAAACGATACCAAAATTACTTGAAAAACTTGTTTTTCAGATCCCTATTTCTGGAACGAAAATCTCAGTTGGTGAGTAGTTTAAAATAAAATTTTATGACAAACAAACATTATTTTTGCTTGTCCTATTTATATCTCAGAGATTGCACACCTCTTTTGGGACACCCTGTATATGTAAAGAAAATAAAAACCTTCAGACCTCAGTTTAATGCAACAGAAGTAATCAGCAGTCGCTCTAAGTGCAGATATAAAGCGCGAGCGGCTCCTCAGAGCTCTTTTGGGTCTACTGTTCGTGGTTCTTATCTAGATATCTCTAACGTCAGGCATTGTTTGTCCACGCAAGTATTATTTAGGTTTGCGCGGGCGCTAACCATTCACGTATTACATGTTATCTGACAATGTCACCTGTCAATGTCAAAAATAACCAGTCAACCGTCATTTGTCGATACTGTAATTTTTGAGCAAGAACTGATGCAAGCTGATATTATAAGCATTATAAACCGGCACCGTTCCTAAGATATAGTTTTTTGCCGTTGCCCCATTAAGAAAGTGACGTAGCAGTTTAAGACGATCGATAGAACTTAACCACCTCTATTTATCTGAGAAAAAATATTTACGAAAAGTTGTAAAATGGCACTGTCGGAAGGGAACAACCGAAATCCGTAGACATCAATGCTCGATTAGCAAACAAACCTAATAGTTTTCAGCCATTAGGACTATGGATATATCGATAGTTGTCGGTAACCCCTTGGACTAGAGTATAGTGGACAAGTTATTTTATATATAAAGAGTTTAACAAAACCTGTTTCACAATTCCTTCTAAACTAACCGCCTTAAAATTAAGAAACAAAATATTTTCGTTTCTCGGGGGCTGCTTCATGTCCCTAGGGTTACTCTCTATAGTAGGAAAATAACTTAGTTATGTATTTAAAATAAAAGAAATCCTACGTGTTCCACTGTCTGTTACAAGTAAGTAACGATTTTCTTTTTCGTTTTCAGAGGGCTGTTTTATCCTATCTAACTTATATTGTTAAAAAAAACGTATTTATATGAAAACAGATAAAGGGAATTTGCCATTTTCTGAAATTATTATTCGTTTTTGAAATACAAAATTCACCTTCTAGGATCGCTATGTATAGACGAAAAAGATTTTATATACATAAAACAAGATTAATTTGGCTACTTCCACTGAAAAAAAAATGTTGCCTCGTCCGTCCATACAATTTGTTTAAATAAATTAAGGTCGTTGTCTTGGTTCCGAATTACTCTTCTTTATGGAAGACACATTAACCGAAGAAAGATATTTGAATTTTTTAAGGACCGAAATTATTCCAGCTATTGTAGAACTATTTCCGATTAACCGTAAGTTCCTTACTTTACCTGCTGTATTAAGTATTTATCTTGATTTTTTTAGGTAATGGTGCACCAAATGATTAAATATAGTTTCAGCAGAATAGTGCTTCACCGCATGTTGCTTGGAATATCCGGGAATATTTAGACAATGTCTTTTGTGGAAGATGGATTGTACGTAGGGGTAGATAGAGTGGCCACCTCGGGCTCCGGACTTGACGCCCCTCGGCTACTTTTTGTGGGGACATCTTAAAAATGTGGTATATAAAACTAAGCCCAATAACCTCGAAAGCGAATAAAAATCGAATGTAGACGAATCAAGGAGATTGGTCTTCTTTTAAGGGCTGGTACTTTCATCTCCATATAATTGTATTCAGTGGTTATTTTCAAAGTTATTTGAAGATGAAAATACTGGCTCTTAATGTATTAAATGTTTTCCACAATATTTGGCCTACTGTCAGGAAATAAATAGAGAACATTTAGAACAGCTTACTTAGTTTCATTAATTTATTGTTTGTTGTATCAGATATTTTGGATATTTGTTTTTTGTATTGTATTGTTTCTGTTGTTTTTACAACCTACTTTTAAAGTTGACACGCTGTTTTCTTTTACCTCTCCAGTTTCACGGAATTGTTCGTTAATTTTAACTACGGTAGATTTAGTTATTGGATTTCTGTCAGGATATTTGTCATTAAAATTGTTACAAACATCTGGCAGGTCTCGCATTTTATCCCCATAACCCAGTATAATTAAATTTTCAAATCTTTAGGTTTCATTTAAACGATTCATTTTTGTAAACCAACAATACTGACATTGTCCAACATATCAGGTAACCGTTTGTGTGCAGGTATACTAATAAAAGGTAATACATTAAATTATGGATTAGACCCTTATTTTCGCAAAAACTGTTGACTTTCATAAAAACTATTCGTAATAAAAATTATTGAGAATTTGACGCAGATTTTAAAAAAGTATATAGGGAGTTCAATTAAAAAAAAATCCTTTTATAACAGAAAGACAATGCGGAATAGGTTTTTTTGTTCCTTAAATTGTATTTACGGATATCTTTCTTTTAAAATTTTGAAATAAATGAAGCAAGAAGAACTTCTCCTACAAAATAACAATATGTAATCTCTTTTCTTATGAGTACTTCATGGCGACCAAATACATAAAATATGTCAAATTTCTTTCAACTTTGAAGAGGTATAAAGGCCATAATACCTTTATCACCTATAATAAAACATTAAAATATAATAGAAACAGCTATCGCAATATCAAATCGTTTTAACATAATAGACATAAAAAATGCAACTATAAAACCATATAAAAGGCAAGGCGTTCCACTTAAAAAAGGCTTCATCCATGGCTCAAGTCTTTTGTTTTTGGTTCAATTATTTTTCTTATACAATTTTTGAAATCTACAGAAAAAATATATCCAATGGCTATATTGGACTTTTTAAATATAGGACATATTAAAAATAAGCCCTATGCATTGCCTTTACTACACTCAAATATTTATACTTTTTTCCACCCAATGTAAAATATTTTTATTTATATCCTACATTTCCACTAGTAAAGCATAGCATCGCTTTTTTTGAAAAACCTCAAAAATATCGCGCGATCATCAACCTTGTTTAAAAATCCATCGTTAAGTGAAAAAGAAAGAATAGTCTGGTACCCAACAATGAAAAAGCTTCTATCTGGGGAACGGCAAGAACCTTAACGAATTAGAGGCGAAAAATCAATAAAACAATAACCATTTGGCGGCCATAATAATTCTAATTAACTACTGAAAAAATGGAGCGGATAGTCCGGGGGCCAATGATACAATCTAAAAAAAACTCTATTATATATAATACCTAATAAAAGGGTACGAAAAGACAGGTAAGTATTGTAACCCATGAAACAAGTCATCCTCCAAGATAGTCTAAAATCTCCAGGTTTTGGTGTGTCTAAATACCGAAAATCATATTTTCCAATTTCCGTCGACCTGTCTGTCATGTGTGTTGATTACATAGCTAAAAAAAGTTTCAAATGAACTGATAAAATTTCGTCCCTTATCCAATATGACGGAAAATATGTCGCCCTAATAAAATGTTAAAAAATCATCGCTAACTTTTCGTGTATCAGGGGTAGTAAAATTTGACTTTATTTAGTTCTGCACATTGTCATTTGGGAATACGCACAGGAACTCTTCTCCTATAAAAGTAGAAAAAAATGTTAAGTACAAGTTGCATTGTAAATTCTGTAAATATAGACTTCTTACAGCTTTTCCTAATTTTTAGTTCAAAATTAAACGAACATACAGGGTGTCCCACGACGAACTGCAGCGATCGATTTCTCAGAAAGTAGGCTTTAGAAAAATTTGAAATTTTGGCAGCTAACTAAAGTCGATGGAAGCAATTCGCGCAAAATATTTTCAAGATGGCGGCACTTTCGGTTATACCGGAAGTAGACGTCAACTTTCTTATTTTAAATGGAACACCCTGTATATAATTAAATTTTTGGATTCCTCGAAAAATTATAGGTATATTTCATGTATAATATCCTATACCTGAGTTCAACTGTTTTTGAGATATTTTGAATTTTATGTAAAAAATGACGTTTGCAGGTCTAGACATAACTATAAATATCTGCTTATCGAAGTCTTTATTATTTATTTGCGGGTGGCTTCCTTGTCCAAAAGGGTACACTTTAGTGGCCTGTGCTGATATTTTTATAATAAATAAATATAAAGTGATCAAAAACTGACATTATAAATATACTTATTATAAAAAATCGTTAAAAGTTACTTTTTTCAAATGGAAACCCCCAATTTTTATAATTTTATCTCATTTAACACTTAAAATAAGGGTGACTTTGTATAAAGTTGTCTATTCCAAAAATTTGTGGTTTTTGAGTTATTGACGATTTAACATTTTTTATTCTAATAATACCAAACGGCTTCTAAGTTTATGTATTTAAAATTTTATTTTTATTTGTTAATTCCGTTATAGTAATTTCTGCTTCAATAGTTACATAATTAACCTTAATGTAGCTGGGTATATTTATTAGCTTAACGCTTACAAAATTTGTTTATTCCACTAATGTCATTCTGCTTTACTTTTAGTTTTTTAATTTAGTAGCTACATAAGGCTTGACTAATATTTAACTGACAAATTAAAGTCACTATCAATAAATAATAATTTATTTTTATTATTTTTTTAATTTTAGGTAAAAATAGTAAGACTATTATGTGAAAGCAAACTTTAAAGACAATTAATCAAAGAATTAATTATTATTATTGTTGCTATTATCATTATTATTATTCTAAGTAGAACATTTTGGTTGATCTTTAAATAAAATTTACATGCACCAAAATTGTATGCTTGCCTCTATACAAGAAAGCATACATTTATTAAAATAGCTTAAGCCTATTAAGAGAATTTGCAGTTATATACGAAAATATACAGATATAGTTTTCTTTAGCTGGCATTTGCTACGCAGCCAACTTTATGAATATCACATGTACTTAACTTTTATGGTTTCCTAATTCTAGAATACATTGCCTATTAGCCTAAAAAAAGTTTGAGAAGAAAAATACGAGTGATTGAAATTAATATTCCATAATTAATAGACGTATTGTATTATTTATATATATATATATATATATATATATATATATATATATATATATATATATATATATATATACTAAACGACTATGTGCGTAACTAAACAGGGTCAAACTTCACTAATTCTATTACAAGAAATCATTCATAACCAGGGATCTTCCGCCTAAAGTAAATAGAGATTTTTCAATGTTGAAATAGGTAAGTATACCGCAAAAAAACATAATATCAGCGAGTTAAATATTTTGTGTGAAAGTCGTATATATCTCGGATGTCCGTTAATTATTGGTACACAGCAAAACTGCAGATTCTTTGGTTGAAAATATTGGGATTTAATCAAGCTTACGTCAGTCCAAAAGTTGATGATAACGTTGTTTTTTCTTAATAATGTATCAACAGTATAACAGAATGGCACGAAATAAGGAATTCGGAGGTTTTTTGAGGCGAGAAGTTCAAATATGTTCTTAGTTCGGATGCCATTGGTAGAAGGCACCACTTACGGTACATTAAATCCTTTTAAAATTACTTAACTTTTTTGTGTCACGGGGTATTAGCCTAAATATTAATTATTATGTATTTGCCACTTTTTTTACGCAAAAAAGTATTCTCGAAAAATGTCGCTCAAGGTGACCGTTTTCCTGATGTCTGCGTATCAATTATTCAGTACACCCTTTCAAATTCCCAAATATAAAATTTTTAAAATAACAACGGGAACACAACGACATAAAAGAGGACATCTTTCGACAATAAATGTTCAAAGTGATTTCCATTTATTTCAAAACAATTAACAACCCGTTTGCTAAACGACCAACTTACCTGAAATAATAACCGATGATCTCGAAACCGTTCCACAGCATTAACAATTTTATTTAATAATTCTTTTCGAGTGTTCATTGCTTCTTTAAACACGAGCGACTTCACGTATCCCCATACACAAAAATCAAGCGTATTGAAATCGGGGCTCCGTGGCGGCCAAGGTATCTGGCTTCAACGGCCTATCTAGAGATGTGTGCTGGGGCTTCATCCTGTATGAACAGCATCCTTTTTCTTAGTTTTAAAGAAAACTCAAAAAATAATTCGGGTAATTGTGTTTACAGAAAATTAAAGTATATTTCGCCGTTTAAATTAGGAGATGATTCGAAAGAGCCCAATACATGATTATCAATAACGCTACATGTTGGAAATGACGTTCGGCGGTTAAATGCGGATTTTATAAATCATATTTATTTCTAAAGTTTAAAACGCCTCTACGCGTAAACGTTGCTTCTTTCATTAAATCTGTAAATAATATTTCGGCTACGCGGATCAGAATCCTGTAGAATGTCGTTTGGGACGAAAAAAGGCTGTTTCTCCCAGTCTGCATTCTGCGCTTACACATACCATATCCCGAATCTCTTTATTAGAAAACTCGTTAAGCCTTGGCATTTTACACTTCAAAAATCTTTCAAAAACTATGTGAAACACGTCACACCATGTTAACAAACACTAGCAAAGTTTGACAGTAACTAAGTGTGTAGCGTGTGCTACTGCAACTGACATCTGATTTTATAACAGCCTACTTCGACAAAAATTTTACGTTCGGAAATTTGAAAAGGTGTACTGAATAATTGATACGCAGATATCAGGAAAACAGTCATTCGGAGAGCCATTTACAAAGTATAAATTTTTGCGTAAAAAAAGTGGAGTTTAGGCTAATACACCACGATACAAAAAAGTTGTCATTTTAAATAGATTAAATGTACCATAAGTGCTGCCCTCTACAAATGGCATCCCAACTAAGAACATATTCGAATTTCTCACCCTTTTGATAAATTATTAAGAAAAAACAAAATGAAACTTTGACATCCTGTACCTCGGTTATTATCAACTTTTGAACTATGGTAAGTTTGGTTAAATAGCAATATTTGTATGATTTATGAGAAAATATATACCTCAATATAGAAACACGGAAAAAGTTACATGGTTTTTTTATCAATAATTCAAGTAATATTGAATTAAAAATCTTATCGCCTTAAAAGTATTTCAAATTCAAAAATATACTTTGTTTTAATAACCTAGAGCTAAGAGACGAAAAATGTGTCTGATTGTGCTCTCGTACTATATTGCCTTTTACTGTGTCCTATTAAAATGATGTTGATTCGTTCAGCCTGGTTTATATTAAATCAACAAGACTGAATTCGTTATTTCTTTTTCCGATACCAGGAAGACTTAAAAAATAAGTAAAGAATAGGATAATTTTAATACATATTTTTCTCATTATGTGAAAATTATCCTTTTATTTGGGCTGAAATAAGAAGGCTATATCGTTTGCTATTCTCAAGGGGGTGAAATAAATTAAGAAACAGTTAAAAAATTACAAGGAAATGTAAGGTAAATCTAAAAGCTTTCTAATAATAGAAAGTGTGTTTTGAACAAGGTCCTATTGTTATATATAGCAAATGTATCGAACAACAGGTTTTGTTTTCGGAAATTAGACTTTATGTAAAAATATTTGCTGATCAATTTCCAAGAATAGTTATATCATTTTCAACCTCAATATATATGGTTTACATAGATAAAAGATATCGATCGCTATTTTTCTTTGAATGAGTTATATACTACTTAAGCCAAAGCCTGAATTTATGGAAAACGCTTGACAAAAATACTTTTGATTTAAATTTAGTTTCCTCATACTTGATTGTTTCTGTTTAGAAAAAAATCGTAATTTCCTAGTTAGACCTTACTTAAAAATGTGCAGCCGTATATGCAAAAAGCTGTAAAAAATATAAAATATAAGTCAAAAATTCGGTAAATTTGCTTACCCTGAACTTCCTTCATTATGAAATTTTCTTTTTATTAGGCATAGTGAAGTTTGACCCAATTTAGTTCACTACACATTCATTTAGCAACACCTTAAGCAAACTTATCAAACATTTTATTAGCCACTATTTTTTTTTCCATCATATTGGTTTCCTTTCAAAATTTTACGAGTTTATACCTATACCACATTTGATTTCTTCGGCATAATTTAAAATACATTTTATAAGTAGTTTTTACATTAACATACACCGCCATTTAATATATACAAAATATATAAGTACTAAAAATAAAATTAAATTTAAAAAATAAATATAAAAAATTCATTCAAACTTGTTCCATTCTCGACAGTCCCTAAACCACAAGCCGCATTACCTCTCTGAATTGCGAGACCGATCCTTTGAGTAATGAAGCTTTTTGCTTGCTTGCAAGATATTTTGGTGCTTATTTCATTAAGAAGCTTTTTTGCCTTATTACCCTAAGGACCAAACGTTTCCACTGCGAAAGGTGCAAACTGAGTTCTGTAATTCTCAGCTACATGCAGCATCATCTGCTCTTTCAGATGTTTGTTTGATAGAAGAATCAGCAAGGGTATGCCTGCACGTAGCATCACATTACATTACAGCCTTACCTACATTCCAAGGAACCAATACCATCCACTCGCTTTCCATCGCTTCGATAAAATCAAGGCAGTTTTAAAACAATGGGAAATATATATATATATATATATATATATATATATATATATATATATATATATATATATATATATATATATTCATATATGTTCATATCTAATAAGTAGTTTTTTTAAATATCTTATTAGGCCACCATTTTGCTATATTGAATTTTTACCAAAATGTTACTAGGTCATCCCTATTACTGAATTACTAAAATTTGGAGTCAACTTGGTAATTAGTTTTTAAGCTATGTCGCAAACTGACAGACAGACAGGCCGACAGTCGGACCCACGAAATTAATAAATATATTTTTTGACATCTCTGGACGCGAAAACGTAAAGGTATGTACAACCTGAGAGAGTGATTGTTTTTTGCAATTACAACCATTTTAATTAATTAAATTCTTGAATTAATACCACAATCTTACTAATTCACCTCTCATTGTAACTCATTCTATCACAATTAGTTATGATTTAAAATTTGAAATGCTTCCATTACGTAGTTTTTAGGCTTTTTAAATATTTTATTAAGTCGCACTAGGCCGCCATTTTGTTTCGCCATATTGGATTTCTACCGAAATGTTAAGTAAGTAGCTGTTTTAGTTATGGCGCGAACAGACAGACCGACATACCGGCAGACAGACAAACCGACGGAATTGGGGAAACATGTTTTCGGCTTCTAGAGACCCTAAAACGTAAAAATATGAAAAAATCTCGTAGGGTGATTTTTTCACGACTACAATACTTTCCTTTTACGACAGAAGTGATAAAGAAATATTGTGAAACAAATTTATCTTGCAGGAAAAGAATTTGACCCATAGTACACAGATTTCTGGTCATAACCAAATTTTGAATATGTTATTCACCGAGTCGAGATGAGGAACCTTTATTGCAAACATTTTTTATTTTGTTACAGGATGACCCAAGCAAGAGAAATACAATTTTTAAATAATTTAACATTATCTAAAATAGAGGGTTCTATTTAGTTTTTCTTATGTTATTCTATGGTTTAAGTTATTCAATTTTTTTTTGTGCCTTATAATTCAAGGTGCGTAGTGTTCATGGTGTTCAAAATATCAAAACCAATAGTACACAATTTAACTGTTGTTTTGAATATGTTGTTCTAAATAATTTTAAAATTAGACTTGTTGAAAAAATTAAATTATCAATATATGAAAACTATTTTATTACGTAAATCATAGAAACTTGTTATGTGCTGGCTTATAAATGTAAAGCAGACCAGACTAATTTTTTTTAATGGAAGTCATCAACTGAATCATGTTTGGCTGCTTATAAATCTGCTAGGATAAGGATTGATACTAGAAAATTTAGGTAAAACTTTACTATAAGAGACTTTATCTTTCCAGTACGTAGGTAGTCAATACAAATTTGGAATTCATTAGCAGATTCCGTTAATTCGAATTAGCTGCCTTCAATAAGTCAAGGTTCGTATTTTTAAATTTAATTTTTTTTGTAACTATGATCTTCAAAAGGCATATAACATAATGTGTTGGAGTTTGAGGTGATTTCCTAAAAAAGAAATAAATATAAGTTACTTATATATACGGTTCTGCTTCTTTAAAAAAAATGTAATATGTTTGTAATGTTATAGTGTTACATAATAACAATAAACGGAGTGTTGCGTTAAAAAAATGCATATCTGTTCCGTCATAATTCATAAACAGACGAAATCACAAATAAATCGTTATTACCAAAAAATCCAGAGATGAATAAAAGGAGTGAAGCTGGAAATGAGGCAAGAAAACAGTGGACATTTATTAACGGTCTTTTAAAAAACACAATTAAAAATACGTGTATCCAGTCTCTTGTTGGGTTGGACAATGCAGAAGTGAATGATCCGCAGGATATTGTCAATGAGCTTAATAATCATTTCGTAAGTGTAGGGAAAAATATTGTGAAAGACATTGAAACAATAACTCAGAATTTAGCACCCATAGATCGTAATAACCTTAATTTTGAGGAAATTCAGTGTGACAATAGTTTGTATATCAAGTCTACGGATGAACTAGAGGTCAAAAATATTGTATTCAGCTAAAAAAAGAACGCCGCACCGGGACATGACCAAGTAAGTGTGAAAGATATTCTTAATTTGCAAGATGTACTTACTCCTATATTAACCTTATTGATAAACACCATCCTGACTTCTGGTACATTCCCCTTTGAGCTTAAGACTAGTAAAGTTAGTCCAATATTTAAATCTGGATCGAGAGACTGCATGGGTAACTATAGGGTTATTAGTGTAGTAAGTGTTTTTTCTAAAATAATAGAGGTAGTTTTGAAAAGTAGAATGCTATCCTTTCTACAAAAATATATAACGGTGGATGAGTTCCAATATGGTTTCATAAAACAAAGCAGCACATTGGGTGCAACAACAGATCTGCTTAATAACATATCAACAGGCTTAGATAATAAAAAAAATTGTATTGTAGTTTTTATATACCTTCAAAAGGCCTTTGATGTGGTGAGATATGATGTGTTATTGGGTAAGTTGTAGAATATGGCATGGATTTAGAGCTATTATGTACAAAATCATTCAGTCGTATTTATTAGATAGAAAACAGTATATAAAATTAAATATGAACATCAGTGATACAAAAGTAAGTAACTGTGGAGTACCCCAAAATAAATATTCTAAAAACTAAATATATACTTAAAAAAAATATACCCACCCAAAATTGAAATTAATTGTTTAATTATTGAACAAGTAAAATCATATAAATATATTTGACTTACTCTTGATGAAAATCTTAGTTGGAATGAACATATAAATCACTTAACAAACAAATTAATTGCAATGATCAGTGCGGTGTACAGAACCAGGCATTGTCTCACGAAAAATAGTAAATTAAAGGTTTATAATGCATATTTTTTGTCTCATCTTAGATACCTAATTCCGATATGGGGTACCTGTGGGTTGGTGAATTTTAAAAACGTAGAAATTTTTCAAAATAAAATATTAAAAATACTTTTTAATTACGATATGCTTACCCACACGGAGGATCTATACAGAGAATTGGATGTCTATAACCTAAGAAAAATATTAGGATTTGAACAATGCAAACTCATGCATAAAATTATAAATAAAAAACAAAAATCAAATATCAATGTTATATTTTCGAAAGATCTACATAATTACAACACAAGATCACACAACAATATATTTTTGAATAACGTAAGAACTAACAAGAGTCTTTACAATCCATTTTTTCAAGCATCTGCCGAATACAATAAGTTACCTGATTATCTTAGGAGTGTAACTGGTTACAACAAATCTGTTAAATAATTAAAAATATACTTAGGTTAGAAAGAATAATTTATTATTGTGATAGTTGCCACTATAGATCTCTTTATTTTCCCGATACCAGTGCTTTAAGTTCTGTTTGTGGATTTAGCTTTAAGGATTTAAAAATAATTTGTATATCAATTAGCTGTAGTTCTCTGGCTAATAAACGGTTTCAAAAAAAAATTCGAAATTATAAACAGTTTTGCAAGTTATTGAGTTTATTTCAGTTAAATGTTCTACTCTGTATAGCAAAATAATATTTTTCCACCCAAAGAACAGTTAACCAACAAAGTTAATTTTTTGTCTCTATTCACCACATTTGAACACAATTAATATTTCTAGATCAATGAGATTATTTTTGGTCCCCACTATGTAAAAAAAATATTTAAAATAAAATACAAATTTCAGGAGCCCAGTTTCTAAAGCTTACAATACGTGAGCAAAGTTTTTATTTATCCCTCGTATTCACTGGTAACGAGGCTCCTTGTTCGGGAACTCATTTAGACCGCAGTTTTTATATGAGCGACTAACCAAAGTAATTTGATTTTTTGACAAATTCTCTATTATATCTGAGTTACCGCGGTGGCTCCTCAAAGCCTAAGGAGGCGTCCCGCTCGTAGACTCTTATTAAAACGAATATTGATTATCAAATAATGCCGTGCGTTTTTCTAAGAGCCGGCTAATTCTTCTTGACTGATGAGTACTGATTAATTCCCTTTAGTTTATTTGACGGTTTACGGGTGGTCCTGGGACACAAATATGTGAACACGTTTTTCGAATTGGATACCAAACAAATAAAATTCTTAAATTGATTAAGCATACTTTCAAGTATTAAATTATTTCTATTAAACTACATACAGGGGTGTTTTCAGACAAAACATATCGTTGTTTGTAATGAGAGCAAGAGGGGATGGTTTCACTGTATTGGTCAATTAAGAAATAATAGTGGTTGGGATAAGACGGTGTCAAATTGGAATTATTGCTATCCGACGTTTCGCATCCCATTCCATGTTCAGTGTTCAGTAATGCAAGTCAATTGACTAAAGCCGTGAATGCTTCTGTTCTATGTTAGCTAACCACTATGGGGAGGAAATCAAGATAGATGCCAAAACTTCCGAACTGCAAGAAGTTACTCTGCCAGTTAGTCTTTATCTTTAAACGCCTTGATAAGGATATAGCATCCAAATCCCTGCAGGTAAGACATCGTGTTATGCTTACAACCGCTAAGAATATTTTTAAGCGTGCCCGCATTATATTAGTTTGATGCAAAGCTCTTTCGATTTCTGATCAAAGACTCTTTAGCATCGGAAACAGAGAAACTGCCCGAAGCTCTGAAAGGGAATGGCTATTGCACTGAAGATACTAGACGTTCAATTACTACTTCTTATACTTATACGTGTAATGTATTTCAATAAACAGAAAAAGATCGAATAATGCTTGCTATTCCCGAAATATGTTGCACCTTTTCAAACAGAAGGACTACGCAGTGTAGTAATGAAGGCTGAAAACCCCAAATTATATCGAAGAAAAGATATAAAAAAAAACATTAAAGGACAGCGGTTTCGTTTTTAAGTTCCAATATTTTGTTTCTATGTTGACCTCTGTCTGGAATTTACCTGAATTTTTTATAAGGCAACAATAGCCATACCTTTAGTGAAAAGTACGCATCTAACAAATTTGGTGTCATTTTGGCAACTCGTTTGCATATACAGGGTGTTTCATTTAATTCAATTTCCTCGGAAATTAATGGGATATCAAAATTAAAGTAAAAAAAAAGTAAAAACGACGCCATTATCACAGTAGGCGTCGCGACACCAAAAAAATAATAAAAACTTTGAAGGATAATGTCCCAAAAATATATTTATTAGATCCTTCATAAAAGACAAGTATTGTAATCGTGAAAAAATCATCTTCCGACATTTTTTTCAGATCTTCACGTTTCAGGGTCCATAGATGACGAAGAACATGTTATCTCGATTCCGTCGGTCTGTCTGTCTGTCTGTCTGCCTGTTTGTCGGTCTGTCTGTTCGCGCCATAGCTAAAAAAACTACTTACTCGAGTGACTTCAAATTTTGGTCAAAAATTAAGGGTCATATTGGGATGACGTGATGACATTTTGGTAAAAATCCAATATGGCAAAACAAAATAGCGGCCTAGTGAAATGTTAAAAAAATTATTACTAAGAAAGTGTTTATCCAATTTATCTCAAATTTTGCACAAAAATCAAATATTATATAGGAATCATCTGGTAAAATTTAGGTACAAATCCGGGATGGCGGAACAAAATGGCGGCTTAATAAATTATTTAAAATTTCAGCCTGAAAAAACTACTTAATGAACTGATTTCAAATTGTGTGCCATAAATAAATGTTGTATAGAGTTAGACTTGTAAAACTGTGGTACTAATTCAAGATAGCGGAACAAAATGGCCGCAAATAAATTTTTTGTAATCTGAAAAATCAGTGTCCCTAGATGCCAAAAAGTATGTTTTATCAATTCCACGGTCCACCTGTCGCTTTGTCTGTGTGTCTGTCAGCTCGCCATATAGCTTAAAAACTACTCATCAAATTGACTTCAAATTTTAGTCAAAAAATAAGGCTCATATGGAAATGACTGGGTAATATTTTGGTAAAAATGCAATACGCCGGAAAAAGATGGCGACCTAGTGAAACGTTAAAAAATTAATACTAAAAAAACTAATTATCCAATTTACCTCAAATTTTGTGAAAAATAAAGTGTTACATAAGAATGAACTGGTAACATTTTGGTATAAATATAAGATAGCAAAACAAAATGGCTGCCAGTCTGAAAAAAACTACTTATTAGATTAATTTCAAATTTTGTGCAAGCATTAAGTGAGATAAAGAGATAAGCTGGTAAAATTGAGATACGAATTCAAAATATCGAAACAAAATGGCGGCCAAATAACATGTTAAAAAAATTAACGTAAAAAAATCTTCTTAGTCAATTGACTGTAAATTATGGGGAAAAATTAAATATGATATAAGGATAGACTGGTAGGAATCCAATATATTAGAACAAAATGGCGTCCAATAAAAATGTTTGATAAGACAGTATGTATGTGTTCCTTAATGACTATTTACTGAACTCAATTGGTTTACACTTCACTATTCTTAATAAAAGGAAATATTCATAATAAGGGAAGTTCCGGGTAAACGAAGTTTATTGATTTTTTTAAAGACATTTTTGTTATATGCGATAAGTTAATTTCAAATGCTGATTCCTCACAATTTAAACGGATATCAAAATTTGATTAAAAGGGATATCAAAATTTGGTAAAAAGTAACTTTTTAATTGAGTGATTATTAAAAGGTAAAACAAACTTAACGCTATTATCAGTCTAGGCATCGCGAGGTCAATAAAAACAAATCAATTGATTACTATATTGGTACTTTTTTATAACGTAACAATATTTTTCTACCTTTGAGTATCTATATTTATTTATTATTTAAAAAAATATATCCCAATTCAAAAATGCTGTCTTACAACCAACGGATTGAAATCCTTATGATGTATGGCGAGAGGGAACACATATGTGATATCACTGATTTTAGTTTGAGATAAAATAACATTACATTTATTGTTTTTTTTTTTGAATGGATAGGATTCTCTTAGAATAATGCGTTGTCCTTGTTAATTGTTCGATAGCGATTCATATTAGTTTGTCTGATTAACATATATTTTACTGGGAGTTGCTTTTTTTTTTATTGAACTAGATTTATTAGATGAATAATTTACTGCTTAAGGTAGGCCATTTGAATATACGGTCTATATTTACAGGTTTCTAGGAGTTTAAGACCATAGTTGTAAGGTACGATCTTGATGTTTTGTTTCTTACGGAGACATGGCTTACTGGTGATGACGGCATCAAAGTTTTTGACATTCCTGGCTATAGACTGGTTCATAGGGATAGAGTGGGTAGGGGTGGTGGGGTTGCCGCCTATATCAAAGAAACATGCAAAATTAATTACATTTGAATTTAATGTAACATATTATCTTGAATTTTTGACTCTGAAGCTTAAATTAAAAAATAAATATTATGCATTCTGTGTTTTCTATCGTCCGCCAAATACAAATTTTAATGAAATATCAAATGACTTTGACAATATTTTATCCAGTATTTATCCTACTGTTGATGAAATAATTTGTCTGGGGGACTTTAATATTAATTTGTTGAATCTAGACAATCTTCTCACTACTCTTTTTGAAAACTATAACTTTATTCAAATAATCAATGAGCCCACTAGGATATCCAAAACATCGGTTGAGTCTATGCTTACGAGATCTGAAGTTGTATCTGTGGGGGAAGTTTCAGATCACTGCTTGGTTTATTGTTGTTTAAAGATCGAGAAGTCTCATTTGGAGCCAAAAATTATTACCCATAGGGACTATACAAATTTTAACAATAATGTATTCTTACAAGACCTCTATTTAACACAATGGGATCCAATATTTTATGAAATTAATATATACAATAAAATTACACTTTTTAATAACTTTTTACTTTCTCTTTTTAATAGACATGCCCCTTTTAAAGTAGTCAGAGTCACTAAACCTCGGGCCCCTTGGGTTACACCTAACGTCAAACTCTATATGAAACAGAAAAGGGCACGCGCCTTGCATGATTTTAAGAGGACGCGGTCAGTTGAGGACTGGGAGAATTATAAACGCTTGAGAAATATAAAAATGTTTAATTTAATTAAAAATTTTAATTTTATACCGCAAAAAAAATGTGCTATGAAAATAATTCTTATTTAAACAATAATACTCAATTTAGTTTTCAGTTGACAGAAATATCGAAAGTTTACAAGATAATTCAAGATATGCGTACGGATGCATTAGGCGCGGATAATATTAATATCAAAATGTTAAAATACTGCACTCCATTTATAGATAAATATGTCACATACATTATTAACTGCTGCATAAAGTCAAATTATTTTCCAGATCAATGGAAAATTTCCATTGGAAAACTCTTACCAAAGATTAAAAATCCAATAAATTTTAATGATGAAAATTTTTTTATATACATTTATTTCACTATTGTATTATTAATAATATTATACCAGAAAGTCAGTGTGATTTTAGAAAAGATTTCAGTACATCGGTGGCTTTGGTAGGTTTAACAGACGATATAATTTGCGCTATTGATAAAAAACTGTATACTGCATTAATTCTCCTAGACTTTTCGAAGGCTTTTGATACGGTTAATCACGCACTTTTGTTAGCAAAGTTTAAATATTATTAATGCAATATTCAAAGCAGGGCTTTGAATATTGCACTCGGATAACGAAACCCAATTTTTTCGAGGTAGCTGTGGCAATTAAGCTGATGTAATCATGCCAGCAAAGATCTTTCTGAAAAGTGATCCGATTAGGATAAAGGAATTTTTGGCCTTAAATATTTGATTATTGTGGGTGATGTGAAATAATTTGTGATATAGACAATATGATTGCGTCTCAGTAGCGTTAAAGTAGACTTTGCTCCCCATTCTTTAGTTATGAAGAGTCACTTCTCTACGAATATCTTCAATTTCAGTCTTGGAGACAGTTTAGGGAAATTGTATATTGGAGTGGAGTGTACTATCGTCAGCATAGCTCTGAATAGGATTGCTGGTGAGAGAAAGCAGATCATTGATGTGCAGAAAGAATAGGGTAGGTACCAACACTGAACTATGGGGAACGCCTACGCTGATTTGGTTTGATGAATGGCCGTCAACCACTACAGAAATAGTTCTGTTGGAAAGAAAATTCTCATTCCGAGAACAAAGTTCTAGAGGATGACCATAGGCAGGGAGTTAGTTAAGAAGTGCATCATGCCAGATTTGATCAAATACTTTGGATACGTCTAGGGAAACAATTTGCTTTTCTACGTAGAATTCGATGTAATGCATCTTTGGTGGCGGAACCCGTATTTTTGTAGTGGATAAGGCTATACCAGTCAAGGTAGCTTAAAAGATCATTATTGATATACTTCTCCATTAACTTACTCATGAGTGGGAGAAGGGATATGGGTCTGTAGTTGCAGAGAAGGGTTTTCGAGTTCTTTTTTGGAAACAGGCTGTACTGGAGCAGATTTACAACTTTTACGTAAAGTGTCCTTGTAATTTAACACTTGGACTAACTTGAGCTCATTCTGAAGCGCAATTTTTTAGAACTATGGCTGGAATAATATCCAGGCCAGAGGGATTTTTGGTATAACGTTTCCCATATGTGACTACATTTTTGGACACACTTTATTCAGGGTGATTTATCAATAAGTACCGAAAATTGAAAGATAGAAATAGATTTAGATGACATATGACAAAATTGTACTTTTCCTCTCAGTTTATTTGCAGTATTTTAACCTTAAAATTTCCATTGCATGAGAGACACTTAAATAATTTCTAGACGGTGGAATTAATTTGACTGATTCGGCCGATACTTGGTGGAAATCCATAACTAAGATATATAGCACTAAGTAAAAAACAATTTTTAGTTAAAACTTCCAATATATTAATGGAAACAAACTAATGACATGTTTCGCCAACACTCTGGCTTTATCATATGATACAAATAGAATGAAAATAAAATTAGGGAACAGAACCTTTTTTTACCTGTTTTACAATGTGTTTTTCATATTTATCTAAATCTATATTTACAAAAAAATGTTTGTAAGAGGTGAATTATTCAAGTCAGTTTTATCGTTAAGTAATAGAGTGTTCAAGTTTGTTTGTTTCTAAATGTTACCTTTCATTTGTTTTTGTAAAAGTTGTGTCTGAAGCGCTGGCGGCTAGTGGATTTAAGAACGGGTGAAGCTCAGCGTAGCTAGGCGTACAGCAGGTGTCACGCCCAAAATAGCTATTTTTTTACCTTTTTATGATGTTAATAATCCATAGCTTTGGAGCGTTTTTGAATACTTAGGGGAAATAATATAAATTTATAAGACTTTAAATATATTTTTTGTCCTTAAAAAATAGTTATGTATCTATATCTTAACGCTAATTACGATTCGATCGATGCAAAACTGCTTCCGCCTCCGTTGATCCGAACGCACTAATTCACAATAATTCTATAACAAGCGAACAAGCGCTTGCAGCCTGCAGCAGCAATTTTATGCCGCTCCCATCTCTATCTGGTTTACGGATATTCACCATTGCGTTGTCCTAACAACCGCCGTAAACAAATCTAAGCGTGAAAGCCGGTGTGCAGAGGGAGTCTGAAGAGGAATTTGTTACTGCTGTTGGGATTCCTCAACGAGTCGCTCTTATGAAAAGGTGTTAAGCGCGCTACGTTTTTGGGTCATTATTATATTTTGAGTATATAACGCACGCAGCTTTGATAGAAAATAATGGTATAATTAAGTAAATAATGTGAATTTCTATAAAACATACTACATTTTTATAATATAAATGTAGATTATAAATTGCTTAATATTTTAAAAATATTTTTATTTTTAAGTAAATTGATTGAAAAATGTAGGTGAAGCGGCGCTTCACCCGCGTCCTCTGGCGAGCCGCCACTGGTCTGAAGACTCATTTTTAACGCTATTGAAAGTATTTTGAGGATACGTCGTTCCTTTAAACCCACAAAGTAATGTTGTGCATATTATATTGCAAAGTTGGTACTGATTGAAAGAGGAAGTGAAGAGAAGACATTAAAGTAGAAATAGATGTGGAGGCGATTTCATCACCAGAAGTTAGGTGTATAAAGGAGCTTTTGCAGAAGTCTTCTTTAATATTTTTGAAGAGCGACCAAAAGAAGTGACTCCCATTTTGGCAAGAAAGAACTTTGCCTTTTATGCGTGTGATAAAGGCCTTTTTGGCTTCGAAAGTTACGCGATTGTAATAATTTCGTGCATTAAATAGAGAGGAAAAACATTCTAATTTATAGTGGCGTCAATAGACTTGGTTGGCTCATGGTTATTCTGATATTGTCAGAACTTTAAAGATAATTATATCAATAGAGTATATCTGTAATTAGAAGGCGACACACATTTGATGACTGTATAATATATAGTGTGCTCTGTTAAAAAAAATAATAATAATTTCTCGATCTGTCCGGTTTAGTTAGTTTTTAAATATCTGTTCAAAAAATGTATGCAAAATTCTGAGAGCTGTATATTTTTTAATTTTTTGTGGTACTAACTAACTTAACTAAATTGGTTAAGGGGTGTATATTATAGGTGATCACCATATATTTAAAAATGTATAGTTTATATGTTGTTATATTACATTATTATTAAGTTTTTAATTATTACCTATACCTACACTTATTCTTTTTATTTAATGGTAGTGCTGTTGGTAACTATTTCACAAGTAAAGGCTCTTGCGAGATTTTTGAATTTATGGCGGCTAGTGGATTTAAGAACGGGTGAAGCGCAGCGTAGCTAGGCGTACAGCAGGTGTCACGCCCAAAATAGCTATTTTTTTACCTTTTTATGATGTTAATAATCCATAGCTTTGGAGCGTTTTTGAATACTTAGGGGAAATAATATAAATTTATAAGACTTTAAATAAATTTTTTGTCCTTAAAAAATAGTTATGTATCTATATCTTAACGCTAATTACGATTCGATCGATGCAAAACTGCTTCCGCCTCCGTTGATCCGAACGCACTAATTCACAATAATTCTATAACAACCCCAATATCCGAAATTTTTCTATCTATTATCTACTAAAAAAGATTGTCTGTTATCACTTAATGACAAAGGTAATAAGTAATAATAACCCCACATAATTTATTAAAAACATATTTGGAAAATCGTACACAGCAAGTAACAATCGGTGAAACTCTAAGTAAAACACGTCCAATAGAGTGCGTTGTGCCACAGGGTACAGTACTGGGGCCTTTGCTTTTTACAATATACATTGACAACCTGATTCGAATGTAGCCTCATGGGAGTGTGGTCTGTTATGACGACGACACTGTAATAATGTTAGAGGATCAAACATGGGATTTAGTCTTTAAGAAATCGGAAATAGCCATAAGTAAAGTAAAACTATGGTTAGATAGGAATTTATTAACTCTGAATATCGACAAATGTAAGGTCACGTGTTTTAGTTTAAATAAAAAAGACTTTCCCGCTATAAAATTTTATAAAAATACACAAATCGGAGTGTACAAATATGTATAATTGTGATTGTGAGCAAACAATCTTGTCAACAGATAAAATCAAATATCTGGTTCTGTATTTCGATCCCCATATGAAGTGGAATCATCATATAGAATATGTAACTAGCAAGTTAAGAAAAATGTACTATAAGTCTTTTCGGGTTAGACAATGGTTACCTAAGAGACACATAATTAATGTGTATAAAGCATTAGTGGAATCAGTAATGACGTATGGCTTGGTTGCATGAGGCTCTGTATGTATTACAATATCATCACCGTTAATATTGGCTTAATAATAAACTTAATACTTTTTTTTTAAGTAGAAAAACTGCGTTATACATCGATTGATGTTATAGGAACTTATGTCAAGAAAGACATTATATCAGGAGATATAATAGTATATATAGACAACACATTCGATCGACGATCGAATGTGTTGTTAAATAAAAAAAAAAAATAATAAACAACACATTCGATCGACGATCGATACTTTAACTAGTGCATCTTATGCTTCGCTTTTATTATCCAGTTTTTTTTTTGGTATCAAAAATTTCAATGCTCTCTGCGGGGAACCTCTATTTCGTTTTAAATTTTCATCACAATACAACTTTATTAAACATTTTAAAATGCACAACTCGATAGTACACTTCTCGGGGTACATAATTTACATCTAACTGAACGCCCAAACATAACTGATATAAAGATAAAATATTTTATGTAGTGAACGCGTTATTACGAGAAGGATTATCTCAGGCGTCAGAATTGGGTGGGGTTGGGAGGGTGTTACTCAACTGCCATATATTTTTTACTGCAGAATTCAATACTTTATCTTATTTTTTCCGCTGTATTGGAGCCTGCTCTTGAAATTGCTAATATAATAATAAGTACATAATTTCCCTGAATCAAATAAATATAAAGTCCGATCTACAAATTTTTTAACAGTAATAACTTGAGTTCTTTTCCGTGTCATGCAATTCACTTTCGGATTTTTAAGACAATCTGATTTATTACATATTATGGGGACACGTTTTTCTCGGTTTGATTATTATTATATTTTGAAGGTGTGGTTGCTTATAATGATTAATGGTTTTTCTATGGTAGGCAGCCAAAGGTCGATGGTCATCTAGAGACTATATGAAATTTATTAGATGCGTGATAAAAATTTTTGCTGCGTTGCCTATTATTACATTCAAGAAAATAATAGGATTGCCTTGATGTGTTGATATTGTTTATTTTAATAATACAATTTCAATTCTTTTAACAATGTTGCTAAAATTGGACTGTGTGTTATCAAAAGGGGTAGTTGCTACTAGAAAATGGCGTCCTATAATAAGTTATAGAATTGCCCATATTCCTCAAGAGTGAAAAGTTTTACGAGTGTGGAATATAAGGCATTCCAAACGCATTGCAGACTATACGTTCTCTAACAAGACATAAATTACGCAACAAAAAAACAATTTTATTAAAAATCCAATAATAAGGAATACAAAATAACATGCAATAAAATTAATTTAAACAGCAAATATCTCGAAAACCAGTAACTTTAGCGACTTTTACAACAGGGAATGTCTTTTATTTTTCAATTAATAATTTTAGTAGGCTCAAGGGGTTACAACGTTTTTAACCTATAAAAGTTACCGTACGTAGCGCCCTCTAAGAGCTTTAAAATTAGGAGCATATTTAAAATTCTCATCCCAAGAAATCCCCAAATTCCAATTTCGTTACGATACCTTGAAAACTAGCGAGTTAATTAAAATTTAAAAATGTATTTTGACTCCCTGTATGTTTGTTAATAACTTTAGTGCTATGTTAAGTTGGGTTAGATCGTCATATTTTAGCTTCAGGAGTTTGTGGTAGTATTTTGTACAGACCTTTTTAAGACACCCTGTAGAATTCATTTATTTATTGAATTCAGCGATAAGTAGAGCGATACATTTTGAAAGTAGTTTCTTTTCGTTAACACAGTTAGTTCCAGTAGACTGGAATCGTGGCGAGTAAGCCAGAAGGATTATTTTAAACCTCACAAGAAAGTGAAAAGAGGAAGAAGGATGGGAATGATATGTAGCGGTTTACACGTTCCTTGGGACTGGCTCTACAGCTCGGCGGGGATTCCGAACCATGGTCTCTAATTACTAAAAACACTAGGCCTAGCACCTTCTTACGGCCGTTTGGCCCAAGTGTAACTACGCCTTCAAATCTCACGGGATAACTAATCCCTAAGTGCTGACGAAGATACAATTTCCATTGATAACATATGAGTCTTTTATATTTTTGGTTAAAAAATATAAAATGCCAAATGATCAAACATTATAAACATAAATGATAAGTTCCACACACAGTTCTCTTTCAAGAAAAAGACAAATACAGATGTATTAATTCTGGACTAAAAAAATATATCAATACCAATATTATTAGTTGATATAGCAGGGGAAATAGCAGACAGATATAAAATCAGCCAACTCCTCTACAGGGAGAAGGGATTCTAGAATCAGTTGTAAACTTCGTCTCTGTTTTACTGGATGTAAAATATTTACTCTTTAAAATTAAGAAATCATGATTTTTGGGATTAGACCGTGTCAAATTGAAATTATTATTACTATCTCCAGGGATCTTTACTGCACGAGAGCTGAATACTGAATTTAGTGTGAAATTCACCATTCAATGTTTAGATCGCGTGGATCAAATATCCCTGAAGATGGCTGGTGCAATCTAACGCGAAACGTCGCATAGCAATTTTAATGTGACACGGTCTAATTCTAAGAACCAGCAGTGAAAGCTTCCATTCTATAAAGTTCTTGACTCTGTTTTCTGAGATCACTGAGATGGGTTTGACAAATTATCAGGGCGATTCAATAGAATTCACTTTAACTGGATTTTTGTTAAGTTTGTTACACCTGTCGAAATAAAACTTCGAAACAGTTTAAGACGAACAAAAGGAAAAATTGATGAACGATTATTAAAGAGAAAAAATGCATAAACCTTTAAATTGCTGGATATACAGCTCTTGGGCGAGTAATCAGCATTTTGCTAGAGAAATCTTTAAATGCTACATAGAGGTCACCATTCAAAAAATTTTAGCTGCAGAAGTTTCCAATTAGGACACATTCGAGGATTTGTTTAAGCGATTGCTTTATCTATTGAGACAGAAAATGCCAATAAAAAGGGGAAAAAGAATGAATAACGAGAAAAGGGACAATAAAAGCTGGCAATAAAATATGTAAAGAAATATACGCCGATATTTAGACATCTAAAACTATATGCTTAGTTATGCCTTATTAGTGGAATAGTAATATCAAAATTTAAATATTTTTAAATCCCTCAAAGGGGAGAAGAGTGTTGACCAGGATCAATATAGAGGAAGGAATTGAACACACAGAGAGCCTGAAAAAAGAGTACAGGTCTGTAAAATAAAACTGACAAACTTATAAGTAAACTGAGAAAAAGGACTAAGTTCTTTCAGAAAGAGAGGAACGAGCAACGGATTGTGATGGATGGACTAGTAAAGCACGTGTTGTGTAACTAACAATAAAAAAAAGATAGTGATTAGTTTTAATTCATATATAGACGGTGCTGGAACAAGACCAACGCAAAATTGTTTAGTAAAACCTATGCCAGGCAGTGGAAAAAATTATAAGAAATGGAAAGCCCCACGTACATATCAAATCCTAACAAAAAATAGTATTAAAATCAGCAATCTCATCTCAGGTTGCTACATCTACAAGAGCTCCCAAATGTATAAAAAATAGCCAAGCTAACTAAGCAAGTCTTAAACGTGGAATTTTCATAATGGCGTAATCAACTTAAAATATTTTGACTGCTTTTACTAAGATGAATGAGGGGCTAATAAAATAGTATTTTCTGTATTGAAAAAAGTGGTTCATAATTGATAGGGGAGACATGGAGGTGACCACGGGAGTCTCAGACTTAAAAGATATCTACTAGAAGTCAAGTTACAAGTGTTATTTAAAATCTTCTGCATTAATTTAAGGATTACATAAATGTTTACTGTTTTCACTACGTATGTTTTATGTCTGATTTTATGATGAAATAAAGCAAATACTTCGCATTCCTCAATAAATGTATAATCAATAAAAGGGGCAACATATCCGACAAGATTAGAATCTAGACAACAATGTTCGACTGGCAAATCTGCCATAAATTTCTAAAATCCGCATACACGCGGAAATAATTACAACATAGTAAAATATGTAATTAACTTTAAAATAATTTCCAATAGGTTGGAGATTTTAGAAAAATCCGATCGGGACTACCCGCATACTCAAGTTCTCGCCGGTATGCGCGTTTGTGTGCTCAATGATTAACTTTATTAATTTTGTATTGGATACGCGTCTAATTGAGGATTTAAGAATATGTGGTTATAATGAAGAATAGATATATTTTGGTCAGTTTAGGAACAATAAATTTTTATAAAGATCACATTAAAAATCAGAAAACTGTGAAATTTTCTTGAGTTAAACGGGCACGTATGCATCTATGTGTGTATGTATGTGTGTATCCGTTGTTTGTTACCAACTACAGGCTAAATGCAAGGATCAATTTTCATGAGTGAGACATCAAAATATTTATTTGCACTACGCGAGTGTTCTTAGTTAGGTTTGCATAAAAAAATCAAAATGGTATTAACCTTTTTCTCAAACATAGAAAACAATATTTTATAATAATTCTTCATGACTGATATCAAATTACAGAACTAAACAGCATATGTTTACAATACAATGTATTATGAAGGCAATTTTCTAGGTCGAGTGAAATAAATTTGAGCCCGACTTTGCTACTTCCTGGCCACGGCCCTGTGAATATACGAAAAGCAAGAGTTCATAGATCATGTTTTAGCAATAGATGTTTCCTTAAATGGTATTTATGCTTATGGCGAAGCATACTTTTATGATTGGGGGTGCCTTGTGCTTCAGAACAATATAATGATGCATTCACCATATCGTCTAGAAATTTTTTTAAAGATTATGTTCCATGACTTGCCGCAGTGATAAAAAATAGGTATGTATTTGCCAAAGAAACTCAAAATTGATGGGTGAAATTTTTAATACTTCTTCTAAAATTGGATTTTCACTAAATATTTAGAAAGTCTTTATAATCGAGTTAAAATGTTATTAAGTACAAAAGATATTTTAAAAAATTTAAGAAGATATTTCACTCTTATTTTCTTTCTAAAGAGTAGAATTTTAAAAAATCTAAACACGCATTTTTGAATATATATTTTATAACTATTTTTGAAAGCTATAAAAATTTTATTTATTTGAAGAATTATTGTAAAAAAAATCGGCAAATTTCCTTTACCCGGAATTTCCCACGTTATGATTTTTTCCCATTTGTTAAGATTTATGAAGTGTGACCCAATTTAGTTCAGCACATAGTTACAATATATATATGTGTTACATATGCTATCTTCTCAAACACTTTTATTGGGCGCCATTTTGTTCAATCATATTGGATTCCTACCAATACTTTACCAGTTCCTTTCTACCTATGCGACACTTGACTTTTTTGCATAATTTAAAATAAACTCAGTAAGTAGTTTTTACATTGACACATACCGCCATTTTGTTACGCCATGTCGAATTCGTACCAGTTTGTCCCATTTTGACATTTATTTAATTTTTCTGCAAAATTTAAAATCAAATTTTAAATTTAAATTATTAATTAAAGTACTTTCGGGGATAATACCACGAGTTCTTAAAAATTTCCGATACTTTTTCACGAATGCGTGTTTTCTTATAATTTCCCGAGTCCGAAGGACGAGAGAAATTTGTAGAGAGAACACGCATGAGTGGAAAATTATCTGGTTAATTTTTAAGCACGAATGGTATTTAGGAGGAATATTTCACGAATCAAATACAGGGAAACTAAGCTTTATTAACTAAATATTAAATACATACCTATTTCAAGTTCAGAAATTTGAATTTTGTAACAAATTGAACACAAATTGAATAATAATATACTAATAAAGTTCTGATAATTATTAACCACATTGTTGTTTTGCGACGACGTAGAAGATGCCGTCAGACCACTACTTGTACTTGTGATGGGTGATGCTGCTACAGGGGCTGGATGCACGTGCTGTTGAGGTGGTTCTCTTCCAGGTTCCCTCATTTTTTCAATAATTTTTTTGTTGTGATGTGGATCCATTTGCAAATAACTTGATAGGGAGTTCGCGTTCGAATGACCCCTAATTTTTATCAAGTTTTGCTCCGACACTCCGCTTTTGGCCAGCTTGGACACAGCAGTAGCTCTGAGGGAATGGTTGGTAATTTTTTTTGTGGTATTGAGGCCTGATTTCTGTGCTTGATTTTTTGTCCAAGTTGAAATCTCGTTTTCTCCTACTGGGCTGTTTTTGAACCATTTTCCGGAAATTTTCCAATGGGGGTTTGGCCTCAAAAATAGTCGAGTGCTGGAGATACTTTTCCTTTTATCTTGTAATTCTTTATAAATTCTTACTGGGCAAAAGCTGGGACTTCTCTCGTTTCTCACCAACAACTTCGAATCAGCGAGTTTTCGGCCACCACCTTGACAAGTTTTAGAGAAAACAGGATTGTATTGAATTCTACCTGTTTTTCCTGCGAAGTTGTCAGTTTCTTCTTTGAAAAAAGTTGTTTCGGCTCTTGCACCTTCTCCACCTCTCCAGGCTAATTCATAGGACAACAGAAAAAAACACTTCTTTTGTAAACCCTCTGGAGTTGATTCATCACAAGCTTCGATTAGATTTTTTAATTCATTGTATGTTAAAAAAACGGCCGATTCTCTGCGTTTGCCTTCAATACCTTGCAAATGCCTCCTTTTGGCATTTTTTGCGTCTCGGGCCGATTTGAATTCGATCTGCTCGAAGGGATTTATTTTAATTTGGTATTCATTGAAATACTTTTCCATCAATAATTTCGCCGTCTCATTCCAAATAATTTTTACCGTGCCTTCTTTATATTCCTCTCCATTTATTTTTCGCATATTGTAGGCCCAGCTTTTCAAAATCATTGCTAGTTGGGATACTGGAGTATCTTGGTCAAACGTATAGTTTTTTTCAGCGCAGAATGACATAAACTATCTTCAGATGCTCTTCTTGGATTTAACGGTGTTTCTTGGTTCGCTTCCAATTATATTTTCATCAATTTCCTCTTCTTGAACTAGCCCAAAGCTATTATTCATATTGACAACTTTTCAAAAATGTTTGAAAGATACTTAAAAAAAAATCAGTTTCTACGGACTCTAGCGTCTCTCAAAAGCAGGTTTCATATTGTCAAGATTTCATTTTTTGGTTAGGTATTTAACCACACCTAACCAGGTAAGTGGAAACATCATGTTTCCTAGACGACATGGTATTTCCGCTATAATTTTTCGAAAACACCACCAGTCTTACGGGAAAATTTGTACATGAGTGGAATATTCGGGCTAATTTTTTAAACATTTTAATAGGCCCCTATTTTGTTTTGCTATCCTGGATTAATGTTAAAGTGTTACCAGTTAATTCTTATATTGATTTGATTTTTGTGCACAAATTGAGGTTTTTTAGCATTAATTTTTTAACATGGTTTCGTCGTATTGGATTTTTACCAAAATATTACCAGGTCATCCCCATATGACCCATAATGTTTGACTAAAATTTGAAGTAAATCTGCTAAGTAGTGTTTAAGCTAAGCCGCAAAATGACAGACAGACCGACAGACGGACCGACGGAATTGATAAAACATATTTTTTTTTCATCTAGGGACGCTAAAACGTATATATATGTAAAACCTGAGAGGATGTTTTTTTCACGATTACGAACATTTTATTTGACCTCTATTTAGTTCCGCCTTCTTGAAATAGTAATACAGTTTTCCTAGTTGATCCCTATACCACAAACAGTTATGGCACAAAATTTGAAATCGATCCATTAAGTAATTTTTTCAGACCGAATTTTTAAATATTGGATTCGTATCAAAATTTTGCCAGTTAATTCCAACATAATAAACATAATACTTGATGTTTGTACAAAATTTGAGATAAATTGGATAGGAAGTCTTTTAATAATAATTTTTTTAACATTTCACTAGGCCGCCATTTTGGATTTTTACCAAAATATTACGAGATCATTCCCAAATACCTATTAATAGGGTAAGTGGTTTTTAAGATATACCGCGAACTGACAGACAGATAGACCAACCGACAGACGGAGCGACGGAACGATACCAAACATTTTATTTGGCCGTCACTTTGTTCGGCCATCTTGAATTATTACCACAGTTTTACTAGTTGGCCACTATACCACAATTAGATATGGCATACAATTTGAATTCAATCCATTAAGTTGTTTTTCAGGCTGAATTCTTAAATATTTTATTAAAAATTTTACCAGTTGATTCCAACATAATACGTTGATGTTTGAGATAAATTGGATAAAGAGTTTTTTAATAATTAAAGTTTTTTTAACAATTCACTATGTCGCCATTTTGTTTCGCCATATTGGATTTTTACTAAAATATTACGAGGTCATCCCCATATGACCCTTAACTTTTTATCAAAGTCAATCGGGTAAGTAGTCTTTAAGCGATGAAGCGAACTGACAGACAGACCGACAGACGGACCGACAGAATTGATAAAACATATTTTTTGGCAACCATAGACGGAAAACGTGAAGATATGTAAAACTTGAGAGGCTGATTTTTTTACCATTACAAACATTTTATTTGGCCGCTCTTTTGTTCGGCCATCTTGAATGAATCTTGAAAATCTCGGAGGGTGATATTTTCACGATTACAACACTTCCCTTTTACGAGGGAAGTAAAAAATACATTTTTTCGGCTCTTTAAAATGAAATTTCGGAAAATTCAAGAATTAGTTCTTAGATAATTATTTTCGAAAGTCATTATCGGAAAAATTACCTTAAAACTCATTTAGTTGAAGAAATATTTACCCTTAAGAGTGGAACTTTCGAAAAATTCAAAAGCTGGATTTTTAGATATTTATTTTTGAAAGATATTGACAAAAGAATTATCTTATAATCTCATTGACTTGTAAACATGGTAAAAAATGAAAAACACTCTTTTTAATGTGGATCTTAGAAAAGTCCAGAAAAGAATTTTTAGATTATTGTTTTAAAAGCCATTGACGAATGAAAATTTCATTTAGCAAAAGAGATATTGTAATAAAAACATATAATTTTCTAGATCGCAAAAAGAAGGTGAAACTCAAACCTCTAACCTTTTATCCCCATCAGTCAGTGGGTTTTCTTTTTTTTTATAAAGATTGAAACATTTAACTGGAATAAATTCTATAACTTGCAAATTACTCATAATTTACAAAAACTACTTTTCCCGTCAAATTGACCTATTCATTTCCGAATCTTTTGGTAATGTTGATTTGATAGCGACGCCATCTGAATTCGAATTATGAAGTTAGGTGTAGAGTTTTAATGCAACGGCCCGCATAATTTTTTTTACATTAATGGAATATTGAAAAAACGTTTTATATTGCACATATTGTCTCATACTTAAATTTAATGTTTCCGAAAAAATTTTCATTTTGGGTCGATAGAGACTTCTGTTGGCAATTTTCCTAAAGCTAGAAATCTACTCATGTACAGCTTGTTTAAAAAAAAAAGAGATCCTAAACTCTTCCCTCTAACTAAATTACGAGAAAGGCACTGGAGAAATATATTAGTAATGATATTTTAAATTACTCTGAAATGTATAAATTTCTCCACAACAGGCAATACGGCTTCCGTGGCCAAAGATCCACAGCAGATCGTCTTACCTTCAGAACTCACAATTGGAATAAGTCTATCGAATTCCACGAAGTCCAAATTATTATTGACATGTCCAAAGCATTTGATTAAGCGTGGCATGATGGCGCACTTCTTAGCAAAGGGATCAAATCCAGGACATCCTTTTAAATTCAGGACGGTTGGTTGGTATAATAGTTTTCCAAAACTATTAATATTTCCTAATTTATATAATTTTTGGAAGTTAAATGTTCCGCTATTACATGTATGTTATACTGCAAAAATACATAATCTATAAATAAAAATAAAAAATGTGCACGTGGCTTTTTTCCAATATTTAATTTTTACTCTGTGTCACCCTGTCTGCTGACGTTTTGTGTACCCTGCCAACAAAACGAGAGCTTATCAAACATTCATTATGTTTCTAATGAGCATTGAATAAATCACCGGTTAACAATAATACGCTCGAATCTATTAAAAACAGTTATTCAAATTCTGTGGCTGGAACCCATACTGCGTCGAACCAATTCGCACTATGACGGAAAGTAGATGGCCGACTGGTACCCCGTTGTTAATATATTACACCTTCCGAGGTTCTTTGCTGCTATTTACCTTTCAGATAGTTTCTGATGACCCCAGGCCTTTACGGGTCCGCGGATGAGATTAATGGACATTAGCTTTGTATTTTTCAGCGTTTATCTCACCAATTTTCAAGATTAACACGCTAAAATGAAACGGAAATGAAACATAATAGATGCAACTAAAATTTGCGTTTTTAAGTTAAATGTTTAAAAATATTTATTATAAAATATAAACTTGTTTGAAAGGTTACATGCCTTATTATATATTAAGTACCAAATCTACAAAAAATATAAAAATATAGTCTGTAGGGAATATTTACCTCAATATAATTATTTATAACGAGAAACCTAAATTAAAACATTTGTTAATTCGAACAGTTGCTGTGAATCTAATATTTATTACATATTTAAAGAACCTTTTCTCACACATTTTGACAAGTGGCTTATAACAGATCCTAGAGGAAATATTTCCAGTTAATGACACAGACATTTTAGATGTTCCTATTTCTAAACCGGAGATGACAAAGGATGACCTACACGTTTTTTGGAAAATAATGACTACAATGGTGGAAATCTATATAAAAAGGTCCTACGCATATCAACATGCTTACGAGACCGCCATATTGGCGGAAACTGCTCCTAAAAAATCAATTACATAGATTCTATATTAAAGACAACCTTAAGGTATTTTTGGATATCGGGATTTCTTTTAACAGCACCATTCTTCATTAATGAGGCTGGTGAAAGTTAAGGTGTGGACAAGGCTCTAACCAAATAAATTAGTGTCATGCAGGCAAACTTCTCTTATCAGTGTGCTCGTGGATGTCTACAAAGCAAAGTTTTTTTTTTACGCGCTGATGTCTGGATATAGATGTGCTGTGTTAGGGAAAGTGGAGTGTATACTCAAGGTTACGCTGATGAATATGATGATATTTTATTTCCCAGACACTGTGCAGAGAACCACGTCAAAATTAATAACATAGATAATGACACAGTTTATGTATTAACCCAAATAAGACTCAGTGATTTAACAGGAATATGGATCTTGAGCTGGCGGTTTTTGGGAAATAGTTAAGACATTTTAGATCGGTGAAATTCCGATTCTGGACTGATCTTAAAAGTTATATCAAACAAGTACAGAAGATAGAAAAGATCTTTTGGACCAACTAAGCGATAAATAAACTAATAATTATTTATAGCGCACTTGTGTGAAAGCTTGCGATTTGCAACGCAACATATAAGAGTAAGGCCTGGCTTGTCTTAGCATAACTTAGGTCACAAGGATCACAGCTCAGCTAGCCATGAAGGTGGTTATAGACTAAACCATCCGTATTTAACTGTAGAAAGCAGACACGGAAAGCTTCTAGTAGTTAAAGTGAAAGGGGGTTATTACGAGCAGATACTGGGGCTTTGCACGGGCTTGGGTTGAGCTGATATGCTCCGACCCTCTTCTAATTAGGAGAATTGCCAACATTTCGGTCCCTGCATCAAACCTCGGCTAGGGAGCAATGCTAAGATCCTTTCCTCCTATACTAACACCGGACTTCTCATAACAGAAATTAGTCCTGTTCTATAACATGTTACTACAGTATATCAGAAGTATAAGATAACTTGCCAAAGATGTTATGGCAATTAAATCCATATAGTCAAGGGTGATTTAGGCTTTCAACTTGATTCATTTTATCGTGTTTATTTTACTTCAATAAAGCTTCACAAAAATTCTGCAGTTTACCAAATCAATACAGAATTGTGGGCAATGAATTAGTAGATCATCTGGTTACGAACTGCTCTTAAGATTTTTCTATTCGCTGTTAGCAATAGAACAAACAAAAAGAAATTCTAGGATAACACTAAGTAAGTCTCAAACAGTACTAGGATCTTTGTGCCTGACTCTTTCAGCTGCTCTTCCAGGCTCCTGATTCTGAACAAAGCCATACCTATGAGGCCATAATTGACAGTGGCGTATTTAGGGGGGAAATGCCCACCAGAGCTTTTAACCCAAGTGAAATGTTTTTATAGGTGTAAACTTTTTTTTTAGTTATCGTCGGTTATTTCTGTGATGACTGTATTATCGTCATGAGGGTATCAAGCTCATGTTGTGTTAACAAACAAAAGAAACAATAATCCTTGTTCTTTTTAGTTACCAAATGTAAATGCTTGCGGCCCATAGGAAGGCATTCTAAATATGCCACTGATAATTGTGCAAATAAAAACGATAGCAACAATATTCTATATTCTTGTTTGGGTACTTATTTAAACCATTCAATATAAGGACGTATTTTAAATAATATCGCTAAAAGTTTGGGGAATTTTAGATTTGTTACAACTACACATCGGTAGCATAAAAACGACTTTAAAGATGGATGCGTAAGATATACAAAACAGATAGTCGTCATCTAATTTTCTCGTCCTTCCTAAAACTCCTTCACATAGAGCTATGAGCTGTTCAACGAATCATAAAGTGACATTGGCGCTGGCGACCTGATGCCAACCGATTTAAACAAAAATTAAAGAGATTTTTTTCTCAATTCAATTCTGATTTTGTGATGTAGGCGTACAAGTAACATGTGTTTAACAACTGTTTTTAAACTAATAAATTTATTTCTGTATTATTGGAAGTTGCGTTTTCTAAATTAAATAAATAAGTGATCGTCTTTACCAAATTCAGCAAATGTTCACCCAGTTACAACGAGATTGAACTACAGTTTATTTGCTGGAAATTTAAGTTCTAAAGTCATACTTAAGATTGAACATCTCCAACAACAAAGATTAAGCAAATTCAAAGCGCTATTTTTACTTGAGTCCGAGCCTCGATAACTTTGTGGAAACATTGTCGAGATTTGTTATTCAGGGTGTTAATATGTGTGTATAATTTTGTCCAAAATTTCAATATTTTTAAATTGTATCAAAATATATTGTTTTTTATTTTAGTTTTAGTCCTCCTCAGAACAAATCTGCAGTTTTATTTATCATCTTAATCGGATTAAATTTTTTTTTAACAAAAATGAGTTTATTTTCTATTTCTTTTAACAAAAAAGCAGGAAAAACTTAAGGCCACAAACGCTGTAGAACAAATATCTTTATCCTACGGCTTACCTTGAAAGACAGAACATTTCCTAAATATCAATGTGATCACCCATGATTTTGAATACCCCTAATTTAAAAATATAAATTCGATTCGATAAGCTAAGCGAATCAAAATAAGCTTTGTTGTCATCAGAAAAACATGTCTCATTGATGAAGTAACCTTAAAAATAGAAATGTTCTATATACAATAATATCTATATAAGAATAACGAAACAATAAACAACTAACAGACTATACATCTAGGATAGATCACCTTGGTAACTTTGTGCATAAAATATTAACTATACCTCTTAGCTCTGATTCATTAAAAAATAAGTTCATTCCCAGAAGCCGAATTTACGACTGAAATACCAGATTTAAAGATCAATTTACTGTTCCAAAACATAAGACAGCCATGTTTAAGAGAAGTTTTATTTTTAACGCTATAAATCTATACAACTCTTTACCTGTTAATTTTAAAATATATAACATAAACAAATTTAAATATAAACTACGAATTCGCCTTCTAAGTGAGCAAAGGAGTGGGCGGTGATTGTTGTCGGCTGTGTGCGTGCTGTTTGCGGAGCGGGTGGGGTGGTTTTGCCGGAGTCTCACTTTTAGTTTTTCTTCTTTTTCCATTTTTGTTTTATTGCAAATTAAAATTAGATATTAATCTGTTACTTAAAGTTTTGTCAAGCGAAGACGCCATATTTAGGATACAATTTACTTAGCTTGGAGGATGATTGAGATCTGGTTGGGTAAAAGTAGCCACTTGGCTAGACTTCGCCAGAGTGAAGTCTTGTCTTCCTGTCCTTTAATCTTTATGTCACTAAAGAATATATATGTGTAAACTACTATGTTTTTTTTTTCAAATAAAAGTCATTTATTATTATAATTATTATCTGTATAATTACAAATGTGAGTCAGTAATACAGAAGAAGAATTTAAAAAAAAGTAAACAAATGTCAAGTCACAAATATTTAAAATATTATACCTACTATCATAGAGGATTATTATAAAAATCTTGCAGGTTTTAGTATGGCTTTAACTTAAGAATGTTTTTGAGAGCCCGTCTAAAGGACTTTCCAACAGTAATTAATTTCAGGTTCATAGATAGGTGATTGTAAATCTTAACACTTTCATAAATCAATGAGTTTTTAGCTAAGGCAAAGTTGAGTATTGGGAGAGGAACGCTGCTACTGATTCGGATAGTATAAGCACTATGTTTAGAAAAATTCCTAAATTTTTTGTGCATCGAGCAACAAGTCTCCAAGATAAAAAGATAAATGACGGTCAAAATTTCTTCCCATATAAAAAGAGGTTTACAATGTTCCCTAAACTTTGCTTTATATATGTAGCGCAGTGACCTTTTTTGGAGAAAAAAGATGGAATTTAGCAATTGGTGGTTACAAAACCCCCAAAAAGCGATTCCATATCTTATGTGACATTCGATTCATCGCAGATGATTCTAATTCATTAGAAATAATTACTCTTACAGCAAAGCACACATAAGCAACTTTTCATCACTGATATATAGTATATTTGATCCTCCTTTTGGAGCTCTAACAAACGCATATTTTTTGAGGAATTTGTTATTCCTCTAGTAAGCCAGGGTGTTTTATTTTTGCTTTAATTTTTCGCAAAGGAAAATTTATTAACAGTTTTACGAGAATCTCATGAATATTTTCCAGAAGATCATTAGATCCCAGAATACTCTGCCAATCAAATTGTTGTGACAAATCTTTAAAGTTTTTGAAATTTTTAGTAATATATCAGGCGTCTAAATGCAAAACCCGACAAGTCCACTAAAACGAATTTTACAAAAGTCACGAAAAACTGATTAAACTATTATGAATAATAAAAACAACAATAAATCTAAAGCATTGTTATTGTCTGGTGCATTATTTCTTGAAAATGTTTTATCTAAAATTCTAATTCAGATAGTTTTCTTGTAAATTAGGATTTTAATTTGGACATGTCGGGTTTTGCATGTTAAGAGCTGTGACATGTCGGGCTTTGACTAAGAACGTTGTTGAATTTAATCAAAATAAAATAGATCGTGTTAATTCTTATTGATATTTTATTGAAAAATCAAAAGTAAGCAAAGAATATTAATACACAAAGCTTTACCTAATACTAAACATCAAAATGTAAATTTTCAGGTAAATAAAAGTTTTCAGCTACATCTTCATTTTCAGATTCACACAGTCTGGTTTCTGTAGTAGAGTTCTCCAGATTAACAGGATCCCCTTTAGAAGCAGTTTTAAAAAAGGATAGCGCTTCATTGCTCTGCCAATCTTCCCCGTAATGCCTTTTGATTAAATTAATAATACAAGTCTTTTTATCTGGTTTAACTGCCATGCCAGTTTCAATACAACTGGGTTCCAGAACAGCTTTTTTGCCCTTCTTATCAACGATTTTGGTGTTTCTAGATTGTTCCTATAGAAACATTCTCCTCTTACAGAAAGACCAGCATTACTTTTTAAAATTATAATGCGTTTGGACAATTGAAATTTGAAATGCCACTGCGATGGAGGTTTCATAACAAGTTGCACTTTAGATTTCCAGTCGAATACGGGAACGTCAACGCCTAATTTGTATACCTTTCCCCAGTTTTCTATTATTTTTATGTATTGCTCTGGACTTGTAAAATCTGGCTTCTTTTTTATTACTTTTTCGATCTGGCCAAACAGCCTGTCTGGAGGAATGTAATAATGTCCTACCATTGGAAATATAACTTGAACCTCTTTAATGGTTGAAGGGCTTAAATTTAATAACCAATTACTATGGAGTTCTTATTTTGTTCTCCACAACCATCGCAAAATAATCGTATAACTTTAACAGTGTCGCTATATTAATACGTTGTTAGAGTGTGGAAAACCGCTGACGAGGGTATTTCATTAGATCCTCTTTGGTGATCTGCTTCAGTCCATACGTAATGACTTAACTGTTCCTGGGTTTAATTTTCCTTTGGAACTTCCTTCGACGATGGCAAAATAATACAAATTCAGTTGCATACTGAAGTAAGCAGCCTGGTCTCGAATTTTAGGCAAGGATAAATTTTTCTGGCAATCAAAGCTAAATGTTACAACACCTGAATCATCTTGATTTTGTTTTAATAGCTCGTTGAAGATATTCGCTCGAATTTTATGAACTCGCAGTTGAGTCAATACCTGCTTTTTTATGTCATTATCTATATTTTGTTTAATTATTTCTTGGAACTGGAGACATGTGGAACATAAATCAGTTTTTGGCGTTCCAAAACCAATGTTATATTTTCGTGTGAAAAAATATCTAAAAAATGACTCCTTAACTTGAAGTCCCCGCTCATCAGAGTTATTGTACATTTTCCAGAGTGTTCTTATATTTAGTTCAGCTGGCAAGTAAAACCTTTGAGAAGTCTTGGATCGGCAATAATGTGACTTAGTACACGTTAATTGCTCCACAAAGTTTTTTATAGCTGCTCGCTTGTTATTTTTTTTCTTTTACTCGATCTTTGCCTCGACGTTCCGTAGGCATTTCATTCTTCTCCTTATGACGTTTAAGGATATTTAAAATTATGTCCTTTTTTACACCCAAAATAGCCATAAATGTCTGTCTACACACATTGACCAGCAATCCATCTTTTCTTTTGACATGATACACTACCGTCATAGACTTTGGTTTGTTTTTTTGTTTGTCCTTTTCCTTAGTCTTTTAGGGACTGAAGTATCGCAGTGTTTTAGCATAAATTGGTCCTGACTAATCTTATTCGGAGATTAAAAAAATACATCACGAAAATGTTTAATATTCCTCATAGTAAGCAGTGAGCAACATTGAAAAGGTTGGTATGGCTTACCTGTATGGCCACATTGAGGAAATATCAGCAGCGATTTAAATGGACACAAACAAAAAATGTGGAGAATATGGCGTGATTAATATGTGACCTGTCTAACTCGTTCCTATTGGCTGATGCGGACATGTCGGTGTTTAAATTTAAATACTCATAGGACATGTCGTTTTTTGCATTTAAATCAAATTTTCTATACTAAATATCTAATGGATTGTCGGTATTTGCATGAAAATATTATCGAATTTAATAGTGTTTTGGATAATGAAGAAAACTAGTATAGAACTCGAATTTCACAAATTTGGGACTTGTCGGGATTTGCATTTAGACGCCTGATATATTCTACCGTATCTATGTCCTGTATTATTTATCCTGAAATTAAATTGGAAGTTGGCTATAACCGCCTCATGATCCGAAAGATTTGCAGGAATTACATCGATGTGTCATTGTTAAAATTAGTACAAATGTAATCTATAATGCTTGATAAATGATTAGTTAAACGACTTGGCTTATCAACAAGCATTTCCAAATTTAAAGAAGCTAGCAAATTTTTAAGTTGCTGAAGATTTGCTGAATCACAGTCTGCACAATGGATATTGAAATCTCCTGCTAATATTAATTTACATAGTGAGAGTTGAACCATGAGTGCATCCAACCCTGTCAAAAAATCTTTTGAGTTAGGAGGTCTATATAAACAAAGTATGTAAATGTTTGATTTTAAATTACTTACTAAGGAGAATTCAAATTCTTTTTCAACTATCATATTGCCAAATTATTTTTAAATGGGTACTTTGTATTTGTATTTTATTAAAATTACTGTGCTATCGTGTATAATATGTTCTCTACAAAATTTGGAAACAATCTTATACTCGGAGATGTAACAATGCTCATCAATTTTATGCCAGTGTTCAGCTATAAGTACAATGTCTGGCATGTTTTGACTTTCCAAAAACAGCAAGAGTTTACATATCTTATGTCATTTGGACTGAATATTAAGCAAAATTAATGAACTTGCTACATTATGATTATTATTATTTGATATAAAATTATATACTGAGTGGTAAAGTTTATTTTTATAAGATCCCTGAATACAGAAAATCAGATTGGTTGTTTTACCAATACTTATAAGGATTTTAAAGTTGATTTGGGAAGTACCGACAAATAGTCGAAGTCAAAGATAAAAATTACTCTATCCAAATGAGTCAGGTCTCTGATGAACGATACAGCAGTCTTCTCAATCTCCCTCAAATTTGACCTTGGCTTAATTATCGCTTCTGAGTATACTGTTTTTAGATTTTTTAATAAATCGGCACAATTTTTACCACTCTGGTCACCAAATAGTCTAACATTTATTTTGCCCTTGTTGCACATTAATTTTTAGAATATTATTTTTTGGCCACCCCGTATTATACGTTTATTAAGTTATCCCTCTAATTATTTTGTGAATTTCGACATACAGGGCTGCAAACGCTTATTTAAAAAATTACATTTTCAGGGAGGTAACTAAAAATGGCGAATTTGACGAACTCGTCGAATATTATGGTGTAAATAAATAAGAAACAAGAGTTAGAAATATCGAAATATTGGCCCGATAATATATTACACCCTGTATAAAATGCAATTATGATTTGTACATAATATGCTTACGTAACAAGGTTGTCTATTCAACACAACAAAACAGCTGTCGCTTTGCTTCATCTAAACCACAATAGATTTTAAATTTTTTATCAAAATATTAATTATTCTTAGTAACCGATCAGCAGTTAATACCATCGCCCACTACGCTCTGTTTTCCAAACCAGTTCAAATCAATTTCAAACCCTAGTAAAAATTCTGTTTACGTCTTCCTTAAATTGCAACTTTGTATCCATTTCACTTTTACGCAAAAAATCTCATACCGGACTTTCACTGCACAGGTCACAACCAAGGCGTAAACATATTCCATTGTAGATATATCCACAATACCACCGACGAAAAAAAATTGAAACACAGTAGTAGGCATACAATATGGCGAACCATTCATAACCCGGTATCGCGATTCGATCTACTATCATTAATAATGCCCGATCTGAAAGAGTGCTGCCTTGTATTGCCGCAATCATTTATTTCGGCATTTTTTGGAAAAGTTTATCTGTCGAGGCTGAACCTACTTGTTAGAATACGAGAACATAATATAGTTTGAGAGTCATGATCATTAATCCAATGGAAAAATTATATTTCCTTTTCGTTAAGAGTTAATATCTTTCATTTTATTTCTACTGTACATATTAATTTATTATGTCTTCACATATTCCTATATTGTGAAGATATTAAACAGAGTTTAATATATTCATTGTCTGATTCCATTCACACATTTTCCTTGTATTGTTTTATGCCATATAAAACTTCTTAGATTATTTATTTTTGACAAATTTGAATGTGAGGATAATTATTAGTTAGGTAATTTATCCATAAACCAATTGCATAATAACAATAGAATAATTTTGATAAAGCGGTTTGCTTTATTAAAGTACACTATTCTGCAATTTTATTGAAGTGCAATTTTTTAAAATTTAACCTAAATTTAAATGGATATAACTTGTTAACAAAACGGTTTTTTACGAACGGTTTTTCGCATTTTGTAGGTTTATGTTTTGTTAATATGTGTGTTTCAAGGGTTGCTTTGGTTTGGTATATACGAGGGATAAGTCAAAAGTTTTTTTTACGCGAATTTTGTCAAGAGCGAGATTTTGCTAATCTGAAATAATTTCGATTATATACGTATGTACTCAGTAAATGGTTCTTAGGAAAAACCTAATTTCTTATAAATTTTACTTATAATACGCATTTTTTTCAACATTTTTCTCTGTAAATTAAAAACTTTTATTAAAAAGACTATTCTTTTGATAGTTTTGGGTTCGCCAAAAACGTCTTGAAAAAAATTAAATACAATTTTGCCTTTCCGAATGTTAATTTTACTTCAGGGGCGTACTAATTCATTTTTTCTTTATATATCTTTATTATCTTAAATTTTAGTTTGTCTGCTTTTTATTTTTTCTTATTATTTTTCATAAAAGTGACATCAAACCTCGGGAAAGAATTTAATTTCATAGACTTATTACCCGTAGTTTGAGTAATTTTGATTATTTTTTAAACTTATGTTTTTTAATATAAAAACTACTTTCTTTTAAAAGACCAATTATAGGTACATTTTAATTAAAGTTATACCTAACTGAGTATGTCTTTATTAGTAAGACTTCGTATACCAGAGTGGGGCGTCCGTATCTAACTACTGAACGGTACTTTCTTTTTAAATGAACCTTGCAGCATATATGCAGATCAGATAGAGCTACATTCTAAGTTAATCTCAGGTATACAGGGTGCGTCAAAAATTTGAGAAAATATGTGGCATATTAAAGTTACATTTTTTTTAAATAGATTACACTGTATTTTATTGTATATTTGAATTCCCCAATAAAAGTAAGGTTAAATTTTAATTAATTAAAGGTTGCCTATACCAAATGACGGTATAATTACACTTATATATATTACACTTATGTTTTATTAATTTTTTTTTGTGATCTAATATTTTGAACACATTTTTACGTAATGCGGTACTTAATGCATTGGTATCTTTAGTTTTTAATTCAGTGCCATTTATTGAAATCGAATAAATTATTGGTTTGGAAAATCAAAAGCTTTAGAAAATGCCATAGAATACAGGGATGATTGCAGGGATCGAACCGTCGGAATAGAAAGATAAAAAGTGCCATTTTGTGATGGACAAAATTTTAATTATACAACGCCTCAAATATATCAATTAAACTAATTCGGTTTTTTGTTTTTGACAGTCTTAAAAAAGTAAGTTTTACATGCTTGACTTTTTCGCTTTTAAAACTTTTTTTTACCTCTTACATTTCTGCGAGTTCCAAATGACCATGAGCATCGAATTTGCAACAACCTGTATAAAGTATGTTATTTATATATTTGTTATACAACCAATATAGAAAAACTAGTGACAAATAACATACATAATTAAAAAATTCACTAAAATTTTAAATTTAAAAAAAATGTTTGCATTAACATAACTGAGTATAATAAAATATTGAAAAATTATTCTTCCTATGATTAATATTGGCATGAAATTTATAAAGTTATTAACCACTGTTTTTCAATATACAAAGAATAGTAAGAATGCAATTTGCAAAATTCAGCGTAAAAGTGTATTTTCAGAGAATTAATTAAGGTTCATTTAAAAAGAAAGTATCGTTCAGTAGTTAGAGACGGACATGTAAGTTGTGCCCTACCCAGTATAAAGGTTTAATAATTATATATTTTTTGACACTTGGTTTACGAAAACTTACTAATAAAGAAGAAAACATACTCAGTTAGGCATAACTTTATTTAAAAAGTGCCTAGAAAGAATTGGTAAATTAAAAGAAAGTAGTTTTTATGTTAAAAAAATTAATTTTAAAAAATAATCATAATTACTCACACTACAGGTAATAATTCAATGAAATTAAAAAACCGTCTGGCTTGAAGTCATTTTTATCAAAAATAATAAGAAAAAGTCAAAAAAACCCTTTACGGAATTCAGGAGACAAAGTCTAATTTAAGAAAATAAGAAAGATATATAACGGTTGGAAAAAATTAATTAATATGCCCTTGAAGTAAAAGTAACATTCGGAAAGGCAAAATTGTATTTACTTTTTTCAAAACATCCTTAGAGAAGCCAAGAGGATTAAAAGAATAGTCTTTCTAATAGGAATGTTTAATTTAGACAGAAAAATGTTGAAAAAAATGCGTATTAAAAGAAAAAAAATAATTAAAAAAGAAACAAATAAAATTTCAAAATTTTGAGAAATTTAGTTCTTTCCTAAGCTCCCATTTATTAAGTGCATACATACAAAATCAAAATAATTTCAGATTTGCAAATTTTCCCTCTTGTCAAAATTCATGTAAAAAAACTACTTTTGTCCTATCCCTTGTATATACCAGACTAAAGCAACCCTTAAAACACGCAAGCCACAAAAATGTTAACAGAACATCAGCCTATAAAATATAAAAAACCGTTTGTAAACATACTACTATTTTGTTTACATGTTACATGCATTTAAATTTAGGTTCAATTTTAAAAAATTGCACTTCAGTTGCACAATAGTATAGCTGTATTTGCAGCAGGATGGAGCTCCCGGTTATAATGCTCAAATAGTGACTTTCTAGACGACTGGATTGGAAACAATGGACCTGTAAAATGGCCACCTAGGATACCCGATTTATTGGTTCTCGATTTCTTTTCTGGGGGGGATACCTTCAAAATAGAATTTATACTAGACAATAACAGAGTTGAAAAATGTTACTGAGAGGGTTTTAGGGAGTTACATCGGCGTCTATTTATTATTTTGAATATCTTGAGGCAAATAGATACTATATGCGAAAAAAGATATGGCGGCCAACAATTTGAACAATATTTAATAGGTTTTTAACTTTTTAATTGAATTAGTAGGTACTGTAATAATTGTAAATAATTTAAGTTGCTAATAATTTCAGCATCTTTCCTTTCACAAAAAAGGAGTATAGTGATGTGAAAGCAGTAACCCTGTACCCTTCCAAATAACCGGGCTACCCCGTAAAACTATCGAAATCTGGACATCCTGTACAGAGCAGCCATTTGGTCACGTCTTAAATAAGTATAACTTTTTTATAATATTTTAAACCGAGATTCGCAATGTGAATCTGTGCATTTTTACTTCCTTCTAGATTTTTACAGATCTTTAAGCTTTAGGGTCCCTAGATCCCGAGAAACTTTTCCCATTTACCTCACTCTGTCGTTCTGTTAGTGCGCGGGATTACTCAAAAACTTCTTATCCGATTGACTTCAAACTTTGGTCGAAAATCAAACACCATATGGGGATAGAATGGTAACATTTTGGTAAAAGTTTATACATATGTATGCTTGCCATGAGACATTCCAGATTAGTACATACGTGCACAAAATTGATTACTCTCTCAAAATTTTCTATTTCCTGACACTAATTTTTAACACGACTGGAAACATCAAATTTTGACACTTCTTGTCAAACTGAAAATTCGTGTTGGAAAAATGATCATTTAAAACTAAGCTAGGAAAGTAATATCTATTTTGTTCCAAGATAAATGGTTTGGAAGTAACAGAACTTTAAAGGGTAAAAAATATCAATTTTCAAACGTCATTTTCAAGAGAACAGTGATTTCGGGAATAGGAAATATAACAAAAAAAAGGTGTTTAGAATGTTCAGGAGAATCCATAAATCCAATAATATACAGGGTATTCCTTTTCCAACGAAAGTTGCTAATGGCTTTGGGTACGCAATGCAACATCACACAATTAAACATATTTTATTAAGATTTCAGTTAAGTTCACCAATCGTCAAAGTCAAACTTTCAAGGTAATCTGTTCACCGGTTCTCTAGATATTTCTAATAAATTACTGGGTTTCGTATACCCTGTTTATCATTTTGTGTGTGTGTAGATGTCTCTGTTAATGGGTTTGCGTTACAGTGACTTTATAAGGAGACAATAGAGTAACCAATTTTTGATTGATTGGGCCTTATTGCTGTTAAAATAGTTTTGTCTACGTGAGTTTCTTATGAGGATTGTTGTTTTAGTGCAGCCATTTCAAACATGCGGCTCAGTGAGCATTTTTCTGCGGCCCAAATCAGTTTTGAAACCAGCCAGATAATGCGGCCCGCAAACAAGTTGAAAACAGTTTTTGAAAGCGCGCGCCGCTGCAACAACGATTGGTATAATAAAATGTACAATTGTACATAGTGCCATCTATGTTTAGGAGGATTGAGCTACACATACTCAACCTAAAACCTAAAGCCAAACGTTATCTGGCTTGTTCCATGAAATTCTATCGCGCAAAAACACAGATGACGCTATCTGAACATTCCGGGAAGAACTCGAGAAATAACAATCCGTATATAAACCGTGTTCGATTGAGTTCAGTCGTTCAGTGTTTAGTCAGTTATGAGTCAGTTGCGATAGAGTTTCGAGTTGAGTTGAGCACTAATTGTTACAACACTTAACAGTACTTACAGATGTGTCGTTCACGACCGATCCGGATCTGAGATCTGGATCTTTATACTGACCCACGGGAGCCGGGTCTTGAAAATATTGCGAGCCGGATCACGGATCTTTGAAATAGAGACAAAGCAAAATGAAGCATCCAGGTGCGTTTATCTATGGTTCAGTCTGTTCTTCGGTTCGTTCAATGCATCATCATTGTTTATAGGTCTCGAGTCGGGAGCTGAACCGCGGAGCTGAAAACCGATGTAACGCGATTTTCGAACCGGTCTGGTTGATAAGAAGAGCAGGATGATGGGGTGGATGGGTCGGTCGGTCATTAGCTTGTTGAATGCTGTTTGCCTCGAAATATGAATTTCTGTATAGCCAAAATTTCGTGTAAAAATTTAATTTGGGGTTGATTGACTTGTTGACTTCGTAAATCATCGTAAAAACATCATACCAGTCTTTTAAAACTTATTTTTATTATTATTTTATTTATATGATTTATGTTGTGTGGATTAAATAATAGATTTAAATCTCTACTTTTTTGTGCGATGTGTATATTGAAGTTCAGATGGCCTTAGAATTAGTGATGATAATAGGATGATAGTTAATAAAAAGAAATAGAAAAATGTATATTTCATAATAAAAAAAAAACAAGTCAAAACGTAGTTCATTTATGTAAAATTGATTTTCTGAGAAATAAATTACTAAATTAGCAAATAAATAAAAAGATAAAAATGGAAACATAAAAAACTTCAAGTTCAAAATCACTATAGCAAGACTCTTAAGCCTTGTAAATTAAAAGTATAATATCTTTAAACATGATTATTTCACTTAAAACGCATACAAGTTTGTAAACAAAAACTAGACTGGTGAGGTTGGCACTCATTTTACTCGTTACGTCGTCGCGAAAAACTAAAAAAATGTTCGGACAGTACTGTTTATAAAACCGATGTTACATGCTTACAAAGTTTTCAGATAGATGAAGATACGCATACATATCTACCCAATGCCTAATATGGCCCGCCTATTTTAATAAATTTAAAGAGATCCGAGATCCGGATCGCTGACCCGGGTCTTTAAACTGACCCAGATCTGTTGAACCGGATCTTTAAAAAGATCCAGATTCCCCATTACTAACAGTACTTATTATAATTTATTTCAAATGCAATTTTTAACATGTCTCTTTCAAAACCAAGTGGAAGTAAGAGGAAACTTATAGATGAGCATCGTATCTTTTAAGAAAAGTGGAAATTAGAGTTTTTTTGCTGTGAAGTAAAAGAAAAAATTATGTTGATTTGTAATAGTACAGTCGGTGTCCCAAAATTATATAATATAAATCGTCGCTATGATATAAAAATATAAATAAAACTTTGTTGTTTGACAAGTATACAGGCATGGTCAGAAACGAAAAGTTAAATAAGTTAAAATCATGGTTGAAAGATCAGCAGCTTATGTTTACACGTCCAAGCAGGAAAATGAATCTGTCCTTCAAGCGAGCTACGTACTGTCGGAGTTGATCGCGAAATACTCAAACTTATAAAAGAGTGCCTTGTAAAGGCCGCGGAAATTATAAGTACCGGGAGCGTAAAGGTATTTCAAAATATATCCTTGTCCCGGAAAGAGTTACTGAGTTGGCTGCCAATATAAGTGATCAGATAAAAACAAAATCAGACTCTTTCATTACATTTTCTATTGCCTGTGACGAAAGTACGGATGTGTGTGGTGTGGCGCAACTCGCTGTTTTTCTTCGTGCGGTTGATACAGACATCAATGTGTATGAAGAATTACTGGAATTAGTACCATTGCACGATTTAACAACTGGGAAGGATATTTTCAATGCTGTTTATGGACTTCTGCAAAAGTACAATTTACATTTGTCAAAACTGTTTTCCGTTGTAACAGACGGAGCTCCTTCAAAGATTTAAGTAAAAAATGGCTTCGCTAAAATATTACAGACAAAAATCAGAGAAACGGACAGTGACAAACCAGATTTTCATCATATTAATTGTATAATCCACCTGATCAAGTTGAAAAGTGTTTTAAAGTTAGTGAAAAAAATTATTATAAATTATACCTTTTTTACAAGATCTTTCATTTATGGTAAATATCATAAAACACTTGTCGGACTTAAATACGAAATTGCAAGGACCACGTCAAGTTATTACAGATATGCATGATCATGTGAAAGCTTTCAAGTGTAAGATGATGTTGTGGGAAAAACAGTTAGCAGAGGATAATCTGTCACATTTTCTGACTTGTAAGGCATATCAGGATAGCACCAGTGTACCAATATCATACAAAATATATTCAGAGAAAATAAGAAGTCTTCTGGCAGAATTTAAGAAGCGTTTTCAGGATTTTAAGACCCAAAAAAACAATTTTTTCTATTTCCTGGTCTTTTCACTATCGATATTGATAAAGTTCCTCCTCACTTGCAAATGGAAGTAATTGAGATTCATAGTCAGACCCATTTAAAACAAAAATTTGATAGTGTTGGTACATTCGAATTTTATAAGTACTTGCCTGTTCAATACCAAGAAATGAGAAAATTTGCCTGTAAAATCCTGTGAATGTTTGGAAGTACCTGTAAGCGTGAACAACAATTTTCTTTGATGAAAGGAAACAAATCTCCCGCAAGATCGCGATTGACGGTCACACACTTGGACGCAGTTTTAAAAGTGATTTCCGCCGATAAATTCGCGCCATAAATAGACAACTTAATTAAAGACAAAAAATGTCAAATATCTGGCAAATAATTTAATGTTTGTAGTTTTTTGTAATGTCCTTTTTATTGGAAATTTAATAAACAGACTTGTCCTATAATAGTACTTTCTCTCAAGATTTTCAGGAGTTTGTCTTCTTTAAGATAAGGTCTTGCGGCCCACCTAGTCGATGGTCTTCATGCTTTTGGCCCACCAGTGACTTTGAGTTTGACATGGCTGTTTTAGTGTATTATTTTATTCGTTTTTGTGATTATTAAAATGAATATGGATTCAAACAATAAGTTGAAAGCCATTGGCCATATAGAGAAATATGTGTAAGCCTGGTTCACCTGGTTTTTGCTTGTAATTATAAAGTGTTTGTGATGAATTTGTACATGACTATGACAGTAAATGTATTAAGTTTAAGTTTACTCTAAAAGTTATTAAATATCGCACACTATTATGTTTTAGTTTTATTCTGCTGTAAAAGACAATACTGTTTCATATTTTAGTGTATGTTTTACTTCATTCAGTATTTAGCCCTTCAATTTAAGGTAGAAGCAGTCAAAGATTACTATGGTAATCATGACAACATAAAATAAACTTTATTTTGTTGGCCTTCTTCATTACATGCTACACTACTAAATTTACTTGAGAGACAACTGACGCTGTCAAGAATCATGAAAAGGAACGGTCACTATGGGTACCATTTATTCGCAAGGTCTGCTTTCTGTCAGACAAGTAAGATTTTAAAACATCTAAAGGTTTACCTCTTACACCATATCTAAACAGTTTTGAAAGCAACAGCAACAACAGGAAATATTAACATTAGTCAACGTGTCCATGCAAAGAAATATAGCATTATGATCAGACACATTTAAGTTAATAACTTTACTGTAACAATAAGAAGAGATATTCAACAAAAAATTGTCTGTACAGGTTGCAGATGTTGTTCTAACCCTAGTCGGTATCTTAATTCGAAAGCTAATATCAAAACTGCCCAAAAGTTAACACAGGAGAGACAGATTAAAATTTGGTATTAAAAAATTTACGTAGAAATCACTTCCTACAATAAAAGTAAAATTAGGTCTATTGACGTAGGTTAACAATCATTAAAAAACTCTGAAATAGTAATAAAATTTTCCCTTGGGGGGGCTTATACACAACGATTAAAAATTGGTTTAAAAAATCAATCCTCACACAGCAGCACTCAAAAATACCCCCACAATAAAATAGAGACACTTCGCAAACAACCATATTTATAAAAGTTGCAACACTTCTACAGTACGCTAATTCCAAGTTAAAAATCTTAAACTTAGTCTCATTCAACTGTGCATGTGTAAGCCAATGCCCATTTAACAACAAAAGATCACATGCAGATTTTTCGAGCATCACATCAATAACTAAAATTTTATTTGGCATTGGCATACATTGAACATTTAAATGCGGATTATTGAAATTTGTTGGGGGCTCATTGGATCATCCACAATCCCAGGTCCAGTTTCAAACGATTCATGTCTGGTATCCATTTTTAACATAAAATAAAATAAAAAATGACAGGTTTAACCTTACAACTGAAATTCTTAATTTGATACCTTACCATTCGAAAATGGGTCCAGATAAAGACATCAGGTTTAAGCAGAAATGTTTGTCTTTTAGTCTCCAAAGTTAGATAAAATTCTATATAGGTTTGTATTTAAATATCAAAACCAAAAAACTGATTTCGTGGTACACATGCAAGGACCAAAGTTTAATCCTTTTATATTTACTAGTACTCGAGATATTAGCCGATAAGATTTTTTATACACGTTGTATAATTCAAATAATGTATTATAATACGATATTTAATGGTCAACACATCAATATTAAAATAGATGTATTTACGGGACTTTATACAGAAAATGTCTTGTAACGAATAAATCTGCACCTCCCATCGACAGGGAATAATTCGTTCGGTAAAAACAATAACTGTTTTCCTCGTTGACATTGCAAAAGTTAATAACAATAAGGAAAACGGCATATTCTAAGGAGTCAAAGGCACAGAAGACAGTAATTATTTTAATGGCAGCCAGGCGGGCGTGCATTATCCTCGCTCTGCCAGTCATTTGTTTCGAACCATGACGCCACGAGCCAACTAGCATACTTCACCTGTACCTAACTTCGGATCCCTCATGGGCGCACAAACAATATATTTGCCGAGATTTCATTAAAAATGATAAATATCTCGTTTCAAGTGTACCTAATTTAACGCTGTTTCGGATGTAAAATTATTTATGAAGGATTTCCAAAGAAACTCTTAAATTCGGTTATTTTTAACTACTCGCTGTAAGAAAGCCACAAAAGATACGTTATTTTACTAAAATTAATTAAATTAACGTTAAATTACTTGTTTGGTATATAAATTGTAAATAGCTGGAATTATATAACTTTTTTATATATCTAGTATATTGTAAAAAAAATTGAAACGAGATATTCCTTCCGTTTCTTTTCTAAGGGGAGGAATTGCTTTAACTTCTGTGTATTAATATATTATAAGAAACCGTTTTATGTACTAAAACGCAAAATATAAAACGTAATATTTTATTTGACACGACTCATTTATTAGTTATTTTAAAAATTACGTTCATTTGGTGTTCAAAATACGACATGAAATACCGCCTAGAACTATACAAAATTTGAAAATGATTTTTGAAATTTATTCTACTTTTCGATAAACATCAATCTGTATTATCCCTTAACGCATTATAGGAGATATTTATAACTTTCTGAGCCCATATGGGGTTAAAAGTCTGCCGTGTCAAGAAATTTATCCTGACATTAATAAAAAATATATCTAGTAGATTTGAGCAGTTTCAGATGTTATTGTTAATAATCAAAGTCACAGAGGATTAAAAACAAAAAAAATCTCGAATATTAAGTTGAAAACGTTATAAGTGGTTTTATATAAAATTATTAACCGATAAAATTATAAACAAATATTTGTGCTTTCAACGTTTTTTTACATTTTATTTTCTAAATTCCTATACTGTAAATAATTGAAAATTGTAGTATTTGTCACCGCGGACATAGTGAACTTTTGAGGAGCTGTCTATCTACCACCATTTGCTGTAAAATTATTGTTTAAACAATGTCTACCGAGATAAAAAATAGTGTTAACTCGGTAACAAATAAAGTTGCAAGTTCGATATTTTGCATGCATTTTAAGCATCACGTAAATTAAATTTGGATGAAGTTTCAAATTTATATGTTGCAAATTGCATAACATATTGACATTGGCAAAAAACTAATTAAGGGATTTTCCCAATTTTCTCGGAAATTAACTTTTTATGACCTATACAGGGTTCCTCATGTGATTCAACATGGAAAATTAATGATAGTTTCCTTTATAAACTATGGTCCAAATATATTCCATTACGAAAATAAGGGGTGTTAAAATTTTAGGAAAAAAATAGAAAGAATATTAATTAACATTTTTGAAACTGCTTGGGATATTTTAGTTTATTTAGTACGTAATGACATTTAATAAAGGCGAATGTTTTTCAATACGAACATGTTGTTCAGCTTTAACAGTGCCGTGCGTACTGATATTTATAAAGGCAAAAATGGCTTTTTTCTCAAAAAATAAAAACATTATATTGTCTCAGGAAATTAATTTAATTATTGAAGAATACAATTTTTCAATAAATCTAGTTGGCCTGGCATATGTTACTTCAACTGTACATGTGATATTTTTAAGTAAGTCATTCTGTCGATTAAATTGGTTCGCTGTGAATATTTTAATTTTAAAATCTCCGGGAATATTTCAATGAGTGAGCAATTTCATGAGGAGGGAGGAATCATGCATATTAAGTGAACAATTTCTATAATAATAGTTTGGTGTTAGTTATAATGTTTACACATGTGTACACGCGGATTCCATAACGAGTTTAATTTTTCTTATTATATTATTAATAATCCTGCAAGTTTTATTATTAAAACATGATGTATCGCACGAAAAAATTCAAGATAGTTCAAATCAAAAGGGGAAAAACTATTAGCGTACCCTTTTTGTCTTAAAAAATATCAAAGTCTGTGTTCATACGCACTCCTCTGTTAAAGCTGAAAATTACGTTTGTATTGCCAAACATGCCTCTTTATTAAATGTCACACTACATACTAAATATTACTAAAAAATCTCAAGCGCTTTGGAAAATATTAATTCATTTTTTTTTTGAAAATTTTAACCCCCTGTATCTTCGTAATGTATTTGAACCATATTTTATAAATCCAACTTTCATTAATTTTCCGGTGTGTATGGAGTTGTAGAGGAGGGATAATACCTTTCATGTTGGACAGTCGCACTGTGACAAATAGCAGTGGTTCAGTATGATTGGTTCCTACTCGACACCCAGCTCTCTACTATGGCTCTAAGAAGCAATCAGCTGATAGCGGCCACACCGTGGAAAACCGTGTCGACTCACGGGCTAAACTAGATGAGGGTAGCCAGACTTGGCTATTTCACCTGCAGCGCCTGACCCAGACTGGGCGGGAGGAAACAGCGTCTGCATCCAGAGGATCGGCTGAAGTAAAACCCGGAAAAGGCAAGGGGAAACCACTCCGGTAAAGTTTTTCCCAGGATATTACTACGGAAAATAGAAACAAGGAAAAGGTCCTTAGTAGCGGGCAGCCCTGAAACAAATCAGGCTTCTGAACCAGCATGAACTATAATAAAGCGACTACTAGAGCGGATTCCCTGAATAACACCTGTAACACTTTTACTTTGCCAACACTGTCATATCATTATCTACACAGGTTTCGTGGAGATACACAATATTGCGTCCTTCTTGCCTATATTGCCTTACAGTTGAAAGATATTTCACCAGCCGGTGAAAAATATTTGGTCTCTCAATGAGCAATTTTCGTTTATTTTGGCACTTGCGCCGAACAAAACCATTTGATCGTAAAAGCCGATTTAAAGTTTTATACCCGTACGGAAAATCTTGTGTTCTTTATAGCACGAAGTAGGGGTTTGCAGGTCGGAACCTTCTTCAAGTTATATATATTATATAAAAATACTCTATTGTTCGTCGAATTACTTGAAAATTACCATCGTCAATTTTATCTTTGTATGCTATCGTGGTCTTTTTTTACCAGGAGATTTTAAAGGTGAAGTAGAACATGAGCGATCATTATGTTCTCTTTGAATTTTTCTTACACTACTTTCCGAAACACCAGTGTAAAATGCAGCGCGTTCTGTTCGATTTTGAATTCGAATAGTCAAACTATTATTTTCAGCTTCTCTAGTACAGGCCTCTATAATGCTCGCAATAACTTCACGAGCACCGCTTCGAATTGTTTTTCCTCTTTTGCTCGCCATCATTACTAATTACGAAATAATAATTCAAATTCAACGCAACGCATTTACATAGAAATGAAAACAAATGCTCGAAATGTATAAGCGCCACTGGAAAGAGCTAGAACCTTCTAGCGGCAAGTGCATGGAGACTCTAGGCACATCCCAGTTACAGGTGGACCAGTGCGGAATTTACTACATCCTCGATTAATTTTCAGTACCGCTTAGCTGGCGCACTTTATAAGTGAAGCGGCAAACTATTACAACAAATAAAATAACATAAAATTTATTTGCGTACACAAATTTTACTTTTCCGCTTGCTTAAGACTATGAACACTTATTTTAAGGAACGCCCGGTTTTCATTCGTGTCCCGCATTTTAGAAACTGGTAAAATATTGGTAGGGATCCAATATATTGGAACAAAATGGCGTCCAATAAACATGTTTGAAAAGACAGTATATATGTGTTCCTAAATAACTATGTACTGAAGTAAATTGGTTCACACTTCACTATTCCTAATAAAAGGAAATATTTATAATGAGGGTAGTTCCGGGTAAAGGAAATTTACCGTTTTTTTATTTAATAGGCCAGCATTTTTTTCTACCATATGGGATCCATATATTCCATATCCATATTTTCGCCTACGTTAGTTACTAGTGTTACTACCAATATCATTTGATTTTTGGGCAAAATTTAAAATTAATAAGCAGTTTTTTACACTGATTTTGTAAAATGTTATACGCTGCCATTTTATCCCATCATGTTGAATTCGACCCAAAAGTTTACCAGTGTATCCCTATTACATTTCTCTGCAAAATTTAAAGCCAATTGGATAAAAACCAGTTTATTTCTGTATCAGATTTAACTCTTGCCCAAAATTTGAAATCATTGGAATATGTAGTTCAGAATGACTATTTAAACTTTTTAATAGGCCGTTATTTTGTTCCGCTATATCGGATTTTTACCAAAATGTTACCATTTCATGTCCATATGACTCTTAATTTTGACTAAAATATGAAGTCATACGAGTAAGTAGTTTTTAGTTATGCCACGAACAAAAAATAGACCGACAAACAGATACATCCACAGACAGACAGGCCGCGGAATACACTAAATGTGTTTTTTGGCATCTAGAGACTCTAAATCCTGAAAATCTCAAAAAATCTCGGAATTTGATATTTTTACGGTTACAATACGATAACATAACTTTTATTTGTGACAGCATTTTTAAATCAGAGCAATAAAGCCGAAAGGTGTATATAAGGACAATAACATACATGTCAGAATAGTAAAAAAATGATACTTGAAAAGCTATGGAAAGGCATTAATTAACAAATACTACGACTACCATAAAACGTCCATTATCTGACAATGTCCATTAAATACCCCATTAAACTAGCAGTGAAGTTAAAAGAACAAAATCTATATGAAAAGCTATTGAAGAATTCTCATGGCATTTTTATGCGTAAAAATATTCTGTATATTGGGAGATTATTACTGGGTTATGTGGTTCTTTAGTATTTGGAATGCATCGGCTCTGCAGTAGGTATAGTAGTGAATACTATTACCCTCCAGGTTCTTTATTTTAATTAATAGCTATTTACGACTTTTATTTTGATGTTAGTTTTAATAAGGGAAATGTTTCAGACTCTTTGCTCATATTACGATTATATTAAACTTTGCTGGACGGTCAAACAAATATCAATCTAAGTAATGTCAAGTGCGCTAATACTTAAAAGGATTACCGCCTGAGAAGTTTACCATCCTCGGACGGGCTGCTAAAATTAGCCGGTCGTTATAGTGCGCATTTCATAATTCGAAGAACGTCCAAGTTAGCTTTCAAAATTCATATAACTTTAAAATTGGAAAACCGTTTAGAGATATAGCTCTATATAGATATTTAATCTTTTTATCACACATCTTTACTACTCTCTGTATACAGTTAACAGACTGTAATGGAAAAGAGAACGTTGAATAATTTTAAAGCAGAAAATATATTGCAAAATTAGCAAATGTTTTTGAACACAAAATTCTTACACAAAAAAAATTAAATAAAAAACCCCTTCTGCATTTTTGCGGTTCGTCCGAATCATTTTATAAAATATGATAGATCGTGTCATATTTCATGCAGGGCGGGTATTGTATGTGTTTTTTGGCGGTTCAAGTCCATATTGTTTGAGAAATACTGTTATCCAAATATGATTTTGTCCATTAATAATTTTAACCTCAATTCTAATTCTAAATAATTAATAATAATTAAAAATAAATTCTACATCAACTTAGATTACATTTCGGGCAAATATTTATGATGAGTTTATTTTTAAATGACTATAACATTGCTTCTTATTGTGTAGATTCTGTTTCATCACTATGTACCGGATAAGATAATTTTATTAATATCTTCGGTTGATATAACAAGGTCATATTTAAACAAACAAAAAATTTTGAAGAAGAAAAATGGTGTTAAATATACTTTTATTTACAAAAAGCTAATTCCTAATATGGTAATATAAATTGTTTTTTTTTATTTTCTCCTATATAAAAACCTACACTAGATGCTTCTATCAACAAGTCGTTTTCTAGAAACATCCAATCGGGACGCCATGTTTGCATGTCGGCATCCTACACGTAACTCGTATTTTATGAATTTTTGTCAGTGACGTAAGAGATGCAATAAAATAAGGCAAGCGTTTAGTGTTGGACGGTCATAATAATTTATTTAATTAATATTTCTCGGCTTATATATATTCAGAGCTACGCGTTAATATTGTCATTATTCACATTAATTTCAATAATGACAATCAATATTAATTCCGCTTTACAAGCATACAGTCCACTTTCTTATATTGAAATCCGGAGCTAGAGTAAAATATAACAAATCCATCTTTTGAAATTACATACTACAGAAACCCCCTTTATTTTATTATATGTTATATAACAAACAGAAAGGTTTTGCTCAACGCTATGACGTTATACTCGAAACTGAAACTCCAATGTACACTTCTTTACACTTTAAAGTCAAAACACACATAATGCCGTAGCATAGGCCCATGAGGATATCAACCTATCACAAGCAGTATACAAGACGCCATATTTTGTGCCATCATTGTCTGACATACATTTTTCCTAAGTATTAGTATGTGTCCACAACGACGCATCGCCTATCGCACCGCCCGGCCCGCCCGCCCGTCGCACCGCTCAGACTCGCCGGCTATGTTTATAGTTACACCGTGACTGTGGCGCGGCACTAATATATAGGTTTATTTCGGCTAAGTATAAACAAAATTCGTTGGAGTTTTCGTGAGATATCGCTTAGCTCAGTGGTAGTGTTATTTTTTAGTTTTTTTTTTAACAAAACCTATAATTAATAAAAATGCGGATTAGGTGAGGTTTATTATAAAAAAAGGGCGCGATAGCGCGCTTACATGCATGCCGTACATAACCTCGCTTCGGCGTTGTAAACAGTTATGTCCATACCCGTCAACGCAAGGGTTAATTAGGCGGTCCAACAAAACAGCTGACTGCTGTCAATATGGCTGTCGTAGGACAAACATTGCTTTCTTTCATATGAGTCCGTGGTAATTTAATAGCAAATTTGAAGGATTTTTATATGTATTTAGTGAATTTTTTTGTACAGAACCATTTTTTATAATTGTGTGTTTGGTTTAAAGTTAGTTATGATAAGTGAATACTTTTTGAAGCTTCGAAGTGAGAACACCGAAGTAGCCAAGCGGTGCAAACAGAATATTTTTATAATTAAAAATTAAATCCTTTTGTAGTGTAGATCCAAGGAATTTCCCCAGTGACAAATATGGACATTGTTAGTTACCTAGTTGTTCATTTTAAATTAAGTGTATCCAAGTTAAACTTGGTTCAATCTGGGTATTTAATATATTGTACTAGACCCAGTACAGGGTGTCCGGATTTGGTTGCAAAAGCAGGGTATCTCGCTTATTTTTAAAGGTAGAACCTTGCGGTTTTCACGAACCTGAGCTAATTTTTTGTGAAAGTCATGAAGCCGTAAACAAAATTTTCATAGCCTTCTTCGTTTATGAGATACAGGGCAAAATAGAAAATTTTGCATTTTGGGACCCCCCTCATATCTCGGTTATCCTTTAACTTAACGCAAAGAGAAAAATTGCTGCTTATGAAGTTTTTTACGCTGGTTCCAGTGGCCTAGTCATATTTTTCATTTGAGTGGTTATTTTTTAGATATGACCCAAAGTTGTGTTTTTTTAAATGGGACACCCTGTATATTTGTCCAGAAATTGATTTGTCCTTTTAAAAGCTTCTCAAAAATATATAATAGTATGGGTCTATTTTAATAAACAACAACAAAAATCCTAATTTTTATAATTATCATCCCAAATTTTGCAGTAGGCTATGAAAATTTTGTTTACGGCTTCATGAGTTTCACAAAAAATGAACTCAGGTGCGTAAAAACCGCAAGGTTCTATCTTTAAAAATAAGCGAGATACCCTGCTTTTGTAACCAAATCCGGACATCCTGTACATACATTTATTTTTTTATAAATAAAACGTATAAATATATATATATATATATATATATATATATATATATATATATATATATATATTAATAATACACATATGTTTTTATTTAAATAAATTATCATGCATGTCAGAGTTAAAAAATATATGAAATTTTCAGAGTTAAGATAAGATTAAAAAGTTATCCTTACAAAAAACCTGATGGCGAGTGTAAAGGAACTCAATTTTTTTCAACGGAATGAAACCTTTACCCTTAACTAGACTTAAACTTACTTATGTTTAGAAAAAAATTTAATTATACACTTGCACTCTATAACAGTATTATACCATCGAGCACCTAAAAAAATAGGTACATTTTGTTCCCAACTTATTTTTTTGAGAATTTATCGAGAAAATCAAATTTTGAAAAACTGTTACTGTCAATGCATTTATCGTATTTGTAGTCTGGAATTTCCACCCTTCATAATTTAATAACTTTAAGAACTTCAATCCTGAATGCATAACAAGATCTTTCTTCATTCGGTCATAGGTTTTGCTGAGAGACGCTTTTTGTAAATCTTAGTTTTAATTAAGTAATAACCCTGTATATGGTTATCATAGCTTCATTTATACATAAAAAAAAACCTGGAAAAACTACAGACCACAGCTACCACACTCGTAGTAGTATAATGTCAATCTAAAGAGAGTACATTATTTAGTTCCTAAAGTATATATGTAATAAAATTCCACATAAGATAATTCGTAAAATAGACTATAAAAAAATATGTATTACTTATATAATGAATTAAGGAACTATGAGTCTTTTAAGTAGGATTACACAAAATGTAGTATAACTTTTTTCAAACATAGATTAGAGACATCTTTGATCAGAGTCTCGATTGAGAATCATAATAATTGTTAACTAGCTAGATTAATTTTAGTTTTTTAATAAATGAATAATATAAAATATTTTTCCCCCTCCCTGTATTGTAAGCAACCTCTTTTGACACTGCTTTGATAGACGTAAGTGAAAGTTACTTACTCAACAAGGTATTGGTTGCCCTTAACGATAGGATGTAAGTCAGCTTACGTCCCTAGGAAAATAATAATCTAAAATTATTATAAGTAGCTTTAATTTTTGATTTCAGCAACATATTACAAAAATCCTGTGATATTAATTGAAATGAATATTAATGGTACAATTATTACAATTATTCACATTATTAACAAAATTTGGAAACACGTTTTCTCGTTTTCTTCTCGATGTTGAGGCTCTCAGCTACGTAACTTTCCGCAATAGTAGCGGATTTCCATCCACCATGTCGCTTGATAGCTAATACATCAACTCCAGTATTTGCTAATAAAGTTGCCGACGTTCTTCTAAAAGAGTGTCCAGTATACATTTTGAAGTTCTCAAGCTTTAGAAATTTCGCAATTTTACTTGGAATTGACGAAAACGTATTTTTCCCGACAGGCTGGTTTAAGCACTTTCCATTTTGATATGGCATAAAGAAGCGCGAATAATCGATAATCGTCATGTGGGATCTTGTGTCAATGTACTTTTGAATTATTTTGAAATGACAAATCTGAGTGTCGTGACTTTTTGTCACTGTAAATGTACGTGACATTCCATTTTTGGAGTCAGGAATGGTCATGACTTCTTGACTTTGTCCATTTTCATTTCACAGAGTTTATTAGAACGGCACGCTCCAGCAACTCCCATTATCATTACAACCTTCATCAATAAGTATATATCATCGGGGGCTTCAAGCATGAACTTATTCACATCTTCCCTATTAAACACATTCGATTTTTTGGGTCTATGACCATCATTTTTTCTTTTCAAAAATGCTCGAAGTTTTGGATACTTAGAAATATCTATATTTTCCTCTCTAAAAATGTTGGACTTCAACATCGAATACTCACACTATAAGCTTGATGGGGCTTCAATATAGCACTTTTTTCGTGGAAATATGCCAAAAACAAGGTTTCTGAGACTGCAGTAGCCGTTTTGCTTTGGCACCAATTCTTAAAGGATTTATATGCTGCTTTGTACCTTTTTTTCGACTCTTCCGGTAGTAGAGATAAACAAGCAATATTCGCTGATTCTTTTATGTCTGAAACATCCATTTTCTCCACACAGAATCAAACAATTCGACTTCTTCAAACTTTTCGCTATGAGTTGTCAACTTGACGTTGTTGATAAAATAAAAACTCCTTATGTTGCTCTGGCAACGGATCACGGCTGCCTTCATAATTTAATGAGAATGCTATTGAATGTAATGATAATGAAAATCCAAAAATATATCCAGCATTTTCTTGTAAACATACAATACAGGAAAGGGGAAAAATGTTATATACTATATGGGATGTAAGTACATTAACCAGTCTCGAACTTTTTTGCCAGGCCTCGCTATCGCTCGGGCGCAAACTCGTCCTCGACTAGTAAATGTTATTTACATCCCTTATAGAATAAATAACTATTTCACACACTTGGGCCTAATTTAATTAAGAAGTACGTAACTCATCTTCTTATTGCAGTAATCCACTTCAGTCACATCGACGAAAGTTCATTCAATCATTTTTCATAACTATAACTGAAAATTTTTGAAACTTAAAAACAAAAGTAACTTTGTCTTTTATCCCTCTACGTCCACAATTTGCAATACAAACGGAAGGTATTTTAAGGTAAAAAAATAAAAATAAATAACAAAAGTCCCATATACTCTCGTGTATTTGTATTTGTATGTCCTACGTCCGTCAAAAACAGTTAATCGATGACGTTCAACTGACAGATCTTTGGAGTGCTCTATATTATCGTTCTGTAATATCAGGGAAGTTATAGATCTTTGAAAATAAACCAAAAATTATTCGTTCCACTTAGAAGTGCGAGCACTGTAGTACATACCAAAACAGCAAAAAACGGGAGAGACAAGAACCTAATTTACTTCAGCAAGCAATTTACGCTAGTACCGGATGGCTGTACTATTTTTAGATACATAATTAAATGCAATCAAAAGGAATTAAATTTTTTCGAGCCGCGATTTGTGCGAAGGAGCCGCGGGTCGGAATTTTTAGATAGATGTGTTAGATATACAACGGAATTAACCTACTTTACGGAAAGTCCTTTCTAAAGTCGCATACTTCTAACCGTATTAATGTTTACTAAACAGACTTGGGTAAAGTCTGATAAGATAATTGAAGTGGGCGTATGGTTTTTGTAATTTGTATTGGGTTATTTAATAGTGGAGTCAATCTACTGGAAATTTTCGTGAAAAAGGAACTGCTCCTCCTCCTATGATTTTTGTTTAAATGAATATGTTGGTGAATTTTAAATAAATATGAAGAGAATTTTGATATTTCGTATCAAAAACCATTTTCTTTTTGTTCTTAATTTACACAAGAGTGTAAAGTAAGAATCAGGGCCCAGAATAAAAAAAACGTAAAAAATCTTTTTAGAAACAAGCTTTTATTTATACGTATACTGTTACACTAAGAAGTAAAAGAAAAAATACCTAGTTTATGAAGTTAAATAGTAAAGTAGTATAGTACAGAAGGACCGCACCCTCACTGATCAAAGGCGCAAGAAGTAGATATTTAAAACTGGCATAAATACAGATCTTTTAAAAATTTGGATATTTTCTTAAAAGCTTCAGTTTTTATGTGTGACGAAGTTTTACGTTTTTTTTTTTCAATAGAAATGATTATTATTGCTTGTTTAAATATGTAATAAAACTTATTTTATTTAAAAATAAAACTATATTAAATTAAATTCTTTTTTTTATTTTAAAATGAGCTTTTGTAACTTTTTGGCCTTCGTTTTGAGTATAATCGGTTTTTTCTCTATATTTGATCAAAAAAATAAGTATTTAAAATACAAAAAACCAAACTTTGTTAAATGTTCATTTTTTAATTAAGAATGTAAAAAGAATTTCTAATTGGAAAAATGATTCTAAATAAAATAAAAAACTTACGTTTAAAAAATAAAACATTCAGTGGGTAATTTGCACAAAAAATACAGACGCAGAAATTATGAAGTTACTTCGAAAATTCTTTGTTATTTATTTTTGTAGGTTATTCTTTCCTTTTTTTAGGGTTGTGTGCTCACAAACTAGTGTATTGTAACCCAAATTGCCCTCCATCTGGAGCTTAGTCAGTGCTGGGGAAGTCTTCTCACTTCTAGGACTAGGACTCCTACTGATTATCGACGTATAACTCTTTTCTTTAAAGCGAATAAGAAAACATAAGAATTTACATTTCTTATGTCCCCTAGGAATCTCCGCCCCCTTATCTAGGACGTCTTATTTCCCCAATGGTCAGTGGGCATGCGTATTTAGCTCATTGTTTTTTCATTGCTATATCTGCTTAAAGTTGGATGTTTTTTTATATGGTAGTTGGCCTGTTAAAGCTTAAAATGCACTCTTTCCAGTCTGGAGGAGTCTCAAATTAATTATTCACTTGGTATATACTATAAAATGACCAAAAAGGTATCCTTCCACCTTCCACATAGTGCGATGTAGAGGATGATTCATTATATTTGGCACCCACCATAGCCGTAATTATAGAGCTTATAAAAAAACTTTAAATACAACAGTTGTAGGGTTTTTTATCTATTACCTTTTGAATATTTCAAATTTTAATAAAAATAACTTTCGATAGCTAAAAAAATTAAATGACATATCTTTTTTTTCAAATAGAACACCCTTTATATTATTAGCTAGAATGAAAGATCTTTTCATCCTGATTTCTAAAATATATAGTTTCTTGATACTTGGTTCACCCATAATCTCGGGGATATGGTCAAATCTGCCTTGGTCATCAATTTGATGCAAAAATGCGCTGGATGGCAATTGTTCCAACAACTGTAGTTATTAAAACCAAATACTTCTCCACTTTTCTGTCATTTATGGATTACAGTGTTTGATATTAGTTATTACATTTTGCTGAAATTCATTCAAATAGGTTATACCGAGGAAGAGAAACTAGAAGTAATAAAACTCTTTTGTTCAAAGGATAATAACTTTCTTCAGTAAATACAATTAAGAATATAATTAATTGTTTCCAGCAACAAAATTCCATTCAGTGTAAGACTAAAAAATATAAAAAAGTTTAGATGAAGAACTTAACGTTTTACTGCATTTTCAAGGTAAACCTGTGTTTTTAATTTCGTGAAAAATTACCAGAATATTATTTTCCCTCGTAGAAAATCCTGAATATTCCATATGTGAAGCTCAAAACATTTCCAGCAAGTCATATAGCAAAATTCAACCATCACCGAAATGCCACTATATTCCATATATATAAGTTCCGTCCAGTGCAAGGATAGACTGATATAATAATATGAGGCAAAGGCTTGAATTTTGTAATGAAATTTATCAAAGAATTCAGGAAAATAACAATTATTTGAACAATAAAATATTTCGTCGTTTACAATAGCCGATGTATATAACAGGAAAAATAAACATTTTTGATCTACGGAAAATTCCCACAAAATACAAGTGGTTAAAATACAAGGATGGAAGACGCTTAAAGGGTGGTGTGGTATTTATCCTTTATTGAAACAAAAATAGATCAATTGCTAAAAGATATTCCAGTCAGGCAATATTTTGAGCTAATATTGAGCAGACGGTGCACCTCTACACGATATCCAATTAGTCATCAATCACCTGAACAGTAAATACTCATTTTGGGTAGGCAGATATGAAACTGGATGGCCAGCGCACAGCCCGGATTTAAATTTATTGGAAATTTTTTTGCGGGGAACACTAAATAGTGAAATTTCAGAATAGAGCACGCACATTTTATCATTTCATGTATAAATAAAAAAATGTTGAGAAATATTCGCAAATGTATTGAAAATAATGAAGGATATGTATAAAATATGTAGTTTTATAAGTCTTTTTCAAATTTCGTTTAAAAAAGTTAATTTCATTAATTATTGTTAAATATTTTCTTCTTCTTTTGTTAAATGGCATTTCATTCTTAGAAATGTTTTGTATTTTTCTGGTCTTTCGTTAATAATATACAGAGTTTTCCATTAGAAAAAATATATGTCATAAATTTTTTCTACTTTCGAAAATTATTTTTTCAAATCTGAATACCCAAAAGATAATAGACAACTTTTGTATCTAAAGGTTTTTTCTAAATCCTATAATTACAGCTGTAGGTGGGCGTCAAAATGTAATGAATCACCCTTCTGCCACTCATATATTCAGTGTTTGATCTCCCAAAACCAATGATGTATCACAATTAATGTTTGAACACAAGATTTAAGATTTTCCCATAAGAGACAATGTGTTAGAGAGAGACGGCAAACCAAAATTTTGCCAAATTCGCGAGGGATAATTTTAAATACTCTATGAGTGCATTGCATGTGTGGTATTGAGAGGTAAATGGCTTGTTACAAATGGAATAAAAAAACGTGGAGTCAATAAATGAAATCACTAGTCCCATGGGAGTGCCACCTTCGTAAATCTTTAGCAAGCGATAAAGTAGGGGTGTTTTCGGATTCATAGTAGATAATTTATCTTTTGTCAGGTTAAAATATTCTAAGGTTGTTAGAAATGTGTGAAGACTGCTATTTAACCTAGTAAAATGAGTTTGATGGGTCTCTGTTTATCTTTTCAAAATCACCAGAGTTCAAAAAACCAATAACCTTGTCAACATAATCAGTTCTTTTTATAACTACTAAACAAGAGCCTTTGTCGGCCTTGGAGCAAATCACATCGTTGGATTTGATGTTATGTTTCACAGATTTTAGGTGAGCCTTGTTATAGTTAGAGTTTGTTTTATTCGGAAAATTATAATTCAGAAATTTATTATTTTAGCGCGCAATATGTTTTTGTGCTTCTTATTTAAATTATTTTTTGCTCAAGTGTTCTTTGGATATAATTGTGGGCTCGGACCATTATATTCTGTGGGGTTTGGTTCTAAAATTATCGGCAATATTGAGAAGTGAGAGAGAAGCCTTTAAAAGAGAGATGGAAATATTACCCTGCATATAAAATCTAATTTGTGATAAAAATATATTAATCTATAACAAAAACGAATTGATGTCAAAAGATTTTGTGAATCAGACTTATAGTAAAAATGTAACAATCTCAACCCTAAAAGATGTTAAAGTATTAATATTCAAAAATCCGTCTCTTTTTCTTGCTAAAATGCGTGATCACTATAAATTTACAGTTATTAGAGGTACAAAGTAAGCGAATGAAAATAAATCAATGCCAGAACTAACAGATCAACGAACTTGTACCTAATAAGTAATAAATGAACATTAAAATAAATGAAAACTTCTGTTACATCTGCACTCGCAAGGCACATCTCAAGCTCTGGCAGAAGAATCAAAATGACCACGATTCTCCTTTTATTGGTTTATTTTTCAGTTCCGATCTTGACCGTTCTGACAGTTCCCGAGATATGGAAGCGTTATATGTGCCTGGGAATCGCAATTAACTTCAGTCATATTCAAGCCGACACGATTCGTCAACTGACAACTCATCGCTAACTCTTGCGGTGTTGGTTTTTCACGGCCATTACCGGCTTCAACTTTTACAGAGTGAAACGACTTTTAGGTTAGTTATTTTGATTCTTAGTTAATTAGTTTCATTTTACTCTGATTTGCAAATTAGAGTTGCCTGATTACGTTGAATGAAATTTAATTTATTTAATGTGCACTCAGATACAAAAAAAAATGTTTTTGTTAAAAACCTTTCCTTTACTACATTACTATCTCAGCTGAATTGGTCAATTTTTAAAAGCGAAATGAACTTTTCACCAACAGTTTACTTTAAGAATTGTTATTTTTTTGACGAGGTGATTTTGTTCGTTGTTGCCCAAATGTCAGTTTGACATCTTAGTTTATGAGTCCAGTAATAAAAAGGCAACAATATATTGTTTAGTTTTAATAAGTAATTATTGGATTAAACTGTAACTTAATTAACCTAAAAAACATACTTTTTACACACATTTTATTGCCAACAAAATGAAAATCCATTATATTACAGGCAATATTAAAATACAAAATATTTTTTTAACATAAACTGTAACAAAAAATTGAAGAATTTTGTAAAGAGAGTTTTCTTAAGTTTTATCCTTAAGTAGGTTGAATTTTTCTTACGAAAGTTTTAAAGTAGATATATAAGGTATTAAATTAGCTACGTTTTGGTAATTGCAAATTTCGCAGATTTAATATCTTTATAAAAAACACTGCTTTTCATTGTTTACACATTTGATTTTTTATTTGTCAATTATACATGGTAACCTTTTAGTATTTGGATTAAAAAATAATATACATAAATTTAAATTATTAGTAAATGGTCCAAAAAATGTACAGGGTTATTGGTTATAAATGTCAGCTCCATCTAACATCTTTATTTTCAAAGATAGAAAGCTAATTTTTTACTGAATTTTTTCATTGATAATATTAATATGATACAGGGTGTTTCACAAAGACTTTAAACTTTATATTTATTTAAATAACCCTGTATATTATCCAAAATGTCGATTCTACTCGTAAAACTAATAATTTTGTGAATTTAAAATTTTCTCGCATCTTCAACTGTTTTCGAGATAATGGCAGTTGAAAAATGAAAATTTGAGATTTCGAGATGTGTTGCCAAATTTGAAAGGATCAAATTAGAGTAAAACGGTGTGCACTTTCTTATCTTATTTCTTGAAACTCTATTTAATGACGCTAATGCCCGATCAAACGGAGAACATTATTTTTTGACAGTTCCAGAAAAAATCTTTAATTTCTCCATAATTTTGAAACTAGTATCTCTGGCTTTTTACCAACCAACCTTGTCTAATAATTGCAACAGCAAAAATAGTTAAAGACGATTAAATATGACGCGCACTTTTCTATCTTAACTTTTGAAAAGCTATCGCTGCCCTGGGCAGATAGTAGCTTATTATAAGTAATTTCAGGCCATGTTACCTTGCTTGTTTAGAAATTAACGTAGTAGAGTTGTGAGGAATTTTGTATGTTCTACAAATAACTGAAATTGAAAACAGAGAAATCAAACCTCGCATTGTGGAGTTAGGAAAACACTGAGCCTCGGATATAATTGTTAAACGTATATTTTTAAAAAATAGAGATACATGTCATCCCTATTAATATTTACATTATATTTAGTGTCAATTTTAAATAAAACAAAAATGAAATCCGCCTACGACAATATTTAATAAAAACTAGATTAAATTTTATGTTCCACATGCCCCCCATTTTGCTCAATGCATTTCCTATAAATTCTCTTTTGCAATTCTATAGCTGCCAAAATAGTTCCCTGATTGCGATGACTTAATCTTTTAATTTATTTCTGGGTTAATATTTCTCTGTGGTTGCTACCCCATTTGACCAAATCTACCGATCCAAAACACGTTTAAAAATGCGGTTACGTCAGCAATATTGTGGACTTGAGCGCCATCTGTTAGCAGTCTGATTAGTTCTAAATAATTATGCCTGTTCAAATTTTCATTATAAAATATTGACCCTAAAACTCTATCGTTATGAATCCCACACCATACGTGCACGGATTGTCGACCAGAGTGCCGTATTTCCCGAACGGCGCACAGATTTTCAGGAGCCCAAAAGTACACATTCTTCTTACTAAATCTTCCGGAGATGGAAAAAGCGACTTCATCTGTCCAGACGGTTTTGTTGAAGAATTGATCTTGTTGTATTAAGCGTTGCATCATTTCCTGCCAAAAGCGTAATCGCGCGGCCCTCTGATTTTGGCTCAAGGCTTTTATAGGGATGGAAATTATATTTTGACAAAGTTTTCTGTATCTTATTGTATGTTTTGCCAAGAATTTCAACAGTGTTTGGAATAGAAGCCTTGGGATTTTCTAATTTTTTTTTAAATTAGATAACTAATTATTAAGAAGTATTTAAAAATAATTTGTGTCAAAAAATACCTTGAAAATACAGAAGGATCTCCAATTCTTCATTTTCATGTTGTTCATTTATTTCAATTGTTCTTTTCTTCCGTTTCGTAGATGATTAATGTGAAACGTTCTGATAAACTCTTAAAAATGTTTTATTGGTAGGAATTCTCCTTAGTCCTTCATAAAGGCTTCGGTATTCCCGTACAGCAAGTTTGGCATTATAACCATTTTTTATATAAAGTTCGTAAATTTCGCGTTTTTTGTTCTCTGAATAAGACATTCTGATGCTCACGTTAGCAAATTTGGTTGAACAATGTCAAAGTCTACTATATATATATATATATATATATATATATATATATATATATATATATATATATATATATATATATATGTATCTGTTTATTTAATATCATGGCCAACTTAGACAAAATATATTATAGGTTACATATTTGGATTTAGGTATTCGATATGCTACACGAAGTGTGGTAGAAGTTTATTTAGAATCCGGCAATTATATAGGAAATTAGGCTTGATCGGGCATTAGTGTCATTAAATAGAGTTTCAAAAACTAAGACAAGAAAGTGCACATCGTTTTACTCTAATTTGATTTTTTCAAATTTGACAGCACTTCGAAATCTCAAATTTTCATTTTTCAACTGCCATTATCTCGAAAACAGTTGAAGATACGCGAAAATTTTAAATACATGAAATTATTAGTTTGACGAGTATAATCTACATTTTGGATAATATGCAGGGTGTTCTATTTATAAAAATATAAGTTTGATTCGGTGTGTCTTTGTGAACCACCCTGTAACATATTAATATTGTCAATAAAAAAACTCAGTAAAAAAATGCTCTTTCTATCTTTAAAAATAAAGATGTTAGAAGGTGAAATTTATAACCAATAACCCTGTACTTGTTAAAATAAAAACCATTTCTAATTTTAAAATTACTCATGAGATTATACTATTCCTTTAGTTACTTCAATAAGAAATCTTGGCGTTTTTTATCGAAATTTAAAATTTAATGATCATATAAAAAAACTAACAATTTTATACAATTTTATTTTTTTTTTAAATACTAACCTATATTAAAATTTTTTGATTCAATTCTAAGTGGCCTTGATTATTGTGATACAATTAATCACAAAAGTATCAGATCTAATGATAAATATAAATTACAAAATTTTAATTAACTAAATTAGAACTCAGACGCGAATTGCCTAACTATTTATATGAAAACATTCAATTTCGAAATAATATTCATAATTTAAATAATAGAAATTAAAATAACTCGAAAATTCCGGTCTATCAAGCAAAAAAATATAAATCTTCTTTTAAATATATATGTTCTATAATTTATAATAATATTCCATATGAAATAAGAAATCTTAAATAAGAATTATTTAAAAAAACATATCAAAACTATTAATCGTGACGTGGAATTGGAAGGCTGATTACTCAGTAATCAAAATCCTTCCGTTTGTATCTCAAATTTAAACTCAAACTCAAAATGCTTTATTGTCCAAAGAAACTTTTTATTGATTGAGCTAAAAAAAAAACATAAATATGAGGCAAACCAATAACGCAATATTATAATAAATAAAATGCCACTCTCATAACATAAGTTAACCTGATGCAATCAATATAAAGAAACATAAAAAAACGTATTAAAACTGAGATATATACATATACAGACACAGAACTATAGAAATACACAAAACAATTAGAACAAAATGAAATATAAAATAAAAAGTATCTTAAAGTCTATGTCCAATGATAAAGGTGTCTTATATGCCACTCAAACTTTAAATTAGCATCAATATAAATTCCCCAAAAATTTGTTTTCAAATAAATTAGTTAATAATTTGTTTTCTAAATATATACCATCCAACTTATATCTAAAAGATATTACATTTGTTTTACAAACAATAAAATATAAATTATTTGCACCATACTATTCTTTTATTTTCTTAAAATCATGGTTTACAGAATCACAAAGATTATTTGCACATTTACTGCTTAAAAGTATCGTAGCATCATCTGGAAATATCGTAAATTTGCGAGAAATATCTAAGTCTACCAAATCATTAACATATAACAAAAATAAAATAGGTCCCAGCACGGAACCCTGTGGAACACCATAACTCATTATCAGTAGTTTTGATGTTTGATTGTTAAATAATACGTATTGCTCCCTACCTGATAAATAACCAATTCAGACTGGAACCTCGACAACCATAAACCTCAAGCTTTCCGAGCAGAATTTCGTGACTCACGCAATCGGAGGCCTTCGACAAGTGTTGATATCCACACAGATAAAACAATCCCCGCAAACAGACCCGATATCACCTTTCAATCCAAAAAAGAAAAGATCACTTATTTAATTGACAACCCAACGATGAGAACATCCAAGCAAAATACAGTGAGAAGATCGCCAAATACACCGACTTGGCAATGGAAATAAAAAGGCTGTAGAAACAGGAAAGAGCCTTTATTGTTCCTCTCGTCATATTTCAGATCAGATTCAGAGAGAGATATCAGATCTCCCCCAATAACGTTTACACCGGGTTTGGTTCAATTAGGACTTAATACAGACATTCACAGGAACATCTAGAAATCGATCATTTTGAAAATATAATGGTCACTTTTTTATTACACAATAGGTTTTTTTCTCTTTTTTCTTTTTTTTTTGTACTCATTTGGTATAATCCCGTCAGTATAAAATACAACCACAGGAATACTGTGAGACAACAAAGTGGATAAAAATAATAACAATAATATATAAATTAAAAATAAAAAAATAAATATATACATATCAATTTATAGGATTTGTATAAAGTTATTAAGTAAAAAATAATTATATGCATGTATAGACTACGTTATATATACGTAGTAAAATTCTTTAAGAGGGAAGTTGTGGGTAAAGGCAGATATACCGATTTTTTTATTCTGCAAGTACAAGGTTACAAATAATACATCATAACAGTCCAAATTATTATAACTAGAGTTTATGACAAATAATATATAAAAGGAAATAAAAAATAAAATGAAATTAAACATTTTTTTACGACATACTTTCCGCAAAAGCTTTGAAATGAGTTACTAATTAATCCGTGACTTTTTTATTATTTTATTATTTTCTCCTTAACCTACTGCTTACCAAATCATTAACATATAACAAAAATAAAATAGGTCCCAGTACGGAACCTTAAGGAACACCATAACTCATTATCTGTTGTTTTGATATTTGATTGTTAAATAACATGGATTGCTCCCTACTGGATAAATAACCAATTCTGACTGGAACCTCGAAAACCATAAACCTCAAGCTATCCGAGCAGAATTTCGTGACTCACACAATCGAAGGCCTTCGACAATTCACAAAAAACCGCCGCGGCAGCCTCTTCGTCGTTCACAGTTATTTATAGTCTTTCCATAAAAGCTAAAATAGCATCACTTGTTCTCTTACCAGAACAATTGAGAACCAAACTGTTCTGCTTATAAAATGTTGTGTCTATTTAAAAACGTTTCTTTGCCAACTTCTCAACAACCTTCGACAGAGTAGGCAAAAGTACATATCTGTAATTTGTAGGGCTATTCTGATCACCACCCTGATAAAGGGGTATAATATTTGCTGGAATTTTGGAAATACACTAAAGGAAAATAGAGAATTTATTGACTCTACTAATACCATCAAAGCATTTTCCAGCAGGTTTTGAAAACAGCTTGACAGACATACCATTCCAACCAGGGGCTTTGTTAGATTTATTGTCACAGAATACATATTTAAGTTCCTGAATCGTTACAGGGGAGAAGAAAAAAGATTGAGATGTAGATATATGTTCTGTTAGGACGACGGAACAGTAAAAGTTATTCAATTCGTCGGGAGATAACTTTAATTCAGTATTAACATTATTACAATTTTCTCTAAGTTCATATACCATGCGCCATGTCTCTTTCTGTTTATTATTAGAAAACCTGCTGCCTTTATAACAGCCCTATATACCGGTCTATATTTGCAGAAATAAGCATTAAAAAACTTATTATAAAAATAAAACTTTCTATCATAATGAAGGCTGCGCATGTTTCTCGATGAAGTTTTTGGGTCTTCTGTTAGTCAGGGTTTTTTAATTGGCTTTAAATTTTTAATAGGATCATCTAGTATGTTATTTTAGTTAGTTTCTATATAGATAATATTGAACTGTAATATTTTTATTTTTATTTACTTGTATTTAAATTAACTAGCACAAAAAAATCATTAAAAAAACAGTCTGTAAAGGAACCTAACTGGAAATTTCTTACTGATTTTTTTCCCGTGTCTACAAAAATTTTAAAAATTAGAGTATTTGAATAAATTATATTTTGTATCTATTTTAATATCATTCTTTTTTTGATAATACAAAATAATTTATCATAACAATCTTTGTAAATTCAGACTTGAAGGCAGATAATTTACCTTATTTAGATCTGAAAACTTTTTGAGTTATTCTGTGAGTAGTTAATGCGGTTCTTAGAAAGCGCGAAACGACCCACCTTCGATGGGTAAATATTTTATTCGCACAACGGCAGGAGCTAGACACAGTACCGTGAATAAGCAAATTTATGAGCCCACTAACAAGTTTTATTACAGTTCTGCTGCTTCTGCGTTTTATATTCAATTATATATTCAGCCTACTATTTCCGAAACTAAGTCATATAACATACGAGTAAACAGATGTCTCTTAAACTTAAAGCTGCTCTCGTAATGATAAATGGAATGAGCAGAGAACTACGGGGAGTAACAGTGCAGCATAATTAGTAACTCTGTCGTGTTAAATACCAAAAAGGAAGAAAAAATATATGCATTTTATTTGTATGTATTTGATCGATTCAGAGCATCTTCCGACGTTCTCCAATTCCCAAACTCCATTCTTTTCTTTCTTGCCATAGATCATTCCTGAGGTTTCTAGCGCTTATAACTTTTAGGATGCTGGTACTCCAACTTATTTTGGGTCTTCCTAGTTTTCAAAATTCTTGAGGTTTTCTTTCTAAATATCATCTTAGGAGTTTTTTATTACTCATTCGGTTTACATGCCTATACCAAATCAGTTGCTTTCTTTGAATATCTTGCATGACTGTTCTTTTAATTCTTTTAATTCCAACGCGATTCTGTATATCTTTATTTATTACTCGATCTCTTTTAGACAACCTCTATGATCATCTGACTTTAAACCTTTTTCGGTTTTCGTTCTGTTACTCTTTATATTTCTGCTTCATAAATATAAGACATAACATGGTTTCATAAACACGGTGTCCCAAAAGGTCCTACTAATAATTTAGGAATAAGGTAGGTGTAGGGAGTATGCCCACCTTAAGAACAAACCACTATAAAAAAATTAAAAATAATGTTGTCTTTTTCAGCTTTACCACAAATTATTGGCTTATAATTGCTCTTCAGTTCTATAATAAACCATCTTCAAAATGGTTATTTGTGGATGGTTTATTGCTTTTTTAAAAATAAATTTAACTGGGCGTATTGACATCCTATGTTGGCAATATGCACATGGATGTGTGTTAATATGCCCAGCTAGGTATATTAACCAAAAAATGACAAATTTTATAATACGATTTTTATTTTATTAAATTTAACTAAATTCATTTAGTTTTAATCGGTTAAGTAATATGAATTGCAAACTAAGTATAATAAGAGCGAAAACACGTTTTTTTTAAGCATTATGTAACGAGTAAGACTAAATAACTAAATAACTAATTCTAAGTAAAATATTTACGAGTGGTCTGTACAAATAAAAATTGTTTTATCTTGTTTGGTAAGTCCAACACATTCCTCGTGCACATAAACACAACACACTGAACATAATTTCATATCTTTTTCCTCAAACACAGCTTTCTTGACCACCAAAGCCTTGCTGTTTATAGCTTTTCTTCTTTTGGCTTTCCCCACATTTTCTTTGTACGGCGTATCTAACATTTCAGTGAAGCTTACCGATACTTCTTCATCTACACCTTTTTTGGAATTCTCCTGTTTATTTAGTTCGTTCCCTGTATTATTATTCTTTTTAATATCAGATTTTACCGAGTAAGGTTTCTTTTCTGCTCTTTTTTCTTCTTCTGACGAAAATGTCTCTAATACTGTCTCACTATACAAGGACATTGTCTGAAGAGTGACTTGTCGATAACCAGGTATCCTTACGATGGCATTTTCGCCCAAATTTTAAAGGTTTCTTAACATCCGTAACTTTAGGTGGGGATTTACGACGGTCTTCGGAGTTTATACCTGGACATCCAGGCACTGGAGTAAGTTCTCTTCCTGTCTGTTCCAAATTTATGTTCTCTTCTGAGTTGTGGAGTTCTTTTTCAGTTAAGACGCTGGGGTCAAACGCTACCTCTGGAACAGCTTCCGGGTTGAACGGGTATATGCCTGTAGCTGAAAAGCCAGAAATTATGTTTTGTGGTGCCTGCCTGGTTCCAAACAGTGGAAAATATTTCACCAAATCTTTGTTTGGTGATACGACAATCTTTATAACGAGTCCAATTTAGCAAAACTTGGTCCTAGTAGTACTCGAAAGATTTGAATACGGCCTTGCCCATGGGTTGGAGTTCGTGTGTGGTGCTACTCGGAAGGCAGAATAATGTAACTTCATGAGCTTCGGCAGTGTCTACAATAGGTGTGTCCAAATGGCATGATGCACCATCAAATATTAGAAGACATTTACCAGGAAGTTTGTATTTGGCCAGGTGATTTATCCAGGTATTGAATGTAGAAATAGTCATGCTTGCCTTCGCAGTCATTAGAGCTAAAGTGCCTAGTGGCAAATTGCCACACCATTCAGGTTTGAGCCTTTTACCTTTAAAGAGAATAGCAGGGGGGATTCGTCCTCCGCTAGCGTTACCACAAGAAACAACAGTCACGTTTTCGGCGTGCTCTGGCGCCACTAAGTGTACCCTCTCTGCTCCTTTTTTTGCTAAAATTGATTGCTGGTGGTGTAATGAAAGTCGACAGCCCTTTTCTTCGACATTATAGATTCTTTCTGGCTTATCCATAAGATCTAGGTCTTAAGTTTTTCGAAATAATCTGCTACAATATGTTTATTAAGCTTCTGGGCTCTTGCCGGATTTATATTTTGAGCTCGCCTTGCAGAAATTTCGGGATGCCTGGCTAAAAAACATTTTAGCCAATAGCGTCCAGCTAAGCCTCTTTCTTGCGAAAAAAAAATGGGCTAGATTGTTTTTTACGCAATATTTGTAAACGCACCTACTTAGAATTTGTTTTGTCATGGGATAGCCCACTTCAACCATTCTTATAATTCTTTCTGCTAATTCTTTCTCTTCCTCCTCTCGTAAAGTCGTTTTCCTACCTAGACGATCTTTCGTATTTTTATTTTTTTCAATGTAGCGCCTGAGCGTCCTTCTCGAAATTTCAAATTGTTTGGATGCTGAATTTTTTGACTGTCCATTATTAATTACATTTAACGCAAGTTGAAGCTTTTCTTGCGTCCATTGTGCCCGTATACCTCTTGATTTATAGGGTGACATCTGAAATAATATTTTAGGTTTCAAAACTTCACTGAAATGTAATTGCAGTTAATATGTCCATGTGCATATTATACCCATTTAAACCTGGGCATATTAATTGCATGGTATCTGATAAAGATTATAGCAAAAAATTGTCACAATACTAAATTATTTCATTCCTAAAAATACATCAAGACGATCATCACTAAACAAGGTTTCGAATGATGTATAAACAAAATAATAAGAGCTAGATTTTAGTACGATATCACAAGTTAAAAACTGAGAATAGAGTTGTACAGATTGGTTATAAGTGACCAAAAGAAACGCCGCAAATGGCTTCAACTTCAAACTTTACATAGATTTGATTAAAATATCGCGGTTTAGCCATATTTGCCTTAATCTAAAAGCTGATATTAAGAAAGATATAGGGTGATTAAGTTAAAGTTTTATTTCCCTTTTTCAAACTAATATCCTTGGTTTTTGAGATATTAAAGTGAAAATTGGTGATAACGGATTTTTTATAGCCAGTAATAATAATACGCCTTCAATTTTGATTAACTTGTAAAGGGCGCTAGGACACCAAAAAAATTCATTTATCTTCTATATAATAGTACTTGCCGCTTTAATGCGTTAATCTTTTCCTACATATATATATATATATATATATATATATATATATATATATATATATATATATATAAATATGTTCTCATTCTGGGTGTACATCGGTTCTGAAAAGAACAGTTTTACTGCTTAGCATCTTCGAGTCTCTATTTAACCATTTTTTTCAGTACGACAGTAGTAAACGGATGTACACCTGGAATGAAAACACATTATATTGGTGTTTGTTTTTGTCGGTAGCTGTTTTAATAATGCAATTCCTAGATATCTGTTTTTATCACAAGATTCAATTTCTTAATTGTTATACATAGAAAAGTTTACATCAATAACTTCTGAACCATCCCACATATATATCTTCTAATTGATGTTTACTTTTAATTCTCACTTTAAGTATTCCTTCATCAGTTTTCACACCACGTACTCCATATCGTCTTTATCATTTGCAATTACGGTGTGCTCGTCTGCAAACTCAAGCGAATAGAGGCAAGTATTGTTATTCTTAAGACAAATTCTATTTATTTTTCTATCATACTTTTTAAGGTCGTCGCTATTTATATTTTGAATAAGGTGGAGAGGCATGCCTTATTCCTTTAGTCACTGAGAAAGAGTTGGTGAGGGAGTTTCCAATTTTAACTCTGGAGAGGGAACCCGCATATAAACTGCAATGCTTAGTGAGATTACGGACTTCGCACATCTACATCTACATAATGTGCTGAAATAGTTCCCACAATTTCTCTCACCTTTCTTTTTGTGGATTAAGAAGATGAATGTCACCTTCCACTCGCCTGGAACTAGAAACACATTTAAACATCCGTTAAAGTCTTTTATAAGCATCTGGAAAGGCTTTTGTGGTCACTTTTAAGCAGTTTTGCTGATATACTTTCTGAGCCACATTCTTGCATCTTATTTATTGTAAAAATATGTGAAAAATTTGATTTATGTGAGATACTGGTTCAAATAAATAATCTCAAGACAATTTTCTTTTTAACAGACGATCTTAGCATATTTATTCAACTCTAAATTAAAAAACGAATTTTGTAATTTGTAAAGATTTGACTGACAAATCTAGGTGTTTTTAAAAGTGAAAGTTGCCAAGTAACCATGTAAAAAGACATTTTTAACCAACATGGCTAATTTTTAAATTTTTGCGAAAACTAAAATTTTAGGGTATTTAAGAGTGCGCATTATAAATTATAAGTTGACATTTTAAAATTCTAAAGGTCGATATCAAAATGGCGGACGAATTTTTACGGACTTGTATAAAAATGTGCATCTGGAGGTAATACAGTCTACATTATTAATGCTTTTGCAACATTTAAAAATTCAAAATAGCGGTGCCAACTTGGCGACGAATTTTAACATTTGTGCACATTTGACTGAAAATCGTCATCTAAGGGTATTTAAAAATCCACATTATAACTTTTTAGTAAATATTTAAAAATTCAAAATTGCAAAGCCAAGATGGCCGGCGAATTTTAACATGTATGTAGATTTGATTAAAAATCGATATTAAGACAGTAAGTAAGTCGGTCACTAGGGGACGTAACAGCAATACAAAAATGTAAATGCCAATTTTCTCTTAAATTTCCATAATTAAGGTATGTTGAAAATATAAGCATTGTATTCTTCAACCAATTAAGCATTTTTTTGCTTCAGACTATTTTTGTCAATTTTCAAAAATAAAGTGGTTGGGGAAGGTCAAACCTTTTTACTTTCAAATGTAGTTTTCTCTGTTTTGGATGAACCGATTTTATTCAAGTTAGGGTCCAAAAAAGTACTTTTTTCGCCCTACTCGTGGAGCCATGAACTGTATCGTAATAATTTTGTTTCATGAGATGGCGATATACTAATTCTTTTTACCTTAAGTAGTTTTCAGTCATTTTAAATACGTTGGTAGTTAGTTCCTTCTGTCGTTTGTTTTGTTGTTTCATTGAAGCAGGATAGAACTCAGTTTAATCTTTTTGCCCAAAACCTAGTCCTGCCCTGCCTCGCCCTAGGTTTAGCTATTTTATTGCGAAGCTTATGTAATTATGAGACCGAGTTTTAGTATTTTTGTTTTGTTCCTTTGGTAAGTTCTGTTCTTTACAGTTATGCAAAATTACTAAAGTTTTATATTGGAGCCATGTTTTTTTCAGTTTTTTGGTTTTCTTAAAATTTTAGGATTAAGTGATATGAGAGATGAAAATAATTTCCACTTTTCATTGTCATTTGTTCTCCTCTACAAAACGGCAAGGTTAATTTCCCAATCTGACGTTTCGGATTCGAGAGACCATCATAAAATTTCTTAATTTAAATACGGACCTGGATTTTTTATTTAATTACCAAATAGATTGTGATATAAAAGTCTCACGGCCAGTTGCAAAAAGCTCAATTAAAGTTTAGAATGTTTAACAAAATGTCAAATTTGATAGGGAGTTCCTAGATTTCTATAAGCAACTTATCAAATCCGAAAGCTTAAATATTCTAAACAGCAATTAATTTTTGTGCAACCGGCTGATAGCGTATCATTTGATTTTTTTTGAGAAAATCAGCATTATTTGGAGAACTACGAAACAACGCTATCTAGTGACCACTAACAAAGTCATTACAGTACAGTTTATGGCTCCACGAGTAGAGCAAAAAAAATTGAATAAAATCGGTTCATCTAAAACACAGATATCTACATTTCAAAGTATAAATGTTTGATCTTCTCTCACCACTTTATTTTTGAAAATAGACAAAAATAATCTAAAGCAAAAAAGGGCGTAATTAGTTAGATAAAACAATGCTATATTTTTAATATACCTCAATTATAGAAATTTAAGAGAAAATTGGCTTACTAAGTGGGCATCGACTTTCTAGATTTGTTTACACATATAGTTACATAGAAGTGAAATTGATAAAAGGTGTGGTAATAGGGTGCTATATGTTCAAAACCGTTCGTAGGATGCGAAGTTTACTGAAGACGTTTTCGATAATATTTGTGGGTGGTTTTTTATTGGAAATATTTAAGGGGTTTCAAGTGTGAGTTTTTTTAATGGACACCCCTAAAAACATCAAGTAACTAAGCCAATTTAATTATTTCAGCCTATTCAGATATTTACCTATTACCTATATAGATTATATCAACTCTAAAACCAAAAAAGTACACACGGTTGTTCTCTAAATTAAAAAACATATTTTTGGCAATATAGACTTCGTAATAGCTTACAAAGTAATATATTTTCATGTCTTATCTAACAAACGATATCACGGAGCTATAAGTCAGCAGATGTTAAGATTATACGGATAACTCAGAATTATGGGCCCATTTGAAGAGTATCCTACTGTTTTAAGTGCCAATTCTGGTACCGTAAGAAACTACCTATTTCAAGTACTATCGTAAATATTTCTCATAACAAATAACCTACAAAAGCTTATGATACTAAACACACATTTTTGTTTCGAAGAGAAAATAATTACGTTCCTTCTTTCATAGAGTCGCTAGAATGGAACGGAAAAATGTTACTCTAATTAAAAACATCATTTTACATGCCTTTTTTTTGCCAATGCATATTTATTCTGAATATTTGAGCACTTGAAAAGAGTGTACACTGTGGTCCAAATTAAATTGGAACTGTTTTACATCTTTATAATTGTCTTATTTTTGGGCCGATTTTGATGATTTTTGGATAAGTAATGCGACTAAAAATCCTACACAATTGTGTTTTGCTAAAATGGATTACACTAGTTAAAATCAAGATTGGTATGTTTGAAAATTTCAATAATCTGCAAAAAAAGAAACAGCAAAAACGGGAATTAAAAATTTAATGCGTTTGTTATTAGACTCGAGAAAATTAAAAACATTAAATTATTGGTCTAAAAAAACTAAATATCATCAACGACGATTTTTAAAAGCTCATGATGAATATGATCTCCCTGATTTTCTACAAGAGCTTGTAGCTTTTTGCTACATAAACCAATAGAGTTTATTATTATTTCTTGGTTAAGATTTTGCCAGCACATTATGCTCCACAGCACAGTGGTACTATAGATGCTAGTGTAATCAGTGATCATATGATGACATTTTGTAAAATAGAAATCCCATTGAATAAAAAAAATGCCAAGTCTGCCACTATTAGGGATTTTAAAAACTCTAATAAAAATAATTTTTTAAATAATCTTGCAGGCATTCCACGAGACAGTATATTCTACATTAATTATATAGATCATAAACTGTAAGGGTAAATAAGCTTCGTGCACCTTGGTTAACCATAGCAATTAAGAGCTTAATTAAAGAAAGAGATAAAGCTAAGGTTAGAGTTAGACAGAAAAATACTGCTGAAAATCGAGAACAATATAAAAATCTTAGAAACGTTGCAAAAACCACTATACGTCGAGGAAAGGCCGCATATTTGGCTTATATTTCGAACCAAAAAGACCAAGGTCAGCTATGGAAGACACTGCGGGATTTTAATGTTTATTCTTCAAAATCAAATAGCAATGACCTTCCTGTGGGTTTTTCAAATCCCGACACCAGTAACGATTATCTCTGTAGTGTTTTTCAGAAAACTAATAACTGTGATAATAATATTAGGTTCTATAATAATAGCAGATTCAAAGAATATTTAAATGTTTCCTTTAAATTAGTTAGTTAAATATATATTTGTGAGTGTATTAACAGTATTAAATCAAATGCATCAAATTAAATCAAATGCTGGGGACGATGATCTGACACATTTTATGTTAAAGCTAAGTCTACCAACTAGAATTAATCATATCACCATATCACCAATATAATTAACAGTTGCTTAAAGAAAGGTTATTTTCCACAGTGCTGGAAAATTCAGTTGTTACCCCAATAGCTAAAGTAAAAAACCCTGTGAATGTCAGTGATTTGTGCCCAGTCAGTTTGTTGCCTGTTTTATCCAAAGTGCTAAAAAGAGTGGCTCACACACAAATATTCCAATATATTGAGCAGAAAAATGTGATTCCACTTCATCCATCGGGTTTTATTAAGGGGCACAGTACAACTCCTATTTTATTAAATATTACAGATGATATCGAAAGGGCTCTTGATAAAAAGATGGCGGCAACCTTGGCACTCCTTAACTTTTCAAAGGCCTTTGAAATGATTGATCTTGATCTCATGTGCTCTAAATTGCACTACTATGGATTTGATGAAATTACAACTTCGTTTTTCAAATCATATCTATCTAACGGATCCAAAGCAGTTCGATATACGTCATTGAGCTCAACTAAAAAGTGGTCTGTCAGATTGAGGGGCAGTTGTCAGGAGTGCCCCAAGGACCTATTCTTGAACCTTTACTTTTTGTAATTATACTGCGGAGAAGATCTCAGTGCTTTCAAATACTCATTTACAGACATATGCTGATGATGGTCAGATTTTGTTAATAGTTGATCACTCAGATCCTGAAAGGACCGCAGAACATTCCACACTATATGTCTGGACTGTTTGGGGGCTAAGATTGAGGTTCTATAAAATCTAGCCAGTTCACTTGCGAATATCTCATGGTACTCTTAGAGGTATGTGCAGGCTCACCGGCTTGTTGAAATGTATAGTTATCACAAATATATTCGATTTCCGGTAACATAAATTTCTTATTAATAAACTTTAGAAGTTAACTTTTCATCTACAAACATGACATTTCTTCTTCCTTTTATGTAAACTCTCACGAAAAAATGGTCCCCTTCAACAAGCAAATGATTTTCATATCAACGGCAAAATATACTCAGTTATTAGGAGAGCTAAAGCAGAGTGAAGGCTTTTTCATCGGTAAATCATATTTTTTCGATAACTCGCCGGCGCACAGTGCGTTGTCTCTGTGACAAAAACCGAAAAATCAACTTTTTTTTGGACAACGAATTATATTACCACAGGCTACAAGAGTTATTTGTAAATAAACACCAGTAGGTAAGATGTTTGCAGGGGCGTGCGGTGAAATTTTAAGAAAGGGAAGCAGTTTTTAGAAACTTACCTATTTATAATGTAATTCGATTCTTCAATAATTTTTTGCAAATTCGACAACGACGTCATCATAAAAACTTCGATGCTACGACATATTTTGGAGAAGTTTATTTTCAATGGACAACAGCGATGTATGCGAAAGTCTCTCCTACCCCGTTGAATTTTTCACGAAATTTTTTTTACGCTTAAGTGTTGAAAAATTGCGTTCTACTGATAAACTTGTGGCAGGTATTGTCAATACCAATTCACATAATTTCGACACTTCGCTGTAGCCATCTTCCAGCTCCTTGTCTTTTAAAAATTGCAATAGTTCCTTAGCGTTATTTTTTGCGCTAATGTCATCAGTTTCGTAAATCACTTTTAGTTCAGATCGCAGTAACACTCTGTCGAAGAACTGGCCATAATGAAGAAGAAGAGATTTAAAGATTTATAAAAAAAATTGCAGAGCTCGAGGAATTTAAAATCATTTAAACCGTTAAATCTATAGTTTATTTGTTGCTGAATTTGATCGATTATTTCATAAAAGAGGCGTCTGTATGATGTTTGAACATCTCCCACCTTGTCCGTTCGAAGACGCTTGGCTTGTGGCTCTACATTTAACGTCATCGTTTTCTCCCAAAAAAGGTCAAAGTCATCTTTTTTTTGGCTTAACATGGACTTAAAATCATCCACTTTTTTTAGGCAAAAAGCAATATCATTTGTTTTAGTTTGTAATATATTAAAAACATTGTCCGAGAATGGAAATATTTCTGAAAATATGTTCAACAAATAATTAAAATTAAAATCTCGTTTCAAACAGTCCAAAAACCCCTTCGAACTATTTATTGCTTCTGAGTCCCACGTTTCATTATTTTCTATTATATTCTCAAATAGTTCAATTAGTGATTTTCAGATACTGTTAACACAAGTCTTCCATTATAGTTCCACTTAGTAGAAGCTACTTTGGGCAATCTTTTGTAGACAATGGAGTCCAAAGCTTGTGTACGTTTTGCTGACTTGGAAAAAAAAGCAGCCATGCCACTTAAAGTAACGAAAAATACTTTACACTCTTTAATGTGATTGATGGACTGGGATAAAACTAAATTTAATTTATGAGCAAAACAATGGACAAACACAGCACTTGCGAAAATTTCTCAAACTTTAGCTTGCAGACCCCCTAATTGTCCTGCCATCATTGCAGCTTCATCATAGCTTTGAGCAACTCATTTTTTTCCCCATTAATTTCTTTAGTAACGTTATAAACTACGGTATATAATGCATCTGCTGTACGATTTTCGGACACATTCTTAAAACCTAAAAATCGCTCTTGAATACTTCCGTCTGTTTTAACGTATCGTATTACTGTAGATAATTGGCTAAAATTAGTGATATCAGTTGTTTCCACCGGAACAATAGCAATAAACCGCGCCTCGCCAAACTCCTGCTTAATTCTTTTTAGAATAATGGTTACAACAGCGGAAATTAAATCATTCTGGATTCGATTCGACGTTCCGCGAAAAACGCCAGACTGCTCTAAATAATGTTTTAAGCAATCATCATATTTAGCTATTAAACTAAATAAATCTTGAAAATTTCCTCTATTTGAAGAAACCCTTGTTTCGTCATGACCTCTAAATCACAATTCGTGCTGTCCGAGAAAACAAACAATATCGATAAGTATTCTTAATATTTGCTTATTTTTATCGACTAGTTCATTGTGTTGGCGGTGACTAATTCCCAACTGTTTATTAAGGGCGTGTTCAATTCTGGTTTTGCCGAAGACTTTTTCTTTTATGACCGCCTGCAAATGCGCTTTGGACATAATGTGTCTTTTTACAGCTTTATGGAAATTGTTTAAGTCGGAAAAACCAGTTTTATTCCAGAGACCTTTTTTATTTTCAAAAAGTAAACATGGACAGCAAAATAATTTACTTATATTTTCACACCCTGTTAGCTATTTAAATTGTTCGTATGTTTTTTTCGGATAAAAATGTCTAATACATTTTTTCATTTTTCTCGTTAAATTTTTCATAGGCGGTTTTGCCCTTCCTTTGGAAATTATTTGAAGCTTATCAGCAAAGTTTAATGTTGAAAATCCTCTTATTAGTAATACACACACCACACATTCACACACACGCTTCTTACTAAATTCTGATACATTTTCAACGTTATTAACTTCAGCCGAAGTTGGCTGTATTTGCATATCTACGTCCGTATTATTGTCTTCCATATCGCAACTCGCACGACGCGACGTACGTATCACACAACACACGGATAGCCGTTCAAACAACGAACCTACTTTAACGATAGCTTCCGCCACCACTTAAAGCACTCGACTGAACTGCAAAAATTGCAAACAGCCGTTGGAAAGGTCAATAACCTCTGACTCGATTCACAGGAAATCAAGCATACAGGACTTGGCTACAGAGAAGCTAGCGGCCCGCATAGGTTCTATTCGATATTCTATTGAGGCTAGGTCGGAGTCAAGGCCGCATTTATTATGGGCTTGATAATTAAGATAATATTTTAGCATTTTTGATATAAACTAAATTAACGATTTCCTATTTCAAAAATTACATTTTAGAAGATGTTTTGTATTTTTTGGGGGGAAGCACTGCTTCCCTTGCTTCCATGGACTGCACGCCCCTGGTTGTTTAAAATAGTCCCAGGCGTGATAAGACTCGTCAATCTTAACGCGTTGCGGGTATACTATGTATGCTACATTTTTATTTTAATTTTGATTTTCGTGCCGGTGATTTCGAAAAATTAGTGAACTATATATCAGTTAATATTTTTAATGGATCATTATTCTAATGATATGTACTATTTATATTTATGACAAATTGTGTTTTTAATTCGTTCATGTCCCGGTTTAGAACTTTGAAATTACGTATTTAAAAACCTATAAGATTATATGCTTATCTAATTTTAATGAAAATTTTCTCAAAAAAGGTGAAACCGTTTTTACGGATTTAAGTTTTATTTCTAGAACTCTCTTCAATTTATTCATAATAAAATATCCTGCCCCAACCTGCCCCCTGATTCGGTTTTTAGAACTTCACGCAACAAAAACAAATAGAGATATTTTCGAAAAATGGTTCTCTTGTCAGCCAAGTAAAAGAAAATATGAAATTTTAAGTTTCATACAGAGTTCATTTGGATTAATAATTGTTTAGAAGTTTATAACAAGTCAAACAAACATTGTGACCTTTTGTGCTTAGAACTTTGTAGAAAAAGCAAACATTTAAAACAACCCGACAAGGTTTCTTAGCTCAAAATAAACTCAGGCTCGACTTACCGCTTACTCTTCCAGATTATATAACTAGCCTCATAGAATCATCTGATAGTAACGCTAGCCCAAATCGAATTGATTCTAACCGTGGAAGTCTTCAAAAGCCATTTGAAGAATGTTGCTTGAGAACTAAAAAAAAGACGAGTCGAAAAACTCGTCGCTACCACGTCTAAAGAGGAACTTTGCTTTGCTGCTGCTACTGCCTCATCGTCTAGATCTTTCGACATAACCGACAAATCAGTCTGAATGCCTCTTACCAACTGAATCTCTATCTTTGTACTTTGATCTAGATCTTTCCCAAAGAAAATACAACATTCTCAGAACTGTCGTCAATGTTTTACATAAAGATTATCTCCGTAGCCTTTACATTCTTAAAAAGCGAAAAACAATTTTTGCCGAAATCTACTGCAGTAAAGGAAATATCTGCAAAAGTTGATATCCAAGAATTGTTATATAAAACTGTTGAAAGTATTTTAAAATATTTGCGTATAAACAAACATACATCTGCAAAGCTAATTTGTAAATGTGGATTTGACATTGATTGCAGTTCTGGCCACATACTTTATAGGCAAAAATTCACTGACATTCAATATACCGATGAATATTTATTTTTGATAGCCTAATACCATTGAAACTAATTGATGTAGATACTGTAGTTGAATTATGGTTTAATACTCATCCCGGCTTAACGTTTTTTTGTAGACCTATAAAATTCGTCTTTGCAAAAGAAAATTCATACCTGGTCCTCAAAGAAGAAAAGGACATAAATGAAGAAATTAAAACACTGGAAAAATTTAATATCCTATTTAATAGACATTGAGTTAACGTAGAGTTTGAGCAAGTATTTACAATGCTTGATGGCAGTGCTTGTAACGTTTTGTCTAAAACAAATGCGACGACAAAATGCTTGTTTGTGGAGCCACACCGAAAGAGATGAACACTGCAGGCATTGACGAAAAAGTTCCAAATACAGACTTTTCCGCTTTGACTTATCTACTCTTCATTGTTGGATTAGATATATCGTACATATTATCTTATAAAACATGGCGTGTAAGAGGAGAAACCAATAAAAGATTGTTTGAAGATGCAAAAAACGGATTCTGTCAAATTTTAAATCAAAACTGGGATTATTAGTAGATAAGCCAAAGCCTGGGTTTGGCTCCACAAACGATGGCAATACGGCCAGAATTTTTTTCTCGAATTCCAAGTTAAGATCAGAAATAACAGGAATTGATGAACAGCTTTGTCAAATTTTCAGTTATACTACGCGTTAAAAGTTAAATATTGATAAATATAAAGAACTATTACAGGAAACCAAAGAATTATATTTAAGTTTGTATAAATAAATAAATTACTTATTCATAGCCCAGATATAATTTCGTTTTTGGATTTGCCAATTGAACAATTATCCGTGGAAGCTACTCATAAAATTATAAGGAAGGCTCGCCTCAGTCATACTAGAAAATCATCACCGATCAATACTAACCAAGACTTGATGACAACATTGCTGCTTATGTTTGATCCTTTAATATCAGTTAGTAGAACCTTCCAAGCCTGTGAAATGGAATGATGATATAAAAAGTTATTTTAGTGATCAAGAAATGATAACAAGTAGTTGTGAAGACCTTTTTGAAGAGATGGATTTGAGCCACTTTGAAAATGACGACGAAACTGATACGACATTTACCGAAAATTCAGACTAATGTATGTTTTTTATAAAATGTTTATAAAGCCATAAATTATAATTATAAAAGTATAAAATAACTATTTTTTTATTGCAGTAATGGGCAAAAAGTTTTCAACAAAAAGGAAATTTAAGACTAGATGTACAGGGTGTTCAAAAATAAAAAATACGTATTTTAGATAAAAAAATTACAAAGATTTTTGGATTAGTTAGCCGAAATAACGAACATAAGAAAAAATGTGCCAAAGGTAAGTAATGTTTTTTGATACTACAATTTTTCCTTTTTTTAACTTAAATATTTATTAAGTTATGCCAGACTTTAAAAAACATTACTTAACTTTAGCAACTGTTTTAATCTGACGGTCCCAAAATTTTGATTTCTCAGTTTCCTAAAATTAAAATTTCTTAAAACCCATATTTGTATATTTATTGAACACCCTGTATGTCTAACTTAAAATTTGACACAGACAAAATTATTTTTCGTTAAAAAGTAAATTTAATCAAGATTAATATCAATATTGTATAATATTTGAATGTAATACCATGATTTATTATGGAAAAATTAACCAAAACCTTTATTATGTTAAAATAAATCACAAGAAACCACAAAAAACGTAAAAACTTACAGACACGTAAGCTGAAGCATCTTGAATTCTCAGTCATCTTCACAATGTTCGCAACGCTTCTGTCTGATCATTTTCTGTCAGGTCCAGGCTTTATTCGTACAAAACCGTTAGTTAAGGGAAAATTCTCTAAAAATAACTAGTTATTTCCGTGGAATAATAAACATTCATATTTAAATATTTCTCTAAGAGACTTTATCTACAAAACTTCTTAAAACCTCAGAGAAAATGTCATCATTTACTGTCAATATGTCTTCTTTTGTTCGAAACTCAATTAAAGTCTCCTCCATTTCTGGTTCGAATTTTTACCACACAAGTCAAATATGTCAATGTTTAAAAAAATTTACGCAAAAACATATTACAGATAACCAATTTAAAGAGAGATAGAAAGAGATACTCCTTTAAGTATCCCTTGTTGAAGGGGTCCATTTTAAGTTTAAAAGTAACAAGCTGTTGTATATCTACGTGTGGTCATATTCATCATCACTTTTTGTAAATTGTGGTCGATGGTATTTAGTTTTTTTAGATGTTGTATTATAGTATACTATATAACAAGTGTTGAAAGTGGTAGTTTTCAAACGAGGCCGAGTGCGGAAATCCTTCGAGATTGAAAACGATAACTTTGACATGAGTAATGTTCATTATTTTTCCTACGACTATGCAAAATTTTCAGTAGAATTATTATATTCTATATTTTGTATATTTCAACACTAGTGCTGAAAACATTGTCATCCGTTGAGTCAGCTGTGATATTGACACAAGATTGTCATTTTGAACAACGCTTATGATGCTAGATACCGATTTGTCAGTCGAATCTGTACAAGTGGATAATACATTATATGGTATTATATAAGTAGGGACTAAAGCGCCTGATTTAATCCCGAGATACAAGGGATTAAGACTCTTTAGTTCCTCGATACAAGGGATTAAGACTCTTTGGTCCCGCGATATATACATTCTTTTTTACTCTTTCGGGAACAATATTACTAAATAATAGAGTAATGTATAGGCGCAAATTTAATACACCTCATATTGTGACAAATTATTGCAGGTAACAGTTATAAATTTGATTAGTGTGCTTTGAAATAATGAAGTCACGAAGTTACAACATAAATAAACAAGTTCTCAGTGTCAATAATTTCGTGATTATAAACTGAAATGGAAACATTTGATTTGAAAAAAGCACCTGAAGAGGCGCTGGAAGATATTTTGCCGTCCAAATCAAGAAAGATATGTGAAGCGCAATATCAGACATTTGAAAGATGGTGCTGTGAACGAAACGTGGAAAATTTCAATACGAAGGTGCGTGTTTTCACGGAGAAACCTAGATCCTTATCGCCTTCGATGCTTTCGGCACATTATTATATGCTAAAGACTCTGCTCAACGTTAAAAATAATATCCGCATTAGCAAATTTCACAAGCTAATTGCCCTGCTGAAAAGAAGAAACGAAGGATATAAGTCAAAAAAAGTCAAGATCCTGACTGGTGACCAGGTTAATGAATTTTTAATGGATGCCCCTTACAACCAGTTTTTCAACGATGAAGGTAGCCCTTAAATTTGTTAGCTGACGCTGGTGCATCTGTGGATGTTTTAAAAAGGCATGGAGGATTGCATTCGGCAGCCGTTGCCGAGGGGTATGTCGAAAACTCCATAATTAATAAAACAATTATAGCCGAAAACATTTTTGGACATGGTGATGTGAATAAATTCCAAATTAGAGCTTCAAGGAAACTCTTCTAGACAAGGTTCTAAAGAAGTATCTAGAACTATCGTATGTACTTCTACAAGTAGCGTTATTGAACATAGGTACTATCGACGAAACATATCGATTATTTAGTATTGTAAATTGTACTTATGTAGATATTCATCTAAATATAAATAAATACATTTGTTCAAATTTACTCGTTTTTAAATATGTGCTGCTAAAAAATATTTTAGTCCCTTGGGACTAAATAAACCTCTTTAGGACTAAAGGATACACTTTAGTCCCGAAAGAACAAAAACTTCTTTCAATACGCTTGTGACATGTGGCACTTTCTAATGCACTTAACAGCGTGTCTTGATAAAGAAAAATTTTCAAGTTACTGATTACCACTTTATCAAGAACTCCTAAAATATTCTACACAACTGATTTATGCAACGACCTTAAAATAAACATTTTAGAAAAATGCTATTTTTTTGTGCATGCTGTAGAGAAAAATACTCGTAAGCTCAGAAATGATGCAGCTACAATCATATAGCATATCCAAAAATTATCAAAACCGGCCAAAACATAAGATGATAATTAAGATAGATTCCACATGGAAAATTAATTTAGCCATGTGAAAACTCGTTTCTTTTTTTAATATTAAACTGTTAGCTTTAGAAGAACGTTTGTTTTTTCATTACATTGAGTCGAATAATTTTCTTAACCACACATTTTAAATATATATATATATATATATATATATATATATATATGCAAGGTATTATTTCTTAGTAAATCAATTCCTTCAGAAAGGGGTATTTAAATGACTTGTGGATTTGATTTAAGTGAGTGGCTTTTATCAAAAAACTCCGCGTACTTTATTTACTTTGTAACGTTTCTTGGAAAATTCGATTATTGGAATTTCTGAGAAAATTGCTAGTAATAGCACTTTTAGTACTACTTACAGCCTTGTTTTTGTATATAATTAATAAAATAACAAAGTAGGGTTTAAAATCATTGATTTAGAATCGAGCTTACTAGATTATTATTACTAACTACTACCCGTTTCAATTAGACCTAGACCAATCTTAAGAGACAAAATCAGTCTGAATATTATATCATTAGAAATAGAGAGATTTGGGGATTCTGGGTTTATTTAGGTGTACACTGATGAATTCTAAAAATGCAGGGACAAATTCAAAGAGAAAGAATGTTAAATGAGCTAATAATTTTTTACTTTTCTTTTCTCTGATTATTATTAAAGACAATTGCAGTATAATGCCATAAATAATTTCGAAGATATAGTCAGAGTTGGTCTTAAATACGGAAAAATCTCTTGAATACAGTAATTTTTTACATATTGCTTGTGCAATCGTTCCTGGTGTCTTGGCCGAGAAAAATATACAGTTAGATACAAAAAAAACGCAGTAAGTTGATATTTGATACAATTTGAAGTCTCATATTTTTTTTTAGTTTTAGTCCAATTTTCAGTAAACTGTAGATAGAATGATTAATTTCAACTTGCATGTCCAGTCTTTTGTTAAATGCTGGCGTTCTAGTCCTGATAGAGGGTTATACAGGGTTATTCACGCAACCCGTTCATTAAAAGTTTTTGATGATGCCATTTAGATAAAAATTTTAAATTTTGTGATTAAGGTAAGGTCAAGGGGTACTTCTTTTTTGAAATATTTTCAACTTCCTGTCACTTCTGGTTTAACCGGAAGTTGGTATCAACTTGCTTATTTTAAATGGAACACCCTGTATTTTATGATATTTTTGGATTCTACGGAGAATTTTAATGCTATTTTATGTAGCATGTCCTATACCTAGGTTCAAACGTTCTTAAGATATTTGACCTTGAACCGAAAATGTACCCCTTGACCTTATCTTAATCCCAAAATTTGAAATTTTTATCTAAATGGCATCATCAAAAACTTTTAATGAACGGGTTGCATGAATAACCCTGTATAAAAGGTTGTTATGATATAACCTTAATTTTAAAACACCCTGTGGAATAATTTCATACTTAAATTCTTTCAAAATACCAATTTTTGTTAAAAGGCTTTCCTTTTTTTTCCTACATTTGGCTTGTTGGTTCATATTTTTTGGTGCATTGGTTCATTTTTAGGAAACGAACTTGTCATCAACAGTTTGCTTTAAGACATGTAATTTTTTGGCAAGGTAGCTTTGCTCGTTGTTGCTTTAATGTCAGTTTAATAGCTTAGTTTATGAGTCCAACAATAAAATAGCAACAATATATTGTTTAGTTTTAATAAGCAATTATTGCAACAACATAAAAAAAGAAAATTTATTTATCCAAACCAATTTAACATAAAAAACGTACTTTTTACAAGTGTAGGTTAATTTTTTGTATTACCACCTCTAGCTCTTATAACTGCCTGCATACGTCGATCATACTGTCAATAAAGTTACGAATAGCATCTTGAGAAATATTTTGCATTCCTCCTGAAGGGCTAAACGTAACCGGAGCTACTTCGCGATGTCTGACTCGCCTACCAAGTATATCTTACACATGCTCTATGGGGATGAGATCAGATAAACATGCTGGCCAGTTGATTTTGTTAATACCAACTTTCGCGAGGTATTGTGTAATTGCTGTATGCGGCCGTGCATTGTTCTGCTTTAGGTTAAAGCCATCGCTAATAAATTCACTAAAAGATACAACATAATTGGTTAATATCTCCTCAATATATCGGTGGGCCGTCAAGGATCCATCGATGACTACCAACTCAGTGCAAGCCTCCCGGCTTAATCCTGCCTAAATTATTACTGAACCTGCTCCATAGCTCAGGCGGGGACCGAAAGTGCACTCTGCAAATCATTCTCCGGTCCTTCCCCATACCCTTTTATGTCCATCTGGAGAATGTAAGGCAAATCTGGATTCGTCAGTAAAAAGAACGTTGCTCCGTTGCCCTAAGTTCCAATGTTAATATTCAGTAGCAAATTGCCGTTTTTCTACACACAGTAACATTTGTACCTTGGACCTTTTAGAGTTGATTTTTTGTCTGTACTGATGTTAAATGACGACCCCGCAAAGTTTTAACGTGATGAAATCTGTCATCGATAGCAATAGTTTTTCATTTTTTGCCACTACCGGCTCTACGCTTATTTTTGCCAGTTTGTCTAAAATGTTGGACCACTCTTCTGATAGTAGAGTGATGATCATTAAGGCTTCTTGCAACAATGCTATTCTTCAACAAGAGCCACAGCTTTTCCGCAATTTTTGGCACCTAAAACCATGGAAGTAGTATAGATATTGTCAAAAAATAACATTTCTTAAAGTAAAGTGGTGACGACTTCATTTTGCTCTTAAAAATGAAACAACGTACCTAAAGCCAAAAACCAAAGAATGTAGGAAAGAAAAGGCTCTTAATAAAAATTGGTATTCTGAAAGAATTTGGTTACGAAATTATACTACAGGGTGTTTTAAAATTAGGGTTATATAACAACCTTTTAATTAACCAATATAATGAGTAAAACGTGTAAAAAATGAAAAATGGACTTTTTTAGCTTATTTACAGTCTTACCTTCTGAATTCGTCTACGAATTTTGAGGTCCTCTCAATTTACACCCGAATAAACACATTAATATTTATATATATATATATATATATATATATATAAATATATTTAATATATATATATATATATATATATATATATATATTATATATATATATATATAATCATTCCGAGTTCTGAAAAAAACAATTTTCATGACGTTTCGCCAAAATCGCATTTGGCATTTTCGAAGCTTTCTGTTTCGCGTCTGATTGAAGACTGAAAGTGTTAGTTTTTTTTTTTTTTGTGTCGATGGGGAATGCTTTTACGCACGACTCCATCCCGGTTGGGATGGAGACAGAGTGGGACTCGCATTACTGTCAGGTTGTTACACTTGACAGATTGCCATACCCACTAAACCCCACCGGGACCTCATCAGATGGACCGTCATTGGGCAAGCCCAAGGGTCCTTCGATGGGGTTGATGCCGTCCTTCCGGGGATGACTCTCTAAAAGACATGGTCCTCTGAGGGAGTGAGTTGCCTCTTTGGCACGGTGTTTTGTGCCGCCTCTCGTTACTGGTGTATCTGAAAAGGAAAATATCATTAGTAATGTAGTCGTCTTACCTGTTGAAGTTTCTCTTATTGATCCGTCCTCCCGTCTGTCCGGTTGCCACTGTCAGCGTCCCACTGGTCCTTGGCCCAGTTTGCCGATGCCAGGTTCCTCCGTCCATCCGTGTGTTGGTCTTCTTGGTGTGTCCTCTTCTGGGCCCTCAGTGTCACTGCTGTTCCGTGTCCTTGCAGTGAGGAGCTGAGGAGGGGTGTTCTTTTACCTCAGGTTCAACTGCAGCTCACGCCGGAGCCAGTTGAGGTACCTGGTATTCTCTTCTTTTACCTCAGGTTCAGCTGCAGCTCACGCCGGAGCCAGCTGAGGTACCTGGGAGTCCTCTTCTTGGAGCTTTTTGTTGGCCACATGAGTTGCTTAAGAATTTTTGCAAGTAAGATCTAGCTTCTGAGGAGCACGGAGGCTCAGAAGTTTTGATTTAATTGCATCCATCCTCAAGCACTTTTTTAACGCAGAAGTCCGTGTCTTGGTCTTCTGTGTTTTGTCCTATTGTTGTGGTTTGGAGCTAGTGGATCGTAGTTCACCAGGTCTCGTAGATTTTCGTTATGATAGTTTTCGGCTGCTCTGAAAGCTCGGGTAGCCTTTTGTTGCATAAAGTGTTCGATTTGTGTCCATTGAAGATCTCTCTGCAAGTCCTCATTCCTGATTAACCACGGGGCATCTGCCGCCATCCTTATCAGTTTATTTTCTGTCCTCTTGATTTTTAGAAGGTTTGTTTTTGACGCATATCCATAAGCTGTGGAGCCGTATGTTAGTTGGCTCCTTGCTACTGTTTTGATGAGTAGCAGCTTTGTCCTGATTGCCATTTCGCTCTTTCGGCAGAGCAATGGATAAAGTTTATTCATTGTCTGCCTAGCTTTGGTCCTCGCTGTGTTGATGTGTTTGGTCCAAGTCAGTCGTTTGTCCATGGTCATACCTAGGTACTTGACCTCGTTGGAGTGTTAGTGACAGCGGGGCTTCCTTTTATACCCCCACCCTCGGCCGAAGGTTATATCTAACCGGTCGTGCATCATTGTTTATATTTTTGGGACGTTGTCGTTGGACAAATGCCGCCTGAGTTTCCATAGTTTTTGATTTATATATGATTGATTTCCATTCCGGAACGAATCATTAAAGTTACCAGCAGTATGCTGCAATATTAAAGGGAACCTTGTATATTTTTTTTCATAGTCGTATTCTGTGCAAAATTCTCTTTCCAATGATGTTTCACAAGTTATATTTTTCTTCCAAAATGGCGGCAATAAAACCGGTTTCCTGAAAAACGTTATATTCACTATATAACATTTAAAACAAAAGACAGTGTCAAACTTCTGAGGTGACCTGATTAAAATGAAACTTTTTAAAGAAATAAAGAAATCTGAAACATGTTGAGACTAAATGTAAGACTTAGTTATTGTCTACTAAAAATGATGGATAAATAAATCTAACATAGTTTAACTAATAAAAATTGTAAATTTTGATTTAGTAGTTTCCTTGATAAAAAATTATATAGCTTGGAGGAAAAATCGAAATATTGTTGTAATTTAACGACAAAAGAATTAACTTGTGGGACATTATTGGAAAAGTAATTTAACGCATAAATAAAATATACAAAGTTCAATTTAAATTGTGGCAGAAAATTTACATTAAAAATAGACATTTTTATTTTTTTTTCGAAAAGGCGTAATATTTTGAGAAAAACACAATAATATGCTTTCATGCTTTTTCTAACCTAAAAAGTCTCATTTTCATCAGGTCACCTCAGAAGTTTGACGCTATCTTTTGTTTTATATGTTACATGAAAAAAATATATACAGGGTTCCATTTAATATATTAAGGTTTAGGTTACTTCCGGTTACACCGGAAGTGATGTATATTGCAATTATCTATAAAAAAAATGCTTCTTAATATGTTTCAAAGCGGTATCTGGGAAGGTAAAATATATATGTATATATATATATATATATATATATATATATATATATATATATATATATATATATATATATATATATATATATATGTACTGAAGAAAGTCATTCTTGATAAAAATTTGTGTTTTCTTAAAACATTTATTCTAGCATACATAGTACTTTCCAATTAATGGTTTTCAATTTCATTTAATATATTAAGGTTTAGGTTACTTCCGGTTACACCGGAAGTGATGTATATTGCAATTATCTATAAAAAAAATGCTTCTTAATATGTTTCAAAGCGGTATCTGGGAAGTAAAATATATATATATATATATATATATATATATATATATATATATATATATATATATATATATATATATATATATATATATATATATATATACTGAAGAAAGTCATTCTTGATAAAAATTTGTGTTTTCTTAAAACATTTATTCTAGCATACATAGTACTTTCCAATTAATGGTTTTCAATTTCATTTAATATATTAAGGTTTAGGTTACTTCCGGTTACACCGGAAGTGATGTATATTGCAATTATCTATAAAAAAAATGCTTCTTAATATGTTTCAAAGCGGTATCTGGGAAGGTAAAATATATATGTATATATATATATATATATATATATATATATATATATATATATATATATATATATATATATATATATATATATGTACTGAAGAAAGTCATTCTTGATAAAAATTTGTGTTTTCTTAAAACATTTATTCTAGCATACATAGTACTTTCCAATTAATGGTTTTCATGTGCAAAAATATAATAAATTTGCCTTTTTTTTTTAAATATCCATAGTTTAAAAAAAATATATATTTTCGCTTTTAGACAGATGTTTCACCTTTCTATAATAATTACCAACAAAAAATAGTTTTTTTAAGGAGGACTTCCTACATAAAGGAACGAAATTTGCCCTGTTTTCCCGTTTAAAAAAACAAAAGGTTGTAAAAATAAAAAATACTTGTATTTTCAAGGGATTCTTGTATTACCTGCTTTATATAACTAGAGCTGCCCTGTATAGTGTAGAAAAATAAATATAGAAAAAAATGCGTGTGTCACCGTTCTCTAAAAAAAATAAACGCTTTTGAACTTTTTTCAGAGGCTGTTTCATCCTCCTGGCTACTTTGTATAGTGGCTTGCATTGGCATCCTGTATATTAATAACAAATATTCAAAGTGGTTTTTAAAATTGGGCATTACAAGAGCATTCATGTATCGTTTAACTCCTTAAAACAAAACTACAGGATGCAACGCAATGCAAAAATATGGTTTTACTGCTGTTTAAGATAATTTTTCTAAATTTGGCTCTTTAGCACATTTCCTGAATTTAGAATCAACCCAGAAAAAATCTGCGGTATTTTCTAAAATACAAAGGAAGTTTTTGGAACCTTCAATTAAAACAAAGAATGGGGTTTTATTATTTATTTTTATTATTTTTATTATTTTCAATTGTTATTCAAATACAAGTTGCTGATATTCAAAAAAAGTTGATATTTAGTAAAATTTTAATTTTTCTGATACTGCTACAATTATTCAAAAACCTTTCAAATTAGCTTTTGATCTCCTGATTCCCCCACAATCAATGAAGATCACAAAAAAACGTTATTTCAAAAACGGGGCAGACATGAATTTTGAAAAAAATTACGCTGTATTGTTGACCATCCCGTAATTATGAATTAGGATCTCTAAACCGAAATCCAAATTTTCGAGGTACTTAATTTTAAAAATTGCTCAAAAAATTCCATTATGCGTTCCAAACTTCAAGCACTTTAACATGTTGCAGAAGACCGTTCCTATTCCAATTAAAATAAAAAAAAGCAAAAAAGGGTCGCTTGAGAAAAGTTGAAAAACACCAGTAGTTTGACAATTTTTCACAAAAATATGAATTTTTTCACCAGATTTCAATATCTCATTAGTAATAAATAATTTAGGTATAAGAAGTGCAGTTCAATGCGCTCTGCAGCACAATTAGATCAAACAGCATCCCCTTATTGAAATTGACATCGAAATGTTTTATAAAATTACTGAAATATCAGTGACTATAACTAGAATATGTAAGCCTTTGTCACGTCATCAAATCACTTTTTTCTCCTCGCAATAATACCAATAAATCTTAAAAGAACGTCAGTAAATTGATGCGCCCTAATTAGAAACCCATATGAAACCAGTCTACGGGCAAACTAATAATGACAAAATTTCTTTTTGTGGTTATTATCGAGCTGCTTGTCCATCGACGTCAATAAAGAAATCAAGAAAAAGCAGTTCGATTTCCTCTCACTTATAATGACGAATTTTCGACAAAAAACCATTGGAATTGTTATTCATCCTGTTTCAATATTCACCTTATGTCGTTCTGTAACCCTTTTTATACCAGGATTGTGCAGATGGTCCCTTTGGTTGGGTCGAACTCGGACAATAATAAGACAAGTTTTCTAATATTGTTGTAGGTTTTATAGACAAAATTTATTTATATTCCAAAAATTGGACTGAAACATGGGTCAACTTTGTTACCGTCAATGACAAACTCTGTATTTAACAATTAATTTCGATTCCCTATTCAGTTCTTAGTTTTTCTAAAACAAACCATCTCTTATTTTTAGCCACCCCTAAGATATAAAAATTTAATAAAATAATTGCCGAAAAAATTACATTAATTAAAGCGCGATATTTTATTAATCGCATTACTTATCGAATAAAACTAAAGCATTCTTATGGTTCTACAAAATAAATGGTATATTATGGGATTATACGGGATGGCCCAAAAGTTGTATCGCATAAGCAGATCTGATTTTTTGCAATAGGTTTGATATTCCAATTTAAATGCAAAAAATCGGTAAATTTCCTTTACCCCGAACTTCCCTCGTTATGAATCTTTCCTTTCATTGGGAATAGTAAGGTGTAACCCAATTTAATTCCGCAAATAGTCATTTAGTATACAGTCTTTTCAAACATTTCTACTGCGCGCCATTTTATTCCACCGTATAGGAATCCACTATTTTACTAGTTTCTACATATGCCACACTTATTTTTTGGGCATGATTTGACATAATTTGATTTTTTTACACTGATTTTTTAAGATCGCCATTTAATATATAATATTTATAATAATTTAATAATAATTTAATAATTATATATTAATATTTTTTACATTGATTTTTTTAGACATTTTATGTCATTGCCATTTTATTCCTCCGTCTTGTTACCACAATTTTACCAGATAATCTTTATAACACACTTAATATATGTCCAAAATTTAAAATTTATCGAATAAGTAGTCTTTTAGACTGATTTTTTTAAAATAATTGATTAGGCCGCCATTATGTTTTGCTGTCATGGATTCATATCGAATCATTTGTTTTTTAGTAATAATTTTTTAACAATTCACTAGACCGCAATTATATTCCGTCATAATGGGTTTTTAATAATAATACGAGGTCATCCTCACAAAACCACATAACATAATAAAAAGATTTTTAGGTACTGTTTCTTGAAAAGATTGGAATGTTTTTTGTATAAACACGAGATAATATCTAAGAACCAACACGGTTTTAGTCGCGCTAAATCTACTGAAACGGCGGCCATGGATTTTTGTGCTCGCATTTTGGAACATCTTGAAGGTGGAGAGTGTCCTGTTGGGGTCTTTTGTGACCTCAGCAGGTCATTGGATTGGGTTTTTCACCAACGTTTGTTATACAAGTTAAATGTCTACGGAGTTAGAGGAGTTGCCAACAACTGGATGTCCTCGTTTTCCACGTCCCTGTGCTGTCAAGCTGTATACGGACGATACGTCCTTGATTGTATCCCATAAAGATCGGAACAGATTGGAGGTCAACTGTAATGAGATCCTTCTTAACATGCAGAAGTGGTTCAATAGCAACTACCTCTATTTAAATAATTCAAAAACAGCTTATTTACGATTCCATACGGTACAGAATCGGGAAGATATTGCCTTGTCCCTTGATATTTCTGGACAGCCCTTAATGAAGTTCAGAGTGTTGGGTTTCTAGATCTTTACCTGGATAATGTACTTGGTTGGAAGATTCATGTAACTCACCTCAAGAAAAAACTTGCGTCGATTTGCTTTCTCTTCAGAAATTTATCTGACGCCTTAAATCAATTGCAATTAATATCAATTTATTACGATGAGGTTCACTGAAGAATAAAGTACGTAATTACTTTCTGGGGTAGTTCTTCCATGGCACAAGATATATTTTCGTATCAAAAGAAAATTGTAGGATGTATCGTAGGCGTATCCAGGTTGACATCCTGTAGGGACATCTTAAAACGGTTAAAACTACTACATTACCCGACTTGAAATAAAAATAATTTTAATATTCCATTTAAAAAACTAAATGTATCTAAGAATTCTCCCTCCGTGCTTGGTCTGGAGATCTATAATAGATACCCGCTGCAATTAAAGATAGCAAAACACTATCCCTCTTCAAAAAAAAACATAAAGGAATTTCTGATCGAGATGTGTCCATACAGCATGTCTGAATTTTTGTCCAATGTTTAATATGTTTTAATATTTCTTGTATCAATTATGATTATGTTTGTCTTAAAGATATTGTCATTTGTTTTATAATGCATAAAGTTGTAGTATGTTGTACTTACCTACTATGTTTTGACGGATCCTATACAATGTAACATTGTCTCAAGGAATAAAGAATTTATCTGTCTATCTATCTACCCTTAATATTTGATCAAAATTTGAACTCAATCGTGTAAGTAGTTCTTAGCTACGCTGCGAACTGACAGACACAGATCGACAGACAGACAAATGAAATTGAGAAAACATATTGTTTTGCATCTAGAGACGCTAAAACCTAAATATATGTGAAACCTGCATTTTTTTTCTCAACATTTCTACTTGGCCGCCATTTTGCCCCGATATCTTGAATTCTTATTACAATTTTACCAGTTCATTTCAACACCACAGTTAATTCTTGCAGAAAATTTAAAATCAATCTATTAAGTACTTTTTTTTTCAGGCTGAATTTTTAAATATTTTATTAAGCCGCCATTTTATTTTGCTATCTTGAATTCGTACCAAAATTTTACTTATTAATTACTAACACTTCAATTTTTTGCAAAATTTGAGATAAACTGAATAAGAGCTTTTTTAGCTTGTTTGGCCATATTGGCTTTTTATCAAAATGTGACCAGGTCATTCCCATATGACTTTTGATTTTACACCAAAATTTGAAATCAATCGGTTAAGTAGTTGTTTAGCTATACCGCGAACAGGCTGACAGATAGACAGACAGACCGACGGAATTGAGAAAACATGTTTTCAGGCATCTAGGGACCCGGAACGTAAAGGTCTGAAAATATCTTTGGGGGTGATTTTGTCACGATTACAATACTTTCCTTTTACAAGGGAAGTAATAAATTTAATAAGCAGTTTTTATATTGACGCATGCCGCCTTTTTGTTACGTCATTTTGAATTCGTAAAAATTTTCGTAAATAAGGACGCTAAAACGTGAAGATTATGTAAACTCTGAGAATGTGATTTTTCAGGATTACAACGATTCTATTTTTCCGCCATTTTGTTCCGTCATTTTGAATTAGAACCACAATTTTACTAGTTCATGTATATACCATAGTTAATTATAGCACACAATTTGAAATTAGTCCATTAAGTAGTTTTTCAGGGTGAATCTTTAAAAATTCAATCGGGATAGTACTTTTTTAGCTATGCCGCGAATAAACCAATAGACCGACAGACAGACAGACAGACCGACGAGATTGAGAAAACGTAAAGATCTGAAAAAATCTGCACGATTATAATACTTGCCTTTTACGACGGAAGTAAAAAGGTTTGCATTTGTATCTAGCAACTACTTATTCACACACTTCTCTCTTTTCCGATTGCGCATACAAAGGAGAGTATGTGTTTAACAGTCATGTATGTAATATAAGGCAGTATGTATAGTACCCATTGTTTGTTACATAATTAAAACGCGACATTTATCAATCACCTATCGAATGAAACTAAAACATTCATATGGTTCTCTACGAGATCATTTTATACGAGATGGCTCAAAAGTTGTATCATGTAAGCAGATCTGCTTTTTGCCATTAGTTTGATTTTCCAATTCAAATGCCCTGTATATTTGTTGAGCAGTATTTTTTCTAGAACATTCTTATATCAAAAATGTTCGAATGAATGCTACATTTTATTCAAATCTTCAAAATCATAAATTAGTTTTTTTTAAGGTTGTGGCCTGAAATCGAACAAAGTTAGGAAATATTTTACTATTAAAATTACTTATAACCTTAATATTTGCCATAAATCTGAAATGAGAGGAACATTTTTAATAGCGAATTCAGTAGAATTTTGGCAAAATTAGCAAACTGATATATTTTAAACGACCATAAATTTAAATTAAAGTTAAATATGCAATCTAAGTTTTCCACCGATTAAGACCTTTTTAAGCTTTTCATTTATGTGTTAAATTCGAACAAGCTCCAGAGTTGCTATAACAATTGCTCAATCTGTAAAACCATCGGCAAATTTAACACTTTTTTTTCAAAGTGCATTTTTAAGTATAAATATATGAAATTAATATTTCATGATATGCAGAATGGCAAAGTAATAAGAAAAATATGTTGGTAGGATATTTTAAATGGTTTTACATTCATATTGCTGTTGAAAGTTAATTTTGCATTTTTTAGGTCTAAATATCTCCTTAATATAACTCTATATAACTCCTTTATATCACACAGACGTAGATACGAATGGTGGCGGGTTATTTTTACTGTCGGGAGGATAACAATTTTTTATATCAAACAAAAAAACATAACCTGGGCTAACCAAAAATTCATTCCGATATTTAAAACACAGCAAAATTACAAGTTTTAACAAAAAAAAAACGCGCACTGTTTCCGATTAATTATATTATTTTTCAGCCCATGCAACTTAATATGCCTATATAATCAAGAATAATAACTACTGTGGGGTAAGCGTAAAAAATCGGTAAAATTGCTTTTATTTACAACATCCCTCCAACAGGATTCCATTACTTATAATAAACAGTCTACATATTATGTGTATAATTATTTGTTAATAAAATTATAAAAATCCTATAAACTGTCAAATTTATTTTAATTTCTTTAATTTATTATATTAATATTATTTATCTTTTTTATTATTTTCCTCCATACAAATTTCTATTCCAGAATTTACCAGTCTATTCCTGTTTAATATTTGATTTTTGTGCAAAATTTCAATCTACTGAAAGTTTTTAAACATTTTATTAAGCTGCCATTATTTTACGACTATATCGGTTTTTCAATAATCTTTTTTGTACATTTTGTGAGACCGTCATTTTGTTCCTTCATATTGGATTTTTATCAAAATGTAATTTTTCCCCATATGATTCTCGATTTCCAACGAAGAGTGAATCGGATAAGTATTTTTTGAGTTACGCCGCTTACAGACAGATTGACATACTGGGAAAACATGTTTTTCGGGATCCAGGGTCCCGAAAACGAAAGGATTTGTAAAAATCTCAGAGGTTCATTTTTTCACGACTGCAATATGAAGGAAATAAAAATTATTATACTCTATAGGGAAACATTAAAATAATAATTATTTTCTTATTATTCAAAAATTCCCTTTTAACACTCACAAACACATTTACATCCAGGCATTTTGATTTATTCACGAAGTTATCTACTACCGTTTCCTAAAAGCCTACTAAACTTCTACCGTTTTTGAGAAGCCTGGGGCTGCCAACCGTCCCGGATTTTGCTGGATGTCCAGAATTTCGGGTGTATGGAAAAATGCAATGAAAATCTTACGACTGACAGGCCGGCATTGCGTCATGCACGGTGTGTATCATATCGATCTTTCTGGTCGATTCGTGATGCGCCCATGTACGAATTCACATTTAACACATCTTTAGGACCAAGTGCTGAATTAATGTTCTATTCGCACGCACCAACACCGGGAACAACATTTGCCGACATACTAAACTCTTAGGCGGTCGCCTATGATACGAACGGTGAAAACTGGTCCCGAGTTATATCGGGGAGTTTCGCTGAAATCTGTGGTAAAGTGTCACTTCTTTTAGTATGTTTTGTGGTTTCTTTTCCTATATTAACGTATCTAGTTAGTTAGGTTATTTGATTTGTTGCATAATTTATACTTGTTTATGTATGAAGAAAGTAAATAATAAACATATAATGAGCACTATTTTTATTTATTATCAATGAACACAAAAAAAAAGATAAAAATAAATATACAAATTCAACTAAATTTAATATAATGAGAATTAATAGAATTATGGTAATTTTTGTCAGAGAGATTTACGCAACGTGGATACGCTGAGTGTCATAACCGGTATATCCCTATTTGGTTGCACGGAGAATCTATAGTGACTAAGTATTACAAGGCAAATTTTAATGAAAATTAACGTCGTGTGCAACAACTATCGATTAAAATAAGGCTTCGACAAACATGCTATTGATTGGATGAGCATCAATTAAAACAAGCTATTGCACTGGTAATTAATAGCTGCCTATTATGTAAACAATTATTAAAAGCTTGAAAGGAACCGCCCGATCGAAACTCACTAGTGGAATGATGCCAATGGTTCTTTCATATCCCTATAAGAATTTTACCTCGACGGTACAATTTTCTGATGTTCTTATAGAGGGCTACCACTTAACTTAATTTTCTTGCTTATCACGTTTTTCCGATAACTTAAATAATTATTTTTTGTGTATAAATTTTGTATAGGGTGTTTCAAAAAACGTGTGTCATCGCTCATGTGGAGATTCTTCAACCGAAAATTAAACTAAACGACCGTATCAACTCGGGTCCGATCTCGCTCTGTTTCTGGATACAGGGTGTTAAATATTTTCTATTTTTTCGGTTTATTTCAAATTTCTGCAAAACGACTGTAGCAATCCGAAAATTATTTGAATTAGTACATATTCAGCTTTTAAAAATTCAAGATGGACGCGGCAACATCAAAGAGAAATCCTGACATTTATACCGGTTCGACCAACACAAACATTTTATATTTTTGTTAGTTTAGGAAGCCAGATAGTTAAAGGATTACATGAGAATTGTAGCTTCGTTTTTTGTAACAGACAAAACCGAAGGAAGCATAGAGCAGTTATCGTGATGTCTGCAACAAAAAGAGAAATCACTTACAGTTTAACCAATGTTCAAGTAAGAGAAGCCTCCTTGAAGTGTTGTATTACCAAGCAGATAAATAGTTCTTCTTTTGATATAGTCAAATATGTCAATTTTTGAAGATTGTTAAGAACATTTTAGGGTATGTGAGAGTATTGATGGGTGCTTATGAAGACACATTTTACTGTGTATGACACAGTCTTACGCTTTTGTATATATACAACTATGTAAATATGACACGGACGGAACTTTATTTTTTTATACAGTTTTATTTATCAACAACGTGGAAGGTAACTAGGTATTTATATACTCGGTGCAAAAAATTATTTCTAAGGACTATGTATGACTATATTGTATTACTTCAACGACAGGAGCTAGTTCTTTTTTTATTTTTTGGAAAATTTGGCATTAATTATGTTTAAGTAAAGTTACTTTATCCTAATAAGACTGTCCCGCAGGTAAGAATTGTTTGTGCTGACAAAGGCAAAATTTAGATACTAATCCATGAATAAATTTAAAACAAAAAGTCCAACAACGATAAGTTTCCATTAAGACTAACGCGTTGTGTACTTTCTAAAAAATTATTACAAAATTTGCTGGACTGGACTTAAACCAAAAAAATGCAAATAACATAGTATCTTAATCCAAAAGATAAAAAGCTTTAAAGTAATAATGTTGTCCTATTAGGACACACATCTTCTGATTATCAAGCTGCCGAAAAATATCACCTATAATAAAAGGAACCCTGATTGTGTGGAAGGTACAGGAATATTGGTTAGATTTTGACTACCTCTCTAACTTTTTCATTTTTTAAGCTATAGAGCTGAATTAATTACCAAATTGTAGGAAATATAGGGCATATTTTTATAAAAATCGAGGAAATGTTATAAAGGGGGCTGCAAAAAAGGTAAATCATTCAAAGAACCATTAAATAATGTTGGTCCTATTAGTTTGTTGTTTAAGATTCCACACCACACATTTAGGGATGAACGATCAGAAAGTTTAACTTGACGAATAGCAAGCCGCTTTTCTTGCGTCCAAACACACTAGATTATTTTATATTTATCCCAGAAGTTTATCTGCAATACGAAAGTTTGCTCTGAATCCTACATTTATTACTATTTTTATAATTGCTTCAACTGGAATAGCGAATTCGTTAAACCGTTAGTAGAGTTGGCGTTGGAAAAAAAACGATATTTACGAAACTTTTATTCAAAAAAATACAAAAAACGTTAAGTGCAGTTACAATATGCTAGGGGATATTGAAAACCATATATTTTGTATGTAGATAAAAGTTATAATATTTTAAGTAAAGTGGAAAAGTTTATTGAAAACAAACACATATTATTAACTACATTCCGACACTATGTGAAAAGGAACATAATAATTATACTGCTAAATGTTCTACATGGCGCCCATTTAATTCAATACATTTTACGTAAATGCGTTTTTATTTTTCGATTTCGAGGTGCTTAGCACTCAATTTCTCTCTGAGGCAGCCTCACAGAAATGTATCCATACATCTTGGATCAACTCGAATTATCGGTTTCCATTCAAAAAACCTTTGGAACATGTGGGTCCTGTTAACCTGTTGTTTAAAATTGCACAATACACATTTACGGATGAACTTGGCGAATAGTACGGGGGTTTTCTATTAGGGCTATTAGGGATAAAATCGTAATATTTTGGCAACAAACCAACATTGCGGAACAAAATTACGTCCGAAAAGAATGTTGAAAAATTACAGCGTAAAAAAACTACCTCAAATTTTCTCATATAAGGAGGGACTGGTAAAATTTTGGTACTTGCTTATAAACATTACAAAAAGTGTTCCAACTAGGAATTATCTTATATAAAGGTTCTGTGAAATGCATTTTGACATGCTGTTACTGATAATATAAAATGGAAGTTGACGTTTCGCGACATCCCTGATTCAATTTTTCAGTACTTTCTCAAAAAGTTTAGACAACATATAATAATATTTAATTTATTAAAGTAATATATATTAGCCTGTCTAAAATAAATTATACGGTAGGCTCATACAAGCGCAATATTTTTAACGAAATAAAATACTCAAACCACAACAACACAAAGTATCTCTATTAGTAAGAATCCCCAATATATGCTGACTCTTACTTAATTAAAACAAAGAAAATATGAACAGCAATAATCGATGTAACAATCCCGGTCTCTAGTGCTTCATGTGAGCGAACTTTCTCATTTTTGAGAAATAGAATTGGAAATGACAGACTATCAAACTTGGCTATTTTATCAATTGAGAACTCATTGGTAAAAACATAGATCTTCAAGGAGTAATAGATATTTTTTGCGGAAAATAAGAGAAGGATAAATTTAATTTTATGAATTGTTTTTTTTGTATTTTTTTATTAGTTTTACTTTACTGTACATTAAATAAAAGTGAAAAAACATGTTTCTTCAGATGTTTTTAATTAAGTTACTTTTGTATAAAATTTGTTATTTAATTCAAAAACCTAAAATAAATGTAGAAAATTCGTTTTAATTTTTTTACTGACACAGGATCCATCATTAATGTAAAAAAAATCTTTGATAGGAAAGTATGCTACTTTGACACACTAATGATAGACCCTGGACTAGAACTTTTGTGTCCCCAACTGACCCCCTCCAAAATGAATTTTCTGTCTACATCCCTGGATATACATTAAGAACATGAATTAAATGTGGTAAATACGATGTAGGGATAACACAGAATATGTACATTTATATTAGCATACCCATAAGATTTGGTTTTTATATTTTTAATATGTCGTAAATAATAAATAGTAGGATTAAAAGGATTGATTTGGCCGATACTTGGTAGAAATCCATATATGTTAGTGATTATGGCACTAAGTAGAAAAAAAACAACGTTTACTTAGAACGAAAATTCCGATGAAGTGTTAACGACGCATGTCATGAGTTTGTTTTATTTAATATAGTGGAAGTTTCAAATAAAAATTATTTTTTTTGCTTAGTGCCACATATCTTAATTTTCTAGGATTTTGACAGCTATTTCTTTTGCGTTATTATCACCCCTAGTTAGAGAAAACTATGAAAAATGTATAAAAGCAGTTAAAATTACTTACAAAGTGGCACTCTCAGGATGTAAAGGCTATTTCATAGATGATAAAAACTCTCTATAAGGTTAACAGAATTTATTTTATGCATCAGATCCCACTACCTACATTAGTTTTAATGCCTCTCAAGTCCATTTGGTGAAAACTAACTGATTACTGGCTCATTTTAGATAATGCTCGTTTTATGATATCTAAATTCATTAACTTTTACATTAGAAGCAGTAGCGGGTGGGAGTTATAATATTACTGGTCGTGGTTTTATGTAAAGTATGTTAAGTGATACTTATGTGAAACTAAAATTAGACTAGATGTTGATAGACATACCGGATGCCACTGAGATCGATTCTCATTTCCATTACATTGTGAGACATCTAGTTCAAAATTGGTATATTCACGTAGTTCCATAAAGTGGCCAGTTTAATTGATAAAGCATTTGGATTCAACGAAAAGTAAGAGTAAATTTAAAATTGTAATTTCACATCTTTACTTCCCTCGTAAAATATTGTAACTGTAAAAAAATCCTTCACTTAGGTTTTTATAAATCTTTACGTTTTAGGGTCTCTAGATGCCGTTGGTATGTCTGTGTGTTCGCCTAGCTAAAAACTATTTATCCGATTGGCTTCAAATTTTTGTCAAAAGTTAAGGGCTATTAGGGATAAAATCGTAATATTTTGGGAATAAACCAACGTTGCTGAATAAAATTACTCCCGAAAATAATATTTAAAAAAATCAGCGTAAAAAAACTACCTCAAATTTTGTCATAATATAAGGATGGACTGATAAAATTTTGGTAGAAATCCAAGGACAAAATAGATTACTAATAAATCTTTCTAAAAAAAAAAATACATTGAGAGGTGCTTTAAAATAAGTGTTTTTGGCAGAGTACTTTTTCATATATAGGTATGTGCGTCAGTTACAAGTTGAAGTTTATGAGCAAAAAATCAATTTGCTGTGATTTGCTCTTTCCCAAAAATATTGTTAGTATCCAAGATAAAAGAAATTTTACCCTCATAAGGTCAACCAGTGGTCAAAAAATATTCGTACAAAGAAAAATAACAAAAGAGTCTTTAAAGATAAAAATATCAAACCTGGTATTTTTATAATGAGCAAGAAGATGCCTATTTATTGAAATAATATTAGACATAGTGTTCCATTTAAAAAAACAAAGTTTATTTTGTTTACATATTCTGATGGTTTAGATAAAACCAAATAACTTTTATGATCAACATTTTCTTCTATGTCGACTAATAAACTTTGTAAATGTGTTTCAACATATATGTGAACAGATTGTATATACCAACAGAATGAAAGAGATTTGCCGTATTGCAGCGTTTGTTGCAAATGCTAAATGTTTTTGAAATATTTTTTTTGGTTTTCTAGATATTTCTGGGGTTAAAGGATAAAAGAAGTTTGACGTGGTTCACTGTTTTTTTATTTTTATCTTGTTCTGGGGGCTGTCTCATTCCTTTAGAGCTACCCTGTATAACAAAAAAAAATTTTGAACAATTTTATTTTTTTTATTAAATCATATTTTTTAATATATACAGGCTTATTTACTTAAAACAACAGCGATTATACACAAAATAATTATAAAATATTTGCAAAAGCTTACTTTTTCTAACAACTGAAAATCATAAAAATAAATTTAATAATTAGTACTTCATTTAAATCTTATTAGTAATAATTTTCTATGAAAAGAATTGATTTGGCCGATACTTGGTAAAAATCCATATATGTTAGTGATATATGGCACTAAGTAAAAAAAACAATGTTTACTTAGAACGAAAATTCCGATGAAGTCACAGTATTAGCGAAGCATGTCATCAGTTTGTTTTCTGAAAATGATAAAAAACTTATTTATTCAGAAAAAAATTTTTTTTGTTTAAAAATGAGCTATTGTAACTACTTTAGGTTTTTTTAATATAATCGTTTTGCCCTACATTTAGTTATATTTATATATAAGAACAGTTTTGCTGACGTTTCGCCAAAATCACATTCGGCAATTCCGAAGCTCTTTTTCTCGCGTCCGAATAGAGACGGAAGTGTTGGTGACTGCGACGCTTCCTTTTACACCCTCACCCGGGGCCGAAGGTGATATCTGCCCGGTCGTTGGTCGTTATTTATGTTTTCCGGATGGTGCTGTTGTTGTTGCGCTAATTGCGCTTGAGTTTTTGCGATTTTAGATTTGTCGATTATTGTCTTCCATACTGTTGGTAGTTTTAATGATTCGTCCCTTTTATTCAAATCACCTTGTTTTTCAATTTCTATGGCTTCTCGGATTATTCTGGCAATCTCCTTACATCCATCGAAGTTTATTTTATGTCCGGTTTCCTGATGATAGAGGAATAAAGCTGAGGTTGTTTGTTTGTTTCTAATGCTCAGTTTATACTCTTCCACTCTTGCTGATATTCGCCTGTTAGTTTGCTCATGTACAACTTTTCACAGTCCTGGCACGGAACTGAAGTGTTGGTAACTACGACGGGGCCGAAGGTATATATATATATATATATATATATATATATATATATATATATATATATATTGATTTGGTAAGAGTTTCTTGACCTTCCTTTTATATTGTTAATATATATAATTTTCTTGGGTATAGGTCCGAAAAAAAGAAAGTAATTGTGACTGAGGTTTTGGTAGTGTCACTACTGACACTACCAAAACCTCAGTCACAATTACTTTCTTTTTTCAGACCTATACCCAAGAAAATATATATATATATATATATATATATATATATATATATATATATATATATATATATATATATGTATATATATATATATATATATATATATATATATATATATATATATATATATATATATATATATATATATATATATATATATATATATATATATATATATATATATATATATATATATATATATATATATATATATATATATATATATATATATATATATATATATATATATATATATATATATATATATATATATATATATATATATATATATATATATATATATATATATATATATATATATATATTATATATATTATATATATATATATATATATATATATATATATATATATATATATATATATATATATATATATATATATATATATATATATATATATATATATATATATATATATATATATACATATATATATATATATATATATATATATATATATATATATATATATATTATATATATATATATATATATATATATATATTATATATATATATATATATATATATATATATATATATATATATATATAATGTGTTTTCATTCCGGGTGTACATCCGTTCACTACTGTCGTTCTGAAAAGAACAGTTTTGCTGACGTTTCGCCAAAATCACATTTGGCATTTTCGAAGCTTTCTTTCTCGCGTCCGAATAGAGACTGAAGTGTTGGTGACTGCGACGCTTCCTTTTATACCCCCACTCGGGGCCGAAGGTTATATCTGCGCAGGCGTTGGTCCTTATTTATGTTTTCCGGATGGTGCTGTTGTTGTTGCGCTAATTGCGCTTGACTTTTTGCCATTTTAGATTTGTCGATTATTGTCTTCCATACTGTTGGTAGTTTTAATGATTCGTCCCTTTTATTCAAATCACCTTGTTTTTCAATTTCTATGGCTTCTCGGATTATTCTGGTCTTATAATGTTCTATATTGGCAATCTCCCTACACCCATCGAAATTTATTTTATGGCCGGTTTCCTGATGATGTAGGAATAAAGCTGAGGTTGTTTGTCTATTTCTGATGCTGAGTTTATGCTCTTCCACTCTTGCTGATATTCGCCTGTTAGTTTGCCCTACGTACAACTTTTCACAGTCCTGGCACGGAATACTGTACACTCCGTGGTTTTCCAATTTGATTTTATCTTTTGGGTTTCCGAGTAGTTTACCTATAGTTGTTTGTGGCTTGTGTATTGTTTGTATGTTGTGTTTCCTCAGAATTCTTCCGATTCTGTCTGTTGTGTCTTTTACATATGGTAAGACTACTCGTTGCTTTCCCGGTTCATATTTTTTGTTGTTCGTTGTTCGGGAAACCTGTGCATTAATAGCTTTCTCTATGGTGCGATTTGTGTAGCCATTTTTCTTTAAAGCACTAGATATTACCTTGAGTTCGTTTTGTCTCGTCTGTGTTTCAGTTAGTCGCACGGATCTAGATATTAGAGTATTTGCCACAGCTTGAATTTGTGCTGGGTGATGATGTGATTTTGCATTTAAATATCTGTCTGTATGTGTTGGTTTTCTATACACGGTGTATTCGAAATGTCCGTTATGCAGTTTTGTGACCAAAACATCTAAAAATGGTAGTTTGTTGTTACTCTAACTCTAGAGTAAATTGTATTCTGGGGTGGATTGAGTTTACGTGAGTCAGAAATTTTTCGAGCTCTGTATGATCATGTTGCCATATAATAAATATGTCATCCACATAACGAATCCATAATTTGGGTTTTAAACTTGCTTTCTCAAGAGCTTCTTTCTCGAAGTATATCATAAATAAATTCGCGACTACTGGTGATAGCGAGGACCCCATTGGAGCACCATCCGTTTGTTTATACATTTGCCCGTTGAAAGAAAAATAAGTATTTTTGAGGCAATGCTCCGAGAGTTCTATTATATGTGCCTGGAAATCCTCGTTCATAGCAATCTTGTCCAATGCTTCGTCGATGGGAATACTGGGATATAACGATTTGACATCTAGGCTTGCTATGATATCGTTTTTTTCAAGGACGATATCTCGTATAATTCGTGTGAAATGCTCCGAGTTTTTAACGAATGAATCAGCTTTTTCTACAGTTGGTTGCATAATTTCAGAAAGGTATTTCTCCAGTTTTTGTAGCGGCGAATTAACAGCACTAACAATAGGTCTGATAGGCGCCCCTGGTTTGTGTATTTTTGGTAAACCATAGAGTTTAGGACATCTGCTCGACTTTTCCCTTGGTATGATTTTTTGTTGAATTTCGGGGTTTATTGGTGAACTTTTTATTTTATTTTTAGTTGTTTTTTCTAGATACGTTGTCGGGTCCCTTGGAACAGGCCTATAACAAGTGTCTTGTAGGATACCCTGCATTTTTTGTATCCTACAAGACAATTGTTATAGGCCTGTTCCAAGGGACCCGACAACGTATCTAGAAAAAACAACTAAAAATAAAATAAAAAGTTCACCAATAAACCCCGAAATTCAACAAAAAATCATACCAAGGGAAAAGTCGAGCAGATGTCCTAAACTCTATGGTTTACCAAAAATACACAAACCAGGGGCGCCTATCAGACCTATTGTTAGTGCTGTTAATTTGCCGCTACAAAAACTGGAGAAATACCTTTCTGAAATTATGCAACCAACTGTAGAAAAAGCTGATTCATTCGTTAAAAACTCGGAGCATTTCACACGAATTATACGAGATATCGTCCTTGAAAAAAACGATATCATAGCAAGCCTACATGTCAAATCGTTATATCCCAGTATTCCCATCGACGAAGCATTGGACAAGATTGCTATGAACGAGGATTTCCAGGCACATATAATAGAACTCTCGGAGCATTGCCTCAAAAATACTTATTTTTCTTTCAACGGGCAAATGTATAAACAAACGGATGGTGCTCCAATGGGGTCCTCGCTATCACCAGTAGTCGCGAATTTATTTATGATATACTTCGAGAAAGAAGCTCTTGAGAAAGCAAGTTTAAAACCCAAATTATGGATTCGTTATGTGGATGACATATTTATTATATGGCAACATGGTCATACAGAGCTCGAAAAATTTCTGACTCACGTAAACTCAATCCACCCCAGAATACAATTTACTCTAGAGTTAGAGGAAAACAACAAACTACCATTTTTAGATGTTTTGGTCACAAAACTGCATAACGGACATTTCGAATACACCGTGTATAGAAAACCAACACATACAGACAGATATTTAAATGCAAAATCACATCATCACCCAGCACAAATTCAAGCTGTGGCAAATACTCTAATATCTAGATCCGTGCGACTAACTGAAACACAGACGAGACAAAACGAACTCAAGGTAATATCTAGTGCTTTAAAGAAAAATGGCTACACAAATCGCACCATAGAGAAAGCTATTAATGCACAGGTTTCCCGAACAACGAACAACAAAAAATATGAACCGGGAAAGCAACGAGTAGTCTTAGTCTTACCATATGTAAAAGGCACAACAGACAGAATCGGAAGAATTCTGAGGAAACACAACATACAAACAATACACAAGCCACAAACAACTATAGGTAAACTACTCGGAAACCCAAAAGATAAAATCAAATTGGAAAACCACGGAGTGTACAGTATTCCGTGCCAGGACTGTGAAAAGTTGTACGTAGGGCAAACTAACAGGCGAATATCAGCAAGAGTGGAAGAGCATAAACTCAGCATCAGAAATAGACAAACAACCTCAGCTTTATTCCTACATCATCAGGAAACCGGCCATAAAATAAATTTCGATGGGTGTAGGGAGATTGCCAATATAGAACATTATAAGACCAGAATAATCCGAGAAGCCATAGAAATTGAAAAACAAGGTGATTTGAATAAAAGGGACGAATCATTAAAACTACCAACAGTATGGAAGACAATAATCGACAAATCTAAAATGGCAAAAAGTCAAGCGCAATTAGCGCAACAACAACAGCACCATCCGGAAAACATAAATAAGGACCAACGCCTGCGCAGATATAACCTTCGGCCCCGAGTGGGGGTATAAAAGGAAGCGTCGCAGTCACCAACACTTCAGTCTCTATTCGGACGCGAGAAAGAAAGCTTCGAAAATGCCAAATGTGATTTTGGCGAAACGTCAGCAAAACTGTTCTTTTCAGAACGACAGTAGTGAACGGATGTACACCCGGAATGAAAACACATTGTATTTTTCCATCCGTGAAGGAGTAAAAATCAACACATATATATATATATATATATATATATATATATTTATTTATTTATATATATATATATATATATATATTTATATATATATATATATATATATATATATATATTTATATATATATATATATATTTATTTATATATATATATATATATATATATATATATATATATATATATATATATATATATATATATATATATATATATATATCTATATATATACATGAAAATAAAGTTTTTTAATTTAAGAAAAAAATTCTTATTTAAATAAGAATTTTTACTGCAAATTTGAAAACCTTCATTTAAAGAAATAAGACATTCCATCTGGCCGGTTTACCTAAAAACTGAAAAATTGAATTGAATTGCAGCTTTGAACTATTCTATTAGATACAAAGACCTAAAATTTAGTATGCTTATTAGTCACCACAAGTTAAACAGAAATAAAATTATGAGGCAAATTCGAAAATTCTTACTCTTGCTGTTTTGTAGGTTACGTATAGAATGAACGCAATTTTATCAGTAATTTAAAATTTCAGAAATCGCCTTTTTCTATTTTGGAATCATAGAGACGTCTTTTCGATAAGTCATGTACTGTACTAGCCACGATATACACAACAGTATGATACGTAAAGGCCGTTTTACATGCTGCAATTCTTCTTTGCAATATGCAATAGTCTTGAACAAAGGCATGCGCAGTTTGACAAAAGGTACAAATGTCTTGCCACTGCGCATGCTTTTGTTCAAGACTATTGCAACTTGCAAAAAAGAATTGCAGAATGTAAAACGGCCTTTTCGAATTTAAACTTGTCTTTCACGCGCAAATACATCACATCGATGTCAAGACAAAGCATTCGGGAGTCAAGTAGTACAAAATTGAATGCAAAGATTCGCAAAATTTACTTTTCAATAAAAACATTTTAAGATCATACGCTTACCGTCGAGCCGATAACCTACGTGTATCCATAGACATACAAGAGATACATAACGCGTATAGAAATCTTAGATACACTCTTTTACATCCCTCAGAAATATAAAACGAGAGGGCGAGTTAAGTAATACCTCATATAAAAGGTTTTTGGTTTTTATATAATTTGATTCAATCCAGGAATCAATTTAACTTTTTTTCCTGTTTAACATTTTTAATTGGGAGGGGTCCAGGGTTTATCTAAAGTTTTTGATAAACTGTGCCTCAACGTATCTTTTAATTTTTAACATGTGTCTCGTTTTATAGTTTTCGTGTAAGTAATGTACTCAGAAAAACTCTTTAAATTTAAATATTTAGGATTTTTTACTGACATTTAATATTCCTATACAACTAAATCATCTAAGTCATTTGACAAATTTAATAAACAAAATTACCTAAATGTTTAAATTATTTATGCGACTGCAAACACTCCTTCTCGTAATTTGACGCCTTGTCTCTGTTTGCGAATACAGAGAAATCCAAGTAAAAATTTGCCGAGCCTTATATTATGTTTGCATGTATTCTAAAGTTCTTTAGTTCACGTAATCCACACCATTGTAAATGGTTTATGGTTTTCTTTTAAATTCTTAAAACCAGAACGCAGCATCATGTGGTTTTCGTTTACTTAATGAACAAACGTATTATGTACACTTAATTTATTGTTATTTAGTTTTTTGAGAGATGTATGAAAATTATACTTTAAAAGATACACACACTATTAAATTTAGGCACCAGAAAATTAATAAATGTATTGGCTAAAAGTGCTGTGTATTTTTGCAAGAAATAATGTATTTTTATATAATACAAATGAATTCAGGTTTTCAAAATTACCAATGAAAAGATAAATAAGCTTCAGTTTTTTAACTCTTAGTACATTTAAATCGACGTTTTCAAGCTTGCTTCAAGCCAAGCCGCTTAAAAATAGCGAATTAAACCTACAGGATTAAGCTTGAAGCCGGCTTGGAACATTCAAGTCAAGCCGAACATATTTTAGGGTTAACTTGAACTAAGCCGCTTCGTTTTGCAATATAAAGCCTGGGTTATAGATTGATTTGCGCTGACCTTGAAGCTTAGTTTTAAGTATTCGTCTTCTTCTCTTCGACAACTTTACAGTCTTTACCAGGCGTCATTACTACATCCATTTCGGCAAATTAAAAAAACGCACATAAAATTAAAAACATGCAAGGCAAAATTGCATTACACAAAAAGGCGATAAATATAAACATAAAAGTAAGGTTGGTTCCACAGACGACGCAAAGTGGAAACGTTTTCAATCTATAAGACGGGCTAAGTACCAGCTCAAACGGACGACGCAAGACGCAAACTTCTTCAATCTATAATCCAGGCTTAAATGTTTTAATCCGTCTTGGAAAGAGCAGATCTCCAACTGTAAGTATGGTTTCATGTCACTATTGTAAAATGTCACAATTTTTGACTTTTCACTTTGTATTTGATTTGTTTATTTGGCATTGAAGAGGGACTTGAATCTAATTATTTGTAATTTCAGTCCTTAAATGTGAACAAAATCAGTAGGTATCAGCATTTTTTTAATCACATTATTTTTTAAAATATTTATCTCGGATCGAAGGCAGTTTACTGTTTAGTCATGATTAGGCAGTAATAGTTATTTACCTAACAAGTGCGAAAGTAAAACTTTTTCGCGAGCGGTGTCAGTTGCACGAACGACGCGAAGCAAAGGTGGAAAAGGCACTTTTCGCACATATTAGGTACAACATTTTTTCCACGTGCTTAAAAATAGGCTTGTTTTTGTTACATTTTTGTATTTTTTGTGTAAAAAAATTTGAAAATATATGTAGTAATATATAATTGTTTTCGCACGTTAAACTGTTTAAATTATTACTTTCACTTTTATAATATATTAGTATTTAGTATGGATTGTATTATAATCTGTTGGTTTCTAAGACTATAAACCTTCATTATTTTGTTGTTGCCGCTATAGAACTAAAAACACATGTCAAATAAAGCACGTTTTTTTTTAGGTAAGTCTTGATTTCCCGATCGCATTGTCGACGACGCAGCATCCGCCAAAGAGCAACTGATTCCAGAAAAATCACTCGCAAGATACGAAAAGGAGAACGACGCCATTGAAAAATTATGTAAAACGAAGAAAACTTTGTCGCTAAAAAAGAGGTACCTATTCCTTCCGCGCTTATTTTTCGATCTTTTAAAAAGTTTTGTACCGTCCACGATTTGGTCAAAGTTTTCAATGTTGAAGCTATTTTTAAAACTTCGTAATAATGTAGATATAAGCCGATATTACCAATTGAACTCATTTATTAAACGAAAAAATGTTGGATTCAGGCCAAAGAAGTCTAAAGTTTTAGAGAAAAATGATATCCAGAAATTTTTGACAGTGACTCCAGATCATATTTACTTGATGAATGAAGCGAAACTTATCCAGTTTTACAGGAAAAATCTAATTTCACGGAAGAATCTGCTGCTTTAAATTTGGTTTCTCCAACAGTGCCTTTTGTTTAAGTTGACTCCTAAATTTATTAACATAAGTTGCCGAAGTTACAATAGATCGTCAAAGACCGCTCTTAGGATCGCTCAAATCGTTTGGTTAAAGGAAGAAATAAAGTGCCACTATAGAACTTTAAACTCAGTAAATTCCATACTAAAATACCTTTATTTTGCTTTAACTTTTATACTATCTTTTATAGAGTTTGTGATAGTCAATTAAAAGTTAAGAGACGAGATTGAAACGTTTGGACATAATACTTTTATTAGGCTAAATAACAAACTTAAAAATCTTAAAGTACAAAACAGGGGTCCAAATAATAATAAAGTCTAACAATCCTTTTCAGTTTCACAAATGTTACCTTAATTTACCAGATGTCCAGTTAAAATAAAAATCGAATTAACGTTTACAGAGGGAGAGGAAGAATTGTTAAATCATAATTTAAAATTTAATTTATCTCATAACATAGATTTAAAATGTAAAGAAACCCTTGCAGTTGAGGCGGAAAATATTATTCAGAGCACAGATATAAGCAATAAAAATATTATTAGAGCTAAAATAATTAATTTTTTAAATTCCGACATTCCAAACAATAAAAAGAAAATCTACTTTGACAAATATCTGACTTCTCTGAAAAACAAAATTAAATCACATGACCTAATAATAACTAAAGCAGACAAAGGTTCTTGTGTAGTTATCATGAAACGTACTGATTACTTACAGAAGGTTTTGAACTTCTTGGATTCTGGAGACTTCCAGAGGATTAATAAAGATCCAACTAACTCGTTTTTTGCCAAGTTTAAGAACGTTCTCGAACAGACTCTGGTTACTCTAGAATTTTTCAATTCCAACAAGTACAAATTATATCCTATGAACCCGAGGACCCCATTACTATATGGTTTACCGAAGGTGCATAAAGAAAATACTCCTATTAGACCGGTAGTATCTTAGACCAGCTCGCCATGCTATAACTTATCTTCATGACTTAATAAAATATTTAGGGAGGTGAGAGGTTTCCAAAACATCCACTTGATAAAAAACTCAGTGAGCTTGGCAACCCATCTTAAAAACATTAAATGAAGCTATGCTAATATCGCTAGATGTCAAAAACTTATTCCGTAGTATACCTCCTGGTGAGTGTATAGATTTAGCTCGAGATCTATTAGTAAAAACGCCTCTTCCAGATATAGTTAAAGATAACCTTATCTCTCTTCTCTCTTTAGTCCTCGACCAAAACTTTTTTAAATTTAATAGCATGTTTTTTAAACAACTAACGGGTTTAGCTATGGGGTCTTGCCTGTCCCCATTTCTCAGCGAAGTCTTTATGAACCACTTAGAGAGTAAGATCATGTGAAGTCATTTTGCGCGCCATCTGATCACATATAAGAGATACGTGGAAGATATTTGCGTGGTCTGGAATGGAGATGACCAAGAGATGCCCGATTTTCTGAATTTTATCAACACCCTCCGTAACAAAATTACCTTTACCCTGGAGAAAGAAAGTCTTGGTAAGCTGCCTTTCCTAGATATTTTGCTTATAAGAAATGGTAGCCGAATAGAGTTTGAGATTTTTAGAAAATCATCTTCCACAGATAACATTATACAGTTTCATTCCAATTCCCCACATACACATAAATTTGCAGCTTTTAATTCTTTCTATTATAGACTTTTAAAAAAGAACTAAATACTATTAAGCAAATAGCATTTAACAACGGCTTCTCGCAAAATTCTATCAACAAATTATACTTTAAGTTCTTTAACAAATATAAAATGTCCTTTAACGTTATATATGCTGCCTTAAATAACGACAAAACTTTTAAAACTATTTCTTATTTTGGAAATATTTCAACCCAGTTGGCTAAATTCTTTAAAGGGTTAAACATTTATATCGCCTTTAAAACTATCAACCAACTGAAAAGACATTTAGTGACCATGAAAGATAAACCTGAATTTCTGTCAAAGTCGGGTGTTTATGCTTTGAGGTGTGGAGAGTGTCCTGCCACGTACATAGGATAGTCAGGACGAAATATCTCAACGAGGGTCCAAGAACACGTTCACTTGGTCAACAAACGTAAAAATAGAGATATCACAGAGACAAAATCAGCATTCGCTAACCATCTTCTATCTACAGGCCACCGATTTTCTACATCGGATAACGTAACAGTTATCCATGAATGTATGAAGGCTAAAAAATTGGACCTTTTGGAGAAGATGGAAATAATCAAAGCTTAAAAGAGCCCTGTTTTATGTTGCATGAATGATATATTTAATTTTGAACCGAACCTCATCTTTAATAATTTAGCTAACAACTAAAAACCCAAAACGAAATATTGTTATAGTCCCGAATAGCAGTAAATGTATTATTCTTACCTCTCACCTAGAAGATACCGGTTCAAATCTCACCAATGGTATACCTCTTTTTTTAATTTTTCATTATTTTATTATTACCTTATTTATTTATAATTTAAGCATAAGGGGTTTTTATACATACATTTGACCACATTTCGTTTCAACCTCTTTCAGTATCCGTCGAACTATGTAATGTGATTGTTTGTTTACTATTTTAACGTTGTATGTGTGACGTGTTATTTAATTTTAAAGTTACTATTTATTTATTTAACTTAAAGACTTTTAGTTAGTAATTAGGATATATTTTTTCTGATAGGTTTGATGATGCCCGACCGGGCGAAACACGTGTAACCAGTTTTATTTTATTATAAACTTTGACTGAGACCGAGACTTAGCGTCTATTTACTGTTTAATTTAAAAATAGGTCTCTTTGTGAATAATGGATGATTTACTACAGACTATACTGGGCACTATTTCAGAAGATCCGTGGCCGATACTGAAGCGAATATAAGTACTCTGAAGAGACATGATGGCTGGAAGAGCTCAACGGTCGCTGAATCATACGTTGAAGAATCGACTGAGAATAAAAAAATATCGTAAATCAAATTCTGTAGAAAGATGCTTTTGCTGATCATGACAATCGGCCAAATTAAGAATGAGGAGGACCTTCTTCGTCTAGTTCAGAGGTGGCAAGACAACAATGCACATCAATTGCATGGTTTCAAGAAATAAAAAAAAATAAAGTAAGAAAATGCACAAATTTAGTTTTCTTAGAGTGTGCCGCTGAAAATATTTTTTTACGCACGGCTCTACTTAATTGTCCTCAAAACTTGTAAACACTAAAAAAACTCACTAAGAGATACAAAGTACTCGTGAAAAATGCTAATCGATAAACCTATTCAATATGACTGACATAAATGACATTCAATGACATCTTTTCAAACCGATCAGTAACACCTCGTTTACGCAGACAATAAACGAAGAGTCATTTTTAGGAAGCGGGGGGGGGGGGGGGGTGAGTGGGGGAGGAACTGATTTTTTAATCACGGTTTATTATTTTGTTAGATATGTTTTCTAAATACACGGAAGCGTATTTATGTCAAAAACGTTATTTATCTACAAAACCCGCAATATGGCTTCCGGTCTGTCTACCATTTTATTGCTTTGTAATCCCATTAACATGTTTATACGAGTACAGGGTGTCCCATTTTGGACCCCTCGCATCTCAACTATGAGATAACTTATCGAAAATGTGAAACTCAATTCCGCCTTTGGAATTAGGATACAAGGTAAGGTCAAAAAGTTATCGAACCCTACTTTCTTTTTTAAATTGAAATATTTCTCTTTTTTACCTTTAAAAAAACATATTTAATAATATGCACTTTTTCTCAGAAACACGCAAATAAATGACAATTTTCTGAAGTTAAATGCATAATTTAATAGTAGGCTACGGCTATTGGTCATCGGTTTTTGGATCGACTTTTGGTTTATAAAGTAGTTTATAAACGTTCTTTTAGTATTTTTATGGCAGTGTATGAAAATTATGAAAAATATAATATGCTGGTATGTTTTATACAGAGGATGAAAATTCTGAAGAAGCCTCGAAATTATATTTCCAAAGATAAGGAAGCCTATGGCTATACAAATTTTCAAATCTGTATTATCCGTTTTTGCTTCTAAGATATTCAGAAAGAAGGCAACCATTTTTTGCGTTTAAAAGCAAATTTAGTTGAGCACGGATCATTTGTTCACCCGCGTCCTAAAATATACATCAAAGAGAACAGGGAGAGAAAAGAGATAGATATTTTGGGATATATAGAAGCAACACATTTGTCTTCATGTAGAAAAATTAAGAAGGAAATTGGTGTGCCAAAAACTGACGCTCAGAGGATCTTGAAGAAATATAAATATCATCCATACTTGAATTGATGCTAACGATTTATTTGCCAGACTTGTTATCTGGTCAGAAAAATGCTTTTTTCCAAGAGCGGGAATTTTTAATTGTCACAATACCAGGAACTGGCATAGTGAACATGAGCATTTAATGTTTGAAAGGGCACAACAAGGACGCTTTGGAGTTGGAGTGTCATGTTTTATTTTGGGCAGACATATAGTTTATAGGATTTTTGAGAGAGGTCTTACAGCACTTAGACACCTAGAAATCCTTGAGAAAGTTATTCCAGAACTGCTCGAAAATATTCCATTAGCCCAATATAATGCTGTTTATCTAAGTACAGCAAGATGGTGCCTCAAGTCACAACTCAAGGCTCTTAAGGGAATTTCTTGATAATAACGTTCTTCGAAGATATATAGGTGCCAACGGACCTGTTAGATGACCTTCGCCATCTCCAGATCTCTCAATTTTAGATTTTTTTTATTATTATACAAAATGAAGTATATAAAATACGATATGACGCCATAGCAGAACTTCGAGAGGCAATTCATTTAGCCCTTCGAAATCTGCGAATAAGACCAATGGTTCTTTTTAACGCTATTCAAAGAATTACAAAAATGTGCCAATTTTGCATTAAAGAAAATGGTCGTCAATTTAAACATCACCTTTAAAATTTGTTTTTTTTCTTTTTTAATAATGTTATTGTTTTCTGTTTGTTATATTGTTACTTTATGCTATAAAACTGTCGTTACAAACTTATTGTTATTAAAAAACTCTATGTATTTTTATATAAGGTGAGGTATCCAATTCTTCGTTAGCAATATGTAACTTTCAATTGTTTATTATTGTTATTCACGGCCTACTATTAAATTATGCATTTAATTTCAGAAAATTGTCATTTATTTTCGTGTTTCTGAGAAAAAGTGCATACTATTATATATTTTGAAAAGGTAAAAAAAGACAAATTTTATAGTCTTTAATATACAGGGTGATCCATTTAAAAAAATAAAGTAGGATCCGATAACTGTCTGACCTGACCGTTTGAAAACCTCAACTTTGTTTTTATAAAAATAACGGAGATACCCCGCAAAAGTACCCAAAATGGGCCACCCTGTACAAAAGATAAACCCGAGAGGAAGAGCAGTTCCATTTTCACGAACATATCCGATATATTGACTTCACTATTTATGTAATTATATTTTAGCGTACCGGTACATTTGGCCTCTCGAAAACTGCAAGTGTTTCATGATCGCCGCCGTTTTATCAGCTAGAACATGGCTCGCAGTGTAATATTTAAGCGGCACGGAAAAAATAGCGCTGGTTTTGTGACGCAAAAATGTACTAAAAGTAGAACAAACTCCTACAACTCGCAAAGGCCGATTATATTCTGCACTGACACACATTCTATACCTATCAGGTTTTCGATTTTCGACCAATCGAATTACTGATGGCGGGTTTAAAAAATAGTTGTTTTGAGATACGTGATTACTGTACAAGCTACACCTAACAAAATATCTATATTAAAACGTAACATTGGTCAAGTTTACACCGCGTATCTCATTTGGTGCCTCATAGCAAGATAAAAATATATTATCTACACTACGTTTTTCTGCCTCAACTGAAATAAATTTATATATCTTTGATCCAAAACGTATCTTCATATTCTATATATATATATATATATATATATATATATATATATATATATATATATATATATATATGCGGTCAATTTTTTTTAGTTCACTCTATAAACTCGTGATTTTTAATCTTTGAATATATTATGTATTTTATACTTTTCACTCATGGAAATTTAGTATAGTTTTCTTAAAAATACGTATCCAGATACCGATTTTTAATCAAATCTGGCCAAGTGACAAATTTCTGACGAAGTGATGACGTAGCTAGTGTGAATTTTAACTAAAAATTCAACTATATATTACCTACAATTATAGTACGAAGAAGTAAATATCACCAGGCGTTAGTTGAGTGTAGAAATCTTTCGAGTTTGAAAACCGTGACTTTCACACGAGTAGTATACATTTTTTTTATGACTACAAAAATACTTCAGTATATGGCTTTTATTTTTGTTTTCATTTACATTTTAACAACATTTTTGAAAAAGTGAATAACTGCATTTGTTGTAAATAAAATAAGTTAGAAGTAAGTTAAGAGTAAATTTTGCTTTTTCAACTTTCTTTTAACTGACTATCTTTCAAGTACTGTTGTGTTTTAAACTGTGCTATAAGGCATTTTTTAGCCAAGTTAACAGTGTCCCTTTGTCAGTTTCATATATGAAGGCAGGAAATAGCTATTTATGTAACCAGTTACGAAATGTGATCTTTTGTGTAACGAATGCATTTCTTCGGGGCGAGTATAGCGAGTTCCCCGTTTACAAGATGTGTTCTACTTTTGACTATTTAGGAACCTTTTAAAAATAATAAAATACAACAGAAAACCTATTATAATTATATATTTTATCACAATTTACGAAAATAGTTATTTTCCTAACTAGTGCGAGAATTTCATTTTTCCGGTGAGTTTGAGTTACATAAATACTTCTTGCACGTGTTAAGAAAAACCTTTTTCCTACGACCGTAGAGGAAAGTAGCCTAATACCGCATAAGTTCCTAATATCATATATCCCTATATTTCTTGAACCAGGCAGCCCATCTGAGCACTAATATTGTAATCAAGAGTACAATCAAGCAGACAATTTCTGCTAAAATTACAGATCTCAACAACTTATTATTGTTCGCCAGTTTGCTGGTTGTTGTTGTTGATTTATGCACAGCAGTGTTTTTGTAAACGATTTTCGAAAAAAAATCACACATAATGGCATACTAGCACGCTTTTAAAATAATTAAAAAACATATTTCTAAACCATTTTTATTTATTTTGTGAAATGTACAGTAAGTACAAGTTTTTTCTTATAACGGTTTAACCGGGTTTACCGAAAATGTAGCGGCTGTTGTGGTTGAGTGATGAGAGGTAGCATGATTTTTTGTTAAAATTTTCTGTGAAATTATTTTTTTAATCTCTACTGAATTTTCTCTGTAACCTTTAGCCTTTGTAGTGGACTTCGAATAAACGTGGCTCTTCAAATTTATGTTGTCCACTCCTGCATCAGATAATATTTTTGTCGAAAACCTTCTAAAGCTATGGCCTATATAGAGTTTTGGATTTGGCAATTCCAGAAATCCGGCGATATTGGATTGCATCCTTCATATTGTATTAATTCCTAACACTGGAACCTGGGGTGGAAGATAGATCAAAATACAAGAGTTGTAAACACACTACACCACAACTTGTTACGTTCTGGACGAACGTTTCGTTAACTAAGTTACTATCTTCAGCAGATGACATAAACTAAAGTAACTTATCCTAACCGAGACTGTTTATAGGTAAATGTGGGCAAGCAATAAAGGGGACTAGAGGGTATAGGCCCTCTGTCTTTATTTAGTGCTTTCTTACTACGTTTAACTATTTCTATACTCTCAAACACATCCAATAATCTGTTATTAGATACATTTTTAATTAACTTAAAATTATTTATTCCTATTTAGTGTATGTTTTCCAAAAGCATGTTGGGCAACGCTTGACTTTTCTGTTCTTCCGTATCTTAAATGCGCTATGTGTTCTTTAAAACGAATGTTTATGGAACGTTTAGTTTGCCCAACATATTTTAGATCGCAGTCATTACGGCTAAGAGATTTTTCAAACTGTTCTCCGTTTTGTAGGCTACTCTAAAACCTAAGCTTTTAAATATTTTTTCTAGACCTTTCGTATATCTAGAATCATATGGGATTAATATTTTCTTATGCTTATGTCTATTTACTAGTTTATGTACAAAATTATAATTATATCCATTACTTTTAGCTATATTTTTAATCCGATTCATTTCATTGTTAAAACGTTCTTTACTTAATGGAAAATTGACTAACCTATGAGTTAATAAAGGAAATGCTGCCATTTTGTGTTGACGGCAATGAAAAGCGTCGATGTTATACACCTATAAGTATTAGTAAATTTCCTATAAATAACAAGTTCTAATTTATCGTTGTTTCTAATAACTAACGTGTCGAGAAAAGGTAATTGCCCATTGTTCTCCTCTTCGTACGTAAAATTAATGGAAGAATATTTATTGTTTATTGTTTCTAAGAAAGTGTCCAAATTTTCTGTTTTAGTATCAAAAATAGTAAATATATCGTCAACGTATCTATACCACACCCTTGGGAAATACTTAAGTTCTTTTTTGAATTGGGTTTCTAATCTACCGATAAACAAATTTGCAAGGAACGGAGATAAGCAATTGCCCATCTCAGTTCACTCAAGTTGTTTATAATAATTATTGTTGAACTGAAAAGAATTTTGATTCATATATAACTTTGTGAGAAGCAAATATTCATCAATATTTTTTTTCTACAAATTATTGAACTCAAATAGTTCCTTTAGGTACACTAGAAAACAGTACGCTTACATCAAAAGATATTAAAATTTCACCTTCTTTTAAGTGAGCATTCTTAATTTTATTTAAGAATTCTAACGAGTTAGTAACCTCAAAGTTATCGTACGAGATATTTAATTTACTGAATCCTTCTACTAACCATTTTGAAATATTGTACGTTGGTAATCCAACAGCTGAAACAATAGGTCCCATGGACTTCCCAGGTTTGGGAAGGCAATACAGTTTAGAAAACTGTGGGTTACTATGTGTTTGAATTTTAGTTTATCGGACACAAAGTAAAAACCTTGTGTTTTACGGAACTTTTTACTTCTGTTATCATTTTTGATAACGGGCTAGATTTCCAAAGAAAAATGTTCGCAGTTATCAATGCCAAATTTTTGAAGAAAATGTGTTCACTTAAAAACAAACTGCGAAAGTTGGAACCACAAAAACAAATTTCTTCGGAAGTCGAGAACATTGTAGAACACCTTTCTTTTTAGTCCTTTGATAATAAACAAATAGCTTTTTTGAATAAAGGTTTGAATTTTGCAGAGCCTCCAGTAAAAAATAGTTTACCAACTATTATAGCGAATATCAAAAGTTCCATACAACGAGGAGATTCATTAGAGAGGCTTGCAGAAATCAAATCTCAAAAAACCTTGTTAACAACAAGTCAAAATATGTTTCTCATAAAAATACTGAAGTTATCCAAGGACTGAAGAAAAAATAATGTTTTTATTTAAAAGCTGACAAAGGAAATAAGGTTGTTATACTAGACAAAACAGATTATTTTGGAAGAGTAGACAATTTGATTCAAACTGGGCCTTACGATTTATTGAGAAAAACCCGTTATCAAAAATGATAGCAGAAGTAAAAAGTACCTTAAAACAGTGTAAAAACCTTGTGTTCGATAAACTAAAATTCAAATTAACACATAGTAACCCACAGTTAGCTAAATTGTATTGCCTTCCCAAAATCCATAAACCTGGAAAGTCCATGAAATCTATTGTTTCAGCTGTTGGATCACCAACGTACAATATTTTAAAATGGTTAGTAGAAGATTTCAGCAAATCAAATATCTCGTACGACAGTTTTGAGGTTACTAACTCGTTAGAATTCTTAGATAAAATTAAGAATGTTCGCTTAAAAGAAGGTGAAATTTTAATATCTTTTGATGTAAGCTCATTGTTTCCTAGTGTACCCATACCACTAGGTTTAGAGTACCTAAAGGAACTACTTGAATTTAATAATTTGAAGAAAGAAATTATTGATGAATGAATAATTTGAAGAAAGAAATTATTGATGAAACAAGTTGTGATGTAGTGTGGTTAAAACTCTTGTATTTTGATAATGTGTTAATGCCCACATATGGTACATTGCATTTCTCGTTCTTATATATGATAAAAAAACGCCAGTGGGGTGTATTCTGGGGACGCCGGGCCACATAACTTCTATAGAGTTGTAGATGTTCTTCACCGGTTACAAAAAATGCCCCGGATGTATAAGTTTTGGTGTCAGGGATTTATATTATTAGAAGGGTTTTCTTGTCCGTAATATTATCAGCTGTTATTTTTGTGAGTTCATCTAGTTCACATGCATCTGAGAGCACCAACAATAACGGCAACTTTTATTAATAAATATTCGTCGTCAGACACTTTTGAATTTTTGATTTTTTTGTTCGGGTAACGTTCTGTCGCTTGAGTTATGTTATTAAAGATCAACAGATATCCAGATATCTGTTGATCTTTATTAGCAATTACAGCATAGAAAATATATACTTAAAGTGGATAATTTACAAACCTTGGAATAACCTTCCTTTTTAAGCATTTTTACTTTTCTATGGTCGCACCATTCGCTATGTCTGGTACTCCTTCTCATATCTATGTCGAGGTTTCTCTATAAACCCATTTCGTTGTCACCGTCTTCTTGCATTTTGCTGGCTGGAAAATAAGCATTTCATTCAATATTTCAAAGGCACACTACATTGTTATTCGAAGGAACACAACTTCTAGAATAGTACATAATGTTTAAATTTCACTATGTTTACTTTTGCGCGCTAGTGCGGAAAGTAACTAAATTAGTTTTTAAAACAATTTTTTCGTCAATGATTTCTAAAAACAACTTTTTTAATTTTAACTTTATGAAATATTAGGAAGAATCTTTTATCAAGTAAAAATAATAACCTAGATATAAGCTTCTGGATTTCTTAAAATTTCGCCCATAATAGGATAAAATGGAGTGAAATTTGTTTTTACTTCTTTTTTACAAAATCTCTTCAACTACGTGATATTTTAAAACAATCCTTTTGTCAATATCTTTTACATAAAATTAGTTTCTAGATTTATCGAAGTTTCACACATTTAATTGAAATTATCTTTTAAACTAAATGAAATTTTAAATTGATTTTATTGTCAAACTCTTTCGACAATAGTTGTCTTAAGGAGGTGAAATGTGTTTTAATCTTTTTAACAACATCTCTTCAACCTAAAGACATTTTAATACGATTGTTTCGTCAGTGGCTTTCAAAAACAATTATCTAACAATCAATTCTGGATTAAGCATGGTCGATTTTGTGTTGCCCCTTCTAGAGTTACCGAAAGAAATAATTTATGTATTTAGGAACCAAAACAGCAGACTGAAAATCTAGTTTATGAAGTTTAATAGTTTTAATTTTTCCATACTCTCCTATTACATTTTAACAAGCTTTTATTAACTTAATTTGTCTGTAAATAACTATGGATGTAAACCAATCTGGAAAGGCGATTTGAACATACTTCTAATTATTGCATCTATTTGAAATTTTGAAGTGTATGTAATTCGGCTGACTGTACAATAATTTGGTACTCGATCGTACCAAATTGTACAGGTCGATTTTAACCCACTTCTAATTGTCGTATCGATTTGAAATTTTGCAAGTATATATAATTGGGATGACAATACAGCAATTTGGTACCGGTCGATTTCACCCCAATGTAATTCAGATGAAAATACAATTATTATTAAATTAAAATTGTATTGGACTCGTCTAAAGAAACCAGATGCTCCCAGCGGTATAATATGGTACCAAATTATTGTATTGTAATCCGAATTACATACACTTCTAAAATTTCAATCGATACAATTAGAAATGGGTTAAAATTGACCGGTATCATTTGGTACTATCGAGTACCGAATTATTGTGTTGCCAGCCGAATTACATACACTTGCAAAATTTCAAATCTCTGTGATAATTAGAAGTAGGTTAAAATTGACTGGTACTACTTGGTCCAGATCTGATCAGCTCGATGGTTCCAAATCCGAATTACGTATACTTATGTATACTTAAAATCGTTTTTCTAGATTTGTTTACGTACATATTTACGTACTAGTGAAGCTAATAAAAGCGTGTTTAACATAATGTATATAAATAATAAAGGTGTAAAAAATAAGTTTCAAAAAATTATGCCTTATTTGCTAAGAGTAGAATTGGACGTGCTTGTTGGGGTAAAATTAATTGGCATATTTGCATTTCTTGCAACTTCTTTCGCATTGTCGAAAACTATTAATAGATAGTATTTAAAGAATGATTACCACCACAAAAAATACTTGATTCATTAAAAACGGTGTTGGTATCGGATTTTTTAAAACCATTTCTGCAATGCTTTAAGAAATTCCTTTTTCACTTCTTCTCTTAACTCCTCTCCTGTATTTAACGCCTGACTTCTTATATTTGGACATATTGGATATTCACCAAAATATGCATATACTGCAACTATTACAATTTTTTTAAAACTCTCTAATATATATATTTTTTCGCGGTTGATCATTAAGCGTAAAATGGACAATCATCAATAAAGTTATGACTTCATCTTATTATAAGGGAATTTAACAGCCAAGAGTGCGCTAATTTTAGGTCAAATTCTGAGTGGCTCAAGAAGATGTGCGGAGTTGGATTGTACTTTAAACTATTCTTTACAAAATATGTTTTTTCCATGTTTAAGCTCAAATAATATGCAAGTTTTAATATTTTCTTCAAGTAAATAAAAACCTGTAAACCCAGACTAGTCTAGTAATCTCGGACCACTGAATTATAAATACTATATGCTTATTACTTATCATTATTTTATTAGTTTTACCCATTAATTATTTCATAAAACCGAATATTGGTACCAAGTACTTATCACATATACTTAAATGGTACCTATATTGTGGCGGTTTGTCAATAACAGCTACAGAGCTGCAGCACAGGTCACATATTTCAAAAAATTATAATTTTAATTTATTTTTAACTTTTATTTGCATAGTTTTGTTCATTACGGCAAGACGCATTGCGCATTCTGTGACACTGCTTAATATATTATCCGCGTTCCCTCGTATGTTCGAGTTTCGACGTCAAACAGTAGTTTGCAGCACTGCCAAGTGACATTTTCGTCGCGGGCCATCCAATTGCAGCTCGAAGGAAATACATGTAATATGCGTTATGACTTTAAAGAGACCAATAAAAGACAAGCTATATATCAAATAACGAGCTGGAAATAAATTTACCGGCATTGTTTTACATGCGCTAATAATTCTATTTACGGTTAAATGTGTTTCTACATCGCCGCGCCGGCTTAAAAAGATGAATATTTTGTCGAAATATAAAAAGTTTTCCGCGAATTAGTATTGACGAAATTAAACTAAATGGACGTTCTACACCTGAGTTACAAGTAATGCTCTTTAAAAAGTCGTGGTATGACATATGTTCAAATTTAATGGAAACATTTATTTAAAATATCATTGGGTTTGTACCTGTAAAAAGTGGAAAATAAGAAATTATTTATTTCGTTTTCCTTGCCTATTTTTTGGGGGTAATACTGGACAAATAGTGGTGTCAGTTATTTAGTACATTTACGTGAAAAAGACAAGTTTAATGGAAATTCGAAGATCCAGGTCATATTTGTGAGTTGAACAGAAACTTATTCGCTTTATTCCAGATTTGAATGTTATGAAAGAATAATTGACAAGTTTTCTGCAAAGAAGATAAGGCGCACTGATTTGATTAAAAACATATTATTTTATCACATTCTTTGTTATGCAGAGTGCAGACAATAATGAACAGTGTTCTTTTAAATTTTATGCTAACTTTATTTGAATATTGTAAGGCATATTGTATAATGAATGTTCATTAATAACGCCGACAGGTGAGTTATATAAAATAATTTTCGATATAAACTGCAGCCTGCAGCACTGTCACTTTCTAACGTCACGAGCTGCCACTGAAAATAAAATAAAAATCTTACACATTACACAGTACCACAAAAGTTAAACAAGGAATATAATTTATCGGCCAGTCATTTTATGGGTAATCCTCGGGATAAAAGATGATAAGCTAAAAATTTTTTTAGTTTTGAACTTAAAGTCTTAAGCTTGGCTTAAAAGTCTCATAAGATCTCGTGTCGAGATCTTATAGGACTTTTGAGCCAACTTTTAAATTGTGAAAACGAAGGTTTGTACAAATTTTCAGCTTATTATCTTTCATTTTGAGGTTGACACCCTTTTTGGGACTATATGACCGGACTACTACAAAAATCAAGCATGCACAACTCTGTCACGATATTTCAAACCAGCGTTCTACCTAGGGAAGGGCAACAGAGACCTAGGTCAGAAGCGCAAGATCTTGGGCACGCGTTTCGGATCTAAATTAACATTATTTTAAACCCCCGATTGCCGTTTTATAAATATATGTTAATTCATTGTAGGCAAGTAGTGTTAGGTTAACCAGAAAAATATATTTAATTGCTTTTTTTTGAAGCGAGGGCGCCAAATCAGACCCTGCCCTAGTGGCCAGTCTTTCCAGATACGACCCTATTTCAAAAGATGAATTAAACCCATAGAGGGCGATTGCAATTAAATCATTTATAGGTTGTCTCATAACATCAACCTGCTGCTGCAAATTGTATATATTACATGGATTTCTATAAACTAAAATTATTCTTTAAAAAATGAAGTGCACGGTAAACCTTCATTTGGCGCCCCTTGAACCATGGTGCCCGGGTCCATGGCCCCCCTCTTGATCTGGGACTTGTTATATTCGCATTTTTCATTTTCATATTTTAATTTGTACACGCAGCAAAGTGCAAGGACCCAGCTAGCATATTTTATTGGATATAATAGTCTTTTAAATTGATACGATGCAAAATCCTATAATTAACGTTAAATGTAGTTTTGTAAAACTCTCCTGCAGATTCTAATGGCCAGCCGATCACGCCTGTGAAATAGTTTGGTCATAATCGAGTTGTTTATTAATCGTCGATTATAGGGCTCTAAGGAATATGTTATTAGTTATTGTGATTTGTTAGTTTAGATCGAGATTTTTCTTTCTGTGCCTGTTTCGCTTAGGTTGCGCCACTTTTTTCTAAGTATATTAGATCAATTTGCTTCGCGTTGACTTGACTACCTCTGTGAATAATTTGAGCACAAATATTTTGCTTAGTGTAATAAAAATTTATTATTACGTTTATCGAATTTTGGTATAACCACTTCGCAAAAATATAGAAGTGTCATTACATTGGTCAGTAAGTAGGTAAAATAAAATACCCATGCACAGCAACAGGAAGAATTATGTAGCGTAAATGTAGTGAGAAAAGGGAAAATTCGTTGATGCTGCTGGTAAAATCCGGCTCCAGAATATTGAAGACATAGTATGCGGATCCTGATAATTTGTCATATTTAGTTTTAATTTTTCGACAAGTATTAGGCCGTTTTAAGAAACATATATTTATTTTACGTTTTTATTTTACCTAAAAATATCAAAAATGTAATTGAGAATTAATAAAATAAATGTTTAAAAAGAAGATATGATGTTATAAAGCTGCAAATAATTCAGAGTGACAACAATAATGTGTTATTTATTAATGTTTTCTTGAAAAGAACAAACAACTGGTGTTAATGTTCATCGGACATAATTTTGAACACCATCTTAAGGACTATGTTTATCTTACCCGAGATCACGTCAAGTAATTCATTAAACAGAATTTGAGACACTCTTTACTAACTTCTATGTGTATTTCTAAATTCTTTCATAAAATTAAAGGTTTGTTAATTACACTTTTACATATATTGCTAGATCTCTATTTTGAGACTATCATATATATATATATATATATATATATATATATATATATATATATATATATATATATATATATATATATATATATATATATATATATATATATATATATATATATATATATATATATATATATATATATATATATATATATATATATATAAAATTCATAAAAAATACAGGGTTGTTTTTGTCAGATATGTTATTTTAGAAAAAGTTACTAAAATTTAAATTTTACTCCACAGTTTTAATATCCTTAGACTTTTGTGTTGTGTATATTTTTGATATGCTTTAATACAAGCTTTACTTGCTAACCCAGGCATATGACTTATGGTCAAATATCAGTGCATGTGTAATTGTTGTCTTTTATGAACATACTGCAAACTAAGCATGTTTTATTTAGATAGATCTAGAAGCCGAATAACGAAATTTTGAATCAAGAAGAATATCGAAGACTTTTACGTAAATGTTAATATTTTATGCAGATATTCAAGTTGCTTTAGTTATATCTCATCACTCGCTTTTATTATAAAAAAGGCTGCAGCATGACTGTACAGTTACACGATTGTCCTTCAGCTGTTTTTATCCCAGTCATTGAAACTGGCTTCTGAATGAAACGACAATTTCAGATCGAAGTTGGTTCGGTTTTTTGGTCTTTCGACAATTTTAATCATACCGTGATTTTATTTATTGAGCCAACTTGTGAATAGGAATTGCTTGATTTTTGTGTAACGCTGCGTGTGTTCGACCTTAGGAAGAAATGCCGTTGGTTTTGTCTTCGATTTATCTTCTTTGTCTTCCCGTTTATAGAAAGGACTAGCAAAAATTTGAAATTATTTAACTTTTTTTGTTAAACTGTGAAAAGCGCATTGTGATAGTGTTTAGTATTCTATATACAGGATGATCCATTAATGCGTTCATTTATAATAGCTTCTAGGTCTAAAATCAGTAGCGTAGCCTGATCAAAAGTAAGGGAAAGGTGGAGGGGGAGAATGACTATTATAATTTTTCTGAAAAACTTTTGTTTCACTATTGTTATGAACAATTTTTTTTACTAAACTGTGAAAAGCGCATTGTGATAGTGTTTAGTATTCTATATACACGATGATCCATTAATGCGTTCATTTATAATAGCTTCTTTTTCTGAAAAACTTTTGTTTCACTATTGTTATGAACAATTTTTTTTTCTTCTAATAATATATAAATACAAAAACAAACTTAAAATTTTTGAAATTACCTATGTACAGGGTGTCTGGTTATATTTTAAATAAAGTCTACAAGCTTAACTTTTAGAGACATCAATAGTTTTATGTTATTCTCTGAACTATGAGGATTTGCGAAAAAATAAACAAACGACAATTGGCAAGTAAGGAAATGAGCATCAACTTCCTTATTTTAGATGGAACACCTTGTATAATATTATTTCAATAAATGCTGATTTTCCTGCTAATGATAAATATACTGAGACCTATATATTTAAAGATGATGTATTCCTTTCCAATAACTATATTAATGCGTATGCTTATTGCAGAGCTTTGTCAAATTTCTCGGTTGTCTTTATGGATACTATATTTTATTGAGATAAAATTATACGGGGTGTTCCATTTAAAATAACAAAGTTGATGCTCATTTTTTATTTTCCAATTGTCTATTTGTTAAAAAATATTCCCGGCAAAAATACATTGTCTTACGTTCTTTTCATTACGCTCCTAGGACTATAATGAATCCATTTTCTATGAATTTTCGTATAAGTCTGACATTGTTTTCATTACTATAATGAATCCATTATGGTCCTAGGACTTTAACGAATCCATAAGAGTACTAAGCCCCAAAAAATCATATCATTATGACATGCGGGAAGATAAATGTATTTTTTGTCCGTTTTGAAACGGTTGCAGGTAGGTGGGTAAATTCTGAGACGTTCTTAATAAACATCTGGGGATATACGACGAGGCAAAACGCTTGACGACGGGGTTCCGAGTACAGCGCCGTGATATGAAAAACTCAAAATTATGTAAAAAATGTTTATTTTAGAAACCTGCCGAACATATTATGTTTTGTTTACGAAAATTTACAGAGGAGTATCTGGCTATGGGATCTAGGTCCCTATGCTTTTTGAGACCGGTCAGCGGATTGCATGTCAAATTTATTTCGAAAAAAAATTAAAGGAGGGCCAATTCGGACCTTTCGGGCGTCTCAGTCATACGTCTTAGGGGCTTAAGAAAAGGGTCTCCGATACGAAAATTTTGAATTGTTGCAATATCAAAAGTGGAAACAATATTTTTTGCCGAATATTTCGGTACTTAAATTTGTTTACCAAAACGAAGTATCTCATGAAAATGTGAATTTTTAACCTTAATCTACGTTCAATTATCAAATCAGCATCTTGCCTATTGACTTTCCTTTGTTATGGGGAGCGAAATCTTGAACTAAATATTTTTTTTTATTTTCCGTTTTTACCTATTTCCTGTACTTATCGATTAATGACACCGGATTTGTAATTGTTAGAGCGATCGAACTTGGCACATGCTATAACTAAAACTTCTGATAGTTTCAGATTGGAGGCTTAAACAGTTTCTGAGATAGGATTTTTTTTAGAAAAAGAAGTTGCGACTTTTATCGCTTATACGACCCTGTTTAACAAAAACTTGTATTGTCCAGATAGCTCATTTCATTAAAAAAATAGGCAGACCAAGCGTTCGAAGGAAAAATGACGGATTTTTTGATTTGTGTAGCATTTTGTGGCTAAATTTTCATTAAAACGTGTATGCTTTGCTACAGGAAATCTGCGCATATTAAAAATAAATGTGGTATTTTTTCGATTGTCATAAAAGTTTGTTGCAAGGCAATTTCGATGAGAGAAAGTTTTAAAATGCAATTACCTTAAATGTTACAGAAGAAAAATAAGAAATAAACACCAAAATATTTATTCAACAACTTTTAAATTGCTATGGTAATAAATAAAAAATACCTAGCCCAACAAAATGTTGTAGCTGTAATCATATTATGTTGTGAGCCATTTTGCCAGTAGAAATCTATTTTGTCTGTAACCAGCGGATCAATGTAATTCTCATAAGAACATCATTAAATGTATATTTTTATGTTGCCAGAACCACACCTAATAAAAATAAATGAAAACGAATTCTTATGTAGTCTGGCTTTTGTTATAGATTTTAAATCATCTAGGTATAGAGAAATGCGATGTATTTCAATTTCGGGTATACATCTGTTCACTACTCTTGCTCTGAAAAAGAACGGCATTTGACGTTTTCAAATCTTTCTGTTCCGCGTTCAAATGGAGGCAGTCTCAATTCGGACCGATTTATACACTAGACGTCTATAAAAAATTCTAAGCTATAAATTGACTATGCAATGTTACTTAAAAAATGTTCTCTTAAAACTTAAAATAAAAAGTTGTGTTTATATAGAAGTAACTCGTGAATTCCCACTCAGACAGATCACCCCTAGGATGTCCTGCGGTTTATATGAAGGTTTATTTATTCCCAGTGTTCATAATTTTTGAAAAAAGAGTTGAGGAGGGCACTCCCACCTTTTTCAATATAGAGTGCAATGAGTAAAGTCTTTATCACATGAGGATATTTTAAAATCTAACCATACTAAAAAGTTTAGGGAAAGTTTTGCTTGAAAAATAATACAAAATTACAATAAAAAAGTAACCCACTTGAATTAACTTACCTACTAAATGTGACTTTTTTCAAAAAATGTTTTTTACTTTGAAAAATGGTAGATGAAAATATTGTTCTCTTTTTAATTTTATGTCTTTATACCAAAACTCAACCGTAACTTTTAACTTCAATTTGTCTCGTTTTTTTACTTTATGGTTTTTACTTGCCTCATAAGGGTCCCTAGCTGACAAAAAAACATGTTTTCTCGATTCCGTCGGTCTGTCTGTCTGTCTGTTGGTCTGTCTGTTCGCGGCATAGCTAAAAAACTACTTACCCGATTGACTTCAAATTTTGGTCAAAAATTAAGGGTCGTATGGGGATGACCTGGTAACATTTTGATAAAGATCCATTAAAGCAAAATAAAATGGCGGCCTAGTGAAATGTTAAAAAATTATTACTAAGAAGTGCTTATTCCATTTATCACAAAAATCAATTATTATGTAGAAACTGATGAAATTTTTGTACCAATCCATGATGGCTGAACAAAACGGCGGCTTAATAAAATATTTAAAAATATAGCCCGAACAAAACTACTTAATGAACTGATTTCAAATTGTGTGCCATAACTAATTGCAGTATAGAGAAGAACTAGTAAAAGTGTGGTACTAATTCAAGATCGTGGAACAAAATGGCGACCAAATAAAATTTTTGTATTCTGAAAAAATCACCCTCTCAGGTTTTACATAGTTTCACGTTTTGGCGTCCCTAGATGCCAAAAATATGTTTTATCAAGTACGTCGGTCCGTCTGACGGTTTGTCTGTCAGTGCGCAGCATAGCTTAAAGACTACTTATCAGATTGACTTAAAATTTTAGTTAATATTTAAACATTCAGCCTGAAAAAACTACTTATTGAACTGATTTCAAATTGTGTGCCATAATTAATTGTAATATAGAGATGAACTAGTAAAACTGTGATATTAATTAAAGATGGAGGCCTAGTGAAACGCTAAAAAATTATTACTAGAGAAACTAATTATCCAATTTAAATTTTGCAAAAAAATCAAGTGTTACATAAGAATGAACCGGTAACATTTTGGTATGAATATAAGATAGCAAAACAAAATGGCGGCCTAACAAAATATTTAAAAAAGTCAGTCCGAAAAAACTAGTTATTAGGTTAATTTCAAATTTTGTGCAAACATTAAGTGTGATATAGAGAAAAGCTGGTAAAGTTCTGTTACGAATTCAAGATAGCAGACCGAAATGGCGGCCAACTAACATGTTAAAAAAGTTAAGGTAAAAAAATCTTCTTATACAATTGACTGTAAATTTTGGAGAAAAATTAAATAAAAGGATAAACTGGTTTGAGTTCAACATAACATATTATTACGTTATTATTAAATTAATTTTAAATTATGTGGTAAAATAATGGTTTAAGAGTTAAAATATTGGTAGAGATCCAACAGGGGCGTGCGGTGAAATTTTAGGAAAGGGAAGCAATTTTTAGAAACTTACCTATTTGTAATATAGTTCGATTCTTTGATCATTTTTTGCAAATTCGTCAATGACGTCATCGTAAAAACGTCGATGCTCCGACATATTTTGGAGAAGTTTATTTTCAATGGACAACAGCGATGTATGCGAAAGTCTCTCCTGCCCCGTTGAATTTCTGACGAAATTTTTTATACGTTTAAGTGTTGAAAAATTGCCTTCTACTGATGAACTTGTGGCAGGTATTGTCAATACTAATTCACACAATTTCGACACTTCGATGTAGGCATCTTCCAGCTCCTTGTCTTTTAAAAATTGCATTAGTTCCTTAGCGTTATATTTTGCGCCAATGTCATCAGTTTTGTAAATCACTTTTAGTTCAGATCGCAGTAAAACTCGGTCGAAGAACTGGCCATAATGAAGAAGAAGAGATTTAAACGCATCTTCTGAAAAAGTTTTTACTTTAAATGCATCAAAATTGAAGAGCTCGAGGAATTTAAAATCATTTAAACCGTTCAATCTATAGTTTATTTGTTGCTGAATTTGATCGACTATTTCATAAAAGAGGCGTCTGTATGATGTTTGAACATCTCCGACCTTGTCTGTTCGAAGACGCTTGGCTTGTGGCTTTACATTTAACGTCATCGTTTTCTCCCAAAATAGGTCAAAGTCATCTTTTTTTGGCTTAACATGGAAAATCATCCACTTTTTTTAGGCAAAAGCAATATCATTTGTTTTAGTTTGTAATATATTAAAAACATTGTCCGAGAATGGAAATATTTCTGAAAATGTGTTCAACAAATAATCACGTTTCATTTTTTTCTATTATATTCTCAAATAGTTTAATCAGTGATTCACGATTTTCAGATACTGTTAACACAAGTCTTCCATTATAGTTCCACCTAATAGGAGCTACTTTGGGCAATCGTTTGTGGACAATGGAGTCCAAAGCCTGTGTACGTTTTGTTGACTTGAAAAAAAAAGCAGCCATGCCACTTAAAGTAACAAAAAATTCTTTACTCAAAACCATTTAGCATGCTTAGAAAACAGTGAAAAACGTCAAATTTATTTTATTACTTTGTATTTAGAGACATTTTTTAATTACCTCCCTAAAATTGAAATAAAAATATTCCAAAAGCGTTTAGCTTTTGTTAACAAACGTTGAAACACGTCAATTTTTTTGTGTATATATAGACACATTTTCTTTCGTTATTCAATATAACTCTAGATTATGAAGCAATCTTCAAAAAACGAAGTTTTTTGAGGCTCAGCAGGCAGAGCAGTTAGTATTTATATATAAAAAAAATATATATAAAAAAATTTCTACTATACGGGGTAGCCTTAGGGGATACAACAGCCCCTTAAAAAATGTAAATATTTTTTTATTTCCATAACGCTTAGCTTTTTTAAAACAATTATAAAACTGGGCAAATTTTACAAAAGGGGATAAAAAAGCTCCCTAAAACCAAATGTGAAATTTTAGAGTTTTTAAGCTGTAAACCGCTATTCCGCAAGGTTCAGTGTTGGCATATACCCTATTCCTCCCACACATCAATGACTTGGATTTCTTCTACCAGCAATTCTATTCACAGCTATGCTGACGATAGCACAATTAACATCAATATAAAATTTGCCAAACCCGTCTTTTAAACTGAAATTGATGATACGCGTCGAGTAACGACGTCAAAATCGTAGGGAATGGGGAGCAAAGAACCTTGTTCAGTTTAACGCTACTAAGACACAATCTTATTTATTACCTGACAGATCATCTCCCAGTACCCACATCATTCAAATGAATAATCAACTGCTTGAAGCCAAACATTCCTTTAGCCGGGTCGGTATACATTTTCAAAAAGATCTGGAATGATCACATCACCTCAATTACCACAGCAGCCCGGAAGAAATTGGATTTTATTTTCTCCGAAAATATTTTTTTTCTGCCAACCTGTTTACTCTTTACACTTTGCAGATCAGACCCTTCCTTAAGTATTGCTCGCAATATGGGAAGCAGCCTCTCCTTCAATCCTTAATATTATTGACTCTGTCCGGAGAACAGCTATTCGTCTGATTGATGATCCAAATCTCACAAGAAAGCTTGCATCCCTCGAAATCTGTCTCTGTTTTACAGATACTACCACTGATTCTGTTCTGATGAAATATCATCCATTATGCCCTGCTTAGTCATTCACGCCAGGGAAACGCAAGCATCGACCAACACGCATTCTTCCACGGTCCAGCTGCAAAGACCAAGGACCTTCCACTTTGTTCGCTCTTTTACTCCCAGAGTGTACAGATTATGGAATGTGTTACCAGCAAATGTCTTTCCTTCTTCTCCTAATCTGCAAGTCTTTAAATCCCGCATCAATAAACTTTCCTTGTCTCTATTTAAAGCAACCACGGTACCTAGTATTTAGGCTTTCGGACTTCGAAGTCTAATCATAGATAAAAAAAAATTCAAAATTTCATACCAACTTTCGCCTAGATAATAAATTGGTCTATCATCTTCTCGGAATTTTGAAATAGTTTCCAAATATTCGTTTCTCCATCTAAGTAGTCTGCTACTTTCCATTATACTTTATCATTTGTCAATTGCCTTATATTCAAAAACCACAATTTTTTAGACATCTCCACAAAGTTGTTTTAGAACAGACGACAATTAATTTTCTTCCTAATTCTCTCTTTATAGTGTCCAAAGATGGACAATTTTTGTCAGCATACATATTTTATATAACATCTCTTTTAAATTTCTAGATTGTGTTCTTTTATAACACGGTTAATACCACAATTGATCGGTCTTTTCTTGTTACTTCCCTCGTAAAAGGGAAGTATTGTATTCGTGAAAAAATCACTCTCCGAGATTTTTTCAGATCTGCACGTTTCAGGGTCCCTAGGTGACGAAAAATATGCTAACTCAATTCTGTTGGTCTGTCTGTCTGTCTGTCTTTTCGCGGCGTAGCTAAAAAACTACTTATTTGATTCACTTCAAATTTTGGTTAAAAATTAAGGGTCATATGGGGATGACCTGGTATTTTGGTAAAAATTCAATATGGCGAAACAAAATGGCGGCCTAGTGAACTGTTAAAAAAATTATTAAAAATCTACTCAATCAATTTATCTCAAATTTTGCAAAAAACGTCAAGTATTATGTTGAAATCAAGTGATAAAATTCTGGTACGAATCCAAGGTGGCCGAACAAAACGGCAGCCTAATAAAATATTTAAAATTTCAGCCAGAAAAAACTGCTTAATGGTTCGATTTCAAATTGTGTGCCATGATTAATTGCGGTATAGGGATCAACTAGTAAAATAGTGGTACTAATTCAAGATAGCCGAATAAAATGGCGGGCAAATAAAATGTTTGTAATAGTGAAAAATCGCCCCGTCATCTTTACATTTTAGCGTCCCTAGATGCCAAAAAATATGTTTTATCAATTCCGTTGGTCCGTCTGTCGGTCTGTCTGTCTGTATGTCTGTCTGTCTGTCAGTTCGCGGCGTAACTTAAAGACTACTTACCCAATTCACTTCAAATTTTGCTGCTTTGGTCAAAAATTGAAGGTCATATTAGGATGACCTGTAACAATTTTGTATAAATTCAATATGGCGAAACAAAATGGCGGCCTAGTGAAATCTTAAAAAAAATATTATTAAAAATCGACTCATTCAATTTATCTCAAATTTTGCAAAAGACATCAAGTATTATATTGGACTCAACTGGTAATATTTTGGCACGAATTCAAGATGGCGAAACAAAATGGCGGCCTAATAAAATATTTTAAAATTCAGCCTGAAAAACTGCTTAATGGTTTGATTTTAAACTGTGTGTCATAACTAACTGTGGTATAGGGATTAACTAGTAAAATTCTTGTACTAATTCAATGTGCCCGAGCAAAATGGCGGCCAAATAAATAGTATGTTATCGTGAAAAAACCACCCTCTCAGGTTTTAAACGTCTTAACATTTTAGCGTCCATAGATGCCAAAAAAATATGTTTTATCAATTCCGTCGGTCTGTCTTTCGTTATGTCTGTCAGTCAGTTTGCGGCATAGTTTAAAGACTACTTGCCCGAATAACTTCAAATGTTTATCAAAAATTAAGGTCATATAAGTATAACCTGGTAATACGTTCGTCAAAATCCAAAATACCGAAACAAAATGGCGGCGTAGTGAAATGTTAAAAAAAATATTATGAGAAAACTGCTTATCCAATTTATTTCAAACTTTGCATAAACATCAAGTTTTATGTTGCAATCAACTGGTAAAATTTTGGTACGAATCCAAGATGGCGGAACAAAATGGCGGCATAATAAACTATTTAAAAATTCAGACTACTTAATGGATCGATTTCAAATTGTGTGCCATAACTAATTGTGGTATAGGGCTCAACTAGAAAAAACTGTGTTACTACTGTTCAAGGTTTGTAATCGTGAAGAAAATCACCCTCTCAGGATTTACATATCTTCACATTTTAGCGTTCCTAGATGCCAAAAAACATGTTTTATCAATTCCGTCGGTCCGTCTGTGTGTCAGTTCGCGACATAGCTTAAATTCTTACCCGATTGAATTCAAATTTTTGACCAACAATTAAAGGTCAGTGGGGATGGCCTGATAACGGAACAATGTTAAAATGTTTGTTAGAGTGGTGTGGTTATTATTTGGGGTTAAGATCCAGTGAAAAAAACAAGATTTTTTTAAATTATCGACGTTTCGCAACTTAATTGTTGCATCCTCAGGACACATATATAGATCTTATATCCTGCATGAAACCCATATTGTCAGAACTTTTACTTTGTTGTTCCGCATATATTACCCAGATATTAAGTTTCTAAATGGTTGTCGTTAACAATCCTTTTGTTATTATGTTAGAGTGTAGTATTATTTGGGGTTAGGATCCAGTAAAAAATACAAAAGACCATTTTTAAATAGTCGGCGTTTCGCAACTTTATTATTGTATCTTTGGGACACATATGTAGATTCTTTATCCAGCATGAAACCCATATTATCAGTCTTTACATATTTCGTTTGTCAGCAGATATTTCCCAGATGTTAATTTTCTAAATGGTTTTGGTTAACGATCCTCTTGTTTTTATGTTAGAGTGATATATTATTTGGGGTTAGGATCCAGTAAAAAAAACAAAAGACTTTTTTTAAATTGTAGACGTTTCGAAATTTTATTGTTGCATCCTTTGGACACATATATAGATTCTATATCCTGCATTTAGTCCATTTTTTAAAGGCTATAAACGGTCGTCTGGATGGCGTCAGTTTTACACATGTTTTATAAAAGTCCTTTATAAACGTTTAAAATTACTTTTTGTACATGTTTGCTTAATGTCTGCTCCTGAACTGTGTAGAGTATTATTAGTATTTTCTACATACAAATTTTGTAGATTCGCCTCTATTTCAATATTTTCACCATTAACACTTTCATTTAAAACACTGTTTTAATGCCACGGTCCCCAGATTTTGAAATCTTAAAGCAAACCACACAATTTTATATTTAAACAAATTAAAACATGATGACATAAAAATCAGTTAAAATACGTGTACCTGTTTCAGGTAATATTAAGGTCGTCGGGTTGGGGTGTGAAATATTATGCTAATGAAGCACTTAAAGGTAACAATGGACTAGAAGATATAAGCAGTAGTTTTTGACTTCAAGTCAATCCGCATTAATTTGAAACGGACTAGGAATACCTTAGCCTTATTACGCCATTTACTCCGCTCCTGTTGCAATTTTTATTCTGATGATTAAAAACTGATTGTTGCCTAATACACTGTTATATTTTGATGGTAAAAAGATACTCTTGATTGAACCTGCCAGAAGCAACTCTTTTCTTCAAAATAGTTTGAAAATAAAAGTCTTGCACGAATTTTTGGAGGTGATTTGTAATTGATGCTTAAGCTTTTGAGAGTAAGTTCCCTATAGTAAAACGGAAGAAAAAAGTTTCCAAAATACATCGCCAAACGTTTCATTTCTGAGAAACTGAACACAAAGCGGGATTTTTTTTATCTCCATCCAAAAAGTTTATCCTTTTTTTCATATCTCCCAAAAGATGTGTTTATGACCGACATTTAAATTTCAAAATATATCGGGAATGGGGGCTGCTTGCGGGTCAAACCAGAAGAAATCTCTTTTAAATATAAAAAAAAAGATTTGACATATGTCCTTAAAAATATGAGGTTCATATTTAAACAATGTTAACCATGTAACATCTTTTTTTATAACTTCTCTTATTATTAAGGTTGGGCTAAAGACCAACACTTAACGTATTTGCATTCAAGAAAATAAATACTCATAGACTGGGTGTTTTAGCTTTCGGAAACATTCTCCAACAAAGACTTACTGCTGTGCTTACGGCGTATAAAGCTTTGTACTTGTCAGATTTTTAGAGTATTCAAATAACACATCATCCGCAATACTGAATTTCCTGATGACATACCAGGCGTCTCTATCTCTCTCCTTTTCTCTCTCTAATAACGCAAAGTCGTGATGTGGGTAGGTGGCCGTCCACAACATTGCTATTAATTTTTGTTCCGAATGATTTGAGCCACATTCTGCCACTGCTCCTTGGTTCGTTTACCGTTCGCGAACTCTTCTTTTTGCACCTGATGAATATCAAGTAGGTACCGATGTTAGCTAGTGTTTATTGTTTTATTATCTAGTCCCTCTGATCTTCTGTAGTCGGTGGTCGATTTGTTCGATAGGATACGTATTTACGTAATTTAGTTTATGCCTCTGGTACGATACAGGGTGTTTCGTTTCAAAACCATTTCCTCGCGAATTAACCACTAGGGTAAATGAGATAGATTGATATAAGATATTGTTTATTTAAGCAAAATAAAAACACTTTTCTTTCACCAAATGTATAGGCAACAGCTAAACAGTGTCATATTTTCCTTAAAACATTACAAAGATTTGAAAAAAAAAACAATATTTATTTTCATGAAATTCACCATTTCACCCACGCATAGGGGTGAAATGGCGAATGCACTGTGAGTGAAATGGTGACTTATTTTTTTTTTGCTTTTTACCGCATATATCACACATGGACTCATAATTGGAACAGTCTTCGTGTAGCCAAAGTTGGCAGAAAATACATTTGATCCAATCAACGTCCTTTTTAGTGTAACTGTACAGTTCACCGCACCATACACAACAACACTCTTCATGGTATATGTCGTCATCATCGACTTGGAAGTGGATATCCAGCGATGAGTCGGATTCGGTGTCAGTGATAGCCGCTTTTCGTTTCTTAGGTTGCTTTTTTTGGTATTCCCTTTGATAGTGTCTTTGGTTATGTTTTTTTCTTTGGTCTGCATTTTGGCATTTGCTCCACTCTTCACTGACTCAATTTTCTTGTGTTTTACTCTTTTGTTTCGTAGGTTGACAATGTTTGATGGAGAATTCAAAACCTCAGCTAAATCTCTGGAATTCTTCCTTGCAGATGTGACTTTATCTAGGATAGGTATTGGTGAAATATGGTCCAAGTGTTTCCCAGGGGTAATTTGAGATTCTTCTGTTGCCACTGTTGAAGACAAATTTATTGCTTCTGATAAGGAATGCATGCTTTCATGTGGATTTTCCGCTTTTTGCGAACAGTGCAGTTTTGCTGAGACTTGTCTGTGTTGAAGTCTCTGATCGTTATCTACATCTGAGGTTGCTTCTTCAAAGAGGTTCAGGATATCCTGCCAGTGCGAACAGACTGGTGTTGGTGATGTAGGTTTATTTTCATGTCGTTCGTTATTTTCCTGTTGTTGTACTGGAACTAAAAAGGCATACTCAGGGATAGCATCAGGATTAAATGGAGTAATACCTGTGCTTCTGAACCCTGATATTGCGTTCTCTGTTGTAGCTGCTTGGACCCATGCTTTTGTAAGTAGTCCTCCGAACACTAACCTCGAAATTTTTCTATTTGGATTCATTTTAATGTAGGAATTGCAGGCATTGTAATAATATGATTTTAGAGATTTAAAAAATGCTCTGTCTAGTGGCTGCAGATAATGGGTTGTGTGGCTTGGTAGGCAAAGTAAAACTATGTTATTTTCCTCTGCAAACTCTAACATATCCACACTGCTACAATAAGAGCTATGTCCATCCAAAATGAGCACCACTGTCCCTTCAGGCTTCCTTGGTGCAAAATAGTTCTTTAACCACAGAAAGAAAATGTCAGTTGTTACGTACGCCGATTTTTGTGACATGAACATTATAAAACCCGGCGGCATACCGTCCTTGTACTCGGCCTTTTCATTTTTACCCTTCAAAACACATGCTGGGGGTAAAAACATGCCCTCTACATTGCAGCAAGCGATTACCGATATTGTTTCACCCTTTTCACCGGATGTTGTCGCTGGAACGCTCTTGGATCCCTTTGCTGCCAACACATAACCTGATCGATTATTAAGTTGAAGTCCGGACTCATCTACGTTGAATATATTTCCTGGCTGGTCAAGGAAGTTGTGTTGTATCAAGATATTCTGAAGCAACGAAAAGTATTCTGAAACGTTTTTCTTGTTTAAACCGCTTGACTGTGCCTGTGAAATACCCTCCAATTTGCGGATTGAGAGTTCTGGATATCTTTTTAAGAGTATATGTAGCCAATCCATTCCAGCAATTTCCTGTTCACGGTTGAATTTGTGATGCTGGTTAAATTTTTCAGCCAGTTTATATGCCATGGTACGTACTTCTGTCCTTGTAGGTGCAAATCCGAATTTTTGTAATTTCTTGTGTTAGGACAAGCGGTCCGCCCAAAACTTTTTTCGTAAAGCACCCATTTGTTATTCTTCTCTTCAACGTTGACCATAGAATACCAAACTACTTTGAGGCTTCATTCAGGCGCATTCCATTTTGTGCGGCTTGAACGGCAGCTTTCCAGTCAGCACGTCTAGATCCTCTTTGCCTTTTATAAAAATTAGGCATCTTTATCTGGAACAATAACGATAGTTAAAATTTTTATTTAGGCCGACAAACATGAGTGCAGTGTGTTTTTTTAATCCGTGATAAAACAAACCCAATAAAAATAAATGGATCCATGTAGGGCCACAGTGACTATAGCGGAACGTTGGATAAAACAGAATATAACTTTCACACACAAAAAAACGCTAAACATGCATGTATTAATTGCCAAAACCTAGTTGGGATGTAAATAAACCATTATTGCGTAAAAAAGTACTTCACCATATCACCCCATAGCCGAGTTCACCATTTCTCCCATTTGCTTGCATTTTGCAAATATTAGAGGCAACGATTTTTAGGTTATGTGATACATAAATAGTCTAAGAACGAAGAATATACCAAAAACTACTTTGCGGACTACGCTAGCTGAAGCAGCATCTACAAACGCACGCATGAATGCTATAAAAATTATTAACCGTCGGAAATAGATTTGTACAAAATACTTACTATTTTTAAAACGAGATAGGTTTTTAACTAACGCACTCTAAACAAATGATCAAAAACTGTTGGCATTCAGACCTATAGAGACATCTGTGTACCAGGAGAAGAAATAGTCATTTCTTCTCCTGGTACACAGATGTCTCTATAGGTCCATTTCACCCGATTCACCATATCACCCTGATTTACCCTATGTCAAAATTTGGTAAAAATGGGTTTCTTTGATGGTTTAAAATATAATTGAAGGAGGCAGTATAAAAAGTGGGTAAGTCCATTTCTATCTTTTCGAGATGTTACCTGTTTTATCTGTTAATATCCTGCCACGTCTCAATCCTACTTATTATATTATATGTATGTACAGTTTTTATTATTGAAATGCAACAAAAATATTTTAACAAATCAATTTTAAGGAACGCAGAACTGAAAAAAAAAATCTAAAACTTATTTAAGAAAAAATAAACACACGAAACCCGTTATTGCTAATCCTGCAAGTAATCAAAACTTCATCGTAACTTTAAGACCCCGTTAAAATTAAAACAATTTTTATATGTGATATTAAGAAAGAAAAAGAGATCGGCTTCTACTAAGCATTGAGATATAGGTTTAAGTAGGGTCGTAGAACTCAATGCGGATAACTAAATTTAATGGTTTTGTTAGGCATTAACATAACAAAATTTGATTTAGACGTAACTAAACCTTCAACGAGCTCATTTAACTTCTTGTCAGTTAGCTTGGAAGAATTCGCTCTTTTACCTTCCTAAAAAAATCATCCACCTACTAAAAAAGTAAGAGGAATTCAAATAGCTGTAGAGATTACTAGCAGTCCGTACAAAGAAGGAAAAAACCGGACACCCAAGAAAAAGATTGTGCCGATAAAATGCTTAGCAGCATTCAGCTCTACAGTTTTTACCAAGCTTAAGAGTATAGATAATGAATAATCGTTTTGCAAAGAGTTTAGCAGAACCGAATGCAGAGACATAATTCGGTGTATGAAGTGCAAAACAGGGTTTCATGTGTGGCTTACATACCGAATACAAGTTTTGGTAAAATCACGCAGAGTTCATTTAATTTTTCTAAAAACCCATTTTTACAAATTTCGGTTCGATATGGGCAACCTAATTAAACTGTTTATTAAATTTGTCCTACCAAGTGTCAGATGTTATGTTCAATTAGATTTCTAAGATATTGCGGCTTAATATTTACGTAATTCTTGAAGTAAACAAGAAAAACATGTCTTTTCTGAAAATGAAACTCTTAAAATATTTTTAACTTGCTGCCATGTTGTAAGTTCTATGACGTTAGAAATAAATGTCAAAGTTTTATCATTTAGTTTACATACGGCTGGTTGCAGAAAGCTCAATTAAACTTTAGAATGTTTAACGGAATGTCAAATTTCATAGCGACTTCCCAGATTTCTGCAAGCAACTTGTCAAATCCGAAAGCTCGGTTAAATATTGTAAACAGTAATTAAGTTTTGTGCAACCGGGGGTTAATTTTGTACGAAATATGATTTTTTAATTTGCATGTTTTTCATACTGTGTAACAACTTCATAACATGCAGCAAAAAAATTGTTTAATTCACATGGTTTACAACCAAAAACAGGTACGACATCAAGAAAATGTCATATTTAAGAATAATTTACTTCAGCCAGTTTTTCGTGTTGGGACTACTAATGGGTAAACAATTACTTGAATCCGATATATCAGTTCTTTCTGTTTCAGCATCTGAAGAACTATGCTTTTGAATAAGCTTACTTTTTGTAATAAGAATATAGGCACATTATTTTTTTTGTAGTAATTTTTAATTTTTTAAGCATAAAAGAAAACAAAAGTGAATAAGTCTTTCACTTAATAAGAAAAACAATAATAAAAAGGATTGAGAAAAAATCAGCAAAGTGAAAACTTGACTTACGTACGTGCAAGCGTCTTCTTTTCTTCTTTGTGTTTAAAGCTTAACCACTAAGACACCTGGAAAAATATGTGTTCCTCAGAATGGCTGCAAAAAAGTTAGTTCAGTTTACGTGCAATCCGAAAAGGCACTGTGCGAAACTTCTTGTATCGAATATCCTACCCGACTGCGCCAATTACCTATGTTGAGTTTCCAACAGATTTCGGTTTGTAGAAATTACTATTTTCTTAGACAAAGCTCTATTAGAAAAATCACAGTGAGACAGGTACTGAAACTTACATTACGCGATGCCTTACAATACACTGAATGTTCAGTGTATAATCCCTAACTAGTTTATATAATTCAAAACAGATAAAATAAGTAAACATATGATGTAAATGAATACCCAGACCAAAATACAAGGGTTCTAACTACACTACACCACAACTTGTTACGTTCTGGACGCGCGTTTCGCTAACCAAGTTAGCATCATCAACAGATGATATAAACTAAAGTAACTTATCCTAACCGAGACTATTTATAGGTAAATGTGGTCACACTTGGTTGCACCCGACTGTCTTTATTTAGTACTTTCTTACCACATTTAACTATTTCTATATTCTCAAATGCATCCAATAATCTATTATTAGATACATTTTTAATCAACTTAAGATTGTTTATTCCTATTTGGTGATTGTTTTCCAAAGCATGTTGGGCAACGCTTGACTTTTCTGTTCTTCCGTATCTTAAATGTGTCATGTGTTCTTTAAAACGAATGTTTATTGGGCGTTTAGTTTGCCCAACATATTTTAGATAGCAGTCATTACAGCTAATTTCATAGATGCCACACCTCTCCTTCAAGTCGACTTTGTCTTTAGGGTTTCCAAGGAGATTTTTCAAACTGTTCTCCGTTTTGTAGGCTACTCTAAAACCTACGTTTTTAAATAGTTTTTCTAGACCTCTCGTATATCTGGGATCATATGGGATTACTATGAACTTGTTGGGAGCCTCAGGTGCTTGAAGAGTAGTGGCATCTTTTAACATTTTCTTATGCTTATGTCTATTTACTAATTTATGTACAAAATTATCATTATATCCATTACTTCTAGCTATATTTTTAATCCGATTCATTTCATTGTTAAAACATTCTTTACTTAATGGAAATTTGACTAACCTGTGAGTTAAGAAATGAAATGCTGCCATATTGTGTTGACGGCAATGGAATGAGTCGGATGTTATATTATTTTTTTAATTAATTCTTTAAACCTCTTGATTTAACAATTGCGTTTAAGACTGTAAACAACATGAAAAAACCTTTGGACTAAAAGACAGAAACTATCCTTAACAGTGATATGGAGACCATACTTGAGTACTGAAACTGAATGCTAATAAACATAATAGTTTTTTGTTTAAAACGTATGAGAAAGGACATTCAGTATAAACTTATTATAAGAATAGACAACGTTGTATTGCAATATTCAGAAAAGGTAAACATTTTGGACATCATATTAGATGAAAGTCTAAAATTTTATGATCATATATCAAATTTAGTTAGAATTGCATATTGTAAACTCAGAGTTTTTTAGACTAATAATAAGTTAATTCTAAATTGCGCAAAAAATTGTCGGAAAGTTTAGTCTTGTCAGTTCTTAATTATTGCAGCATTGTTTACTATCTCTTGATGTCATAACAAAAAAGGGGTTCAAAGCATTCAAAATACATACTGTCGTTTTGTATTTGGACTCCATAAATATGATCATACTTCCCATAAATTCGTCGAACTAAATTGGTTAAAATTTAATAAATTCGTACAACTTCATCACTATACTTTCTTGAATAGGTTATTTATAAATTCTGAACCCATGTATCTCTAACCTAAATATACGTTCGTCTACCACCTTCACAATGCCGATTCACTCCACCGCTCTGTTTCAGAAATTTATGCACACCGGTTAATAAATTGTGTTATTAATTTTTCATTGCACTCCTTCGTTTCTTTAAATGAACATTATTAGTTGGTATATATATATATATATATATATATATATATATATATATATATATATATATATATATATATATATATATATATATATATATATATATATATATATATATATATATATATATATATATATATATATATATATATATATATATATATATATATATATATATATATATATATATATATATATATATATATATATTATTATTATTATCATTATTTTAGATAAGTTGATTGTTAATAACTTTCACTAGTAATAAGGTTAAGTGTAAGAGTAGCCTAGGCTAAACTTCCCCATTTACATCTATTTAATTTTATAATCTTGTATTATACCATGCCATTGTAAAAATGATATAAATAAAAGTCGTTAAGTAAGTTAGTAAGACAAAACAGATCTTCTATCTAACTCTGATGTTTATTCTTCACAATGTTCTGATTGTCCCGCCACCTACGTTGGACAGTCGGGTAGAAAGATTTCCACCAGAGTACAGGAATATATCTTTCTTTATTTAATAAATAAACAAACATTGATACACACCAAGTCTTCTTTTGCAAATCATTTGTTGTCTTCAAACCACAAGTTCTTCATCTCTGAAAATGTCATATTATTACACCAATGTGATAAGAGCAAAAAATTAGACTTATTTGAGAAATTGGAGAGAAGCCAACAAAAGCCCCATTTTTAATTATGTTAACGATGTTTTTAATTTTGAACCACATTTGGTTTTCAATAACATCAATTAATATAAATAGCTCCTAGATTGTCAATTTTCAACTTGCCCTTAGGTCGTAATTGTTTCTCTTTTTCTTTTACTATTGACTTCAACTACTAAGACTATTCAGTCGTTGTTTCTCGTCATATCTGGACAAACTGCCAGCTCATCCTTCCTTAGCCAATTTCTGCTCTGCTAGTATTTTTCTGAACTGTTCTACCCTTCGTTCTTGTCACTGTTGCCTACTTAACGTTTATTATGTTTTTAAGTCGGTAACGTTTCGTTTTATTTACATTTACTTTTATTTTTATTTGGTGTCAGTAAGTATAAATGTTTGTATACTTTTCTTATTTTCGTGTTTAAAATTAGTTCTTTTTACGTCTGATGATGCCCGTTTGGCGAAACATGTCACCTTAGACATAGTAGACTTAGTTCAATCAAATATATTTGAGACCTTCGACTTTGATTTTATTTTTTTGTTGATAACGGAACTCTGTAAAGTCGGCGCCTAAGATTTAAGTTGGATATTTTTCCGAAATCAGGAATCTAAAAACTCTCTTATTGTCAAAATACTCTTCTCCTTTTCGTATAACTAAGTGTATACGATAATAACGCACATACTTTGCGTATACTAAACTACCTACTAATTCAATTTTCAATTTATTATAGGATAATACAGAACGTAGATGATCTGTCGAAAACAAGGCGTCGAACGTGTAAGGAATCTTCAGAGACGTCTTTCATCTAGCGGCACCCGAAATCGTTTCGGTTGCCAATAGCGACGGAATAGTTTTGACCTCTGCTCTGGTACCACCAAAATATGTTCGCGCGCGACGCGGTTCCGTCGAAAGGAGGAGGTAAAAGTGCACGACCAATCGGAGAGCATGCCTGTGCCCGACCGGGCGTGTCATAAAGCACGACGTTGGATCTTTGTTTGTCAGGCAACGAAAGAAATCTCGAATCGGATATTTTTTAGATGATGCAATGATGTAAACCTTGAATTTAATTTGTCAGCGACAGTTTGCTTAAGCAACTAAAAAGGAAGCTTTTTTTTTTCAGTTGGAACTTGTTGGTCCATAGCCCTAAGAAGACATATTTTTGGTCTAAAATTTTTTTGTCAATTACGTTAATCTGTTTACTTGTAGTTACATTTCTGTTTAAAATATTTATTGTTTAATAATAATTTTTATAGTTTGTTTTTTCAAACAGTACAGAAAATTATATAGCTTTTAAAGAGTTCAGAACTGCCTTATTAACTCTACACTTAAAACATATTGTTGCTCTATTACATGTTCAGTAGTGTGTGTGCAACTTTGTTCTAGGCGCAGTGGTGGACATATCACTGAGCAAGTTAGTGTGATGGCCCAGAATCAAAGGGGCTTACACTAAAATTTGAATTAAATAACAAATAGAGAGGTACTATTAAAAAAATACCTTAACTTCGTTATAAATAAGGTTCATATCAATGGAAATGGGTAATAGATTCTATAGCAAATATCTGTTCACTTGTTCCTAGAATAACAAAGCTGGAATGCGAGTCAATTTAGCAGCCCGTAACACTGGCTGAAATAAAGAAGCCCCCGATTATGAAAAGCGCCACTGGGCTATTAATAAAAAAGTAAAAGATCAAGCGAAATACAAATTTCGTTCTCTCTCTGAAATAAATTCAGCTATTTTTTTCTCATGTGTTAAGTATATAAATTAAGTAAGTGGGTTTATCAAAACCATTTAAATTATTAAACATGCAAATAGTTTAGCCATTAGCTTTAAAATTAGGGGAAGTTTTTTAGGATTCTATAATTTAAAAGATCACTCTGATAATCCAATAATCAAGAAACTTAATACTGAATATATGCACCCTACCAGTCAAAATGTTAAATTAGTGATTAATATTGCAAATCATTTATAGTTTCTTTGGACTTAGAATTGAATGGACTTAAGTTACACGTGAGTCGGAAATAGCTTTAATGAAGCTTAGCCCTACCCGTAAGTCAAAAAGCATACACTCAATCACAGCTATAAAAATTCCATATTTGGCATTTTAAATGCTCTCACAGATAATTATTTGAAATCATCTAAGAAAAAAACAAATCAAGAAGCTTTGAAATTAAAAAAAAAAACGATAACATTAAATTTACTTTTTATCTGCTTCTTGTTTAAATTTTAAGTCAAGTAAACTTAGCTTTAGATAATTTACAAAAAGTCAATATGGATTTGATTGAATCAGCTTAGATACAATTCGAAAACAGATTTTTGAATTAAGATGAAGATGAGTTAAACATGCGACGTAAACGATCTGGTTAAGAAACGGAATAGCAATACACAAAGGCAGAATTTGAAGTTAAAAGGTAACCAAAGTTTAAACAGCACTTTGGTGGGCTTTGCTTAGTCTTTTAGCTTAAAAGTAGAGACAATTATTTTAAGGCTAATGTTTATTACTTTAATTTGGATATTATTTCCAGTCAACCAAATAAAAGATTTTCGGTATTCTGCTATGCTTTGTTTATAAAGAATGACTTCTTAGAACCTCGAAGTTTATTTCAAAAATACAACTGAAGAAACTTTACAAAACACGTGCGCAGTTTCTGAAATTTTTCAATATTTGGTTTTCTAACCAGTTTGATATGTTGTAGGGTAGTTCTGGAGTACACGACCAAGATTTTACATACATTGCTGCTTGTCTGACAAATTGATACATAATTAATTATGATATTTTGATAATAGTCCAAGAGCTGGTAATTATTTTTGGGTAGCTATTTGAGGCACTGTGAAAATGTGTGCATCATTTCCTTAGTAATGTCTAAATACAATCGAAGACCTGGCTGAACGGTTTTGGGGCAGAAGCAATCCAGTGGCATATACAGTCGTTGCTTCTTGGAAGGACTGGGTTACTAAATTTTTCCTTGAAAAATTCACGTAAAATTATTAGATCTGCGGCAAAAGTAGGATAAATAATTTAAAAAAATGTTTTTGCTTTTTGCTTTCTACGTAATTGGGCGACTAAATAGAATAGACATTGCCTCTGGGGAGGGTTTTTCTAAACTATGTCTTGAAAATAGCTTGTGAAATTATTAAGTATAACGCAAATCTAATAAGTTCATGGGCATTTTTCAAGGGAAAGTGTAGAAACCAAAATGCGTCCAAAGAAGTATGCAACAAATGGGAAATTTTTTGTTATTAATTTCTCAAAAAATGTTATTCTTCATAAAAGTTATTGCTTAAAAAAAAATAGTTCTGACAGTATTAAACTTTAGGTCAAGTATACAGGGTGTTCAACAAATACGAAAAAGTGGATTTCAAAATATAAAATTTTTGGGATAACAGTTTGAAAGGCGTATATAAAAGTTAAGTAACGTTTTTTCATATTAGTTATAGTTAAGGAGATATTTGGATTGAAACATGAAAAAACTTGACTGAACTTTTGACTACGACTTTTTTATACAAATTTATATTTTGAAATTTTTAGTTTTTAAAATCCACTTTTTCGTATTTTTGAAAACCCTGTATATCTAAACTAAGGTTTAATTCTGCCCAAACTTTGTTTTCTTAGAGTACAACTATTATCAAGAATAAAATTTTCTGAGAAATGAATAATAAAAAAGTTTCCCATTCATTGCATATTTCTTTGGACACATTGAATGTATATATATATATATATATATATATATATATATATATATATATATATATATATATATATATATATATATATATATATATATATATATATATATATATATATATATATATATATATATATATATATATATATATATATATATATATATATATATATATATATATATATATATATATATATATATATATATATATATATATATATATATATATATATATATGTTATATATATATATATATATATATATGACATATATCTCTTTCACATTTCGTATATATTCTTTTACGAATAACCTTAAGGAACATTTTAAGAAGGTGTTTCATTCGGCTTAGGTATATTTCAATTGTCACTACAGTTTTTGGCCCTTGTACTCTTAGGTATTGCAATAAACTCTGAATAAAACTCTTCCTGAGATATCTTTTCGTTGTATATTTCATAAGTCCATTTAATCTCATCGTTGTCGTGCAGTTTAAGAAACTGTGCATTAAATTTATCTGGTCCTGCTGCTTTTCCTTCTTTTATCTCTTTAATGGCCAAGCACTGCTTATTCTTTTTATGGATATTTGACTTTGAGAGGCCACCAGAGATTTCGAGATGTTCAGGTCTGTTGTTACGGAACAACTCTTTTATGTAGTCCTGTCGAGTTTTTATATCTGTTGTCTGAAGCCTATTGCATTCTCTTCTGTTTTCATTTTGCTCTTGTTTTTCTTTTTTATAGTTTTGGTCTTCTTAATTCATTCTTTAAGGAATAAATGCCTTATTTTAAGTTCCACTGTGTTCCTGTTTAGCAGATTTATTTCAGAGTCCATATTGTTGCAAATAACTGTAATCGTAAATTTTAGTGTTACTACCAGTGGACGGTGAACTGAATTTATAGTGGTACCAATGTATGTTTTATACATAAGAAGCTATTTTTGTATCTTTATTTATTAAAATAAAGTGTAGTTGGTTCTCTACTACGTTTTATGCTCTATATGCCTGAGAGTTAAACGTGTAGAGTTTCTTTAGCGGCAACTTGAATTGTTAAGAATGATATATTCAATTTCTGCGCTAAAGATGTTTAGGAATTATCCACGTCCGCTTCTATCTCTCTGTTTACATAGATCTATGAGGTATCCTGTTTTTCCCCGACCGATTTTTGCATTTATAACACCCAAGATCAACGTTAAATCTCTTTTTAGCAGATTTTGATAAATTTACGTTAGTTGTGACTATGCGTTTAATGCTTCTTCATCATCATTCTCTTCAGTAGGGGCATGCGTATGTCCCTGCACGCGTGTCTGTGATATTCGCTGGAGTACGAGTTGTGTTGATTTGAAGCAACATTATTCTTTATGAGACGGCACAAAATTGGCAACATATCCTGCTACCGATCTGTTAGTTAGAACTTCTCCATGTTCGTATTCTCCGTTGGGTTTTGCTGAATAATATATCCTGTGATCTTGAGCGCTACGTGGCCCTAATTTTGGCCATTTCACTTCATTGAGTCATATTATAGCTTTTTTGATTTTTTATTTCATTTTTTTTAGTGCTTGGTGCCAAAATTTTCTGTTCCAAGAACCTAGTTTCATTACTAACCCGGTGATTTGCAAGGATCTATCTGTGTAGGGATTTCTCTGTGTGACGACATGGAAGGCACTATATCTAGGTTTCCTAGGTCTATAATCAGTAGCTGCTACCACATATTCCTGGGTTAAAACCATGATGATTAAACTAGAAAACAATTGAACAACCTTATATTAGCTGACGTGAAAATCCCATTTAATACTAAGTACTGAGCTGTAGGCATTAATAATCTCCAAGCTAAAGAAGAGAAATATATCGATACACCTCGTCAATATAATAATCTCCTACTAATGTGTGCACAATCACGACTTGGAAGAAAAGTAGGAGGTTGAGTTTTCTCAGGGTTCTGTTTTCAACTCTGCATGTACTATATGCTATATTAGGGATAGTTGACAACCACTTCACAGCATCCAACTATGGATGAACAGACATAGACTGAATAGCTCCGGAAAAACGACTGCTATTATTCTAAAAAACAAAAGAAAGATACAAGGTATTCGATGTGGCCAGAATAAATACGGAGCTCAGCAAAATATTAAAATGACTGGACATGATCCTTGACAGATGTATGACGTTTGGAGGACACATAAGAATATCATGTGAGAAAACTAGACGGACAGTGAAAGCGCTATGCTTTTTATTATCAAACCTCAAGGGACCGTCATATTTACAAAAAGAAGACTATATGAAGCAGCTTTGTGGTTAACAACTACACAAATGAAACACCATGAGAATATGCTCTAATCAACGCGACGCATAATGGCGCCGAAGGTGGTGGCACTTGTTGTCTGTCTGATCTCGTAATTTCTGGTTTAATACCCTTACATATTAGCAAAAAAGAAAGAAAAAGGATATAAATCAAAAAAGGAGTTATTGCAATAATTATAATAATCGAGCACAGCAAGACTTAATAGGTGGCACGTTAAATCTTAAAAAACGTTAAGCAATGGGCATGGATCTTTTATGAAATATCTTCAACGAATAGGCAAAAGAGATAATTATGGGTGTATTTAGTGGGAACAGAGCGATGTCGCAGAACGTACGGTGTTCGTATGTCAGAGTTGGGAAGCGAAATAGTTATTTTCCTAACAAATGTTAGGGCATGCGATCGAGTGCGGAAAAGACACTTTTCGCAAGTGTTAGGAAGAATATTTTTTTTACGAACGTAGGTAATAAAATTATATCTACTTAATAATTATTATTATGAAAGAGATAAAATATCTTAAAACAAAAGAAAATTATGGATGTTTATTAAATTTCAACTCAAAAAATAGCTAACACAAGAAAATTATGTCTATTACTTTTCAGCTCGGAACATATTTAGCTTTTGTTTATTATTTTCAATATTTATAGTAAAATGGCAATCTTTTCACTATTTCAACTAGCAAGATGTGCTGGTGTTCATATTTGAATTACTATATTTGGAATGAATATATAGTTCTTAAAAGCTCTAATTTGAGAAATTTGAATTTTTAAATAAATTGATCTTATGTTTATTAGAAGAGACAATTTAGAAAAATAAAGATTATTTCTAATATGGGGAAGCATATAAATTGCAAAAGAATAAATAACGTTCATTTAAAATGTCAACATTTCGGGAGGTCTTATTTTATACACGTTCCACACTAGTGCGGGAAAGTGCCACTTTCTGCATGGTGATTCGTGTGGAAAGTAGACACTCACTTTCCTTATTCTCTAGAAATATAACTCTACCTACACGTAATAGAGGAGAAACTGACAAAGAATCTGACACCGAACATCATCTGGTCTTTCTTGTAAAATATGTTATGAAATAGATCGGAAAAGATTAGGGAAGAAAGAAGTGTTTAGTGGATAGACTCACTCCTGAAACAGAGAGGGGAATCCCACAATTACTGACCATACAACATCCTTGGTTTGCGTGCAATAAAAAACCACAGGATGTTTGCTAATGCGAAGCACGTGGTGATGTTAATCAACTTGCCGCTTTCTCAACCCCCTGATTATTCCGTTTCTACAGTGGTACTTCCGATTCGCGCTGTGTCTGCTTTACCACAAATATATAGTCCGACACACGATAAATGGTCATGACTAAGTAATACCTTTATGCTTTACGCCTGCTTGAGGTCTCTGTTTTGGCTAATAAATCATTCCGGTCCAGAGTCCATTAGCCGTTGGGTCTCTCTAATGCAAATGTGCTTGTCAATTTTTTTAAATCGAAATCCAATTTCAGGCAGGATTCGGCGCAACGTTTCGCGACTAGCAGTGAATTAACCATTTGCTAATAAATTTTCTCACAAAGAATCAAGTGACGGTATCTGCTTAAGCTAATACGTCTCATACACTTCCCTGCGAATTAATTCTGCATCACAGTTCTCAAACACTTTCATTGTGCCTTTGTCAGATCTGTTCTTCCTCTCCAGTGAATTGTCTTGGTCAAGGAATCGACGCAAAGTAGACCTTGGAATGCCGGTTAACTCCACTGTCCTCTTACTGGTAGCTTCTATGCCCTCTGACGCTTCTAGAAGTCCTGCAGACAAATATTTGAAGGTTACTGAACGTTTCTTGATTTGACTGCATATAAATATTAGTGAATGCGGTTTAAAGCTTTGCATTAGTATGTGAGTTATTATTGGTGGATGTGCTATAGTCAAAAGCAGTGTAAGGAAAGAAAACAAAGATAACAAAAATATTTCAAAAATAATCAAAATGGCCGCCGGCCAACAGCTGACTTCCAAGTATTTAAAAGAAAATGGGTTAGGTATATTTTGGAGTACATTCCAAAACTGAATTGTATAGAGCAGCGATCTGTTAATATTTTTATTTTTCTTATATTTAATGAATGTTCCGAGGAATGTTCATTTACATATTTTGAGCATAAGTATTAATAATAAAATATAAGAGTCGGTATTATTTGTAATAATTTAATTTTACAAATTATTTTTTTTACATTTTTAGAAAAAGAAAAATGTTGCCCCTTATTAATATTGTAATGGCGTAAAAATCGTTTTTAAGTAGTTTATCGATAGAACCGTTTGACCGCTTCATACTGCAGATAAAATGTTTAAACATTTTTTTAGCTTCTATTCAAATAACAGTAATTTGAGTATTTAAACAAAATAACAATTTTTTTGTGAATTAGAGTGACTGTTTTATTAGATACATCTAATAAACAAAAAAAATATATACCATTACTTATTCAAATATTCCAAAATGTTTTCGATATGTAAATTTGTAAAACGCAACTTTTTGTACATTACAAAAAAAATTAAAAAACTTTGACCAAATGTACTAAAACGGCAACACTGATGGCAAACCTCAGGTTGAGGACGGTCCGAGATACGATCTATGTCTGTGGACGCTTAGGTCACAATATCCATAGGATGCTAGATATTCCAAGACGTTCTGTTGTATCAATAATTTAAGCAAAGCAAATAATACCCTTATGCTGTGTTACATCGCCTATATTGTTTCGAAAAATCCCATCATGCTGCTCTACATATAAGTACAGAATTATTCCTTATTATTATTCCCATAAATTGTCAACAAACCTTTAACATATACGGTAAAATTAACAAAAAAATATATGCATAATTATGAGAAATATTCATGGTACTTCTTGAAACAGAAATTATTGCGACTAATTTTTCAGATCTAATAATATATATGCTGTCAAATTTCCATACATAATAATTATTAATTATAATTATACCATCCTGCGGTACTGTAACTTCATCTTACGTTTTTATGTATCACTGCCCTGGCTAAATTTATTAACTTTGATATATATTCCCATCTACCTAATTATGAAATTCTCAATAAAAAATTTCAGTGGGAACTGATATTCTCGAGTTTAAAATAGATGATCATAATTATTTTCAGTTATTTACTATTATACTTCCGGTATACTTCTGTCAAACTTGAAAAATAACTGTTTGATTCTACTGCTTTTTCGTTTCATGTTAGATCTCTTTAAAAATAAAAATTACTATCTGTTATAAGAATATATGGTCTAGGGAAACTTTATATTTTCTAATTCTAATAATTCGGACCTTTTATTTCTAAGATTAGATTGTCCTCTGGTATTATGCTATTCAACTAAAAATAGTTCAAGTCACTATTTATTACAACTTTTGGAATTTATTAAACATATGAACTATTCGATTCTAGTCATATCTTGATTCCAGGTCTTTATTGATTTTTTGCTGATCCTAATTTTCTTTTGATTTCCGTCTTTACTTCTGTATATGCCACTTTGTCATTTTAATATTGATTCTGGCATCTCAGAAAACATCGCAAGAATGTTTTGAAGGGTAGCGCTTGTGTTACAAACAGTAACAACCTTTTGAATCTTTCTCTTTCAACTCATTCAAAACCTCAAGAAACATTCGTTTTACCTTCTTGCGTGGGTTGTCTGCTTGTCTCATTCACACCAATTCCAAAATGTTTTAACTTGCGTATAAAAAACAAAGTTAGTTATTGGTCAGTCAACTCATCTGCTCTTGCCAAAACGGGTTATTAAATCTAATGCCAATTCTCCTCCATCTGATATATCGTTTTTTACTTAACTTTACTTGTTCTCCTAAAATACGACTGGCCTTAAATGCCCTTGTCAATAATGGGTATAGCTGTTATTTGTACAGGGTTTTCCAATAATAGAGGATATCAGCTGTAGCTCGAGAACCATCGATGACAGAACTTAAGAAAAAAAAATATTTATAGGTAAATCGGGTAAGAGACATCTCTGTAAATTATTTTCAAGTTAGAAGTTGGCCACAAAAGTGTAAATATTAATTTTCTCTTAAATTTCGATAATAATTGAGGTATATTGAAAATATAAGCATTGTATTCTTCAACCAATTACACACTTTCTTGTTTCGGGCCATTTTTGTCCATTTTCAAAAATAAAGTGGTGGGGGAAGGTCAAACATTTTTACTTTTAAATATACTCAAACTCAAACTAAGTTTTATTGGGTAAAGAATACAAAACTCTCATTCACAAAGCAGTATACAACAATATTAAATAGTTAACTAAAAGAAAATAATTATTACTTGATCGTAATGATCAGGATATCTATAAAATAGTTTAATTAATACGCACTTTTATTACTTACTTATTTATTTATTTTTTTTTTAGTTTGCAAAGAAAAGTCAGAATAGAACTAGGCTACAATTAGCGTGTCACTTTAAAAAAAATAATAAAATAATAAATATAACACGAAAAATAAAGTAAAAAAAGCAATTGACAACAAACGAACAAAAAGCAAAAATATCCTACACTGGAAAAAAGTTATACAAAAAGTCAACCAAAAAAAGAACTTATAAAGTTCTACAAAAACAACAATTTCAATTAAGTCATAACATAGAAGTCTATAAACAAAAAATCGATTTATTACTCGCAACAACAGATAAAACGATAGAGGTTTCAACTAAAAATACTAATTAGTACGATCATCAAAATATTTCCTGAGTAGTATAACAGGCTTTCGCAATAAGAAATGTTTTCACGTCCCCTTTAAACTTCTTTGCTGGCAGGATTTGCCTTATGTAAACTGACACATGATTAAACAGCTTTTTACTATCATAAAATTGGAAGATTTCGTTAGTGCAAAGGATGGAATGGGAAGCGATATAGTACAAGTTGTTCCACGCAATAGATATCCTGATGACGAGTGCAGACAATTGTTTTATTTCCTATGCATTAGACACACTGATTCCAAAATAAATATAGATGGAAGAGTTAAAAATAAAGGCCTACACGAGTCCCATTGCCTAACCTTGTAGATTATTCGAAGGGCCTTCTTTTGCATAAGCAAAACCTTTCGAAAGGGAGTAGCAGTGTTGAGCATTTGCGAAAGTAGTTTACAGTGATATTAAATATATTTGTTCTTAGTTTATTGTTAGTTCATTTCCTCGCTTTTCTTTTGTTGTTGTATTGAAGCAAGGTAGAACTCCTGCCCTGCCTCGCCCTAGCTTTTGTTATTTTATTGCGAAGCTTATGTTACTATGAGAATGAGTTTTAGCATTTTGTGTTTTGGTCCTTTGTTAAGTTTTGTTCTTTACATGGAAGATTACTAAAGTTTTTATTGGAGCCTTGTTTTTTTTCCAGATTTCTGAATTTCCTAAAATGTTAATTGAAATGAGAGATGAAAATAATGTCCACTTTCCCATTGTCATTTTTTCTCCTCTACTAAGCGACAAGGTTAATTTTCCAATCCGACGTTTCGAATTTGAGAGACTATCGTTAACTTTCTTAATTAAATATAGAATTATTTCCCTATTGAATGCCCTTCATAACTACTAAATAAATTGTGATATAAAAATTATTACCATTTGATTGTTTTCAGAAAATCAGCATTATTTGGAGAATTCCGAAACAACATCTAGTAACTATAGTGGGATAAAATCGGTTCATGGAAAACAGACATATCTACATTTGAAAGTAAAAATGTTTGACCTTCCCCCACCACTTTATTTTTAAAAATAGACAAAAATGGTTTAAAGCAAAATAGTGCGTAATTGGTTGAAGAATATGATGCTTATATTTTCAACATATCTCAATTATGGAAATATAAGAGAAAATTGGCATTTACCCTTTGTGTTTCTGTTACGCCCCCTAGCGGCCAACCTTCGAACTTAAAAATAATTTACAGCAATTTCCCTCGGCCAATCTACCTATAACTATTTTTTCCTTGAGTTCTGTCATTAACGATTCCCGAGTTACTGGAGACGCCTTCTATTATTGGACCACCCTGTACATATTATGAATATAACAGAGTGCCTTAAACTCAGTGGCCTATTAGAAGTATCTGGAAAATCTTAAAGACTTGATTCTGGTCTCAGATGAACTTAAACTTTTTTTTAAATAATTTCATGTGTGCCATGTTGCCGCTTCTACCTTAAACAGGTAGGAACATCCGTTTTCTAATTTTTTTTTGTTTTGTATTGCGCTGAACATTTTAAACACTTTTTGTGTTGCTTCGTATATTCAACTATTTTCTAGAAAATGGCGCTTGAAAACTCACCTTTTTGAATCTTTGAAACTCTGTAACTCAAAAGCGACTTAACATGCAACGAAATGGATTGCACTTTTTTATCTTGGTTCTTGGTTATCTCTCTCCTGACATCAAGTCTACTTTTATAGGAAATGTTAAATTTTGACACCTCTTATCACACACACAAATGTTTATCTGTCCCTTTTTAGTTATATTTGTAGTCAGACTAGACCGTATTTTTGAGCAAAAATCAACCAATATTTTCTAGGTTACAATATACTGAACAATCTTAATGATAAGCAAGTATGTGGAAAGTCCACAATACTGGGTGTCCCAACCGAGGATTGTCGATTTTGGAGGTTAATAACTCCCTAAGCGATGTCAGGAAATACGCGGTTTGTTTTGATCGACCTCTGAGATCACTTTTATGTAATTGTTTGCTTTTTGTCTTTTCTACAAAGTAAATGTCTATTTTAAAATTTTAGAAATCTTAGTTATGTTAAATGTAAAACCACATGTGACTTATCATAAAAAAAATGGCCTTGCCTATCCTCTATGAAAATACTCTACACATGATACTACGTAACACACTGACAATCACCTTAACCTTTATGTACATACATTTAAAAAAATAAATGTTGAAAGTGTTATTTATCTTGCGATGTTTGCTAGTACATTTTGTATATTGTTTATTAGATCAGATACTGTCAATTCCAGTGAACGAGCACACTCAATAGATCCAGTTTTCCCTATCCATCGATTTCCAAAGGTTACATTTATACACTCCCTTGCTATATGAGAGAAGTATGCCGGGGCACCATCCTGTTGAAAATAAATTCGGTTCATATTTCCTTCTGGTTGTAGTTCAGGTTAAAATTCTAGACAGCTTCAGTTATTGTCGCTTCGTTAGAGAAAAACGCACTGCCAAAGACTGCATACCACATATTTACTTTAGGGGTATCTCTTTCACACTCGTTCGTTGAATTCGCGAGGATTATCGCAAGCCCATATTCTACAATTATGTTTATTCCAAGACAGACGATTATATATCCATTTAAATGAAGCGTTGCTTCATTAGACATAATTAACCTTCCGCTTGGATACGTTCTAAATAAGTCCAGTAAAATTCCGCAAATAAGTAATCTTTTTTGGTAGGTCCTCACGCAACTTTTGAAATGTTTGGATTTTATAGAGCAGTCGAAATCTTTGTGAATTTAAAAATATTAGTTTTGTAGGCCACTTTATAAAACAAACATTTTACTGGACTACTTCGTAGAATAGATTAAAAATAAAGAATTACCAAAAAAATTATTGGTCTTAGAAGTCGATCAAAATTAACGCGCATTTTCAACTATTGTCGTTTAATGTTAGTTAGAGCCGCGCTGACATACAAAATTGGATAGACACTCACCATACGCGTGTCACAAATAATTGTTTTTTTTTTACCACGACAACGCAAGCAAATTTCAGATGTTTCAGTTTTGTAAAAAGTTCAATGCTTTTGAAATAAAACTTAATTTGATGTTAAGAGGGTTGTTTCAACCCCTTGCTACCGTGTGGAAAATTGTTTTTTATACGAATAGAATATAAGGCTAATGCAGCTGGGTGGTAGAGATGATGGAAAACACTCAACGGTATGTCAATGTTTGTTCAAAATCACTTAGTTTTTGAAAGAAAGAAAAAAAATAATTTTCACGGGGCTGTTTCATTCTTTTAAGGTTACCCCGTACAGAAGAAAAATTCAAAAAGTTAAAAAAAACTTTCGTGTTTCACTGTATGTATTAAGAAAGCTTTTGAAAAGTTTTCATTATTTTACAGTTAGCCTGTATAAGTGGAAATGTTTTTGTGTAAAAAAGAAATATGTATAATATTTTCTACGCTAATGACTTCTACAATTTTTTGATGTCAAAAAATTTACCCCAATCAGCTTGCGTTCTCAAAATATGATTTTTACTTCCCTAGTAAAAGGAAAATAATGTAATCGTGAAAAAAATCGCCCTTCGGAATTTTTTTAGATCTGTCTGTCGGTTGTCGGCCTGGCTGTTCGCGGCATAGATAAAAAACTACTTACCCGATTGAGTTCAAATTTTGGTCAAAAATTAAAAGTCATATGAAGATGACCTGGTAGCATTTTGATAAAAATCCAATATGGCATAACAAAATAGCGGCCTAATGAAAGTTAAAAAATATTATTTAAAAACTACTCAATCTATCTCAAATTGTGCACAAAGTATTATAAAGGAATCAAATGGTAAACTTTTGATAGAAATCCAATATGATGGAACAAAACAGCGCCCAATAAAAATGTTTCAAAAGACAGTATATATGTTTTACTAAATGACTATGATCTGAACTAAGTTGGGTCACACTTCGCTATTGCTAATAAAAGGAAATATTCATAACGAGAAAAGTTCCTTGTAAAAGAAATTTTATAATTTTTTATATGCGTCTATTCCTTAAAAATATCATAGGTCTACCCTAATGACACTTAAGATCTAATCCCAACGAGACATTGATCTGAACCATTTTTGGGGCAAAGTTAAAACGAATCGGACTTTTCTAAAATGACCATGCGTGTAAATGTTGTTTACACGCAAACTTACATACAGACATACATATGCAGTCGTAGATGGCAGCAGTGGCTAGAGAAAGAATAAAACAATAGGAACGTAAAAGTATCCGTCATGCCGAGTCATCAAACCATATCATTTAATATCCTGTCCGGTACAGCGGATAAAAGCGCTAGACAGACTAGTAACACGAGTTCGTATATAAAAGTGTAGCAGACAATGTTAGACTTGAAATTTGTAAAGTGGGGAATTCTCGGCATAATAACGTAGTATGAACCGCATTTTTTTGGGCTGGACTAAATCATAACTATAAATTTCTGTAAAAAAAAAAGAAAATAAATACTATATTAATGGAAAGAACAAAATATTTATTTTTTAATGAGTTTTTTTTTATTTCTTCTTAGAAGTGTTTCATTTTTAAGAATTTTAAATATCTCTTACAACTGTCAAAAGCGAACTGTTTTTTAAATCGTTTTCTTTCTTTTTCTGAGGATCTTTTTCCGGATGTTTTACATAAGAAATCATAGTGGAATTCAAGTTTTAAATTGATTAAAAAATCGATCACGCGGAGAACTTGTATATTGACGCATTCCCAATTTTCACTAGACAGGAGATGCCTGTGGGAGAAAAGTTAACTATAGAATAGATTGGTAGCGGATTTAGGACAGACATAAAAATATCTTTTTCGTAAAAAAGAGCCAACGTTTCGACTAGTCTTCATCAGGGCTATTTTTAAATACGGGATCTATGTCAACACACAGAGACAAAAGACAAACCCGAAATTCAGGAATTGCTGTTGTCGGTCCATAATGAATATCGGGTTTGTGTTTTTATTGTTGTAAAAATAATGTCTTCGCCTTCCTTAGGTTTCATATGAATATGTATATACTTTTGGAATTTACATGTATAAAAATAGATAAGCAACTCTTAATATTATTGCCGAACCGACAGCAGTAGCGCCATCTCTTGGGTATAGGAAATAAACATAATGTTTTCAGGTTTATCTACATTTTCATACAGTACTTATATAGGTCAAGTCAAGAAAATTTTGAATATAAGCAAAAAGTAAAGTTATGAAAACAAATTACAAAACACATTAAAAGGACATATCACAAAGTAAATGTATTTTGGGTTCCGTGAAACTTCCTTTAATATTTTAGTACTTTGTTATTGGTGCTATAAGGAAACTTTTTTGCCCTTGTATTATACTTAGCAAACTACGACTAAGACAGAAATCGGAAGACAAAAGTTGCATTTGTTAATTTTTATAATTTTCACATACCTAGACATATACCGGATATTGAAAGTCGTATTAAACCCATTTTAATATGAACTGTTTTATCCTAACTTAAGACCTAAAATGATTATAAGATATCTTGCACATTTATATAGTATAGCATATAAAATTAGTGCACATAATTTTTTAATTGTATAAAAATATTGTGCAATAAATTATAATTTATAACCTGTTCTTAAAATAAGTTACTAGTTGCTCTAGCTTACACAGGAAAATAATGAAAACAAACAAAAATATTTGTAGGCACTTTGATGCTTTTAAATATGAAACTGTTTTTTGGTTACTAATACAACTTTTAATAAAGCAAGTAAAAAATGTTAGAAACATCTACAGTTTTAATTTATTAAGTTGCAAGTTGTTTGATTATACATTTTAATTAAGTTCTACAAACTTTCAAATACCTTTTTGATTTTAAAAAATCATAATTATAATAAATAGTATTATTATTGATTCGGTAAACGCTCGCAAGATAATACATTTGATAAACTCCTAAAAGGAAAAACATAAAAACAAAAAGATTATTTTTCACAATGGTAAAATAAGGAGGACCACAATGAAAAAGTGTGCTTGTTTATAATAACACACAACAAAAACGTTCTATCGGAAAAAAACTACATTTGCTACGAAATTAAATTTCATACTAAAAATTACCACTAAAATAAGGTGTGGTGTTTTATTGGACGATAATACTGTTTACGAAAATTAATTGGCTTCTGGTTTAATGTTTGGAGACTCAGGGAAGCTATAGAAACATTTCTAATAGAAAGTTTTTCCTTTCTATGCACAAAACATTATTTCTATAAATTTTTACGTCCCTATCAAAATTATTATTATTATATTATTTTTATTCAGAACAAAATATAACATGGAAGCAAACTTGAATTTTATAACATTTACCTTCTTATCTTTCAGAAAACGATTTATTTAAGCATCTGTTTGATATTTGTTGCTGGGACTTAAACACCATTGGTGAAAATAAGTATAAAAACTTACAAAAAGTTCGAAAATTGAGAAAAACGCTCAACATTAACCAAAACTCGTTGAGTGATAAAAATGACTATGGCATGTCATGAAGATGACAAATTGTACATGTTAATCACATATAGAAAAATCAATAAAATCTGCGTTGCGCGTGATCAACTCAGCAAAGTGCGTTGTCAATCTGAACAAACGAAAATAAACTCATTTCAAGCTCGGAGCACAATATTTCCTTTTTCTTATAACCTAATTAGAAAAAGACAAAAACACGACATTTTCACTGGAATGTTTACATTTTAATGATCCAGGTTGTGTTTGGAAAATTGTTAATTCTTTTTATTTTATCCTTCGTTGTTTAACAATATGTGATTTTAATTGCAAAAAATTCCAAAACCTTTGGACATTTGGTGTCGGCAACTAGTTACACATCTTATTAATTATTTTGAACAGGAACGCTTTTTTTTAATAGATTTCTTTTAGCGTGAGTCACCTGCACTAAATATAAGTATTAGTACCGTAAGTTGAAAAACTATGTAGTTCTAAACTCACATAAGAAAAAACGGCAACATGCTTTACGAGTCACTAACCAAGACCACCGTAATGTCAGCTCTATTCGCAATCAAATTTAAGAAATGTATCAAAAAATTGAGTAGATTTCGTGGTAGATTTACATACAAATATCTAAATTAGACCGGTAATTTGGTGGGATCAACATCAGGGGCGTGCGGTGAAATTTTAAGAAAGGGAAGCAATTTTTAGAAACTTACTTATTTGTAATGCAATTCGATTCTTCGATCATTTTTTGCAAATTCGTCAATGACGTCATCATAAAAACGTCGATGCTCCGACATATTTTGGAGAAGTTTGCTTTCAATGGACAACAACGATGTATGCCAAAGTCTCTCCTGCCCCGTTGAATTCCTCACGAAATTTTTTATACGTTTAAGTGTTGAAAAATTGCATTCTACTGATGAACTTGTGGCAGGTATTGTAAATACTAATTCACACAATTTCGACACTTCGGTGTAGACGTCTTCCAGCTCCTTGTCTTTTAAAAATTGCATTAGTTCCTTAGCGTTATTTTTTGCGCTAATGTCATCAGTTTCGTAAATCACTTTTAGTTCAGATCGCAGTAACACTCGGTCGAAGAACTGGCCATAATGAAGAAGAAGAGATTTAAACGCATCTTCTGGAAAAGTTTTTCCTTTAAATGCATCAAAACTGCAGAGCTCGAGGGATTTAAAATCCTTTAAACCATTAAATCTGTAGTTTATTTGTTGCAGAATTTGATCGATTATTTCATAAAAGAGGCGTCTGTATGATGTTTGAACATCTCCCACCTTGTCTGTTCGAGGACGCTTGGCTTGTGGCTCTACATTTAACGTTCTCGTTTTCTCCCAAAATAGGTCAGTCATCTCTTTTTTGGCTTAACATGGACTTAAAATCATTCACTTTTTTTAGGCAAAAAGCAATATCATTTGTTTTAGTTTGTAATATATTAAAAACATTGTCCGAGAATGGAAATATTTCTAAAAATATGTTCAACAAATAATTAAAATTAAAATCTCGTTTCAAACAGTCCAGAAACCCCCTCAAACTATTTGTTGCTTCTGAGTCCAACGTTTTATTATTTTCTATTATATTCCCAAATAGTTCAATCAATGCTTCACGATTTTTAGATACTTTTAACACAAGTCTTCCATTATAGTTCCACTTAGTAGGAGCTATTTTGGGCAATCGTTTGTGGACAATGGAGTCCAAAGCTTGTGTATGTTTTGTTGACTTGGAAAAAAACAGCAGCCATGCTACTTAAAGTAAAGAAAAATACTTTACACTCTTTAATGATATTGATGGACTGGGATAAAACTAAATTTAATTTATGAGCAAAACAATGAACAAACACAGCACTTGGGAAAGTTTCTCGAACTTTAGTTTACAGACCCCCTAATTGTCCTGCCATCACTGCAGCTAAATCATAGCTTTGAGCAACTCATTTTTTCTCTCCATTAATTTCTTTAGTAACGTTATAAACTACGGTATATAATGCATCTGCTGTACGATTTTCGGACACATTCTTAAATCCTAAAAATCGCTCTTAAATACTTCCGTCTGTTTTAACGTAGCGTATTACTGTAGATAATTGGCTAAAATTAGTGATATTATATTAGTTGTTTCGTCCAGAACAATAGCAATGAACCGCGCCTCGCCAATCTCCTACTTAATTCTTTTTAGAATAATGGTTGCAACAGCGGAAATTAAATCATTCTGGATTCCATTCGACGTTCCGCGAAAAAGGCTAGACTGCTCTAAATGATTTTTTAAGCAATCATCATATCTAGCCATTATAAACTAAGTAAATCTTGAAAATTTCCTCTATTTGAAGAAGCCCTTGTTTTATCATGACCTCTAAATCCTAATTCGTGCTGTCCGAGAAAACAAACAACATTGATAAGTCATCTTAATATTTGCCTATTTTTATCGACCACTTCATTGTGTTAGCGGCGACTAATTTGCAACTGTTTATTAAGGGCGTATTCAATTCTGGTTTTGCCGAAGACTTTTTCTTTTATGACGGCCTGCAAATGCGCTTTGGACATAATGTGTCTTTTTACAGCTTTATGGAAATTGTTTAAATCGGAAAAACCAGTTTGATTCCAGAGACCTTTTTCATTTTCAAAAAGTAAACATGGCCAACAAAATAATTTACGTATATTTTCACACCCTGTTAGCCATTTAAATTGTTCGTATTGTTTTTTTCGGATAAAAATGTCTAATACAGTTTTTCATTTTTGTGGTTAAATTTTTCATAGGCTGTTTTGCCCTTCCTTTGGAAGTTATTTGAAGCTTATCAGCTTTATTATTAAGACATACCCTACACATTCACACACACTCTCTAAATTCTCCAACATTTTCAACGTTATTACCGACAGTCGAAGTTGACGGCATTTGCTTATCCACGTCCGTATTATTGTCTTTCATATCGCACCATGCACGACGCGACATACGTATCACACAACACATGGATAGCCGTTGAAACAAAGAACCTACTCTAACGATAGCTTTCGCCCCCACTTAAAGCACGCGACTGAATTCACAGGAAATCAAGCTTGAGCTTGATAATTAAGATAATATTTTAGCATTTTTAATATAAACTAAATTAATGGTTCCCTATTTCAATAATTACATTTTAGAAGATGTTTTGTAATTTTTTTTTGGAAGCACTGCTTTCCTTGTTTCCATGGACTGCACGCCCCTGGTAAACACGCAATATTGGTCGTGCACATGAGACGTGAAATACCTACTAATTAACAATAATAAATAATTAAAATTGTTGATATAAACCAAAATTTAGTGAAACTACTTTAGGAAATACAGTTAATTTTCAAAACTTCCATAATAAACATCGCTCCGTACCGTTCTTCCGGAAATTCATTTTAAATAGAGCAAAAATGATCCACGTAGAAGGTTGATGGAATTTCCAGACATTGCTTTCATAAGCATCCAATTTTAATTTTGTATACTTGGATCAAAAATGGACATTTCAGAATGGGACATTGAGACACTCGTGGCAAGATGACAACAATAAAAGCGTAAGTTCTTCATGCTTGAAACCAGAATGGCTTTGTTTCTGGGGCCGAGTTAGTGTTTCCTTATAAATCAAAACGAGATTATTTTTTGGAAATGAATCAAGAAAATTTCTTGCTCTGCGTTGAAAATCAGCTTAAAAAAAAACATCAGTTATTGTGATGGGTAATGCATCATGCTATAGTAGATTGGTGGATAAGCCTCCAAGTGGATGGTCAAATCCCAAAATCGCGAAATAGCTTAAAAATCACAACTCTCTATTTGAAAATACAATGTTAGATAAAGAATTACTTCAAATAGTTATTCGGTAAACAGTAATGAAAGGAAGGTTTTGTGTTTTATTTCGTTCTTTTTTATTTTAGAAATAAACATGAAAAAATATATGTTGCCGATCATATGGCTGACGAATATAGCCACAGAGTGCTGCATCTTCCTCTATAATCATTGTATATTGAATCCTATAGAAATGATATATGGGGCGTGGACAAAAATTACTATAAGCGTCATATGGACCGGAATGGAAAAATCATTGACAATTGCTTGGAGATGTGAAAAGCACCTCCATCTATCTATAGTCTGGTGGACCACTCGGCACCATCCCGGATATAATATGGTAAAAATAAGTTTTTCGTCTAAAAGAAAAAAAATAATTCAGATCTATTTTGTGCGAGATCAATCACCCGTATAGTTCTCTCCCACATTGTACTAGTATCATCCTTAAAGTTCCTTAAAACACCCGAGAACCCCCCCCCTTTATCGTAACAGGTGTATCTCATTTTGAACTTGGCGCCCCCTAAAAACCCTGAAAACCAACTGAAACCGGATATTTTCAAATTACCAACCTCTTTAATATAATACGTTCTGGGCCAAGAATAAAGGTATTCATTACTTTAATACTCAAATAATCTCACGATTCCGCCCTTCCCCTGGTTCAAAAGGTGTACCTCAATTACTTTTTTGATTAATTACACTTTATATACCAAATTTTATGGAAATATTTTAAAGCATTTTAAGGTTACCGCTGAAGCGGAACTTTCTCGCAGAATAAGATTCAAAAAGGCACCATTCCACCGTTCAAATGTTTGTTTTTCAATACGCTCTTATGACTCCAACTCGACACTACCCTGTATACATCTTGAAAAAGGGGGACTGGTTAAATCATCCCGGAGTAATACATTTCCTTTATTTTACTTTCCTGTATTTATCCATTGTTACCGATCCTAAAAGCATTTAAGCAGATATTAGCCTTTGACCCATCCAATCGTAGGAGGAAGTACCGTTACGTCGTCGGGACGAACGAAAAAGTTCAACAGCACAAACTTGTACCGCTTGATATTGTTTCTTTATATACCAACATCCCAAACGAATTAGTTCCTCAAATAATAAGAAGAAAATGGGACACAAAAAAATACAATACAATAAACTTTATAGAGGCTGTAAACCTCACGTTGAACAGCAATTACTTTCAATACGTAGAAAGTTTCTATCAATAGGTTAACGGCTATGCAATGGGCTTCTCAATTTCCTCTTCAATAGAACAACTCGTAATGGAGTATCTGGAAGAAAGTGTTTTAGAGAGAATGGATTTTAATATAATTTTTTTTAAAGATTTGTTGATGATTGTTTGACGGTTATTCCAGAAATAGACTACTAAATGGTTTTAATAATTTTCATCCTAAGTTACAGTTCACAATGGAAATTGATTGATTTGGATTTAACGTTAATCAGAGAATTTGCACAGAACAAATTAAAAACTACCATACCAAAGAAACCTGGTTGCGTCGATATCTAAATTTGAATTCTAACCATTCAAACAACTAAAAGAACAGTGTAATAATAGGATTAACCGACCGCGCAATCGCTCTAACCTCTCCAGAATACCGACCAGAAACTCTAGAAGAAACAGACAATAATAGGTAACCATTAATCAGAAAAAAAAAATTTAAACAAAGAAGTTATCTTCATTGCAACAAAAAGAAGCAACTAATGAAAAACCAAAATACTAAATACATGAAACTATCTTACATAAATAACCTATCAGACAAATAGAGTATATTCTTTCAAAACATAACATAACTGTGTGTCATAAAGCCCAACGTTTATTAAATTAAACACACAATTCAAAAGTAAAGTTTTACAAAAAAGAAATCAAAGGTAATTTATTCAATTCAGTGTTTAAATAGTCCTAAAAAATATAACATAAGGCTTAGAATGCCGGATTAAAGGTAACAAAATAAACTAAAAAATGCATCTACTGCTCTTCGTAAACATAAACATACAAAAAAACATGAGTTCTACTTTAACGTAACCGAGATTTTGAAGAAATTATTATAAATTAACAGTCAAGGAAATCGTCGAAATAAAAAGGGAGAGCCAAGCAGTTAATGATAAAAAGATATTAGTGGTTTCAATGAAATATATTTCAAGTTAATTAATTAATCGGAGAGTAATACAAATTTAAAATCTAATCTTCGTAACTTGTATATGTGTTCTTGATAAAAATTGGAAATCAGGAGACTTGATATAAAATCTTGATAAAGCTCAATACAATGAGCGAAGCGTTGATTTGAAAGGTACATATATATATATATATATATATATATATATATATATAAATGTATATATAGAAATGTATATATATATATATATATATATATATAAATATATATATATATATATATATATATATATATATATATATATATATATATATATATATATATATATATTATATATATAGAATCGTCTTAGTGAGCTTATCAATTTCTTATCTATCATAATAAATAACAAAAATAATAATTTTTCCTATGTTAGACAAAATAGTAACTTCCGCTATTTTGATTTTTTTTTTGGCTAACGGTTTCAAACGAATCCTTTGATGCCTCACTCATTTAAACACATGACTGTTAAAAACGTCATACCCTGAATAAAATTCACTTGTCGGTTTTTAATTTAAATTATTCACAACGTTTCGGTCAGCTATATATCTTTTAATAACGATGTTTGTTGACATAATATGGTAAGAATAAATAAATTAAGCAAAATATCTCACTATTGTCTTAAATTCCCCTGGTATGTTTTTACATTATATCAGTTATTCAAGTGCAGTTTTCATTGTTTAAGATCCGGAAAAACTGATTTACCAGCATCTAACAACAATAATTTATCAGTTTATATTTTTAGTACTCTATCAGTGATCCCTTTTCCACTACTTTTAAATGTTATCAAACCATTTAATTACAGAAATATATATTATTTCTTAAAATAAAAAATACATTTAAAATATATTTTGTGCGAGATCAAGCAGTTGTACGGTACTCTCCCGCCCCTTATCAGATCTCGCGTTTGTCCTACAGTTTAATACAACAGAAACATTGTATAAGTATCATCCTTCTGGAGGGGTAAAAAAAGTTCCTTAAAGCACCAAAAGAACCCCCCACTTACCGTAACAGGTGTACCACAATTTCTTCAAGCATAACAGAGTGACTCGCTACTCACTGACCGGTACAGTCGCTTGCAGTGCGTCTGACGTACCTTTTGCTCTCTCCGCTCCGTTAAACGTCACGGAATACGTATCGGATTGACTGAAACGTTAGAGCGGGAAAGTGACTATTTTTTTTTAATTTTGACACTTGTTTGTGTGCAATTGTTGCTGATCTCAATTAATCTAATTGTGAAAGAAAAACAGTATTACTGAAAAACTACTAACTTTAACAAAGCTAGTTCGATTTTCGGTTGCTGCTCTAAGTGCCTGTTGATATCTCCATGATATTAGCGCAAAGACTGTGTTGGAGATATGCGTAATGATGCAAGTTTCGTGCTAGACTGTTTCGTTGTGAATTAATTCTGAGGATATGATTATTAAATAATTATTGGTATATTGTTGCACGATTTTATTTTAAAGATTTAAGTTTAAAATTTGAGACTTGAAAAACAGAAGTGGTTTCTTATGAATATTGGTTGTTAAAAAAAGTGCCCTCCTTAAGTTGGATAGTGAGAATTTGGCTTGTGACGCGTAGAGTAATATTTTAGTGCAGTGTTTGAAAACAGGTAAGTGGTTTATGTTTTTTTTTGCTAGGAATAAACTAGCATTAAAGATTTCAAACAATCAGAAAATTACTCCTAATCTTAAATGACGATTTAAAAATAGGTTATCAAAGCCTAATATAAAATGTTCATATTTTTATAACGTGTTACATTTTTTTATACGCATATCAATGTGGAAAAATCACTATATACGAGGGTTTAAAAATAACGGTCTCTAATATTACGAACTTAATTTAATAACAAATCCTTCAGATAATAATTTTTCCAATATTGACTGCGGTTGAGTTTCTTTTTAGAAATGAACCGACAATTTAATATTCAAAAGATCTATGGCACGTTCTATAATTTTAAAAGGCCCACAAAATGAACACCAAACTTTTTATTTCTTCGCTTTCTTTAAACTCTGTTTTTTGTCGGGCCGCACTATTTCTAAGCGGCACTTTTGTTATTAAATAATATAAGTCAATTTTAGTCTGAAAGTAATCTCTCTGATTTGAGTTAATAGACTTTTACGGATGCTTTTGTCTGTTTTTTGTTCGTAGTACCGACAAAGATTGAAACTACCAGTCATTACATATCTTGTACTATTATTCCAATTTTTGAGCAAAATTTGTTGATCGGAATGTGTTAATATTTTATAGCTATTTTCTTATGCACAACTAATTTCTAGAATAATTTAGAAATCGAAATTTTAAAATTCTAGTCGACATTTAGCTCTACCAGCTAAATTCTGTTGCATTAAAGGCGCAACATTTATATACAGATTTGTTTAGGAAATATATTGAGTTTGTACTTTTAATTCTTTTTTAATTTTTATCACCATTAATTTTAGCAAAATTTGAAGGTATTTGACATTCAAAATTTGAAAACACGTATATATAAATAAATATTTATCGCCAAGTTCACTCACTATCAACTGCCCGTATGTTAGAGTATTAAACGCGTTTAATAGCAAAAGATAAGGTGATACATTTAAGCAGGTGTCGGTGTTGTATTTTAAATATACAAATAAGTTTTAGAAGCATTTTGACGACGGAAACGATATATTAGAAAAGTATAATAAAATATTTTACATACATGGCCAAATTTACGTAAAATATTTACTAGAGATGGAAAAAAATAAGGTTTCGAATATATAAATGCAAGATATTTTGGTTTAGGAGCAATACAGTGCTTATTTGATATAAGTTATACTTACTACTTTTATTATGTCGCTGTGTTTATAAAATACACCAAACTTTTTATTTCTTCGCTTTCTTTAAACTCTGTTTTTTGTCGGGCCGCACTATTTCTAAGCGGCACTTTTGTTATTAAATAATATAAGTCAATTTTAGTCTGAAAGTAATCTCTCTGATTTGAGTTAATAGACTTTTACGGTTGCTTTTGTCTGTTTTTTGTTCGTAGTACCGACAAAGATTGAAACTACCAGTCATTACATATCTTGTACTATTATTCCAATTTTTGAGCAAAATTTGTTGATCGGAATGTGTTAATATTTTATAGCTATTTTCTTATGCACAACTAATTTCTAGAATAATTTAGAAATCGAAATTTTAAAATTCTAGTCGACATTTAGCTCTACCAGCTAAATTCTGTTGCATTAAAGGCGCAACATTTATATACAGATTTGTTTAGGAAATATATTGAGTTTGTACTTTTAATTCTTTTTTAATTTTTATCACCATTAATTTTAGCAAAATTTGAAGGTATTTGACATTCAAAATTTGAAAACACGTATATATAAATAAATATTTATCGCCAAGTTCACTCACTATCAACTGCCCGTATGTTAGAGTATTAAACGCGTTTAATAGCAAAAGATAAGGTGATACATTTAAGCAGGTGTCGGTGTTGTATTTTAAATATACAAGTAAGTTTTAGAAGCATTTTGACGACGGAAACGATATATTAGAAAAGTATAATAAAATATTTTACATACATGGCCAAATTTACGTAAAATATTTACTAGAGATGGAAAAAAATAAGGTTTCGAATATATAAATGCAAGATATTTTGGTTTAGGAGCAATACAGTGCTTATTTGATATAGGTTATACTTACTACTTTTATTATGTCGCTGTGTTTATAAAATACAAAAAATTTATTTGACATCTATATTCTTTGAAGATAATTTAATTGCAGTAATTGCTCTGTTAAAAATATTGCAAAACATCATTTTCTGTCAAAGCATTCTGTTTCTCTTGACAAATATGCCACTAAATGCCTCTAAAAATTATCCTACGGAGTCCTAGAAGCGCGGGGGTAAAGTTCTAAATTTCTGAAGGTAATTTCCATATGCAGCTGATCCTGATCAAGTCACAAAAATTCTGCTTTTTATTTTTGGTTTTAATTTGTATTCGCTAGTCCCGGGGAGAGAAAGAAATTGCTCGTTTTCTTGATAAATAGGTTAATGCTTTTTACTAAAATACAATTGCTTTTACCATTTGAACGTACTTCTACATAATCCTCTAGAGTCTCCAATACTGTGTGTTCTCTAATTATAGAATTCCAAATTTGTTTTCCCAGGTCCTAGGAAAAAAAGTATTACAATCTTTTTAATTATAAACTTGTTTTACAACATAAGTTATGATAAAATACCGACAACGTGAGCTTTTCGAGCCAAGGGGGCTGTATATTGTTAAAAGTACTCACCGTTGAGGAGTAGACAACCTTTTAATGCGTGGCAATGCCTAAAGGCTGGCGTGGGGCTATGTAGTGTCAAAAGCGGCTCAGCGTTTAGGAGTAGGCAACCTTTTTAACGCGTGTCGTTTTCTAAAGGCCACTCATTATGCAGCCCTTATCATGACGAATGGCTCTTCGTTCTCCATTGGTGATGGAGCGACAAAGCTAATCATAATTGCTAACACTCAGATCGATGTGATACTCCATCGCTTTTACAATGCAAAGTTAAGTGAGACTCGTATGAAAAGGCTTTGAACAGTAATATGAAACCGGTTTGATACTACTTCATCAATCAAACGATTTATTTTCGAAAAACATCAATCAAACGATTTATTTTCGAACAGCGTCGCACCACTCTTTTCAACCTCGGCAGCATTGTCATTGTATTTTTAAGCGAAACCCTGTTGATGACCTACGTTAAGCGAGCTACCCTGTCGTAATACAGATTACAGATTATCTTTATTAAGTAAAATTTCACAAAATTTGAATCAGGCAATACTGATAAGAGTTTGATATTAAAAAAAGGTGATAATAACCTAATAAATGATAGTAATATATTAAATATTCTACCTTTTTTTAAATATTAAAATTTTATTTCAGTAACAAATCAGTTTTGTTTTCTCAAATATTCTGTATACAGATTTATTAAACTACACTGGAGGTCATAGATAACGTAAAAAAATTTAACTACAAAACAAACTCAGAAATACTAGCACAATTCATTTAGTACCTTAATAACGAATAAGTTGATCTGCTTTTATCAGCTAGTAAGCCAATTATTTATACATTATTTAGGCTTATTTTAATTTAAACCTGGGGGATGTAAGAGTATATTAAAAAACAATTTGTGCGTTTTCTGATTTTATCAATTTTTAAGGCTTTTTTACTTTTATCTTATTTTATTTATAAATTTAACTGGCATTTTACTCCCTTTTGTCAAATTTACAGAATTTTCCCTGATATCGATTAGGAAACATGGCATTTATCTGCTTAAGCATGAAAATGTATACATGGTTCCGAAGAACTACATAGTTACTGTAATATTAAATAGATTTACAAATTTTAATTTTTTTCAAATTGTATATTTGATAATATGCTTTGAAAGCTCAGCCATTTTGCTAAATTTTGCTGAAAGTGTTAGGACATTTGCTTAAAAATACAGAAACGGTTTTTTTATTTTTGTTTGATTGATTCTTACCGAAAATACGGAGTTTTGTTAAAAAACTACCTTAAGCCTTTTCGTTTCTAAAACTTAATAAAACATGTAAATACAACGTTTTAAAATAAATATTAGAAAACATTCGGTCAGTGAAAAAAGTTGCAAAATATCACTTTTTTATCTAAAAAGTACGAAAAAAGTAAAAATACCTAAAAAACTTTAAAAATAAACAAGCGAACAAACGCTCAAACAGTTTATACAGTATTTTAATTTACCACTATATCTTCATTACCCTGGTATATATAAAAAAAATTATTTTCTTAACAGTCTTTTATTAAAATTTCTTATATGTTTATAGTTTCTGAGTTATTTGCAAAAAACTAAACTCCTATTTTTTCTAAATTCCAATTTGTTAATAATTTCTGAAACTATTTATGTGCAGGTTTGAAACTATTGCACATTTTATCTAGTCTTTTATCTAGTCATTTCGAATCTAGTGAGCCCTCACTCATATTTTTACTAGCAGTAGCAAGAATTAACACCATTCTGAATTTATGAAGTAGACTATAAGGTAAAATTAGCAAACTGACATTTATGGTAGGAATTTAAAAACAATCTTTTCTTCATGCCCTAAAATGCCAGTATATTATTTCAATTACGTAGGTCGTAAGCTCTGCTCTGAGGTATTTACATTTCTATATTTCCTGTTAATAAGATAGGCAGTCACAACTAACAACTGCCTTATTTCAGTTATTTAAAAAGATGTGATATTTGTGGATTTTTGAACTGTAGTATGAAAAAAAAAATGAATATCATCCTAAATACTTTTTAATATATTTTTGAATTCTACGTAAAAAGTCTAGATTCTTTCTACCAATCTTCAACTGTTGTCAAAATATTCACGTTTGGAAATTTACAATTTGGGAGGCTATAAAATCTAAAGCATTTAAGTTGAGGTAAAACGGATCACTGGAAGTTATAATAAAATTTAAAATAAAGAACTGTTTAAAGGCTCCATGCAGGTTATAGCACTAGTGCTGTAATAAAAAAAAAACGTTTTTATAAACGTTTTTCTTTTAAATAAAACCCTGCTTTTTAGAAGAATGACTTATTTATTAATAAAAAAGTAATAATAAAAGGTTTATTATAAACATTAATAATACAGTTTTTACAATTAGAAACTTGTATGCCAGAAGAAGATCTGATGGAGCTGTTTAAATTCGAATTTCCATCCATTAAATTCGTGTTTTATCCCATGATTTTCTTTGCTACCTGTTTCTTGGTCTCTAAAGAATTCTCAACATAGGCTTCTGCCGTTGAAGATTTTCAGCCCCCCTGACGCTTTAACATCTGCATATTTCCACCTCCATCGACCAGAATGATGGCTGAGGACCTTCAAAAACAATATCCAATGTATTCTTCGGGATTTTTCAACCCAAGCTTTGTTGCAATCATTTTTGGAAACTTCCAAAAGTGTTAACCCGGACAGTCTGGGAGGCACAGTTTCCTTGTCTGGAGCATACAAAAAAACCACCTGTGAGTTGCATTGGGAGGACGAAGATCAGCAAATTTTCTGTTGTAAAAAATTCTCGGACAATTTTTGTTTTCGTGCATGGAATCACAATTTTATGTATAGGTGATTGTACTGAATATGATCTAACATTAGCTTAGTTAATTCTTCCCGACGATAGGCCTAAAAATGCCGATTATCATAGCAACGTTCATGAGTAAATATGTTTCATCATTTGCAGTATTTAGAAACTTATAATACACTTTTACCTTTGTAAAAGTTTTGAACTTTATGGCCTAAACCCTCTGAACTTCTTTTCAAAAAATGCGATTAGTTGAAAAATCTGCTTATATCTTGATTTTTCTTAACTGAAATCATAGTTCTCAACATTTAGTACTGAGTTCATAGTGTGATGGTTCTGGAAATCGCTCCAGGTTAAGGTGAGCTTTATAAACCCACAATTTTTACACTTGTTTGATATTTCTTTGAAGGCTTATTGTAAATTGGACATTTTTAAACATAACTAACCTTGGAGGAGTCCGTTTTTTTAATGAAAAAAAGCACTTCTTCAGATACGATTTTTAACGTCGTTTGCGGAAGCTTAAGCTTAAGTTACTAATAACTAAAATACGTAATCCTCGCTAATATTTATTTATAATAAATGTACTCACATTTTCTTTCTATTTTACTGAACCAGTTCCAGCCATTTTTTCAAAATGACAAGTGATTAGTCCTGAAGCTTACTCATTATGCCTCCCACTCTATTCCCACGTTGCCAGGCCCGGTACTGATTTCGTAATATATTTTTAAACAAAATTTATTATTAATAAAAATGCCGATTAGGTTACGTTAGGATTGGTTAAGTCTGCTGTAAAAAAAACCACGCGGCATCGCGCCAACAAAATTTCGAGTCTATAGAGAGTTTTTTTTAACAAAACTTATCTGTTAGGTGGATCTGTCTTGTTAGCGTTAAGTTGGTTGATAAACCATCATTCAATTCATAATAAATAATCAAATCATTATAAATGCCATAATAAATAAAAATCTCTTGAGTAAGGAAATGAAAATCAGGTGAGTTTGACAACAGCGGAATAATTTCGTTTCTGAGTTCTGTCAAATGCTTTATCATAGAGAGTTTTTTCATTGAAAAATAGAGAAAATCGTGAAATTTTTAAATTTTCCCTTTTTTTTTGGAAAAAAGTGAGTTTTCCAAAAAAATTTTTTTTTCAATCTATGAAACTCATGACATCCTCATTCCGTTTGCCGCTGCTTCTAAATCAGAGGGTAAACTTCCATCAGAATCACTTGTTTTGAAAAGCGCTTTTTATAATTTTAGGTTTGTTTGACAAAGTTTTGACAGTAACTATACGAAAGGTAAAATAAGAAAACGTAATCCGTACACTTAATAGCAGGTTTTTTTTTTGTGTTTATAGAAAATACACCAGCAAATATATATTTCTTCGTATTATTAGATGAAAGTAGATAGAATTTAGACAAGATTCTTATTGTTAATTCATAATACTCACCCAATTCACAACTTTAATATCTCGTTTTGTAATATGAATTTTTACATCACTTGTAAGTTATGTAAATAACTGTTAGGTTCATATTCCAAAAAATAAGAGAGATAATAGTACTTTTGTATTATTGAGTGTGTCACACTGTATTTTCTGTTTCTACTTTCTTCATTTTATCAAAACCGCATTCCACGCGCCTACAAAACCGATTTCAATTATGGAACCAATTTAATTTCATATAATAGCGATAGTTTTTACAAACACAAGAACTATTTAAAATTACAATTATCAAAAGCAGAACGAAAAACTCTCCTTTCTGATTCCAATTAATCAAAAACTAAAGCAACATATTAAAGATTTTATAGACAAAAAGATCACTATTTCGAATAGCGGCGGTAATAAAAACCGAAGAAATTTTAAGCCATATTACTTTCACATATTTGAATCTATTTTGTTTTGTTTTGCCAAAGAGATGTAATAACATGCTATACTTTCAACTTATTTGACGCCTTTTTTGTTCTTGTACCAATGCTAATGCTTTTATGGCAAAATAAATTAATGTAAATACTAGAGTTAACGTTTACTTACGTTTTGATTTAAAATTAATTATACGTGGGTATATAATTATTCGACAATGGAAAAAAATTACATTCTAACCGAATGCCTAGTTATTTTACAATCTGTAGTTGGAAGCATCTTTGTGGTTATTAGCGAATACTTGAAATTATGTGTTTTTTTAATCTTTTGGTGTTATTCTGAATTATCAAATTTGCCTTGACAAATCCTACTGTTAATATTGAAATAGAGTCTGTGTTTATAAACTTATTTTTATTTTAATATTTATTAGAGTTTACGTTCCCTTAGTCATGTGTTTCTGATCCATTTGTTTGATCACCTATTGAAAAACTTATCGTTTCATTATCTAGCTAGTTTAGATTTAGGAAAAAGCCCTTAAAATTATTTTTCAATACGTAGTCTTATTAATATACTGGTTATTTAACTGTTGCCAAATTTTTAAAATCTTAGAGGGATAAAATTTAAAATCTTAGTGGGATAAAGAATAACATACGTAGGTTTCCACTTATGAGAAAGGCATACAAATCGAGGACTATTTATTTTTTAAAATTCGTTTTATGATTTATTTATTTTTACAAAAAGGAATAAATCAAACAATATAAAAATAAAAACATTTACAACTACATTTCTTAAGAAATTCAATGAACACATTACTAATTTAATCAATGATCTATTTACGTTAAAACAAACAGGAAATTGGCAAACAATACTGAGGCCCTTTGTGAAATCAGTCTTAAGCCGCTATTTATCTTGTTAAGTTAGTATTAAATCACTAATAAGTACGTTCTGATACAGGGTAAGCCCTAAACAACCTTAAATATTTAAGATGATTTCCGGAACTATTTATTGAAAGTTAAAATCTATGTAACTATTTGATTTAAACACATTCATTTTTAATGTGCAGAACATTTTGTTTATATAAAAAAAACGTCTTTCAGAAAATTCCGCGAAACTAATAATTTTATTAAACCTAACATAACTAAGTATTCTTGAAAGAAGAAATAAATTTTGTCTAGCTTAGTTGGCGGGGATAAACATTTAAAAACAAATGAAACTCATTTGATCTGTCAATTTTTCTTGCTTTATATGTTGAGAATATAAAATACTAAGTATGGTAAGAGATTTAAGTGTGATATAAGAATAAACCGATATAAATTTTTAAAATCACATTTCCTGGAGTATAACCCTTTTTAGGGAGGAAAATAATAAACGACATAATTTATTTTTTAAGACTATGCTAATAACGTCATGAAAAGCAAAAAAAAATAAAAATAATTAAATTAAAAGTAGTAAATTAAAAATTACAAAAACACATCATAAAATATGGTATACTGGAATATAGGCAGTGGTTTTATTTGAGTATATATGGTCTGTAAATGAATGTGCGTATGTATGCATGTTCGATCTGGATTTAAAAAAAATACAGATAAAAGATCAGGAGATGAAAAATGTTTATCCATGCCAGTCTAAATGAATATTAGAATATAAATGAAATAGATATATTGTCATAAATTCTTATTTGTGCGTGCACAAGAAGACTATTTGAGAAAACGGTGACTTCCCTTCTTGATAAACAACATAAAAATATAGCATATTATGTAACTATATACATTGCTAGGTATACCTTTTTCTTTTATTGAAAAAACGATTTATTATAAGATAATTTAGAGGTACTTAAGTAAAAGGTAGTTATAGATAAAATCCTTTTTAAAGAACATTCCCGGAAATAAAGGTTTTTCTTTGTCAAGCAAATTGAAACATATTACCAGGGAAAAGGCTACAAATATTTTAACGCAGGAAAGTAGGGATCATTTAAGGCAAAAAATCTTATAAAACCATGTAATTTAAGAAATATACTAAACATCTTATTCATTTTATTATCCAATAATATTAATTACAATATTATCAATTCAGTAATTAAGATTCTTCTTTAAGATATTTAGAAAAATATATACAAAACGTATAATCTGGCCACACGAAATAAATTTTACTTGCGGCCAAAAGTATTTTTTTCTACTGTAAATGGGCATAAACATTCGGGTGTTAAGGAAAAAAAAACTATTATATTTATAAGGTAGTTGCAACAATTAATAGCGAAAAACTTTTATATAAAAGAGCAATAAAATATTATTTGTATCACTATCAATGCGTACAAGAAACACGATTTGTAATTCAACCAATCATTTTTGCAATCATGAAAGGCATTTTAGTACGGTGTGGTTCGTAAAAAAAACTTGATCCATCGTTGTCATACGTATAGTTTTTGTTAGTGTAAAAGCAGTGCCAAATTTTACAAACAAAACTGTAAGTGTGCTTAATCAATTTGTTACAATTTATTTATTTAAAAACATTGGTTTTCTAATTTAAAACACCAGATTAAGCGGCGACAAAATGTAATATCTAGTACAATGACCTAATCTAACTAGCGTTCAAAATGACTATTTGTGTAGCAAGACAGTAAAATTGTTGGTTGCCGCCTTTTCAAAAAAACATATATAAGCTTCAAAATGTTTATAACGTCTAAGCAGCCTTTAAGTGTTGACTCCCTGTTATATAAGACTGTTTTGCTCTAAATTACTTGTACTTCTATATCAAATATTTGCTGTTCTTTCTTTTTTACCCTAAATATTATGTATAAAGAAAAATACAGAAAATATTTAAATCTTTTCTGTCATTGCATAATATAATTAAATTTACTTTCAGTAATGTCCATAGCCTTAGACAGATCGTTGAATATATGTAATAATAATAATTTGTGTATACATGTTTTATATGTTTGGTTTAAATTGAAGTTAGGAATATAGTCATACATTACAAAATTAAGTTAGATAGTTATCAAAAATATACTTCGCTCTATATTTGAAAAAAAGTACTAGGAGTTTTGCTCCTAAACATCACTTTGTTTAAGTTTGGTTAATTCTAAAAAATATTATTGTCACCTTATCATAAAGAAGATATCGTCAAGTAAATTTGTCAAAAATGAACTTAATAATTTTGGAAAAATAACATGTATTTGTTCCAAGCAATGTATGTTTATTTTGGGCTACAGTGTATTTGCCTTTCCTACATTCTGTCCTACGTTTTCTATATCGAGGAATTTCTCTAACATCTAATACACAATAAACGAAGATGTCCATGCTAAAATACCAATCAATCCTTGAAATAGCCTGAGTTCTTCCGTCTTATAGAGCTATGCGTTCACCAACACTTATAAATGGCATAAATGAGTTGCATTCTTCGTTTATTTTGTTGTGTTAGTTTTGATGTGCTTCTTCTTTTTTTGCCATTTGCAAATAATGTTAGGGAAGATATTTATAACTATAATATTTGAGTTGGATGTTGTGTATGTATTTACATTACATGAATGATAAAGCAGTTACGCAACGCCAATTTTGACAATACCATTCAAAATGTAAAAAACGCACCCAAGAGATATAGTTTGTTACTTATATTGAGTCGTCAATTTTCGGAATTAGATCTTTAATCAATTCAATGAAATATTATTATACCTAAAACTATTAGTGATCGCTCTGGATTTATCCAATACTCTCCATTAATGTTTTCATCAAAATACAGGCCGTCAGTACAAGATATACGAAAAAATCTGTACATTTGCCTGGACACAGAATTCCGCTACGTTAATTTATGCATATAATTATTATTTAATTCAAATAATATAAACTGTAATTTAATTCCTTTTTTTTAAGTTAATACCAAATAACATACAAATTCACAAAATATGTGATATGTGTGCTGTGATAAAGGCAAATGTATCATATCATTTTTACTATTTTTGGCTCGTAGTGCTGTAATCATGAAAAATTACCCTCCCAGATATTTGCAGATCTTTTCTTTTTCGGGCCTCTGGACTCCGAAAAACGTGTTCTCCTATTTCGGTCAATCTGTCGGTCTGCTTATTCATTTCTATGTGGCATAGCACAAAAATTACTTATATGAATGAATTCAAATTTTGGTCAAAAATCAAGGGCCATAAGGGGATGAAATGGTAATATTTTAGAAAAAATCCAATAAGGCGGAACAAAATAGAGACGTCACAAAATGTAAAATAATCATTATTTAGAAAATATTTATCAAATAGATTTCAAAATTTTTGTAAACATCAAGTGTAATATAGAGATAAACTGACAAACTTTTTGTGTAAATCTATTATGGCTGAACAAAATGGCAGCCTAATGAAATTACCAGTACCAAAAACTATTTATCCAACTGACTTGAAATTTGACACAAAAAACAAATATTAAACAGGGACAGATTTTTAGTGAGAATACTATATGGAAAGTCATTAGTATTAAGTCATTTGGATAAGTAATTTTTGGCAGTGTATTTTAAAGAATGTCGGGTCAAGGTCGGGGAGCACTCACAGAACCTTTTCAAGTTACACGTCTCAAGCAAAAGACGGACTGGCTCCTATGTTATTCAATCTCGAAGGTCTATAACTGCCGCTAAAGAAACGTTCCAAACATTGGCGGCAATGGCTAGGGAGCTAGGACTACGCGGCAATGAGGGGAAGACAAAGTTAATGGCGCAAAAGCGAAGACCAAAAAATACACTAAGACAAAACATAGAATGAAAACCTACAGCTTTGAAGTGGTGGACCAGTTTAAATACTTAGGATCTATCATTACATCAATAAATGATGCTTGTTATAAGATCACGATATGTGCACAGAAATACCAAGCTACGACTCTATTAAACATTAATACGTACTGTGATAACATATGGCTGCGAAAGCCAGACGTTGAGCAGTAGGAATTTAGACTTGGTGTATATGTTTGAGAGAAAAATTCTTAGAAAGATCTAAACACCAACGAATGATTGGGGAATTTGAAATCAAATATAAGCATGAATTATACCAACTCTATAAAGAACCCAAATTATCCCAGTTCATTGGAATTAAACGATAGCATACGACCAGATGGCCGGAGATTGGTAGAAAAATCCAGGTTCCGATGGGAAGATGGCGTTTCAAAGAATGCCCAAGAAATGCTTTAGCAATTTGAAGAGAGGCGCAACAGATCGAGAGGTATGAAAGAGGAAAATAGAGGAGGCCAAGACTTCATTTGAGTTGTAGCGCTAAAGAAGAAGAAGAAGAAGATTTTAGAGAATTTGTTTAAAGGGCAAGACATTCTCCTCTTAGGAGAATTTTTTTTTCGATAGAAACAATATATCGTGCAACAAGTGGAAAAACACGCACATTTCATAGGAGTGTGAAAGTTTGGTATCACGAGCCGAAGCCTAGTGCAGCAAGCACACGAATAGGAAATGTACTTTCCGCCCTCAATGTACTTTTTCTAGGACTGCACAGGAAAGGTCTCGAAATTTCAATTAATAATATAATTCTTCATTTCTCGCAATAATATTTCTCACAGTCTATCGTAGCACCACCCAACAGCTGAACTGATCATGATTTTTGACTAGTTCAGCTGTTGGCTATGGTGTGGCGCCACGATAGACTGTGAGAAATATTATTTCATACAGTATGACGCGACATCAATAGAAATGAGGAATTTTCAGAGCAAGTGTGATATGCGGATTATATGAATTTTCCTAGAAGTCGTTGAAAAAATGTTATTTTGAGCCACAAGGTGATGAGAAAAACGGAGAAACCAAATATCTAAAATTAATTAATAGGGAAACAATAAAGCAGCAAACATCAACAGATTTAAGCAAAATAGTTACAAGGCGTAAAGATATGCACGATAATAAAATGCAGCTAAATATTTTTGAAAGAAATAATAAAATATGTAAAACGATTTATTAAATTACGTTTTTATTTAAATTAGTATTGGGTACTACAGAATGATTTCGAGGGTAATTTTTTTTAAAGCGCATTTTTCTTGGCATGTTCGCAGTTCTACGTCAAATTTTTAACGTTTTTCCTATAGAATGTTATAAACCAAAGTTCAAGCACCAATTTTGGATTTGGAGATGCTGAAAAATCTAAGCGATTGCTTTGGATTGGGTAAATTGGAATCAGTAATTTTTTATTATAGCATCAACTTGTGTTTTAGGTAGAAACAAAAGTTTTTCTGAATTGGAAAGTGACACGATAAGAAACATTACCAAAACTAAGATTTGAATGTGCAACTCGTCTTGCCTTAAGCAGTTTAGATTTTCCATCCCCTCATGGTCTCAAGTAGTCAATTTTCAATTGCCAATATCTCAAAAGCAATTGAGATTTTCTGAATGTTTCTTTTAATTGGGGAAATGCATGTAAACGGAGAATAAGTTTTCCTTACCATTGAAAGTCTACATTTTAGCGTCACATTAAGTAAGAATGACCGAGTAATGTCAGTTTGAAAGCAACTAAACTTATTTTGTTAGCAGAAAAGTACACAAGATCTCTCTCGAACCAGACGTTGTCCATTTTGCTCTGCCTATTGGTAAATATTAAAAGATTTCATATTAATGCAAAGCAATGCAAAACAAATCTAGTGGCATATATAAAACTTGTTATAATAACCATGCTTTTGTACTTACTTTAAATATAGTAAAGAAAAGATATTTACTAAAATCTTTGAAGATATTAACCGAAATCAAATAAGAATAATTCTTTAAACGTAACATGCATGCAATAGTTGGAACTAAATAAAATTTTAAATTCTGTATTTTGTTTTTATTCTGTATACAGTTAGTGGACAAAGATAAAAAAGTAAAAGTAAAAAGTAAATAAATGATTTTTTCCTTTTATAATTGGTCAAGAGTGTGTTTCAAAGAGACTTTTTTATATATGTTAATTGTGCGACGTACTAAATATATGTCTTGATTACAAGCCGAAAGAGATGCTCTAAATCATTTCGCTAATTGTCCAGACAAACAACCAATGATAAGAGTTGTCAACAGGCTTATATTCTCGCGCACAGCTTGAGGCATATGTGTTGTTTGATTTATATCTGGAGCAAACAACTCTATATAAATCAAACAGGCTTCGTTTTGTCTTGTTTGTGCAGATTTATTTTGGAATCTAGCAGATGTGTTATAATTTTGGAAACATTATCACAGACCTGTCTAGTTTTTTGCGATGGCTCTTAAATTAAATATGGGCAAAGTATATATTTTTTAAATCCAATCAATTAGAAATATACAGGGTCCTCTGCCACTAAAAAAACAATGCCAACTTTTTTATTTTGCATTTGTCATTTGTTTAATTATTTTAGGAACTGTTTGCAGTTTAGATGAAACCAGAAAAAAGTTATATTAAATATTTGTTGCTTGTAAAATATAGCTTATAGATCTCGTTAAAAAATAAACAAAAATCCTGTACATTGGGCATAATAAGTGTTATCTTTCATTTTCTTTGAAAAAAAGCATATTTACTATGAGACAAGTTCCCGATGATTTAGTAAAAATAAGTTAAAATATGGAACGTTCCTTGTAATGAATTTTTCATTTTATCTAAAAGAGATTACTATTTGTATGAATAGAGTTATTATGAGGTAATATAGAACAAGTTTTATGGTTCTCCTTGCCTCATCTATTTTTTGAAGTTTTGCACTTTTTCAAATTTCACTTAATCTGCGAATGATCAAGTTGTTTTGCAAAATAATTGTCACATATTTTGGCTTGATTGTTAAATGAAATATGTGTAGATTTTAATTAATCAAAACAGCTTATTTTATTGAAACTGTTGCCATTATTTAATTCTAAACCTGCCAAAATGCACAACTCGGCAGAAATTAAAATTATTAAATAATACATTTTGTCCCGTACTTATTAAATACGTCTAGCTTCACAGTTTGTTGCAGTTGCATTAGACTGCAAGGTATTGCGCCTCGCAAAAGCAGTCTATACACAGTCAAGTATTGTATTTTTATTGCCTATTTTGTTTTAACAAAATTACATTTTTGTAAATATCTGTGTTTTGAGTCGGAGTAATTCAGTAATATCAGATTATTTTACAGAAACAATTATCTTATTTGTTTGTGTTTAGTTTATATAAACTATGTTAGAGTAACAAATAACAAGCAACAAAATAATAAAGGATATTGACAAATCATTTTTGGTATCTATAGTACACATCTTTAGTATACAAATTAACGAAGCTTAGTAAATTCTATATAAACGATTTAAACAATTTTTAAATTTCTATTGTAAAAAAATTATTAAAAAAGGGTCGGCACAAAATCTAAATCTATATACTGCGAATATAATGATATATAATTCACTAAGTACTGACCCCATTTAGCTGCTAATCCAATATAAAAAAAATCATGATTGAAAGTCCCAATTTTGCTTAGAAACAACAAAAATGCCGGTTTCATGTTACTAATAACATGCTCATGTAAAATTCGCCAGATTTAATCTCGTCTGAATTTGTTTTTCCATTCCGCCGTTCCAAATAAATTAAATCTAATAGCTATAATAACTGAATAAAAAACTCGTACTTTATAAAATATAATACCACACCGCGGAGTTTTATCATTGTTCTTCATGTAAACATATAGGAATTAATTACCGAGTGTAATATACAATGCGTTTTTTATGTGGCGATGCAAATTAAAGTTTTTAAACACAATATCATTGATTAAACAGATTTTTTAGACCCAGATCCTTCGGATAATACCATGCTGTATGCGGTAGTAAATTACCAACAACATGTTAATATATTTTGCAATCGTATGGAGTTTTTGCATGCTTGAGGCATTCATTTTTGGTTTGGTCGATTTTTAATGCTGCTACAGTCAAGGATGTTCTCAACCTTTCTTTATGAAAGGGGTCATTTTATATCACGATGGGGTTAAATAATTTTAGTCCTGCGAATTGCCCATATTATAAACTTAATTGAAAAGATTTGGAAAATATGAATATGCAAAAGTTAAATTCGGCAAGAGAGTTGTGGCATTCCTTTGTTCTCTCCTTTAAAGAGTTACTTTTTGAATTGCAAACATATCAAAATCTGATAAAACTGACAAACTCTTTAGCTTCTTCGCGTAACTGATGAGGCCCAGAAAGATCGAAAGCAACCAAGTTACATCCCAGGGAAGCTTTTGAAAATAAACCCAATTCAGACTGGTCAAATGTACATCGTTTTACTTTTTCACAAAAAATGCAAAGATTTCGCAATCTCTGGTAACCGATCCTAGTTTGGTAACAGATTCAGCGCGTGTGTGAGGGCAGCTACACACAACCGACCAAAGTTGAGAACTGTTTAGTCTAACGACTATTCGTTTTCTATTCCTTTGGTCGTCTTTCGGCGCCTGTTAATCATCTTGAGTCAGGGAAGTTACACTGAGACAAGTAATGCAGATTTTCTCTTTTGCAATAAAATTTAAAAAAAGATTTGGAAAATATCAACTACTTGACTAACACTTGGTGGCTTCCGACTTTCTGGATCTCATCAGTTTGATAAAATGCCAAAGAACTTCTAAATTTTATCGAAATTTAATTGAATTTAAGATCGAATTTTCAAAATTAATATATGCGATTTTTTTATAAATGTTTAAAATTATGTTACATTTTATACAGAAATACTTAAATTATAACCTCTAACTACACAAAAATAACTTTTCTTTATCTTTACTGGCTCTTAGCATATTACAGTCGTTTTAAAATTGAAAACTGGAGAAGCTACAATAAAAGATATTAAAATTTTCACACTTACCTTGAAATGAACGCATGAACAAATTCCTTATTAAATAAGGACTACAAAAAGTGAAGTGATTCATCTATTAAAGAAGTTTCATAATGACCATAGTTCCATTCCAGATTTAAACCTTAATTTAAGTAGGGCTTTTTCACAATTTGAATATTTTAAAAATAAATTCAGTCTCTTATTTTATGGTTGTGTTTTGTTTATCCTTTTATAGCTTTGAAAATACTATTGCCAAAACCACATTCTTATCTAATTTGTTGACTAAATCTCTGTCATATCAGACAGTTGCTCTTTAGTCATTTTCTGGCTACTACAAATTTCTGTGCTGTTAATGATCGTCCGGGGCAGATACCCCGGTAGCAGAATGGCTCCTTGGTTCTGAAACAAACAGAGCGTCATGTTTTAGTCATTTCTTGACACAATGGTGAAGGAGTAATTTTCTCATTTTTAGTTCTTTCGTATAACTTTTTGCGACCAGGAACCGCACAGAATTTGATATTTCTGTTCTCTTCTACTTTGCACAAAGCCATTTAATGCACCATAGTATCTACAGATTGCGCCACTCCTTGTCTTCTTCCCTCATCGATTTTAAAAGTAGAACGACTTGACAGTTTGTTTATTTTAGTGTTCGAGTATTTCGGTTTTAATACTGATACCTCCCAAAGAAACTGCCTGTTGAACCGGCCGGTATAGAGACCATAGTAGCTGAATGTCTCCTTGGTTGTTCTGAAACAAACAGAGCGTCATGTTTTAGTAATTTCCTCATCTTGAGTTCCTTTATATATATATATATATATATATATATATATATATATATATATATATACGTATATATATATATATATATATATATATATATATATATATATATATATATATATATATATATATATATATATATATATATATATATATATATATATATATATATATATATATATATATATATATATATATATATATATATATATATATATATATATATATATATATATATATATATATATATATATATATATATATATATATATATATATATATATATATATTTATATATATATATATATATGTATATACAGGGTTATTCACGCAACCCGTTCATTAAAAGTTTTTGATGATGCCATTTAAATAACAATTTCAAATTTTGGGATTAAGGTAAGGTCAAGGGGTACTTTTTTTCTGAAATATTTTCAACTTCCTGTCACTTCGATTTAACCGGAAGTTGGTATCAACTTGCTTATTTTAAATGGAATACCCTGTATTTTATGATATTTTTGGATTCTACGGAGAATTTTAATGCTATTTTATGTAGCATGTCCCATACCTAGGTTCAAGCGTTCTTAAGATACTTGACCTTGAACCAAAAATGAACCTTCGGGGTACCAAATTTTAAAATCTCATATTTTTGTAAGTTTTGAAGATATAATCTTCATATTTTGCAGACGCATTGCAGTAAATAATCTTAGGTTTCTATTTTTTTTATTAAATTTGTCTATTTTTATACAGGGTGTCCTTAATTCAGCGGCAAACATTCACATTTTCAAAGCCGCTAAAGTCCGTTTTTTTAAATAGGACACCCTATAACTTTATGCACTATCAAATGTAGAATTTAATTTTCTATCGAACTGTATTAAGGTTCCTTATACCTATTCGTAACCATTTTCGAAATAATCAGGTTTTTATTAAACTATCGTATGTATTTGCTAAACGCTTACACCTTCCCGTAGTAAGCCATGGAAAAACAATTGTTGTGCTTTTCTATTCAACATGACAGCTGATTTGAAACTTTTAAATTAAAATAAAATAACACTCAAAAGCTGATATTCGCAATTTATTTTATATACGCGGAGAATGTTACAAAATATTGGAGAGAACGTTCCATGTTTTTAATGAAAATCATCCTCAGTTATCGCCAATGAACAAGAGAAAATTGAAGAGGATTGAAACGAAATTTTTTCGTTTCGGAAAAGCTAAAGTTATAAAAAATGTAATAAATTGTTTACATTATTTTTAACCATATCTACTAAGTTCGAGACTCTTCTAAACTTGTTTTAGTGAACTTAAAAATTATAGCAATCTAACAATCAACAACAAATAAATAAAATAATAAAATTGAATTATAACAAATGTTCTATACGCTGTCCGTTCATTTGAAGACACATTTCAATTCTTCTTTGAACAGTTGCTGTGGCCCGTTGAATTTCTCCGTTTTCTAATTCGGCAAAAGCTGTTCGTATCCTGTCCAATTAATCTTGTTGGTTATTTACTTGGGAAGCATAGACTTTACCTTTGATAAATCCCCATAAATAAGTCTAGGGGTGTTAAATCAGGCGATCGTGGGGGCCATGTCCATGTGGGACCAATCCAGCGATCTTCAAAAATTCGAGATAATTGGAGATAAACTGCAGCGGAATTAGTGCTGGTGCCCCATCTAATTGATACCAATAATTTTGCAGCTCACCAATAGGAATTTCTTCTATAAATTTAGAAACCGTCCTTCGTAGAATTTCCAAATACTTATCACTGTTTAAATTGTCTTCATAAATACAGTACCGCACCTGATCATTTAATACTATACCGGAAACATTGAAGCTAAACCTCTTTTGAGAACGCGTTTCGCGTAAAGCGTGAGGATTTTCTGCTGCCCAGAAATGTTCCTTTCTTCTATTTGTTATTCCTTCTCTAGAAAATTTCGCTTCATCGGTCCAAAATATTTTTGAAAGGAATTGAGGGTGCGCCTGAATTTTCAAAAACATGAATTCGCAAAATTCTACTCGTTGGACGACATCACCAGGTCTCAAGGCTTGCACGTTTTGGAAGGAATAAGGGTGCATATGATGTTCGCTGCAGACGGTATTGAACTTTGCGGGATTGCGTGGAAATAAGCTAATGTGTTTATTACGTTATTCTCGGCATTTGTCACTGGTTTCGGAACATTTTTTGTAACTTTAACCTTGCCAAAACGCAAAAAGTTCGTTTCAATCCTCTTGAATTTTGACTTGTTCATTGGCGGCAAATCAGGGTGGCGTTCATTAAACACACGACCCGTTCTCTCCAAAATTGTATAACATTCTCCATGAATATAAAATAGATTGAGAATCTCAGCGTTTGAGTATTCTTCCATTTCGATTTAGAAGATTTAGTTTATCACTGACAGCTTTCGATAAATAACGCATATTAATCATCTGTCATATTGGATATTGGATCTCAATTGTTTTTCCATGGCTCTACCTAAGATTATTTACCGATCGTCTGCAAAATATGAAGATTATATCTTCAAAACTTACAAAAATATGAGATTTTAAAATTTGGTACCCCGAAGGCTCATTTTCGTTTCAAGGTCAAATATCTTAAGAATGCTTAAACCTAGGTATAGGACATGCGACATATAATAGCATTCAAATTCTCCGTAGAATCCAAAAATATCATAAAATACAGGGTGTTCCATTTATATATATATATATATATATATATATATATATATATATATATATATATATATATATAACAGGCGGGCGATGGCTATTTAAGGGATGGAGGGGGAAAGGCGAAGAAAAATGTTAGATAGTCGATCGGTCTGCTTTCACCTACTATTCTTTAGTTTTTAAAGAAGATTTACCGTAAATTAATTTTAAAATCCTGGCTTACTGTTAATGGTTCCTAAGATTCGATTCCCATAATAATAATAAGTCGATAAATTAGCAAAACAAAAAAAACTATTTAATAGTTTTGTGCGTTACCTATTTTCTATCTCTATAAACTAAACGCAAAAAATTCCCACAGAAAAGTTAATATAGTATTCAAAGGAGACAATCAGGCCGAGCACGAATACCAAGAGAGGCGATTTTTCGCGGGCACAGCAACACAGTTTCAAGAATCCGAGATTAAGATACACTTTGCTCCCTCAGTATTGTTTAACAATAGTAGCTTTATGAATAACAAATTTGCAGGTTGGAAATACAATAACGGCTACCAGAAGCACAGCTTTATAGAGATACGATGAATTTTTTTAGAATAATCAGTTTGTCGTTGCAGGTTTTCGCTACTCAGAGTAAACGTGTAAGATAAACCAAAATATTATATTACATTTTGCCTGGTAAAAACAGTCAAAATACTATAATTGAACAAATACGAAAAATAAATATTGATAGATAATGTTTTTTGAATAATGACATTAAAAACGTTTATTTTACTGAATTTTTAACTCTTAGCTAATACACAAAAAAAAAACAAATAAAGTTAAAGGTTTAAGGAATATTTCTCTGTTTTTAATTAAAAAAATCGGTACACTTCTTTCGTTCGGAACAGTCTTCATTATAAATATTTCCTTTTTTTGTGGAAAATGGAGTATGACCCTATATGCACATAGTCATTAGTAACACTTATATAAACTTTGTTTTTCTTCACTTTTGTACCACCAAAATTACCCTGAAGTTGTTTTAAGGTAGACAAAAGCTAGCCTTTTTATGTCTAAAAAAGAAAAACATAGAAAAATTTATATACCAGGTGTTTCTAAATGTCATGTACAGGGTGTCCGGTTATATTTTGACATCCACCTACAGGCTTTATTATGAATTATATCAAAAAAATGGTACAAAAGTTGTATGAATTGTCCTGAACCACCAAGATTTGTTACCAGAAAAAACAAATCAATATCGAAAATTAACGAAATTAGCAACAACTTTCTTATTTTAAATGAAACACCCTGTATAGTATATGTTCGTCAAATGGGTCTCTTCTTGCGGATTATAAATTTACTAGGTTTGATATCTTTATCTCTAAAGATACCGGGGAAATTTTAGAAAAACCCTGCCAGAAGGGGCAATGTGTTCCCATCGACTCTGATGATGAGCGTTTTCCGTCTCATTTTAACACCCTGCCCCTTATGGCAGGGCTTTTCTCGGGTATCTTTAGAGATAAATATAATTATAATAATCGAGAAGAGACCCATTGGTCGGATTATACAGTGTGTTCCATTTAAAATAACAAAGTAGTTGATGCTAATTTCGTTAATTCATTTGTTTTTTTTTAGTAACTAATCCTGGCGGTTCAGGACGATCCCTATAACTTTGGTATTTACCATTTTTTTATATAACTCATAATAAAGCCTGTAAATGAGTGTCAAACTACAACCGGACACCTTGTACATACCGAAATGGATTAATCATTGGCTAATTTCATGACTAAAAGTTCCTATAAACGTATATTCTAAATTACTTCGTTTTCAAGATACAGAGTATAACTTTTTTCAAGTCATGAGCCCTTTAATCATTAAAAAAAAATTTAATTAGCAGCACTGACCGACTTTGTTGCCACTATTGGATTTCCTGCTTTATTTTACAAATAAAAAAAATATGTTTGAAAACATGGAATTGGAAAATCTCCTCATATTTCTGGACCACCCTAACCGACAACATCGCAATATTAAATTCACGATGGAAATTCAATCTAACGGAACGATTCCCTTTCTAGATATATATGTTCAAAGGAAGGAAAATAACATATTAGAATATTCTGTGAATAGAAAATCGGCCCATACAAATAGATATTTAAATGCAATTTCCCACCACCATCCAGCATGAAAGAAATCGGTTATTAACTCACTAGTGTTTAGAGATATTGAGAGGGAATGTCTATTGCACTAAAGATATTACGCGTTCAAGTAAAAACTCCTTGAAAGAAGAATGATAAAGAGCCACCGTTAGGTAGAGATGTTCTTCCTTACATACATGGCACTACAGATAAAATAGGACAATTACTTGGGCGGTCCAACATACGTAAAATCTTCACATAACAAGACTGAACAATGCTTGCGATCCCCGAAAGATGTACCTTTCCAAACAGAAGGAGTATATAGAATTCCTTGCTCCTGTGGAGAAGTGTATGTGGGAGAAATCGGACGCTCAATATCCACTAGATCCAAAGAACATGATCGATATATTAAAAATAAACAAAGTGTTCAATCTGCCGTAACTGAACACCAGCATACTACTGGTCGTATTATAGATGTAAAAGAAACCAAGGTTTGTTGGTTCCAGGATTTTTTAAACGAAATATTAGAGAATCTATTGATATTTTCAAACTCAGAAGAAACTTCAATAGAGATACGGGTCACGGCCTACATCACACGTGGAAATCTCATCGAGTTCTTTCAGTGTTCGGATCCTTGAAGATACCTCGTGTAATAGAAGGCGAAACAGCTTAAAGGCGTTTAAATTAAAAAGGCAATATAAAAGTACTTACAGTGCATATAGTAAAGGAATTGATTTTTTACATTATTGTAAGCACCTTAACTTAACAAATCAACCATATAAATGTAACTAACTTGCCGCAAGCCGACATACCTAGTCACGGAACGGCGGAACTCTCCAATGGATCCCAACAAAAAACAAAGTTGGGAATTGGGATTCTTTTATTTTCCATTTGTGTCTAATCCGATTTTTGGAGTACATTTTATGTGACAATCTAGCAATATTTTTGCCTGGTTTAAGAAATCGTCCACTTGGCCTATGAATCCTTGATAACGAAGTATGTTAGTTCATAATTAAAATATATCTTCCAAGAAAAATAAACATTTAGCATGGCCCCAGTTTTTAGTGTGAAAGCCAATCATTTCGGTATTTTTATTTAATGTCCCTCGAACAAATTTTAGTCCGTTCTAGGCCAAAACTGGCCGAACAAAGAAAAGTTATAAATTAGCGGAAGACCGGTAATTAGAATGCAAAAATAAAACAGCTAATTTAAAACTATGATATCAAAGCATTATTTTACGAGTTTATCGACATGACCTTGGCTGCCAAAAAATCCACCGGCACACGGAATATTCGTCAAAAGTTCACCTTGAAAACTACCGAAAATTAAAATTTTATCTATTGTATTTAGACTCGCTAAAAATGTCGGTCATTAAATTAACATATCATTAAAATTATTTGCGAAATTTAGTTCAGTACATATTTATTATATACTATTGTGTCATTTTTGTTGTTGTCATAATATTTAATTCATTTCTGCCCGATTTGGCTCCATCTCATGTTCGAATGCCAACTTTAATACTACTTCTGTATCACGCAAACAATAAGGGATTTTACAGAGACTGCCCCACATAAGTAGTAATCCCCTCAGAAGAGAAATAAACATATATAAAATAATATTAAAGCTAGTATAGTTTGTATAAAAAAAATAAAATAGCTTTCAAAAAAAATCTGAAACCCTAATTACTAAGTACATCACAATAAAGACTCATACCGAACTCCAATGTCTATTTGCTGTTTTAATTAGTTGACGCCAAGTTCATAAAGTCAAGTTTCCAAAATTAATTAAATTGTTATATTATTTTTTTCTTATTAGTGTTTTTTAAGTTGTTTTCGCCTCTTTTAGATTTATTTATTTTAGAGGAAAGTTTTGTTTATTGTAAAGTTTAGGTTTAAAGTTTTTTCAGATCTAACCAGAGAACTAATCGAAAGTTAAAATGTTAGACTTCCCTAATAAAATAACCAAGTGCTAAGGTCCACACACAAATTTTGCTAGAATCACACCACTCACCTTAGCTGATACAAGAAATGTTTTGTGCCCCAATTAACGTTATCTAATATTATCAACATTCACTAAGATTTATAATTACCTACCGAAATATCCTAAAGAGAAAAATAACCCCCCATAGGCCTGTACATATTACTCTTGCAATATTGCAAAGTTGTCGCAAAAAATGCCGTATAAAATTCAAGATAGCGCCATTACACTATTTTTTGTTGATCTTATCTTCTTGGAATACTTGGTGTATATATAAGCACTATAATTAATATTATGTGTAAGCGTCATCTATACAGATTCATAGAACAACACCAATACAAATTGTAAGAAATTAATATAATTATTAAAATTGATTTCGTGTCTCCAAATATGCCGAAAACCATATTAAGCTCATTATTTTTAAATTACTCCCTCTTTATCTCTTCACTCCCCGAATTGAGAACCTCCTTCTATATTGAAGTTGAAAAGAAATTAACACAGACAAAAAAGCATAAATCCGAACTAACAACAGAATAATACCAGCAATATGAACAATAACAGGCAGCAAAGTGATTCTCTGAGCCTCACATTATTTAACATCCTATTTGACAAAATAATTAATGAGGACCACGTCGGAAGAATAGTGTATAGTTTCCTTAAGATATCAAAGCCACAGAAAAAACAAAAAGCACTGGTAATCTCCAAAGAACCTCACCGTCGGAAACGCTAGGTCTACGAAATATATTAGTCTTTGACGTGTATAAATCATAAATTGTATTATAAATATCCATTTTTGCATTGTAAATTAAGTCTTTTGCCTTTGGATTTTTTCGTGTACATTTCTTAATCTTCTTCGGAAGTAAATTATGTTTTTTTTTTCATGCACAAGTTTCTGTACATTCCTTATACCGATTCTCAGAGCTTTTGCCACTGGCTCCTGGATATTAGCCAGTGAATTTTAATTTCAAATCTTTTTTATTAGATTTGACACCATTTTTTGCTTACTTTTTTAGTATATTTGTAATTTTGTAGGCAATAAATAAATAATTATAGAATACTTGTTCCAATATATATATATATATATATATATATATATATATATATATATATATATATATATATATATATATATATATATATATATATATATTTATTTATATACATATATATATATATATATATATATATATATATATATTTTGAAGAAATCGGATAAGTAGTTTTTTAGCTATGCCGCGAACAGACAGACTGACGGACCGACATACCTACAGACAGACGGAATTGAGAAAACATGTTTTCCGGCATCTAGAGACCCTTAAACGTAAAAATCTGAAAAAATCTCACGAGGGAAGTAATAACTGATTATCTGGTGTTTTTAACAAAAGTGTATAATATTTTTGCAAAATAAAATTTTTTTGTTATCACAATACAAAAAAAACAAGTTTTCTTTGTACAGGGGTGGCCCGCATTTAAATAAATGACACTGTATAAGTGGTTAGATTTTTAAGTCAAGCGGGGCTCATAATTTTTGGTGATTGATAAAAAAATCTTACTTTCATTAAGTGGCTGTATAAACAGAACATATCGTGATTGTTCCACTGATTCGAACCGCTTCCGACTTTATTAAGGCGCTTGCCATTTTCTGTAGTTTTGTTTTGCCAACCAAAAAATTTTATCCGAATACATATTTAGCGAATTTTCTTATTTAGTCCCTCGGCATTTAATATATAAAAGAATATTAAGTGGCTATCTTAATAATATTGCGTAATTAAATAAAAAAAACTATTTTCTTTCTCCTTCTATATTTGTAAATAGCCCACCGAGATTTAATAGCTCCATAATAGAATAATAGAATCACACAACATTTTGGTATTCACCGTGTTTTCTGATTTCTTTTTTGGACCTGCACGATAAGACCGCATTCAACTATATTTGGGTAATATCAATTTGCAAGAAGTCAAAATACAGGCATTAAAACGTTTTTAATAATTTACAACTGCTGCGAAATTAAAATTGTATAAGAAATTTGTTAGAAAAAGCCTTATATACTCACTATTGAGTATAGAATAATTTGTACAATTTTAATAAATAAAGCGGTTTTTTCTAGCAACATGTTACAAAAATGTATTAAATTTTAAAGCACATCTAATGAAACCTAATTAATCTAGGTGATAATTAATCAGCTAAACAATGTACATCAACACATGCCAAAATTTTCAATTTGTAACAGGAGAAGCATCTTTTCAAACAACATATGGTGTAGATATTAAGACAACCACTCAATCCTCCTTCCAATTATTTCCTTTGTGTTTATCTGTCAGCCGGTAATTATTTTAAAAGAACTCCTTGCTAGGTAGTCGAAAGGACCTTTATATAAAAATAATGCCTCATGACAGATTGTCTCCAGGATAGCAGACAGAAAAGTTTTTCATGTTTCGAAAAAATAGATATCCTTAATTTGGTAACAGATGCAATATATGTATAGTTGTTAATGTATTAAAAAAATCGAGAGAAAATATTTACAGAAAATTTTTCATTAGTATAAATTTTTTTAAAAATGGTCTAAAGTATTGTTTTCTTTAAATCTGATAAAACAAATTGAACAACATATTACAGTAAATGCTGTTGTCAAATGAGAAAACATTTACATGTTCTGGTGAAGAGAGAAATTAGACATACATTACAATTTTAATTGTTTCAGATTTAAAAATTTAATATATATTTTAAAAATTTGGGTTTAAAATAGGTAATCATTTTTCTATCTAGTTAAAGATGTAGCCAGTTTTGAAGAGCGAGGGTTGCATGTGACGTAGAGGGGCAAAAATTATAAAAATTTGCCGAACTTAACCCACAGGTAATTTATTTTTTTAATTAGGTATAAAATTAGCACCTTTTTTACTTTTTTTTAATTTTCAATTTAGTGGCCACTATAAATCACTGTCTCATATCTACATAAGAATAAAACAATTAAAAAAATATTCATACTTTAAATGATTTTTAGATTACCAAAAGGACGGCAGGTCTGAACATTCCTTTATTTCCCTTTTGAATTGTTGGTAACATTCAGCTTTAAAATATTGAATCTTAAGGAAGTCCTCAAATTGTCCGACAATGAACTAAACTTTTAAAATGTCTACACTGCTACAGGAGCCACTATCTTTTAAATTCAAATAAAGCCTTTTTGAAAAATCTATACATATCTAGAATCTACATAATACTGGTTAATCAGGCTGACTATAGAACTTTATTATTCGAAGTTTAAGAGACTAGAAAAAGTAAAAAATATTGGCAGATTTTTCACTTGTTTAATATTCAAAATAATAAAAGGGAGACAAATCGTTAGCATGTCCGCAAAAAAGATGAAGTACGGTAACCACTAGACATGTGTTTCTGTCTTATTAGACGTCTTCGAGTAAGGAGATGTAAGAAACTTTTTTGTGAACATACCCTCGATTTGTTTCCTCCATCTGCTGCTTTTACGACTAAAAATGATACCTTATTTGGTTTCTAAATGCAGCATGGGCAAACATAAAACGCTGGAATAATTGGTTTCATACAGGTTCTTCAAGACATAATGGTATTCAAAAATTCCATTCCATTCGCGATAAAGAGTAAAATAATAAAATTTTCTTTACAAATTAAATCTATTAAATTATTTATGGACCAGGAGTTGAAACTAAACAATAAAGGTGTTATTTCTTGCCAGAAGATTCAATAGGCTTGTTCTTACAGCAGATGTTCCAACACGTACTAGATCTGTCATCTACACGACAAGAAATCGAACAGAGTACAAGCTTTAAAAGTGAAACATCGTCGCTAGGTAGCCTCATATGGCGCGCGCTAACCATATGCCAGTAACCCATAATGGTCAGAAGCCCATAGTTTACGTCTATTCCGATTAGTTATCGAGATCCCAACATCTCACATTTTATTTATTAATAATGCTTGATGATCGCTTTATGTTCATTTCACGTGCAGGGTTTTTCTTCGCTGCTTCGCAGGTAATGACTGCATTAATAATGATGCGCATATGATTCACACTTGTCAAAATATGATAAGATAATTGCATGCGGATTAGCACCTATTCGACCGATTTATTTATTTTTTTAGAGTTTGTTTCTATATGCTTTTACTTCTCTCGTAAAAAAATCACCCTATGAGATTTTTTCAGATCTTTACGTTGTTTGGGTCTCTAGATGATTCCGTGGGTCTGTCTGTCTGTCTGTCTATCTAGTAGCTGCATAGCTAAAAAATACTTATTTGATTGGCTTCAAATTTGCTAACCTGGTAAAAATACAATATGGCAAAACAAAATGGCGGCCTAAAAAAATATTTAAAAAGTTTTTACTAAAAAACTACTTCAGCAAATTTTGCGTAAAATTCAAGTATTATGTAGGAATCAACTAGTAAAATTTTGGTACGAATCCCAGTTGGCGGAACAAAATGGCGGCCAAATAAAATATTTGTAATCTTGAAAAAAAATCACCATCTGAGATTTTACATATCTTTAAGTTTTAGCGTCTCTAGATGCAAAAAAATATGTTTTTTCAATTCCTTCGGTCTGTCTGTCGGTTAGTCTGTTTTTCTGGCAATTCGCGGCGTAGCTTGAAAACTACTTATCAGATTGACTGCAAATTTTAGCCAAAAATTAACGGAACCAGATGACGGTCTAGTGAAACATTAAAAAATTATTACCGAAAAAATTAATTATCAATTACGTGTTACATAGGAATGAACTGGTAACATTTTGGTATGAATATAAGGTAGCAAAACAAAATGGCGGCCTAATAAATTATTTAAAAAAATCAGCCTGAACAAAACTACTTATTAAATTAATTTTAAATATTGTACAAGCATTCACTGTGATATACATAGATATAAATTGGTAAAGTTGTGGTACGAATTCAAGATGACGCAACAAAATGGCAACGAAATATTTTTTTTAATCAACGTTAAAAAATTCTATTTAATTGACTTTAAGTTTTGCAGAAAAATTAAATGCGATATAGGGATAAACCGAAAAATTAGGGTACTTATTTGAAAAGAGTTAAATTTGGTCGTTTTCTTTACGGGTAGTTAAAATGTTTGTACCATATGTTTCATGTAAGAGATATGACATCTTCTGTGTTAAATTATAGACATGTGTTGTATACCTCATTCAATTAAGTTCACCTATTTTCGAAATGCTAATGTTTAAGGTAAACTTGATAGAGGTAGATATTCAACGTTCCAATTCTTATAAGGGGGGGAATATTTAAGCGGTTTTTATGAAAAATAAGATCAGATCATTTTTATGGTTGACCAGTTATCCAGACTTAATCTAAATCGATTTTTCGTTTGTGTGTATTTTATTCAGAGATTTAACAGCAGTTACGTTGCAACCGAGTTAATTATATGACTAGTCCAATTGTCCTTAAAATTGAATGTTCTTGTTAGAAGTAACTACTCCAATGTAGATTGTGTTAAACTGATATAAGGAAAAATATGAACCCCCCCCCCCGCTAACAAGATTTAACTTCAATAGTCTTTTTTATGCAATGGTTATAGCATCAAATACTGAGGGGGAGTTCAACTGCGTATTAAGCATAATTACCAGATCTTATGTAACGCAACCCTAAGATATTTCTTCATTTTCCTTCACAAAATACTAGATAAGTTTTCAATCAGTATACACGGTTTCATGTTTCCCGAATTAAACATTTTCCAATAGATGACTCCTAAAAACTAGCATATGATGGTTGGTTTATGCTTACCATTATTAAAAGTACTCTAAATCTAAATAAACTAATTTAAAATGACAATCAAAAAATGGTAAGACAGACCTTAAAATTGTATATATAATGGGAATATGTAGCTATTCTGTCTTTATGTGTTATATAACTGGCTGTTGGAAGGAATATTATCATTAAAATATATTATTGTATCAAGAATAAGGCTAAATATGTTTGCACCGATGATGTTTTCAAGGAACGAAACACATGTAACTTAATAACACATTAAAATACAGATATCCTTATAGAGACGTCTACATTAGCAGATATTTAGTATTTCCTCTTTTAGTAAAAGGCTAACAAACTGTGTGCACATGTTTACTTTTCAAAATGAAAGGATTTATACTCTGTGATATAGTGTAATGACCTAATCTTAATTTAATTACGTTGGTAAATAAATATATCTATTATGATAAACGATACAGCAAACATTAAATAAACTTATTGTATCTTTGCCACTTCCTATTGACAATTCTTTGAACGTGTCCCGTTGAATCAAAGGTTTGTGAATGAATGGGTGTTTCTTTTCTTTTGGAATCTTTGCGCTCCGATGAATGTTTCTGAAAAAGTTACGGTCCGTTCAGATCCTTCTTTAAGGTGTGAGAATCCAATATTCGATCTAATCATGCATGGCACGAGATAACGGTTATGTACTTCTTTGGTTTGTTGGTCTTTTTTGGTTCCATTCTTTTATATTTTATGCAACATTTTCCAACGGTATATTTGGGAGAAGGCATATTGATATCTACGTATTTTATTGCCTGATATTAAATTTATCTATGTCTTAAATAGGAGATGTATGTCCACCCCGGAGTAAAAGCAATATTTGAACTTTTTTAATTCGATTTTACTTCGATAATTTTTACACATCTTCGTTTTCACTAGACTGCTTTAAAATCAATATTTATAATAGGTCTTAGTAATTAAGAAATTTGGAATTGATTACAAATTAGTTTGTGCTATTTTGTTTCGGTATATATGATTGACAAAGTTTTACTAGTTTATTACTGTTTTATTCTTGATTTTTGTATAAACTATTAACTCCGCTGGATAAGTAGCTTTTAAAATTGTTATTTTAGACCTTTCATTAGGCCACCGTTTTGATCCACTACAATAGCACCTTGCTAAAATTTTACTAGTTTATCCTTACTTGATTTTTTACGCCAGTGCAATTATGAAATTTACAATGGTGAAATTGCAAAAAATCCTAATAAGATGGGATTTTCAAAATTAGTTAGTGTTTACCCATCTATTTAACATACTAAAAGTCCCTACTCGTCCGGGAGTGGCAACATTAAAAAAACACGGCCGCCAACTTGAAATTTGGTACTTTTTAGATATTATCGCTAATAACTCGAAACCGGTTACTTTTATAAAAAAAGTGTAGAGAGCAAAAATGAAGAGCATAAAACACTCTACTAGAGGGTGTTCTTAGAATTGGTCTATATGGTTTTTAAAAAAAGTTATGATTTTTTGAAATTATACATATTTTATGTGTTATTCCTTTGCGGGTTAAAAATGAAAGAAATCACGAATATAATTATATAAAAATACAAGAACCTGTAATTTTAGGTCAACCGCTATTAAAAATAATCTTTAAATAATTTATATAACCGAATTTATGAACAGTCAAACGTATAGTTCATTAGTTCATTTATTATTATTGTTCTGTCTGTGATCCGTGAGTGTTACTAGTTAGTAGTATAAAGTTTTTTAGGCAAAAAAGAAATTAATATACCTAATCAAAATATATTTTCATTTAAGAAAACATCGTCAGCGGTAAGTTACTAAATATCTAATATGATTAATGTTTTATTTTATAATTGAGGTTAGACATTCAATTAGTATTTGATTATTGTACAGACAAGTAGATACTTTTAATTATTATTATAAGAATAAAGGTAGAAAGAAATATAATATCATTTGATGCCTCGCAATATATCATATCATACCTATGTGTGTGTATTTTGCTCATAAAATTAATTCTTCCAACCTCCGATTATGGAGAAAATCGCACTAATGGCCTCTTATAGCTCTTTCGCGGCCAGAAATTATTCTGTTTATTGTTTAAATACACCCTTAACATTCTAAAATGTACTTTAAAAGTAAATTTGGCTTACATGTATGTTTTTTACTTGTAGATATGGAGGATTGTATGATCTGCAATAAACCGCTTTCTCTCTTAGAAAATGTTGTTGTTAAAGAAAAGGGTATAAAAACTTTAATCGAAGCAAGCCAGGCTCGTAATGACAAAAAATTTGACGGCTTTGATAACAATCATATAACACTTCATAAAATGTGCAGAAGAGATTATAAAAGAAAGACAAGTATAGAGTCCGACAAAAATAAATCGCAATTAAATAAAAATACTTTAAATAATATACAATTAAGAAGTAGTCAAAAAGAGTTCGATTTTCAAACTCAATGTTTATTTTGTCAAGAAATTTGGGAAAAAAAGAGAGCTTCTAAGAAAAAATATAGCTGCGTAACAACGCTTGAATTTAAATCCAAAATTATTTCATACTGCCAACAAAGAAAAGATAAATGGGCTGAAAACGTTTTATATAGAGTATCACTTAAATGTGATCTGGTTGCTTGTGAAGCGCGATACCATTCAGTGTGTTATTCTTCCTTAATTTTTTCGTCCTCGAGTTCTACTAATAAAGATAAAGGAAGGCCAACAAGCGAAAATATTTTATCCGCTTTTAACAGTATTTGCCTATATTTACATACAAATAAAGAAGACATATGCCTGTTTTCAGTGGATACACTTTATCAAAAATTCCTAGAATCGGCTAATGATGAATTGGTTTGGAACAAGAGATATTTTCGTCAAAAAAAAAATATGGCACTCCTTCAACCTTGTGTTTTAAGGGCAGCACCGAAGACATAGTAAGGAATGCATTTAAAAATAGTGCTTTAACTCTTGAAGAACAGCGTAAGAATATTGTCGAACTCTCTGCAAAAATTTTAAAAGAAGACATTAGATCTAAGTCATATAATCTTAACAATTTTCCTTCCCCAAGTGATATATCAAACGGAGGTGTTCGCGATATACCAGAGAGCTTACTTAAATTCTTGTCTCTACTGTTTGGAAAATCAGAGTCAGATAAAAAAGTCATATCCATTGCTAATGCCATAATTTCTTCCGTCCGGCCAAGGTCATTTATTTATATCTCCGGTTTTATTTAGCGTTGTAATATACCTGCATAGAAAATTTGGTTCCAAAAACATATTAGAATTATTACATTCGCTGGGTTTTCAGATTCCTATAAGGATTTTTTAATATTTGAGGCATCATCATCTTCAAAAATCGACTTAAATTTTTCAAAATTAGCATTTCAGCAATTTGTTTTTGATAATGCTGACTGTAATATCGAAAGCTTAGATGGTTATGGGACTTTCCGTTCCATGGGAGGTGTAATTTGTATTTCACCTAGCGATTCAATGTCTTTATCAGAAAATGTCATAAAACCAAAAAAAAAATAACAAAAGCCGAAGAAATTGGGAAGTTTGGAACAATACCCAATAAACCGTTTAAAAATAATTTATGTGCGTGGAAATCTTTAAAAATTATTGAACCGGAAATAACGCTGCATGAGGAGATTTTAGACGAACATAAACTAAAAAATTGTCTATGGTTTTCCGCATTTCTTTTTGATTTTGAAAGGAAGACTTCTTGTAATGGCTATATGTCTGAAACTGTTACGGGACAATTTGAAACTAGTCAAGTCATGCCTCTTCCTTTCATTAATTTAGACCCTAGTAATCTAACCACTATTCATTCCGCTCTTCATTTTGCTGCAAATATGTGTAAAAAACCAGGACAAAATATATGTTTTGTAACATTTGACCAACCCTTTTACTATAAAGCCTTTCAAAATATGGCTGAAGCTGCCGAAAATGATATTTTAAAATATGTTGTTGTAAGATTGGGTGGTTTTCACCTCCTCATGTCATTTTTAGGGGCCATAGGATATATTATGGATGGCAGTGGACTTGAAGAGCTCTTGAATAAGATATATACTAAAAATAGTGTACCTGCTATCTTAAATGGTCATTCGTGTTCTAGAGCGATAAGAGCCCATTTTTTAGTTCAACTAGCTCTTATGTTACAACTTTTAAAGTCAATCAAACTTTCTGAGAAGGACCAACATTTTTTTGAGTTCTATTTATCTGACACGTAATCCTCAATTAGATATACCTTGTGCTAAATTACTTTTAACTGAACTTGAAACTAAAATTAAATCGAAATCAAATAATAGTAGGACTGCAAAATTATGGTGCCAGTATCTAGAGTTAGTTGTCAATGCCTCAGTGCGTTTTAGTGTCGGATGCATTAGAGCATTTTGCCAATTTTAGGCCAACATATTCAGAACAACATGTTGAAATGCGAATTTCAAGAGAAAAACGAGACTCCAGTGACCTCGAAAAATTAACTAATTGGTTGGCTGTCCATAACCCCTTTAATGAAGATATTTCTTCCCTAATCTCTATAAGTAATGGTGCTGTCGCATCGGAAAATATAAATTGTGATTCAGCAAAAGAAATTGGGGAAAATATATTATCAAAAACTATCGGACAACTATTTGGCGATATTAAATTTAAATGAAATGATAAAGTGAAAACATTAGCATTTTTACAAAAAACCGTAAAAATTCATGATCAAATCACATCTATAAATCCTAATCAGCTATTTAATCGGATACTGTGCAGCTATACTTCTGAAGAAACCTTAAAAGAGTGTTTTTCCCATGAGCTTTCTCCTTTCCCACTCTCTTTGTTCGATAACGGGTTATTAAGATAAACTAATAAGTCAGCATTAATAAGCCATTTAGACAAATTGTGCCGACCTATCGATATAGTACCGGAAAGTACTGTTTATGTTATTGATGGAGGACATCTCCTACATAAGGTAGTATGGCAATTTCCATCAATTTACAAAGATGTATATCAGCAATACATCAACTATATTAAATACCACTATGGGAAAAATGCCACTGTTGTTTTTGATGGATACGAAAATAATTAAACTAAAAATGAAGAACAAGAAAGGCGAATGTTCACCCAATCAAAGTCTCCTACGATTTTATTTAATGATGAGACCGTTATAACTTCAAATCAATCTAGTTTTTTTTCAAATACAAATAACAAGATCAGATTTATAGCCGCACTTTCCGAAAAATTGAAAAAAAACTATATACAGGTAATTCAGGCAAATGGCGATGCAGATGTAGTCATAATCAATACGGTTTTGCAGATGAGCGAGAGTTCTATAACTTTAGTTGGAGAAGATACCGACTTACTTATTTTACTACTCCATCGTACTGAAAGGGAACACATATTCATGTTACGACCAGGAAAAGGTAGTTCTCCTGACAAAGTAACAGATATCACCCAAATGCAAAAATCATATTGGAAATATGAAAAGTTCAATCCTATTTGCACATGCCATTTCAGGGTGCGATACTACATCGTGTCTTTATAAAAAGGGAAAAATTGCTTGTTTTAAGTTATTACAAAAAGATCCTAGTCTAAGAGAAGATATTTAAATTTTTTTAAATCCAAATGCCAGCAAAGATAGTATAATAAAAGCGGGGGAAAAATTCTTAATGGCATGTTACGGTAAACATAACCTAGCAAAAAATTTAAATCAACTAAGGTATTATAAATATAAACTTATAACCGCCCGTCATGTTTTGGCCAAAACTGGATAAATAATACTCATTTAAAGCCAACAGATTGGGGTTGGATAAAAAAAATAATAGTTTGGTTCCGAAAACTATGACAAACTCAGTGGCACCAAATTTTGTATAGCAGATGATATATTGCAACTGTAAATCTGGCTGTAATAAATTATGCAGTTATAAAAAGGCTAATATTTATTGCTCCAATTTATGTTCCAATTGTAACGGAGTTTCTTGTTCAAATAAGGCTTTTGATGACTCTGATAATGAATAATTATTTTAAATTATTATAAATAGTTAGTTTTAGTTTTTATTATTATTAAGAATTATTTATCTTATCTACCTACTAAATGTGTAATGTGTAAAAAATGTAAATAAGGTCCAATTAAGTAAAAATTTTGCATAAAATCAACACTGACCAGAGTGTATTTGTTTATTGTAAATAAACGAATGAGAGTAGATCAACAAAGATATTAGTTTTAAGTATATTTTTTTATTCTGAACAAATTCGTACTCTTCACTTTTTTCGATATTTTTAGCCGTTTTCAAGTCATTGGGGAAAATAGCAAAAAACTACCAAATTTCAAGATGGCGGCCGTGTTTTTTTAATGTTGCCACTCTCGAACGAGTGGGGACTTTTAGTATATTAAATAGGTGGGTAAACACTAACTAATTTTAAAGGTCCCATCTTATTAGGATTTTTTGCAATTTCAAACACTATCTGCACTGACGTATTTTGTCGAAATTTTAAACTCAATGGAATAAGTACTTTTTTCAGAACTATTTTTTAAATATCTTGTATTCGAACCAAAACTTTTACCAGTTTATCTTTATATAACACTTGATTTTTGTGCAAAATATGAAAACAATCAATGAAGCAGTTTCTTACACATAATTTTTTAACATTTTATTAGGCCGCCATTCGGTTTTTTCTGCAAAATTTGGGGTAAATTGGATAACTTTTTGTTATTATTAACACTTTATGAAGCCGTTATTTTGTTTCGCCATATTGGATTTTTACCAAAATATTACCAAGTCGTCCCCATATAAGGCTTAATTTTGGCCAAAATTTGACGTAAATCAGATGAGAAGTTTTAAAGCTATAGCGCAAACAGACAGATCGACGGAATGGACAAAACATGTTTTTCGGCATCTAGCGAGGAAAGTTAAAACATACTTTTATCAGTCCACTTACCTCACAAGTTTTTTCCACATTACTTTTTAATATACTAGTATATTCTTGTGTGAAATACATGAATAATAATTATCAGGCTCTTAAGCGAAAAACCAGTGGATTATTCGAGGCTCTTATCAAGGCAGGAGGAAACGATTAAGAGCTTAATTAGCACAAATTAAAATCAGGTTCATATCAAAGATTATTAGTCACTTGTAACAGATAAACTTTACGTCTACTGGCACTAAACAAGAAAATAGCAAAAACTGAATTATAGTAGAATGTTTTTCTTAATATAGCGCTATACTAAATACATTTAATTATCCGGTAGAACAAACCAGTCATAAAAAAATAATTTTTTAAAGTTTTGTTTGTTATCCATAAATTGATATTACTACGTTTGAACCCGATAATAATTATTAAAATAATAATAGTAATTTTATCATGTCTTTTTTTTCGTTTTCTTTATACAGGGAAGTAAGTGATTCAAACATAGACCATTTTTTTTTTCAGGGAAAAATTACAAATCTTATGTTGAAGATAGAGTATGGACAAAGGCGTCGATAATTATTATTTTGCTGAGTAAGGGTACACAATAGGATAATCTACACAAAAGCGACGAGAAAAAAAAAACGATTTTGCTATAATAAATATTTTCTTATACTAGCTATCAAAGCTATATCTTTGAATCAATTTTGTTGAACCTTTTATCCTTTTTTTTGCAGCCAACTTAGAAAATTAAGGGTAGTTTACATCCTTTTGTTGTTTTGCTTTTAATTCAGATTTTGTTTCTTTATGCCAAAAAGTAGTATATTTAAACGTACTTCGTAAACTTTCTAAGAGCCGTAGGAGACAATTTAAAGTACATATGGTAAAATCAAAACTCGATAGGTTATTTACGAAAAACCTAAGTCGAAACGAATCCTTCCCTTTATCAAAGATAATGAAAATGACCGCTTTTGATATAATATTGATTTATTAAGATAAAGGTTCTTTTTTACTTTTTAAAAAGTTGTGCTAACTTTTATTTTTCTTTTGTTCAGTGGATGAAAAGACAGACAGAGCGACTGAAATAGAAACAGTGATGTGAAGAAAGTTATATGTTTAAAATCTTAGAACCTTTTCACGATTGTAATACTTCTTCCAAAGAGAGGAGTTCGTACTATATAAAAGACATAAAAGGTTTTATATGTAATATAAATATCTTTATTTTTAGTTATTACTAAAATTACATTTTGGATTTTTTAGAATTGTTTTCTTGTGTCAGTGATGTGACCAAATATAAGAAAACCTAATATATTTTAGAGTATCCTAAAATATTTATATTTAATAGCAAAAAAAAAGTTTTGCTTTAATTACGAATCAACGAAGAGCGATAAGTCAATATAACTAAAAAATCCATCACAAAAATATCTTGCGTAAAGTGCAAGTTAATTTCAGTGTGGTAACATTGTAACATTTGACAAAAAGTTGATTGATGATGACATTGATTATCATGGATTAAAAGTACTTGATATCAAGGATGCTTTATCAAATGACTGGACTAACCAGAAAGTTGAATAAGGCTTAGGTAACGTGCTTGCTTTGATATTGAATAAAGAAAGAAAAAGCTTGCTGACCGGGGAAGTAATAAGTTACAGATTAGGGGATGAGGGAAAGGAATTTGCTGGTAAAAGGTTCCAGAATAGTGGCACTCTAGGTACAAAGAAACAGGTCTTTTTTAATTTACTACTTGAATGGGACACTAATTCGTAGAATAGTGAACATGACTATGTCTCAGTGTTCTTGAACTCAAAGCAATATACTTTCCATTCTCCGTTTCCTGATGATTCTGGGTAACTCTAATCTTATCATCCATAGAATAAGCTAGGCTTCACATTGGATCCTGTGCAAACTTTGTGCTGGAAAGAAAACTGGCAATAAGAACTACACCATATGTACTTTTGTTATCAACCAAAGGTTCTTCCAACACACATACACACACATTTGTAACTTCCTAGAACGGTTAGTGGAATTCCTGGGGATCTATTTTGTGTGTGTGTGTGTGTGTGCACAGTTCCCTAAACGATAACTAAATTAAACTAGAGTTGGAACGCTTTATGAATAAAATTTAGAATAGATATCATAACTACTTTTGTTTATTATTACTATTATTTCTCGACTTGTTGTCTCACAGTATTCCTGTGGTTATACCAAGTCCAAGTACAAAAAAAAACTCAAAAAAAGGAAAAGCAAAAAAATACAACTATTGTGTATTAAGAAATGATCTAACGATGCTAAATGTTTTCAAAATGACCGATTTTTGGATGTTCCTGTGAATGTCTGTATTAAGTCCTAATTAAGCCAAATGCGGTGTAAACATTGTTGGGGTACGACCTATTACTGATATGACGAGAGAAACAATGATGACTATTTCCTGTTTCCACAGCCTTTTTATTTTCATTGCCAAGTCGGTGTATTTGGCAACTTTCTCACTATATTTCGCTTGGATGTTCTCGTCATTGGGGATAGCCATGTCAATTAAATAAGATTTTTTCTTTTTTGGATTGAAATGTGATATTGGGTCTGTTTACGGGGATTGTTTTATCTATGTGGATTCCAATGTCCCAGTAGAGCTTGTAGTGTTCATTTTCAAGTATGGTGAAAAAATTGGTGTATATTGGTAGTAAGGGTCTGTGTTCTCCATTAGTTTGTATGTTGTGGCTAATACTTGATGAACGATTTTCGCTGCTAAGTTGTGTCTCGCGGTGTATTCAGTTCCGGCCATTATTCCATATCCACTCGTTATGTGATCGATCGTTTCTCTCTGCTGGTGACATCTCCTGCGCCTATCGTCTTCAAGGATTGTATCCTTGATGATGTGCTTTTGGTAGTTTCTGGTTGCTATGACTTTGTCCTGGATGGCAAGCAGGAAGCCTTTTGTTTCGGAGAGTAGCTGCCCTTCTGTAACCACGTACATGAAAGCTTCTTATGTAAGTGGTCTTGCTTTATGTGGTATCTGTGTCTTCCGTGGAGTGTTTTTTCAGACCAGGTGTTTATCTTTTCTAGTTGTGATTTGATGTGACTATGTGCGTCTGCCGCATGGCTCGTTTGAGATAGGTCGAGCGGTGTATAATTCTTGTCTGCTTTCACTATTGCCTTATGGAGGTTAGTTTGTTTTTTGTGGAAGAATTTTCTAAGTTCGTAAATTTATTTTTTATTTAGCGATTGTATATCTAAAATTCCCCTCCCTCCTTTTTTCTCTGTAATGAGTCTTTCCTTGCATGCGTTGGGATGTAACTTCCAGTGTTTAGTGAATTCAGAGCGTATGAGAATGTGAATGTTTTCTATGCCTGTGTGTGACCATTTAATGATACCAAACGAATACGTTTAGTTTTGATTTTAGTAGTTTTGTGAGTCTGGTTTTAAATTCCGTCTTGAGATCTGATTTGATATGAGTGACGTTAATTTTGATGCTTTGATGGAAGTCTAGGTATCTATCTGTATGTTTATTTCTTCTTTGAGCATGTTATCTATGGTTTCATTGTTGATTGCTTCCGTCGTAGGGAGGTCTTTCCACTGTCCCTTGTTAATATGAAATAGCTTGCATTTACTTACACAAAATTCCATGTTCATGTCCAGGGTAAACGTTTCTGTGAATTTAAGGAGTTCATTTAGCTGTGCCTTTGTCCTTGCGTATAATTTTATGTCATCCATGTACAAGAGGTGGTTTATTTTTTGAAGATTATTTTTTTTGCTGTTTAATTTGAAATCCAAAGTTTGTGTTATTCAGTGTGTTTGAAAGTGGATTGAGACAGTGGCATATATCTCGTCTGATGTAGATCTCTTCTGTTTCGATGTGTTCTTTTTGTATTCTCAGGCTGATTTTAGTTTTCCACGTACTCATGATTTGCGTAAGAAATTGCCTGATGTTTTTATTGACTTTGTATAATTCTAGCACTCTGCTTAGCCAACTGTTGGGTATCGAATCAAAGGCTTTTTTATAATCTATGTAACTAGTATGAAGGTTTCTATAATTTTTCCTGGTTTGTTCCATGCTGACGCTATCCTGCATCCTCGGCTGTTTTTCCTACACCCTTTTTGCTCTTCCGTTAGAATGTTTTTGTGTGCTAGATGTGTTCTATTCTCCTGGTAATTGTGGCTGTGATGATCTTATATAGGGTTGGAAGGCACGTAATAGGGCGGTAATTTGACGGGTTCTTAGAGTCCGAGTTTTTGGGTTTAAGGTATGTTATTCCTTGGGTGAGAAAACTAGGGAGTGTGCTAGATTTTAAAATAACTCCATTTTCTGAATTATTATTCTCATTATTATTATTATTGCTGGTTAAGTACAAATGTTAATCTTTTGTGGGCAGAAACCCAGTAAAAAACAAAAAAGGATACATTAGGTAGTAATTGCTTGAACTATATGTGTGAAATATAAATTTCACACAAATTTAGTACAGGATATATAATTTGAAAATCTGAAAGGTCAATCGAAACTTAATAAGCCAAAGTTGAAAAATCAGCTGATTTTCAATACGCCGCGCCGGTGAGTTCGTTCAGTTCTCGCTTTCAGGCTCGTATCGAAATTACCATTCCGAAACCGATTCACTAACGATTACACATCTGGTTAGAATACAAAGAGAATCGTTTACTAAACTATCAGCTCCCAGTTGGAACGCAGTTTGCCTTCTGCGCAGAAGCGTAACCGTACCATTGACCGTTTTTTCTAGTAAAACATCATTATCGCAAAACTATATACTACAAAAGGAACACAATGCTTATCATACTGTACCTTATTTCGCATCATTGCCACTAAATACTTCAAATATTACAAAATTTCAAAGACCAAATAAAATATTGTCAAGATATATCGCAGCCATTCACAATTGACACACCCACATGAAATAAATCGGCTCTAATGGCAGAAAGAAACGTGTAATTACATTATCTATTGCCAATTTATTATTACTGTGTGAATGAGGTAGTTAATCTTTGTAAAATGCTTAAACGTTCTTGCCGTGTGTTCTTATTGGTTTTGTTGTATGACGTAATAATTTAACCTGTACCATTTTAGATTAGATTTTCCCAAAGATGTTTTTAACGCTAATTGCATTTTATATACCTATAAAAAATGTTGTTATATGTTTAAGGTCCACTTGAGCTCTTTATATATTCTTTGGAGAATATAATTAATTATTAATAAGTATAAACGAAAGCAAAAAAGTGTGCAAATTGAAAATAATGAAGTTGTACAACACTTTATAAATACCTGTTTTTTTTTACTTCTTAACGTTTTAATTTATTCAAGGTTTAAATTTGATGTTACACATTCCACAAATATGGGATATATAGATATATAGTTTTTGTCAAATAATTATAAATTGCGATATATTTACCTCATTTTAACATTTTGCAAAAAAAATTCATGTATTATATGTTATCAATTTAAATTAGCTTACACTAACTTGGTTCGTTTTCTACTGGCAAAGCGACTAGGAATAGATTAAAATCTAATAACATTTTTGTATGTACAGAATGTATGGTTATATTTTACAGCTAAACTTTTAGAGATATCAAAAGATATTGTATACAAAAGTTTTATGGTTTTTTTTCTGCACCGTCTGGTCTGGACTTTTTTATGGGGTAGAGTTAAAGACATTTTTTTAAAAAATCCGACCCACTAGTAGAGATGATGATAATTCGAATTAGAGATGCATTAAATAGTTTACTGCAAGTTGAAATAAAAGCAGCCGTATTTTCTGCCAAACGACGTCTAGATCGTTGAATTTCAAACTTTCATTCATTTATAAATAATTTTAGTATTGTTAGTATTTATTTAAATAGGCACATGAATAATTGATTCTTCTGTTTTATTTCGTAATTTTTTATAGCATTGGCAATAAAGTCTTAGAGAAAGAAAAAAACCTATAAGGAATTACACTCTCTGACTAGTTTTGTGATAATTTCTAAACGACAAGAAAAAACGATCTTCGGTTTTTGCAGTTGTTTTTAGTAATTTTTTTGAGAAATCGAAGATAGGACATTTTTTCCAAGAAGCGCCCTCTATTTTCAAACGAACGAACTAATTTTAAGATAATTCATAATTATATTTAATGAAGATGAAAATGTCTTTAAAATAAGCCATAGTTTGTTAAATTTGGTTAACGCGAACCGAAGTTAGAGCACTTTCAGTATTTTCTATTGTTACATTTCCACACGTCGTTACCATGGTAACTAGAAAAATATACCTAATACAAAATTTATAGAAAATAGTGCTGAGATACATACATTTAATTTTAAAATTTATGATGTTAGCGTTCGATAGCTCAAAACAATTAGATTATAGTTTGGACTGTATTACATAATAAATAAATTGACTTTTGTATGGTTTTGCTTGTGAAACACCTTTATTTTTATTAACACTTTTAACAAAGAAATTAATGTATGGGATACTAAAATGACTTACCTTTTATCGGCGGAAAGTTCAAGTAGCACACGACTTTTCTCAAGGTACCTTTGGCAGTCGCAGGGAGGGTTGGAGGGCTTAAATCAAATTTTCTAATAGCCAATTTTCTATATAACACTTAACACTTACTGCAGGTGCGTTAAGAATAAAGTATGTCCAAAAGGGACGGGATTTTCCAAAGGGAAAATCATACAAATTTCTATATGACATCTGAACACTAACTTGTACTGTTACAGAATGTGTGTCATTCTAGTGGTATATTTTAAGTGAAATTTATTTAAATAGAGATATATCATCACAAACAGAAAATTTTAAAATAACGTAAAATTTCCTTTTCTTTTTTTATTTAAGGAACTAACATGTGTGGTAGGCCCTATAGTAATTTTTTTATTTTTACTTACATATTTATTTCTATTTATTTTACTGTGGACTATATCCATGTACATTTATTTCAATACCAACTATTCTGTTTTTGTGCGTGAATTTGTCGTTTATATCTGTATACAATAGCTGATGTGTTCTTTTTTTTAGCCCTGATGAAGACACGAAGAGTGTCGCAATTGATTCAAAATAATACACAACCTTTCGCCCAAACAAGCTGCTGTATTTTTTTAAGAGTTAGATACGTAGTGAAATGAACAAAACAGTTGATTGTACAGGGTGTTCCATTTAAAATAGCAAAGTCGATGCTCAGATATTAACTTTCCAGATGACATTTGCTTATTTTTTAGATACGCCTAACGGTTTAACGAAGACTATAAAACTCTTTATACCTCTAAAAGTTGAGCTTGTAGGACTCCCTCTACATATTTATGGTTTTTTAAATTATAATTCAGGTTTATTTTTAGGTTATTTTTACTATTTTATTTTGAATTTGATAAAGGTTTATTGTAAAAGAAATTTTGAAAACAGCACTCCTTATCACACACATGTGACACTCTGGTGACAGAGTTACACGAGTGCAAATAGTGATTTTCAAGCATATTATATACTGTCTCTCCCCAATTTTTACATGCAAAGTTAACTTTTGAAGGCATATGAATACTTAAACTTTTTTTGACAGAAAAAAAAAACAAATGAACAGTAACGAGTCAAATGGTACTAGGTACGGTATAATCTCATACAATCCGATAGCACAGATTTCACATACTAGACGAAGGAGTATTAATATTTGCCATATACCCAAATTTTGTGGCCTTGACGTCGAGATTGCGGCAGAATAACCGTAAACCCCGCTACTTACTAATCGGATTGATTCGTCAGTTCATATGATTGAACGAATGTGCGAAACAACGAATAGAAAAATATTTGATCAACACTATTCATCTATTCGTATTTAAGTCGTTCGCATGGATTTCATTGTTTCACAAAACAAAAGATAAAAGTTTTGATGCGGATGAATGGTTCGCTGAAGTCAAAGCCTACTGATTATTCGCCCAAAAGACGGAATCGCCGCTCAACAAGTCGCTCTACACTATGCAGACGAATCAACGAATGGACCAAAGAACGAATAGTGAGTAACGGGCTTTAGAAATATATTGGCGATTGGCTTTCGCTAACTAGAAAAACGACAAAAATAGGTCCCGCGCTGTTTTTCGAGAAGATTCCCATTTGGAAGGTGTAATCTGCGTCGCTACAACAGAAATACTCGTGTACCTTTGAATAAAAGATGAAGTGGACTATGTTTTTTTCAATAACGAATAATGTTAGATCATACGAAAATTTATCGTGTCCACTTTCTAAAATGTATTGCATTTTTTTAGTATATCCCATAGCTTATATAGTTTTTTAAATAATTTTTTTCGAGTCAAGTTATTACATTTTGATTTAAAAAAATAAGTAGTTTCTAACGTTATGTGGTGATAAAGCGACTTCACTTTTTTACCCTCACTGCGTAAGTATTAAATATTACGCTTTGATATCTTAATTTTCTACTAAGAATTGCGGCCCATTTCTCATTATATCTAGAGACATGTTCTTAAACGCTTATTTAACCTTAGATATGCAATAATTAGCGGAACATCAAAAAGCGATATCCTATTAGGTCAATGCTATCTGCCGTATGAGGGAAACAGTGCGCAATTAAATTACTTAGATATAAAAACGGTTTCCGTTATATATTAGAAATGTTACTATCAGATAATACTTTCGATTTTGGTTTACTTAATGCAGATATCGTTCAGCAAATAATGAATATTTTCCCAGGCAATCTGTACAAGAGTCATTTTAGATTAGACATTTTTGTAATAATTTGTTGCTTATTTGTTTGTAATAATTTGTTGCTTATTTGTTTGTCTTAACAGAACTATAATTTAGGTACATACGTAAGATGCGAACTTTTTTGAAAGTGGTAGACAATAAGGACAACGTACGTCTGAAAAACAAGTTCGTTGGCAAATTTTTTGTTTATTTTTTGTGGTGTTTTCTTTAGTAAATACAAAGGCTAGGAAAAGCTATAATATAACCTCTTTTTGTAATTTAAATTTAATATGTATTTAACACATATTAAATTTATTATTATTCATTGAAAGAAGATTGCCCTATAATTAAAATTTAAAAAATATAAATTCAACTTCAAGAATTGTATGAGGATAATTATCACATGCGACTCTATTTTTGTCACTGAACACAACAATAAATTCAGAAGAGCCAAGATTTACTAACTTTATGTTATTTACTGACGAAGCAACATTCCACAAAAATGGAAAAGACATAATTTTCATTACTACGCTACTGAAAATCCTCACTATATTCGCATAACTAGTCCAAATAGATGATCTCTTAACGTCTGGGGTGGAATTGTTGGACATTTTGTCATCGGTCCATATTTTTTAGAAGAAAGGCTTACTGCACACCGATATCTCCAGTTTTTGAGAGAAGATTTTAGAATACTGTTATACCAAATCCCTATTAAAGTCCGTGTATTCTACATTTCCCGTCTCAACCGTTGCATAATCTTTCAAAAGCATTTCTCGTGTGTGTCTTCTATCAAGATAATTTTCGTGATATATTCTTATTGCTAACAATCAATTTCACTTGCTCCAAACACATAATTTCTATCGATCATTTCATAATAACCACCAGTTTCTATTACTAGATCATTGTAAGTATCATTTGTATTTGTGAGGTATTGGGAATAAATCTTTTTAAATCACTTTGAAATATTTTGCCATAATAAATTGAGATGTCCACCTTCAATATTTCCGAAAAGTGGCAATAACGACTCTGTGTAGACCCCAAAAACCCTATATTGGGTGAATGGCTAAAAAGAGAGGAATATGAAAACTATAATAATAAACAAGGCGTTCCATTCAAATTAATCAAGAAAATTTGCATCCAGGATTTATATTTACCCTGCATACCTTTACTAAAGAATACTTAAGAAAATTACAGTTAAAATAAGACCACGTTTGGAAGTTTTTACCATGTTAAATGATTTACGTTAACGCATTAAAAAAATACAGGGCGAAAATATACACCCGATATTTTCGAAAAGTGGTCATAAATCTTGAATGACTTCGTATGCGCCTCACAAACCCTATATTGGGTGAATGGCCAAAAAGGGAGGAATCTGAAAATAAAACAATATACAGGGTCTTTTATCTAAAAAAAAAATAAGTTTGGTTTGTGGCAAACTTATCCTCAACTCTGTATAATCGAAAATAATGTTAAGTTGCAGCTCTTAGCAGTCTCTACCAGTTTCGTATAATTTTTTTTCTAATTCTCGCAATAACTGAGCTATTGGACTTGAATGCACTGTTGGACCACCCTGTAATAACGTTCATTTGGTAAAAAACATTCCAAATATATTAGGTATCTTAAAATTTAGGTAAGGTTCATATAATTTATTCCCTTTTTGGATCTTGATCCATTTTTACCTCCTCTGAAAACAATTAAGCAGATACATGTAAATTTCTGGATAAAATGTGTATATTTCTTTTTTCAAAACTCAATTTTACCCACTTTCTTGATCTGGGATAAGAAATGAATCTATAATTTGTAGGAAAGATATAGAACTTTTGATTTGGTTTAGTCATTTAGCCTGTAGGTTGTAACAAACAAATGATACATTCTTACATACATTATATACACTCTACTTTGCACCTGCAGTTGGATAAAAAACTATAAAGTAGCTACAAGGTCTGTACGGAAACGTAATGATGCATTATCTGACCGACACTCCCACAGCGCTCAGTCCAATCTGCCGCCCCCATATTTTTTTAAAGCTAAGCTGCAGTGATTTTAAAGTGTTTTGTTAAGAACACTCTAAAAAAACAACGTAAAATTTAGAAACAGATAAATAAACAAAATAACAAAATCACACATACCTAACAATCTAAAAATAGTCTTAAATTAAGACAAACAAAATAACAAAATTCATTTTTGACCTTAATAGATAAAAAAGCTGAAAAGTATAAAATTATGCTGTTGCAAACCAAATATGGCGTACTGATGTTTAAAAAATCACAATTGGGCATAGTCACGCCGAGCGTGGGGCCCGTCTATCTATTGGGCCTTAAGCTCAGCCCTATCTGTCCTACGGAAAAAATAAGCCGTGTGCTCGCAGTATATAGAGATAATAAAGAACCTGACGAATTGACTAAACGGAAGTCAGTCTAAATATATTTTGACCTTGCCCCTCTAACTAAGTATAAGTTGTAACAATGGCAAAAATTGTTAGAAGAAGAACACCAAAGATAAATTTAAAAACATGTGGGATGAAACTAATATCTGCGTATAGGATACAACACAAGAAACAGTTTCATCAAATCACCTATTTTACTTAAATAGATGATGGTGTGGAATTAGCGGTCTTGCCAGAGAGGATTGACAAGTAGCGCAATGATACTTGGAAGTAAAGGCTTTAATAAGCTATGCTTTTTCAGTACAGAATACAAAATTCGGAACACTTTCATGATTGTCATCAGTGAGGGAAGGGCATTAACATATACATTAGTATTTTGCGTACTTTACAAATTTTGTCACTTTACTTACCTTGAAAATTATGAAGAAGCAACGTAAAACATTTATTGGACTCATTTAATTTTTATAACATGCCTGGTTCTTGATATAATAATTGAAATTATGTATTGTATAAACTCTCTGGAGGTAAACAGATCCGTAAAGTAGCGATTTTCGTTCATTATTGAAAAACCATTCTTCTGACAGCAAACAGTTCAACGATTCATTGTATAAATTAGCTATTATAGCTCGCCAAGTGGCTATATATCTAATCGATGGTCCCGAGCAAGGGCTTACCTGCTGATGATATTGTAAATTGGACATTTATTGCAATAAATTGCCTTGATCTTGCACGGTCGTCTCTTCTTGTTCAACATCTTGAAAATAGTCAAGCTTTCTACTTACAGACGCTGTAATAACTGTTGTATTTAGATTGTTTTTACACAGGGCGAGTCAACGATACGATGTATGTTTTATAGGTAAAATTTTCCAAGAAGTTATTTGTCTATTATTACGGTAACCATTTAGTTACCATAATAACTGACTGATTGCAATTATAAAAAAATAACAGAAATAATTATTAGCTATTTTAATACTGAAAAGATTTTTTTGATACTTGTCTATAGGTATCTGTAGAAACAATCAATATTATAGCAAGGAGAAGAAATAATGATATGAAGAGTTTATGTTTTATATTTGATATAAACTAGCGATACCCCGCCGCGTATGGCGATAACGAAAGGGATATAAAGAGGTACCTAAATCGCGTTATTTAAATACCTCTTTATAATCCACGTTTTTTGTTGCACTTTCTTTCAATTTTTGTCAACAGGGGCTTGGGGCATTTTTGTTTATAAATTATTTTCGATTTTTTGGAACACCCTGTATAAATTTGAGAAAAATATAGTATAAAATATACCTGTTCAAGCTTTTTTTTAAATAACTGTTTTTTAATTAATGGGATAGTTAGTTACCCGAGTTTTTTAAACACTCTGTATAATTTTTTAAGAAATTTTAAAATATGTAAAATAATCAAATAAAATTACGGGTTTAAGCGTTTTTAAATAAAAAATATTGTAATATTTAAGGGTTGGTTTCACCCCTTTGAAATTTGAATCCTGAAAAATCCCTTCTTAGTGAACCTCTACATCCTACAATCAACCTGTATGCCAAAACTCAGCTTTTTACGTGAACCGATTTTTTTAAACAACTTGTATATATGTTTTGATATAAACGAAATGTTTATATCAAAAATATGTTTTGATATAATCGAAGTAGGTATTTAAAAATTAACTAATATGATATTCTTTCCATTTGGAAAAATATAACCTATTGTTCTACTTCTTTTATGTATGCTATATAATCCAAAACAAATGTATGACAGCACATAACAACTGAACATAATTTGTTAATAAGTTTTATTTATGCAGCATAAACTTATTTTATGCATCGCATATTTGACTTACTCTCCATAAATTACTATTCATTATATCATTATTTACGGAGATATCTATAGTCAAGTTGCACAGAAACCTCTTTAAGAGAGAAATAGTTCCACAATAAGGACTGTTTACCTTTTATGTGTTTAATTACTGACTAATATTTGGGCATTAAATTACTTTTATGGAATAATAATTGCCTTGTTATATTTAGAGATTATTAATTATCAATCCTGATTTTGCTCTTCCAGTATTCCAATTAAATCTTTTCAAATTCTTGAAATTTTCAATTACCTACTTTAGCACTGTCTAACTAATGGTGCAATAGTCCCATTTTATTTATTAAACGTCTCACTTTTATCAAAAACAATTGATGTTGGATCATTAAAGTTCTTACGAACGTAACAAGATACCGAATTAATCATCGGTTAGTGCAATTATTTCTCTCGACCCGTTAAACGTCTAACGAATGTTACGCTTATGATAAAAATTCGGCTTTTGCAATACGTTGAATATTAATGACTTTGTAAAGTTGGAATGCTAATTCATCATGTACACAAACCAATGGTAGTTTAAGCGTTAAACGATTGGTTATTAGTCACTTGCGCAGAGTGTTAATGGTAACTTTAGTTATCTCAAACGTGTATTTTAGCTTAGGATCTTTTTGGCAAGGTGCACGAAGTAAAATAGGAAGCTGCCTGTTTCCTTTAAAGTACTGGGTGGCAGTGATGGGCACTGGGTAAATACCCAACGGGTAGGTAAATAAAATTTGGGTATATACCTGCCATATACCTACAAGGTGTGGAGTATATACCTATTGCGAAATATTCTACATATATATACCTGGTATATACCGCGTATTTACTATGCGGTTCCTAAGCAACCTCCACGAAATCCAGCCTCTAAGCACAAATCAAAAGAAAATACATTTCATAAAAACTATATTTCTATTTGCTTTTGCAGAGGCTTAAATATTATCAAAATTTATCAAATACTTTCTCACTTTTTCTGCTTTAAATAAAACATCTCATTGGTACGAGGATCTCGAGAAAGAAAGGCAGCGTTGGAAAAGATATATTCCACAAGTAAATCGAAAAATCAGAATCCACATATTAAAAAACCATTATTTTGATTTTTATTACTCTTTTTTATTCATAAATTATTTACCCTAATTCATACAAGAAAGAATACAATTTTTTATTCTATATAATTTAACATATTTTCAAAAATATTTAACTTTTTATTTACACTTTTGCCTTTTTGCATATAATCGCCCAGAATCAACATGGCCGCGTTGGACGATAAAAAGCGAATTCAGGCTAAAAAATATAAGTATTAAGTAATAAGTGAGGAGAGATACCCTTCCACATCTTAACATGTAAATAATTTTAAGTAGATTAGCGTCAGTATCCTTCAGTATATACCGGGTATATGATATTTACCCAAATTTCAATATACCGTGTATTTGTCCATCACTGCTGGGTGGCTATCTATATTTTGACATGTTTTGATCTTAACTATCTGGAAAAGAATAAAGCTAACGAGGTGAGGTTTTTATTAAATAATAATCATTTTCAAACAAAATGGCCGAATTTTAAGTATAAGGCAACTTTGTTATCTTAAATAGAAAACCCTGTATATTTTTTGAAAATCAGAAAACTTGCTCTGCCTCCTTTTCAAAAATGTAATACAAGTTATGGTTATGTTTAAAAGTAGAGGTTTATTGATCTTCGAAATTAATGCTACATTTCGATAAAAAACATAAAAATAAAAAAAAAATGTTTATTGAATTATTATTAGGAGTGTCTTCTATCACCTTCAATACATTTATTTAATTTATTAATCAATTTGTTGAAATTGAGTATCAAAAAATCTTCGAGTATATTTTCTATTACATTTTGAATATTTAATTTCATTTGGTTCAATATTAATGGCAGCGGATTATAAACGTGGTACTTTACGTACTTCTAAAGAAAAAATCTGGAACGATCAAGTCCAAAGAGCGAGAAGGCCATGGTATAGAGCCTTCTCTACAATTCCATCGATTCCCAAAATCTTGTTGAAAATAGGTGGTATTAAGTATATTTTTCTGCTGAAGTCGAGGGTAGAAGAAGAATCCCAACATGACGACACATAAAATACATTAACTATTGGGTTGGCAAAAAAGAAATGCCAGTATATTTTGTGTTTATAGATTCAACACCAAACTGTTACCTTGGGCGAATCTCCTTGCAAATTCTTGAAAACATTCGGGGATTTTCTGACCCACATATTCTGCAGTTGTGTTTATTCACTTTCTCATTTAGATGAGACGTCAGGCATTATTAATGTTTCCTTAAAATTTCCATTATTCCTTATTATTTTTTTATAGTTTGACACAATTATACTATTTTGGGAAAGTTTTAGATGTTTTCTCACGATTGTCTTTACCGTTGATTTGGGTTTTGCTGTAAAGCTAGCAATTTTACTTGGTGTTGCCTGCGTTTCTAGAAGTTGCAGTGTTCTGTTTAATAATAAATTTACAAGCTCATCGGCATGCATAAATCTTACTTGTTCCCAACGAAAATGAAATATACCACAATATGTATAGGTGCATATTAGAATATAAATTGCCATGTTTCACTTTCCTTGGTTTAGTATTTTGATTTTCTTTTTACCATTATTTTATTGCCTGATCATTTTAATTTTTAAATGTAAAATAAAATAATTCTTTGGTGAAAGGAAAGTCTCAAATGCAGAAATATTCTGATACTGATTTGGAAACATTTTATTATGCCGGCCTTTTTTGCCCCATATTAAAGTTCCACGAAGAACTTTCATTTCTATATCGGACATGATTTAAGAGGAAAATTTGAGGTCATCTAGATGAGGAATTTTGTAAGCCATTTTGTACCAAGGTCACATTTGCTCATGTATTTACCTTGATTTTTGTTCAAAATTTGAAATTAATTTAAAAGGGATACATATTTTTTTGATACGGGTTTCATAAATATTTTACTTTGTAGCCATATTCCATTTTTACCAAATTTCTCTTTTGTGTATCTATAAAATGAATAAATATGAGCTATTTTTCATATTATGAAATAATTTAAAATCAAAGACTAAAATGTATGATATCCTCGTTGTTTATATATTTTTTTTATTGCAATTTTATTTTTCTCACATTTTAAAATATGTGTTAGACTAGTTGTTAATAGGGAAATTCAGGGATATAAGTAAAATAACTTTTTGTTGGAATATTAATAATAGAAAAGTTTCTCATTTGGGAGTATAATATAACACGCATACTGTAATAACCAAGTTAATTCTTAATATTACCACTAAAAAGTAAGTATCAATACATATTATACAGGGTGCCCAAATTGATTTTATTTATTACAGGGGCAATTCGTTAGGTTAAGGCTTATAATTAAAAACAGTTTATGAATATAAAGTGTGGTTTTTGGAAGAAAATTTATAATTTCCTAATGTGGCAGATTTTATGTTTTTATATTCTTGTATTTAAAGTAGCTAGTTTGGAGTTCTGAACAATATCGACATTTGAAGCACTTTAAATAAAAATGAAGATAAAAGCAAATAGAGATGGAAAAAATAATTATTTCTTTTGGCATCATGAGTTATGTTAAGCCATAGACCATTGGCACCATGTGACCTTAACTATAGGGCAATCTAATAAAAATTTTGAAAATTCAACTATTTTTTACAATTCTAATGTTTTCTTGTACGATGGGAACGTATGTGTCTGTAAAGAAGGCCAATACAAAATAATCAATCTTTTGTACGTACTGTACGAGAAATCGTAAAACAATTACCCTCCGAGATTTTTTCAGGACTCCACGTTTCAGACCTCCTAGATGTCGGTCTGTTCGTGGCATAACGATAAGATTACTTATATATCCGTTTGACTCATATGGAGATGATCTGGTAACATTTTGGTAAAAATTCAATATCGCGGAACAAAATGGCGGCCTTGCGAAATGTTAAGAAAATTATTACTTAAAAACTAATCATTCAATTTATCTAATTTTTGCACAAAAATTTAAGGTTACCTAGGAATGAAGTGATATCATTTCGGTTTGCGAAACAAAATGGCGACCTAAAGAAACAAAAAAATAGTCTGAAAAACTACTTATTTACTTGACTTAAATTTTATGTAAGAATTAAGTGTGATAAAGAGATAAACTGGTAAAATTGTAGTACACATTAAAAATGACGAAACAAAATGGCGTTTAAAAATATCAGCGTATAATTTTTGTTACGCCAATGACTTTAAATATTGCACAAGAATTAGTCTGATACAGAGATACATTTGTAAGAGGAAAGTATCGTAGTTGTATAAAAATCTCCCTTTGACATTTTTTCAGAACTTTACCTTTCAGAGTCTCTGAATGCCAAAAAATATGTTTTCTGAATTTCGTTGGTCTGTCTGTCGGTCTCTCTGTCGCTCTGTCTGCCTATAGCTAAAAGACTACTTATCTGATTGACCTCAAATTTTGGTCAGAAATTAAGGATCATATGGGGACAAATTGGTAAAAATTCAATATGGCGGCCTAGTAAATTGTTAAAAAAATTATTACTAAACAGCTAGTGATCCAATTTACTTCAAATATTGCACAAGAATCAAGTATTACGTAGGAATGGCCTGATAAAATCTTTATACGAAAAAAATCAGACTGAAAAAACTACTTATTAGATTGATTTCAATTTTTGTGCAAAAATTAAGTGTGATATAGAGATGGTAAAATTTTGATATGAATGGCAGTACAAAATGGGGGCTAAATAAAACGTTTGTAATATTGAAAAGTCACCCTTCCAGGATTTTAAAGATCTTCACGTTTTAGTGTCCCTAGATATCTGTTTTCTCAATTCCGTCCGTATGTTTGTCGGTCTGTATGTTTGTTCAGGCATAGCTAAAAACTACTTACCCGATTGCTTTAAAACTCTTCGCAATTCCTGATACACGACTTTTTATCATAATATGTCTTGAACCAATTAATTATATCCCTCATCTATCAAGTTACCTTTACTAACATCTTTGCTTTATAGCAAAATGTATTAAATGTTTAAGCTAACTTAAAATGATTTCAATCTCCTATTAGTAAATGAGATACAATTTTTCCTATATCAAAGTTTAGTCGTGCAATGCAACATTGGCGGTTATTGTTTAAAATTAAATTATTTATAGTTTAGAGCAAATAAATTATGTATCTTTCATCAATTCGTTTGGCTAGACCTAATCTCTAACGATTTCTAACAATTCAGACGCATTTTATTTAAACATATATACATAATTAGGAGCACTTAAGTCAACTTGTAACGACTTTTAACCTTCTATTTAGTAGCAGTTTTGCAACGAATACATGCAGAGCTCGACCATAGGAATGTTCTTGAGATTTCAATCTTTGAAAGACGATGCTTGTCAATCTACCGTTGCCTGTTTTTTGCGTGTTAAGAAGGTTGTTTTGCATAATATGTTGGTCTGTCCACGGCACGTTTACTTAACTAGGGTAAAAGTTACGACTGTACCTCCTTGAAGAATTCGGATTATACATATGGTGATATATTTGGTAATTGAATTTTTAACTTCTTATGTCACAATCTAATAACATATGTTAGGATCTAAAATAAAGGTGCGTTTTTCCAGATTAAATTATGGTGTTAGGTTGGATGGCGGTTATTTAAATGCTACAAATCCAAATACTACACCTAGTGAATACTTTTTTTTTGTTTGAAAGATCAAATTTAAGAATAGAAAAAGGTGAAAATGTATGCATTAAATTAAATTCGCCGACGCAAAAGACTGTGCAGCAAGTAAAAGTATGTTTGCATTCCTAACCATATATGGGAGGAAAAAAAAACATTTTCTGTTAGTTATTCCTTATTTAGTGTTCTGTCTCGGAATTGGATTGTTAATATTCATTTCCTTTTAGAGCTTCAAGCAACGTCTCGGTTTTTGACGACAAAAATCTTGATGACTTGAATGACAAAAGCTACTGAATTAATAACCGCATGCTTGCTTTCGCGATTGTATTATTGCTGGATGGTGATAAGGATTTGATTTACGCACATACTAGTGTGTGTACAGGGTGGTCCACATAACGTAACCTATCCCCTTATCTCAAAAATTAAAAGAGATACCGAAAAAAACTGTTTATGAAAGTTGCTTGATATTTCAAGGACTGCTTAAATATTTACGATCTATGTATACAGGGTGCTTCAAAAATTAGATATGATATTAAACTTCATTATTTTTCATTAAACACCCTATATATTTTTATATATTTTGATTGCTCTCCGAAAAACAAGTTAAGTTTGTATATACATGTATGTTCGAATTCGGCGCCGTTTAGCCTGAAAATAAAAAAAGATGAAAATTTAAAAAATTGTGTCTCCAAAAAAAAATAATTAATAATACTAGTCAATTTTTTGTTGGTATATTTGAAATAATAAATCAATTAAGTAGGATCCAATTCATATCAATTTTGTACCCTGGTTGCTTTTTTATATACAGGGTGGTCCACATAATGGGTTATATTAGTGATAATTCAATCCCAGAAAAAACAGTTTTTTTAAATGGAACACCCTATATATTATACATTTTATTGAATAACCTTTTAGTTACCTTTCATTTGGTAGGTATATGTCCTATACCTAAAACTAATATTAAAGGCGCTGTTGCGTTTTATTTTCGGCCATGTCATTTTTTATAATAATCTCGTAAGCATAACTTCCGTTTTATGCAAAAAATAAATCACTCTCTAATTTTTACTCTGAATATTATTTATTTTAAATTAAAAAAAAAATTTGAAATATCATTACAATAAAATAATTAAAAAACACAAAAGTTCCAAACTAATTACATTTTTAAATAGTTTTCTATATAACCTCCATTATTTGCAATACACGTCGTATAAATTATTTGAAGTTTGTCGATTGCCTTTTGGACTGAACCATTTTCATTAAGATGGGTAATCTCGGCTCTTATTCTGTTTTTCAATTCGTCTATGCTATGGGTCCTTTCTTTATACACTTTATCTTTTAGAGTCCCCCATAAAAAATTATCTAGGGGGCTTAAGTCGGGACTTCTTGGTGGCCAAGGAATGTGTCCGTTTTTCCCTATTAACATCTCATAATTTTCCCCTATGTAATTTGTGACTATTGGTATTGTGTGGTAGGGAGCACTATCTTGTTGAAAAGCTACAATACCATGTCTCACATTCTCTGGCAGTGCTGTAATCAAATTTAATATGTCGTTTTGAAGCATATGTAGGTAGCGCTGTCCAGTCAACGTTCGTTCAAAAAAGATTGGTCCGATAATCCTATCATCAAGTATTCCACACCAAACGTTTATAGACCGGTGACCCTGCTTTTCTATGGCCTTTACACGATGTTCGTTGTTGTGGGAATAATAGTGAGTGTTCCTACGGTTAAAAATCCCAGCTGTACTAAATGTAGCTTCGTCGGTCCGTAATATATGCTTAAAAATGTCTCTCTCAAAATACTGATCCATTATAACGGTGCAAAAATTTAGCCTGTTTTCAAAATCTATTTCAGACAATTTTTGAACAGGAAGGAATTTGTATGGTTTAATTTTATCAAGTTTTAGTGATCTCATGATGGTCGTCTTACTAATATCTAAATCTCGTTGGCCATCCCTTAAAGAATTTTCCGTGTTATCTTGATAGTATAATCTTACTTCAATCCTCTTATCGTCAGTTAAAATTATGTTTTTCTTGTTCTTCTTTTTATTTACAACAACACCAGTCTCTAAGTCTTTTAAAATTCTCTTGAATATTTGCCTTGTAGGTATTCGTCTTCCAGGATATGTCTGCTGGTATTCTCTTAAAGCTAAAGCAGCACTTTTCCCATTACTGATATAAAATTCATGTAATTTAAGTCGTTCTTCAATGCTATACGTAGACATAATTATTTTTTTAATATTTGACAAAAACTCAATGTCATCTGCGTTACAGGTTATAACTACTTGGTTTCCATGGAAATTATAAAAATTATATAAATGCAACAACCTTTGGTTGCTTGATATAAAAAATGACAAAGGCAATCGACAAACTTCAAATAATTTATACGACGTGTATTGCAAATAATGGAGGTTATATAGAAAACTATTTAAAAATGTAATTAGTTTGGAACTTTTGTGTTTTTTAATTATTTTATTGTAATGATATTTCAAATTTTTTTTTTAATTTAAAATAAATAATATTCAGAGTAAAAATTAGAGAGTGATTTATTTTTTGCATAAAACGGAAGTTATGCTTACGAGATTATTATAAAAAATGACATGGCCGAAAATAAAACGCAACAGCGCCTTTAATATTAGTTTTAGGTATAGGACATATACATACCAAATGAAAGGTAACTAAAAGGTTATTCAATAAAATGTATAATATATAGGGTGTTCCATTTAAAAAAACTGTTTTTTCTGGGATTGAATTATCACTAATTTAACCCATTATGTGGACCACCCTGTATATAAAAAAGCAACCAGGGTACAAAATTAACATGAATTGGATCCTACTTAATTGATTTATTATTTCAAATATACCAACAAAAAATTGACTAGTATTATTAATTATTTTTTTTTGGAGACACAATTTTTTAAATTTTCATCTTTTTTTTTATTTTCAGGCTAAACGGCGCCGAATTCGAACATACATGTATATACAAACTGAACTTGTTTTTCGGAGAGCAATCAAAATATATAAAAATATATAGGGTGTTTAATGAAAAATAATGAAGTTTAATATCATATCTAATTTTTGAAGCACCCTGTATACATAGATCGTAAATATTTAAGCAGTCCTTGAAATATCAAGCAACTTTCATAAACAGTTTTTTTCGGTATCTCTTTTAATTTTTGAGATAAGGGGATAGGTTACGTTATGTGGACCACCCTGTACATATATAAAGAAAATAATTGCAGTGGATTGAATTTTAACGGACAATTTTATATTTGAATAGTATAAACATTTACCATACATCTGAAATAGCAGCTTATTTTCTTCTATATTATAGAAATTATTTTGCTCAAAATTGTGGCTCTAACTGCCCTCCCCCCCATTAATCCCCATCATCCAGCCGTACTAAAAAAAATCTTTTTTGAGAAGTTAAAATTTAAAAAAATATACTTAAATAATTATTAATTCATCCCGAAGGGCGCAGCTAATTCGTCTATAAAACTGAATACTTTTGAGGTTTTACATTTTATCAAAAACAGCTAAAATTTGGGCATATTTTTTAAAGGTTGTATTTTTTATTAAATTAAGTTGTTTATTATTTCGGTTCGTTGTGTAAACAAATAGAAAAAATTTTAAATTTGCAAAATATAGATTGATGTTTTTGAATCAACTTTATTTTTGAGAAAAAAATACATATAAACTACTCAATTTTTGAAATGTGGCAGAAATTAAAAAAATTACATTAAAAAATGTCATTTGAAAGTAGAAATTTCATAAAAATTTCTAAAGTGGTATTAAAGTTATGATAAAAAAAAAGCAACAACTTATATATATATATATATATATATATATATATATATATATATATATATATATATATATAGAATAGCAGAAATATATAATTTCTGCAGGTGCAAAACGGCCTACAAGAAGAATTGCTTTCGATTATGTCACAGGGTACCCTCCTGCGATCATGATTTCTGGGCCTTTACCCTCATCAGGCAGGCTTGTACCCAGGGAGATCTGAAATAACAGATTGCTCGATATGACAAAATCGAAAACGAAACGTCTATCATACTAAAATAGTACTACATGCTAAGTATAACACTTAGCGCCACCTATTGGGGCTCCGGTGGTTTCCGGCTGCAAACCCATAGGAATTTGGCAAAGTATGCACTAGCACCATCATACGGAGAGTAGATACTAAAATCAATAAAAATGCGCTTTCACACACCTTTATCAAAAGTTCTTGGCCGGAAAGGATATATGTAGAATAGCAGAAATATATAATTTCTGCAGGTGCAAAACGGCCTACAAGAAGAATTGCTTTCGATTATGTCACAGGGTACCCTCCTGCGATCATGATTTCTGGGCCTTTACCCTCATCAGGCAGGCTTGTACCCAGGGAGATCTGAAATAACAGATTGCTCGATATGACAAAATCGAAAACGAAACGTCTATCATACTAAAATAGTACTACATGCTAAGTATAACACTTAGCGCCACCTATTGGGGCTCCGGTGGTTTCCGGCTGCAAACCCATAGGAATTTGGCAAAGTATGCACTAGCACCATCATACGGAGAGTAGATACTAAAATCAATAAAAATGCGCTTTCACACACCTTTATCAAAAGTTCTTGGCCGGAAAGGAGGGAAAGGGAAGGAAAGGGAAAGGCCCTGGGTACAAGCCTGCCTGATGAGGGTAAAGGCCCAGAAATCATGATCGCAGGAGGGTACCCTGTGACATAATCGAAAGCAATTCTTCTTGTAGGCCGTTTTGCACCTGCAGAAATTATATATTTCTGCTATTCTACATATATCCTTTCCGGCCAAGAACTTTTGATAAAGGTGTGTGAAAGCGCATTTTTATTGATTTTAGTATCTACTCTCCGTATGATGGTGCTAGTGCATACTTTGCCAAATTCCTATGGGTTTGCAGCCGGAAACCACCGGAGCCCCAATAGGTGGCGCTAAGTGTTATACTTAGCATGTAGTACTATTTTAGTATGATAGACGTTTCGTTTTCGATTTTGTCATATCGAGCAATCTGTTATTTCAGATCTCCCTGGGTACAAGCCTGCCTGATGAGGGTAAAGGCCCAGAAATCATGATCGCAGGAGGGTACCCTGTGACATAATCGAAAGCAATTCTTCTTGTAGGCCGTTTTGCACCTGCAGAAATTATATATTTCTGCTATTCTACATATATCCTTTCCGGCCAAGAACTTTTGATAAAGGTGTGTGAAAGCGCATTTTTATTGATTTTAGTATATATATATATATATATATATATATATATATATATGTATATATATATATGTGTTGATTTTTAGTCCTTCACGGATGGAAGTCTCTATTCTGACGCGAGAAAGAAAGCTTCGAAAATGCCAAATGTGATTTTGGCGAAACGTCAGCAAAACTGTTCTTTTCAGAACGACAGTAGTGAACGGATGTACACCCGGAATGAAAACATATATATATATATATATATATATATATATATATATATATATATATATAGCAATTTCAAATTTGCGCAAGATCATGAAATGTACATCCATTTTTATTACTTTTAAAAGCATTTGAGGATTGCAATTGCAAATTGCTAGACCCATGCCGGGTTAAAAAGTCTGCCTCGTCAAAATGTTTATTTTGATGATCACTTAAAAAGTGAGAGTTTTCTTTACTTGTATACTATAATAGCATATGTATAGATTTTGAATCATCTAAATTGAGCTCTTCATTTTGGTACCTATCAAGATAATAAAAATTATAAAAATATGTATTTTCTATTTTGGAGATAAAAAATATCTAAATCACAGAAGAAATGTAAATCTAAAATAAAATCATAGTTTAAAAAGCATAAAAAATATATATGAGATTACTTTTACTAGCAAACACGGCGTGCAATATTAACTTTTTTAAAATTTAACAATATAGCTTAGCTCTCTTCCAGGAAACTTAACAGTAAATCAATAAGATAATAAAAAAGAGGATATTAAGATAAGCATGCCAAAATTCGAGCAAAATGTTTAAAAAAGTAGTTTGTTAGAAATGAAAAACATAAACAGAAAGTAGTAGGTTGAAATTAAAACACACCGTTATGAAGGAAAAGCCGAAATACTTATAAATCTAAATATTTACGACGTTAAATTATTTAAATATTACCCAAATACCACAATTTAGTCGCTGACTTCACTCATGACTACATTTTCTCTCTTTACAACGTCAACAGAGCTCCAAAAGAAGTTCACCTGTTGACGTTGTAAGACACAACGTCTCATCTAATTTATTTTAGGAATTAGTTACAAGAGTTATATTTAAAATCCAACCCAGATAAAACTACTTTACTTAAAATTCAGTTAAATTACTAACGTAGGCCTAATATAAACGTATTGACTTATGGGGGTAGCATGACTTATTATGCTGCCAAATCCAGTCCGGCCCTAATTACAATTTTACCGTTGACATCGTCCATAGATATACTAAATCTCTTAAATGTGTCTTCTAGGAGACGCCGACGTTGAGAGTCGATGTCAGGGTGTGAATACCAACGTCCTTATGACGACGGAATACTTCTTGGGTAAGGTCACAATTCTACGGCAGAAACCAACTAAACCTGTAATCTTTATCATTCGTACGGCTAAAGAAGGGAATCGTCTGAAGTGTTAATACGCAATTACCAGGTAGCTGAAAACAGACAATTTAAAACCCAATATCAGACTAACAAAGGCCCTAAATCGATATGTTTATTCAACTTATTGGTTTTAATAACCGGGCTGCGGTTTTTGTAATTTTGAAATGTGGTCAGGAGCTGTTTCTAATTTCACAACTGTAATCGCCGGTTTGTATTTACGGCCACCGCTGAAATTATAGACTGCTACGGTTTCCTTCTAGCCTATTTTTACGATAATTGCACAGGCGACGCACAGCTAATGTCCAAAAAACTAACGACGGGGCTTTAGATGGCGAAACCATTAGGTCAATGCAAACTGTTTTGACACTATCCATAGCCTATAGGAATTCTTTAGTCGAGTCAATGAAGAGGTAGAAATTCGATTTTGATAATTAAAAACAAAATTGTTTGTTTTTTGTATATAGAAATAGAACAACATCACGTAAATTTGTATATTGTTTAAACAATAATGATGTTGTGTATTGAAACTTTGAGGAATAAGAAGTATCAAAATTTTTTTTTTAAATCATTATAAAAAGTTTAAGATTATATTAAAATATACCAAAAGAGTTTATAAACAGTTAATATTTAATAGAATTTTTTTCTTTCTCCATTTTCGTCATTTTTAGAGAGAATCACCTTTATTGATAAACAGGGCCAGGACATATGAGGCCTGGGACCTTAATTTAGGACCCTGTGTCACTTGAAGTTATTGATGGCAAAAAAAAGAAAAAATCGGTAATTTTCTTTACCCGGAATTTCCCTCCTTATGAATCTTTTCTTAGGAATAGAGAAGAGTGGTCAAATATAGTTCCACACGTTGTCATTTAGTAACACTTATACATAAACTGTCTCTCCATATATTTTTATTGGACGTACCAATATTTTCTCTGTTTTCTATCTACTCAACACATGTTTTCTGGACATAATTTAAAATAAATTGAATAAGTAGTTTTTACTCTAATTTTTTAAGACCGTCATTTTGTTCCGTACCAATTTATTTCTATATCATATTTAATTTTTGTAAAAAATGTGAAGTCATTTAAATAAAAAATTTTTTCAAGTTGATTTTTTAATCACTTACATGACATTTGATGACTAAAAAAGTCTTTCGTCTTGTACCGCTCTGAAAATCTAGAATTCCCACTCTTATCCATGCTTTACGGGCCCCCTGCTCATATGTGGACCCTACTGCAGTTCTGTGGCAAAACCTTGCTCTATCTCTGTTTCTGGGGCCCCTACCGATGAGAGAAATGGGGCTATTGCCCCCATAAACCTATCCAAATCCAGGCCTGTTTGCTTTTCTCTTATGAGGGAAGTATTGTAATCGTGAAAAAATCACCCTCCGAGATTTTTGCAGATCTTTACGTTTTCTTTAATGGAGTATATATTATAGAAATAAGGAAATATTGTCAATCCCACAATAAAATTTAAAACTATTTTTTGGATTTTTCGCCTTATAAAATCTAAAAATAAAAAATATTTACCTTGTAAAATCAATAGACAGTCTTAAGTTCTGGGTCCACTATGAAGGTACCCGAGGAACGACACTGAAAAATGTTTGTTTTCTGGACGTTTCGGGGAAAAAAAATAAACATTTTTACAATCTAACTAATTTAACTAATCTTTCAGATCAAACCAATCAATAAAGCTCCGAGTTAGAAATAGCAGAAATATACTTACTAGTTATTTAAAATTTGAAAAATATGGTTTATGTGCATATTGCAAAGAAGTGGGCCATATTAAAATGTACCATCGTTATCTGAAATATCTTCCTGATCTAATTAAAAATTGTCACATTCAAATCATGGAAGACAATTTGTCTAGAATAATACAGAACGTGTTGCTGATGATTTCGCCGAAGTTCTCTAGGATATCTAAGCCGAAAGTAAATCACTTCGTGGGAAAATATTATATCTACTTCATAAAACACCGACACTTATTAAGGGCCAGTTCTTCAACCACTGCAAGTCTTAATTATTCACCATTACAAAGAGAAGAAGTCGAACAGTTCATGGAATATTTCAATTCGCTTGTATAAAGTATTATTTCTTAAGTACCTGCTTAAATAAAATTCAAGTCTACCTACATAAATATATGTTTTTGTTATTTTGAAAATCTGCTTATAGGAGAAATAGGAGATAAATGTATTAATTTATTATAAGGTATGTGACACATTCTCACACTTTTGTATTATCCCAAGCCCATTAGTAATCTAAAATGAGATACAATTCTATAGTTTAACCCATACCATATAGGACTTGTATGTTTTTTGTTGTTTAAACCATAATTCATCTTACTACATTTTGAACAATATGTTTAATTTATCTAAATTCAGGTAAATAATTCTGTTTCATTTTCATAATATTCAGTAAATGTATGTATGATTTTAGATGACTTCAGCCAGTGGTACCATAACTTTTTTATTTTTTAATTTTCTAATCTGTTAGTGGTGCCAACATTAAAACAACTAAATACGCAGGTCTGCATACCAAAAAGTGGCTTACCTCATTTTGGTTGTGACAACCTGTATGTTACTGTTAGAGGTTACTGGAACTAAAAAGAAAAAGATTCGACCCACACACCGGCATACCTCGCAATAATAATAATTTCAGCCATAAGCAATCTAAAACTAACACTGGCAATTTTCGTGCCAAAGTCAAGTGATGGTATTTACAAAAGTGTGTTCACTGCAACCCAGTATCAAGTTGATTCATCTAAATATTTTAAAGTAATATGGTGCATGGATGCCAACTTGTAATTTGCTCTAATACATGGCATTTTGTGTTGAGTTCGTTATGATATACCCGGAAGATGGGATGATCGGGGAGTTTTCGGGATGTCAGGTGCGACCAGTAAGGGAACCCATATAACACGTTTAGTTTGTTCTATATTAAAATAGTAATTTGGATTTATTATCAATTATGCAGGAGCACAAAACTTACCAAATTTTGATAATTATATACATTGCACAGTTTATATGTAAAGTTCCCAATAAACGATATATCGATTTTGTATAATAATTTGTAAAATATTAAATAATAACCAGTAATAATAATAAATCTTGCTTTGGGAAGCGTTATTTTAGGTATACATTATATGTGTATGTCTTTTTGTATTTACTTTTTTGTTCATCGTTATTTTTAAAGGCGGTTTTAATGGGACCAAGTAAGAAATATTCTGGATACCGTACGGTTCTACAAACGTTTATTATAGTTGTTATGATATTCTGTTAAAATGTTTAGAACTTGCGGGAAATAACGAGCAGTCTAGCATTTAATGATAAGTAATGAATTTGCAAATACTTACTTTGTTGCATAAGCTACAGTCATTTCTTAGGTATCTACAGCTGATAGAGTGCCAGAAGTATAGGGATGTAAAAAGAGCTATATCAGTTTAAAGCAGTTAGGTACAATTTAGTTACTTAGCTTTTCTATAATGTTATTCTTAAATAGCGATTCCTGACTTTACACGAACATTTCAGATAAGCTAATTTCAATTTTCTCCTAAGTTTTCTCCGATTTGTGACTATTAGCAGACATGACGTTCTTCTTATCAAATGTTTGTTTCTGCTGCTTTAAATATTGTAGCTTTGTTGTTCAATTAATAGATACTATGGTTGCCCTGATCTAAACTATACAGGAAAGCATTCCTTCCTACAGGTTGACACAAAACCTGTAGATAAGTTCTCAAAATCAACAAGCCATGCCTAAACGTAAGAGATTTGTCTGAGATACATAAGTTTTCATACACTAATTTTTCACCAACTCGTATTACTTCTGTTCAAATTAGTTATTCGCCTAAACAGATTAAATGTTCTTTCCAGTTTTCATTTTTACTTTTCCATGTAACAGTCAACGTATTTTATTATTAAATCTCTATATAGGCTATATAGATATAAATATCAGTTCGGGTTTTTCTACGTTCTAGACTACCCAGATTTTGAAAAAAATATTTTTAGGTAAACAATTATGTCTGTAGAGATTTGCCTGTGTAAATAAAATTTTGTTCAACGATAACTTGAGAACGGTTAAACCGATTCGTTTCAAATTGGCACTAAAAATATTCAAGGTTATTGTCTGATGGGGAATACATTAAGGGTGTCATAGCCGTAGATCTTCGACATTTTTAAGGGGTATAAAAAAGTAAAAAATTCACTTTGAGAAAGCATAAACCGATAATATTCAAAATGAAACATTGAAAATTTGTAAAAGTCATTAGCTAAGATACTTAGTTTTTTTTCGATTATAACTATTTAAAATAGAATTTCCGTAATATTTCATTAATTTACGTAGTTTTTCGAAAAACCGTAATAAAAATTATAGAAAACGGCGAACCATGTAAAATTTCTTCAATTTTTTTTTTTTTTAATTAAATAAAAACATTTTTTTCAAAAGGGTTACCCTAGGTGCATGAAACAACCACTTGAAATGGAAAAAAAAACATATATTTCAGAAGCATTTCGTTTCCTTAGCGAACAGTGAAATATCTCAAATTTCTTTTATCATACCCTAAAACACTCTTCTGAAAACGACAAAAAAATAGCTTTTAGCTTTTTAACAAGCGTCTGATTACATTTTTTTTTTTTGCATTAATACATTTTTTATTATACAGGGTAACCAAGAGATATGAAGCAGTCCCCCAGAGAACGAAAATACTTTTTTGTTTTAAAGCGGATACTTAACCGATCAATTTATTATCTTTATTGCATATAAATCATATTATTGCATATAAACCTCAACTTGATGAAACTATGGACGTACATGCATATATGACCCAAACACATTTTTTTAATTTTTACTCTTTAATACAAATTTGGTAGTAAACTTAATATAATATATGTTTTGACCTTGTGAAAATTATTGAAATTTAAAATCCATAAATAAATGGTCAAAAAATGTACAGGTGAACTTTAAGGGAACAATAATAAGGAGAACAGTTTTATTTATCCCCTTTTACATTTTCGTTCAGTATAAAAATATCTGTGTTTATTAGTAAAGACAATCTACCCTACAGTACACCTAATCCGGTGAATTACAGTCTATTAATATTACGTTGTTCTGGATTTATTCTTAACTTTAACATTATTAATTGTTAGTTCTAGACTCGCTTCCTAAACTTTCTGTAGCAGTTCAATTAGCTTTACTTTGGTTCTTTGGAAAAATTGTTTTATCATTAGCATTCATCAGATTATTTAATGTTTTTGCATCTAGTAGAAGTGCTCTGAAAACGCCATACTACAACTCAATTGTGTTATTTTCCTGTCTTCTCTGGAAATTGCCATATATTTAATACTTTACCGGCCAGATCCACCTCTATTTGATCGTTCGGAACTTTTAAGAGTAGAAATATTTTTATTTGTTTTAGTGTATATATGCTAGTCTGCTAAAATAAGTCATTAATTATCAAAGTTGTCTCTTGGGAATGACAAGTTTAACAAGGTTGACCTGTCATCCTGACAGAAACTAAAACAATATTCATCACTTGACATCAGGAGTCGCCAATAAGTTTTACATAGTTCCACTATACAAATTAGACAAAAACACAAGACCTACTGCCTTAGTAAAGAGTTCATTACACACGGGAAACAAATCGCAGGGTCACCGTAAACCAAACGCACGGCCACCGTAAACAAAACGCACAGTTGAATGTATTTATGCGGGACCTCCAATATTCCGTGAGTAGGCCATGATCACGTGATCGGCCGACCTTAGCTGTAGCCTAGTAGAAATACTATGGCTGTAGTTATAGCAACTGTCAAATACAAAATACAAACAAACTTTTTCGACTACTCGTCCTTCGATTCATCCATGAATGAACGAATTGGCGAATCAATAAATTGAATACTTCATCCACACTACTCATCAGTGTTCATTTAATAAGATAGTATGGATTTCATGCGTTTCATTGTTTGAAAACAAAAAGATTTGATTCTGACGGATGGTTCATCGAGATCAAGCCTACTTGATTAATCGCCCAAATAACGGAATTGCCTTCTTTGCAAGGCCTTCCCTAATCTTCTAAGAAATTTAATCAGAAGCATATTGTTTTTCATAAATTATAAAATCATCCTGTTAATATGTCAATAATTTTTAGTACGATATTTCATTTTAAATCAAAAGTAGTTTTTATTTTCTCTAGAACGTATTTTGGTTTTTTTAAATTTACATAATACTACGCATAAACCCTTTTTTATGCTGCGTCTACAAGGTAGGCCGCGAATACACAAAATATACCTGAAAAAAATACCCTGAAATAATTCAATCAATATAGTTAAAGAAACTTCTTGAACACATTTTATCCGATAGCTTAGAATAACGTCGTTATCGGAAAAACTCGCCAGCGCTTCATCAAAAATCATGATGATCCGCGTTATAGGAACTCGGTTGCACGATGCCTCTAATTGCAAAAGGCAGGGCGCGCGTATTTTTGCGTTTTTCGTTCTGCCAAGGAGTCGGTAGTTAATTCGAGATTGCTTCCATAACAGTACCCGGGTCAACCGAGTGCTGGATTAGACAATAAAATTAAATTGGATACGATTCTGAAAGGAATTGGGTAGGCGATCGAGCTATTTGTCGGAATTACCAGTTCCATACTATCTTATCTTCGCGAAATCTTTTATTAGCAAATTAATATTTTAGACGTTACTTCTCTGTTTACCATCTGAGGTTGTGCCAATAATAGTTCCGTAAGCCACCTCTTCGTTAGTTCACAAGAGATAATCATCTGCGGTGTCTGTATATAGTCATTAAACAAATCTGGTATGAAATTTAAAATATCACGGAATCGAATTATTTTAGAAACACATATTTACAAGACATTTAATCTGATAAGATCTGTGGAAAGCATTTAAACGTTGATATAAACTGCTCAACAAATGAATGTAGCCCCTTAAATTTGTATTCATTTTTAAAACTTGATAATTCTCAGGAATTGATAAATATTTTAATCCTTCACAGCTTAAAGGTATGGTACGACATTCAATATACAGGCTGCTAAAAAGTTTGTTACAAAATCAACAAAATTTAAGCTACTTCCATGTTTCTTAGATAACTTTCCCGATTGTTTCGGGATATTGTTAGAATTTTCGATCTACCGGGTTTTGTAAAAATTATTATGTCAATTAACTAAAATTGACAAGTTGTGTTACGTTTCAAATTTTATATCTTTTTTTTTAAACCTGCATATTAAAAATAAAAAAGTCATCTTGTATGAATATCGCTTCTATATGGAGCGTGGAGTCTCAGGCTGCTAAGTTCACTATTTATTTAAAATGCAAAAGTTTGAATTACAACAACTTTTAATTTTATTAAAATTTTAATAAAGTTAAAAACATAGGCTACTGCCTAATTAGTTTTTTTAACTCTCGTTCCAAAACAAAATTATTTGTAAAATGTTCTAAGTTATTTAATAAGGTGTGATATTGATCAGATAATATTGGATATTTCTTTAAAAATATAATTATTTTTGCACGGAACCAAAAACCACTAGAAACTCATTAAGGAAAAGAGCTATAATTACAAATATTTTCGGTTTTAATTGTTGTTTCAATAAATGAAACTAAAAAGACACAGAAGGACTCCCTTTTATAGTGTTTTGATAAGACATTTCAGATCATTAATTTAAAAATAAATTCAAAATCTTGATAGTATTTCGTATTGCAATCAATTTTATTAGAATATTTTTTAATTCATTTGAAAATTGCTAAAATGTAACAGCTTGCATTGGGATTCCTCTGTGTATAATTTATTCTCTCCGAATATGATATAGTTTAATATATCATTATTTGCATGATCTTTTTGTTTAAATATATCGAGAATTAATGTTGCATGCTCAGTTTTTTAATTCCTTAAACTCTTTTTAGGTCAATATACAAGGTGTTTTTAGAAATATGGTTAAGCTTTGGTTTTAAATTTCTTCAGAGACTAGCATACAAAAATATAACCGTATCAGTCATTTTTTAGTATTTAAAATTAACCGCTAATTATCTTAAGTAAAATACTAAAATAAAAATCATGCTGAAGAAGACATAGAAAGGATATAAATTAAGTACTTTGTCAAAATATTTTTGCCATAAAAATGAGATATTTATACGAGGAGACCATAATATCTGGGACTATTTCTATGTAAAGAAGGTTCACATAGTTTAAGCAGCTAGAAACATTTCTTTGTGGAATATTTTGAAATTTAAATGTCGGTTTTAAAATAATTTTTTTGCCAACTCAAAATTGATATTTTAGCCTATGTAAGAAGATTATGTACAATAAAATAAGAAAAAATGCAGTTCCTATAAAGGTCTAGTATCTAAGTTAATCCCAACTTTTTGCATGTAATTAATTAAATAAAAGATTAACAAAAATAAGGGATTAGAATATCTCTCAGAAACAAAGAGTTAGCAGACCCAGTTTCATAAAAAAAATTTCCTATTGATGTAGTAAATTCGCTAACAATAATAACATTCGCATTGGTTTATGGTACACATCAAAACTTTAAGATATGTCAAAATTAATTTTTTCTGGGGGGGAGAGTTAAATTATGAGTACTTTTTTTAAGTAAAAATCGTAGTAAATTTACTAACTGCTTATAAAAAATCACATTTTAAGCGGTCAGAAATATTTGAGAAATTAAGGGTTGTCCTAATTTAAGCTTTGTCAGTATGATTCTTACCTTAAAAATTGACATTCCTCTGATTAATTGTATTAATTAGGTTTTGTTAATAAGCTGTAAGATTGGCGACATTTCTACAGGGGAATTGTAAATAAAGTAAAAAAACCATAATACACTGTAAAATAAATTGACGTTCATAAATGTATTGAGGTTCATTCTAGAAGGCGATAAGCTTGGCAGTATCGCAGATGAAATTATACATTCCGTGGCACTTTCGTAGATATTCATTAAATCAAATATTTTTTCCTACAAACTGGATAATATAATCGCTCTTGAAAAATCGTTCTGATAAAACGTACAACACTAATCGATCTTCTAATGCATTCTCGGACCATAATTGAAAATTCAAAGAACCTAGAATATCTTTCAAGATATCTTTTCATGTTCACATTGTGCTTAGATTGAATCTTCAACACGTGTTTTTAACAAAGCCAGCTTATAGAATTTCAAGAGCCTTGCTCTGCTACATTTCAGGAATAAATAAGTTCTTATAAGTACGTTTCTACTTTACATATAATGACGTTTTTTATCAACAAATTTTCTTTCGTAAAAGGGCAGTATTTTAGTTGTGAAAAAAATCACTCTCCGAGAATTTTCAGATCTCCACCTTTCAAGATCCGTAAAAACAATTTTCTTATTTTCGAATTGTACGGATCCAATAGGGCGAGACAAAATAGCTGCTTAAAAATGTGTGCATAAAGATGAACTAGTAAAATTGTGATTCAAATTTAAAACGGCGGAACAAAATGGCGGCCAAATAAAATGCTTGTAATCGTAAAAAATCACCCTCCTAGATTCTTCAGCCAAAAAACATGTTTTCTTAATTCCGTCGGTCTGTCTGCCTGCCAGTTCGCGGCATAGCTAAAAACTTCCTAGCCGATTGACCTTAAATTACTGTCAGAAATGAAGGGTCATACGAGGAAGACCTGGTAACATTTTGTTAATTGATTTATTTAAATAATAATAAATGAGGCCCAATAAAAATATTTGAAAAGACTGTGTTATCAAATGATTATAATATGCGAAACTAAATTGGATCATGCTTCTCCATTCCAGTGGCGGCCCTTCATTTGATCAATGACCCCCCAAAAATATTCCAGAAAATAAATTATTCGTTTGACCGTCCCTCCTAATAGTTGTAATAAAACGCGAACCTTGGGAAAAGTTAAATACGCTACACTGTAGGACGCGCGCGGCGGTTTGAATGGTTTCATTGCCTTCCTTAGGCATAATAAATCAAACTATACTAAGCTAGGCTGGGCAGTCCGAATTGCCCTAATTACCTTAAAGCGTGACGAAAGTACCCGAAGATTTCAAAGCTACCGAGCGGCAGCTGAAAGTGATAGCAAATGGAATATGAAATCGCGATTTGGGTCATCATCCGATCTCTTCTCATAATTCGATGGATCGGTCGCGGCGTCACGTCGGCATGCGAAAGTTCAGTTGCTCAGAGGTCGCGCGGTCGATATTCTAACTCGATATTGTTTCGGACGTTTTTAATCGATGAAAATTGATTTATATACTGTTTTTTGTATTATATATTTTTTTATTTTTATGATCCAGGTGTAAGTTGGAAATATACAGAAAATAAAATGTTGGTAGTGACTAGCGCAAGAAAATAAACAACCAAAAAGTGCTTACGCCATTAATTTTGCAAAAATAACCAATTTTAAGGTGGTTTGTGTTTGAGGTGAGAATATAGATGAAGGTAGACCATCCGCTTTAGCAATGTTAAGCATCGAAAAATCATTTATAAAAGGAATGGCGTTCAATTTTAACGAACGTGTCATTCAGCATTTTTTCAATTCTAAGGAACAAAGGGTAGACCTGAACTTCAAAAGAATTTAAAGCTCAATTTAAAGATAAGATATTTATTTTTATTTTAAGTATGCCTATTTTTAAATTTGTTATTGACCAATATAATTCACCACGAGCCGCCACTGCACTATTCCTAATAAAGGCAAAGATTCATAACGAGGGAAGTTCCAACTAAAGGAAGGTAAAGGAACAATAACAAGACAGTCATGACTTTTTTGTTACTTGTCACTTCCGTGAAAGCGGTCCTAGTAACGTATTTCTCTCTAAAACACGATTGAAAAGTTGGAAATACATTTGCTGATATACTTGTTTATTAATCTGCTTAAGAAGCACATCTTCAACTAACGTAGAAAGGGAAGGAAGAATTGATAGTAGTATAAAAGGGCATTCTGATAATTTACATGTTTGTTAAAATAATTACCTAAATTTAATGGAGTTTAAGCAAGACTTTATTAACGCTCTGTATCAGAAAAAGTGCATTTGTAACTTTTCAAATCACGTCTGCAAAAATTAAATTAATCATTCCTTATTCCTAAGTTTTCAAGGAGACATGAAATGTCACTTCTTTCTGAAGTCTACTATAATAATGGAAAAAGTGAAAGCAAATTGAAATTGCATTTTGTACAAAAATTCTTGATATTGGTGTAATACTAAATCCAAATTTATGAGGAAAAAACTCTTGTATTCAATCTCCCACCCAATTAATTTCAAGTTAAAAATGTACTGTTTGATTATTAATCGATTACCCAATATCAGCACGCAAAAACGTTATTATTTAATTACACACATTTACTTGCAAAAAATTCATGCTTTCTAAATATTCCGTGGATTTTACACAATAGTCTTTAAATTTTGTTTTTAAGTAATACCACGTAAATATTAATGAAATTATACCATGATAAAATGCGTGATTGTAGTTACCCATTTATTTTGTTTTGTTACAAAATGCTAGGCTAATTGGCTAAAAAAATGTTTTATATCTTAACAAATATTTTTGAAAAATTGCGTATAATTATGTGAAATTACTTTAAAAAAACTTAAACTTCCTTAATTTTTTTATATAAATGCACAAAAAGAAAAGAAAATTCGTCCATAAACCCTAAAAAAAAAATTAAATACAGTTACATCTTGAAGTAACTCTTCGTTTATGTAATCATACTAGCTGTTCTCTTGATCTTTTAAATGAATAATTGTGAAGATCATTGGGTGTGCCTGGTTAAATTATTCTTCTAGCCGGTTTCACAAAATGTTTTTAGATATTTTTTGAGGTTTTGAATGCGTTATTGTTTACTATTTTATTTAGAACCATACCTTTTAAATGCAAATGACGTTTTTCTTGTGACAAAAATATATAACTATGTGAGAAATTAACAAAGTGAGAGTCCTGTATAACCACAAGCTTCGCCTCTATCAACAAATAAAAAGTCAAATTGACATTTTATCGAAGGTTGCTATAGTACTAAACAAGCCAAGCATACAAACTAAAATTAGTTGCATTTTTGATAGATTTTCATCAAAAAAGTGTTTTCGAACAATGAACGATTCAGAAGAAATCGTTTGTACTCCTTCCTTCTCAATTGATACAAGACGCGGGAAGTGATCACCGAGGTAACGTTTCCAACTTTTAAAATGTCAACATTACATACGTGGTTGTAAATAAAGTATATTTTCCAGAATTTTGAGTTTTCGAACATTTTGTGTAAGTGTATTGGAATACTCCGATCGCTAAGAATATGGCAAACATGATTTCTACGTTGTCAAGTCTCCATATCGTTTGTACTTCTGCAACTACCGGTTGCCTTTTCCTCGATGTTTTTGCATAAGATTGTGGGTATTGAGTATTGATATTTGGATAAAATAAGCAGTTTTGTTTAGAAGATTGAAATCTCGAAAATTGGCATAGGTAGTTTCATTATTAAGAAAGGGATTGTTGATGGATGGATTGGATGATCTTGGCGGTATCGTCTTTGATTCATATATATATATATATATATATATATATATATATATATATATATATATATATATATATATATATATATATTTATGTCGCGGATTCCGGCAATAAACGTGTTTTGATTTTCTATAATATAATCAAAAATTTTCCTTTATCCGGAACTTCTCTCGTCATGAATCTCTCCTTTATTAGGAATAGTGAAGTGTGACCCAATTTAGTTAAGTGCATAGTCAAGATAGTATATATGTATATAATATATACTATCTTTTCAAATATTTTTATTGGGCGTCATTTTGTTCCGTAATATTAGATTCCTACCAATAATTTACCAGTTTCTACCTATGCCACACTTGATTTTTTGACACACACCGCCATTTTGTTACGTTATGTTGAATCTGTACCAGTTTATCACATCTAATTTTTTTACAAAATTTAAAGTCAATTGAATACATTTCTTTACGCTAATTTTTTAAAAAATATATTTGGAGGCCATTTTATTCCGCCATCTTGAATTCACACCACAACTTTATTATGGTTTATCTCAATATCACACTTATTGCTTGCACAAAATTTGAAATTAATCTAATGAGTTGTTTTTTTTTAGGCCGATTGTTTAAATATTATATTCGTATCAAAAAGTTACCAGTTCATTCCTATGTAACACTTAATTGCAGAATTTGAGGAAATTGAATAAATACTTTTTTAGTATTACTACCAAAATTTTTTGAACGTTTCACTAGGCCGCCATCTTGTTCCGGCATTTTGGATTTTTGACAAAAGGTCATTTTCATATGATCCTTAATTTTTTACTTAAACTGGAAGTCACTCTGATATGTAATTTTTAAGCTACGCATACAATTTGAAATCAGTTCATTAAGTTGTTTTTTCAGGCTGAATTTTAAAATATTTTATTAAGCCATCATTATGTTCCGCCTTCTTAGATTAGATAGATTTTACCAGTTGATTTCTACATAATACTTGATTTTTGTGCAAAATCTGAGATAAATTGGTTAAGTGTTTCCTTAGAAAAAAATGTGTTTAATATTTTCGAATTGTGTGCTAGAATGTTGCAAGACCAACAAATAACACATAAAACGATACAAATTTTCTAGGATAGTCAAGCGGCCCTTAAAGCACTTGAATTGTACATCCAAAACAGTTTGGAACTTCCAAAAGGCACTTGTTGGCCTGGGAAGCGACAATAAGATCGCCTTTATCTGGATACCAAGACATCCGGGTCTCAAGGGATATGGGTCTGCGGACCTTCTAGCAAAGATAGGAGCAGAGACAAGATTCGTGGGACCTTAACCAGCTTTAGAAGTAGCCCACGAAACGGCCACGCGCGCAATTTTGGACTTGGTTGAGGAAAAAGCTAATCTCTATTGGCTTCGACTGCTACGTCTGTTCCCATGAAGAAAAGGATAACAGAAAGTTTGTTAAATATGAACAGAATTAAGCTCAAAACAGCAATAGGCCTATAAACTGGCCATTGTGGTCTAAGACATCACATGCACAGGATCGGGCTTGAAGACGAATCCGAGTGTCGCCTATGTATGGAGGATGACGAGACAGCCAGCCATGTGCTGTGCTATGCCGGAAGCTGCCAAGATCAGGTTCTCCATATTCGGTAGGGATGTTCTGCTGCCCGAGGACTTGCAGAATACCTCTCCAAATGCAATGGTAAGATTCATTAAGGATTTAGAGTTGCTTGGGGAAGTGTAAATATAGGTGTTTGCCACAATATACCACAGAGTCGCAGTGTACGGTCGGTTTGATCCACTCACTTCTAATCTAACCCAACCTATTCCATAATTAGTTATGGTATACAATTTGAAATCAGTCCATCAAGTAGTTTTTCCGGGCTGAATTTTTAAATATTTTATTAAGCCGCCATTTTGAATTCGTATCAAAATTGTTGAATTCGTTTCAAAATTCTACCAGTTAATTTCTATATAATACCTACTTGATTTTTTTAGAAATAATTTTTTTAACATTTCACTAGGCCGCCATTTTATTTAGATTTTTACCAAAATGTTATTAGCTCATCCACCGGGCCATATAAGTCGTTATAAATTCTTCATATTAGTTTATATTTATATTTAAGAGGTAACTAAGTTAATAAACTAACTACATTAATGCGATGTACCAGCCATCAACGTAAATACTACTGTAAAATATCTAGTTTTATTGATTTTTATTTGAACAAATAAATTTGATACTGAAAAAAACTTCTTTGTATTAAATTCTATTAATTATTGCCTTAATTTCAGCTGGCAAATATATTTTCAAAGTTGTCTATGGTTCCTAAGGGTTAGGGCATTATTTACTATTAGAATAAAGTACCAATTTATGACCGCTAAAATCTTTAATGAAAAGTTCCACACTAAGCAATCGTTCTTAAAAATATGTAGATTAACTTAAATATTTATATCCTTATAGGCAATTCTTTAACTCACACACCAAAAATAAAAAAAAACTTACAATCCCATAAGAATAAATCTGAATTCGTGCTTTCTTGCTAAAATAAATTCCCGCGAAGTATTTTATCTCCTTTTTATAGCAAATACCAATTAGTAGCTCAAAGAATTTATACCTCTCTCGTGCATAAATGGAGTAAACTATTGCAAAAACGTTCGGCACTCGTTTTTCACAGACTATCTCGCTTAATTCAATTTTCGTGTTCTTCACTCATTGATCTGTGCATCAATCAGCGGAACCCGAGATACATATGCCGGCTACTTGCAAATTCAAACGTTTTTTTTTACGGCGATTTGTTTCGTGTTTATTTCTCGAACCTGGAATTTATTTAAACGTATACAAATTGCCCATATAAGGATCTACAAGTTTAAAGTATTTTCACGCGTTTAAAAAAACACATTTTTATATTCGTATATAAATAATTGCTATTTTATGTGAATAAAGTGTTACTTTCTTCACCAATGGAAAGTTTTGGCGCGTGAGTAAAGTGATTTAGTTACATGTGTGAATAAAACTTAGGTTAAATAACAAATTTGTATAGCAAGTTTTAAAAATACCTCTTTTCACACGTGCAAGGGGGCGTTTGGCTCCCTGGAAAACTGCAAATATTTTTTCGTTACATATTACATTACATTACATGGTTTTAATATAATAAAGTTATAAAAATTCTTATTTGTTTCTGCGCTACCCCGCCTCTGGACAAAATCCTTAGGGCGCTATAAATGACATAAAATATTTTAAATATTTTTGAGACATGGACAACGAAAAGTAGAATACAAACAGACCGTAAATGAGCAATCACCAACCATGTATTGTAGAATTAAATTATGGAATAGTCTGTATTTTAAACACGGGAGCTGACCAATGACGAATTTTAACCGTGAGAAATGATTTCGCACGGCACGCGAAATTAGTCGTTTTGATATATTGATGGTGGTGTATTTTAGAAGGTAGTCGCAAAAATTAGCTAATTATCTAAATGGTGTCACTTTCCGCATGTGATAGGTAAAACGCTTTTTCTGCGAGCGTGAGGGACATTAACTACTCTTGGAAGTTATTTTGAATAATTTTTTTTTAAGTTAAATATACAATTCAAAATTCAAACTTATATTATTTTTATTGGTTATTAACAATACTAATGGCAAAACAACAGTTACTTTGCATCCAATTCCTTCCTTAAGCTCCATTTTTCACTCAATGTAACACAATGTCAAATTAAATGTTCATTAGCACACAGTCTAATTAAGTACTGAACAAACTTTAAGTACTAGTACAAAAAAGGGAAACCTTCAAAACTCATGAGTGCGGAAATTACTCACTTTCCCCAGGCTCGTATAGAAAAAAAACTTACGTACATCTAGGTATGCAAAGTATTCAAAACGGGTTAAAAAATTGAAAATTCTTCTCATAATATTTATTGGTATTTTCTTTTGTAGTTTATAACTTATATTGTTAATAAGATTTAACATACTGGAATAAGTCTTGGTTTAAAACTGTTTTTTTACCTTTCTTTCCAAATTAATTGCTTTAGTATATTCGGTATTGCATATTTGCAACTGTAAGAAATTCTAATATTTATTGAATAAAATACACTATATTTTAATACGTTTATAAAATTTTCCACCCAAGCAAAATTATTATAATTTTTACAACTAATTAAAGGAAATTCAAAATTTTGTAGAATTTAAAACGCGAATAGATAACCAGTTAACTTGATCATATGGGTGAGAAAAAACGTATTAGATATTGCAACAAAATGTCAAAAACCCAATAACTTGAATTTGACTTTTTTTTCCGTATTCGTATTAAAAAAATATAAAAAAATATTGTAACATTTAAAAATATTTTAATAAGAAAAATATAAAAACGTGACGTTTATAGAACAATGTTGCCAAATTTGGTATTTACTCTTGCCTACAACAAAACCACCATTTTATATTCAAGAATAACCTTTCCTGAATCCACTGATGTTCATAATCTAAATATTAGATTTAAAGGTATATTGATACTTCTAATTCATAAAACGTCACAAGTTCAATGTGTATTTTCTTATAATATATCTAAAATATTTAATTCACTACCCCGTACTCTCCGGCATGGACGGCGTGGCATTGTCACTACGGTTTCTAGTCTGTACGGGGTGTCCCAAATTCGAAGGTGACCATTGGGATCTTGGAAACCGTAAGAGATACGAAAAAGTTTAAATTATGGCAAAGTTGCGTATTTTGGTGCTCAATAAAATGCCGTTTGGAAATTGAAAAAATTCCGACTAATTTCGGAGATAACCGAAAAAAACCGAAAGTTCAAATTTTTTTATTTATTTTCTGCTGACTTTATTTAAAGAGATATTACAAAACAAATTGCACTTTTTCATTGCCACTTTTTTAGTTTTTTAAAGTGGCGTTATTACTTTTTTGATTTGACGTTTCGGTTTTTCGGATCCATCATCAAGTTCATTTTTTTAAATACGGACCTGGATTTTTTATTTCAAATTTCGAAAGAGCTCGAAATTCTAAGCACAACAATATATCGCACATATTATTTTAATCAATTATAATACTCTAAAATTGGTAAAAACATAATTTATATTTAAAATACATTAAGGTGGCTATGAAACAATAATAAATCCATGAAATTATTATTTTAAGTTACCATGGAGATTTATACTGACGTTTACTAATATAATACTCATTGTAATGTTTTTTTTTAACTGTAACACACAGCTATAACGCGCCAACGTTGTAGCAACCGTTTAATAGAACAACACAAAAATTGTTTGTAACCTTTATTTAGAAAAAACTAAAGCTAGGTATATCAGAAGTGACAACATAAATAAACAAACTTATCGAATTTTTAAAACTAAAGTATACAAAAATAATTACATATTATAAAAGGTATTCAAACTGAAAACCCTGTGCTTCAATGCATTTTGCTGCAAGTCTACGAATTTTTAATATCGCCCGTTGTATGGTTCTAGCAGGAATGACTCTAACCTCCCTAATTAAATTTTCTTGAAGTTGGTTAATGTTATCGGGTATATTGCGATATAAACGATTTTGTAGAAACCCCCATAAGAAGTAATCCAACGGATTAAGATCAGGACTTCTCGCAGGCCATCGCACAGGTCCAGTATTTCCGATCCATTTATTTGGAAACAAGGCATCTAAAAATTGTGCAACTTCACGTCCATTATGCGGTGGTGCACCATCCTGCTGCCACCACAACTGTCGCAAAATATTTAGTGGCTCGTTTTCGAGCAGTTCAACAACGTTTTCTAATATTAATTCGCGATATCTATTTGACGTTAGGGTACCTTCATATATTATTGGACCTAGAATTTTATTGCGCCACATTCCGACCCATACATTGAAAGATACTCTTCCTTGTGCTCTTACTTCCTGATGTTGATGAGGGTTATCTACCGACCAATAATGCTCATTATGTCGGTTAAAGATTCCATAGGTTGTAAAATTACACTCGTCAGTCCAAATTACCTTAGATAAAAAATTGTTATCTTCCTCACATTTATTTTGAAGCCAGTTACAAAAATCCATTCGTCGGATATCGTCACCTGGTCTAAGTTTTTGACTAAGGTGAATTTTGTATGGTCGATACTTATTGGCTTGTAATGTGCGCCATATTCGCATTCTAGGTATTTGCAACTCATTTTCGTAAAACCTAGTTGACCCCCTAGGAGCATTATTGACCTTAAATGAAAAAAAAAGTATAAGATATGAATTTAAATTAAAACTTTATTATTTTACCGTATTAATGATGTTTTCCTCTTCATTTTCATCAACTCTACGACCATATTTATTTCTAGGTTTGTTAAAGCTTCCAAATTGTAACAAGTTGGTATCAAGTTTAGCAAAATAATTTTCATGAGGCTGTCTTCGCTCGGGATATTGAATAAAATATTCTTGACTTGAAAGTCTAGAGTTTCGATTTAATTTGTAATAAATTCGTAGCATATCACGTTTTTCTAATTTGGTAAACATTTTTTATTAGTTATAACGCACAATAAATAATAAAAACGATAAAAGAAAATGTCACTGTAAATAACCATAGTAACGTAACTCAAAATAATAATCAGATGTTTTTTTATGTTTCATAGCCACCTAACGTTTTTTAACATTAAATTTTGTTTTTATTAATTTTAAAGCCTTATAATTTATTGAAATAATATGTGTGATATATTGTTGTGCTTAGAATTTCGAGTTCTTTCGAAATTTGAAATAAAAAATCCAGGTCCGTATTTAAAAAAATGAACTTGATGATGGATCCGAAAAACCGAAACGTCAAATCAAAAAAGTAATAACGCCACTTTAAAAAACTAAAAAAGTGGCAATGAAAAAGTGCAATTTGTTTTGCAATATCTCTTTAAATAAAGGCAGCAGAAAATAAATAAAAAAATTTGAACTTTCGGTTTTTTTCGGTTATCTCCGAAATTAGTCGGAATTTTTTCAATTTCCAAACGGCATTTTATTGAGCACCAAAATACGCAACTTTGCCATAATTTAAACTTTTTCGTATCTCTTACGGTTTCCAAGATCCCAATGGTCACCTTCGAATTTGGGACACCCTGTACAGAAAGCATTTTTACAATTTTTAATATAAAGTCGGCTAATTCTAATTCGAAGCAACAATTGTTTTAAAAATGATACCTTTGACAACCGATCATTGTGACAGCAGTTAAAAAATAAGCTCAGGCATCATGAATAACGTTCCAGTGTTCATTCATTTACGTTAGAATTATTTTTTTTTCTGTAGGATCCAGATTGAATTTAGGTCGCCTACACAGAAACACCATTTTAATATGGTTGCACAATTTTAGAAGGACGTCGGTAGATCTGAAGTGAAAATCCTATTTCTGTTAAAACCGCTGAAAATATTTTAAAGTGTTTGAGCATCATTTTTAAGATTAAGCTCCAAACGATGAGGTAGGAGACATTCTCAACAAATTGAAATTACTGAACCTAGCGAATATTGCATACAAATTTACACCAGCTGCCTTTATACGACCAAAAAGTTATCGTTTGGTCTGTAGTATCAATGGAGATAAATATAGGACCTTATTTTTTGAGGACGAATATGAAGTTAAAGTTACGGTTAATGCAAAAAGATATGCGCATATGTTACAAACATGTCTTGGACCGTAACTGCTTAATTTCCCACAAAACGGTTTATTATTGAATAATATATACATTTCATTATTAGCGTACATAATAGGTATAGGCAAACAACTTAGCCTACAAAGTGCTAAAAGTAGAAGTAAAAAAGCCCGATAAAAACAAATCTATCTTATTATACTTTCATTTCAAATCAAATTTAACTACTAAGTAAATAATAAAATCTTTCCGTTGGATGAAAATTTACGGCGTGTCGGGCAATCTAGGTCTAAAAAATGGCGTTTAACGATAGCAGCAGTATATAAATATAGAGATTGAATTTGAATTTATGTTCTAAAGGAAGTGGTATGCAGACTTTCAGAGGCCGTAAATAAGCAATGGGCGCGCGGCTGCTCTCCTACGCTTTGCAAAAGGTACTTTAAGTGATTTCAGTATCTTGACCGATTCCTAGTTCGGTATTTGAGGCACACGAATTTAATTGGAACAACCGTGAAATAATAGTATTAGCATTGGTATTAGTCATTATTTCTGATGGTTTTTAACGTTTCTATCAATACAAACTTCTTCACTTTTGACGAGGGTCGTGGTTTTTCTAGTCTAACTGTTACTGTTTCAACGCAGTTTAACTTCTATTGCGCCTGCCCAGCCAAGGACATTTCTGTCAGGACTCAAAGTCAAATGTCCAAAACCTAAAACTTCGATATTTTATTTTTAGTTAACACCCTATTACAGGTTATATCTTAATTATATCATTAGATCCGAGTCACCTAACTTACGTATGCCTAATTTTAAAAAATCGGGAAATTGCCTTTCCCCGGAACTACCCTCGTTATGATTCTTTCCATTTATTAGAAATAGTGAAGTCTTACTCATTTTAGTTTAATACATAGTCACAGTATATTACGCATGTTTATCAGTTTCTTGCTACCTATACCACACTTGATTTTTGGGCATAAATTAAAATAAATTCAATAAGTACTTTTTACATTGACACATACCGCCATTTTGTTACGTCATGTTGAATTCGTACCAGTTTATCATATTTGGTTGGTTCGCCATCTTAAATTCGTATCACAATTTTAATAATTTATCTCTATATCACATTTAATTCTTGCGCAAAAACTAAAATTAATTTAATAAGTGATATTTTCAGACTGATTTTTTAAATATTTTATTTGGCCGCCGTCTTGTTTTGCTACCTTGGATTACAATATGTTACCAGTTCATTCCTATGTAACACTTGATTATGTGCAAAATTAATGCAAGGTAAATTGGATAATTAGTTTTTTTAGTAATAATTTTTAACGTTTCACTAAGCAGCCATCTTGTTCCGCCATATTATATTTTTACGAAAATATTACCATTAAGTCATATGACCCCTCATTTGACTTACAGACAGACCGACAGACGGACAGAGGGAATTGATAAAAAATATTTTTTTGGCATCTAGAGACGCTAAAACGTGAAGATATATGATAAAAACCTCTTGAATTAGTAACACAATTTTATAAGTTGATTTCTACACACAATTTGAAATCAACATATTAAGTAGTTTTTTAAGGCTGCATTTTTAAATATTTTATTAAGCTGTCATTTTGTTCCGCCTTGGATTCGTACCAAAATTTTACCAGTTTATTCCAACAGAATACTTTGATGTTTGTGCTAAGTTTGAGATAAATTGTATAAGTAGTTCTATAATAATATGTTTTTTGACATTTGACTAGGCCACCATTTTGCTTCACCATATTGGATTTTTACCAATATATACCCAGGTCAACCCCATATAAATCTTAATTTTTGCTCAAAATATGAAGTCAATCGGGCCAGTAGTTTTTAAGCTATGTCGCGAACTGACACAGAGACAGACCGACAAACGGACCGACGGAATTGATAAAACATATTGTTTGGCATCTAGGGACTCTAAAACATGAAGATATGTAAACTCTGGTAAGGTGACTTTTTTCACGAAAACAAAAAATTTTATTTGAACGCCATTTTGTTCGGCCATCTTGAATTAGTACCACAATTTTAATAGTTGAGCTGTATACCATCTATGGCACACAATTTGAAATCAATACATTAAGCTGTTTTTTCAGGCTGAATTTTTAAATATTTTATTAAGCCGCCATTTTGTTCCGCCATCTTAGATTTGTACCAAAATATTATCAGTTAATTCCAACGTAATACTACACGTGTGTGCAAAATTTGAGATAAATTGGATAAGAAATTTGATAATAATAATTTATTTAACATTTCACTAGGCCGCTATTTTGTTTCGCCATATTGGATTTTTTCCAAAATGTTAAGAAGTCATCCCCATATAACTCTTAATTTTTGACTAAAATTTGAAGTAGATTTTTAGCGTTGCCGCAAACAGGCAGACAGACAGACCGACGGAATTGAAAAAACATGTTTTTCGGCATCTATGGACCCTGAAACATGAAGATCTAAAAAAATCTCGGGGTAATTTTTTCAACATTACATTTTACGAGGGAAGTTAAAATAAGACCGTGCTGTAAAACAGTGAATTATTAAACTTGAACTAAACTTCGATATATTATTCGATATATATTTTAGCAAACTATTGCACGTAATGTCTCAAAATGGATACTATGAATTCCATTAGATTTGAGTAACCTAACTTATGTATGCAGAATTCAAAATATTTAATTCTATTTCTTTATCAATCTTTTATAGCAACCTTTTTTGTTTATAATTGATGTTCTTAAACGTATCATATTCCATGTATTTTCGTCCATGGTAAGTCAACATAAAATAAATTTATTTCTAAATATGTTCTTTTTAGATTACCCTGTATGATATTTTTACAAAATAAAATAAAAAGTTAGATTTTTGCTATAGTTTTTTTAAAATTTAAAAAAAAAAAATTGTATTGGTTCCCAGAAAGACACTGGATGAGTGTGAATGGTGGGTGTAGATATGAAGAAATAACTTTTCCAAAATTGTGATTAAATTGAATATTTTTAAATCTTGCACGATATTATTGTAACTTCCTGCATATGAGCCGGAAGAAATGTTTATACAAAGTCTTTTAGCCTCCTCCTTAAATAAATCAATGATCTATTTAAAGCAAAAAGCGCATCCATTTCGGTTTATTTGAACCAGATTTATTTGATTCTAAAAAAGTAGCAATATTTTAAGTATCAGAAGCCACGCTTCTAACAAAAACTTTACCAACCTGTTTTCGACTATTATCAAAATTATCCAAAAATAAAGACCAATTCATATTAACTGTTCTTATCGCCTTTAATTAGAACGAGCGCAACAAGATGTGATTTGGTGTTGCCAGAAAAATATATTTATTTACAAATACAAATCAAAAAATATGCTTATCTATAAACGAATTTAACCAGCCGATCGGATCCATTACGTCTTGAAGTGAAAACTCTGGGCGTTGTGTAATGCTAACAGCGTCGACCCCGGGCATTGTGCTACGCGGAAATCTCTCGACAGATCGCAGCTATACGAAATACAATATACGAAACTATACGAAATACAATACAAACTTGAGATTTATTTAGGGGTTTATTTACTTAACATTAGAGGGATCTTCTATTCGAACTATTGTCTGTCTTTGATATTATATGTATAAAGTCTATGTCACTGTTTATCTAATTCTTCCTCCCAGATGTATTCTTGAACATGCCAGCAGCTAACAATTGAAATTTCCCAGATAAAAATAAATTGTCTAAAGCCTTGTATAAAGTTATAAAGAATAAGACAAAAACCCATTTAACGTGCTTGCAAATCTTTTTATTCTTTATTTTCGATGTATTTGATGCGATTAAAAGAGTCAATGGATCGTTATTTTATCTGAGATATCTAGAAAGAATCTTAAATAGGTATGTAAGTTACATTGAGGAGCGGTATTCCGTAAGAATTTTGATGTATATCCTGCTCAGAAATTAATTTAATGAATTAATGAATCGAAATACCATTATATTTTACACCAAGTGTTTTATCAGTGCTGAACCAATTTTATGTGCTGTAAAAATAGTCAAAAACAGATCATCTGTTTAGCGTTTAGCAGGTTTTTTATTATAAGCACCTATGAGCTTTCTTCCCCCTATTTATTTGCAAGTCTAACTTTACTAGCTCTTGTCTTACTGTGTCTAGATATATTCTCTCTACCAATTATAACCATTATCTTATTATTTTAACCATATAGAAGTATTTAATTCTACGTATATTTTTCCTTTCCTCTCGATTGATTCATACGTTTTTTTTTCGTAGGGTTTTAGTAGTAGGATATTTATACATGATAAAAGATCTACCTCAGTGTCAATGTCCAGTTCTGATAATAGCATGTAGTATATGTATTTCAGACTACCAACGCTATTGATTAATTAATTAAAAAAATTATATTATATTGGATTTTCTACTTTTGCTCTTCTCCCTAATCTATAGACACATATCTCATTCAAGAAACACTGGCAAATTAACTGGATACTAATCAGTAATATAAGGTTTGCTGATGACAATGTGTTACTTACAGAATGTCTGGAAGATCTGTAAAGAATACTCGACTAAGTGGAAAAAATGGCTTGTCATTAAATAGTAGGAAACAAAATTTTTGGTTAGATTTAAAACATTAGAAGACCAATGGGTTTAAAAATTTCGGTTCAATAGTCAATAAGAATAAAGCATACACCGAAGAGTTAAAAGTCAAGCAAAGACCGTATTAAAAAAAAATGAGAAATTCATTTTCAAGCAGAGACCTTAGTCTGAATATAAGGTTTCGACTCATATTATTCGTTATGATGTATGAAATGGAGAGGTGGACTTTAAGGAAAACCAACATCGACAAATAAGAATCATTTAATCTAGAAGCATGTAGGTTAATACTAAAACTGAGCTGAGTTGATACAGTTATAAATGTTGACTAGAATGAACAAGAAGAGAAAGAAGTCGTGATTACGTGAAATTTAGAAAGCTTTAATATAATGAGGGGAAAAAATATCAATTGTGGCTTGTTATCATGGAAAAAGTAATCACAAGAGAACTTACATTGTGGTAACACAATTTGAAATCGGGATTTAATTGCACTTTCTCCAACCTTTTTAAAGCAGCAGTATCCAAGATTAGAATATATTAAAATTATTTCATCAACTCAACACTCAAATCTGCTATTAATATACAATGTAAGAAAATTTTCAAAAATCAATTTCTCAGCCGTATATATTTATTTGGCGTTTAAGTGCTTTTTTTTTAATATCATAATTTGAAAACCCCGAGAAAAAATAATTTGTTATTCTATAGGGGAGTAAAATCAAGTGTCCCGCTTTCATAAGCCGCCCTGTACATTAATCCGGGAATCAGCTCCCGTTTACAGAAATGTTAGCAATATACTTTGGATTATATCACAAATCAATAGTCGTCGACGTAGAATTACACAGTAGGACCACCAACGTATATAGTCTTATAGAAGACCGAAAAATTCTTTGGATATGCAATCAGCACAATTTGTTTCTGTTTCTTCAAGCTCTCCTTGCTTCAAGTACGGATCTCTCATGAACTAGATAAACGCTTTTGGATGATAGATAGATATGGCTTAGTTGTTAATTATAAATAGATTCCTTTTTTCCTTTAACACCCCTTAAGGTTTGAATTAATGTGTTAAATCGCCAAAGTAGGATGTTAAAGTTAGGATCTTCGTAACCTAGTTGGTTAAACGTCTTGGGTTCGAATTCCAGCAAAAAGAAGTAACCTTTTTCAATGTCATTAAATTTGTCTGAAATTGTTAACATTATTTTGGGAAATTAGTAAACGTTTTTGTCTAAATTTACGGCTTTTTTGATTTGATACGCCGGCGCCCGCACCGCGCCGGTCTCCGGTATAAAAGCATATTATATTGTATTGGTATTTTCTTAGTAATTCCTAATAGTTTTAAATATTAACAAACGTTTTTAGTTTAGTCGACTAATTCACATGCAAAATCTAAGATAACTCTCAAATCCCCTATTAATATACAATGTAAGAAAATTTTCAAAAATTAGTTTTTCTGCTATATATATTTATTTGGCGATCAAGTGTTTTATAAACATCATAATTCGATAGCCCGGAGACACTATCAAAAGTTGGTTCTTTTAATTTGCTATGCTAGCTATAAAATAAGGTAGTAAAATCAGGTGTCCCGCTTACGTGACCCGCCCTGTACATTAACCGAGGAGTCAGAGCCTATTTATAGAGATGTTAGTACTATGCACCGGATTACATCACAAATTGATAGTCGTCCACGCAGAAACAGACAGTAGAGTCACATAGGATAGCCGTGATTATTGCCAATCTTTTTAAAGGGGACGGGATGAATAGAAGAAGACTAAATTTGTCTGAAATTGTTAATATATTATTTTGAGAAATTCATAAAAAAACAACGACGTACAAACAGAGCTGCCAGATCTTATGTCTTTGTCTAAATTTACCGCTTTCCGGTGCCGATCTCCGCCATAAATATTTAGTGTAATCGTATTTTCGTGGGTAATTTCAATAATTTTATATTTAACAAACGTTTTTAGTTTAGTTGACTAAGTCACATAGAAGATTTCAGAATAAATATTAGGTGAAGGAATATACAGTGTAGATTAATGTCTAAGTTTATAGCTAATGGTATAGATAAGGCGTTGCCACTTATTCTTATTTCAAGCACTAAAAATACGGTTAGTGTAGGCATGTCTTTTTCTCATTTTGCCGACATTATGCTTTAGGTTCTATTGGTATGGCATATAATCGCTTTGAATAGCTAAACATATTGCGACTATTACAATTATCCCGAGAGTTCAAAAAATCGTATATCTAAAAACCGCCTATATAACTTTTTTTTATTAAGTATTAATCGCAGGAAACGGGTATTGGTTAGTGAGTGCCGCCCCGTCATATCTTAGCGATGCAGTAATAACAGTCCCTTTTGGTCTTTTTGCGATTAATATCGCATAGCACCTTCAGATAGGTTTCTCACATGAAAACTGCGCACCTGTATCTTAGGAATTACTTATTACCGAGAACATTACCAGGTATTTTAATAACGTTCCTCGCAAATTCTCAATTCTAGTTTTATCGGAGAGATTTTTAGATGTTTTAGATGCCAGATTTGTTGTTATATATATATATATATATATATATACATATATATATATATATATATATATATATAATATTATCATCTCAATGGGCAATTAAGTAGGTACAGGTCAAAATATCGCAAACTGCAACAAAGAAGAGCGATAAATAAGGAAAAAGATTTAACGGCATTGAAGTAGAACTACATTAAATGTTTATCCACTACATAATTAAGTTCCTCTAATTACCTTATAACTGTCTTAACAATTAAGAAATCTAACTGCGTTTATATTGAAAGAATAGATACAAGACAATTGGACGTATTAAATAAAAATATTCAAGAACATATAACAACCTATTTTTGATACCAAATAAGCGTAGCATGCTTGTATCTGACTAGGTAATTTATTAACAAAGCCTTTAATAGTTTACATATTAGTTATTTATAAATCTAGATAGCACCACCTTTTTTTTCATTTTTAGGTATAGCTTAACAAAAATGTTTATATAGAGTTTCTTTTCTTTATTTCTTTCAAATTATGGTGTCAGCTGCCACTTTCCCGGAATCTCCCTCACAGCTACTGGCTTGTTATGTAGGACGTTTCTCCAGTGATGTTTTCCTGATGGACGTTGATCTGCCTCTCGAAACACCGCGAAAAACTACACTTCTATCCTTTCGTTAGAGAGCCGTACCGGACACATGTGTTTAGCACGATGTTCTGAGCGGAAGTCGTGTTGACAAAATCTTATCTTATTGAGAATTCACCTCATGTCAATATGAAGCGTGATATTTTTGCCGAATTGATAAGTAAAAATCGCCCCCAAATTAAAAATTAACCACCTACGATGACGTCATATATTAAATAAATGAAATTGTATTATATATATATATATATATATATATATATATATATATATATATATATATATATATATATATATATATATATATATCTATATATATATATATATATATATATATATATATATATATATATATATATATATATATATATATATATATATATATATAAATATGTATAGATATATTTGTAATTATGTCATTTAGAAAAATAATTTGTTCAATTGTTAAACTTCTTTAGTGAATACGGGTGTTAAAAATACTTGTTTTGTTTTGGCAACTTAGTTCAAAACTTCTTATTCCTGTTTTCCTGTATTCCAAGAGATGATACCCATCTTGAAAAAAGTTACGATATGTATATAATAAAAAAGTCTTATGCAAATACAAAAAGTTAAAATAAGCTACTATTCTAATTAGTGAAGCCGCAAAAGTTTGTTATCTTGCTAGTCTGGTTGATACCCCTACAGCTGCTTTTTTTAACCGTTTCATAGTAGTTTTGACCGTTTGTAGCTCAGTGTTGCCAACGACATATAATGCTTTGAATAGACGATACGATAAATTAATCCCTAAATGGATCCTAACTTTATTTTCTATTCCGTATAGTTGGGATCCACAGAGATAATTCCGCGTAACACAACGCCCGGGGCCGACCTTGTTGATTTAGCACAACGCCCATAGTTGCCAGTCTTCATTTATAGATAAAGTAGACGTCTTTGGCAATACCAAATCAAATATTGTTGCGTGCGTTTTAATTAAACTGCGGCCTGAGCAATTACTGTTAATTTGGTTGTACTTGATGCACTGTATATTGGCAGTTAAATTGGTCTTTGGTATTGCTTATGGTTAATATTGATTACTGTATCAGATATGTTCTAGTATAGTTATATATTTAAGTTTTCTGTTTGTCTTTGGATTTAACGTAATAAATAAGGAATCGTTTACTTAGGGAAATGACAGAATTTAATCTAAAAAGAACATTTTTAAATGTGTTCAGATTATTTGTTGCGTATAGATTGACAAACAAAAATCTTATGCTTGCTTAAATAATATTGTTTATATTATGTATCGAAACATTCCGTAGACAGACTAGTCTACATGTTGAGGTACGTAATTATATTAAATATTTGCTTCAATTAATTTAAAGTTAAATATTTTTATTCAGTTTCGAAAAAGCCTAAAAGAACATATTTAGCTTTTATGACATTTTCAAACATCTGTAATGACGCAGTGACTGCACTACTATAGACTTGTACCAATGTCATACAAGATTTTAAAAAAATAAAAATATTTTCACAACTAAATAATAAGTAGGCAAATCATAGGTATGTAAACTTAAAGAAATAAAATAAATGCTCATTTTTAAGATAGAAGGTGTACGATTTAAAAAATGATGTAATGGTTTTTTATACATTACAGTATTCTGTTGTTTAATGTAATACTAAATATATACTGTTCTCAGAACCTATCGAAAAATTCTTGTATTTAAATTTGTGTTCTGTCTACTACAGTTGGGGAGTGTTAAGATATAATGCCACCGTATCAGTGGAGATAAATCGAATACCGAACAGATATATCATATCATTACGTTTCCGATATGTACGTCAGATATCAAATTTAACGACTCTTAATTTATAAAATTATTATTTTATTAAATCAAACGCAAAAATCCCATGTAAGTAAACAAAGATCCATGACACAAAAAAGTGATGGCACTCAACTTCCTCTCGAGGGCCTACAAATGTCGACCCGGCCGGAAATGAGCAAGGCTTTTTATCACAATTACGACGGAATAAAAGTCGGGAAACGAACGACCAAACAAACCAGGGCTCATTATGACCGCGTTAACAAACAAAACGTGTCAAATACAGTTCACTTGGTCGACTGGTTTGCATAGTAATCACCGTCCGGCTTTTAAAATGTTATTGTTTATTTCTCACGGCGATTTTACTTTTTTCTCGAATCAAACCGATCCGAATTTATTTCAGTAATTGCGTGATGTTAACCGTTTTTAAGAAAATGTTTGTTCTTATGCATAAATACGATCGAAAATCTGGCTTGTAATACAACTTTATTGGGAAACATTAAGACATTTTAGAATTTTGAACATTTTCAAGAGGTTCGTGATAAAAATTGTTGCTGAATTAAAATAGATATATCAATATATCAATTGCCACAAAAAGAAAAAGAGCAAAACTGTTGCTTTGGAAATTACGGGTTTTAGCAGTAACAGGAATGTGTTAAACAATAGAGATACAATTAATTTGTGCTTTGATAATTTTATTTTTAAAAAGCGAGTGACGATTTTTCGAAAATAAAAAAAATCGTATCGATTAAGTAGCTATTCAAAAACTCGTACAAGAATATAAAATCTATTTCTAAAAATGCTTTTTTGGCAATTTTTTACTACCTTGTTCCCCTAACCATTGTTTTACCAATTTCTATTTTTTTTAAGGCTGTGATTCAGAAATAATTCATTATTGACATAACTAAAGTTTTGAACTGCTTACAGATTTTTAGCTTGAAATACCGAATTTCGTTAACATTAAACATCTTTAGAGAAAAGTGATATATGCTGAAAAGTTATATCGTTGAAACGATTTTCTTTCAACTGGATGATACACCCCCCTATAATTCATAATTTATGATATATTTTTGGTGATACCATTGGTTTTGTTTGCTTAGCCTATTCGCTCACCTCCTCACTCTTCAGACCTAGCTCCTTTTGACCTTTTTTTTTCTAAGGATGCGTAAATGTAGTGTACAAAAGGCCGCATGCTAATATTTCGGAGACTGAACAAGAATTATTCATTTTATTAACAATATTGATAGTAAAACCATTTTAAAGGCCAGTAGACGGATTTAAAAGCAGCTTTTTCTACCATAGTTAGGTATAACTTCTTATTTAGAGTGTATTAAAACGTATAAAATAAGCATTATTTCTGAGTCACAGCCTCTTTGGTGTTTTTAAAAAATCAGCAAATAACATTTTACTTTAGGCATATGTAAACTTTTGTTCAGAATTAATTCCCTCCAACGTGAATATTGTATACAGAGTTGCATTCATAAGGAACCTAGCAACAGTGCCAGCTTAAATCTGAAAATTCTCTATAATATTTCTTTGCTACCTATTATGCGAATTCCAGTTTTATACCGAAATGTCCATAATAATTTCAATATTTTCTTTAGCCGACGAGCCTAAGCTATGCGCGGCACGTACATCTTGTATAGCATACGTGTTAAATCGGCCCGATAGCAGTATAAGTGATTGACAACCTCTCATTTGAATACGAGATTGTGTTAGAATAGTATTTATTAAATGTATTGCTTCGCAGAATCACGTGCTTTTTAATCGTTGGAATTTTAATTAGTAGATTTCGTATTTAGCGAATTTTCAGAATTGTTCGATCCTGTTACATCGATAAAGTTCAAGAGTAATTAAATGAGATTAGGTTTGGGACCTCTGATGTGGAGTAGCGTCGCAACAAAAAAACTAGTTGTGTTTTATAATAGAAGTTAGGAGAAAAACTATCTGGATATTATAAAAGAATATCGGATAGTATGTAGGTTTTCAATAAACAAAAGATAAACATTTAAAAAACAGGAAAAATATTAATAGAAAAAGATACGGATGAAAAACAACATTAGAGGACATTTTCCTTCTCAATGGTCATAAGACCTTGATTAAAAAACGCCTATAGTATGTTTCAAACATGTATAGATTATTAAAATGAGAAATTTGCTCTAGTTTTTAAAATTTCTATAAACTTTGTTTATAGAATTAATAATAAAGATCCTTTTAAATCCCTGTTCTTTTGCATACCTAATGAGGTTTTATTACTCTACAGATTACATTTATTACTCAATGCATACATAATAGGCTAGTACTTAATGGAGGCAGGTAATAAAACACAGAATATAAATACTTCTTAATTGTATTTTAAACATGTTAATATTCGTTGTTACGCCATACTGTTAACAGTATTATAGGAATACTAGCGGGTACCCACGACTTCGTTCGCGTATATGACTATAAAGAAAGGGATATAAAGAGGTACTTAAATCGCCTCATTTAAGTACCTCTTTATAAACCACGTTTGTTGTTGCATTCTTTGGCTGTAAAATAGACAAGCTACTACGCGAACTGACTCTAGAGCATGCAACATACAGTTGACCATGGGAAAAACAATCGTAGCCCAAGTCTACTCCAGCTCTACTTAAGGATTGCCCTTGAGTTTTGTTAATTGTCATGGCGAAACAAAGCTTTAAAGCAAACTGTACACGTTTAAACTGAGAAGAATAGTCTGACGGAATTAAAAGGATACGTGGTATAAAAACTGTTTATCACAGACCAGGGCCAGACATAATAGTAGACTGTATTATATTGTTTTGTAATGTTTGAACCTGTAGCCCAGTTCCATTACACAATTTTGGTGGTTTTAAATTTCGAATAAGCATCACTGGTGCCCGCACATTTAAAGTTAACTCATGAGGAGGGATTCCTGAAGGGTTTAGAGAGTGTAGGAAATCGACAGGAAAATTAACCTTATTTTCTTGGTCTATAACTACATCTATTGAGTAGTATGTTAATTGTGGAGCAGTAATTTTTTCCAATAAAGCTAGATTTATTTCGAAGAAGAATTTTAAATTATTTAAACCTGACCGTTTTCTAAATAAAAAATATTGTAATATTTGAGGTTTCAACCCCTTGGAATTTGGGTTTTGAAAAATCCCTTCTTATCGAACCTCTACAACCTAAAATCAACCTGCATGCCAAAATTCAGCCTTTTACCTCAAGCGGTTTGAGCTGGAGAGTGATGAGTGAGTCACTCAGTAAGTCAGTGAACTAAGTCTTTTATATATTAGTATAGATTAATAAAATGGCGACATTCACTCCAACGAAAAGATGTTCTAATAATCCTTCACAAATAGTGAGTTTTACTGTACAAGAAATTGGTGAAGAATATTCCTAAATCACTGGAATTGGAAAGTCCACCATTTTTAAATTATTGCGGGAGAGAAAGGTAACAGGTCAAGTGGAACCTCCGAAGAAAATTCTAGGAAGACCTTGATAAAGACACCAAATGTGCAATTCAAAGAAAAGTTCACTCTTTTTATTTTAAAAAAGAAATATCCACTCTAGATAAAATTTTGATGGAACTTGGCCAAGATGACGGTATTCCTTTGATAACTAGAAAACTCTTATGGAAAACTTTAAAAAATATGGATTTTGCCTGGGAAAAGCATAACCGAAAAGCACATTTACTGGAAAGCGATGAAACTGTTTGATTGTGGTGAAAATATTTCAGAACGTGAATAAATGAATATATGAAGGTTATATAGTACAAAAAATGTGACAAGACAAAAATATAACCAGTGCCCGCCAAGCTTTCATCGAAGGCCTATCAACAGGTATTAAAGTGCCTCCGAGAAAAGGGAAGAGACTAATGATTGCATACATTGGAAGCGAAGAGGGGTTTACTAACTTTTCATGAGGACATGAACTCGGATGTTTTCGAAGACTATTTTGGAGAAATGATAAAATATCTTCCGGCTGATTCGGTAGTAGTTACAGATAACAACTTCGTCTTGGAGAAAACAAGAAATTATCGACTGGCTAACTACTAAAGGTTTTGAGTTTGAACCCAATTTGATAAAGAAAGAACTACTAGCCATAGCAAATTTACACAAAATTCGTTTCATGAAATATGCCGTAGAAAATATAGCAGAAAAATATAATGTAACTCTTTGATCAAACCCTTAAGGAAGTGACACCAGAGAACTGGCCAAAAACAGCCCAGCATGTGATTAAACCGGAGAAGAGAGACGGGCGACCCTTATAGTGTCCAGAGGTGATGACAGGTCATCAGATGACGAAGAACGTAACCTTTTATAATTTAATTGTTGTATACTAATATATAATAACTATTATTGTATGTAATTGTATGTATCTATATTATGTACATATTTTAAATAATTTTTGTATGTGTATGAACGGATAACAATAGACAAAACGCCTAAATTGATCCAAAACCGGGTGGTACTACCCGCACTTGATGAAAAGAAAGAATGTTGCAAGGAGAGTCTGCTACAATTTGTGTACTATAAAATAGGTGAAATATTTTTTTTTGTTTCAGTTCAATCATAGATAGTAGTATGATTACAATGGAGTGCCAGCCAGGAGGTCATGGGGGACACCTGGGGCACTCCATGCTCATGGACCCCACAAGTTCGATGCACCAACAGGATCAGGATCACAAGAAGAAACGTAAGTTTAATGTATTAATATCTACTATATATACATAGTTTAATGATATATACGATTTTCTGGTAATATCAGTGTTTTCAAATTTACTCATTTTGCAGACAATAAGTAAACCTCATCTTTTTAAACGTAAAGCCATGCTTATTTTTATACTTTTGATTATCCATTTCAAGTTTATAATAACCATCAAAAATCTTATTTTAAAGGTATTTTTTTCAGTAAAATATCCAGTATTTCAATACCTAATAAATCTACGTACATCAAATCTCCCATAGGGGATTAACTGGTAATGTCTGATAAGACTGTATGTTTTAATGCCTTCTATGATATTATCAACGTTGCCAAGTTTACTGGTTTGGCAGAAAATTAGTATTTTTTTTAAATGTAGCTCTGTAGGCACTTATTTATATGCCCACCTATTATTTCTGCTAACATTATCGCCAAACCGTAATATTAAATATTATGTCACTCACTAAACTTCAACGTACCAAATTTTGTACACAGGAATTACTTGTTACCTAAAGTGCGCCAAACAAATCTTGAGTCGGGGCGAAAGGGGAATGATTGTTAAAAATAGGCCATTCCCATGGGTATGCAGAGTGTTAGCCGATCACCATCACCAATGAGTAATGCAGCATTTCCATAATTACTCGCTTTTTTTCATAGCCATGCGTGTTTGCCAATTCGACTATGACAGTTGCGGCGATGCCAAATTTACCAATTTTATCGAAACTAAATAAGTATTTTTTATTGTACTCTTATTTCTCTGAATTGGCCTTGTCACCTTTAGTTTGATTCAAATACATCAAAGGAAAGAATTTTAAAAAACTAAGTTTACTCATTTTTTGAAAGACCGGTACTTGTCGACATTGATTGGAATGCCCATATTATCGTGAGATAAAACAACATCAGTAGACATGGTTTGCAAGTTAGCTTACTTGCGTGTAATAGATATTGCGATTTTTGACCGTTCCGATGCTTTTTACAAGAATTGCTGTGTTGTTATGTTTTGAGAAACAAGTGAAATTAAAACTCTAGACGTTTTGGGTCCAAATTAAAGCTATTATGGGCAAGCCACTACAATAAATATAGTGTTTACATTTAGAAATTTAAATAAAAAATAAATTTATTTTTTTTCCGCAAAAACGGTTTACAAATTTTCGCATATAAGTTTAGCGCATAACAAATTATTTGACCATTTTGGACATTTTATGAAAATGATGTCTTATTATTATCTTGAGACAAACACACAATTAAATAAACGGCAAAAAAAATATTTATTTTTTACATGTTAGTAATATTTTCTACAATTTTTTTCAAGAAATATTAAATTTGATAAGGAATTTTGTTCATTGTTGAATAAACCTGCAAGGACATTTAGATTATAACTCAGTGCAAAACTATGCAGTAAGTTATATTTCTTTAGTACTTTTTTTGGTTCGCTCAATCCCATCAAAACAGTATATTCCTTATTTGCTTGTTTGGAATCAAAATTGTAATAATCAACACATCTTATTTTAAATATAGGGTATGTTACCCAAAGTTTATTCTATATGCACCGCTCTGTAATAATAGCTAGAAAATTGTGAGTTTCTTTTTAAAACCCATACTTTACCAAGATAATTTCTCTTATATTGCAGCCATAAATAACGTTTATGGAAGGATAATTGATTTGTTCATCACGCATTATTACTTTAAAAACCAATTTTACGTAGATCCATACTGTTCGCTAAAATTTAAAGTATAATACGGATAATGTTAGGTTTTGCTGTTTCGGTAACAAGAAATTAAACACAGTTTTAAAGCTACCCATGCTTTTGTTAGACGCCTTTACTTAATTTAAATTAATTATCTATGTAGATAATGCAGTAGCTCTATTTTATATCTCTCTCGAGATTTACTTATTAAATTTTAAAATATTATTTATTTGAGTTCTCCTCCATCCTACACTCATCTTTAGCAAAGGATTGCAAGAAATAACCATGTCATTAATTGTTCTCCTAGCTTTGACAGAATTTCGCTCTAGTTTTTGAAATCAATTTGTCTGTTTATTAGTAGAAAGATTGTAATCGGGAAAAAACAGTCTTTGAGATTTTTGAAGATCTTTGTGTTTTAAGATCCCTAGATCCCGAAAAATGTATTGGTACCATTCGGTCTTTCTGTTGGTCTATCATTTTGTTTATGCGTGGCTCAGCTGAAATACAACTTATTCAATCTATTTGAAATTTTGATGAAAGTAGAAGGTCATATGAAAATCGAATGGTAACATTTTGGAAAAAATCCAATATGGCGGAACAAAATGACCGATTAATGAAATGTTTAAAAACTCAATACTATAAAATACTAAACCAACGGACTTTGCGCAACAGTCAAGTTTGAAACAGAAATAAACTGGTAAAATCTTAGGGCGGATCCTATTTGTAATTTCAATTTTCTGGATTAAAATCTTCTTTTTATGAAAGAAAATAATAAATAATATAATTTATTTTTTTAGACAATATCGATAAAGTTATGAAAAATCACTTCAAATTTTTTACTGGGGAGTATACAAGGATGTCAAACATAATTCTAGAGCTGAAATTGAGATATCAACCCACCTTTACCTAATTTTAGCTTATTTACTCTGTTTTCAAATAATTCATGTAAATCGTTTAATATATTTTTGGGTTCATTCCAAGATATGACCTTCTCTAGGTAGTTTTAAATAGGGGTTGGGGTAGTGCGATATTTACGTGCCATTGGATTTCAGGCTTCAAAACTGTTACTCCGGAGGTTTATAAAGATGCTGATTCCATTTTTTTGGGCCAATTCAAAATTATATATTGGAGGAGTAAAACAGCTATTTTCAAGGATTCAAGCCTTTAAATGTAGATCTCCAGGAGGTTTTAAGGGTGCTGATTCCACTTTTGAGGTCAATTAAAATATGTACCAGTCTATTCTACATGGGTGTGAATAGGTATTGGAGGGGGTGAAAGTAGGATTTTCATGTGTCATCTTATTTGAGTCTTTAATCATGGTTCCCAGCGGTCTTTAGGGAGCTGATTCCATTTTTGCGGTCAATTCAAAGATATGTACCCCTCTAGATAGTAGAAACAGGGATTGGAGGGGTAAAAGTATGAAAATCGAAAATCGAAAGGGTGAAAATTGATTGAGTTGGAGGGGTTAACTCCAACTCCTGCACTGTATTTTTTATTGTCGTTTTACGAATTTCATGTACGTTTATCCGGCGCTTTTTTATTTTTGTGATTTCACCCCTGAAGCTCAAAACTAATGTCAAATTCTGAAAGAACGGGCAATCTTATTTCTAGAAACGCATTTTCAGCACCTTGTTTGCTGAAAAACACAGTTTTTTTACAAGTATCCGTCTACGGTCGATTGGGCATTCGAGGAAGTGGGGTTCATAATGAACTTTTGTTTTCATAATCGTGATCAGCAACTTTGAAAACCCCCGATTAGTAAATTTGATCTGAATTGTACAAACATTTTAATTTTTGTTTAATAAACTGTGATTAAGCTTAAGAATCGCGTTCAGCATCTTCGGAGATCTCCAAATAGGGATGTTGGACTGATTTACTTGAATAATATGAAATCAGGGTCTCTAAACTTAAATTAACCCCGAATAGGGATAAAAGGGGGTTGATATTTTAATTTCAATGAAAAATTTGGAAGGATTTACATGAAAAATTTAAGAAAGAGATACCTCACTTAAATTAACCATGGACAACCCGCTATTAGGGCAAATATGGGGTGAAGTTTTTCCGATCATCTACTTTTTTACCTTTTTTTATAGGCCCCAATAAACAATTTGCTAATATGATAACGTTATATAAACTCAACCATCATTACCTTGGAATATCAATTACGTTTTTTGTAATTACATTTTGGCAGTTTCAAAAAGTTAAAAAGTGACCTCGCCAAAAATCTAATTGCTCTCCCTATTCACTTTAGGCTTAGATTCTCTTGCACAGTATTTATGAGGAAAGCAGCATGTATTTATTTTTGTAGGATATTCTTAAATTAACATGTAATACAATACAAATGGTGGGTTAGTATTTTCTAGGTAATTTAGTTTTATATTTTATTTTGCCTCTCTTTCAAGACATTAAATTTTCAACTTGAGATTATTTTTTTAATGTATGCAAAATTGTGTTTCGTTTTTTTTTGCATTAGAAACCGTTGCTAATTTAATGCATACCGTCACAAAGTAACATATTTCTTGTAGCGATGTTGATGTTTTGTTTCACTGTACTGAAAAAGATCTGGAATCTGTCACTTACATAGGAATCTTAATCCCACATGTGTGCATGATAGGAATACTCATAATTAAGATAATCTGAAACAAAAATAGTTTGCAATTAAATGAATGAGATCCCCAATTATCTTTGAATGTAGCATAAGAAATATGTCGTATATTATAATGAATTCCGATATTGAGAGTGGTATAAAGTTATTTCCATAATTCAGAATGCACCTCGGGAAAGTGCACTGTTATAATTTAAATAATAGCATAATCTTATTCTCGATAGGTAGATTTTATATTTAAGAAGGATATATTTATATTATTATTTTTTAAACTATTATAAATTAGCTACCAATAACAATATGAAGAATAGAAAAACTTTGTCTTCTCGGAGCTTCTTTTTTCCTAAATTCTGCTTAATGCGAAAAAGGCAAGGCAAAATAAGGAATAGTAAACAATAGAAAAGAAATCAAAAACAAAATTAGTTAAAAATATCAAAAACTGGGCGAATCTGACCCCGAAATAATAATTTTAACAAAAAATTACAAATTTATTTGAAAACCATTAAAGCGAAAATAAATGTTTTTCATGATATAAATCTTTAATTAAACTTTAATATCATAAAACAATATGATTACAGTAAAAAAACACTAAAAAGGAATGTTTAACAAAATAAAAATAAAAAAATGAACAAATAAATTCTAAGAATACCATCACCCAAATTAATTTTCGCAAAAAATTACTCTCCGGAAAACTGACTTCGGTCAATTTGTCGTATACGCCAAACTGACGCATCCTGCCAAACTGACGTATCCCTTAAATTGATTTACTTCCAAATTGGCGCATCCAGAAAACTGCCATTCACCAAATTGTTAGGTTCCCTATCTCAGTGAGCAAGCATAGCATCAGTTTTGTCATGGGCTGTCGAGCCTGCTTGACCACTTGAAAATCAAAAAAACGCATAAAGATCTAGATAGTTTGGGAAATCTCTAGGTTCTGATGAGTAGGAAAATATACAGACAATATTCATGCTGGTTTAGCAGTAAATTCCAGAAGTTGTTTTATTAATTTATCAACCCCAAATTCAAGTTTAACAAAGAACCCAACATTAAAATATTGATAATACAAGTTTATAAAGTTTTAGTCACTAATAATTTTTTTAATGTCAAAAAATGTATTGTAACAATTGATGTTACTAATTAATATTTTATATATTGTTATTTAATATTTGCATTGTCGTTGATTTTATTAGTTTTTAATTGTTACATTTCCAGTCTTTTTAATTAAAATAAATGTGTATACTGGTCAGTTCCTTTTAAGTTTCTGTTGTTTACTATGAATAATTTTTACTAATTATTTGTATATTATGTTTTTTACTTAAGTTCATTGCTTTGTCAATATTATTTGTTTTATGACATATGAAACATATTTTGACTTTGACTTAGTTTACTTGTGAATATGTTTAGAATATTTCACGTTTTTTATATAAAAAAAATAAATATTGTTATAATGACGTCGACATAATAAAAGCGATGTTTTTATACAACATATATGTATATTTTAAGATGATTTAACGATAATATGCAGAAACAAAACCAGCAATGTGTTTAAAAATCGTAGAAAAAAATACAGTATATGCAAAAGAACATATTTGTCTAAGGAAGTTTATATTTCACAAGATAAAAGAGCTTTTAACCCTTTTAACTTTGTACCAAGGTATCTAATTTGCAGTAGCGCAAGCCATAATAAAAACACCGGCTATATTGAATTAAAAAAAACAGCGGCAATTGGTACTAGTAAGAGTAAGATTTCGCTGTTACACCATAAACCCTAATTCGAAAAAATCGATGTTTTTGTAATGTCGATATCGCACCCATCCCTCATGCTTATTACATGAGTGATTCGCGTGCATTACATCAGTCCACCACGCATATCATTGGGCTCTCGTAGTTAATTTTGTTGTTTGTTTGTTAGGTAACTTTTATATTTTGTATTTTTTGTTTTGATAAATGTAATATATCGATGAATAGGATATTGATGTTTATTTTTCGGGATTTTAGTTATATTTGAAATTGATAATATACTAAAATGTAGTATCATTCCCCCCTCCAAGCGTAATTACTGCTGCGCCGCTGCTAATTTGAACCGTATTTTCTTGAAATTTAACTTTTTGTGGCTGGGTTCTTTCTGCAAAACCACTTCCAATTAACCTTTTAATCTTAAAAAATGTTTTCATAGAACTTTCCCATATATGTATAACGTCAACGACTTTCACAAGTTGAGGTTTATATGCAAAATATATAATAAATTTGTCGAATGTTGCCGTTTCTTAAAAATATTAGGATTTTATTCAGTCAAATTTAGTGTTTTACTCCCTTTAAGAAAATAGAATTTTAATTTTGTTTTTAGGGAATTGTTTGACACCCTACAATAAGAGAAAAATAAGAAGAAAATAAGTTCCCTGTTTTACCGTTTTATTTTTTAAAAAAATGTTAGAGGAATAAAAAAGAATTGTATTTGAAGTATCCCTATTCCTGTACAGTGGAAAATAGGTTTTATATACAAAGAGATAAAAGGAATTTGACATGTTGCACCGTTTGTTTGTTTAAATAACCTCTTTAAAAAAATATTCTTCGCTCAATATTTATAGGGTTACTCTATATAATAAAAAAAATTTTGAAGCACAATTTTTCATTTTCAGAACGCTATTTTATAAATCTACAGGGTAGTTGAAAAAATATTTTTTTGGTATAAAATAATTTTGTACGTGTTTGACTGTTTTTTAAATTTTCGTGTGGCTGTGTTATTTTCCTAGGACTATCCTGTAGAGCTAAAAAGTTTGACATGCTTCACCGAATATTTCTTTCCGTTTGTAGCGGACTGCCCCATCCTTTTAAGGCTACCCTATATACTGTAACTTTTTGTACTACGCCATTTTCCAAAATATATTTTTTAATTAATAAAATAAGTATCTTGGCCACAACTTTTCACTGTTAAAACATTTACCCCATTTTCATTTCTGTTTTCAATTTGACTGTTATGGGTTTGTGCGTTCTCAAAATCGAACATCTATGCCCATCACACTCAAAATCTAATAATCACGAAAGACTGACCTTGGCTTTTATTGGCGCAATTTCCGTTTACACACACACACACACATATTCTTATAGACATCTTAATATATTATCTACAAATATATTTTTGGAATGTTCTAAAACATCAAAAAACCCAACTTATATTTTTCGAAAATGTTTGCGATTCCAATACAATATATTTGTTGTTTTATGGTGAAGTAAAAATCCTTTTTCTTAATTTTGCACCAATTTATTTATCAATACTTATCTAGTTTGAACCTCAATTTCTCGAAATTTAAGTTCTGTCGCTTGGTTCCTTCTGCAGAACTACTTCCAAATGGCTTTTGCGATCTTAAAAAATAATTTTAATAATTTAAATTTCCCAGCTTATTACCGATAATTATATTTTTCTCTTACATACGTCATTTTGTATTTAAATCCCGTAATTATTTTTAAAATGTCCCATCTGCTTTTTCACGCGATTAAGCGGAATAATCCGAACGATTATCTTACTAGTAAGCGCATGTTTTTCTCGTTGACAGACGATGGCCTGAGGGAACACTTTTTTAATTTATTCAAATAATACCACGGGAATCCAGTAGTTGACACATACAAATGAGTATAATTAATTTAACAAAAAATACGAATTAGCAATTGAGATGTTATTCATTCAGATAAAGGTGAAACAGGTTCCGAAGTTTGATGTTTTTATTCTGATGGTTTTCGTGTATCTACATATTTTATGTCGGTGCCAATAAAACTGAATCATCTTTTGTAGTCAGATTGTCTTCATTAGTGTCTTCCTTTCAACAAATATTCTGCTTCTTTAGTTTAAAGGATGTCACTGTGTCACATCAAGTAACAATTATTATTTTGTCCTTTTTTTATTTCAAATTATATTTTTTGACTGAATTTAATTTGCGTTTTTAAAATTAAAGGTCTAATATTGATTAATATCGTGTTTTTCACGATTTTCACCACAGGTAGTTTCTTCTACGACTTGAAGTACCCGTAACCATATTGCAGTTTATTTTATTTATATTATTTTTATACGATAAACCGAGGGGTGAATTTATATTTATGGTGTACACATACAAGGATGAGGAGGGGATATACGGGGGTTTCTTTAAAAATCCTAGGATGTAGGAGAACGTACAGGATTTACTTGGTATTTACAGGACTTAACGCGGATGTACCGAGGATGTATTAGAAATTGCGTACAGACACGAGCAAGTGTATTAAAATTCTTTCATAAAATAACCTCACAATTTGTCTCATTTTATACAAGCAAATTTCGGGGGAATGCTTTTAATATTACCAGTGGATTTAGGTATAATCAATGTGTTTTATATCTTACCGCCATTATCCGATACCCGATTAGTATTTAAATGAGCAGGCTTTAATGCGCTTTTAGGCAGATACACTGAAGCATTGTTTTTTGATAGTCATGCAATAAATTAATATACAATTTTACGCCCATAGGGATACAGTAAAGTAGCGTGTAAATACATGGTCGACGAAAAAAGTTATTAACAAATTTAAATTATTTTTAAATAACATTTCAGTTATCGCTAATTTTTACTTACTGATCTAACCTAAACTAAACTTATTTGTTGTTTAATACAAGCGCACTAAAAATAATAAAATAATGTAATTTTTCGATGCTCAATAACTACCAAAAAACATGCTTAAAACAAAATAGCGGTGTATGCTTTTTGGCATAGTCATTGTTCAAGTTGACCTTATTCCTCTCTAAAATACTCACAACTTTTGTATTTACCGTGTTTCAATATCTTTCAAAATAAAGAAATGATACTGTGTTTACTGTTTACCCTTCGTTGGGCAACCCTGTACCTATTCACTTTTGCGGTATGTTTTTTTAGGTTTTTTTAAAGTTTAAAATAAAGAGTTTTATACATTACGTCGAAGTATATCTTATTTTTGCGCAGCAATATTAATATTATTAATAATAATGATATTATTACTTATTATTTAGGAATTTCTACGATGTACTAGGATTTATTGGGATGTAGTAGGATTTACTAAGGATTTCTAAGAATTTGGGGAAAACTTAGGTGCTTTACTCAAAAAAAGGATGTAGGTGTACACTTTTTGCCCCATGTGTTCACCACTCGCAACAAACTCTACTTTGTCTGAAAGTTCTAAACAATGGTTCATTCTTCATTTGTCAAACTTGCATTGTATTTAATTTAAGTTACTGACAATTTAGTATAAAATTTTACGTCAGTAAAGTGTTTCCCCTAAAGACAAATGAACTTCTTACTTTTTTTTAATAAGGATTCTTATGAGGTTACGCTACACGGGTGTAAATTTGCTACTAACTGTCCGGGAAATAACGCTTGACTTTAGTTTGACTTTAGGTGTATTTTAATGTTATTAAATACACATACAAAGAAGCCCTAAACAAAATTTGCAAAATCTTCTTCGTTTTAGTTATAATACAAGCTAATGAAATCGTAAGAATGGATTATTACAGATATTTTTACGGAGAATACAATGACATAGTTAGTTTTTCTCTAGGAGCCTCAAGTATTGAGTTACAGACCAAACTCTTATTTTTGTTAAATGGAACACCCTGTATATTTTAAAGCACTTAAAAGGACATCCTTTCACGCTTTTCAAAAATATATAATTATGATGTAATATTTATGTAAAACAATAATCTCCTCAGTTTGGATTTTTTATCAAAATAATAACAATTTTAAAAGTTGGATGTGGTTATAATACCAATAATTTAAAAAAATCGACTTATATAAACTATAGAAACTGTTTAAAATGGTTGCCGTTTTCTCGAATGATATGTTTACACAATTTTATAATCTATATATTTAAAACACTAAGTCAGATTTTTCAGCAAGTTCGTGAGAGAGTTGAACTGCACCAATTTACATGATTTTTTTTTGAATTGATCGTCCAGTTACCAAGATTTCAACACTATTTTTTGTAATGTCTTATTGTGTATTTTTTCTATAAAACCAATATATTTTTCTTCAATAACATTTCTGGATAAAGTGGTGAATGCTCCCCATATTATCACAATTCCACCAATTTTGCACAAAAATCATGTGTGATATAGAAATGAACTCGTAACATTGTGGTATGAATATAAGATAGCAAAACAAAATGGCGCTCTAATAAAATTGAAAAAAAATGAGCCTGAAAATATTACTTATTATAATAATTTTATATTTTGTCCAAGCATTAAGTGTGACATAGAGATAAACAGGAATAATTTTGGTACGAATTCAAGATGGCGGCCAAATGAAATGCTTGTAATCTTGGAAAAATTGCAGGTTTTACGTCTATTTACGTTTCAGCGTCCCTAGATGTCAAACGATATGTTTTCTCAATTCTATTTGTCTGTCTGTCGGTCTGTCTGTCAGTGCGCTGCGTAGCTAAGAACTACTTACCCGATTGACTTCAAATTTTGATAAAAATGAAGGGTTAGGTGAGGATAACCTGATATTATTTTGGTTAAAATCGAATTTGACGAAGCAGCAACCTGTAATATTTTGGTACGAATTATTTAAAAAATTCATTCTAAAAAACTACCTATTAGGTAAATTTTAAATTTTGGACATATATTAAGTGAGATATAGAGATTAATTGGTAAATTGTGGTACGAATTCAAGACGGAGAAACACAATGGCGGCCAAATAGAATGTGACATTAGCCATTATTTAAACAATAAAATATGAGATAAAGCACTGCACAACAATCAAATTCCGACCTAAGTTCAAAATGAAGGCAGCAATAGTTAATATTTAAAATAAATATTAAGTGTTATATAGAATGTTATGTTATTAAAGTTATGAAAATCTTGAAAGGATTTGCTTTTTACTGCTATATATTGTACAGGTACAGGGGTGTTCCATTTAAAAAAATACGAATTGGGGCTGTAGCTGAATACTTCAGACCTCTAGTCATTGCATTATACCTAAAAACTCTATAATAATTTACTTTTTCATTAGCTTGTATTGTAACTAAGATACGAAAATGCACATTTTTAGCTTCGCCCTGTATGTCAAAAACGCAGAAAGCCATGAAAGTTTTATTTATGGAATCTTTTTTCGCAAAAAAAAACCTAGATACTCTGCAAAAGTATCGACAATGGGACACTCAGTATACTTTTTACAGCAAGACACCGCAAAGGTAGAGCTTAAAAATAGAGGTACAAAACCTCGTAGTCCATTCGAACATTTTATGTAGGTATAAGAGAAACTTAATTTTTGTTATAATATATGTTGTATGACAATCAAAAATGAAACCACAAAAATTCGTTGTTCATAACTTTTTTCGATTTTCTTTACGTAATAACAAAAATCATAATTGTTTAGCAACGCGAGCACTTTCCAATCCTGTCGACACAAAAACTGACCTCATTTATTCTCGAACGGCGAGGAACTACAACTACTAATTTAGAAAAACCGCTGAACAAAGCCAGGACATATAATTCTTTGTTAAAAGTGTTATAAATGTAAATATTGTTGATATTTGGAAAGTTCTACGATTAGCCATGGTTGGTACAATTATCGGTATATATCACATACATCTAAAGTAACGCTAGATAATCTTGTAATTGTTTTTCTGCCAGGTATATTAAGGTGTATTATATTATATTTTACACCGATAGATTAATAATTGGACTCATTCCAGACAGTGCAAGTTTTTGTTGTAATCATTATTCACGTCTTCCTTGATAGGCAAAAAATGGTACTCATACTTTCATTTAACTCTCATGGACTTATTTCAATTATCTTTTTGTCTTGTACCAAAATTAATACAAGTTCCTATTTTTCGACTTATTATAGATAATCTAATCATGATATATCCATTAGTCCGGGCGCCGGTGATTATTTTAAATAATGCGTTTATAAAAAATAATAATACCTAATAAGCATAATAATATGCAAAAAATAGACGGTCCCAATTAACTTTTCAACCGTACAAAGTGTTTAAACACTTCTGTTCCTTTTATTACAAAAAAAAATCGAACACACTTATGAATGGGAAAAACATACTATATATTTTATTAAGAGACCTGTTATATTTCAGACACCAGTATAGCAATCAGTTTGAAGCATACAAAATTTTAGAAATAGACGTCATTTGTAATTTAGAACTTTTAAATGTCCTTGTATAACTACTTTTCGCCAAATTTTAATATCCATGGTAATTTTATTTTAAATGAGTTTATGAAAAATAATCATACCTAATAATCACAATAATATGCAAAAAATAGTAAATTTTTTTGAGGTCGGTTTCATTTTTTTATAAAATTTTTTATTCAGTTTTGCTTATACGAGTTTTATTGTAAAAATCAGGTTTATAAAATGGTCCACTGCATAAAATTTTTTTTTTGTTATAATGGTGAACGCAATATATTTTTTTACAATTTTTAATATTCTTGCGATGGGACCACTCCGGAAATATATTCCCTGAAAATTTCATCTAAATTGGTCAAACCATCGCGGAGTAATCGATGTACAAACAAAAAAAAAACAATAAAATGGCCGCAATTCTGCCATTTTAAACATTTTCTAATATGTTTGCTATGCGACTACTCCGGCATTATCCTGAATGTCCCCTAAAAATGTTATCCAATTTATCAAACCATCGCGGGGTAATCGATATATAAACATAAAAAAGAAAAAACAAAATGACCGATATTTCGCTATTTTTAATATTTTTTTAATATGCCTGCTATGGGACTACTCCGACAATATCCTGGTCAAACTGATAAATTCCTCCTTTTTTTGAAGTCGGTTAAACACTATAGCAGGAGTAGTCGGTTACTAACATTTTATTCATACAGAATGTTTATTCTTCGAAAATATCAAGTTACACATTTTCATGGTCACCTTGTATACATAAAATTACATAACGGGATAGCAAAAGAGATACCTTTTAGCAAATGTGGTTGTATATCTATTATAAATCGTAATGCTTTAGTTTGAAAATGATATTTAAAAAAATGTAGTTTTAATGATAAAACTCGCTGCCTTTATCGCCCTTATATCTGTGTTTTTTAAATATTATTATTAAAAAAAAAACGGGTGAACGGATTTCAAATCAAAATACAAGAGACCACCAGAGATATGTCTTCTACAATTTGGTGTTTGACTTATCAAAATCGGAGAAGCCGTTTAGACAATATGCGCGAACAAATATAAAAAAAATACATACAGGTCGAATTGAGACCTTCCACCTTTTTTGAAATCGGTTAAAAATCAATATTATAAACGCACTTACTCATAAATCTAGTGTGCGTGGGCAAAATTTGCAGAACTAACAGAATGGGTACTAATGGTATGGTACCCGAGGCAAACTGAAATATCTCCAAGGAATGCTTTAGACTATGGCTGTATAAGTCTGGTTACAATTTTTATAACGTAAATTTGTAATTTTTCGTGGTAAAAAGTTAGAATTAATAATGATATTTTATCCAATTTCTTTAAAGGCCAAGGGAAAGCCGTTATTAACAGCTTCCCTGGACAACAGAAATGTGAAGCAACGTTATCTTCAGCGATGAATCGAAAATTGATGTCTGCGTAGGTAATGTTCGAAAAAGAGTGATTCGTACAAAAACAGATAAAAAATAAGTTCATAAAGGCTATTTAAAGGGTACAGTAAAACTTCCCCAGTGGGTTATGATATGGGGATGTATGAGTAGTAGAGGAGTTGATAAATATGAGTTCATTGATAGTACTGTAACTGCAGAAAACTATCGACAAATTTTATCACAAAATTTGATTCCAAAAGCAGAACAAAGTTTTAGAAATGACAATGTTATATTTTAGCAAAACTGCTACAAAAACAACAGAAAAATGGTTTGAGGACCATAACTTAAAAGTTTTATCTTGGCCATCCAGTAGCCCCGACTTGAATGTCATTGAAACTTTAAAGCATCAGATGAAGAAGACTTTGCGTAATGATCCTCAGCGAACAGTTGTGGCATTAAAGGCAAAAATTACATCCCAAAACGCATACAAGCTGTTATTGCCGCAAAAGGCGATGTTACCTCTTATTAATGTTTGATTTAAATTATAAGGTACAAGTGCGTCCGAATTCATATTTGTCAATAAATTAGTTGTGTTTTTGTTATCTAGTTTATGCAAAATAAAATAACAATTATTTACGATCGGACTATGTAAAGGTAAAGAGTATATGACTTGATTTTTCAGTCAAGAAGACAAAAAAAACACTTTAAATCAAAATGTTTTTTTTAACATTTCGTATATCGACCGAACATATATTTTAGGGCTCGTATCCTGAATGAACGTAGAATTCTGAAACCAATGGGAAATTTGAAAGCGAGAACCAAACGAAAATAAAGCTTCTATATTTATATTATCGTTTAAAAAAATTTATGAAAACACCAAAAGTAAAAAAAAATGGCTCGGGTCATTGTGCAACGCAAAAACTTAGAATTCCCTTCTTTTGTGATTCCATTAATATGTTTATATAAAACAATTGAGAGAGGTAGATTAACTCCACTAAATTGTAAGAAATTACAAGACTGAAAATTATCTTAATTTCCTTTTATTTTGGGAGGGGAACCTGATATTAAATACAGTTAATTTCCATCGGTAGCAGGAGCGTGCGGTGAAATTTTAAGAAAGGGAAGCAATTTTTAGAAACTTACCTATTTGTAATGTAATTCAATTCTTCGATCATTTTTTGAAATTAGTCAATGACGTCATCATAAAAACGTCGATGCTCCAATATATTTTGAAGAAGTTTATTTTCAATAGACAACAACGATGTATGCGAAAGTCTCTCCTGCCCCGTTGAATTTCTCACGAAATTTTTTATACGTTTAAATGTTGAAAAATTACGTTCTACACAATTTCGACACATCGGTGTAGGTATCCTCCAGCTTCTTGTCTTTTAAAAATTGCATTAGTTCCTTGTCCATGTCATCAGTTTCGTAAATCACTTTTTGTTCAGATCGCAGTAACACTCGGTCGAAGAAATGGCCATAATGAAAAAGAAGAGATTTAAACGCACTTTCTGGAAAAGTTTTTCCTTTAAATGCATCAAAATTGCAGAGCTCGAGGAATTCAAAATCATTTAAACCGTTAAATCTATATTTTATTCGTTGCTGAATTTGATCGATTATTTCATAAAAGAGGCGTCTGTATGATATTTGAACATCTCCCACCTTGTCTGTTCGAAGACTCTTGACCCTCTACATTCAACGTCATCGTTTTCTCTCAATATAGGTCAAAGTCATCTCTTTTTTGGCTTAAAATGGACTTAACATCATCCACTTTTTTTAGGCAAAAAGCAATATCATTTGTTTTAGTTTGTAATATATTAAAAACATTGTCAGAGAATGGAAATATTTCTGAAAATATGTTCAACAAATAATTTAAATTAAAATCTCATTTGAAAAAGTCCAAAAACCCCCTCGAACTAATTATTACTTCTGAGTCCCACGTTTCATTATTTTCTATTATATTCTCAAATAGTTCAATCAGTAATTCAGGATTTTCAGATACTGTTAACACAAGTCTTCCATTCTAGTTCCATCTAGTAGGAGCTACTTTGGGCAATCGTTTATGGACAATGGAGTCCATAGCTTGTGTACGTTTTGTTGAATTGGAAAAAAAGCAGCCATGCCACTTAAAGTAACGAAAAATACTTTACACTCTTTAATGTGACTGATGGACTGGGATAAAACTAAATTTAATTTTTGAGCAAAACAATGAACAAACACAACACTTGGGAAAGTTTCTCGAACTTTATCTTGCAGATCCCCTAATTGTCCTGCCATCACTGCAGCTCCATCGTAGCTTTGAGCAACTAATTTTTTCTTTCTATTAATGTCTTTAGTAATGTTATAAACTACGGTATATAATGCATCTGCTGTACGATTTTCGGACACATTCTTAAAATCTAAAAATCGCTCTTGAATACTTCCGTCTGTTTTAACGTAGCGTATTACTATAGATAATTGGCTAAAATTAGTGATATCAGTTGTTTCGTCCAGAACAATAGCAATGAACCGCGCCTCGCCAATCTCCTGCTTAATTCATTTTAGAATAATGGCTGCAACAGCAGAAATTAAATCATTCTGGATTCGATTCGACGTTCCGCGAAAAACGCTAGACTGCTCTAAATGATTTTTTAAGCAATCATCATATTTAGCCATTAAACTAAGTAAATCTTGATAATTGAATTTGAAGAAACCCTTGTTTCGTCAAGACCTCTAAATCCCAATTCGTGCTCTCCAAGAAAACAAACAACATCGATAAGTCTTTTTATTATTTGCCTATTTTTATCGACTAGTTCATTGTGTTGGCGGTGACTAATTTCCAACTGTTTATTAAGGGCGTGTTCAATTCTGGTTTTGCCGAAGACTTTTTCTTTTATGACGGGCTGTAGATGCGCTTTGGACATAATGTGTCTTTTTACAGCTTTATGGAAATTGTTTAAATCGGAAACAGCAGTTTTATTCCAGAGACCTTTTTCATTTTCAAAAAGTAAACATGGCCAACAAAATAATTTACTTATATTTTCACACCCTGTAAGCTATTTAAATTGTTCGTATTGTTTTTTCGGATAAAATTGTCTAATACAGTTTTTCATTTTTGTAGTTAAATTTTTCATAGGCGGTTTTGCACTTCCTTTGGGAATTATTTGGAGCTTATCAGCGAAGTTTAATGTTGAAAATCCCTTTATTATTAAAACACACATCCCACATTCACACACTCTCTTCTTACTAAATTCTCCAATATTTTCTACGTTATTACCGACAGCCGAAGTTGACGGTATTTGCATATCCACGTCCGTATTATTGTCTTCCATATCGCACTATGCACGACGCGACGTACGTATCACACGACACACGGATAGCTGTTCAAACCAAGAACCTACTCCAGCGATAGCTTCCGCCACCACTTAAAGCACGCGACTGAAATGCAAAAATTGCAAACAGCCGGTGGAAAGTTCAATAACCTTTGGCTCGATTCACAGGAAATCAAGCATACAGAACTTGGCTGCAGAGAAGCTAGCGGCCCGCATAGGTTCTATTCGATATTCTATCGTGGCTGGGTCGGAGTCAAGGCCGAATTTATTATGGGCTTGATAATTAAGATAATATTTTAGCATTTTTAATATAAACTAAATTAATGGTTTCCTATTTCAAAAATTACATTTTAGAAGAAGTTTTGTAATTTTTTTTGGGGAAGCACTGCTTCCCTTGCTTCCATGGACTGCACGCCCCTGATCGGTAGGTAAAATTAAACAAGCCACATTCAATTTTAGTCAAACAAATTGCATTATTGAATAAGCCAAAGTAATTATGTTAAGCCTAATTTCAAATAAAAAATCTAATTTAAAATAAAACCCGTAAGATGTGTTTAAAATTAATAAGTTTTTTTGCTGGCGTTATGAATAATGTTTTATTTATATAAAACGTCACGGTTTATCAAAAATTATTATTACCCGTGAAAAATATTTATTGCATATTTATTGATTAATCATGTATGGGCATTTTATCAGATGCGAAATTATTGTTGTGTTTTGCATCTTTTTTAAAGCTGTATAATCGATACGTCTGCATAAAGGTAAGCAGCTGTTATTCAATGGAGTAGATACTTAAGACCTTTATGGTCGTTATTTAGCTCTCCAACAACAGGAATTGTAGGTTTGCTTTGAATAGATTAGACGAAATTTAAATATTGTTCAATTCAGTATTTATTTCTTCATTGTTGAGGTGCATTGACTTACATTTTCTTTAAGATCAATTTTTTAATTAAATAATTTATGGAATTTTGATATCAACTGCAACTACAGCCAAAATTGTTTAAGAAATGTTATAAATTAAACCTATTTATATTCTAACTGCAGTGGCTTATTTAAAACTGATGATCTAAATGGAATCATAATGTAATCGACTCAGATTATTACAGTACTATAATATTATTTTATTTTTTTTCAGGAGATGGAGGATCACATGTCGGATCTTCAACTGATGGTGAGTTTGATTTTCTAATAATACTTTTTAACATGAGTTAACATAATGTAATTTCAAGTTAATAGAAATGAAATTGTTAAAAATCATTTTTAAAAATATTTTCTATTAGTTTTAATGATTTCAATACTACCCCTTTTACAGAAGATTTTACATTTTACTCATTATACGGTTCCTAAATACCGAAAATTATACTTTTCCATATCAATCATTGTGTCCATTCGCGACAAATCTTAAAAACTACTCACTCGATTGAATTTTGCAAAAAAAAATAAGTTTCATATGGATGTGAAAATGTAACCGATTTGATAGAAAAAAATATTTTTATTTAATTCTTTCATGTATATAAATAATTTTCACGAAATTCCTTAGGAAAAATATTATTAGTATTTTAATACGTCATATGACAGCAATAATACAATGTCTTGTCGATAATAAAAGCATTTATTATTTTTATTATTATTATTATTATAATACATCTGGACACTGACCTTGATATAGTTAGAACTAAAACAATTTAGGATTAATAAAATAAAGTTAAATAGCTCTGTATCACATTCATTGCTCATGGTGTTGTCTTTATAAAGTCCTGGAAGCAGTAGAAAGAAGCGTGATTGAGCAGAAATGTCTTTAGTTTCCTTCGAAAGATTGGCAAGGATTTAGCTTCTCTAACGTCCCTAGGCAACTTGTTAGAAACGCGGACACATGCATAGTACTGTGACTTTTCGTATGAGACTGTTCTGTTATATGTATATATATATATATATATATATATATATATATATATATATATATATATATATATATATATATATATATATATATATATATATATATATATATATATATATATATATATATATATATATATATATATATATATATATATATATATATTTCTGACTGTTTCGGATAAAAACACATTTTAATATGTAGATAGAAGATTATGTCAGAATCCCTTTCTCGTTAAAAATCGATTTGCAGGTGTCGAGCTGCTTTAGGTTAAAAATAAGACGTAATATACGTTTTTGAAGTAGGAGGACTCGGGAATCATTGGTGGCGTGTCCCCATAGGATAATGTGGTGGTTAAGATGGCAGTGTATAGAATATGAGGTGATATGTATGGGAAGCGGTTCTGTTTGTTTTGATTTTAAAATACCAAAATATGCCTTATTTAGTTTTAAGCAGATGTAGTCAGTTTGGGTGCTCCTCAACTAAACTTGCAATCTAAATATGTGACCAGGAATTTCACAGTCTATGTAGTATTTTTATATAGTTTAAGATCATTAATAAATAATATGGATAGTAGTGGTGCCAAAACAGATCTTTTGGCAGTGCCAACTCGATGTCATATTCCTCCGATACAGAGTTATTAATTTAACTGAGTAGTTTTCTTTCAGTTAGGAATGACATTATAATTCCAAAGTATTACTTCTGATTCCAAGGTTGAAAAGGTTTTGTTGGATAAAGTCAAAATTAAAGGTATCGGAGGCTTGTGAAAGATCAAAATCCAATAACCACTTGATTGTTTTCCAGTTCTTTGTGGACGAACTCGGTAAGTTGAAATTCTGCTGTTTCCTTTGATCTATTAGCCCGAAATCCATGTTGTTCATTAAATATGAGAACAAAAAGGTTTAGGAAACTGGTTAATCTGTCATATAATACTCTCTCGAATACTTTTCAGAGCACACTGAAAACCGAGATAAGTCTGTAAATTTATATCTTCACTATCACTGTAGCTATTTATAATATAGAGGGAAATTTTCCAGTAGTTTTTTTCAAATCGATCAGATAAGTAGTTTTTCAGCTAGGATGTGAAAAGACCGACAGACAGACAGACGCACTGAATTGAGAAAACATATTTTTAGGCATTCGGGGACCCTGAAATGTGAAGATCTGACAATATCTCAAAGGATGATTTTTCACTTTTACGATACTTTTCTTTAAGAAGAAAGTAAAAATAAAATATTTTTATGAAAGAAAATAATAAATTATGAAATAATCTATAATTTATTTTATCAAAGATCATGATAATAAAATAACATTAATAAAACAAAAATAAATTTAAAAAAAGTAAAAAAAAATAAAAAAATATACTATTATACGGAATATAAACAAAAAAAGTTTTATTTAAAATGGTAAATGAAGGTATATGTGTATGTAAGCATATTAGATCTTTACTTAAAGATCATGAGAAACGAAATTTTTAAAGGTAAAAAGTATAAGATCTCTTGCAATCTAAATTACTGTTAGATATGTAAATTAAAAAGATGTATTCTGAAAAAAATCTTATTTCTGTATGCACAAATGTCTGTTCAAGCAATCATTGATGGTCGGCTTGAACAACAACATACAAATTTAGCAAAAAATGTTAACCACACATTAAATAAACACCAAGAAGAAAATGGTAAATTGGTATTTATCTGGGAACTTCGCTCGTAAGGAACTACACAATTTATATGTATTTCAGAGATTCGAACTTTTAAAATTAAAAATCTATCGCCCAGTTTAGGATGAAAACTAAGAAACTAAAAATATAGTTATTGGGCATATTATAAATATAATATTAAGAGAAAGGCCGATTGAAATGTTATGATTATATAAGAAACAAGACCTATAGCAGACCTTAAATTTGAAGCGAAACAATGACCTACACTAACCTAAAACGGTTTGCGCTCTCAACAAACCCGTAACTTACATACCGAACATACCTAAATAGTAAAGTCGCCCACAAACCATTAACTAAGCTGCCTTTGACCAATCAAATAGCAGTAAACAAGTGGTAAACCTAAATTTATTGGTCCTAATGACAGCAGTAAATATGCGAAAGTGCTATAAATATTCTAATTTGCGTTTTGTATACGCAATTTTGCCATTTTACATAGGCTGTAGGCTTGGTCAGTTAGGAGGCTTGGTGCAATCGAATTTGTTAAAATTAATATAAAGATTCTTGTCAGCTTAAATAGGAAGGCTACATGCATATTTATAAAAACAAAAATATGAAGTAAAAAATGTTTAATATTTTTTTATGCTTTTTAAGTTAATAGTTGTTTAAATAATGTTTGAAACAACTAGAAAAAATATCTCTCTAGTTATGATAGAAACAAAAATAATTTCTTTCTGGTTAACTATAAACAATAAAGATAGTGATAAAAAATGTGGGTATATTCAGTTTTAATTTCGTCATTTGGAGTCCATACATTTAGGCCGGTTTCCTGCATCATTTTCAGCAGGGAAGCTTTAAACCACCACTAGTTCAAATTAATCAGAGAATTTGGTAGAACCATCAGTTAGCCTAGGCTATCCCAACAGTTTTCCAGGCATGTCAAAATCTAAAAGGTGCTTTTATAAGATAACACTGTCTCTTATTTTCTTTGTTACCCTTCTTAAGTTTTCCTTCAACGTTACATATTTAGAGATTTTGTCTTTATTTTCCCTATAGTCAGATACAAACCAAAACGTCGCCTGCCGTAAGGTAATTAATAGAAATAATTAAAAATGATCCTCATTAAGTATGCAACGCACAGAACGACCAAAAGCACAATAAATTCCTTCTGCAGCACTTATACAATTAAATTGTGACATATATACTGTCATAATTTCATTATAAAATAATTAGACCCAGACACTATCTGCACACGGTTTCAAATAAACAGAAATTTATGAAACCTACTTTATGTATTAATTGTGGAATATTATATTACTGAAGGTATGTATGTAAATGTTCAAATAAATTTTCTTGGTCTTGGATATAAAGATATATAAAGTTGAATATGTGAAACTGCTCTACTTCGGTATTGGTCAACAATATGGAAACAGTAATAAACGAATAATACCGGTAATAAAACTGAATATATAATAATATTGTGGAAATATTTATTTTTGGTAAACATGTTTAAAATAAGATATGACTCGGTGTCAAAATGAGACTATATAGAGACTTTTTTACATACTTGATTATAAGGATGCATTATACATAACAAATTTTAGCTTTGTTTGTGCAGTCTCTGGAGCACATTTGTATCATATTTTAAAATACTGAAACCAAGGTTTTTAAATTGAAAATTCAATGAATCTTGTTTTGCTACTTTGCTTAATTATCAGGTTATTCCCCTTACTCTAATATCGATACAACCCCAGGTCTATGCCTAAGCACATCTCTATTAGTTCGAAACTATTTTGGTGTAGTTATGTGTTGCTAGCAGCACTGCTAAATGATAATTTTCGGAATTTTATAAAAAATAGAAAAACATTTTTTAATATTTAAAAAAACACGTAAAATATGAGTCTTTTTAGATTTAAATTAAAAATTTAATTCTAAAAACTAATTTAATTATTATTAAGACTATTACAATCAACAAATGTATATATATATATATATATATATATATATATATATATACATATATATATCCCCGCATAATGGTACTAATGCATACTTTGTCGAATTCCTTATGGGTCTGCAGCCGAAAATCCCCGCAGTCTCCATAGACGGCGCTAAATATTATACATAGCATGTACTGTTCCAGTCTGATTGTGGTTTCGTTTTCGATTTTGTCAAATCGAGCAATCTGGTAGTCGTTTCAGATCTCGCTGTGTACGAACCTGCCACATGACTGTAAGTCCAGAAATCATGACGACAGGAAGAGGGTAACTTCCACCCTGTGAGATAAACGAAAGCAACTCTTCTCGTGGTTCATTTTGCACTTGCAAAAACTATATTTTTACTTTTTACTGTTCTATATATATATATATATATATATATATATATATATATAATATAATATAATAACTCTAATCAAACCGAAAGAGGACAAAACAGAGTTGATTACGTAATTTATTTCATATCCTTTCTGCTATCTTCCACTTACCCATACTAAACGATCTTCAAAAAGTTTATTTCACTATCTTAATTTCATTCTACAACTGTCCAAGAAATACTTGCATCCTCATATTATGTGAATGTTATAGCACTTCCCATGGTAGTTTTTTATTGTGAGCATATCAGTTTTGTCTTACCATTTTTAGATTTCGGAACTAATTTTAATACCAACTGTAATTGCAATGAACAGACTAACCAATCAAAAATTGCAGAGATCTACAGAGTGACCGAAATAAATAGGAGAAAATATTCCTAGTATCTTGGTGCTTCAAAACGTGAAGATATGAAAAAAATGCAACTATCACTTGCTTCTATCAAGAGAAAATGAAAAGAAACTTAAGGTTAAAGAAACTATTTAAAAGTAGATAGAAAAACACGTATGAAATACTTTCCTGTTTGAAGAGTTGCAGTTCAATCTAATATCAACGCCTACTTCGACAAATAGAGCTGCTAAATATAGCCGACAACTTTGATAAGAATCATTTCATTTGCATTTATTACTGCCTTAATTAATACACATGGCAAATTTAGATCAATGCAAATCACATTGGGAATTGACGTCATTATGAAAAGCTTTTCAAAAATCCAGATAGATATTGAATAATATTCAAAACGGCACGTGATACATATACGGTGCGTTTTTTACACAAATGAAAAATTAATTAGTGAGATATAATAACAAAGTTGACCGTAACATGTCAATTTACTGAGGCTATTAGCAATTACAATTATAGCTTGGTAAATTGGTTTTAAAGGGATTTGCATATCGGTAGTACCTCCCCCTTGGACCAGTTATTTCTCAACGGCCTAATGGAGAGTAAACATAACATTTAATACCGGTCCTATTTATTATCTGATCAGTTTTTCAATTCATGGTCGTATCGTGATGAAAAATTATGCAAACATTTACTCATTAAAAATAAAGTTTTTATCGTGAAATCAAAAAAACGAAATGTGCCTTTAGAAATTCATTAAGCCTTTTAGGTTTAGTTAATATATTAATATGATCTCTAATACAATCCTTTGATACGATAATTATATTCGTGAGCTTGCCCGAAATTTAATTTTTTGTGGCTCCAAGATTGATCCCTGCGCGACACCAATATCCATAGACACTTTTTTTAAACTTTTACTCCGCATGCATCCAAACTGAGTCCTGTCACCCAAGTAGCTCTGAAAGAACTCCAATAACATTAACTCCCTTATAGCTTGTAAATTACTCAAAAGCACAGAGTGGTCAACGATATCAAAAGTTTTTTGAAAATCTAATGCAAGGCTTTTGACCAACTTCTTGTCAATTTCATCATATATTTAAAAGGCTTATTACGTTTGGGTGCCTCTCTTTGACAAAAACAGCTTTTGACTCTAGCCTTTATAAAATTAATATCATTTAAATGTTGTACTAATATTTTTTATAATCTTTTAAAAAAGGCGGAAATACAAGTATTGGCCAGTAGTTATTAAGCTCATCAACACGTGTGACTCGTTGAATTTTTATTTCAGTGGGAAGGACACCCTGTTTCATTTTTGTTTATTACCCCTGCTAGGAATGTTGCTAAAATTCACCTAGATATTTTCATTGTTTTGAGGCTGATCTGATTACGTGCAGCACAACTATTACCCTTTATTATTGCATAGAACAGTACATACAGAACAGAACAGAAAATATACTCAATAACTCTATTTGATTTATCACGTATTTTTGTATGATTCAGTTTAACAGTTTTCATCTTTTTCGTCTTCTATTTTGTTTCGAGAACAATTTACCTATAAGAAACACAAATTATACATATTTATGTACATGTTAAAAACCTTAATTAAGTACTAACAAACCTCCTTCAGGTTGAAGAATATTTAACCAACCCTTAGTTTATTTAGATTTTTAAATGTATATTTTTTCTTGTAAAGATTTAATAGAAATATTCTCTTTCTTCATTTGATTTTAATTATCAAAAGCTTCAAAATCAAGAATCTCTTATCAACATTTACTTATTGTGCCAGATTTCAGTTTAAATTCATGAATGTATATTTTAAGATTGAACTTTTTAGAATAAAATAAAGAATATCGTTTGATCATCGGGTGAAAAATTATGTGAATACGGAATATCGTAAAAACCTTTCATGTAGCACTAGTACTTCTGTATCTGTAAGATGAGAACAAATACGGCAAAAATAATTTTTATTACCTAAATCATCTTAAATGTCTCAAGTTTCTCACAATGTGGGTATACACACTTTTAATTCTAGTTCGTGTTCTTTTTTAAATTATTAATTAATATTATTTTAATATTATTAAATGCCGCCCGCGAACATACAATTATATTTTTAGATATTTTAGAGACATTCGTTAATTCTGACTTAAATAAACATATAAAATTGATTACATTACGAATTTTGGGCACCCAAAAGCAGATTTAAATTTTCACACGTTAACTTTTCCATTTAAATAAAAAATAGGTTATACAATTTATTTAACATTTCATTTAAAAAAATGGTGAGAGTTTAAAAAGGGGAGGAATAAAATTTTAGAATTAAAAAAAATCAAGTATTAATATGTTATAGTTTCAGAGATCATAGATAATTATGATATAATTAATCCTTACCGGAGTTAAATAAAACCGTAGAACATTGATACCCGCATTCAGTACAGAGGTTTAAATTTAGACCAGGTCTAACTTGACAGTCATAGGTTTAAGATGACATCTTTAACAACTGAACAAATAATTTTTCTAAAAGTCTGAATTACAAAATGACATTGACATAAGCGAAATATACCTGGCGAACTAAGAGTTTTAAGTACCATGGCAATAATACCGGGTCTAACTCTTAAACCTTTTTAGTGAATACGTGTTGAAAAAATAAGGCAAAAACACAATTCCATCGAGACTGTCATCTCTTAAGCGAGTTTGAAACTGTATCAGTATCGATACAGCAGCGGAGAAGCACCATCGACTTCAAATCTTGTTTTGGTAGAATTGATTTAAAGAATTGTAAACACCTCGTATAGAAAAGAAGTTCTTAGGATTAGACTGTGTCCAATTGGAATTACTATCCGACGTTTCGCCTTCGATTGCACAAGGCATCTTCAGGAATTTCTACTTTAAGTATGTCCTTTTTTGTGATGTGGTAAAAGAAGCAGATTTGTTTAAGGCGAATTCAAGCGTTTCTTTAAAAATGTTTTTTCCTTGTCATTTTTTTTATTCCCTATGCGGATCTGGGCAGAAACTGTCGGTTCCTCATATTGGGGAAAAGGACATAAGATACAAACCATAAACATACGAACGAAAAGTGGGCTGATATCCATTAGTAGATAGAAAAGCCTGATATGATTTAAAATCAACTTAAATATTGGCTTGAAAGATCGGTAAATTTCCATTACCCGGAACTTTTCTCGTTATGAATCTTTCCTTTTATTAAGAATAATGAAGAGTGACCCAATTTAGTTCAGTACATAGTCATTTAATATAACATATATACTATCTTTTCAAATATTTTTATTGGAAACCATTTTTCCATCATATTGGATTCCTACCAATATTTTTTTTATGTTTTTACCTAAGCCAACTCGATTTTTGGGTATAATTTCATAAATCCAATAAGTATTTATCATGTTTATTATAGTACGTCATGTTGAATTCATACCAGTTTATCCTTACATCACAATCATTTTAATAAAATTTTGGGTTGATTTTTTAAGAATTGTTTGGTCGCCATTTTGTTGCTCCATCTTGAATTCGTACCACAACTTTACTACTTTATCTCCATCTTATACTTAATGCTTACACGAAATTTTAAATTAATCTAATACGTAGTTTTTGTGAAAAATTTTAGATAAATTGAATACGTAGTTTTTTATTAATATTTTTTAACATTTCACTGGGCCGCTATTTGGTTTTTCCACATTAGATTTTTCCCAAAATGTTACCAGGTTATTCTCGTACAACCCTTAATTTTTGACTAAAATTTGAAGTCAACCGTGTAAGTATTTTTTTAGCTATGCTGCGAACAGACAGACTGACAGACAGACAGATCGACGGAATTGAGAAAACATGTTTTTCGGCCTCTAGGGACCCTGAAAGGTAGATCTGTAAAAGTCTCGGAGGGTGATTTTTCACGATTACAATACTTCCCTTTTACGAGGGAAGTAAACAGATATTTAACACAAACAACTTGTTCTCCTTTTGATAGGATTCATCGGTTTAAAAACATTTTGTGAATAAATTATTATTGAAACTACTTGGACGGATTGCTTTCCTTCCTTAATAAACTTTCATTTTGAACTCCCATTTGAATAAAAGAAGAAAATAATTTTTATCACATATAATTTTAAATGTTCTGTGATTAAAATAATACCATGTAGATACGTCTAGTAAAGCCATATTTCATTTTAAAATTTATCAGTTTACAATAATATATTTTGCGGAAATGCCTTTATTTCATGTTCAGCGTCAACAGAAGGACACTGTAATCCCTATCTGGAATATGCCCTGCAATACCGCAGGCGCAATGATCCATTTCGGTTAGAGATTTCACTCTTTTTTGAGCTCATCAGGCCGCCACAAACTAGCAAGCCCCGTGTAGAGCAAATGCAAAAAAAAAATAAATCAACAGAAACAACTACTTCGGTGACTAATACCACTACCGGCATTGGAAAAAAAGATGTGAAAACGCATTTATTTCTCTTTTCACCAACGTTAACACAAAGACACACAAAAGGCCATACTTTATATGTATTTTAGTCACTTTTTATATTCAGTATAAAAATATAATGACTATAAATATAACCGCCCATGCATAGATACAATTGTCCGAACATTACCGGTTGTGATTAATTTTAAAAGACCAGAAATACAATAGCAACAAAAATCCGTACAAAAGAACAAAATATCTACTTCTATATTTATATCTAGGAACGATTCCCTGAACAGGCTAGAAACGTTTGAACAACATGTTAGTGACAAAAGCTTATCTAGTTCACGAAAACAAAGTACATGTGACAGCCTGACAGGCTTTTCATTAAATTACCTTGTAGAATAACTTAAATAAGACTGCAAATGATAAAGTGCTTGAGATAAAAGCTCTTTTAAATTGTATCTACATCCTTTGAAGAAAACGAAAGCTTTTTGCACTATTAGTTTTGAGAGGGCGTGTTTGAGAAGTTTGAATAGTAGTTTGCTTTTTGGATGAATGCAAATAAATAAAAATTAATTAGATATTAATACAATTAGTCTAGCATTAGGGGAATATGGGGCCACACTGGGTATTCAGGCACTGAGGCCTAGTAAGAGAAAGATAAAATTACTGAAAACATTTTAAATAGCATTCTATATTTAAGAATGTAATAAAACCCAAGAATAGACGTTTAAAGAACTTTTTTTTAAAATCAGTTAAGTGCAAATAACCCATTTTGCCCCATTGCAGGGGTAAGTTGGGGTATTCAGTAAAATATCCTAAGTTACTGATAAGGCGTCGACAGATGTATTAATCGATATTCTCTTCACCCTCCTAGGCACATGAACAATGAGTTGACCTTTAGAATTTTTAATAATGTACCCACTCTTCGGTATATTTAGCATATGTTTGTATGTTTGCATGTATGTGAGTAATTGTGTATGCCCTCGATTTTCTTTGCTTCAACTAAATGGATTCAAATTGGGTTTTCAACACCCAGTAAAGCAACATTCCAAGGAGGTTTTAGGGGAACGAGCAGTAGATAAAATGTGCGGAAAAACGAGAATACCTACGACCTCAATTGCTTGTATACAAAGTGCTCTTAATGATAATATTTAACAACACTTTATTGGCCGGTTAAAGATTAAATTAAATAAATAATTAATTAATTGTATGTGCATTTGATATAGCTATGCAGTAATGCACATTGAAAAATAATTCGTATGTATTTATTTAATTATAAAACAAAGAATAATAAACAAATAAAATAAAAGTTAGTATAAAAAATAAGTTTAAAAACAAAAATTAAAATAAAAAAGTAAAAATAATAAATATAGAAATAAGAAAAACTAAAGATAATAAAAATAAAAAATATTGAATAAAACAAAACTGACTTCAAAAGACTTAAAAATTTGAGTTTCTTAAGTTGGCGTCGAAATAAAAACAATACTAAATGGACATTACTTGAGCTATTAGACCATATTAATTTGCAGGCTGTAGGCGATAAGTACCGTTTCTATTTACGAAAATATTCAATCAATGCAATATTTTTTATCTAAATATCATGTCCATCAAGCAAAATATACTTTTTTAATATAACAATATCAAGGTAGGGTATACCATAGAAAAAATGCTCTTCAACCATGTATTAATGCTAAAATTATGCGAAAATAGAGATATTGCTAACATTTATGACATTTTACATTTTTAATATAAAATAGTAAAATTCTTTGATTGACACTAATAAGACTGCCTTATGTCCAAAACATTCGTACTGTCTCACGTTTTCCTTTAAAATAGGTTAGTAAAATCATTACCGAATCCAGATCAGCGATAAAGTCATTTAAATAAACATTTAATGTACTTCTGAAAAGATCGTATCTCGATTTTGTTTGACATTCGATCGTTTATCTGTTCACATGCGTAGTTAAATTACTACAGTTAAATTTTACGGCTTACTTTATAGATTTTTGTGATGTAACGCTGCTGGTTGGTGAATACTGGTGAAAGGAAAATTATCTTTGGTGGCCTGCGACGATTACTTCAAAGTCAAAGGGAACATACCCGGGGTATTCAAAAATTCCACTACATTTACTTTCATAGACATATTCGTACAAATAATTATCATATTTCTTTCTGCCTGATATCTCGTGGGAGGGAGAGGGAAATTTGGTTGCAGATTTACATTTGCATTTGCGCTAGGCCACTTGTTAAAAACCAGAGGCTACACCGAGCACAAGTTAAGGATACTTTAAACTGAAAGAATAAGCAACAGTATTTCAAACTGATTTGTTTTATAGTTATTATAAAATATAATATTTTGATTAATTATTTGTCTACTTTATATGACAAAATTAACCCCTTGACTCAATTTTTTTTTTCAAAGAATAAATCAAGCCATTGCAATTGTTATTTAAATATTATGATCTCATATCTTCACCACAGAATACACCTACTTCTCCATACAACGCGGGATCAATGTTTGTTGTTTTTCAAGTTGGCGAGCGCCAATCGTCAATACATTTCTTACGGCTATTCTGCTGCGCGGCATCAGAGCCAGCTTTCTAAAGCTGCTAGGTGTAATCTGTAAGGGTGTAGTACCTATATATTTTTGTTGTGAACCCAATAGCAGCACGAAATGATACATTTTCTTGGACGTTGTTCTTATATTAACTTCTACAACTTAATTATATAATAGAATATATGCAGTAATTAAAATATCTATTTCTAAGATTGATTTCCCTTATATTAGCAAATTATCATGACAAACAAAGAGAATGATTGATAAATATAAAAATATGACTATCTATTCGAAGTCTCTGGCATTAGTAAGTTAAAAGTTAAATTGTATTTTTATTAGTGAGTTTTAATTAATGAAAGACATTTGATTTACGGAGTTTTTTCTACCTTTACTTGTGCCCTGCGTGATATTAAATACTAAAATAGTTTGAATTTTCAGTTAGAACTACACAAAAAATATTGTTATAATTTTTTGATTGATAGTGAATATAGAATGTAACTACGAATAAAACTACTAAATTCTCACCTAAAGTTTTATATTTCTTCTTCTAGATGAGTAAAATAATACCGTTTTATCTAGTTTTGAAGTGTAGATTCTACCAAATTTTTGTTAGAGATGTGCAACAGATTTTTTTTCTCGCGAACTCCTCATAATATCGAATTGGTACAAAAAAATTGGAAAAAGTCAGTAAAGAATTTTGCTTAATATTAGCTATTAATTACCTGTTAGACCAAAAAAATGTTTTGTTTATGTTAGTAACATATAAACATTATAAACATATAATCACACGTAGGACGTACATATCTACTTACCTTTGTGCCATATCTGTGTCTCTCTGATCTCTCTGGGTACAAGTCTGCCTGATGGTGTTAGAGGCCCAGAAATCATAATCGCAGGAGGGTACCCTACTCTGTGACATAATCAAAAGAATTCTTCTTATAGGCCGTTTTGCACCCGTAGAAATTATATATTTTTTCTATTCTACATTGTCCTGAGTTAAATTCATCACATATTAAAATTAAAAAAAAAACTGGAAATGTTGTGGGTTACCTAACTGGGTATCAGAAATCAGCTGCAATTTCGAAATTAAAATATTGCATAGAAATTTTTATTTGTTGGTGGTCTACAAACAAATATAATCCTATAACTGTTCTCGCATGCGGAACACTATTTGAAAATTTATCGCCGATTAACATATTATCCCAACAATTATTACTACGGTTGATTAAAAACCGTCGTGACACAAACATTAATATTTAACTTGTGCAATTGCAGTAAAGTTGCATCTTTTCGTCTACCACAATTTCGACGGCAGGCAACAAGAAAATGATTACTTGCGCCATTCTTAAGTAGCCATGTCTTATGAAAATCATCGTTCGATTGGCATGAATTAATATTTTGCATTACGAAAGTGACATTTGGTGAAAAGACAAGAGATACGTCCTTATTTAATTTGAACAATAATGAATTAATTGATTATATGTTAGATATAACCAGTTTCCCCGAAATTATGGCTTACGGATCTTCTGCGTTTTAGCCAGAAGTAAAGTTATAAAATTTTGAGCTTTGTTACAATGACAGAACTAAAATTTGAGCCAATTGATAAGTTCAAGATAACTTCCGGTTTGGTCTATCACTACACAAGCAAAACAAAATCGAAAAATAGGTAGGTCATGAAAACTATAAGTCACTTAATAAAAATGGCTGCTATTATGACACTTTGTTCAAGCGAAATAAAACCGAAAAGTAGGTCATGAAAACCATAAGTCACTTGATAAAAATGCCTGCTATTATGACACTTTGTTTTCATTTGTCACCTTTACACCAAATTTCTTTAGTTTAAGGTTTCACCATTTTGGAATATTTAATAATTAGTAGGTTTTAAAACTGAAATAGAAACACATATTTGTAACATCAAAATAAACTACTTTTGGTTTGTTTGCTTGGCAGCTTTTTGTTTTTACATTGGGCCTACTGAGTGAATTATTTTTTTAATTGTTATTTCGAATATTTCCCTCATGTATATAAATTTCCATAAGTGGTGTACAATTTTCATAGAATTACGGAGATAATTGCATTAAAAGTCAATAATAACAAAGATAGTTCAACTAAATAAACTGACGCGACGGTAACTTCTTTTGAATGTCAAACAAACATATTTTTCGAATGTATTTTAACGACAGAATATGTTTCCTTTTCTTATAAGTGTATTTTTTAACTTCTGCCTATTACAACTAAATCAAACAAACACTTCGCTGTTGTTCTGAGTTATATTACAAACATAAATCAATAAAATTATATATTTCAAGAGAATGTCAAAAACGAATTGGAAGGCTGATATTACTCGATTCATAGCAACTCGATTGTTGTCAACAAAATAAGTTATAAGAATACTTTTATTCAGGAAATATTCTACCGAATAACACAAAATAATCGGATAATTCGGAAAAGGGCATTGTTGCTTGCCTGAAAAAATCATTTTCGTTTATTTCTTTTGTTTTTCGAAAAAAAAAATACAAATTCGATTTTCAGGTACCCTTCAGGGCCTTTTCCTGTTATCGGTAATTTTAAATGCACTAGTGGTATACGACAATAACGTTGTTCCAGACCATGGCGTATTAACAATGTTGTTTCGGAGGGGAGGAGGGTCGCAGCTCATAATTTCTCTTAGCTTAAAACAAAAGGTCTCCTATTTCGTGTATCAGCGGCCTTATTCTACACGAGGGGGGGGGGGGTCCGGATCGCCGAAACAATAAAACATTTAAAAAAAACATCGTATGTCATTATTCCACGGGGGGGGGGTGGTTCCGGACCCCCTAAATATGCCCATGGTTCCACAATTGTTTAAGAAAAAAGTAACTATACGTTGAATAGTACTAGGGAGGGAAGTTAAATGTTGAATTTACAACATACTATGTTACATATTGAATTTTTATTGACGTAATACGTATAAGCTAATATTTTTAAAATTTTTAGTTAATCTTAAAACTAATAGAAAATATTAACATATTGTAACATGTTTTTATAGACTATGAACCAGCAGCTTGAACGTCAATTAAATAACTTAACAGGAGATTAAATTAATCATTGGTTTGAACGTATTAAAAGCATTAACTTTAAGTTGGCAGTAACAAACACATTTAAATCGCCTGATCGTGTAACAAAAACAAAACTAGTGAGCCTATCTTTTTGATATTAGTTGTATTGCGGACTAATAGGTTAATGATAAACGAAAACTTTGAAATATTTGACTCATTTTTAAACCAAATGCCGATTATTAGATAGATGGGACAATGATACGCTACATGCCAGTAAATATTTGAATTCCCTTTAGCTCTATAGTATTTTCTGATACACATCAGTAATATATAAATCAACAACCCATGCATGCATATGAACATTTTCCTCTTAACTAAATGATACAAAGCCCATCATTCTTCGCGAAAGACACACGACATCGAAAGTGCAGGTTCTTGTCTCTTCAGGAACGTATCATAGCCGAGTTCACGATTCACCGAAGAATCGCAGATTCACGTAAATCAGCCGTTTTTGCCCAATTGTTTTACGAAACCTCGTCTGTCTCTTTTTAACACGATTTATCTATTGACAGTTTCTATTATGTCACTTACATGCGTGCTGAGATATTTAAAAGACCCAGATAGTAGAATGGATATTAAAATGAGCTTCAACTGAACTCGTACGGTCGTTTTACAAAATTAAAATGTCTGTAATTTCGATGTTTGAAAATGAATATGTAAGCACCATTTAGTGTAAAGAAAACTAGATAATCATTCTTGAAACCACCTTTCTAAAGGCTTTAAGCATTGGCTCTAAACGTTTTCGAGATTTCATGAATATCTTGGCTAACTATGATTACATTACGATTTTTGTAAAATTGTGGAGCTATTGGACTTTTGTCCTGAAAGTTACCAAAATATCAAAGGTGCAGTTTAGCAACAGTCTTTCAAGGTGGTTCATAGCTTGCAATTTATGTATACTCGATGACTCATTAAACACGTGTATTCAAATCAATCAACATGTTCTGCTGAGTGTCTTTTGATGGACCATTCTGTAAAGATACTTTTATGCTAATTTGTAACGTGATTTATCCTAAATAAAGAGAATTGTGTTTGAAACGTTTTCGAGATTTTATGAATATCTTGGCTAACTATGACTACGTTACAATTTTTGTAAAATTGTGGAGCTATTGGACTTTCATCCCGAAAGTTACCAAAAAATCAAAGGTGCTGTTTAGCAACAGTGTTTCAAGGTGGTTCTTCTCAGTGATTCATTAAACACCTGTCTTCAAATCATTAAACATGTTTTGCAGAGTGTATTTTGCAAAACAAGTCTGTAAAGGTGTTTTTATTTTATTCTAATTTGTAACGTGATGTATACTAAATAAAGAGACGGGTAATTTGAGAAAATTGTATTTGCCAATGGAACATATTAACATAAGTTACACATTTTTCAAGCGCTCTGTATAATTTGGTATGTACCCTTAAAGTAATCTTGCTACATATTGGAAACATTTTGTTTTGTAGTTTCTATATTAATATAATTTCTAACCCCTATTATTAAAACGTTAAAATTGCTCCTCATCATTTCAATACAATTATTCAATCTTTACTTAATGGATTTTCTAATTCTCCTAAAAACCGAAACTTTTCTTCTAATAATTTCTGAACCATCAATAATAGTGTGCATATATTAAACAATTAAAAAAGCCCTAAAGTAGAGAATCCAAAGGATCAAGGTCCGGCAATCAAGATGGCCTGCTAAAATATATTCATTTATTTATATATTATTATTTGAATTATTATGCTAAAATGAGCTTAGGCTCCTTCGTTTGTAAATCGAAGAAATTTTGGAACAAACCATAAAGATCAAAGTTTTTACTACAATATACTTTTTTGTTTTAGTATCTTCACCTTTTGGCTTTACAAATATAATAAGTATATTGATATATTTTTAAATGAGCCTCTCTTTTCTGCAACATAATCCAACTGTCCTACCAACCCCCCTTTCCGCATCTCACCCTCAAACTGAAGTCCTCAGTTGAACTAAAACCCGACGCTCGCGCAGTGATTTTTTCCGATTTCACCGTCGATCTGGCGATGCGGATCTGTATAACAACAGTGTCACAGAAACTCTTTCCAGATCGTCAAGACTCTATGTAATGATAGGTCTACTCGACAGTCGGCTCGACGGTCCAGTCCACCAAAGAGGCTTCGTCTGGTATTGGCATTACGTTACGGTGCGTGCCTCAAGTTTTTATCATACGTGTATGGGTCATTTAAGGCAAAATATCTTTTATAATCATCGGCCAAGAAAAAAATTTAAACGATTTATTCATTTAATTATACAAAACTATTAGTTACTCATTGTTCGTACAATAATTAAAGTTTTTATTTAAAATAGTTGCAAAATTAGAAAATATATTTAACAATTTAATGACCTTTATTTTAGAACCTACAATCCGGCAGCACGGAATAAATCTTACTTGGCATATAAGTTATTTTTCTCTAACTTGTTACTGTAAACATATAAAAACATGTTGAATAAAAAAACTGTTTTATTTGTACCTACTATTCGGACACTGAGAATTTGCGCTAATTTGTGATATTTCTCTGTACAACAGAATGATTAAATATTATTTGTGTCACTATCAACGCGAGTGAGAAACAGGAATCATAATTAGAATAAACTAATTTTCTTAATTTTTTTTGTAGTCATAGGGTCGTAGGGTACCGGGTATTTGAAAAAAAAACTTCATTCGTCGTTGGTGTATAATAGTGCCAAATTAATATATAACAAGTATTTTTTTATTCAAAAGCATTGACTTTCTAATTAAACAACAATATAGATAAAACGATATTATGATATTATATTTTTACATGCATCCTCAATATAGATAACATTTTGTTTGTAGATATGTAAAATGTCGGTTAGAGTTAAAGTTGAAATCGCAAGAAAAACCTGAACAAATAAGATAAAGTCTAATGCAACGAGGCGTTTAGATCTCACAGTATCTTAACAATCTTAAATTTTCGATTTTTAAACTTCAATTTACATAAACAATTAAATTTTGGTATAGAATATAGGATAGAATTTATAAGAAACCTCTAAAAATATTCTTAAATCTGAAATATGTTATAATACACAGGGTAGCCTATATAAAATAATTAAGTTGCACTTTATAGTGTATTTTTAGGACATCCTGTATCCATGAAAAAAGCATTAATAATTTTACCAAGTATCTTTTCAATTTAAAGTGTTCTTGATTAGCTTTAAATTAGGACATCCTGTATCCATGAAAAAAGCATTAATAATTTTACCAAGTATCTTTTCAATTTAAAGTGTTCTTCTGTGGATAATAGTAACGGATATCCAAGAATTACACGCTAAATAGCACTGCATTAATTTTTTGTTTTTAAAATGGCAGATAAAGTGTATTAAATTAATAACATCTTCCATTTGTTTTCTCGATAGCACTCCAAGTTTGCTCCAGATTCATCTCGTGACGTCACGTCCTCGCTTTAGGATCAAGTGAAAATTCCAAACAACCCAACATGCAGTTTCTCGGGGTCAGCTGTCTTTTACTCATTATTTGATGTCCGTCAATATAATATTTTCCTTCGATGTAAAGTTCGAAATTTTTTCGCGTCTAGAGAAGTAAAAATTGTTTCATAACAAAAAACAAATTCACTGTACCAAGTTTTTTATTAAATATAGGTAAGCAAATGACTTTTGAAAAAAAAATCTCAGTTTTCAATAACATCACATATAAAATCTGCCTTTTTTGATAGTTACATATTATATATCTGATTCCTGATTATTACATGTCTTCAAAAATTTCTAAAACTCCCAAAACGCTTTTTTGAAATTTGTCTATTTTTATTGACAATACTTCTGTGTGATCTACGTGCAGAACTCGAAGCAAAAGGAAGTAATTTCAAAGCACTCTAAGAGGAAATCGTATTTAAAGAAACAAATTAGGAAATCTCAGAGCAAATGGACCATAAAAATTTCAAAAGAGTGCGTGCATGGAAGACCCTATAAGGTTACTCTACATGAAAAGTATGCTACAACTTATAAAAAAAATAGAAAATTTCATTGAAACCATAGGTTCGTGCGAAGCCACCCATTCTTTAGAATTATTTTGCAGGGAAGATTAACACCTCAAACTTAAGAAAAATACACTTATTTTAACTAAAACAAATCAAGAGTGACAATAACTAGTAAGCTAACACTCGAATCCTAGCAATGCGAAATTCCTCTAGATCGCGCGTTGTCCACCTTGTACGGTGTGAATTAACATCCTGCATTGACCGAATAACAAGCAAACAAAGCCAAAAGGAAGAAAAAAGAACCTGCGGAGAAAAGCAAATGTCCGGCTGCAGTGTAGGAGGCAGCGACAGCATGTCTAATTAACGGTATTGAAAATTATCAGCATTAGAAAGTGCTGCAGCTTGCATGATTTCAGATCACCGAGAACGACGCCACACGAATCGAGGTTTACGCATTTAATTTATTTATTTCTGTATGCAGGTAAGCGAAATTCGGACATTGCTTCAATAATTTATATCCTAGTACGTTTTTCTACACTTTCAGACACTATTGTTTTTAGAAGTACAGTTCTTAAATGATAATCCTTTACTTCTGGTCAATCAGTGATAATTTTTTACTTACTTCGTTAAAGAGAAGTATTATGACCGTGAAAAAATAATTCTAGGACCCCAAGATGTCGAAGAACATATTTTCGGATTTTAATCGTTGGCTCGGTCAATCTATGTGATGGTTTGTTTGTTTGCGGTTTAGCTAAAAACTACTTATTTAATTGAAAGAAATCGTCCATTTTTACACCAAGAGGCCTTACTCATACAAAAAAAAGAAAGTCTCTGTCTTAGTCAGTTATTAAATTATGACACGTGTTTCTTTCTATAGGAGCATCATCAGACCTTAACAACTAACGAGAATTCACACACGAACTAGATATGTGTTTGTTTGTTTTGATATTTTACATTACTTATTTGATTAGCTTTAATTTAGCAGAAAAATGAAGTGTTATAATGAAAAATTAAAAAAATTAAAAAAACTCTAGAAAAAACTGTTCATTTAATTGAATAAAATTAAACTTTTGCACAAAAAACACGTGTGATATCATGTTGAACTGGTAAGATATTGGTAGGAGTCCAGTTTGAGAAAACAAAATGGCCCCCTAATAAATTGTTTGAAAAATCAGTATAAAAGAATTTTTGGTACAAATTAAATATGGCGCAAAATACTATCCTAAGAAATCAGTAAAATAACACTATTATTCAATTAGCTCTAAAGTGACAAAAATTAAGTTAAATATAATGAATTTAATAAACTGGTAATATTTTGAAGAGAATCCAATTCGGGGGAACAAAATGTTATTATCAGTTTTTTTCCTTAATGATGGTATCATTAATTTATAACATTTTATTTGCTAAAAAGAGATTACCTCCGTCACTTTCCAAATATTGAAGCTCTTTCGAACGTGTCCAAAAAGTCGATATTTCAAAAAGGTTCTATTCGTCTCAGCAAAAAAAGATGTTAATTTGCATGTAGACTTTATCTGTATTTTTAAAATATTTGATTTTATAGAATTTATAATATGAGTTTCCCAGACAAAGGAAAAGAAAATCCATTTTTTGAAGCAAACGTTCGAAGTGCACCAGTATAATGATTTGTAAAAAAAAAACAAATTTGACATCTGCCAAAAATTTGGTATGTATGTCAGAACTCTGATTTTGGCATCCGAAAAAAATTGCGATGATCGGCAATAGAGTGCTCACACTTTTAAGTGGAACAATTATCTCTTTGTCAATTTTCAAACATCTATAACTTTTCTATGTTTTGATTTCAATTTTGAATACGATACAACCTCTAAATACCTGCTGCCGATATTTTAGAACCGTGGTATTGATTTAACCACTATTGGCGGTAGTATTGGCTAAACCGATACTACCGTTTTGAACTAGCAACAGCAGGTACTTTAGAGAGTACATTTCTAACATCCAAAATTGAAATAAAAAAAATTGACAAAAAATTAGTCGTTTCACTAATGTTTTTATCAACATGGCTTAAACGCCAGGCAGACTATCTTTCAGTTTCTAAACATTTAATAAAGCTAGTTCATTGCATATTATCTAACTTGTTCGATGTATTTTTCATTATAGTAAATATTGTTACACACGTCGCGAAACACAACTAGTTTTGAATAATTAAACCTCAGAATTGTTGTCAATCAATTTAATTTTCAAGATCACAGGTAACTTAATTGTATCCATTTATTGTAGTGTGTTATTACAGTGTCTCACTTTCTCGAAAACGCTTCAACTTTTCGAAATTGTTTGGGGAACTAAAACATAATTAAGTGTTTATATTTTTTCAGTGAAACTCTTTAAGCAGAGTTCGTTTTGCTGGCTGACTACGTATTAAATTTATGTTATGTTAAGTATCTCATCAATCATTTAAATAAAATTAGGTTACTTAAAAAAATTCCAAAATCATTTTGAAAAAATATTTTTCGCATCCTAGGTTTAAGAACAAATATCTCATTAAGGGTGAAGTTTAAGAAAAAAATTATATAACTAGCATTATCTTACATATTCTTGAGCAACCTTTATATCAGTTAAGTAAGTTATAGTGTCGGGTAATTCAATATACTCAGTTCCCACTTGCGACAAGGTTAACTTTAACACAAGCATGGTAGAATTTTCAATTCAAATATTTACAACATTAATTCGATCATACTCTATCACCTAACAATTTGCAATTAATTTGAAAGTAAATTACCAATTTCAAAACCATCATGTGTCCTATTTTTAGGGTAAAGTTGGGTATATCGTACCGTCGGCTAAATCGTACCACCTCGATATTTTAAAACTGGCGGGAAATTTGTGACATTTAACATTTAGAAACGGTCAAGCTATGTCCTAAACTCATCACTTCCGATTGTTAGTAGTCTCTGCTTATTGAGAACAGTCTAGTATCAGTTTTTCGTTTCGGACCTAGGTAATAGTAGTTTTAAGGCCCATAATCTAAGGCATTTCTGCAGTCTGAGGTAATTATTACATTTTTTGAACCTAACTATCAAAAAATATAGCTTGTTTATGTATATTTTGCATGTTTACATTCATTCTAAAGTTAGATCAAACATTTTTAGGTTAAAATATTTTACCACTGTGACTGTTGGGTATATCGTACCCCTTGCATGTCTGGTAAATCGTACTGGTACGATTTACCCGACTGTGTTGAATTTTTATTTTACTATGGTAGTGATAATTTTACAGCTGTAACTGGTGTTTTTTTTAGAATGAGTTTAAAAAGAAAATATGGATTATGGACATCAGAAGACATGGAAAAGGCCCTTGCTGCTTATAGAAGTGGCCAATGCGGCTTTAACGAAGCGTCCAGAAATTTTAATATTCCAAAACCAACTCTTAAGAGACACTTGGACTCTAAAAACGTCAAAGCAAATAATTCCATTAAATCCGCTGGACGCCTTACTGTCTTGCCAAAGCAAATTGAAGATCAGTTGGTTGCTCACATATTAAAATTAGAAGAGTGTCTTTTTGGAATAAACATAACCGATGTACGAAAGTTAGCGTTTCAAATAGCTACAAAAAATGGTATTAAAAACCAGTTTAATCAACAAAAACAGATGGCCGGCAAAGATTGGTACTATGCGTTTTTAAAGCGACACCCTCAACTTAGTTTACGGCAACCAGAGTCCAGATCAATGGCTCGAGCCAAAGGATTTAACAAAGAACGTGTTTACGCGTTTTTTGACATCCTAGAAAAAGTTTGCGATGAACACAAATTGGAAGCTACACAAATTTTTAATGTAGATGAATCTGGTTACTCTACTGTACAAAAGAAAAATAGAAAAATATTGGCCCAAAAAGGGAAAAACCAAATAGGAATTCTGGCTAGTGGAGAACGGGGTACTAACACAACAGCAGTCTGTTGTGTTAGCGCTGCTGGAGTCTATGTACCGCCTATGATAATGTTTAAACGAAAAAGGCATTGCGATGAATTAAAAGTTGGGGCTCCACCTGGTAGTATTATTGAAATTTCTGATACTGGATATATCAATTCTGAGATATTTGTTAAATGGCTAAAATTTTTTATTGAGTTTGTTAGACCCAGTACAAAAAAAAAAGTTTTGCTTTTATTGGATGGGCATACCACCCACTCCCGAAATTTGGAAGCCCTGGAACTTGCGAGAACCCATGGCGTTATACTTCTTCAGTTGCTCGGCCATACAACACATAGACTTCAGCCCTTAGATGTGGCGTTTTTTAAGCCTTTGCAGGCCTACTATGACCAAGCAGTAGTAAAGTGGCTTCGCACAAATCCAGGGTTAGTAGTAACTCAATTTCAAATATCCCAGATAATAGCTGAAGCCTATGGAAGAGCAGCTACTATAGAAAATGCTATTGGAGGATTTCGGGGAAGTGGAATTTGGCCTATTGATCGCCATGTTTTTAAAGAACATCAATTTGCCGCAGCAGAAATTTTGAACAATAACATAGACGAATTAGAAACTTCATCTGTATCTGAAAACTTAAATAGAGAGGAAGTGCAACATGATCCTAACGTTGAAACTTTAAATGATATGCCCCAAGAAGAGTCCCTTAGCGATAACCTAATTTGCACCACTCAAAATGAGACTCAAATGGAAGTTTCTATTGAAGATCTCTGTCCTATACCCAAAATGACTCCCCAAATAGTTAAACGAAAGAAGAGGGGTTCCCAGCCGGCTGTAGTTTTAACAAGTACACCGCATAAAGAGTATTTAGAAGCTGTGAAAGACAAACATACACCAAAGGTCCAAAAAGTAAAAGCTGTAAAACGCCAAGTGTTCTCTAAAACATCTGCTTCAAAGAAAAAATTAAAGTCCGATCTCGTTTCTATTCCAAGCACATCAGCATTATCATCTTCACAACCTGTGTACTCTAAATCTACTACATTAAAGAAAAAATCACAGTCCGATCTTGATTCTATCCCGAGCACATCCGCATCATCTTCTTCACAGCCTGTGATTCAAATAGAAGTTAACGAACAAGAGTGGTATTGTGAAATTTGTGAAGAATTTTCAGTGGAAAATATGATTCAGTGTTTGCTTTGTAAAAAGTGGTTTCATGAAAAATGCGTCACAATAAAATCAAAATTAAATTATTATTGTGTTTTTTGCTCTTGTTAATTTTAATTTGTAATAAAATTTTGTAACAAAGTTGTTGTTTTGCCTTATTTTTCCCAAATTTGTTAATGGTCCAATTTAGCCGACATTTACTTTTATGTCTGGTACGATATACCTACCAAGAGGTACGATATTGACGACCAGTTGGGTAAATCGTACCGATTCCGCATTTTTTTTTTTTGCAATTAACTGAGAAATATATCAAAATCATACATTTTTGCTGCCGTTTATTGATAGATAAATGCCTAAAGTATCCAAAAATATTGTTATTTTGATAAATATCTTATTATCAAGTATTTTATGTTGGTTTTAATAAACCCGGTACGATATACCCAACTTTACCCTAAGTTTCCAACCAGATATCAGATATATAACTGATATCAAACCTTATATCAAAATAAAGCATGTTACAAAATTTACTAATAAGTTGGAGGATGGACTAAAAATTGTAATCACAGCAAACTAATCTCAATGTAGCAGTTCCAATGCGACATGTAAGTTAATGATATTCGAAACAAGTACTATTAATACTTGTAGTAAAATACGATTTTGCAGAGCGTTGAAAATTATGATTATTAATCTTCCATAAATTAATGATATTATAAACTTTTGTACCGAGATTTCTTATAGCCTTAGAAATTATAACTTATTTTCTCTTGTGACATGAAAATGAGATATCGATTTTATAACATTAAACATTTGAATCTATGTATTAATCTAAGATCCCTTCACTTCCCTCATAAGAGGAGATATTACAAGTTTGCATAAAGTTAACCAGAGTGAAAATATGGGTAAATTTCCTTTCCCCGGAACTTTCCTCGTTATAAATATTTCCTTTTATTAGGAATAGTGAAATATGACCCGATTTGGTTCCACACGTAGTCATTGTTTTGAATTGTCCATAATTCGAAATTTGCAACTACCAAAAACAAACAAGCAAGAAGTAATCTATTAAAAATCTTACGAAAATAGATATATTAACTTGTTATTTTAAACATAGCGGTCTTTATACAAATGCAATAAATTGTAATTTTTTTATGTATTTAATTTAGTTATTACTATTATTATTGTTATTTATTTTTCGTAACATTATTTACGTATTTTACAAAAAATAAATTATGTACTCTATTATTTTCCTCCATAAAAACAGCTTTTTATTCAGGAAATGGAATTTTTTCCCAGATTAAAACATTTTATTACGTTTCCATTTTATTTGCCCATTTAGGATTTACTTAACTATAACTATACTTAACTTTTGCTAAAATTTTGGGGTCTATCCAATAAGCATTATTCTTAATATTAATAAAATGTAAACATTTCATCCCTTTATGACTTTTCGTTTTTAAAGTCAATGGGATAAGACAGAACGACAGACAGACTGATAGAAATGCGACATTTTGTTTTTCGGGCTCCAGGGACTCGAAAACGCAAAGATCCTTAAAAATATCGAAGGGATATTTTCCCCGTTAGGTGGCAAATAAAAAGGATGAATGTAGTCGAAGAAAAAGTTCACTGTAGATTTGAAAATCTTTCTATGTTCTTGTGACTAAGGCACCCACCTACAGCTCGTGCCCCAAATTGTCACATTCGTGTGAAAAAATGCACTATTCAAAACTTGTTATACAGTATGTTATTACACTTGTCTGTTAGTGTATTTGGATTTATTTTGTTCATTTCTACAAATATTCGGTAACATAGGTTTGCCTCACTTATTATAATTTACTAAAGGGCAGATTATTACATTAGTACAGTATTCTATACATTATCACACTGCTAATTTGTTTAATTTCTATTACTTTTCTCAGCCTAATCTTGCGATTCGGATGATTTGAGAGGCGATGAAAATTGGTTTTTAGCTTCTGACTTTTCCAAACCTATTAAATGTGACTAATCATGTGACAAAAGGACTACGAACTCTCATCGTAAGAATTTCTTTTTTACTAGTACATTTTGTTGTACGGAATTGAAAAAAAACCAATTAGATTCGTAGAATGCACTACTGTAAATAATCAATACTGATGTTTTAACTGAACATCCTGAAATAAATTTATCACTGTCGACCATAACAAACGCCATCCTGCAACTCTACAGTGGCAGTCATGCTCAGAAATCACGTAAATTTGTTAATAAAGCAATCGCTCAAGTATTGATACCTTCCTAGAACTTTTTCAGAGTTGAAGCAAGCAAATAAATAATGTCCTTTGCCAACGAGCCGCTAAGTACCATCTCTAATTGAAACATCATTTTTATCGGGCTATCAATTATGTTGGTTGCACTTACGGTTGCAACTCGACCAAATAAATAGTACCAGATTGGGTACGACTACGATAACCGCCATGCGATTTTGCCAGCCTACTAATGGATACTTGCTTTATGATGACATTTATAGTTTGTGAACAGGGTAAAAAACTGCGGAATGAATTTTTTTTTACATTTGTGTCACCTTGCATTTGCGACTTTAAAATGTGATTTATAAATTATTTGTTTGAAACGAGTTATTTGCTGCAATCTTGGACAGAGCGATTTCTCATATCTTGGACACGCCCTCTACAGCATTTATTTGAGGAGTTATAAAAAGCAGTTAAGTAAGTAATTTTAGTTTTTTATCTTAATTTAAGACTTCGTTGTCAGAAAAAAACAAGTAAGCTTTAGAAATATCCATTGCATAACGTGAATTTTCATATGGGACACCCAGTATATTACATGTCCATTAAAAGGGTCTTTTGCTGTCTAGAATCTTCTTTTCTCTAATACAATAATTATCGCTCCTGGCTTGGTGATTGTCATCTTTTGCAATTGTCCTTAAACATGAAGATATCAGACCAAGTATATTTACAATCAGCAATAAGAGAGCTATTTAACGGTCATATAATGTACACTGTACAAGGCGTTCTACACAAAATAGCGGCTAATAAAATATTTCCATTTAATTTCGCATGTCATTTACTCATATAGTGTTTTCATAGAGTATGTGTTGTGTTTCACTTTTCTGCGCAAAACGGAGAATTCATTAGAAGGAAATTTATGGTTAAGTTTTTTTTCCGACATGTTTTACCCAATTATAGTATGTACAGGGTTATTATTTTAACTTGTCCACATTCTAAACGCTTGTAACTTTTTCATTTTTTAATTTATCGAGTTGAACAAAAAAACAGGTTATAGGTGTACTTGCCAATATTATATTAAACCTTTTACCTATCAACTTGTACGGTAAATCAATTAAATAGGCGTAACGATCAAATTGACATCAACTTACTTCAAATTGTGAACCGTGGTATTTCGCAAGTTTAGTATTAAAGAAAGAAGTGTTATGCTTCATACATATTTATCAAATAATAAAAGCGCAACCGCAGCAAGGAGAAGACTTGAAATTAAACTAACTGAAAATGGAAGTCTTCACAACAAGAAAAAGGTGTATAGAAATAAAGTCGTATTAAATGAAAACAATGAAATAAATATCCTTGGATATTACGCTACGAATCCTGTAACCCCTATTAATAGCATTGCCATCCAGAAAAAAAAGGATGAGCTATCCAATGAGTGAAAAATATACCCCAGATTCCATTAAGAGAGTATTGGCTATGACACTAGACGCCACAAAAAAAAACTTGCCAAGAAGACCTAGAACAGTTTTGCTGATGTTTCGCCAAAATCACATTTGGCATTTTCGAAGCTTTATTTCTCGCGACCGAATAGAGACTCTATGTTACCCTGATTGGGCTAGACATGTGGTTTTCTATGTTTATTATTTAAGGACGCCCAGTCAAATAGCCAGAAAGTCACTCCAGTAGTCCACCAAAAATGCCAATTGCTTTTGATTTATCCACTAGTACATGATGACTTACCCTATCAAACGCCTTGGAGACATCCGTATAGATAATATCTGCCTAGCACCTTTCCTTTAAATCAATTTTTAGATATTCCTCGTAAATCAGTAGTCCAATAATTTTCAACCAACCATTCTTGAAAATTGGTGTTACATAAGATACTTTCCACCTATTTGGATACATACCTTGAGGCGAAGACATATAAAAGAATTTTAAAAATATTGAGAGACAATATACACTTACATTGCTTTAAAAATATAACAAGAATACCAGCAAGCCCATCAGAAAGACGATCAATGCTTTTATTAATATCACAGTGAGGTAATGTATTGCTAGGTTCATTATCATAATATACAGTTGAAAAAAAGTCGCCGAAAAATTAAGTGATATCGGAAAGATTGTCTGCTGCGTTGTCATTATATGACATAGACTTGGTAAATTAATTTTTTTTTGCTTTTTTCAGTTACATACTCCCAAAACAGTGGTGCAATCAGCATTTATACAATTTTCCATATTATTTATGTGACTGGCATGACAGTTTACACTATTTTATACTGATTTCTGAGATAAGAAAAAATATTGTAGTCTTAAGAGGAATTATTACGTTTATATTTTTTATCCGATCAAGAAAATCAAAGACCTTTTACTTTAAGTTTCGGTTCGTTTGGAATACATATTTACGTTAGGTTAAAAGTAAACTACACTGCTGACACATGCAGATCTTGAGAAAATACCACACAACAACGGCAAACGTAACGTAATAAGTAAACAAATTTCTACCTTTAGATCGATATTTTATTCTTATAAAGAAATCGATACAAATGGCGCCCCGAAAAATACTTTATCGGGACGAGGGAAGAACCGTTCGAAATCGGTACTGTCGCGATAAAATCGAGACGTCTGTTATGTTCATTTCATTCGCGTCTCGAGGCGAATGAAATGAACTATACAGATGTCGCTCAGTTTAAAATAAGATCATTGTTTTTAAGATTTTTACGACAATATCCAACTCTTCGAAATTAAGTAATTATAATGTTTAACATGTTGGCTTCCACTAGAGTTTACTGATATCTTCCTCAACCATAACTTACTACCGATAACTTTTCCCATTCATCACGCAATATTTGCTTAGGCGAAGTCATTGATTTCAAATTATACATTTGCCTATTCACTGCATGAGTTATGTATGCTTTGCAGGATGCTAACTTGCCCATTAACAATGTAGCAACCCAGTATTATATCTGGTTAAGACTATCGATAATTTAGCCTTAAGATAGAGATTGTGGGTTGTGTGTTATTTATCTTAGGATGCTTTTTGTGGAAAGCAGATTAATTTTATTAATGTTGATCTACGATGAACAAACCTTAATCGCTGCTGAATAAAAAAAAATTAAAATACATTTGCAAAGCATAGCTGGTCTGTTAGACAGTGGCTAATAAAGACTGTTTTCGGTGGGATATATAAAGGTTTCACTACATTATTTAGACCTTATTTTTAAGGTTCAAAAGACTGCACACAAAAAGCATGGTTTAAAAATGCTTGATTCCAATTTCAGTAGTGAGTGGTGTTTCAGAATAATATATATTATTTGTAGTTTTTATTTACTAGCAATACTTCTTGTTATTAGACAATGACACGTGATTCAGTTCTAGCTAATTAATAATTTATTTTGTCTATAGCAACCTCTTATTAAAATTACTAAATAAACATTTTTATAAAAAAATATAACTGACTTCAAGAAAATGCACTAAAAAGTGAAAAATATTATTTTACTTCATCTGAAAAATTTTATTTTGTTAAGTCAGCGCAAAACTTATTCTTAACTACCTATCAACAAAACAAAACAACAAAAATATATTTATGTATTGAGTATTTTGATGTCTAATAATACGAGTATAATATCTTACTGTCTTTATTAGTTTAACGCCAACTTCACAATGTATAATTTTTTAAATATAATAAAATATTATTTTTCACTTTTTAGTGCATTTTTGTGAAGTCGGTTTTATTTTTTTTTTTAATTTTTTATTTCTTCTTTTTTAGTTCTATTTGTACGGGTATCATTATAAAAGTTTAACAAATAACCATTAATGGATCCATTGTATATTATGTAACATCACTGTATATGTCTTATTATACACTGGTAACAAACATGTTTTTTTCTTCTTGACAGAATGGCGAACGCATATATTGTTCAATATAACATCGGGTAAATCGTTAAAAATGGTGAGATTCCGCCATTTTTAAAATTTTTTAATATGCTTGTTATGGAACCTCTCTGGTAAGATTCTGAATATTCCCTGAAAATGTCATTTAAATTGGTCGACCATCACTGAGTAATCGATGTACATATATAAAGAAACAGATAATCGAATTGATATCCCCCTCCTTTCTTGAAGTCGGTTAAAACGAGAAAATGATCGCCTCATTAAGCCGCGAACTGACTTAGCGAATAGGAACGAACGAACAGCAACGCATGAATACGGTTAAATATGTACTTTTGTTTCAATATTTGCTTTGACGTCTACATTTAGGGAATGTATACATAGAGCGTACAATGCGATCAATTTATATTGGTAATATTTGAACCTGACATAGCTCCTTTAGTTTTAAAACTGTATATGGCTGGCTATATGAACTAAAAAACAAATTTTAGGGTTGCTTAACAAGTTTATTTTTAATAACTACAAAAAAAAAACGAAGACTATCATAATAAGTACTTTGGCAACTAGACCTGGTCTAACTCTTAAACCTTTTTAGTAAATACAAGGGTAAATGTTTCTAAAATATATCAAGTTTGATACCTTAGTCTTTAAAAATACCCGAGTAATTTACAAAAAACCCTGCCATAAGAGATTATTATGGCAAGATTTCTCTCAAATTTTCCATCGGTTTTTAAAAATAAGGTTATCAAGCTTGATTAACCAGCAAGAAGAGGCTCATTTTATGAACATGTAATAAACAGGGTGTCCAATAAAAAAATACAACTTATTGTGATGTCTTATGAAATTAATTGATATTCTTTTGATTTTTTAAATTATTAGAAAATAACTTACATCGTCTGGTCCTTTTCTTTTTTAATACTACTTCAATAGAATGTGAGAATTTTCGTTATACATAAACTAGAACCATATCTATTGACTTTTTTATTTATTTAATTAACTGTACTGAAACAAAACGTCACTGTATATATGTATATATATATATATATATATATATATATATATATATATATATATATATATATATAATATTCAAAAATTTTAAAATGAAACTTCAAGATTTGTAAAATTTAAAAAAATAAAAAATTCCCTACAGCGGAGTTATAAGACACAAAAAGTTATAAATAAAAAGGAACTAAAATTTTTTGATATCTAGTGTAGTTAAAGAGAAAATTTCTAAAATCGAGAAATGCTTACTTTCTCAATGTTTCAGTCTAATTTTCTCTTTAACTAAACTAGATATAAAAAAAAACTTTACTTAACTTGCATTTATAACTTTCTGTGTCCTATACCTCTGCTATAGTTAAACTTTTTTAAACACCCTATACATCCGACCTGAGATTTGACGCAGTCAAAATTAGTTCTTCCTTTAAGCACCAACTTTTAATGCAAAAAAAAATTCCCATCTGTTGCAAACTCTTTGCCGGTCACTGTATATAGATCTTGCCATAGTTCCGTCTGTTACGGTTTCCTTGCACGTAGGCCGTGATTGTTGCTCTAATTAGTTCCCCTTATATTCCCACTCCATATCCCTCCTTTGTCACATAAGAAAGCCAACAGCAACAGCGTCCTTCGACTAGAAGAAGAGTGAAGGATCCTGGTAATTTTCCCTGTTAGTAAAACTTCCTAGAGGTTATTGAAATCGAGATTGTGGCATATCTTCTAGCTAAAAGTTTATCAAATATGATCAGGCTCGCCAATATCTAAAATTGTGTAATCAACTATCCCAGTCGTATAACAAACCAAATTTTTAAATTTCAAAAATACACAGTTTTAATTTCAGTATACAGAAATGTTTAGTAAATATTTTACCTGATCTAAATGTAGGAGAGAAAACCAAAAGGGGTAAAACTCATCGCGAGTCTTGTATTTGCCCCATTCAGACTATGTCTAAGATTTTCCGGTGTTTGTAATTAATTAGAGTTTATATTAATGTATAGTTTAAAAAGTAAGACTTAACCTGACATTTAAAATACGGTTTTGCCTCCAGATTAACGTAGGTGAAATTAACTTGTTTTCCTTGCATAGCATAATAATAATCCTGATTTGAAACTGTTTGAGCAGCAAAATCTCACCATCGAGAACAAAGCCATTCACGACGGTAAATTCTTATAAATGCCAATGGTTATAAGTACAGAAAGACTTGCAAAAACAGTGTAGGTACTCGTATTACCACCAGTACTACCCATGCAATAAGTAGTACTGGACATACATTCGAATTTACAGCATTTAGAACAGACAAGTGTAATGGCGATTGGACAAGGTGTTTGCTTATAAATGGCGACTTGAAAATTATTTACTAGGCCATTTCGACAGGATCAGGTTTGTTTTTATGTTTGTTGTTCTGCAAATTGATTTCTCTATTGAAATGCTGCTCGCGCCGATCAAATTTGCAAATACATTTCATAAAGGGGAATGAACAGACAGGGAACAGACTGTGGCAAAAGAAATTCAATTTTTTTAATTACCAAAACCAATTTTCGCTCATGCCATTACCTAGTATTCCATTAAGAGAATTTCAGATAATTTATTTTAAGAAAATATCCATAATTATATAAAAAAAAGAATAATAGTAAATGTATTCAGCCCATAAATTAATTTATTTTATTTAATATTATTCTGTGCAAAAGTAGACTTTGATCCACATAAAACATTTTGCGCCTGATGGTATCTACTTTAATCGAAACCGCAAATTATTGTATTTTGGCTTATAACTGTAAAGTTGTTTATTTCTAAGACGTATATTACACACTAAAAATGTAGCCAATTTTTACTTGTCCGTGCAATAAACAGAAGATGCCTTTTAAATGCTTTTAGTTGTTAGTTTGATTGCGAAAACGCAATCAGTTTTCAAAATAAACAGTAGAGTACCATAAATTTACTAAAATAAAAATTGGAATGGCTGCCATGCCCACGACTATGGCTCAGTAGATTTTTTTCAGTTAAAAAAATAGCATTTTAAACAGTTATTTTATATATTATAAGTTTCAATAAAATACGTTAAGGTTCTAGCTTTATGTTTATAAGAACATTTTGTCTTAAAATGAGCCATTAATCAGCCCTATAAGTTTGGCAATGTATTAATTTAACACCCTGTATATTATGAAGCCAAACATAATATACTGCAAAAGACAAATATCGGCTTCTCTAAGCGTGTAGAACGTTAAGATTGTTAAAAGTGATGAAAATTAAACTAAGTCAAACTTAATAAATGTGTACGTCACTCTCGATGGCATGGCGTAGAACACAGTACACGTGGATCATGACCGCAAAAAAACCTATAACAACGAAACACATACGGTTTTGTCGTGTCCTTTTCTGCATCGTAACTAATACAGACACGCTGATGATCGGATTATAAAGATCAATTAAGATCTTTCAATTAATATAAATTGGCCAAGATCGCAGATAAGCCGGTTCAGTATTGTTTGAGTTGTTTCAGAAGATACTTAGTCATTATGTACGGGGTGTGTGACAAAAGAGGCTTAACTGCCTACGATTCTAAAAGAAAATAATTCAGTATTGAAAGTGATCTAGGCTTCAATAATTATGCGGAGTGTTCCAAAATATATGGGTCTTCGCTTAATGATAGATTCCTTGGCATAAAATAAGGTAAAAGTGTTTTCTACATACAGTGAGTCGTTGCCCCCCGGTCTTGAACCGCTCAGTGCGTTGCAAACAACAAATTCTCCATTTAAAAAAAAACAGCTTTAAATGTCAAGAAGACGGCTGGGTGCAGTTTCGAAACTTACTTTTTTTATGGAAGGGTAAGGTGGAGTGAAACATCGTTTTAAAGGGGTTTTTATTCATAATTCAATCCCCGATTTTGAAAACATTGATTGATGACCAATAACAATTTTAAATTTGATTTTTTCTGATACGTGGTTTCATGCTGCACTTTTTTCCACCATGTGCAACAATTAATTATCGTTGCCTTGATTTTCTAACATTTGATAGTTTGAAACGTGCTTTTCAAGAATTCTAAAATTTTCCGAAAACATTATCTAATTGATATAGCTCCTTCGTTAGAAGATAAAATCGAAGTAGTTATCGTCTTTCGCGAGGCTATTCGGAATTATCACGCTCCAGTTCGCATCTTCAATGAATGCTTTCCGGAGCGACCAATGACCAGGAAGTACTTTCAGAATTTATTGTCAAAATTTTTAGTAATAGGGCCGGTAAAAGATGTCCAAGATCTGGGAGGCCCAAGATTAGCGAAAACCTGTAAATTCAGGTTCTAGCTGAAATGGTCATAAATCTTAGACAATGTACTAAACAAGTAGCTGAGACATTCAATATTTCGCATTCGTCCGTTAAGAACATTTTAAAATCCAATAAATTTCATCCTTATAAAATGAGAATTCTCCTCGAATTAATCGAAGATGATCCTAACAGGCGATATTAGCTTTGCGAGATTATGGCAGAAAGGATCACTATAAATCCCAATTATCTGCACCATACTTGTTTCAGTTTTAGCCACCTTTTTCCTGAATGGAAAAATCAACACTTAAAGTTGGAGTAATGAAAACCTGCCATGTATATTCGCGAAGGACGTACCCAGTTTCCTCAAAAAAAATGTTTGGGCAGGTATTCTGGGTGACCATATCATAGGTCCCATATTTTTGAAAAGAAATTTAAACGGCTCCACATATCTTCGAATGCAACAGGATACTATCACTTTATCTATTGATGATGTTGTTGCTCAAGACCCACGTTGAGTTTCACTTTGGCAGTACATTTTACCAGGCCAGTGCCCCGCCACATTATTTTAGAGATAGATGGATTGGTCGCCGAGGTCCGATACACACCCCTTGATTATTTTCTATGGGGCTATGTGAAATTTCAAGTTTTCAAAATGGCTCCGGAATCAACAGCGTATCATCGACGTCTGTGAAGTAATAAGCCCTGAAACCCTCCATAATATGAGGTAGGATTTCACTAACAGGTTGTTCATTTGTCAAGAGATGCAAGGCGGACATTTAAAACATCTTTTGTGAAAAATTTTGATGTTTTTCTTCTTCTGCTTGTTTTGAATTCAAAATAAAAAGACGAAACTCAACCCTCCCCCCGTTTCCATAAACAAAAGTTTCGAAACTGCACCCAGCGGTTTTCTGCATTTAGACTGACACTTTTTGTTTTTGAAAACAATTGAGAATCTACTCATATCTTATTGTTGCAAATTTCGTTACAATATACCGAGCGGATCAAAAGTTAGACGGGGGGGGCGACATACTTTAAGTCATTTCTGAAACGACTTCATTTTAACGATACCGGGTGCTAAAGAATTTTTTTATTTGTTTTTTTCTCGTATATTTAAATGGGATTATTAAATTGGAATGAACCTCGGTGTAGTAAGGACATACATAATTATACGTTTTTTTTTATAACATATTCGTACTAATATTACCGTGTAGTGACATACAAACCTTTAAGTTTTATCGAGTAAAATTTTGCACAATTTGTTTTTGCAACATTTTGCTTGAAAAATGGACTAAGTAATTCGGCCATAAAATTTTTCAAGAACTATTTTGTCGACATCATTTGCTTAAAAGTAAAATTTTGAAAAATTTACATGTGCCAATTTTTAATAAGCCGCGTAGACCTTTATTAATAAGAATTAAGAACATTGTAACGAAACATGATTAATAACAAATCCAAGTAATTAAAATTTTTCTGCAAGGTATTAAAGGTTTAAAGCAAAAAGACTTTAAATCTTTCAGGTTACCATGCTAAAAGGTTACTTACAACATTGTGTTTCTCTTAGTAACAATTCTTCGTTTCAAACTTTTTTCTAAAATTAAATCCCTTTGCTACTAAAAATCCACTTAATTTTACATTCAAATCCTTCTTACTACTCTCCAATATCAGAAAAACCGCTATATTACTATAATTCAATCAATTTTTAAGTATTGTACATAAAAACCCTTTATTTAAAACCCACGCTTGCAATGACGCCACTCTTGAATACTCTAAAATCACATAAAGTACATCATTAGGGATACTTACCAATGCTGAAACTGTACATCTGGCACTTTTTTAACAATTCCAAATACTTTCGGCAATAACTTTACGAAAATTGAACACGAACAACACTTTTAAACTCTATTGACACCTAATGATTAATCACAATATTACGTTTCTGTACCGGCACGTAGCGAGAAATTCAGTTCGGGGGGGGGGGGGCGCCAGAAATTCAAACCTCAGGAAAATTAGTAAGAACCATGCCGACATAAAAGTTCTGTGGGGAGGGGAGGTTTCAGACCTCCAGGACCCCCCTGGCTACGTGCCTGTTTCTATAGTACAACATCCTCCTATACATTATCCACTTTTTGTGATAAAAAAATGCATTCAAGAATATCAATATTATCATTGTAGAAGAAGCGATATGGAAATGTCTTTAAAATTTGATTTCTCAGAAAATTTTATTCGTCATGAAAATTGGTGCATAAGGGAAAACGAATTCTGACAAAATCAAACCCCATGTCAAATTTTGACAAAAACATAAAAACATTCAATTTTCAAGTTTTTCGGTAACCACGACTTCAATCAAAAAAATCTATTCAGATTCTTTGCATGCTTTATGCTCTCTCTAGAATGCTATCATAGAAATTTAATTTCTTTACATTTTCAAAAGTTTAAACAAACATTTTTGGACCTCTTGAATATCTGACTTAAAATTTACTGTGAAACTATTTTTTCTTATGCTCCAATTTTCATCAAGATAAAAATTTTTTTCTGAGAAACCAAGGCTAAAAGAGACCACACTGTATAACGTATTTACTCATGTTTCAATTCAGCAACAGCGAAAGTCATAATAAACAAATATGGTCTTTATTTTTTATACAAAATAAATCACTTTTTCGCTAAATAGAAGAATAAAAATAATCTCAAATGCAAAGATAAACAAGAACCTGACACTGACAATGACGAATACAAAAGCCAATGTTAAACGTCAGAAGTGTGGCGTCAAAAATCACACCACAGGCGCCTCTGGTCATTGTTCGCATAAAATTATCATTGCACACCTACAGCCATTAATAAAAAAACACTTCCATGGGGGATGTTTTGTAATAAATTTTAGCAAAAGCTGCAAGTCGTCTAATCAGTGTAATACGGCTGTCATTGGTTAAATTTGACATTTTTTGAAATTTGATTGGCTGTTTGTATGTAGCGGAAAATAACCACCATTATTCGTTTATAAGGAGAGGCCTTTTGCCAGAAGTCGGTTTTTTAATAATATATAGGAATCTACGATGTTGTATGGTCTCGGTCTCTGTACTTCTAACAAATCATTTTTATTATTCAAAATATTTGGATCATCAGTAAGGACATTTTATTTGATTAAGCTAATCGCCAGCTACACAAATAATCTTTAAAATTATACAGGTTCCGGCAAATTTCTCGGTACGAGGAAATATCTCGACAACAGTTTATGCAACTGACTCCAAAGTTAAAGGAGTAGGATACGATCATAATACGACTTCGATAGTAGCGATGTTGTCAGATTTGTAGTTTTCCAGCAGTCAAAAGACATTTTTATTATTGTTTTTAATGTATATTCTTGCTCATTATAAATATATACCACTAAAGAAATAAAGAAAGAGCCTGACATAAGAAGCAATGTGATACTATTGACACTGCTAGATTGCTCTCTCTATCTCTAACCCATTGCCTCTAAAGGCAGGATTTTTTTTGTAGTTTTCTGCCTTGCCTTTGAAAAGGTATCAAGCTTGGTATATTTATAATAAGGAAAAGCGAAAAGGTACTATTTGTTTGTTGCGGACACTATGGTGTTCAACAATGTTGTACACTACAGCCCGAATTTTAGAGGCAATCGGATAATCATCTCTGGACATATTACCTCATATCGACACTTTGCCATAAAAATTTTGTATAAATACATTTATACAGATAATTATGCAGCTTTCTTATTTTTATTAAGGCACTGCTCATACATTTACCTATTATTAACTGTAACAAAAATTGTAGTCTCTTAACTAATTAGACTCTATGAAATTCATTTTACTTTTTCAGATGCAGGTAATGGCTTTGATATTCTTGGGTAAGATTAGTTTTTAATTGTTTTTTGCAAGTTACATAAACATTTACATAGATTAGTATTTTATCATTAATCTGTTTTTGTGGTTAAACCTCAATATTTTATGTTACGAAAACCAATATACGTTCTTAAACCCTTCGCGGAGAGACTGATTGATTTACTTATGTTTTATATTTAATATTTTCTTTTGCAAAATATTTCTGAAGTAAGTTTTTCAAATTTAAAAGTCAAATTAATACGAATACAAAGCTAAATATAAACTCTGTGTGTAGCCATATTGTCAAGTATTAATTTTTATCCACAAGTATAGGTAACTGTTACAAATTAAAGTTTGAAAAGAAATATTATATATAACAATTGCTCCATTTTCCATTTTAAGCTTCATTATTTTTATACACAGTACCTACGACAAACAAACTATATACCCGTTCATAAATATATTCGCCACATATGGCTTCTCTGGTATCTAGAAATACATTAAACTATGGCACCACCGTTGTGTTGGCGTCCTGATCGCGAAGAGCTTAAGAGTATTATTTTCAATAACTATTTATTTAATAATTTCCTTAAACTAATTAAATAAAATATCTGTACACTGCAAAATATTATCAAAAAATATATTACCATTATGAGATACGCATAATTCCTTATAGAAAGCAACTACCAGCAAAACATATCAACAGACAACAATGTTGTAGCCGGAGGTGATATTGCGCCAAACCGTTATTTTCTTTGCATCAAAACTATTATTAAAATTTCGACAAAAAACCATAATTTATAATATGAAAATATTCATACCCGGAACAGCGAAATCATTACATGTCAGTAGTTCCTTAAAAAAAACTTCATCTGAGTTTTTTTATAGAACTACCGACAGGCACGCGTTAGATCGCTTTCGACGTCGTGGTATAATTAAGTTAAATGCAGTATAGGATATAGTACTCAACAGCATTTTTTTACGTTCAGCACTAATATTATGGTACAATATAAATTAGTAATGTTTGTTTGAATTGGAGGATAATGGTTTGTTTTTAAATGAAACAATTTCTTGGGGTTGTTTAGTATACGAATAAAGAACTTTTCAGTTGTGTGTAATTTTGCAACAACGGTGTGCACTAAACATACATACTAAGTACCCAAACAAAATTTCTTTTTCGCTAATAAATAAAAATAACTTTAAATTGACTTAAAACAAATATTTATCTCAATATGAGGACTAGGCTGTCCATGAAATATTTCGGTACATAATATAAAGGATATTATTTAAGCAAAACTAAGAAATTATGTCAAGTTTTTATAGAAACATTGCAGTTGTAGAAATGCTTTCACGCTGGGACCCCATGGCAAGGATATTGCTGCTGTTATACAGATCTTCAAATCGTCTTCCTTTACTTTCGACATTTTTGTTAATTCCAGAGTTACATCTCTGACATGACATTGGTCAATAGAAAACCGTTGCTCACGCCTCGGTTTAATCTATCGGTCTATAAGAAGCAATAAGATCAAACGCCTGCCATGGAGAATGACAGGTATTTGCAATGCCTAAGGCTGTGTTTACATATGACATGACTATGTGCAGATTGGTTTCACGCCTGTTTTAGCCGTGCTACGTTAATATAGACACCGTTTGAAAGAAAACCTTCTTTCCTCCAGGCGTGAAAATAATATATGGCGCCTCATTAAAAAAAAGTGTAAATTTCGCAGCTTTCCGGTGCTTTTTTCAGATCATTAAAAGATAAATAAGTTCCGTATTTACGTTTTTTAAAAGTCGGTAAATAAAGGACAAAAACGTATGTCAAAACATAGAAAACCGCCTTGTACATTATACAATTTACTATGCGTCCAAGAGTACCGATTCTTCCCTACACCTGAGGCCGATATAAAATCGCAATCGCAACAGTAATTGAAGCAGGTTCGCTGAAATAGCAGCGCCATAGGATGATCGAAGACTTCTGGTTGACATAGTCATGCCGACCGCCTGCATCTCGGGTCATAGATAAAAGTCCCGGATCACTGCTTTAGAACGAGCACACAAGTATTTAAGAGTTTATACCGGGTGGCGCTCAAATGCTCTAATAATTTAAATATGTAAAGGACCACGCACAAATATTATGGAAAACCTGCTTGGGTTAGATTTGCTGAATATTTTTATATGTTGTAGTTTAAATATATATCCGAAAACTATTTACTTCCGAGATATACGACGAATACGTCTACACTATAACATACTGTATATCGAGAATAAAGGATTTTCGGACTTAGTTGCATTTAAAACTTTTTCTTACTTTGAGAAGTATTATACGCCAGATATGTTGAAAAAATTAATATTGTGTAATTCGGCTTTGTGCATGTGTTATTTACAGAACTTGGGCAAAGTTTAATTCCCTGTATGTTAAACACTGGTTTTAGGTTTAGATGGTAGCAAATTTCATCGAAGCCGGTTTTGCATAAGATTTCTGACACAGATCAATCCAATGTAAGCGGTTTTGAACGTCTATAACCGTCTAAAAACAAAGGAAATTATGTGAACATTGTTTTAAAATGCTAATTATAATCAACGGTCATACAGTACCAATCACGCGCGATATAGCACGACCTAACTTCACCGACTGGTTTGAAATTGACCAATGTTTATTTTTAGGCGATTCTCAGTGGTTGTTGCAACAAACCTAGTCTCTCGGTCGTATTTTACTTTGTAAACAGCACACTTAACATTTAAAATATCGTATCATCATGAATAATATAAGAAACCAAACAGCACGTTGCGTTGTTTGTAACTGCTATTTTCATTGTTTTTTTTTATTTTTGCTTTGAAGTTTGAATGCCAATATCAAAATTGACAAATTTTAAGCGGCTCCTGGCCCACTGTGCTGTGTGTTTACGCTTTTTAGCATGCATTTTTAGTCGACAGCACTTGTACGGCCGACTCCAGACCAGGCCATAAAGAACAATCTGTCAACAGCGCGGCTAGTTTATTACTCTTGTCCACGGTCTATTTTTACGTCTTCTGATGGGCAAAATAAATGTTTAATAATTTTCGTAGTCAATAATATTAAAATATAAACGGTTTTTAATTGTTTCTGTCTTTTTTGCACATTAGTAACTGAGAAACGTATATGGAATACGTCATATGGAATATGAATACACTCGGCTTACTCTACATAAATTTAAAAATATAGATATAAAACAATAATTATTACTTCGAATATAACACTTTTATTTGAGCAAGCCAATTTAGTTACTGGATAGGGTATTAAGTCACAATGGAAAAATAGATGGAACTGTGTTCGGTTTAAGCCAAATTTTTTGCAATGCAATAAATAATTGTTTTCTTAAATAATATCACTTTTTTTTAAACCTAAATAGCAAACTACAGAATACTGTAAAGAGACCAAATCCATTCGGCTTTTAGAATTTCGTGGGAAACTAAAAGCAGGGGCAAGTACTCCTCATACTTTTAACGTACTATCATAACTGGATTTACATCCTGCGACAAAGCAGCCTCTAGGCATTTGAAACAAATATTGTAATAGCTACTTACTTGAACACATTCAAATACAACCCTATTTTTTGTTGTGTTATAATAATAATTTTATGAATTCATTTACTTTGCCACCTTCCTATCCAGCACAAAACGAATCACACACTTTGTCAAAACAATATAACACAATAAAATTAACAATCGCACGTTATATTTAGTTCCATAAACCCATGTACCGGTTTTTAGCACAGTATTCTTGCAAAAACGAAAATATATTTACAGAAAATTTAACTTATTCCTTGTTGCGTGTAAGTAAACAATCGCCCGAACCGCCATTTTTATACTGTTCGAAAATCGCAAGGGTTGTTGCCAGATTTACTGCTTCACGGCCTGATCTGTAGTCGACCGTGGCACTTGATTGTAGAATATCGATCACAATTGAAGATGATTATGTATGACTGTAGCAGGAGTCTGGAGTTTCCGTGATGTTAATGAGTTGAACTAAATCAACTGCTAGAGATAAATAAACTTTTGCTACAATATTTCAAACAGAACATCGCTGTTCAATATAAAGCAACTCAAATGCGGTTCTTTGCGTTGACTAGAATATTGTATTATTGCTGCCACAGTCTAAAAATCGCCTCTGCTTGTTATACAGGGTGTTGCAAGACGTCGTGCAATTTTGCAAAACTCCATCCGCATCCGCTTAATTGAGTAAAACTAATCTATAAATAAGCTTAACTGGAAATTCTCTCCTGAATCCATCCCTTTGCCTAGGAAAGTGAATAAAAGCATAATTTTGTGTTACTAAATGCCTAACTGCAGAGTTAAATAGGGTACAACCCTATTCTTAATAAAAGGAAATTTACCACTGATTTTTTTTATTCCCATTGGACCAATAGAAGACGCTCTACGTATGCATTCGTTAAAAAAAAGCTCAAAAACGACATGTTTCTACAAAACTTTAATAATTTACTTGCGGTCGTCAAACGATTTAAAAACTCAAACTTCCCTTCCTGCGTGATACCGTAAACATATGTAAACAAGAAAAACGAAAGGGGAAGAGCCATTACATTTTCACAAAAATTTACTATTACGCTAATATGAAACGTATTTTTATTTTATTTAACTTTGTTTTGTCTCATTTAACGAAATTTGCTAATGAAAACCCGTTTACGGTTAAAGCCATTGAGAAAAGAAAAAAATCATCGCAGCAGCCTGCAGCATAAAGGTGGAATGATACCAGCATTCCCCTGCGAACACACAAATCCGTGCGTGTCCTGTTTACTCGAAAGGCGCGTTATCGCTCGATGCGATCTCGGGTGGCTACGCACGCTAATTACAAAACAAATGCGCGTGGCTTCCAGCAATTAGGACCGAATAATTGACCCATGCTCCTTCGCATAAGTCACCTATAACGGCCAGGATTTAACGCCCTTTAGCTAAATGATTTTAGGATTCGAGCTCCAAATAGAATTTTATGATTTTACAGTTTCTTTTAATTCATTTGGAATGGATTCAATTTATTCCTGTTGAATGTTTTTGTGAACGGAATTAACTGAGATGGTTTAACTTATATTTTAGATATATTGTTTGGAAATTTATCATCTTATTTTATTATATTTAAAATATGGCTGGGTCATTTATGTACATTTATTGGATTTTGTGCATTATTCTAAAACCTAAAAATTTAAGTTTCCGTTTTTTTTTAACTAGTTCTTTTGTGTAGTGCTGCTATAGTATTTTTGATGTTGATAAAGCCAGAATTTGTTGTCATTGACCTTGCCCCTTTAAATTGAAGTTATGCGTTATTGTCAGTTGATCCATCATTTCAGCAGGGAAAGTGTTCAAAAGTATTCTCACTTTATCTGTTCTTATCTATGAAAGTAACACATTTTTAATAATTAGGGAACTTACCGTTCAGAAATAACCAACTAACACTAACACTGGACTAAAATGAAACTTATTCCGTCTTCGCATTGATTTAAGTAATACTCATCAAAGACTTCTCAACAACGGATACAAATTTTTGAAATAAAAAATTTCGACGTAAAAGAAATTAAATAGTTTTATATTTTGATAAATACGTAATATACTAATTTCTTGTTTTAATTTTGTTTAAATATCTTTAAATAAAGGTTAAGAGATCATGGTTCTTAAAATTAGGCCGTGTCAAAATGGAATCGCTTTCCGACGTTTCGCTTTCGATTGCACAAGGCATCTTCAAGCATCCTTACTTCACGAGATCAAAAAGGTTACATTTCAAATCCTTATACTTATATTTTCTAGATTTGTCACTTTCAGAGCTTTTTTCTGGGTACGCCATACACTAAATATTGCTACACTGGCAGATCTTACCCTTAAGGTCTCCAGTGCACGTTGGGGGTGTAGTTCTGGACTAAATGTGAAGAAAACTCGGATTTAGAAAACAATATATTATTTGACGACATTATTATAATAATGAGGCGCGCACCTCCTTCCTACTTTGGGTCCTTCAGGTAAATAGTACCAGCTGAGCTGAGTATGACTTGAGAGTATACATTTATAGGTTAAGGAATTAGGTGTTGGGAGGTTTTCTTCAGAGTGCTTATTCCTGAGAAGCTCTGGAGGAAACTGGAAATTCAGGGAATAGGTTAGTTATCCGAAATGAGGTACTTTACGGAAGCATCGGAACACCTAAAGGTTGGAATTGACGCTCATCTCAATTTCCTTTTATAATGCAAATAGGATTGCGCAAAACATAGTTAGAGAAATCTTCATCTTGGGAGTATTTGACAATATATTATTCTTCTAATACAATAATTTAAAACATTTAGATTTAAACTTTAGCTTTAGTGCATCCATTCAGATGTTAGGTATAATTTATAATGCCAGTCGTATCAGTCGATACGGAGCACACTGATTCAAAAGGCTGTTTTGACAAAAAAGAAGAGCTATGATGAAATTTCTTTGTTTGCTATTTTAGTTCAGGCCAATTGCAATACTGGAGATTATTAGGAGGTTTGAATTTCATATTTTTTATAGAGTAATAGCTTCTTAGCGTTGCATCTTGGAAACCATATAAATTTACATGAATATATGTATATTAAAACGTTTCAAAAGGAGGTTGTAGCAAGCAGGGTCTGGACCCCCCCACCCCCGAAACTCAAAAATATTTTCATATAGATATGCTTCTTCCTAATTTTTCTGAGATTTGACAGTTTGGACCCCCGAATTTCTGGTTACGTGCCTGGCAGTAAGTGAATAACAAAAGAAAAAAATGTGTTTTTCGAGTAACAAAAATGTTCCACCGAGTTCCACACTATTACTACTAATATCATAAAAGTCATGAACGTACATTTATTTCTGTTCTTTGATGAAGTTTTGCGCATCTGTAAAAATATTGTAGAATATAACACACACAATGTAAAAGCACTGAAAGGTAGAATATATTAGTATTTGCATAAGATATGTACTATTCCTGACAGAAACAAATTTTAATTTTGATCGAAGTTTATAGGTATGGGCTATAGTTCCGTTTTATTAATTTTCGTGTAAACAGGGCGTTTAATTTTTCTCAGGTGTTAATTTCTTAATTCTGAAATAAATGCCCTAAATTATTGTTACGCAATTACGAACTGATTTTGAAGAAGGATTTCAATAATTTTACAGGCTACCGTTTCGGGCTAATTCGTTGCCGTCTTTACAAGAAACATCTTTCACCTTCCTTGATAAACAGACAGATTTATTACAAGTTAAGTACCGAAAACAACTAACATGTACAGGATATTCCAACGAGGACTGAATAAGGGCTTATTTTTGATCTTTCCTTTTCTTTTAAAAAGTCGACAATAGCTATTCAATTGAATGTTTTTCTGTAGAAATCAAAAATTGAACAAAAAATATTTGAACCAAAAACAAAAGAACGCCCTGCAGATTTCTGGATTCTATGGAAAATTCTGAGTGTATTTTATGTTATGTCCTATACCTGAATTCAACTGTTTCTAAAATAATGACGTTTGAATGTTAGCATTTTCAGCAATATAACATGCTATAAAATTTAAACCATTTGACTTAGGGCAAAAAAAATGCATTTTTCTGTCTTAGTTTTTAATTACCGGTTAAACCGGAAAATAAATATATCTAAAAACTAAGATAAGAAAGTGCGTTTTGTCTTAATTGAAACCCTTTAGATTTAATAGCATGTTAAAATGATCAAATTGTCAAACTTCAAACGTCATTGTTTAAGAAACAGTTAAATCTAGGTATAGGATATATTACATAAAATGTGCTTACATTTTTCCGTAGAATCTAGAAATGCGTTCAAATACAAGGTGTCCCTTAAAAAAAAATTTCCTCCATGGCGTAAGTCTTTTGTTTTTGGTGCAAATATTCCTTTTGTTCAGTTTTCAAATTCTACAGAAAAAAATACAGCGAATGTCTATTTTTGACTAAAAATAGAGGTCAGGTCAAAAATAAGCCCCTATTCAGTCCTCGTTGAAACGCTCTGTATAAACAATGTCCCAATTCTTTTAACATCGCCCCTGTAAATACATAATAAAATAGCTTTTAGGATAAACATTTCTCAACTTGAAGTTTTAGTAGGAGCATTCTTGCGTATACAGGTTGCCTCAAAAGTATTTTTTAAATAGAATACCCCATATAGTATTATTTCATTAAATGGGTCTCTTTGTGCTGATTCTAAATGTACCAAATTTGATACGTTTGTCATTAAAGATGGCAGCTGAGAAAATGTACTAAAATCCTGTCATTCATTCAAAACACACTTGCACTGTCTTTTGCACTCTCAATTACACCTTTCACACTTACATTCGCACATGCACACTCAAACACATACATCTATACATATATTTTTTTAAATTACATTTACATAAAAATAGTTAGGTTTTCTATATATTTCGATAATAGTGTGACTGGGATTTAATTTGGTGAAATGTGACGAAACATAAATATAACATGTTTCTCTTTCCAACTAATGCATAAATAATCGCTTAGACAGAATAAAATCCGATAACAGTACCAAAATAACAATTAAAAAATTTTAAACTTTGTTAAATATATGAAGCATTATCAAAGAAAATAAAACGGTTATATTCTTAATGTAACCACAATTGCTGAATAAAGTAACGAACACTCAGCAGAAGAACCTTGAAGTTTTCTTGAAATATTCCAGTTGTGTGTAAATACCTGAAAATTTAAATCTACTGCATAATCGTCCCAGGGCATTCGTAAAGATTTATGCTTAAATTGGCCAATCGCGATGTTTACCCAACGATTTTTCTCATAAATCTCCCATCTCAAAAATCCCTATACGTCTCAATTCATGACCTAGCTCACAGGTTAACGCAACGTGTAGTTTTCGCATAGCAGAGAACTATCATCCAATAATGTTCTGTTTTTTAATAAATTAGTAATTAAGCCTAAAACTGGAACCTGTAGTGGAAGATAGATCAAAATACAAGAGTTCTAAACACACCACAACTTGTTACGTTCTGGACGCGCGTTTCGCTAACAAAGTTAGCATCATCAGCATATGATATAGATATAAACTCAAGTAACTTATCCTAACCGAGACTATTTATAGGTAAATGTTGTCACATTTTGTTGCACCCGACTGTACTCTTGTCAAGTAAGCAATAGACTATAAGGAATATGCCCTGTGTCTTTATTTAGTGCTTTCTTACCACATTTAACTATTTCTATACTCTCAAATGCATCCAATAATTTATTATTAGATACATTTTGAATTAATTTAAGATGATTTATTCCTATTTGGTTATAATAGCATAATCAAACGTATAAAAAACCAATTAACAAAAACAGATAGAAAAATCAAATGAAAATTAATGAGAGACTTGAGTTTAAAGCAGGGAAACAAGATAATCAATATTGGGGTCAATATCACTAGTATATAGACACAAAGTGTTTTCTAAATTAATATCTATCTATTTACAATTATACGTGCTACCGAATGTACACATAACTTTTCGTGTGGAAACTCTCAGCTATGGATACTCTTCTTCAGAAAAGTATGTTCTGTAAAAGTCTTTTAGTTCCTCATCATCAAATTTAGACTTCAAATATGTCTTCTTGAAGCTCGATCAACTCCATTCGTAGGTGAAGTGGAGCATCTTATACATTACACTTACAAGGATTTGCAAAAATATTAAAAGTGTTATCCATATTCTTAAAATAGGAAAATTGATCAGTGAATTGCTCTGACATCAGTTTCAATTCTTCAGCATAGCGACCGTATTCAATATTTTAGTGACTGGATAATGTTAAAAAATGAAAACAGTTTTTACTTCTCATTCGTGTTCCCCACAAGCAAATTTTGTTTTGAAAAGTTTAAGATGACTGTGCAGCTGATTTACCAATTGTCCTTGTTTTTGAAACATCAAGTTCAGGTTGTTTTAGTGTCATGTGATATCTACCAGGAATGCCAAGTCCCAAAAACATGTTGGATCACAAATTTTGCGGCAATATTTTCTTTTTCATTTCCATAAAATTAGCTATTTCTCTTGATGATGTGATGTACTACTTCCCAATAGTATGTCACATCATCGCGTTCTGAAGAGAGTTCATCCAAAAATGCTTTAAACTGGCGATGGTTAGGACCGCGGGATTTAATGAAATTGAAGGTACTTACTAACAAATACATAACGGTCTTCAGTCGAATGGAGTTAGAGCACAAGTTTTGTTGGTGAATAATGCAATGCAGAATTATTAAATCACATTCTTGCACATTCATAACGGTTGCTCTTTCTCTCAGAATTTCTATAAAATCTTTTCGGAAACCGACCATCGAAGGCGCACCATCTGTGCACACTCCAACTAATTTACACCACTGCTGCATACCCTATTGCTCAAAAGTACTTTGCACCTTGGCAAAAATATCTATTCCAGTAGTGATCCCTTTTAGTGGCCGTGAAGCGAGTAATTCCTCTGTCACTACAATTTTTTTTTAACACCGTATAAAAATAGATAAGTCAGATAAATAGGTACTCTCATCCAAAGCAATCGAAAATGTTTGAAAACCAAGCAATTTATCAGTTAATGTATTTTTGATACCACTAGCCATCATATCTAGTACGTCGCGATAATGAGTAGACACGAGCGCTAAGCGGTTTATATATTATCCGCAATAAGCAACTAGAATACTCTCGAATCGAGAGTCTCTTCTCTTCTTTAATAAAATTATTTATCGATTTTAGTCCTTATGATTTGAAGAATACAGTTTTAGGTTTTACGTGTTATTTGAAATTTCTGAATCTCTCGCGGGCCGGATTGGAGCTGGTGGAGGTCCGGAACCGGCCGGGGGGCTGAGGGTTGCCCAAATATAGTCTATTTCGTGGAAACTGATTATCTCTCCAAGATCATTCAGCGCTTCGATCTGGTAACGTAAATATCCCTGAAGTTGCCTTGTGTAATCGAAGGCGAAACGTCGGTAAGTGATTCCATTTTGACCCAATCTAATTCCAGAAATCATGGTTTCCTAATAATTTATTATAAATTAGATTTGTTTGGAAATATTATAGATAAAGTTAGGTGCTTTAAAACATACAATCAGCAAAAATATATAATTTTTATGGTAGATATTTGTGACAGATATAAAAAAATTGGATTTAGATAGTTAGCTAATTAAATATAATTACAGCAGTATAAAGCGGAAATGCCATTACGTTAAGCGTATGCTTTGCTGAAAAGTAATAAAATAATACAATATTTCCAATGCGAATTGACGCGAAAAGCCAAGTGCGTGCCGGCAACTGGGCAAAAACTATCCAGGGGCTTCATAAATCCCGCACAGAATCCCAGAAATATACCTTTTGAGTAATCCCATACATGAAGCGCGATCGCGCATTTGATTATTGCGACCTACGGCACGATATCCGTCGCACAACGACGGTCAATGATGCGCTGGTCCACTGCTGAGTCGGAGTGTGTGATTATCGGTTGTGCGGAATCGTAGCACGGTGCCGTACATCAACTTGATGGGTGGTAATTATTGATTGCCCGGTTGAGTATTGATTTTGAAAGAAATTCTTCACTTTTTTTGCTATATTCTCGTTTATTTGTCCGGAGTTTACTTTGTTCGATATCTAGATATTGCCGTTAGTACCGAGTTCGAGTCTTATGTTACTATTTGTTATTATTCAGCAGTTTAGATCTATAAGTAAATTATATATCTAAAATCATATATCTGCGTACACAGGGTGTCCCAAACTGATTTGACCAGGCGATATATCAGAAATGTGAAAGATGACAAATATTTAATTTGGACGATTTGTATAAACAAAAAGGAGCTTTTTCCCTATGGGTAATTTCCCCCTTCGTTTCTTCAATTCGGGTTACGTGACATCGACTTGAAAATTTAATAACAACTGGTATATTTTTTCACTTCTTTTGGAATAGTTTTGGTTTCTCTATCCAATAATTTTTCCGATTGGACATCAGTCTACAAGTTTTATGTTTAAGTCAAATTGGCTATGGCTTCCGAATATGCTTGAAAACTATTGAATTGGCATATTATACCTGTCAAAACAAACGGTTGCAAAGTTAATATTCACGATTAGAGAGGCAATCGCAACCAATAACGTAATTTTTCAAAAATACCTCGTCTGCCAAAGAATACTAGATTGCGATCTTTTTCTACGTGTGTTTCTAAAAGTGTTTTAAAACTAAAAGATCAACAGAGACATATCGAGTTCGCTTTCCCGATCGTGCAAAGCCATCTAGCGTATCGTTAAGGACTTTAAAAACCTATCATCCTTTTCAAGTATAATTATTAATAGGTTTACGTCCAGATCAGGTGTTGCTGAGAGGCGCATTGCTTTTATAAGACGAATGATAGTAAAAATTGAAGACGGCGATCCTAGTTTTTTATCTAAACTATTACGGAGCCACGAAACTAAATTTCATAACAACGGAGTTTTAGACCACCGTAATTCCGGTTACAGATCTTCTGTCACTTTCCATTAGGTAATGGAAACAGAGTTTTAGGATATATCGTGTGTTAATGTATTCAATGGCAGGACAATAGGACCATATTTTTACCAAGAAGCTTTGTCTATGAAAAGATATTTAAATTTTTTGGAAAACATTGTACCGCAACTACTGGATGACATTTGTATAAATGAAAGGCATCAAATGTGATGACAACAAGATGGACCTTTTTCGCATAATGCTTATATTGTTAACAACGGTCTTCGCAACATATATGCTAATGCTTTGAGTGAAATTAAATGGCTTTCGTCTACCCTTGACCTGCTCCTTTGACTTCTTTTTGTAATGAATTCTGCAAAACATTGGTTTACTAATTTTAACTTAAAACATCTTTAAGAAAAAGTAGGAGAAATACATGTCAAAAGATTACCCCTCAAATGATAACAGCAACATGTTCCAGGAATCTCCTCTGAAAATTCGAATACTGTATTGCTGCAGAAGGAATACAATTTGAGCATTTAATAAAGTATCATTACTTTTAGTTTGAGTTTGTTCTTTTTTTTAATTTTCATTATTTCGGTCTTAAATACCTATTTAATGTTGCTTGGGTACGTATTATCAAGCAAAAGAAAGATATGGAGAAAGCAAAATAATCTCCAGTTAAAAAACATCTCATCCCAGAATGTAGTAATTAAGGGCATTACCCGGAGAAGAAGTAGAAGAACAGACTTAAAACCAGTTCGTAATCTTTTGCACGACGTAGTGAAAAGCCCCTACAAAAGGACTTAAAAGTTAAGCCTCTCCAGTACAGGCAGCTATGGCGGGGTCTTTCCGCCAGAAGAAAGTGATTTAAGTGAACTTATTGCTTAGTTTTGAAGTTTGTTTCAAGTTAGTTTTAAACCAACTATACCATAATAACATACGGGGTGGAACATTTAACTGAAATAACTTAAATAACTTGAAAGTCATCTAACATTTGGAAAAAAAGGGATTTACCCGATAAATTGATTTATTCGACTACAGATCTTTTAACAATGCCAGTTTGATCATGGCAGTATTTGAATATTGACGTATTACACTAACTTTTTAAATAGATGCATATTATTTTTTTAGATAAGTGAAACATTCGCGAAAATGGCTACTCAAATTTCACTTAGGGTCATCATCAGCCAAAAGGTTAAACTTGAAACAAAATGATTTAAATGTTCTTTATTTTTCTTTTCTTTTTTTTTGAAATTGGATGACATTATTTTCCGGTTTAACCAAAGTCAAAATCCGACACTGGTAACCATTACCGGTTTGCACTAAAGTATTGAATATTTGACATACAGTTGCTGTCATCCAACACATTTTAGAAGGTGAATATCGGGAAGGCAAGTCACTTCGTTGTAAGTTTTTCCGTTTGGAAGCTAGAGGGCTTTAGTTACAACGCCACTTTCTCGAAAATAGTTAAATACTTATTTAGAATATTGGTTTTAAATATTAGAATATTTCTTGGATCATATTATTGTCCAACGTTACGTCCTGTAGTTATATAAGTGCAGAGAAAATTAGATGATTAAGAATGATCTCTGTTGCATTAACCTTGATTTCTCAAACACACTGATGTTGTTCGTAGTTTTGATTTTGGTAAACTAACATCACAATACCTCTATTGTTTAAATGAAGCCACATTTTGTCAACTGGACTATGGATTTAGGTTTAACGAAAAAAAAAGGCGGCATGTCTTTATTTATCTTTTATGTTATCTGATGATGGTAAAGAGTTTACATAATTCAAAGATTAGGTCATATAAAAAAACTTAAATAAAAATACTGACAAAATTTGCAAAATTGATGCGTTTTATTTCTTGCCAAATAAAATTTAATTAAGTTATTTTATATCCATGGTATACATTCAAGTAAAAATATGTCAAGGAACAAAACATCTTTACATTTAGACAATATCCTGCATAGATGTAAAGTTGGTAATGCAAAATGTACCGCCATTACATATAATTGTTATATGCATGCAATCTGAACAATGTTTAAACAATGTTTTGACCTCTGCGATTGCACAACACATACAAGCAACTACTTACGTTTGCATTGTTTTCATTTTTGGTATAGCACGCGCTTTTCGATTCCATACTGAGGGAGATTTTTTCTTCTTCTAGAAGAATTGCAAGCCGCACTAAAGCCCACTAACTGAAATTATTAGGTTATTTAACAGATAGGAAGGTTCTTTATTGTTGCTTTTGGTACATAGGCTCTTTTTGGCCTATTTTAAAGGAAATATTATTTTGGTTTGCAGTTCAGTACCGATAGACATATTAGGTGATAATGGTGAATTGAAATTAGAACATACCTCCAAATAGAGTATATTGATTCATATTGCACTTTTCATGTAAAACAAATGCATCGATAATTCATAATAAATTGCTTGTCAAAAGGAATGATACAGTGCAAGTTTAATACCGAAATCGATTTTAATAAGCTTTTCAAAATTCGAAAGCACGTTTCTTTGGCATTTAAAATAGGTAAAGAATTGTGTAGTTCCTGAACAGGAAAATACAATACCAATTATGTACTAATTGTACCTGTTTAGCTTAATTTTATGTAGAAAGGTTAAGTTCCACGCTACCCCATTCGTAATTTGGCCCGACGCGAAACGTTGTATAAGACAAAATTATTAATTTTAATTGGACGATGTACTCAAAAACCTTTATGTACACGTCTTTTATTTATAAATGCGCCCCTTTCCTCACTAACGATTATATCTTTAAAGATATTAAAAAGAGTTAAATACAAAAGTTTCTTAAATTTTTTTTGAAATCGATATTAACTTTACCTCCTTAAATATAACACACTATATATTATACATTCATCAAACGGGTCTCTTCGTGCTGAATATAAATGTACCAGTCTTAATACCAACCTAAGACATCAGAGAAATCTGACAAAAACCCTGCTATAAGGGGCAATGTGTTAGAGAGAGACAGATAATGTTGTTCTACATAATCAAGTTAATGGGAATACATTGCTTGTATGGCAGGGTTTTTCTAAAATTTTTTGGGTGTCTCTAAAGATAAAGGCATCAAAGCTGATTTTTGATCAGTAAGAAGAAACCCATTAATTGGACGTATAATATAGGGGCTGTTTTTTAATTGATGGCTAAAAACGAAGGACATAATTGTTTTCCTAATTTTACTAAAAGTTTTGGAGATAGAGGTTGTCAAAATTTTATTTCATTTTTTAGTTTTTTCATGAATCTCGTACATTTCTAGAGATAAGTAATTCAAATTTGATATACACTATGCTGTAGGTAATAGCTACCAAATGACTTTAATATATTTTAAAAAAATCTACTGGGTGTTACTTTTTCCTAGGTCACGACCTTTTTTTTTTATTTAGAAAATCAGATTCTTCATTTTGTTTCCTAACTTCTTGGTTTCTTACTTTAATCTGATATTTTGAACTGTTTAGATGTTAGTTAGAAAAATGCTAAGGCTCTACATATTTAAAATTTTATGTTATTACTTTCGTTATTGGAATCGTAAATAAAAAAATCACCCATTAAAATGTTTTCAGATCTTCACGTTTCAGGGTCACTAGATTCCCAAAAACATGTTTTCTCAATCTGTCTGTCTGGTTAATGAACAAATAGAAATTAATTATAACTTACAGTTATCTAATTTTGCACCATACCCAACACAACGAAAATATTTTTAAAGTATGTGTTGAAAATAGACATCCCTATTTACATAAGCACAGCAACGGGGAATCAAGTGTTCACAAACTACTTTGGGAGTATCTGGAGGGTTTTTATCTACCCCACTGTTAAAATTCGATTGTAAAAATTGTCTTCATAGAACTCCAAAAACAAAAATTTATTGAAATTATAGAATTTGGAATTGTGTTTCCTGTTTGCCGTACGCATTGATACTGACACAAGCATTGTATCGTTTAATAGTCATCTCACTGGAAATATTTTCCGAAAACTTATTGCAGCTATATGTATGTTTTGTTAAGCTTTTACATTACATTTTCTAACACACGCCAATATTATTGCAGATAAATAGATATTTACATAATCATAAGTAGGTTTCAATAATATAGTTCTTTTCGTTCCGTGTTGCCGGTTTGGGTGTTGAAAATAACTGAAATAAGAGTCAATCAATACTTAAATATATTTTTTAGTTTTTCGACTTTTTAAGCAAAAACCTCAAATATTGAATTATTAGTGATGTAGTTAAAAGTGAATGAAATATTTACCAATAGAACTAAACTGTTACAAAATCAGTACAATATTTACTTTTTTTTTCATAAGTGGTTTAGACTTCCGGATAGCAGCGACCCTTCTCGATTCACAATGGAATGGCAAAAGAAGAGATGCCAAAACTAAAATTATTTTTACAAATTCCACTTCTTCAATGATTATTTTCCATTGCATAATATACTAGTCTTGGAGCTTTTATTAATACCTGAGAGGTTTTTCTGAATCGTGAAAAAATCACCCTCCGAGATTTTTGCATATCGTTTCGTTTTAGGGTCCCTGGACACCGAAAAACATGTTCTCCTATTTCCGTCAGTTTGTCTGTAGGTCTGTATGCCTGTACGTGATATAATTCAAAAACTACTGACCCGATTTACTTTAATTTTTGATCAAAAATCAAGGACCATAAGAGGATGAAATGGTTATATTTCGGTAAAAAATCCAACATGGTGGAACAAAATGGCGGCGTCACGAATTATAAAAAAATAATATTAAGAAACTACTTATCTGAAGGGCTTTAAAATGTGCCCAAAAGTAAAACGTGACATATGGATAAACTTATAATTTTTTTATGTAAATCCATAATGATGGGATAAAATTGCTACCCAATGAAATATTTAAAAATGAATTTTGAAGAAACTACTTAGCCAACTGACTTGAAAATTTGAACAAAAATCTTGTGTGAAACAGGGATAGACTGGTAAAATTTGAATGCAAATCCAACAAATCCAATGGAGAAAAATTAAAAAGGACTTATTTTTTTATAGGCTATATAAATAAAGTTGTGGTAAATATACTATTAATAATATAGAAATCAAAAGCTAAAAAACTTTAAATTAATTACGATTTATAATATTTGTGTAAAGTTTTTAAGTAGTGAGATTTTGTACGAGGGAAGTTTTTACGATTTTTTTCATGCGTCCTAAGATAGAAAATAAGTACAATATTTCTTCACACCTTCTTTTATATAAACAGAAGGAACTGTACAATAGTACAATAGGATTTTTTTGAAGAAATTAAATCTATATATATATATATATATATATATATATATATATATATATATATATATATATATATATATATATATATATATATATATATATATTCTGTTTCTCTCTTATCAAAGTCTGTATATTCTTAAAGCATTCATTAAATTTTTATTTGCACATACTATGTGAATTAAAAAATGCATATTGCACCAGAAAACGTGCATTATATTTTAAAAACATCACAAAATCATTATCGATTCATCAATATATCGTAGCAATCTGAAACAATTAATTTTGTGAGCAAAAAAAGGAGCCAAATAGCCTGAAAACTAATCCGAACTTACTTCCTTTTCTAGATAAACCTATCAAATCGTCTTTTTCACATTTATGCGCCTGTGTGGTCCACATAATTGCTTCATTTAAGTAATAAAACTTTGTTTTTCGAGTAGTATATTTCAATTTCAAAGGCACCGCCCGGCTACCGGTCTTTTTTTAAAGATAGTGTCCGAGACAAGTATTATCTATCAATCGGATCGAGATGGTCAACCGAAATAATTATATTGTCGCCATAAATTAGATAGGAAATGATAAATTTACTTAGTTTTTGCTTGATGCCGATATTTTTAATGGAAATTAGGTTTTATTAAGTATGTCCATCTTCTTTGTTACAAAGTAATATGAAATTTAAGGATTTTATTATTGGTGAAGGTTTTTTCATACAAAAGACTTAGCATTAAATAGATACTCTATTTTATAACATACTTTATGTTCGACTAGTTTTATAATAAATTCCAAATTAACAGCATGCACATAATTTCATATAGGTTATTTTAAAAATTTAAATAGAACACTCTGTATAGTTTTGAGCTTTTAATTTTCTTCGAGAAATTCTCTATAAATTTCGTAAAATACGTATTAAATGTTTTCAGTTTCTATTACAACAGCAATTAAAAATTTGTAATTTTTATGCTTAAGAGGTTTTGCCAAAAATTCAAGTTGCCAAAGCGAAAAATAAAATACTGTTTTTTAAGCTTTCAAAATTCCGAATTCTCCCTTATACAGTGTGACCCATTTAAAAGCGGAACACCATCATATGTCCGGAATTAACTACCCGGTTAGTTTGGTTTATTTTGACATATTCAACTTTGACATCGCTGATTGGCGTGCGAGGGTAGACAGGGGAAATGATACGATTTCTAAGAAAAAGAAACACTATGTTACATTTTTTACTATTTTGACCATCTTTCTGGAATTTAGAAAACAAAATAGTTCTAAGACGAACTCTAAAATATGTTCGAGTTCTTCAGCACTGCTATTGTTTTCCTTAATTATTTTTATTAAAATTATAAAAATAAAACCAGTCTTAAAGCAATTTTTACTAAAATTCAATAAAGATCTTTAAAATAATAGAAAAATGTAAAATAGTGTTTTTTGTTCAAGACATGGTTTAAGAGATTTCTACCTTTGAAATAAAAAAAATGTTTTTTTTTGAAAACTCGTATTTTCCAAAGCTAATGATTATTGTGTTGAAATTCGGTATAAGTGGGATCTTGATAATACTGAGTAAGAATCGAGAATCAAAATTTCGTTAAAAAAATAGCTAATATCTTTTTCTTAAAAATCGTATCATTTCCCCCCTTTAAGCTCGCACGCCAATGAGCAACGTCAAAGTTGAATATGTCAAAATATTTATATTTCAATTCCATACACGTCACCAAAATTTAAAACTAACCTGGCAGTTAATTCCTGAGATATTAGGGTTTTCCGCTTTTAAATGGGTCACACTGTGTATAAACCTCTGTTTAGTTTCACAGAGATCTCGTAAATAAGAAGACATACGATGTGGATTAATTTAGAAAAAAAGTTGCATAATCTGTTGCAAAGTAATATATCGTTGAAACATTTATAAAATCCCATTTATTTTCGGAAATATTCGTAAAAACTGGATTTTACCAAATTCTTTCTTATTATTTTCTGACTTTATTTGAAAAGATTTTAGAAAACTGATATCATATTTTTACTGCGACTTGTTCTGCTCTACATGTCGCTAAGTTTTCGATTTTGTATTCAGATATTACTAAAGAAATGATACACAAATTTTCATTGTGCGTTAGCACAATTCTTCGTCAGCTCATATTTGCGTTAGGATCTCCCAATCTTCCATACCATGCAACCTGCATTCTAATTAGCAATATCAGCGAAAGTGAGGTTTTGACTGCCATTAAAAAGCTAAATTACACCCCATAATTTTGCCAAAGCTCAAAGATGCGGTATATCCTATGCAACATGGCTTTATGAAGGGTAGGTCTACAACAACAAACCTTATGTACTTCACGCAGTTTGTCGCTGAGGGGCGTCCACAATCAGTTACAAACGGATGTAGTCTACACCGACTATTCTAAAGCCTTCGACAGCATTGATCACAAAATATTGTTGCACAAATCATCGCTCAATGGCTTTTCGGAACAACTTATTTTATTTTTTACATCTTATCTGAACCATTTTACTTAATATGTGATCTACGGCGGGGCCATATCCAGAAGCTACCTGGCTACTTCGGGGGTACCTCAAGGATTAATCTTGGTCCCCCGTTTATTTACGCTCTTTATTAATGACTTAGCAGATAATTTCACAGTTCTTTGCCTAATTTTCTCCACTAAATCCCGCGATGCGTACTACAGAATAACCTTGTTCGTTTGTGTGATTAGTGTTCGAGTAACTGATTAAGCTTAAATATCTCAAAATGTAACGTTATGACATTCTCAACCAAAGATAATATTAAATTTAATTATAACATAGACAGCACTGTTCTTGCGCGTCCGGAAGTTTTTAAGTACCTAGCCGTTACTTTTGACAAGAATCTCTCATTTACGAATCAAATAATGACTATCACCACACTAAAGTTACCCTATTTTACCTTCGTCAGGTCAAAATTGGAGTTTGGATCTGTAATATGATCCCCATACTACGGGAACTCATATAAACGACCTTGAATCTATCCATTGTTGATTCGCCATGATGCTTTGTTATAAATTGGATGGAGTCTATCTTGCCAAGAATTTTCCATATGACCAGTTAGTGCAACGGTTCTCGCTCGGTCTTTTGCGGGTAAGACGAGAATGTTATTCAGGATTTTTTTTTCTAAACTAATATCCTACAATATTAATTGCGACTACGTACTCTCCAAATTAAACTTCAGAATTCCATCCCTTGACTCAAAGGTGCGAGACACGTTTTATCTACACCCTACTAGAACCAACATTTACAAATACTTCCCTATAAACAGATGCTGTTATAACAAATTAATAGGCCCATAAAAAATTTTTACCAGCCCTTTAGTAACCTTCATAAGACACTCCTCTCACCGGTGGATTTCTTAGCAAATAATTACTGTTTAGTTTAATTTTAGGATTAGCGAAAAAGTTTCTAGTACAAATAAAATGTACTTTTGCCTTACGTAACTTGCTCTATATTTTTAATCTTTGTACATGTCCGTCATTTATCTCAAAACCTTGTACTATATTTGTACTATATTGTTATGTCAATCTTTAATTGAAAATATCTATCTACTTGTTAAAGAAAGTGATCCTTACAGAAAAATAACCGCCATTTCAGCAAAACACAAATCACATGTAAGTCTCTATCCTCCTGTTTTATCTCCAAAATAAATACCACATCATTTTACCTAATTATCTTGTTAAAACCTTACAAGACAAAAATCACACCCAATCGGGAGACTAAGCACTTTGCGAACTTATCGCTTAAAATAATTTTAACTCAAAATATTTCAACGTAAACATATAACATTCCCATTTTTGTACTTCTAGATATATGTTCATGTGTTTGAAGCTTAAGCTTACCAAACCCAAGAAAGATTAAACAGGTGTCTACCATATACAGGAATAAGCCTTTTACCTGTAATAAGCACATCATCTGACGCATATTTCAAGAAAAACGATTAATTTTGAGATAAGTGTGGCAATTTGTCTTAAGCATAGATTTTATTGCCTTTCATTTTAAACTATTTAGTTTAATGTACAGCCCGTATACAAGGTGTTTCGAAAACGTGGGTCATCACTTAATAGATAATTCCTTTGCTAACAATAATATTATAAGATACGTAGGTTCAAAACGGTTTAATTTTCAGCATTCCAAGCATGTTAAAGATCATTTTTCTGAAAATATTGCCGGATATTTCGATTTGAATGTATTTTGGAAGTAAAAAAATCACCTTCCAAAATGTTTTCAGATCTTTACATTTCAAGGTCCCTCTCTAGATGCCGAAAAATATGTTTCTTCGGTTTGTCGGTCCATCTGTGGGTCTGTCTGTAGATCTGTCTGTCTGTCTGTTGTTTATCCGCGGCATAGCAAAAAAATACTTACCTGATTTATTTAAAATTTTGTTTGAAAAACAATAATCACATGAGGATGATCTGGTAAAAATTCAATATGTCGTAATAAAATAGTGGCCTAGTGAAAGCTAAAAAAAATATTATAAAAGAAACTATTTATCTATTTTATCTCTAATTTTGCACAAAAATAAAGTAATATGTAGGAATCAACTAGCAAAATTTTACGAATTCAAAATGGCGGTTTAATAAAATATTTAAAAATTCAGCTTGAAAAACTATTTAATAAAATTATTTCAAATTTTGTGCAAGAATTGTGGTATTGAGATGAACTGATAATATTTTGGTATGAATTCAAGACGGACGGAACAAAATGCAGATCATGTAAAATATTTGTAATCTTGAAAAAATCACCCCCTCCCCTCAGCCTCAAGAACTACTTCTTAGATTAAATTCAAATTTTGTACACGCATTAAGAGTGATATAGAGATAAACTGAATAAAATTGTAGTACGAATTCAAGATGGCGGAACAAAATGGCGGCCAAATATAATAAAAAAAATCAATTTAAAAATTTTTATTTAATTGATCTAAAATTTTACAGAAATATTATTTGTGATATAAAGAAAAGCTGATACGAATTCAACATGACGTAATAAAATGGTCCCAAAAAATCACTTATTTACTTATGTAATCTATTTTAAATTTTACCAAAAAATTATGTGTGGCATATTTAAAACTGGTAAAACTGGTATGATTCTAATTTGGTGGTGGAATCAAATGGTGCCCAATAAAAATGTTTGAAAAGACATTATATATGTGTTACTAAATGATGTATGTGAGAAACTTAATTGGGTCACATTTCATTATTTCTAATAAAAGACAAATTCATAACGCGAGAAGTTCCGGGTAAAGGTAACATACCGATTTTTTATATATAAAATATTATCTTTTAATACTGATGAAAGATACATTTTTTCAACTCATTTACTTAATCGCTTTTTAAATATTTTCATTCTGAACAGAGGTAAATTAATTCTTAACGTATACATACATTTTTTTTTATCATAAATGTTGAATACAATAAAATATAGTTCCGATAAGTACAGAACTAGGCCCATTTTGCTGATTCAATTAAAAATTATTGACGGAATAAACATGAATATAATATATATAATACCACAAGGGTCTAGTTACATGTCTGGGCGCCACTGTACAGGGTTTTTTTTTTATATATTGCCACCCCCCTTATCTTTTTTATTTGACATTTTAGAAAAATGTGTCCCAAATAAAAGTTTAATGGTTTCAAATGAATTTTTATGAAAACATTTTTTTTCATATACAGGGTGTTACAGAAAGTCTGGGCGTGGTCCAAGTTTCTTATTTCAAATAGGTACCCCATTTTTTTATTGAATTTTCGGATTCTCCTGAGAATTTTACACATTTTTTATAAGGGATATTCTATACTTAAATCTAAAGCCTAAAGAGATATTGTTATTTTTTGAAAACTATTATGTAAAACAGGTAAACATTTTTCTGGTCGTAAACTGGTCATTGACGGTGATCTGTCGTTCTGTCAATTCATTGAAAAGATGCATTACACTGACGAAGAAAGATGTGATATTCTTCGCATTTTCTACAAGAATAATAATAATGCTTGCGCGGCAAGAAGAGAATATCAGCAGCTTTTCCCCATGCGAGCTATTCCATCTCGAAAAACTTTCAAAAATATTGAACTTGGCTTTCGAAATCGAATGACTGTTAAAAGAAAAAAACGTACTGCGGTTATTAATGAGGAGGAGGAATTAAATATTTTATTATTTTTTCAAGGTAGGTTAATAGAAATTACCCACAGGATATAAAGTAACTTACGCAAATATTATTTATTTTCAGAAAATCCAAATGCAGCCTTAAAAGACGCATCAATTTTTTTTAATAAATCTATTTTCGAAATTTATTCGACATTAAAAAAGCATGGATATTTTCCATACAAAATTTTACCCGTCCAGAAATTAAGTGAAGATCAGAAAAACCAACGAACCATGTTTTGCCAGGAAATGTTGCTGATGAAAGATGAAGATAACAATATTTTTCAAAAAGTTTTATGGTCAGATGAATGCGCCTTTAGTACTGCCGGGATTCACAACCGGAAAAATGTTAGATTTTGGGCAACGGAAAACCCTCGGGCCATGCGTGAAATTAAAACCCAAGGTCGTGAAAACTTTAAATGTGTGGTGCGGGCTCCTTCACAACAAAATTATTGGACCGATTTTCATTGATGGATCTTTAAATGGAGAAAAATATCTAAATTTATTAAATAATGATCTGGAACCTATTTTGGATGACTTACCCCTCCGTCAATACAACCAAATTATTTGGCAACAAGATGGAGCCCCACCACACAATGTTTTTGCGGTCCTAAATTTTTTAAATCAAAATTTTGAAACGTGGATTGGTCGGACTGGACCGATTCGGTGGCCGCCCAATAGTCCCGACTTAACACCTCTTGACTCTTTTCTGTGGGGATTTTTGCAGAATAAAATATATGAAACTCCCACGGAAGATATAGAGGTGTTAAGAAGGAGAATAATTGAAGCCATTGAGGATTTAAACAATAATCATGCACAATTCATTATTAATGCGATTAATAAAATCGAAGCAGATTATACAAATTGTATTGAAATGAATGGTGGACATATTCAGCAATTATAATATTTATATTTCATTTCATTATTGAATTATTTGATAATATGTAGTTTTTTGTAATAAACACAGCGTCAAAAAACTTGGACGCCTTCATAAGACGCAATGCAAAAATGCTCTGTTTCAAGACCTTGTATCTTGAGTAATAAATGATCCAACCATGTGATTAAAAAAAGTGTATGTTAACGAATAGCAGGTCTGCCACTTTTAGCCACATGAAATATTCTATTGTAATTAGAACGCTCTACAGAGTGTTTAAAAGTTTCTCAACACAGGACCTAATGCAAATTAAATGGGAGGTCTGGCTAAAAAAAATTAAACTCTCCTTATTAGCTTGCTGATTACAATATCATGGCTCAGTTAACTAAAAGTGGTAGTCCCGCTATTCGTTGACATAATCATTTTTCAATCACTTCGTTGGTTCATTTATTACTGAAGATACGCGGTCTTGAGGAAAGCTTATTTGCATTGCGACTTATGAAGGGGTCCAAGTTTTTTGACGCTGTGTGTAGTTTTTAAAATATTCTTTTCTGTTTTCGTTAATATTATACATATATTTTTTAAAAACATGTGTTGCCTTAATTAGATTCATATGCATATTTCCAAAATTCGATGTTTTTGGAATACCCCGTAGAAGGAAAAAAATCCACGTCTGATATTTCAAAAAATGTTTGTTTAGATGGCGATTCGTTGGAAGATGGTGATTTCTGTTCTGGTTGCCTGTGTATTTTCGTTATTCTCATAAGCTATGCGAATGTTGTCGGATTTTTCCTCATCGGAAATGTGACATTTTATCCAGAAATTGACAGAAAGTCTACCAAACAGTAAAACAGTCACCGTCAATGACCAGTTTACGACCAGAAAAATGTTTACCTGTTTTACATAATAGTTTTCAAAAAATAACAATATCTCTTTAGGCTTTAGATTTAAGTATAGAATATCCCTTATAAAAAATGTGTAAAATTCTCAGGAGAATCCGAAAATTCAATAAAAAAATGGGGTACCTATTTGAAATAAGAAACTTGGACCACGCCCAGACTTTCTGTAACACCCTGTATATGAAAAAAAATGTTTTCATAAAAATTCATTTGAAACCATTAAACTTTTATTTGGGACACATTTTTCTAAAATGTCAAATAAAAAAGATAAGGGGGGTGGCAATATATAAAAAAAAACCCTGTACACTAACAGTAAAATTATCAATACATGTTTTTACACCATTAAATTCCCATTAAAATCGGGTTTGTGAATGCAAGGAAAATTAAATAATTCCGAATCACTCTGTAACTTGAAAATGCAACAGTTTTGTGCATGTCTTTGTTTTCTTATTTTAGATGTTGATGATTAAGCGTAATCAGACACGGCGTGAAAAATTAAATAGGAAAAATCATCTACGCATGTAGTGATCAAAATTAAAAGTAGAAAACATCTACTTAGTTAAATAAATATTAAACCAGTTACCTACAGATGAGTAAATATTCTGGTGGGTATACCTGGATGCCACAAATAAGTGTCTCGCCCTTATAGCTTTTTTCTTTGTCAAGATATTAAAATTAAAATTTGGTTCATTTAATAAGGATAAATTTCACATTTTCTTACCACGAGACCATTACTATATCTCCCTCTATTTCCGAAGTTCTACTACTAACTTTTTATTATTAATAAAGGACACTCTATATATCTGAGTCCAACCACACTACGACACTTATGTTCTAACATGTAAAACAATTTTTTTATTTCTCTTTGACAATTTAGAGTTCTGCGATTTACAAAAACGATCAGTTCAAGTAGCCTGAGAAAAATTAGATTTCCTCCTCTCTTTTATCCACTAAACATCTATTATACATATTTAAATATCACTTAAACAATTCTTATAAAAATACTTCATTCTTAGTAATAAAAAAAAAACAAAATTTTTTGCAAGAAATTTGAAACCACACGATTATGCGCAGTTTTTAAAAACTCGGCAAATAAGGCCATATTATACACAACAGAAGCTGTTACAGATGTGGTTGATTAAGAAATCACGGTTCTTGGGTTTAGACCGTGTCAAAATTGAATCACTTTCCAACGTTTCGCCTTCGATTGCACAAGGCATCTTCAGAGATCTTTAATGCATTAGATCGAGAGATAGTTAGTGTCCCGATCTCGTGAAGAAGAGATCCCTGAAGATGCCTCGTGCAATCGAAAGCGAAACGTTGGAAAGTGATTCCAATTTGCCACAGTCTAATCCAATTTGATTTCCTATTAAGGGTATGATGCATTTAAGACTAAAGAATCACACACACATATACCAAGGTTCTATTTTGACACATGTTTGAATTGAGAATGGCATAATTATTCAAATAAAATTAACAAATACAGTTAATAGGAGAAATTTAGTATTAAAAGACAATATTGCAACCCCCAGTTACAGTAAAAATAAATCAAAATTATGTCATATTTAACCAACCAAAACTTCAGTCTATTAAAATGGTAAAGAAAAATTTATGAGTGAACTTGAGCGGCATCCAGTATAGAATAAAAACCTTTAAATCTATAAAAAGGTATCTCACAGAGGAATAAAAACACCCCGTTTTCTTTTTTTGGCCGGTTAGATCTTCCACACATGGCTCTTAGCTTTCAATTTTCTATTTTCCTCTCGTGGATCTCTGGATGCCAAAAAAACGGGTTTTCTCAATTCCGTCGGTCTAGTTGTCGGTCCGTTAGTTCGTGGTATAGCAGGGGGTCGTATGGGGATGACATGTTAACGATTTGTTAAAAATCCAATAAGGCTGAAAATGACGGCCTAATAAAATGTTGGTTATAGGGTGACTCCACGACAGACTATGAGAAATATTATTTCGCACAGTGTGACGTCACATCGTGAAAAATGAGAAATTTTCGATGCAAGGATGATGCTATGCAGATTATATGCATTTTCACAGGAGTCGTAGAAAATGGTATATGTTTGTAAAGCATTGGCAGAGAAAATAGGACAGACACTGCTACAGCTTCCACTTTACTACTGTGTTTTTAATCTTATAGAGTAAAAGTCGCACCAATTAAAATGAAAGTTAAGTTGTAGCGTTGTAGAATGATTAAAAAAATGTGTTAACGATATTCTCCAAGGCGGCGAGTTTCGGTCTATCACGTAGTTACTGTAGAAAAGTAGTATCTAAAATTTTGTATTATCTAAATTTTTATTGTTAAATTTAATTAAATTATTACAAACATATCATACGAGTAGCATTACTTGTTCTCCTTAGAACCCCAAATCTGTATTAAATACATAAATATTTAAAGTCCAAGCCCTTATTACAATAACTACACGATGAGGATGACCCACGTACTTTTATTGTAGTCATCTAATCAGAACCATTTTTTGTCTAATATACCATACTTGTACCACTTGTATTTCTATAAAATTAGTTTCAGAACAAAATGTTTTAAATAAAAGTTTTAGCTAGTAGGCTGAATTTTGTTTCATAAAAACTATTTGTATACAAGGTGAGACAAAACGTGTAGCAAGCCAAGATTATGTTTTTTTCTAAATAGAACACCCTATATATCAATAGGGTCTCTTCTTGATTTATACATTTTTAGGTTTGATACCTTTATCTTTAAACACAACTAAAAATGTTGACAAAAACCCAGTTGTAAGAAGTAGTGTGTTAGAATGTATTTACATCTAGAAAGAAGAGACCCATTCAATGCAAATATACAGAGTGTTCGATTTAGAAAAACATAATTTTGGATTGCTACGTGTTTTTATCTCAGCTTGTACACAAAACAAGAAAAATTAGCTTATTAGTTACAATTGCAACAAATATTTCAGAAAATTGAAATACATTTTGTGTAATTTGTGGGTACAATATAATATTCAGTGCAAGTAAGAGTAAATTTACTATGATCATAATTTGCAAAGATGTAATATCCACTTAAATTATGTGATATAAAACTTAATGTCATTTTTGATTACATTTTAACAGGAAATACTTTACTAAAATTAAATTACCGCATATAATCAAACCCACACAAACCGATTTTGCATTACTAGATACAACTAAAAACATTCAACTAATTTTATTTTCACTTTATACATATAGTATAAATAAAATGTAAGTAAGATTTTTAGTATAAAATAGTCATTTTTTTGGATCGTTGTCTATATAGTTAAAAAAACTAAATTACCTAATTCCGTAAAAGCGTGAGATTTTTAAAATGTTGTAAAAAGTTTAAGAAAATTTTAAAAGTTCTTGTAGTATAGCGATAAACATGAGATCATGGGCTAATAACAGGTAAAGTGATTTTATGCATCCACATTTTATTAAAATATCTAGTAAAATATAGAAATCGTTGCTAATTTTAAAATTGGTTGGATTAAGCTGTCTGAAAGAGATTCCAGAATAATTTTTCTTTATCATCTTTTTACTAAGAATACATACGTTATCCATAACTGTGTTGATATACTAGGAGATTTTGAACAATGGTAAATATAGGAGTTAAATATTCTCAGTAAAAAATTAGTGGTAAATAATTGTTTTATAATAATAATATAGTCGAAATTATTGCATCCATTTTATTTTTTACATAAATGCCCAAAATATTTGTCTTTATTTTATGTGGAATTAAACAATGACCTAGAGTTAATTCATAACGGAAAAATGAGGACTACTGATGTTGTGTAATAACTTAAAACCAGTTTCTCGTATAAGTTAACAAAAACGCAGTACACCATCGGACAATACAACCCAGAAAACACTAAGCTATTTTTAAATATAGCTCGTCATTCTTACGCCAAAGGGTATTCGAAAATTAAGGTTTAAAAAAAAAGTTTACACTTTAACAAAGCGTGATTATCTATAGTAATTCCACTAGAACCTTAAAAAATAAATTAAAAGGGAGTTAAGAGAAAATAAGGGCTGAAGTAGTTTTTTACCGATTTTTTTACAAGATTAACCTTTGTTAAAAATTCATCTATTATTTTGTTTGAAGTTAAGCTACCTTTTTTTTTTCACTCCTGTTAAGATTCTTTGGTTTTGTTTTATTTTGATTTAAACTAGTATACAGGTATATAGGTGTTCTAAAATCAAGATACAGAAATTATTATAATTCAATCATGTTTTAATATGCTGAGTTTTTTTTAATTTTATAATTTCAATTTATTCTCGAAAAGTTGACCTGATTATTGAAGTTTAAGTCTTCTTTTTACAGTATTTGTGACATTTAACTAATGAAGGACTCTGGAGCTCTGACTTTCATAACTATTGAAACCCCAGTACTGTATTTGTATATTGCAGTTCTCTTCTTTTTTCACATTGCAATAGCTGAAAATGTATAAAGATTATTTACCAAACAGAAACTAATTAAATTGTTAACTTCAGTTTCTGTTTACAATTATTTATTTTATCATATATATTTAACAACTTCTGACTGCCCTTTTTCTATTCAATTAAAACTAGCGGCAAAAAATTTAATTTCCAGCTTTTACACTTTTTATTTTATAAAAATCCATAGAGGTCTGATCTAGAACTAGACATTATTACATTATATGGATGAAAACATCGGATCCTCTTGTGCAAGGTACACAATTCTAATTAAGCTGTCGAATAAATAGTATGTTTTATTTATTCAGAACCATTTTTTGTCTAATATACCATACTTGTACCACGCCTTTAATTTCTATAAAATTAGTTTCAGAACAGAATGTTTTAAATAAAAGTTTTAGCTAGTAGGCTGAATTTTGTTTCATGCAAAAATATTGAATTAGCAACATAATTGATATTAACTTGAATTAGTTTATAAAGGACCATATTTTTCTGCTTTTTTTTTCTTTAGAACTTATTTTAGAACTAAAAGTTTATATATACTTGAAATTGCAAGTTCTGCGTTTTTGAGATACAGGGTGTCAAAATTTTAATCTTTTTGAGTTTTTTTTTGTGGACCTTGTATATTTCAAGAAATAAATAATTTAGATTTCACACATACTATACTGTAAGCAATGTGTACGGAATGGCTGTAATAAATTTTTTCTACAGTCGTACGGAAAAACCAATTTTCCGCAATAGTGCGGAAAAATTTTTCCGCACTATTGTAGAAAATTTGTTCCGCACGTAATATTTCAAAATTAATTTATTATTATTTTATTAATTAACCGTCTTTGATACATATCTCACAGTGTGTAGCGGACTTAATGCTTTCTTTTTGGTTAGCAGAAAAATCCAAAGTCAGATACATTCAGGAATACTAAAAGTTCATCAAATGGTTCGCCAACAAGAAAATCAACAACATTAGTAAAAAAAGCTTACAGTTTATGTTCAAGAAATTTCAAAGAATTTTCAACCTTCTACTACGTGGTCCAAGTATCCGATGATAAAATCTATGCTAGAAATTAAGAAAAACGTTGATTTTAAATTGATGGCTTATTTGAAAAAGAAAATGGTAAGTTTTCGACCAAAAAAGTCTAAAATTTTAAACCACGAACCTGTTGAAAGATATCTAAGCATTGCGCCTGACGATACTTACTTACTAATTAGCTTATAGGCGTGAAGAATTAACTCATCTGTTGTGTAAAAATGTAGTCGAACAAGAAGATTTGTTTCTGGTTAAATTACCAGATAGCAAGACTCACTACAATTGAAGCTTTGTAATAACTGATTAAAAAAATTTTTTTGTCAATTTCCAAAAAGGTAAATGTACTACTCAAACCATTTAGTAAGATGTCATCGGACGTGGCTGCTCTTTTGAGACTTCCAAAGATGCTCTTCGGCAACTATGTTGGCCGACGCTGGAGTGGATATTACTAATTTGAAACGTCTCGGGGGATGGCAATCGACAAAAGTTGCAGAATTATCCAGGGAGAACAAAAAACACATCGCCAACCAAATTCTATGTTCTGCAGGAGAAAATTTCAAGCAAAATTTGCATCCGCCTTCTACAAGTTTCGCGTATAAATTCTAGTGTAGTATTTCTGACAACAATGGACCAGTGAATCGGCACCAATATAACAAGTTAAGAAGAAAAAGTGTCAACATTATTGCCAGCACCAAAAAGGCTAACCATCAAAATGCTCCCAATTTAGTACATAATGCATATAATTGTCAATTTTCCGTTACCTAGTTACTACCTTTTTCCAAATAATTAGTTACTTTTAAATATATAATAGTTTTTTTGTTATAGTTTAATAAAAACTATTAAATCACTACGAAGTATGTACTTAGTTCCGCAAATCTGTAGAAAACTATTTTACCTAACACTTGCGGAAAAATCCATTTTACGCATTTGTTAGGTAAACAGCTATTAGAAAAGTTTACTAGGTGTTACATTTTTCTAGGTCGCGACCCGTTTTACCCCCCCCCCCTGAAATTTTTACTGCGATCTTAGTGGCTGTTTTTATTTAGAAAATCGGATTACTCATTTTGTTTTCTTACTTTAATCCGATATTTTGAACCGTTTGGATGTTATCTAGCAAAATGCTAAGGCTCTATCTACACATTTAAAATGTTAACATAACATTTTTTTCCTGTTTTTATTTTGATTGCTAAAAATGCAGGATGTAATTTTTTTTATTCATTTTAGGACTAAAAGTTGAAGGAAACATGTGCTCGAAAGGCCTTAGTTCATTTATATTTTAATGGTTGGTGGTCTAAATGGTTCAAAATATCGGATTAAAGAAATAAACCCAAAAGTTAGAAAACAAAATGAGGAATTTGATTTTCACAGACACAGTAAAAATTTCGTGGGCGAGGGGGGTAAAAGAAGACGCGACCTGGAAAAAAGTAACACCCAGTAGATTTTTGTAAAATGTATTAAAGCAATTTCGTAGACATTGCTTATAATATAGTGTGTGTCAATTTTGATTTATCTCTAGAAATGTACGAGGTTCTTGAAATGAACTAAAAAAAAAATTTTGGCTATCAAAAACGAAGGCCTTGCTGATACATGGAACTTTTAGTCCTAAAATAAGACAAAAAATTACGTCCTTCATATTTTGCCATCAAATAAAAAGCACCCTGTATACCAATGAAAAATAAATGGAGAATACGTATTATGCTAAATAAATATATATGAAGCTAGTCCCTTAAAAATAAATCATAATATCATTAAACGCTGTCTTAGATATAGTTGTCTTGTCACAGTCAGGCGTATTGTTTATTTTTTCAATATCTTTTAAACGACAAGTGAAATAAATTAAAATAAACAACCGATAATTCCGTATTCAGTAGCCGGTAAGTTGGCAGCTTAAGAATGTCAAAATGGTCGGTAAAAAGGTGCAAAATCACGGCTTACGTTCAATTAAAGGTTCTTAAGTCTCTGCAATGACACTCGAACGGTCAACTTCAGTCTCCAGAGAGTTTTCGCGACGTGAATGCTGTTTACCATGGACTACAACTCATTGGTGGCGTATAGCAAAATGAACTTTTCACTGTATTTTTGTCGATTAGCTTTGATATACTTCATATTTCCAGACATTTTTACCCCATTTTAATGCTACCTTAGTTATTAATTCTCTACGCCCAGAGCTGTTTTTGTAAACTTTTTCTGTTTTATAACAATTATTAATTTAAGAAGAGTTGACCCAATTGGAATAATTTTCTTAAGATTTGTTAACACCATTCATTCAGGGATCATCATGGTAGAATGCTTTCTGCCCTTGTATATTACAAGGGATACATATTTAGTGCGGCCCCGTTTTGATCCATTACTCTTTTTCATAATGTTACATATTTTTGCAATTTACTTTGTTTAGTTTCCTTTGTTTAAAATCTTTTTTGTTCTTTAAAAAGGGAAAGATTATAAAATAGATGTCATTCGAGACTCTTTCTTAGCATTTAGGTTCTCAAAAAACCTGTTCTCCTTTCTCCGGTCTGACTATATATAAGTCTGCCTGTCTGTCAATCTTTTAGCGGCATACCTCACAAATTAGTTATCTAGTTGGCTTTTTGGGCAAAAATAAAACACGATATAGATTTTAAAAATAAAAATAATAGATCGGTAAATTTCCTTTACTCAGAACTTCCCTTGTTGTAATAATTTCCTTTTATTATAAATATTGAAATCTGACGCCCTTTAGTTCAATACATAGGTATTTAGGGACACATATATACCGTCTTTTCAAATAATTTTATTGGGCGCTATTTTTTCATATTGGATTCCTACCAATATTTTACCAGTTTCTACCTATGCCACACTTCATTTTAGGACATAATTTAAAATAAATTCAATAGTTTTTACATTGACACACACTGCGATTTTTTTATGTCATGTTGAACTCGTACCTGTTTATTTCTATATAACATTTAAAGTCATTTGAATAAGATATCATACATTTAAAAAAAATCATTTGATCGCCATTTTATTTCGCCATCTTGAATTCCTAATACAACTTTATGAATGGATCTCTATATCACACTTAATGCTTCTACAAAATTTGAAATTGTTCTAATAAGTAGTATTTTAAGGCTGATTTTTTAAAAATTTTGTTAGACCGCCATTTTGTTTTGGTATTTCATACCAAAATGTTACGAGATCAACACTTGATTTTTGTGGAAAATTTGAGGTAAATTTTTTATTAATTATTAATATTATTTTTAACGTTTCAATAGGCCGCCATCTTGTTCCAGCATATTGGACTTTTACCAACATATTACCAGGTCATCCCCATTCTAGATTCATTTCATAGTCTATACCAATCTTTAATCATGAACAGTTTGGGAGGTTATAAAATTTAAATAGGAAATCTAAACAAGTTGACTTTGACCAAACACATACGCATTCATGTCTCATCTCACACCATATTGATAAAAATTGAAAAAAAAAATTTTTAAAACTACTATAAGTTAACTTTCAATCAAAAGTTTATGTAAAATAAGGAGAATATTAAAGAAAATTCATTGTTAAAAATATAAAAATAACTTGATTTAATTCCTCTTTTAAGCCATCCCGTAAATTTTACTTTCAATAACTGGATCTCCTTTTTGTGATCCTAATGGTATATACCAGTTCGCTCTGATGGTCAGTTTTCACTGCAGGCTAACTATGATTTCGTGAATTTCTGTACATGTAATTTTGTAATTTTTGATTGCATATGGTAAAGATACAAAATGTGTGATAGAACTCGTTTCAGGATAATCGAAAACAAAAGCCTAAACTGTGCTAACCAAAAAGGCAGTCTGATAATTATAAAACACGATTACTTACAAAATTAAGTGTACGTAAATTAGTTATAGTTATATATAGTTACCGCTGAGATCCCATCTACTTCAAAAATGAGTGCCTGAACGCAGAACAAAATTGGTGTATTTTTTGGAAACCAGGTAAGAGAACTAGGGTCTGCCTGACAGCGGTAGGCAACTAGTGTTCCCGTATACTTTGTACTTAAAAATAACACAGAAAATGAAGAATAATACTGCTATAAGAGAAATGAGGCGGAGATAGATAAATAATCTTTATTGCCATTAGTCATTTGGCCCAGCTTTTCTTCATTTCTCCGTTTATTTTTTGAGTTAAAGGTACCAGACCCGGTATCTTTAGAATCAAAGAAAAGAGGCCAATTTATTGAAAGTAAAATTTATCAAGTATCTCTTTTAAAAAAGGTAAATTGTAATTATATGTTTGGCTTTTAAGACTATTTTTTTTAATGTTATAAAAACTTGTTAAATAGCTATACAATTTATTTTACTGGATCACTTTGATATCTGAGCAAATAAGAACGGTATAGCAAATTAAAAATGTGAACCAGTTAAAATAACCACTCTGTACATTACGCCGGCGCCGATGCCATGTTTAGACCCAATTTATCGCAGTAATTAGAACTTAGATTTATTAATTTGCGATTAAAAAATAAAAAACTTTCATGCACTACACTCTTCTTATAGGATGCGTTGGTCAAAAACTCTCCACCTATCCCTATGTAAAACACCGATTTTAATAAATAGGCAGCAGCTAACAGTGTCGTTTAGATACGCGAATACGCTGGCGTGTAATGGCGATAATTTGCCATATAATTGTAATAAACATGGGCGATCTGGTGTCATTTGCAAAAATTACTAGTGACAGCTAACCACTTGGACGATGTAAGAGTTATAACGGCGTAAATATGTGTCGTTAAAATGTCAGGATCGATCATTAGTTTGCTCCTGATTTAACGAATATTCTAATTAAATTCTTATTAGTCTTCTTGACATAAGAGAGTCTCTGAATATTTAAACATTGAATGTTATATTTCATAATTAACTCGATTAGCATCACGTCATTTTTCATCGGTAAATTAGTGTAACCACAGGATATCCACAGAAATGAACGCAAACCATTTTGAATGCGTCAATTGTCAAACTAGTCATTTAGTCTCCTTTAGAATACATGAAAAGATATGTATGATTTCTTCAAAGTTTTGTTGATATTTGTTTTTTTTTTCGTTAGTTTGAATAAGTATCTATAGTCAGCAAAAAGAACAAAGACATTTATAGTAGCATTTATGAAATGGTATTGGCATTCAAAAAGATAATGAAAATTTTCCGTTATTCAAACATATCTTCTCAATATAGAGACATGGGAAATAATTGTAAAATAGCGTCAACGAAAATGGCTTCACTAAAAACAAATATACCGACACATTCTTTTATTTCTTCAGAGGTCAAATTTTCTGTGATGTAAGTATGACAGTGCTTGAGAATATTTGTTGCAAATATTAAATTTACATTGGTCATCAGAGCTTACAGCTCCCCCCCCCCTCGGAATCATAAACCATGGGAAATTCATATATAAACCGACATATAATTATGATGTATGTAAAATTATTTTATATATACACTTCGCCGGAAAAGGAAAGCACATATATATCCTTAAATATAGGGTATAACATCACTCTAGTTAAGGAAGTTATATCCGTTTATCACACAGGATGGTTGTATTGTCTCTTAAGAAAAAATTACAATACAATATGCGTTAATTTTGCGGTGAAATGTACATTCGAAACAGGAAACGGGAATTGAGTACCTAAGTAGAAGTTTGGATGAGACGGAGCTCATATTTTGAGGCGGTTTTCATATTTGAGTGTTCTCCGATGGGTTTAATAATATATGAGTAATTTTAGTTTCGTTTGATATTTTAATTTTTTTACACATTAAACTAGATATAAGACACATATTTGCACTGGTTTGGTTAATTTGTTATTTTCTTTTAATCTCCAAGAAACTAACGCACTTGTACGGCACTACCGATATTGGTTTTGGTGAGGTGCTCACCTCGGTTTGGAACATGGCCTTTTAGAGCAAATTCTTTTCACTTGAATGTGTAGCTATGATTAGTGGTTTTTTTGGGTCCAAATGTTAACAACTTGGATGGATAAAACCAAGAAACATGGTTTGTAGCAAGTTGGGCCATGTTTTATATAACAAAAGTTTCCTAGGAAGTCTTTAAACAGATTTTCTCAGCAAAGAATCATTTCGAAATGAGATTATACTTTAGGATTTACGACTTTCCACCAGCCATTTGGTTGCAATTAAAATTTCGTATACGTTGGGAAATAGCATCTGTTTTAGTGTGCCAACGAGTTTCTGCACATGCAAGGGTTTGCTTGGAACAATGTCTGCGGTGCCAGAGTCTTATTATTATTATTATTATTTTGTTAAAAAGGAGTTATACTTTATGTAAAGTTGCATTTATTTCTGGGACACCTTACTGTTGGTTTCGTTAATGTGATGTATAAAATGTTTGAGCATAATTTTCCCAACCTTACATTTCATGGGTAAGCGTAAACGAGAACAAGTTGGAACTAATTCTTCGAACCGTTTGGTATTTAATTAATAAATTTTCGCCAGGCGACATACTCTATTATATACTGTTTATTCGTTTTATTTTGTTACTTATGAATTGGTGGGAGCGTCTTTTTATTTAGTCTGAGCTTTTAACATTGCTATGATTCGAGAAAATATTACGTATAACATTTTTGTCAGTAACAAATTTATTTTTAGTCTACATCACTTGCCCAAACCATGCATTATTTATGAGTAAAAGTTTGTTGAGACAATACTTGGCATTTTTATACTGGAGAGAGATTAGCAAAAGCACATTTAGCAGAAATCCGCTGAATTTATTAAAGGAGATTAAAAAAAAAGCATACGCAGAATTCTTCTATGATCCCTGTGTCGCGAGTTTGCTCTTTTTAGAGCTCATCAGGCCGCCATAGACTAGCCAGCCCCATGTAAGGCAAAGGCAGAAAATTAATTCACAGAAATAACTACTCCGCTAGCTAATACGACGACCGGCATTCAATTACACTGTTGGTTCCTGACTTTCGTTGGGTGGACATAATGTTAATGTATTTTTGTTTCACGTTACACCAATATCACAAAAAGGATATCAGTATGCCTGTCTGAAGCATGTCCTGCAATGCTACAGGCGCACTGATCCATTTCAGTCAAACAATGATCGCGATTTCCCTCTTTTTAGAGGTAGCCAATATATGGTAAAGGCACAAAATGAAATCACAGAAACACCTACTTCAACTTACCAAATATCGATGGTCAGTACCTGTGCAAATGTTGACTCATCTATAGCTATTTGTCCGGTACCTGGCAACATTTTTGTAAAACTGTTAGAGAGTAAAGTACCTTTTTGAACACTGACAGAGGACGAGTGGTACTCCGGGCAGAAAGTACTGACGATGGTTAGTGCCTGTGCAAAATTTCATTCACTTATAGCTATTTGTCTAGTACCTGGCAACTTTATTGTAAAAATGTAAAATAGTAAAGTACCTTTTTGAATATTGACAGATGATGTGGTGGTACTCCTGGCAGAAAGTACTATCAATGGTTAGTATCTGTGCAAATTTTGACTCATCTATAGCTATTTGTCTAGTACCTGGTAAGATTTTTGTAAAAATGTTAAGGGGGAACTGCACGCAGTAATATGGATCATTTGCAAGCGTTCTGCGGCTGCAATATTATGTCAAAACTATAAGAGATATGTATTAGCTTCAATGTGATTTTAATAGGGAAATATGTATAGTTGGGCGCTAAATGCGAATTTTTATGAAAAAATCAAATCTAGAGTTATAAAATAAAAGTAGATTTGTCCATTTTTGACCATTTTTTGACCACTTTTTGACGCACATTCCTTCGCATATATTTTTTTTCCACAAAATGGCTCTTTACCGCCTTACATTGATCCTTTGTCTACGCCCCTACCTTCCCCTCAGGGGACTTTTGTGTTGGACAAGATCCGACACAAAGGTTACGGGGTACGACGCTCCCGGGGTCACCTGAGTCATACACTAGTCACAATACACAATCACACATCACACACTCACCTACACCTACTCACCCACTCTCACCTACACACATCTACACACCCACACTCACCCACCAACACTCACACCCTCCCACACACACACACCCACACACACATACATACACACAAACCTATTGTCACACATACAAACTCACATACTTACCCCGCGGGGGGGATTGAAATTTTCAATCTCTGGGTGGGTAGCGTCACTCCGGGTTCCCAGCGTAGAGTTTCCCTCGATAAAAGGAAATAGGGCAGCGTCTGACTCACAGTGAGCGGCTTCCCGACAGCGTCTGATCCACAGTGGGCGGCTGAATACAAACCTGGCAGAAGGTATAAAATGCAAAAACACTTATCAGCAATGTCTTTGAGTAATCAAGCCTCGGATGTTGCCTTGCCACTCCTCGACTTAGGCAGAGGGTCGAGTGAAGCTGTGAGACATTCTCCACAACGAGCTGATGGTGAAGCGATTGGCGCCACCAGCCGGAATGTTACTAAATCGAAACAATTAAAGTTAAATTATAATAATCAGGAATACCCCTCCTTTGAAGAAACACAACGACAAAAAAGAATGCGAACATGGTCACCTGAAATAGCTCCTATTAACAACAGTTACACAAGATACTTTATAGTCAAAAGAATAGACGGAAGCTTTACAGATTTTAGTCCTTTCACTCTCTTTAACTCAATCACAAAGGCATTAGGATCAGACATAGACGTCAAAAGACTAAGAGATGGCACACTTCTAATTAAAGCAAAAAATTTTGAATCATCTAATAAACTAAAGGAAATTAAAGAATTACATGGACTTAAAGTCACGTCTAATCCTCACAGGTCCCTGAATTATGTAAAAGGAGTAATCTCGTGCCGAGACCTACTTATTTGTTCAGACCAAGAACTCTTAGAAGGTTTTTCAGACCAAGGTGTAATTGAAGTTCGTAGAATTTTCTCCATGAAAGACGGGATGAAATCACCCACCCCCACCTTAGTATTAACCTTTAATACACACGAACTCCCAACCACAGTTAATGCCGGGTGGTTAAAACTCAAAGTTAGACATTACAGCCCCTCCCCTTTAAGATGCTTCAACTGCCAAAAATTTGGACACCTTTCATCTACATGCACCAATATTGAAATTTGTCCCTCCTGCGGGAAACAAACACACCCAGATAGAGAATGTTCCCCTCCTCCAGTATGCGTTAACTGCTCAGGTGACCACTCGCCACGATACAAAGGTTGCCCAATATATAAGGTTGAACATCAAATTCAGAAAATAAAAACTATGGAAAAAATACCATACGGCGCTGCGAAAAGAATCTATTCATCACAAAATCCAGATAATCCCTCTACATATGCGAACACTCTTAAAACTAACGCTTCCTTAACCAAATCCCATACACCCAAATCCCAACCTTTTACCTCCCATTCATTACCACCTCCCAACCCCCCACACACACTTCCCCTTCCTCCCCTTCCTCCCGATACCAAAGCTTCCTCAAAATCCTCAAACTCCTCACAAACTCAATCAAATTCTAAAAACAAAATTCACTCAAACTACCCCCAAGGGGGCCTTTCTAGTTCCAATTCTACCTCTTTTGCACCAAAACATATAAGACCCACTCCCAACAAGGTCACCAGAGAAATCTCCTCTGACTCATCTGTGACCTCAGACTCGACATCTAAGTGTCACAGAAGTCAATCTTCATCTAGAGATAAATCCAGCTCCAAAGACCACAAAAAATCACATAAATAGTATTTTCTCTCCCAATATCCTACAATGGAATATGCTTGGATTACGAAATCATATAGAAGATCTAAAACTCCTAATCTCTAGATTAAAACCGTCAATTATTTTAATACAAGAAACTAACCTTTTACCTAATCAAAATATTAGTCTGAAACACTTCAATATAATAAGGAAAGACCGAAATGACCCTGCTAGAGCTTCAGGTGGTGCCGCCATTGCTATCAGGGATCAAATTCAATACTCCATCTTATCACTAAACACCAATATTGAAACAGTAGCAATAAGACTTACACCTCACAATATCACACTATGCTCGATCTACCTTCCAAACGCATATAACTTCAACTATAAGGACATAAATAACCTGATTTTACAGCTCCCCTCTCCATTTATTTTAGCTGGCGACTTCAACAGTCATAACAAAATATGGGGTTCCTCACATACAGATCGAAGGGGATCAATCATTGAGGATATTATACAAAACAACGGACTCTCTCTCTTTAACACCAACTGTCACACTTTCACGAGCTCCTCATCCGGCACCTTTTCCTCAATTGACCTTACTATATCTAGCCCTTCCCTTTACACTGATTATCAATGGGAAGTACTAGACGACCTGTATAGCAGCGACCATTTCCCCATATTCCTTAGATCCCTTAAATGGCTTCCGCAAACGCTCCACAAGAAGATCTATAACATCTCACAAGCCAACTGGATCATGTATGAATCCACATTCGAATGTCCTCCCATCAACCCTGACAATATAGATCAATCCATCAACTCATTCACGGAAGCAATCCTCAAATCAGCCGAAACACATATTCCCATCAACTACTTACTCCCAAACCGCCCGCCGGTACCATGGTGGTCTAACAAAAACGCAATTAAGAATAGGAAAAGGGCCTTAAATAGATTCAAACATTCTCCTTCTTCTGAAAACTTTATTGAATTCAAACGAATGCGGGCTCAAGCTAAAAGGACAATAAAAGAAGCTAAGAAAAACTCTTGGAATAATTACACATCATCAATTAGCCATGAGGTTACCAGCCATGAATTATGGAGCAAAATCACCAGATTGAAAGGTAAACCTTCAAGCACCATAAATGGAATTATCTTTGATGACATTTGGATTAATAATAAAGAAGAAATGGCAAACTGCTTCGCTGAACACTACTACAATATATCTGCCACACATAACCTTAATCCTGCCTTTATCCAGATAAAAGAAATTGCTGAGGAACAAACAATTAATTTTGAATCGTCCACAGAATATACCTATAATCTTCCCTTTACTATATTTGAGCTAGAAAATGCCCTCAAATCATGTAGAAACAGTGCACCAGGTCCAGATGGCATTCTCATTCCCATGATTCTTCACCTACCAAAACAAGCTATCTTACATCTTCTTAACCTATACAACATCATCTGGATGAAACGTACATTCCCTTCCTCTTGGAGACTATCAACTCTAATCCCAATTCATAAGTCTGGCAAACCTCACTTCATTATCAACAATTATCGTCCCATATCTCTTACAAATCACTTGGGTAAAATTATGGAAAGAATGGTAAATTATCGACTACTCTGGTTCATGGAAAAACATAACCTAATCGACCCAAATCAAATCGGATTCCGCAGAGGATTCTCAACTATTGATCATCTGATGGGCATGAGTATTGACATTCATGAAAATTTTATCCAAAAAAATCATCTGCTAAGTGCTTTTCTTGACCTCTCTCATGCATTTGACACTACATGGAGATATGGTATAGTAAAAACACTAAATGAATGGGGCTTCAAAGGCAATCTCCCCATATTCATAAATAATTTCCTTACTGATAGGTCTTTCAAAGTTAAAATTGCAAATACTCTATCAAATGTTTTTACTCTTGAAAATGGCATTCCCCAAGGTTCAGTTATCAGTCCCACTCTTTTTCTGATCGCAATAAACAGCATTAGAACATTTATTTCTCCTCAAATAACATCGTCTCTACGCAGATGACTTAGTCATCTACTACGCATCTTCCAGCTCAAGAACTTGCGAAAGGAAAATTCAAACATGTCTCAATTCCCTTTCTCGATGGTCTTCCCAACACGGTTTCTCCTTTTCACCTTCCAAATCCTCCGTAACACATTTCTGTAAGAAAAGAAACTGTTCCATGATGAACAACCTAGTATTATCAAATTCTCCCATCCCCGTTCAAACTAGTACAAAATTTTTAGGCATGATCTTGGACTGCAAGCTAAACTGGAAAGAACACTTTCAATACCTTAAAACTAAATGCTACAAGGACCTAAATATTATAAAAATATTATCAAATACTTCATGGGGAGCCAATCACCAATCTCTACTTACAATCTATAAGAGTCTAATTAGATCAAAGCTAGACTATGGTAGCATAATATACATGACAGCCAGAGAATCATACATTAAAGCTTTGGATCCTATACAAAACTCAAGCCTCAGAATGGCGCTCGGTGTATTCCGCACTAGTCCAGTTCCCAGCCTTACACATTTATCCTGCGTATTACCTCTCAAACTTAGACGACTTCATGCCCTCCTTAAATATTCGGCTTCTCTTTGGACTAAACCCCAACTACCACTACATGATAGATTCTTCCATCCCAGATTTCCTGTAAACACTTATGAAAATAGCAAAATTACTATACCAGCAAATATTCTATACCAACGAATCTCCATTGAACATAATTTCTCGTTCCCCTCATCCCCAATTATAGAAGCTTTCAATTTCCCACCTTGGATCAGGACGCCTCCAGAAATTAACTTTAGCATGAGTACATTTGACAAATCATCAGACAACCCTAAATTAATTAGAAATTATTTTCAAGATGCAATTGAAAACAACTACCCACATCACAAAATAATATACACTGATGGCTCTAAAACCTTAACTTCAGTCGGTTCAGCCTTTTTCTCGGCCAATCTATCTAAAAGCTGTACCCTTGATATTACATGCAGCATTTTCACAGCAGAACTACATGCCATTGAGGAAGCAATCATATATATCTCTAACTCTCCCAATGATAAATGGCTCATAGCTTCTGACTCCAAAAGTGCACTCCAGGCACTTTCCAAATTTCACTCTGAACATCCGTCAATTATCAACATCCAAAATATGATAATTAAAAACCTCAGACGAAACTCAACCATAGCATTTATTTGGTCCCCAGGCCACATTGGGATTAAGGGGAACGAAACTGCAGACAATCTGGCAAAGTCAGCCTCAGGCAATACCCACCTTCTACCGTTATTTCATAGAGATCTTAATCCGAAGATAAACACCTTTATACATAACCTTAACAACATAGATTGGGAACTTCTAGAGGGGCACAATAAACTCCAAGAAGCTTTCAAAAGTTCTCCAGAAGAACTTATACTGAACAAACTCAGCAGAAAAGATCAATCAGTATACTATCGAATACTAATAGGGCATTCCAGATTAACACATCTATACTTATTAAATAATGACGAACCACCGATATGCCAACACTGCAACACTCCCCTTACAATTAAACACATTTTTATGGAATGCAACGCTCTAAATAATTTGAGGAACACTCATAACATACCAACCGGGAACCTAAATATGATATTGAGCCCAGAACCCAAAAACATTAAAAACATACTTATTTTTCTTAAAGAAGCTAAGCTATACAGGGAAAGATGAAACAACCAATATTTATAAATAACTAAAGAAATATTATGCAGCGCTAAATAGCCAATAGATGCTGATGCGCTTTCACACTAAATTCTCTCTCCCCCTTTGTCTACGTAACTGCAAAATCTGAAATAGTAAATCGTACTCATGTCTTTGTATTTCTGCAACGCGTGAACCCTTTTGAACCCAAGCCATAGACTAAATTGTACGACTGGTTTTGTAAAGTACGTTCCAAAAACGTTCCAATATTCGGTACAATAATAAAGTAAAAAGCACAAGAAATTGCGAGGAATCTAGAAGTTGATGGTTTTAAAGGATCAAATGGATGGTTGGAGAAGTTCTGTCAACGTCATAACATCTCTTTCAAATCCATCTGTGGCCAAGCAGCGGCTGTAGACTTGATTCAGGTAACTGACTGGCGGACGAAATTATGTTCTATTATCAAAAACTACGCACCGAGAGATATTTATAACGCCGATGAAACGGGACTCTTTTTCCGAGCCTTGCCAGATAAAACGTTTTCTTTAAAAGGCGAAACATGTGCTGGCGGGAAAGCTTCCAAGGAGAGACTCACTATTTTACTTTGCTTTGCCACGAATAGAGAAAAAGAAAATGCACTGATGATTGAAAAAAGTAAAAAACCCCGTTGTTTTAAAAGATCAAGCGTGGAAAAATTGCCAGTTAAATGGTACTATAATAAGAAAGCATGGATGACAAGGGATATAACGTCGGATTGGTTGATGAAATTTGACCGAAAAATGCAAGGGCAAAACCAAAATGTACTTTTTAAGAACATTAAGGAAGCATGTAAAATGTTAAGGGATATTGAAAACTTTTGTGCGTTATCTGGAGATTCTGTTTTAAGGGAAAAAATCTCAGAAGTTGCGTTTAAAATGGAATCTCAAATTATTAAAAGCGACGGAAGCGTTTAGCGTGAATCGACGTTTGCTTTAAGCTGCAACCAATAAAATTGCTGGATTTTGGAGGGCCTTCCAAAATGTTCGGCCTTAGGAAAAAATTTAAATTAACATATATACATAACATCCTCATCCATTTAAAAAAATTGCTTGGGTCATTGTCTTTAATTTTAAGAAAATACTAGTAGGAATTTTAAGTATTTCTACCCCAATTAAAAGACCGAATCCGGCACCATCTTAGCCGCTTTCTCTTCAACAGCTTTACAGTACGCATTAATATGTCCACAATGCACAGCCTCTACTAGGATTTTGATTATCCAGTAAATAATAAAAACGAACAACAATTTTAAAACAAACAAGCAAAATTGTATACAAAAAGACGATAAATATAAACATAAAAGTAAAGTTAGTTCCACAGGCGACGCAAAGCGCACACGTTTTCAATCTATAAGACGGGCTAAGGACTAGCGTAAACGCTTAGCTCAAAATGACGACGCAAGACGCAAATTTTTTCAATCTATAACCCTAGTAGTGAATATGGGGGCACTAAAAAGGTTTAAGAGTTAGACCAGATCTAGTTGCCATGGTACTTAAAACTCTTAGTTCGCCAGTTATGTTTCGCTTATGTCATGTAATTTTGTAATTGTGACATTTAGAAAAAATAGTTGTTCAATTGGTGAAAGTGTCATCTTAAACCTGTAAGTGTCAAGTTAGACCTGGCCTAAATTTAAACCTCTTTAGTGAATATGGTGTTAAAGTTTAAACATGGCTCTTGCTCTATCGTATTTTTAAACATGATATTTTAAAACAAGCCTATTAAATTTGAATATCAAAAACAAGCACTCTCCATATATCCAAGACATTGGAGATAAGTGGTTGAAGAGGATCCGCCGTAAGCATTGTTCCACTATTAGATATAATAAAAATATTTGTAAAAGCCCTTTTATAAACTCCATTTGTCGTTTATTATTGCTTTATCAGATCGGTATAATATTTATTTTTTTTTAAGTCTTCATTTCTCTCCTCTATGTGTTGGATACGTCAAATATCAAAATGAACAGGGGCTACTCGAAACAGATCCTTGCAAAATATGTAATTATTTAGAAGTAATAATAGCTGACCCTTTCACTCTTCCGTAGCAAGTCTTATATTGAACAAAAGATCTAATTTTAGTTGATAAAATGTAGCCTGCAATTATTTGCGTTTAACTATCGCCGATTAAGTTTCAATCTATAGACATCTACACGTACAACACCTACAAGCGCCCGGATTTTTTTTAGAAGGAAACTCTTATCGCCCGGAGCTCTGTCCGGGATCCGGGTCGATCGATAAGGCGCTGCTGTAATGAAGGACGACGGCTGCTCCGGTTTCGGCCGCTAGAGGGCAGAGCGCAGGCAAGCGATTAGCGAGGGAGATATGTGGGTGTCAATTTATGGGGGCTAGTTAGAGAAAGCGTCTACGCGGGTTGATCTAAAAGAAGTAACTTTCATTCTTTTATACAGGTGGATTATTTCTGTGTTGGAACATATTTTATTCGAGTGAGCTATTCATCATATTTCCTTTTTCTGTAATCGTTATAGAAATACACTTTAATTCATGATAACAGTGACGTATTCAGTATTTTTTACTATTACTTGCATTTGGGAGGTTGGGGTATGAACTCTTTTTTTTTTCAATTATTACGCAGTAATTTGGGAAAAAGAGTTTCTTTGATATTGTTAAACGCAATTATTTACAGCCAAAATAAAATCGAGACCATCATCAGTATAGGCGTCGCGAAACCAAAAAGAAACAGAGTAATTGCAGCATCTTCTAGTCATCATCATACCTTATGATGATGAAATGTTTTTGTTTTAGCCGTAAATAATTATATTTTATCTTATCCAATAAACACTGTTCGCCATTTTGTGTTATCCCCGCTAATTCCAGAGAAAACTGAGTTTTAGGTTTAAATGAAAGCCCCTGCATATTAATGATTCTGTAGTGCATCTAATGAAGGAATATAACAAGTTAGAAATCTTTTAGTAATAACAACAAAAAGTAATTTAACAGTTACCTTGCAGTTTCGGTAAACTATGTTGACACTCCTAAATCTCGTTTATTTTTATTTCTTTTTGTTTCTATCCACCATTCTAGCAGTCCGAATTAAGAAAATGTTTGAAAAATTCTCATCAGCACTCAAAAATTACTTTAAGACTGTTCCCATCGCCATGTTTATTTTTAATTTGATGTGCGACGTTGCCATATTTATGATTAAAGAAATGCCTATAAGTTATGATACACGTAAAACTAAATCTTTTTATAACAAAACTTATAATTAATGAAAATGCGGATTAGGTTAGGTTAGGATCAGTTTTATTTTTATTATTTTTGTAAAAAAAGCGCGCGCTAGCGCGCCAACCGAACACCCAGTTTATATTGAAAGGGGGATGTTTCTATAACAAAAACTATATTATTAGGTGAATCTGTCCCGTTAACGTTAGGTTAGCCCAGGTTCGTCAATAAAATCTTAGTTTTAAAACTATAATAATAACAATAAATACTTACAATTCTGTTGTCCAAATAATTTTCAATTAATCATTTTATTTCCTTTAACAAATAGGTAAATCTGGCAACATTGCTAAATTTTTAGTTTTAAGGCTCAATCAAGTTGTGATCAAGGGTGATTTTTAATTAATTTTTTTTGGAAAACTCTTGCATATTCCGCAATTTTTATTTTTGAAATGTAATATTGCAAATGGGTCCTTTCTGGAAAAAAAAATATAAAATATGCAAAAATCGTCCGCAACGATAGTTTACCGAACCCCTACCTTGCTGCCTTGGCCAAAGACACGCAGACCACCAATTAATTATTTTGCAAAAGTCCTTTGCACTTTAAGCTCGGTTTTTTTTTAGATTTTTTTTTTTAGAACCGAAATATGACTGTGAAACATAATCCATTTGTTTTTGTAAATTTTTCTGCTGCCAAGATTTCGATCAGGTCAGGTCAAAATTTATATCAATTTTTAATTTATATACTATTTTATATATCTATATTTACTACAGGAGGATCTATAAATATATCAATACTTTCTCCAAGAGTTTATATATGGTTTTGAAGAAATTAAAAAATATTACTTAGTAAACAGACTTCGAACTGCAATTAATAATTTCGTAAAAGTAACAGTTCCACAAATGATAGACAAAGAGTTTAAGCCATTTTAGAATGAATTTTAATGTCTTTCAGTGGCTATTGGGCAGAATAAGGGTCGATCCGGATTAACGATTAAGTAAATGTTTAAAATATTTCACTCATGTACGCTCGAAATGGTTTGAAATATTTCAGTGACATTTGATTGCAACGTCATAACATTAAAATACCTTTATATTGGCCTACACTTTTCAAACGCACCCTTGTACGTCCTTATCGCTTACGCTAGACGAAATCGCATTCAAGCAAATATTATAAACTTTTACAAAAGCAAAAAGAGTCGTCTGGCTTTGACGGTGTGCCAGAAGTAATCCCAACAACGTGTACCTGTCTTCCGCGCTTATTTCAAACTTATTGGGTTCAACAAGAACATTTTTAAAATTTAAAACCCTTGTAGCTAAGAAAGATTCCAATCCTTCTTGCAATGATGAAAATGATAATGAGAAAGTATGCCAATTTTCCTGTATTAATTTATTTTATTAGGCATAAGCTAGTTTATAGAAAATATATGTCTTTGGCCCCAAAGGGCAAATACTGCATATCATCAACGTAAATCACATTAAATTCACACATATCACAAGCATTGATAGTTCTTCTTCAATTTTGGCACTCCTTAAAAACTGCCCTTCTACCTTTAAGAACCTATGCTTATCCAAGTATTTCGGTTGAAATCAAATTTATAGGAGAAGTTTTACTATTAAAAAGCAAAGGTACTCCAAGTGCTAAATCGACTACCATCGTTTTCAGGAATTCTAAACAGATTAAGGAACTTCTTTAAGCATCACTAGGTTCACTTATTTTCGATATGGGCATTGCTAGGAGCAGCTCTGATATGGCAATATCTTAAAAGGAAAAAACAATAAACTATTTGATCTTTAGAACTTCAGCCCTTTTCTCTTTACAAGTTAAAAATATGCAAATCTCTTTTCTTAAATTATTTTGAAAATCATCTCAGCTTAGGCTTCTTAAAAGTTCTCAATTTAAAAGCTTATACTATGAGAGCGAATCAAAATCCAAAGCCAATCCGAAGATTCTCTACATATAATGCATAAAGGCGTTTCGAAAGATTTATCTAGTGTTAAATTGCAAAAGTTGGCATTCATTTACCGTCTAAAATGGTAAATTATTCGATGGCTTTTTTGATTTATAATATTTAGCACCTGAAAATTTTATACTCATTTGAAACTAATGAATTTAACGCATTTAAACGGCGCAAAAAATGACTTCATCATTTGTTGACGAGACGAGATCTTTATTTAAACTTGCAGTAAATCCAGCGAAATAACATTTTTATTTTGTCTTTTCTAGGTAAGTCCGTAGCAGATCAACAGTTATAAATGACCTAGAATATCTTGGATGTAAAGAGTAAGTAATTATATAAATATCAACAGTAAATATGTAATATACAAGGTGAAAGAAAAATAACTATAAATAATTTAACTGGTAAAAATACACGCTGCACCACTTATCATTTTCGGACGGTAGATTAGGTCATTGTATTTGATTTAAAAATTATAGTTTACTTTTTTGTCGTCTACTTATTAATAAGAAACATTAGTAATTTTCGCACTACACACAACACGCTAATGTGACCATGGTAATTTATAAAAGAAAGCAACGGCGAATTTAGTTTTTACAAACAGCTTGAAGTATTTTTATCAGGGTCTGCTACGGCTAAAATACAAATTTATAATGTTTCCTGTTTGTCGTACGCCTTGATACTGACACAAAATATGTTCTACCGTTTGGTAATCTTCTCTCTGAGAATGTTTCCCGATAAATTGTTACAGCTGAATGTGCGTTTTGTTCCGCATCACCGCAAATAAGCATATTAAATAGTTATTTATATTTTCTAATATACACAAATATCTATGTAACACAAAATCTCCCTGTCTAAACTATACTTGAACATAAATAAGTATTAAAATTAACAGTAGGAGAGTAGAAACAAATAAAATGGTTTTTTTGCTTTAAAATGGGAAGTTCTGATCTATGTACAGTAGCAGTTTAGAGTGAAAGCATTGCAGGGGCAAGTGGTACCTGTTGCGTTTACCGTATTGTATATTTTGAAATAAGGGTCACTAAAAACTTATATATTTTTTTATTAAAATTTGCGGCTTTTTAAACAAAAACGATAATTTGTTGAATTAATCACAAAATAAGTTCTTATTTACCATTTTTCTCAGAAATAATTAAGTTCTGACCCTCGTTACTTAAGACTCTTTCACTTACAATGACCCATACTTTTACGTCGCAAAATATTTGTAGCCATATCCCTTTCATCCATATTATTTTTAGATAACATAAACAGTTATTGGAGCAACATAATTTTTATTCAGTTTGGAATTATGCAATTTACTAAAATAACAGTTTAAATTTGGATTATTAGGGAGTCTTACTTTAATGTTGCGATTTGGATTGAAATGTTTATTTACTATTATCTATTAAACTTTTTAGAATTTTACATTTTTTTGTTAAAGAATTCTACACCAGCATTATTTTGAATCAATTTGCTTTTTACCTTCTGGGTCAACAAGCAAATTTTTATAATATTCAACACAAACATTCGTCTGGCCTCAATTATTCTAATTAAGTTTTAAACCTTCTACTTACACGCTTCCTTCCAGTGTGTTTTGATAGAGCTTCTTTCGCAATAGCTGGAAAGCTGTTTGCTTATATCTGGCTTTATTTTCTCATGAAACTGAAAAAATAAATACTAAAGGTTTCATCTCAACAGCCAAAATTTGCCTAAATAATAAACAAACGAAAATCGCAAGGTAAACAAATAGTATCGACTTTAATATTTTAAATGGAACACCGTGTATTATTTTGGTTTATTCTAAAAAGTGCCTTTCCCTGAATTGATTAGTATATACCTTCATTAGTATTCATATTAATAATTATGGCATCAATTTAGTAGAAAATCTGGAAAATTCAGCTGTTTTAACTTATGGTAAATTTAATATAGTCGGCTTGGTCATAACAGATTTAACATCAATATTTATCAGTTCACTAAACTGTTTTGTATCACGTTTTTCAAGAACTTTGTGGTATAATCATTTATATTTTGCCGATTGTGAGTTAACCTTTTTATTACGTTATTTAATTAATATATCAGTTGATTCAACGAAAATGAGAAATTAAATAAGTGACAAAACGATTATTTTAAAGATTAGTTGATTTCAAGAACGCTCTTGTTATTTTCACTAAGTTTTGTCTAATAAATAAAAAAGTCTTTGTTAAATAAAAAATGCGAGTCAAAACGGCAGATTTTTGAGAGTTTTAAAATAAATATATGCGATAACCGTTAGAAAAGGTATATATTTTTAAAATAAGGAAAAAAACCTAATGGACTAAAACTATACAGGGTCCTCCTTTCAAAATTACTATGTTCATTTTTTTACTTTACGTTAGTCATTTGTCCTTTTTTTAACAAATTTGGCAATTCAGATAAAACCCTAATATTTTTAGTTTTTAGAAACTTGTAGACCCCAATCAAAATACAATAAAAAATGGGAAGGCTATACCTACGAAAGCTCGTGTAAGTAAGTAACGGGATATCCAGGAAAAGGTCGACTATAGACTTATAATATTTCTTATCATGAAATGTATAAATTAAACAAATAAATAAAATGTGTTACTGACAGTCATTAAAATTATAAAAAAAGAGAAACATTTTTTAAATAATTACAGGTTAACATAAAAGAGCTACTCTATCACAGTCTTCAAATATAACATTAAACATATATAAGCATTTACAGCAATTACGTACTAAAGAGGAATCTCGATTAATATTATAATGATGTCCGTAATTTGTTCTACGGTGTGCAATATTAAAAAGTTCATAATTACAGAGGCATCTCTGAGGAACATTAATTAGAATAATTTCAGACAGTTGTAGATAATCAATTTGAGAATTAATTATTTTATACAAAGTAGTAATATCTATTAGCTTTCGCCGTCGTTCTAAAAATGAAAGATTGAGTTTTAGAATATTCTATACATTATTAGAGTGTATTAATGTTTTAATACATGTGTAACCTTTTTTACACTTTTAGTCTGATCAACTAGGAGAAGAGGCTCTTTAAAAACACAATAACTAAACTTCTTAATTCTCCAGCCCCTTGCATCTTGTTCCTCATTCTTCACTAATCTTAACACATCAACACGAAAATTTGTCTAAAAAAGTTAACTGATAAAACTCACAAAGTAAAATTGACACTGTCTCACTTTTTTGTTCTCTTAAAAAATGTCACAGCGTCATGTTCTTGAGGTTTTTCTTAACTGAGAAGAACCACTTAGAATTCCTGTTACAAATATAGGTTTCTTCCCGACATCGCTACAGTTGCTGCAGTCTAGTTGCAGGAGAATTTCATGTCGTCTCTAGTAAATTTGCAGCTACTAGATCTATTACATTATTTTTTAGACACATTGGGGTTTTATGATGCAATTAAGAGTGTATCTTGATTCTGCTATATAGAACATCGATGTAGGTAACCGACAGAAACCTCATTAGTCTAGCAAGCGAGCCGAATATTCAACCAACTAAAATATATGACTGTTGAGCGTCGTCGTCTAGTAAAAAGTCGTTGGGTTAAAAACAAGATAAACAAATAAGCTATGTTACTGTTGCAAATGTCATGACCAAGTTTAAATCCACCGGGTCTGTTGATAATACGTTTAAAATAAAACACCAACCCTGGTCTACTACCGGAGAAAATCAAATTCAAATTTTGCAAGCGGTTATTGAAAATCCTAAAGTCTCGGTGAGGAAAATATCAAAATTACCTCCGGGTAACGTAACAAACTTAACAGTCAGTACGATTTTATCTTTATCTTTACAAACCTATATATATCCATACATTTTTATCTAGAAGTTTTGAAGTTCGTTTCTTGTTCAGTGCATGGTTTCAAGGAGAAACTGTAGATGATTCGTTCTTCTCCAGAAAAATATTAATTACCGACGAGGCGACATTTACGTCAAACGGAGTTGTATGCTCACAGAACTGCCGCTGATAGTGTGACGAAAATCCTAATTTTCTCATAGAGTGTCGCAATCAATACTCATTTAAAACAAATGTTTGATGCAGTATTTTGGATAACCAAATAGTAGGGCCGTATTACTTTCGTGAAAATTTGAAAAGCCAAACTTACATGAATTTTTTAAATACTCAATTGTTTGAATTTGTTGAAGAATGGCCATTTAATAACAGGCGTTTACTTTGGTACCAACACGACGGAGCACCATGTCATAGTACACACATAGTTTCCAATTTTTTACAAAGGACTTTTTCAAATCGCTGGATAGGAAGGTATTCTGCAATCCCGTGGCCAGCCAGGTCTCCTGACCTAACCTTGTTGGACTTTTTCCTTTGGTGACTGTTAAGAGAAAAAGTTTATCTTCACAGGCCATTCTAAAATGTCTATCACCTGGAAACAGTCATCAGGCAGTGTGTACAGGAAATTACTCCAAATATGGTAAGAGCGGCAATAGCAGAGTTCAGTAGAAGAACCATAATTTGTATGGCATGGATGGATATTTACGAGATCGTCATCAAGTAGTTAATATTAATAAGCCTACATCTAAAGAATTAAGTAATATATGTGGAGTGCCGCAAGAGTCAGTCCTAGGTCATCTTTTATTTTTATTATTTATCAATGATTTACCCCAAATTTTTGACAATAAGAGAATGACTTTGTTTGCTGATGATAGCAGTTACCTTGTAGTAAAGTGATAGTAGAAAGAAGCCCAAATGGAACAAGAAATGTTAAATAAATTTTATAGGTGGTTTAATGCAAACAAATTGTTCCTAAATATAGATAAAACCAATTTTCTATGCTTCACACCTCAGACGCGAGTCATCAATGATTCATATTTGGTTAAAGTTTCTATACAACAAGTATCATGTGTAAAATTGTTTTGTGTTTATTTGGATAACAAACTTTCTTGGGACATGCATGCTGTCGAGCTTTGTAAGAAACTAGCAACTACAGCCTAGGCTCTATTAGGTTAAGTATTCTGTAAAGTATGGCTTAATTTTCCGGAGTAATTCGTCTTATTTAGTACGGCTATTTAAGTTGCAAAAACGTATAGTTAGAACATTTGTTGGAACATTCCGACTAGCCTAATGTAGGCCCTTGTTTAAAAGATACAGGTTGCTAACGGTGCCATCATTGTTTATATTACTTCCAGTTTTTTTTTGACAAAAAAAAATATTATTTTTACAACTATGGCACACGTGGCTCTGTGGATCTTCTATATCCGATTCACTCACTTAAGGTAGTAGATCATAACATATATTATATAGGAGCTAAAATATAAAATAATTTACAAATAGATTCAAAACTTTGTCAGATATTAAAATATTTAAAAAGTCTGTTCATGAATATTTGATAAATCGTGTTTAATATAGTATAGAAGAATATTTTAATAGTTAAACAATAGCAATTATGTCCAATCTTTTATACTTTAGTATAGAACATTTTTCAACCTATTTTTGGTTTTAGCCTATTGCTTAAAAACTATGAGCCTTTATTTGACTTGATCCGTACGATGTATTCTCATTGAGTCAAAGATTCAATAAGTATATTTATGTATATGACCTTTTTTCTATTTTCATGAGATAAATCACTTCCCTCCGTTTTTGAGATGAATTAATTTACACACTGTATAGCGAATTGAGTTTTTTATCAACCGGTCATTCACATTTTAGAAATCTAACTGTTTAAGTACAAACATTGAAATTATTCAGTAATATTATCTCAAAGTATCTAAAGGACAAACGGGCAATCAGAAAAGACAATTACTTTGCTCGAAACACAAAAGGTGGACAAGTATGTGCACGTAACAGTTTATGTTTCAATAGAGACATATCTGAAATTGCGAGTTATCTTAACCATGGGCAATTGTCGCTCCTAAATGACAATAAAATTCCAATTGTCGGTAGTGGTTCTGTATAAGGCATCGATAGGCTGGTAATTCCATATATTTTCTTGAGTCTGGGTTGGAATAGTTTAGTAACCATTCTCTTTAAAGCCGAATTAAAGCAATATTAACAATTCTGGCGGGGGAAAGGTTTCGTTTAATGTATACTTCTAAAATATATTAACTTTGCCCAGTAAAAACATATACGTTATAAAAACTATTTTATAACATTTATCTTTAGAGTTACATTTTTGCGCCTCCTGATAATAAATTAATACATTTTTTTACGTTTGAGATATCATCTTATAACAGCTTGTAATGTAAAATGTGATACAATTTAAAACATTTTTCTAGATCACAACTATACAAAAACCAACGGGTTTTCTTAGTACTAATAGCATTAAAAAATAGATCCTAAGTAAATAATGTTTTGATTATCATTAGGTTAGGTTAGGTTTACCATTTTTCTGTATATTAAAAAAAATACGAATAAATTACAAAAACACTATTTAGAAATTTCGTATAGGTAGGTACATATAGGGCTGCCAGACGTCCGGAATTTTCCCGGAATTCGCTAGGTGGTCCCGTGTCCCGGGATGTTAGTAAATTGTCCAGGAAATACAGAATTGTACGTTATTTTTACTTTCCCTTATTTATTATAAAACTTCACACATAAATATTACTTCCCTCGTAAGAGACAATATGATAAAATATAATGTTGACCTCACAAAATGTAAAAAGAAGCATTATTAAGAAACTACTTATTGATTGAAAAAGTGTGATATAAGCTTGGACTGATAAAACGTTTGTGAAAATCTGTTGTGGTAGACCAAATTGGCGGCCTAATAAAATGATTAAATATCTTGTAAAATTCTATTTATTCGAATTAAACCTATTTTTATGGAGGAAAGTAATGAAGGACATAATGTATTCTTTCTAATCTACGCAAATAATAATAATATTAATAAAAATAATAATAAGAGCTAGAGGGACTACAGCGAACTATTCGCCTAATGATAACCAAGTACAAGTTACCCCACCCAAGGCCATCAACTCTCCGAATGATCTTACTACGAAGAGAAGGTGGAAGATCCCTTGTTGACATGAGCAATTCGCACTCCCGACAGCTGCAAAAATTGAGAGATTTCTTCACCAACAAGGCACAAACATCAAGCTTCCACCGCATAGTTATCTTAAGTGACAACTCGTACTCCCCTGTCAAGCTCGCAAGTGACAACATCATTTTAAAATCAATTTCAGACCCCGACAAACAAGAACAGTGGGCTCAAATGGCACTGCACGGCCGACATCACAATGACTTGAATCAGCCACACATAGATAAGGAAGCATCCAATAGATGGCTGAAGGATGGACAACTATTCCCAGAGACAGACGGATTTGTAATGGCAATACAGGACCAAGTTATTAAGACACGAAATTACACTAAATTCATCATCAAAGTTGAAGCCGATAACTGTCGAACATGTAGCGAGAGATCAGAGAGTATACAGCATATAACATCTGGCTGCACTTATTTAGCAAACACGGACTATCTCCAGTACTCATAACCAGGTGTGTAACATCAAACACCAGAAGCTTGCCAATAAATACGGGCTCCTTAACATCTTTGTGCCCTATTATAAATATCAACCAAGTTCAATCCTTGAAAATAATGCCTTCAAACTGTACTATGACCGGGCAATTATCACCGATAGACGGGTGACGAATAATCGGCCTGAGTGGTACTGTTAAATAACGAAATAAAGACAGCTTATTTGGTAGATGTTGATATACCCAACAATAGCAACGTGTTGAATAAATATCAAGAGAAAAAGGCCAAATATGCGGAGCTGGTCATCGAGATACAGCAGATGTGGCGACTAAATAATGTTCGTGTGATACCGATCATCGTATCATCAACTAGACTAGTTCCAAAAACACTGGAACAGAACCTAAAAATCATAGGACTGCATACTAACACCTTTATCGATATCCAGAAGGCAGTCCTGCTCAGTACTTGCCACATAGAGTTCATACAAGACAACACATAGAACTAACAGAAACCAGCCCACTCCTTTTGATGCATGCATCCGAGATGGGCTTGAAACCCAACATTTGTTGAGAAATTGAATGTCCATTTCGATAATAATAATAATAATAAATAAATTACGGTTTATAGGATTTGTATAAAGTTATTGCCAGATATTTATAAACATATTCTATATTTTTTCTCCCATAATAGCATTTTTGAAAGATTTAATGTTCTACAAGTTATGTATGACAGATGCGCTTTGCATTATTTCTCAATTATAACCGCAAACTGGGAGTGTAAATAAACAAATTGTATCAATGATAATAAAATCAATAATATTCATTATAATACACTAGTAAATATAGCTAAATTAGTACATAATGCTAATGTCCTCATATTTTGTTACTAAAATTCGGCAACACCTCTTATTATTATCGTAAACGAAACAAGCGGAAAAAGTCATATAAAACAGGCATATTTAGCGATAATATATATACAAATTTAGTAGGAATTTTTTTTTAACAAAAACCGCAATGATAGAATTTTGTGTTTATATTTCAAGCTTTTGAATTCAAAATTTTGGTGTACAACTGTAGTCAAATTACCGCCGGCACTGAGTCTGTTAATACAAATACAATCGTTTATGCCGGTATTTAACTTGTCATGAAAGTTTCCTCGTTAGAGGAAATGATGGGTCAATTGCGCAAGTGGAACATGCCAAAATATTGGGATAGATAATGCCCTAAACTGGAACTTCTATTGCGGTTAGTTCTGTGTTAAACTGTTCCCAGTGTATTATGCCCTATATCGCTTGAGAGGCGAAATATCTTGATGTCATGTATTATGTTTTGCTTCTAGAGAGAAGTGTTGTATATTGTGTTGGGATCTTCTCCTACCCATTTAAACAGCGTATTTCGCATACAATAGAAGTATTGCGGGTGCTTCGAGTTGTCAATCGTTATTCATGTAGGGGACTGTTTAAGTCAATGACGCTTCTTACTTTGCCGGATTTGTATACATTGTAATTTCTTATGTTTGTTAAAATCTGACCATAACTTCGATACGCGTAATAATATGAACTTCGTTGTACTTACACATCATATGGCTTTATATGAAATGAGTCTACTTGGATTTTGAACAACACCAGGAAGCACAACTTTAACATTCGTAGGAGTTCTAGAGGAGCTCTGAGGGCCACGTAGTTTCTGGTTAACAGCTGACGAAGTTTGATTAAAAAACACCCATCATTTCACCATTTTTTTACTAAGGGCATCCGGCACTTTCTGAATATTGAAGTAAACTAAAAATACTTTGAGATATTGGTTTTCAATCCATACAGTTTTTTCAAGGTTTATAACTTTTTTATTAAAAAATACCTAGACTATATAAATGGAAAGGATATGATTACAGAATGACCAGAACAAACTATATACTTTAATTTCTAGAAATTAGTTACCTTAGAATATTTTAATTACTTTTGATATAAATCACTAACTTACACACGTTCATGCTTATTTCAATCTTGTTTAACATAAGTGGTATATTATATAAACAAAATCAACTAATAAATTTAAGAGAAAGTGAGCCAAAACAACTGAAAACTGGTCATTCTCAAATATCTTATAAGAATAATTGTTCTTCTTTTCGGCCAATTGTAGTATACACCATTGAATTAAATGAAATAATGTAGTATTTAAATTACCATTTCCAATTTCGCAAAAACCAATACTTCAAATAAAAAATATTCTTTTTTGTGGGTAAATTGTAAATATACAAAGTATCGATATTATTGTGAATCCAGATAATTTTCATACGGAGCACCTAAAGACTTTCGCAAATCAATGCATGAAATAGCAACATTTTTTGAACGAGTAATGCCACAAGCAAGCAAGTTAATAATTACGATAAGAATAATGTTTTAATGTAATCTGATGTTTTTATTAAATTAAATTGAAAAATAATAAAGTACCTAATATTGGTTCCGACTGCTAAGGAAAAAAATGAATTGACATTTTTGTTTTTTTAATATAGTTTGACCCCACCTTAAATTAATTTATAAACCAGCTGCCACAAATGAATAAATTTTTTGATTCCTAGTTAAACATTTCTATAAAACATATTTGCCATTTTTGCAAAATCAAGACTAAATTTGCTCAAATGACCTGGAAAAGCAGATGCTGATTTCGATTGCTTTTGAACATCATCCTGAAAAAGTGTTAAGATTGGCACAAATAAAAAAAGAAACTCCTGACAGCCGCGCTGTCCAAGTGCTATTAGCATATTATGCAGATGGTATTTATGAACCAAATCCAGAAATAGAACTTTAACGTGGACTAGGCACATCCACGGATTTTCTATAATTTGATTATTCATTTGAATGGTGTGGATATTGGGAGACAATTATTTGTGAGATGGTGAAATTGTTATGTCTTAGTGGCGTTAAATAGAACATGGTTCTTTGCTCCTCATTCTTGAATGTTATCAAGATCCTCGATTAAGGAAAAAGTTATTGCTCCACGCCTATGATCCACTTCAGTCTTTGAAACAGGTTTCGGGAACTATATGCTTGGGGTGGAGTACACTAGCACCAGCATAGCTATGAATAGGATTGTTGGTAGAAGAAAGCAGATCATTGATAAGCAGGAGGACTAGGGTAGGTGCGAACACTAGATGAAAACCATATGTTTAAGGTAATTTTAAAGATCAGATTTATATACTTTTCCACTGTCTATTCATTATTAGAAGTAGAGACATGGGTCTGTAGTTAGAGAGAAGAACTTTGAATCCTTTTTTTTGAGAAGGTACCATACACGAGCAGATTTCCAGCTTTTGGGAAGAATTCTCCTGTCATAGGACACTTGGAATAACTTGGTAAGAAGAGGGCTAGTTCAGAGGCGTTCTTTCTCAGGACTATAGCCGAAATACCAACAAGGCCAGGGGACTTTTTGATATTAAGTGTTTAAAAAATACATCGAACCATTTTAACTCTGAAGATAATTTCGTGCATATTTTATGGCAAAGCCAATCGAAAAAAAAATGGGGAGGAGGAATTAAAATAAACTTTGCAACGAATTGTTCCTTAAAAATCTCAGCTTTTGTGAATATCTGAAGGTTTTTCATAAAGCAGAAGAATTTACAACATTTTAGGTCTAGGATGTATTTCAATATTTTGTGTAAATATTTCAAACTACAAAGATTTATTATTTTTATTATTACAGAGAATACGAAATATTTTATTCTTGTGGTTATAAATAACTTAAAAAAAAACTGATAAAAAAGTGCCAATGACAAACCGAGGTATGTTACAAAATTAATTTTTTACGTCGATTTGCTGTTATTTCATTTAACATCGCCTTTTTGTCAAAAAAAGTCGGACCTCATTTCAATGGCATAATTAGGTAATTTCAAGAAATTTATAATTTACTTCGGCTTGGTCACGTACTTCATTAGAACAATGTAAAATCGCTGTGTCCTAGATTCACAAAGTGACAGTTTTGCTCCAATTTAGGTACTTCGGTTGAAAATATTTATTTTCGTTCTTTCATAATGTTTATAAGAAACGATATTTGTGCGGCAAGTAATAAATTTGACAGTCCTCATCAACAAAGAAATGAAATAATATTACTAGGTCCTAACTTCTTTCCTAACTGTCGTATAGAGTGCCACTTTGTTGATCCATCATGCAGAAATGTTTGACAATATTTTACATTCGAAGAAAACGGAATTTTGGATTTCAATAAGTAAGTTTATGGTCAGAATGATGTATTCAAGGTTTTATGGCAAGATTTTTGCGACCACTTCAGTAGCAGATCAAATTATAGGATCAGGAGAATTTAATATGGCAGATTACTTTAGTTATTTTAGTAACAATTACAGTTTTTTCCTACCAACGCTAGAGAGAAGTATTGCACTCGTAAAAAATCACCTTTAATGATTTTTGGAGATCTTTGTATTTTAGGACCCCTAAATCCCCATTTCCGTCGATCGGTCGGTCTATCGTTCTATCTGTGCGGGGCATAGCTCAAGAAGGACTTATCCGATTCTCTTCAAATTTTGGTAAAAAATCATATCATATGGCGATGCCATGGTTACATTCTGGTAAAAATCCAATTTGACGGAACAAAATGGCCGCCTCACAAAGTGTTAAAAAACTTATTAAGAAACAGGAAATCGATAAACTAGTAAAGTTTTAATGCAAATCCTACGATACGACAAAATCACCGTTTAATTAAATATTTAAGTATTCGTTAGTATTACCAGTATCAAGTTTGAATATTTTTGGGGAAGCTAATTCAGTATTTGGGGGTATTTTTAAAAGGAAAATTTGATATTAAGTTCTTATTGGGCATCATTAAGAACAGCTGTATACAAAATTTCAACAAAATATTTCATTGGCTTTCAAAAATACGAGTTTTCAAAAAATTATACAATACATTTTAAATGCAAAATTCTCGTAAACCATTGCCATTATCAAAAAACACTATTTTACATATTTTGGTTATTTTTACCATGTTTATGGAATTCAGGTAGGGATATTGCTCTGAGGCAGTAAATAATAATTTTAATAAGACATTAATAACAAAAACAATAGCTGAATCTCGAAGAACCCGAACGTATTTTAAAGTAAGTCTTAGAGCAAAATTGTTTCCTAAATTCAATAAAGATGGTAAAAATAAACAAAAAATAAAAAAGAGTGGTCTTTTGATAAAGGCAATCAAAGTCTTTTAATTAAGAATTTATTATAGTTGTGAATTACAAGGGTATGAAGATCTACTTGGGTCACTTGATTTCAAAAAGGTATTGATATTTCAGGATCAATCGACGAAAGCTTTACACTTCCTGGGATGTCGCCCTATTATTAAGAAAATAATACTGAACAGTTTAAAAAAAAACAAGCTACACATAAGTAGTTTTTGGGTTGCATGGTATGAACCACGTGCACCTGTACAAATTTATTTTGCTTTACTTGTATATAATATTTTCAGCTAAAATTGCTTTATTATGTTTTCTTTTATTTAGTTCAAAACTACTCTGATAAAATAAATTGGTCATCCCAAAACACAATACTATTACATGCTGGTCTGTGATACCAGTTGCAATACCATTAGAATGTGGTAATCTTGTAAAATGTTCGTTGAACCTTACCTATGTTAAACAAAAAACCGAATAAAGGATATATATTTTAGTAGTAATTAAAATCTCTCAACGAGCGCATTATATCGAAATGAAATAAAACTTGTGCAATTAATAGATTCCTCGACTAACTAATTAAAAGCCTTTTTAAGCAAGTATTTAGATTGGCCAGAAATAAGCGTGGTGTTAATTATTTAATTAATTATTGCGAATGTACATTCCACGAGCTTGTGTGTGTTTTCGATAATTGCAGAAGACGAGGAAAGTGTGAAGAGAAAACTGATTTATATTTTTATATTGTGTATGCTCGGGTTTGATTATCCGAAAATGTTTCTTAAACTTTGTAAATTCATTAAAGCTTTTACGAAAATAATTTAAACTGCTTAATTGTTTTTATTATTTTTTTTATTACGTAACTATTTCTTTGTCTAATGTATGTCGTCACATTTCTTAGTAAATGTTTTTATTGCTATAAAAAGATTTTCAGCGTTAACATTTTTGGCTGATCATTATCTTGTACTAGAAAAGATCTCTCAAAACCCTAGGCGTATATATCAGTTACTTTCCAATCCGAATGTCTGGCTTTCATAAAATCAGGGGAAAAACCAGGCGCCATCTTTAAGCTTCTACCTCAAACCGGTGGCAACATCCGCTTTCAAAATGGGATTTTGTTCTGTATATTCACTGCACTTTCTATATTTTAGTTTTTAGTTATCTATCTCCTGACACTAATTTCTTCTTTAACTGGAAATGTCAAATTTTGACACCTGCTGTCAAACCTGAAATTGGTGTGGGAAATAGATAATTAAAAACTAAGATGAGAGAGTAAAATCCATTTTGTTTTAAGTTAAGTCGTTTGGGAGTCACAGACCTTCAAAGGGTCAAAAATGTCAATTTTCAAGCGCCATTTTTTCGAAAACAGTTGAATTTAGTTATAGGAATCATAACACAAAAAGTCATTGTAATGTTCAAGTCATTGTAATGTTCAATTCATTAGATACAGATTATTTCATGTAGAAAACGTAAGTTGCCACCGGTTTAAGGTAGAAGCGGCAACACCGCACAATTTAAAATATTTTAAAAAGTGAGTTTATGTTCATCTACGGTCAGAACCAAATTTCCAAACTAATCTATTTATTGATTCTCCAGATACTTTAATAAGCACTCAGCGTATTTATATAATGGGGGAATACGAGTTGGGGTCTATTTTAAAATACGAGTAGAGCATCTTATAGCATACTGCATTTCATTAAATGGGAGTTAACTTTTTCCTGGACAATCTGGCGATCGCGCATTTCCTATCTTTGTTATTTGAAGAGATGCGACAAAAAGTACATTACTAAAAAATTTTATATTCAATTTTTTGAAAATAAAAATTCAAGAATAAAGAAAGCTTAGATTTTTAAAATTTATCATATAGAATGAAAAAAAAAATTAAAACAAAAAAATCAGAATAGTAAATATTTTATAAAAACAAAAAATTGTTTGTTCTTTAAATCCAACAGTCTTCATTTTTCAATTCAACCTAAAAAAAATTTTATATTCAATTTTTTGAAAATAAAAATGCAAAAATAAAGAAAGCTTAGATGTTTAAAATGTATCATATAGAATTTGAAAAAAAAAATAAAAAAAAATAATATCTATCAGAATAGTTATTATTTTAAAAAAACAAAGAAAAATTGTTAGCTCTTTAAATCCAACAGTCTTCATTTTTCAATCAACTGTCAACCGTCAACTGTCAAAGTTGGTTTCGATTTAAAGAGAGAGGATCGAAATGTATATTTGTAGATGTCAAATACTGATTTCGTTGATGCATAGTAGAATTTAACGTGGTTGCCGAAAAGTTCGTATGCTTGTATCATTGAACTAAGAAATTAGGTAATTTAGAATCTTTTAATTTGAAAGGTTGAATATTTCAAAGACTGTGACTGTATTTTAGAATAGTTAAAAGAGTTTTTTTGAGACAGTTATTTAGTATTATAAAATACTAATAAATGGATTAGTTTGGAATGAATGGAGTGGTAGGAATAATGTCAAATTAATGCCAAATTGTTCCTAGTTAGGTGGATATTTTTCTATTTGTAATAATTTTTTGCAAACTATCAAATGCACAGTCACTTCTCCCCCACCGTCCGGAAAATTATTAACACTCTAGATTTATTATCGTTTGACTTTGCGGTAAAATATATTTTATTGAAATAATAACATCTACAAGGCCAGTTCATTTTGCTTTAGTATAAACTGCGTAATTTTCTAATTAACAAAATCATTAAGACTAAAGTATTAACTCCAAAGCAAACAATAAATTGTGTCATTTAAGTAATTTGCCATTAAAATAAATACTAATCATTTAACCCATATCAAGCATTTAAGAGCCTAAGAAATAATACAAATATCAAAACCCGTAATGATGAATATTTTCTCTTTTAGAAATCATAGTAAAAAAGATCTGTTGGCGTATTTTGATGTAAGATCGTGATAATTCTGTATTATATAGAGTACATATAGTTACTAGGGTACTTTCATATTTGATCTGTTATTTTAGATCTACCAAACAGGTAAGTTATACCATTTATATGCAGCAATCACGATAAACTCAACACACTAAAAAATGGATCAACTTTTACCTAACTTTTACATAAATATCTCAAAAACATGATATAATTACTGTTGCTGTAGCTCTCTATATACAGCCAATTTAAATTAAATTCATTTCAATATTTTAATTATACGTTGTGACATGGTTTAAGTCTTAATTTTAATAATAAAATAAAAAACACAAATTTTCCTTATAGTAAGAAATTCATTATTTCTGTGGAGCATCAAAAAGCATTTCATCAAAAATAATTAATATGAATTGAGTTTCGGTTGTTAATACGTTTTCGTGTTATGAAACCACCTTACTATCACTATACACTTTCATCCAAATTACTAAAAAATGGTAACATACAAGCTGTTCAAAGTTAAGTTGGCACCATTGCTAACTTTTTTGTTATGAGAGCTACGATGTCGGTTAAATTATGAAAGTTTTGTATTTCTTCCTGCTGATTACGATAGTGAAAGCAAAAAAACAATAGAATGTACGATTCTCGAGATATTGGCAAAAAAGTATATTTTTTTAATTGAACACCCTGTATATGTCTTCATCCGATTCGCCTTCAAAAATGTAACAAAAGTTGTTCTTTATCATTTTTGCCTAAAACGCAAAATAACAGAGAAAACAAGAATTTTTAATTTTAATCTAGTTACCTATGGCATAAAAACAATAGTAGAGACGGCGCTGACCTTCACTAAATCTAATGTCAAGCTAATGTTAATAGTAAGCTCGCTCTATTATTAATAGAATAAAAATAGTGTTTACTCACTTAGGGAAGTGTAATATGGTGGAAATGTATATTTCATGCAAAAAAAATACTACCGAGGCACTTTAGCGTTATAACGAGAAGTATCCAAATCGCAATCTCCCAAACTATCGTTTATTTTTAAAGTTTTATCGCAAATTGAGGTCTAATACCGATACATTTCAAAAATCGAAGAGAAGGGAGAACTAAAAAAAATTAGTGAAGAAACTGAAATAAATGTGTTAGCGTACTTTGAAACTTATCCTTAAAATTCCATAAGAGACCTTTGCAATGACAATGGTTTGTGTTTAGGAACTATTGGAGACCTTGGAAGCAGGTGATTTCCAAAGACGACTTGATTATTGCACATGCTCTCTTAATCAATGCAGGATATTTCCTAATTTACTACAAATGGCTCTATGGAGTGACGAAGCCAATTTTTTAAATGGGGGAATGTTTAACCGAAACAATCGTCATTATTGGTCACGGGAAAATCCCATGCAAGTTCACCGTAATCCTCAAAGGCGATTCAGTTTAAACGTATGGTGTGGAATATACAAAGGAATAATTATTGGACATCATTTTTATGAAGGCACCTCAAATGGAGAAAGGTACCTGGAAATAATATCAGAAATTTTAGAAAATTTTGTGGACGATGTGTGTTTATAGGAAAGAAGACGCATGTATTTTCAGCAGGATGGTGCTTCCTCATAACACCCAAGTTGTACAGCAACTACTTCAAAGATACTTTGAGAATAAGTGGATAGCTAAAAATGACCCAATACGCTGGCCTCCAAGGTCCCAGGATAACACACATTTTAGATTTCTTTTTATGGGGATACGTCAAGGACAGGGTTTACGTAAAAAAATATCCAAACGTTAACGAGTTACAGCAAATTATTACCGATGTGATTCTTGATATTTGCAAAAAACGTTAACAAAGTTACCAGAAGCATACGTAAGAGGTGCCAGCTGTGCATACAACATGGTGGTGATGTGTTTTCTAGCATTTTTTTTAAATATGTACCTATTTCGTTCTTCCTTGTTTAAATATATTTTCAAGCAGAAATTGTAAATAAATCATTATACAGCTAGTATTACTGTTTTATTTGTTTTATTATAATATCAGGAATTATCCTGCATTGATTAAGAAACCATGTACAAAAACCAAATCGTCTTTAGAAATCACCTGTTTCCAAGGTTGGTATTAGGCGATACCAGTTGTAGGGAACAAATTTGTGTTTTTTTTAAACGGCATGAATAGTTCCAAACACAAACCACTGTCATTGCAAAAGTCACTTATGGAATTTTCAGGATAGGTTTCAAAGTACGCTAACAAATTTATTTCAGTTTCTTCACTTATAAAGTTCTTCCTTTTCCTCGACTATTGAAATGTATTGGTGTTACAACTCTATTTGTGATAAAACCTTAAGGTGGATTTATGTAACAAATTTTAGTTTTAACTTAATCTTTAGTAATAACATCTCACCCTGATATTGGTTGTTTTCACATTTATGTGATTTCAATAAACCAATCTAAATGCTTGTCCTTAATTATTAAGTTATTGTTAAAACTAAAGTTTCCTACATGAAGTGCCTGGGTAGTATTTTTTCTGCACAAAATATACATTTCCGCCATATCACACTTTTCTAAGTGAGTAAATAGAATTTTTATTCTATTAATAATAGAGCAAGCTTACTATTGCAAATAGCTTGACATAAGATTTAGTGAATGTCAGCGCCGTCTCTACTATTGTTTTTATGCTATAGGTAACTAGATAAAAATTAAAAATTGGTGTTTTCTCTGTTATTTTGCACTTTAGGCAAAAATGATAAAGAACAACTTTTATTACATTTTTGACGGCGAGTCGAATGAGGTAGACATATACAGGGTGTTCAATTAAAAAAAATTACTTTTTTGCCAATATCTCGAGAACTGTTTTCACTACCGTAATCAGCAGGAAAAAATATAAAACTTTCGTAATTTAACCGACATCGTAGCTCCTACAACAAAAAAATTAACAATGGTGCCAACTTAACTTTGAACACCTTGTATATAAAAGTTATATAGAAGTAATGACAACATTTTCTGGTGCCAAGTAGCTCTTTCAAAAGTAACTATCAAACGATTTTTTGTGTTATATAACTTAAGCTCTTTTGAGATATAAATGGTTCATCCCGTCTTATATAAGATTGTATAATCACTTATTATAAAAATACTTCTAGCTATGTGTAGATGATTATAGAGCTGTTTTGATATTTATAAAATAGTTTGTATAATTTTAACTATCGGAATGCGTATGAGTTATAAATCTTTAGGCAAATAATTGCAACTTGCCTGATTACTCTGATTTCACTCTGTTGTTCTGGACAGATGCATTATCTAGGTCTTTAGGTTTTAATGTTTAACTAGTTTAACTAATAAAAATCTTGAAACTTATTGTTTACCTTTTTTACTGCAGTTCGTGAACGGTTTTAATTGTTGTATTGCGTATATAATCTTTGTTTATATCAAGTTTTTTATTTTCCATTTCCATCACGGTCGCTAAAAGCGAACGTAAATACTTCGACACCAAACAACAAAGAATTATTTAACATCGTCTGGAAGTCAGTAAAATAAGGCAATGTGTAATAATATCAGTAAAAATTCACACGCCATTGAAACACAATGGCGTTTTGTCTCTGTGTTCCCATCATTAGAGGTGATCTGCATGAACATCCGTTGGAGGCGCTGTGAAACTCTCGATTTCAATGTCAGGGCGGCGAGAAAAAAATTGGAATAAGGGAATCTTAATTTAACTTTTAGCGGAAGTCGACAGGACTACGCAGGTAGATAAATACTGATTTGAGAGACGTTTTGCGACCAGGGGACTGAAATGAATATTGAAACAAGGATGCGCGATCCGATTTTCCCACAAATACTAATGAACGTAATCTTAAATCAATTAAGCTAAATTTACGTTATAAACAGTGAATAATTAATATTTGTGCTATTCGCTAATTACACATAGTGACTCAGGTTACCAGCAAATGTAAAAATAAATCATATTTTCAAGAGATATTGTATTATGTATTACTTTATTAAACAAAACAACGTAAATCTCAATATATTTCAATACCGATCAAATATCATTTAATTTTCTTTCTGTAATAGGAATATATTAAAAGCGTTTCCTGCAATTTACATTAATTTTACATTTTCGAATAAATATAGTAATAAGTTTTCTTTATCCACCAATGACATATTTGTGACTTTTAAAGAAAGACAGGCATTTTTGTTACTATACTGAACATTCTGTCAGGTTTATATATTTTCATAGGTTTTATCTCTAGGTAAGGTCTTCGTTTCTGAATGTTGTTCCCTTTCAAACATTAAATGCTGATTTTCACTATGCCAGTTCCTGGTATTGTGATGATTAAAAATTCCTGCACTGGACAAAAAGCATTCATCTGACCAGATAAGTCTGCCAAATAAATCGTTACCATAGATTTGTTGCAAATACTACTGGCAAAGCAGTGCCCGGCGCTCGGCTCCGCCAGGAGGCAAATGTTGCACTATATTAGATCTGTATGGATGATACTCTTATATTTCTTCAAGATCCGTCAGTTTTTGGCACACCAATTTCTTTCTCAATTTTTCTATATGAGAAAGAAGGTGTTGCCTCTATATATCTCAAAACATCTATCTCTTTTCTTTCCCTGTTCTCTTTGTTGTATGTTTTAGAACGCGGGTGAAAGATGATAAACGGAATTGAATGCTGTGGGAAAATTTATATAAGAAACAGTTTTCACATTTTCAATAAGTTATCTGGTAGTTGAGATACGAGGGATGCCTGAAAATGCAACATTTTTAATTTAGCCCTGTATCTTAAAAACTAAAAGAGCTATGGAAATTTTGTTAACGGCATGTTTAGTTTCACGAAAGAGTAGCATACTGTCGCGAAGACCTCAACTTTCTATCTATAAAAATAACGGAGATACTTCGCAAAAATACCCAAAATGGGACACCCTGTACATACCACAGTTCTAGATACTTCGTTAAAACTTTAGTTGCTAATGTACTATTTAATACCTTTGGCACATAAATAACTAATTTATTCTGGCAGTCCGATATCTACTAAAACTTCACCCAGTTTTCTGCAAAAAAGCTCTTCAAGTTACAACGCCAAAGTTTCCCCTAAGTATTATCCGCTTAACACTGGTAAATTACAAAAAACATATTGTAATATAAAATCAACCGAGTAACCATTCTTTGTTGTCCTGTAAAGGCTTCTGAAGTAGTTTAAATAATTATAATAATGCCTTTGGGAGATTTCAAAGGAATTCTAACTAAGTGTGACAAATGTAAGCAAACAATAATTAAAATAACAATACCTTTCATATTATAACAGGAATTTAAAATCTAAACAATAATAAACTCTGTCCTAATTTTAAATGATATTTATATACAAAAACATTTGCTAAAAATTTCACAATAGATTTATTTTCTATAAGACTAATTTTCAACGTCTTTGGAAATATTACTTGTCCTAAATAAACGATTTAACGGATTTTTGTAATCGATTTTTCTGTGCTCGATTTATAAACAATAGAATATTAGGGTGTTACTACAAGACAGTACGGTTTCTATTTAATAGGAAACTGTAGAAATAAACCTATATCTTAAATATAATTAACAAATTTCACAGTTAATTCATTTCCCATAAGAGCGGTTATTAACATTCTTATCTGAACTACATAATTGTATATTAATTAGTTTCATAAGACCCGACTTTAACGCACGCGACCTGTTTAAAAAAAACGAGCAACGTAAAGGCGTTTAAAATTTTTAGATTTAGAAATCCCACCTTTTTCATCTTTGAAATATATTTTCACCCTTTTTCCCAATGGGTTTTGTTCTTGTGGAATATTTTTTTCTTTAATACAATTTAAAATAAAGTTAAGGGTGGACAAATCGGGGCTCCGCGCAGGTCGCTATACTTTCAGTACTCCAATCATTCTTATATAACTTATCTGAGGATTTATTTTAAAAACCAAATAAATTATCACTAATTTAGAACAATGTTAATCTTATCTGAACTACCTGGGAAGCTGATGTTTTAGAAAAAATATCCAGTGATAAGTAACTTATTATTTTCTTTCATTTGCCCTCCCAATCGGTTGCAAAAAGTTGACGAAAAAGTAAGAGATCGAGGGGTTCAGATTATGCTGCTATTTTTTGAAATTATTTCTTCTCAGAAAGTCCGGCGTTGCTCCAGTTCTTAGCAGCATCTTATTGAAATCATGTTTCTTTGGGACTTAAATTATTTAAAATAAAAATCACATTTTTTATATCTATTTTTACTATAAAGTATTATGATTTTCATATCCCATCAAAGTAAAAAAAAAGAAACATATTTTGTATTTTGTCGGTGTGAAGCACTCGTTAGAAGAGAGATTACGTATTACAAAAGCCGAGAAAATACTGGAGAAGTAAGAAGATGTACGGCAAAAGTTCAAAGAAATATACCCGTAAATATAATTTTAAGGATAAAAAACTTATTTGAAGTCTACGTAATAAAAAAGAAATTTTCGAAAAGTCACTAATCGAGACCGAGCGATTTTTAATTATTTTAGAGTGAATCCCACCAAATCAATTTTAGATGTAGTTCGGGATATTCAGTCCAGCCATATACTGCAAGGAGGAGTTAGCCAGTCAACAGAACCTTAAAATTTAATAAATGTATATATAATAAATTTTTTAATTTATTTTAAAAAATTATATGGACGGACCAGGCAACATTTACCATATCAGGCATATTTATTCGACACAATACTCATCACTGGGATGTAGGAAACCTAAGAAGATTTTAAACCATCGAATATTATGAAATAATAGAATTTTGGCTCTAATATTTTATAACGAGTCACTAAATAGACGAAGATATCATGAGTTAATTCAAAACCATATTGATCATTTTTTAAATGAATTATCCTTAGAACAAATTCGAAATCTAATTTGACAACAACAACAACAAAATAGAGCTTGTTAATGAAATAAAAAAGCCAAGACAACGACATAACTGCAAGTTTAGATAGGCTTCAACAAGGATATCGATGTTCTTTCGAAAAAAACGTGGATCATATTGAACACTTAAATTATAAATAGTTTTCTTTTATTCATTTATTGTTTTTGTTATTAATATTTGTAATTTTTTTTAGATCATAATAGTAAACAAATTTTATATAAAAACAAAATTCGGGTGGAATGTTAAAACACAACCTAATGACGAGTCCTCCAAAAGGCGACTGCTGTAAAAACTGCTTTAAAATTTAATTTTCGGGTTTAGGACATTAAATAAGACTTCCTATAACTATGAAGTTTCCGACGTTTCAACCCTATATTTGGTCTTTTTCAAGGCTATTTCAAACGACAAGAAACCTTTTGTCGAAAACTAAACTAAAATCGGGCTCCAATATATGACACATAATAAAATTTAAGTAGTCTTTTCACTCGAAACACCTAAAACAATATTGACATTAATTTAAATATACATATATACAAGTAACTTTGAAAACATACAATGTGCGACTATACATTATTCTTAAAAGAGATGGGTCTCTTTTCTCGGAAACTAAATATACTGGGTTTGATATCTTATTTTTTTAAAATAAATGAGAACATGGAGAAGAATTTCGCCATAACAGAAATATAAATAGAGAAAGAGAATCTTTGTCATATATGTTGGTCTTAGAGCACAGCTTTTCTTCATTGATCTCGTTTATTGTTTCAAATAAAAGTATATTTAGAATCAGGAACAAGATGCCTATCTATTGAAAGTAGAATTTACAAGGTATCTCAATAAAAAAATGCAAGTTGTGTTTGACAACTGGTACTCGTTTATATTCTTCTAATGTTACAAAAACTTGGTAACTAGCCCTGTAATGTTTCTTTTGTATCATTTTAATAGCTTGAGAAATAAGAAAGTTATAAGAGATTAAAATGAATTTTAACTTTAATTTCGTAGTTTTAGAATTACCTATCCCCAAAAATCTAAATTAAAAATTCAATTTTATAAACAAATTTAATGTATTAGCTAAGATGTGTGATTTATTTATCACATGTCAAATTATATTTTTTGCAACCAAGGTGACAAAACGTTAATAAAAATCCCAACGAGAAACAAGATTGAAAACATTTTAATTTAAATTTTTCAACATAATTCTGAAATAACTAAATTAAAGTATATAATATAATGTGCTTTATCACTGAAATAAAAAAGATATCTCATAAGCTAAAAACATAATATTACATACAAAAAACCTACAGGGTCTTCTCGTAATTCGACACCCTACAATATTGGCCAATTTTAAGAGTGAAAAACGATAAATATTATATTTGTATACACTTTGTCTCAAAAATGTATACCAACCACAGCATATATTTTAAAATAAAACACTGTGTATCCCCTATGTCCATCAACTGGCATATTTACATTTAGGAAAAAAACCAATATGTTGAAAGTAACGTAAGTAAAGAATATCACAAATTAATAAAATGAACATCACAAATTAATAAAATGAACATCCACTTTCTTATTTTAAATGCAACACCCCGTATAAAAAATGCTCGTCAAGTGGGTGTCTTCTTGCTGTTTATAAATATATTAAGTTTGACACCTTTATGCATACCGAGAAATTTACGAAAAATCCTGGCTTAAGAGGCAATGTATTTCCATAAACTCCACTAACACACTACCTCTTATGGCAGGGTTTTTCTGAAATTTCTATGGTATTTTTAAATAAGGTATTAAATTAAGTATATTTATAATAAGCAAGAAGAGATCCATTTGACTGATATATATATATATATATATATATATATATATATATATATATATATATATATATCATACAGGGTGTTTTATTTAAAATAACAAAGTTGATGCTCATTTCGTTAATTTCCGGTGTTCATTTATTTTTTGCTGACAATGAATCCTGGCGGCTCGGAATCTCTTACAATAAATGCGGTAGGCGCTGTTTAAATATACCGAAAAATCCTGTACACATGTTGGGTAGAGTTTTTGATGAGGGTATTAAATAGCGAAAAAGCACTCAAAAATTTGGTGGTTCCTGACATTAATAAAATATGGAAAAGAGGAAACTAGCACGCTATTCGATGCTTACACAAGCACATTGTTTTTAAATTAAAATCTTTGAAGCAGTTAAAAGAGCTTCGACTAAACTTAAAATACGTGATTATGATTGCGGTTTACCGATGGTACGTGAAATTTGTGGGAAGCCGTAAAAATAAGTTTAGATAATTAGTTGGTCGCCAAAAAAAAACTTAAAAGTATCTATACAAAGTATAAATTTTGAACAAAATGGTCCTGCAGAAAGAATCACAGAATTGCATCTGAAAAAGTTCTAACTGCCTGAATTGATCGTGAAAGCACAAGCTTTATGCACCCAGTATTCGAAATAAAAAGCATGTATAAATACTGTTATAAGAGAATTGTATTCCTCAATTAGAAAAGTTTTTAGTAAAAAATATATATTTGAAAATTTACGAAGCCTAATGCAAGTACCCTCTAATGCTATTAGATTTGAAATAGTACTACCAATACAGTACTTGAATAAAAAACCGTAAAAACCGCTGCCTCATTACATAACCAACAACTGAATGAGTCAGAACAATTTGCTGCAAAAACTATAAAACGTGTTGGATTGATTTCTTACCTTGGCTACTTTTATAAATAATACGAATTATTTAAATATAATGTCTTGATTCAGATGTAATTGTTTATTTTCCCGGGAGGTTTCAATGATTTCTGTGTTAATTAATGTTTTAAACATGCATCTGGTCAGCCTGAACTAGAGTTAATTGAAAATATTTTAATATATGGAAGGTTACTTCGATAAATTGAAAAGGCTCGAAGAACGAAGTACAAACAGATGACATTTAACTAAGACTAACATCTTTAGGTAATTAGTATTTTGTTTTGGATTTACCTGATAAGAACGGTTTGAACATTTGTTTGAAGATAACGTAGAATGTTCACTAAATTCGTTCGATCTCTAATCGGTTTCAGTTGTAATCTAAATTAAAATTCTAAAGCTATGGTTTATATGACATCTTTTCAAACATTTAAGAAAATCACTTTGCACAAAAGGAAAATTATTAATACATTTTGTATATTAATAATTTTATTTTGATTTACCTATTTATCAAAAGTGAAAATACTAAATATAGCTCTTCAGGTTTAACTCAGGTATACAACATGTTAAATGTTTCATTGGTTCATTCGTTGTTTTGTTACTAAAATGTGATAGTAAAATAATTATAATGTTATATTTATAAGCTGAAAGCCCTTAAAGTTAAAAACAATACAGTTTCAGTTAAAGACGGGAGGATGGAGACTGCTGAAGGAAGTAGAGACACTACACTACTACTACTAGCGGTGGGCTCCCCATGTGTCCTGTGTTAGTTGTAGTTTATCATTGGTGCAGTGGATGAAGAGAAAGAGAAAAAGTATGCCTTTTGCAGTTCCAATGGTATGGCGAGAACCCGTTAATCATTCCGACGATTGTTATTTTTGCCTGACAAAGATGAAGGTTGCAATCTGCAATACGACCTGTTCCTCATAATGCAAATTTGCCAGTGCCGATTGCGCCTTTAAATTGGAAGCTATAGATTTGCTAGATAATGGAGATAACGCATCATCAGGCAGCTCAGAAGAACAGTGCACCGATCCCACTTTTAACATAGGTCCCAGTTCCGGCGAGCCAAATTTGATTGTTCAAATTGAATTAAATGATTTAGTACGTGATTTGGGGTTATCCAAGCAGCAGTCAAAACTTCTGGGTTCCCGTCTTAAGGAATGGAACCTATTGGCCAAAGAAACAAAAATTACGAATTTCATAAAAAGAAATGCTTTTTTTTTTTACAGTATGGGAAATTCGTCGTGCGAGTGTACTGATATAGACAGTTTAATGCAAGAACTTGATATTAAACATTCTCCACGTGAGTGGCGCTTATTCATAGACTTATCTAAATATAGCATAAAAGCTGTGTTATTGCATAATTGAAATTTAAAACTCTCTGTACCAGTTGCCCATTCAGTTGCAATGAAAGAAAATTATGAAAATATGCGCACAATTTTGGATAAAATAAACTACAATAGGTATAAATGGCAGATATGTGGGGACTTAAAAGCTATAGCGATTTTAGTGGGACTTCAGAGGGGATTTACAAAATATTGCGGTTTTCTTTGTTTATGGGACAATCGTGCAATAAATCAGCATTATGTAACAAAAATTTAACCAGATAGAAGCGAATTTCAACCGGGATCTCAAAATTTTAAATTTGTACCTCTTCACATTAAACTTGGGCTGATGAAAAACTTTGTGAAGGCTTTGAATAAAGATGGTGATGGATTTAAATACCTAAGACAAGTCTTTCCCCAGTTAAGTCGTGCCAAATTAAAAGAAGGCATTTTTATTGGGTCACAAATCAGAAATTTGCTGAACGACGTCAATTTTACGGAAAAGCTTACCAGGCAGGAACTCAGAGCATGGAATTCATTTGTTAATGTAGTAAGAGGATTTTTAGGAAACAATATGGATGAAAATTATGAATAATTAGTTAATGAAGTCTTAGACGCCTGTAAAGCGCTTGGTGCCAGAATGTGATTAAAAATTCACTTCCTCCATTCCCATCTGTCATTTTTTCCTAAAAATTTGGGAGCTGTTAGTGACGAGCAGGGTGAAAGGTTTCACCAAGATATCAGAACAAAGGAAATTCGGTATCAAGGACGATGTGATCCAGCCATGATGGGTGACTACTGTCGGTTTTTGAAGAGAGAAGATAGGATACCTCATAAACGGAAAAAATAAAGTCTAATCAGTGTTTTAAGTTAATATTTTTCTCGTTTGCTTTTCTTTAGATGTATGGTATGTTTAATAAGCGAAAACTGTAAACATAGTTAATAAACAGGGTTAAGAATGTTCTGAAATTATTTTTTCTATAGATATTAAGTATCGTAACATTCGATATGGTTCTACCACTCTAACAAGAAAACCCTACGTGCTACAACTTTCTATTTGTCATTTTTGAATTTGGATAGGTCTATTCTATTAGATTATGCTATTCTGATTTGTGTTACAACAAAATTTTTTTTTGTCGGCCAGTGTTATTTACATGGGTATTGATAATACATAATAACAAGAAAGGTAGTTCTCCCACAGTTAGATTTCAAATCAGGATAAAATACAAATGATAATCTCCACACTACTAGGAGCGTGATCTAGACGTGCAAAGAAACTCTGCCTTTATCTAGCCATCATAGCTTTTAATTAGTGCCCGTGGGGGATTCGGTAAGAAAATTTTACACTGAATAAACTAAATGAATACTATTTTCATCTGACATTAAGATTATTCTGACATAGTACAGATCGATATTGAAAATTTCCCGATTTGGAAACAAAAGTAAACAAAATATTAGAGAAAAACTTCAAAAGTTAATGCTACAAAATACGAAGATGTTTTGGGTAGACAATTATTTTATTTTTTTTAATGAAAAATTCTGAGAAATCAACAGTCTATTAACTTCTATAGTATCACTCGGTCAAATCTTAGAAGACTATGTATTTAATATAAAGAAAAAAACTCAGACAATTAAAGAAAGTGATTAAAAGTTGGAATCATTGCAAAATAGAGCAGGAAATTATTTTTATTAAGTATAAAATCAAATTTGATCCAGAGGCAGAAAGAAAATCAATGACAACAGTTTTATCTGACGAAGAATATTTACACATTTTAGAAACTTACGATAAAGATTCTCCACTATCCAGAAGACCTGTAATTTTTTTTATGGCAACTCATATAGCTAGCGTGAAGAAGAAGAGAGGGATCTTCAGCTTGCATTTAATATTTTATGGAAGAAACAGTTAATGGAAGTAATTTAACTGGACGCATTGAGTACTATTCAATATTTTTACTGGTTTAAAAAAAAACATCTGACAGTAAATGGTTAGTTACAAATAATGAAAATCTTTATGTTTGCCCTCTTGTTCGGTTGCTTAAAAAATTATTGCCTAGAAGAACCAACCATACAACAACAAACAGACTATTTTTAATACTTTTATTTTTAATCTAAATTGGAATCATCCTTAGTCAAAAGGATGGTATAAAAATTGTCCTGTCGGGAAAAATACTCTATTAAGTTGGTTTAAATCAGCGAGTGCTTGTATTGGTATTGATACGAAAAAAACCAAAAGCCCAAATCATTCAGCTCGAGGAACAGCCGTTTACAATTTAACAAATAAAGGAATTAGTGAACAACAACTTATTAAAACAACTGGACACAGCAACAGCCAGTCAATTAAGTCATACCTCCAGATGCTGAACCTTCTCAGGATTAATAAGTAAAGCTATGAGGAATAACAAAGCCAGCAGTGCCTCTTCGACAGGTGGTTTAACTCATCCATTAAGTGTTTAAAACAGTTGTGCATTTAATATTACAAATAATAACGATAATAAGTAAAAGTTAACTATTTGTATTTTAGTGTTAATCTTAGTAAAAGATATATGTGCAGAGCTTTTTTATTAACTATAGTATGCCGACTATTGTTGTTTCGAGACTTTTTGGTCTATTTGCAGATTTGTTTTATTTGCAACGTTAACTCGTTTTAAAACTTTAAGTTAGTCTATCTCTATGTAAAAAAAAACATTCAAAAAAGCTTACTTTTGAAAACTATTGAAAACCGTTCATGGTAACTCTGCTGCATTGTTAAAGACTGTGTTTTTTGTATCAAAGTGAAGAAAATGTTTCCTTTTATATTTTCACACTCATATTTACTAAAGAGGTTTAAATTTAGACCTGGTCTAACTTAACAGTTATAGGTTTATGATAACATTTTTAACAACTGAACAAATCATTTTTCTAAATGTCACAATTACACACTGACAGTGACATAAGCGAAACATAACTGGTGAACTAAGAGTTTTAAGTACCGTGGCAACTAGACCTGGTCTGACTTTTAAACCTTTTTAGTAAATAAGGGGGTAAATGTTGAAGGCACCACTGTTAATATAAGAAATACCGCTTTCGGTATCGACGATATCCCTTAGTCCAGAGGCCCTCAGGAAACACTGTATCAACCCTAAAAGTTATTAGCCTTATATACCCCTTGATACCTCAAAAAGTAAATATTCTAGTTGCAAAAAACTAAACTAAAAAAAAAACCCCTAGCCATAGGGGGTAAATATATATGTACTCTACTGCTTTATATTACGTCTTTTTTACTAAAATGGGTGGAATCTTGTTTTTCTTATTTTTTTTTATATTAGAACAGTTTGAGTGAAGCAGGATATTTACGTATATTAGAAAAATAATATATTTTCCACTTATTTCCGTTTTAAGCAATTAGGTACTAAAAATGGTTTAAGACTTTTATTTGTGTGTTATCAAAGTAGTATTGTTCACTAAAATCAGTGGAACATTTCTTTTGTATCATATCCAAATGTACTATAATAAGGTGGCTTAAATCGAATTTGTCAAATTTTTATGTGGCAAATTTGTTTCTTTTAAAATAATATTTTGGTATATTAGTTCTGTCAATAATTAGTTTTCTATCTTATTTGAAGAATTTAATTACTAACTTTCTCAAAAATTGCTTCCAAAACGTCGAAGTTCATAATTTAAAATTTGACTTGCATTTGGATATTATATGTACATATTATAATAGATAAATATCTTTTCCACCCATTTTAGTATCAAAATATTACTAACATTTTTTAAAGATAACTCTATGTGTATATTATGGAAAAAAAAAATTCACTAAAATAAGAGTAATGTTTTTTTTATATTCTTATATTTCATAGGCATCATCATAATCATAACGTGTCAACAATTTGACAAAATAATATCCGGAATTTTTTCGGTTGCCATGGTAACGAAACCAGAGACTTCAAAAAGTGAAATGTGAAATTTTTAGTAAAATATTTTGTTTCAGAGCTCTAAATTGTTTTAATTTGTTTCTTACTAACATAAGTCAAATATTAATAATATAAAACAAATTTTTGGGAAAACATCACTGTGTTACTAGATTGTTTTTAATCTATATATATATATATATATATATATATATATATATATATATATATTTATATATATATATATTTACCAGCAAAGTATCTATTGCTTTTACTAAGAGCTTAATTTCGAAAATTTAGAATATTCTAAGTAAAAAACAGCAAACATTCCTTAGATAATTAGAACACACGCCTATATAACCAGACACGCGACATTGTCGAAGGTGTCAAAACCATCTGGGAAACTAAAACACCCATCAGGTACCATTAGATACCAATCTGGGCCAGATAATGCACGAATTCGAGGCACAGTCTACGGTAACTGTAAAGCAAACCACGCCAAACAGCAGTTTCGTTGACAAAAATTACACACCAAGTTCTGCTTGGGGCACTAAATGACATGACGGCATTTAGGAAGTGTTCCAATGTCTTGTATTGTATTTTTGTGACGTCACTTGTGGCGTGCACTAAATCATAACCCGGTAGTGTGTTCTATGACCGTTGTAAACAATATTCTGCGGGGAATGCGCAATTTGTTTTAAGTGAAATGCGGTTTTAAACGTGAACTTAGATTATAATGTGTCATTTATTTCTTGCTATTTTTTTGTTTCATTATTTGACAATTCATTTCTCAAGTCAAATAATATGAATTTTGGGTAGAAATAAAGTTTTAGAGTAAATATTTGGTTTTGTTTTGCGAAGTAGGGATGCGCGATAAGTATCGATATTATGGACACGATCAATATTGCTTAGTATCGATAAAATCCCAAACTGAAAATTCGTATTGGTAACAATGTGGTTAAATAATATTTTTCACATGTGTTGTTGACTCTCTGTAATTATACTGAAGACCCACTTTGCACTGTAGTTATAAATATATCCGATATAAGTAAAAAAACAGAAATTCAATTTATGAGAATTTTATTTTGCGATTTTCCACCATATTGGATTTTTACCTAGATATTATTACCATTGCATCCCCATATGACTCTTGATTTTTGACCAAAATTTAAAATCGGAGACAGGCCCGACAAATCGGAAGATCGACACGGTATAAGTTGGTATAGTCGTTGGTCAAAACTATTTTTTTGTCTGGGTCTGCCCAGTTTGGCATGAGACCGTAAATTACAAAGTTACTAGATGTTTATATAAATTTATACAGGGTATCTTAAAAGATTTTCAACAATTTAATCGAATTATTTAAAAATATAAGTACTATATTGCAGTTTGCGCAAATTAGAATACTCCAAAAAAAATTTGTCGTAAATAATAAACATTTTGTTAATAATACGGTCTCAAAAAGAAAGGCACTACCTAAACTGATAATTAAAACGTATAATATTTCAAAGCCATTCTAGATGTCAAGATACTATTCTCCTGGTGCAAGAATATTTTCAAGTAACAATTATTTTAAATTATACAGAGAATGGTCAAAACTACGATAAGAATTCAGTATATATATATATATATATATATATATATATATATATATATATATATATATATATATGAGAGATAAGAAATTAACTGGACAATATGACAACTCGCGGGGTAATTGCCAAAATCTGCAAAACTAATAACAGTTCATTTAAAAATTAATAAGCAAACACAAACATGGCTGAAGATAACCAGTCTACCAGATTTTATTTCTAAATTATTTAGAGACGTTAACTAAGTATTTAGTGACTTTTGACTTGGTGTTTTTTTGGAATCGGTTTTATTTTTCTATAAAATTTATTATTTCATCCTTTTTAAATCTATTTATACAATTTTGTATTGCAAAGGTCAGCTTTAAAGGCTTCGAGGCCTAAACCTAGGTTAAAGTTTTGGATGTCCCTAATAAAATAAACAAGGGTCATTACATTTTCTTGTTAGAATTACGTTACTAATAATATAAAAAGCGATATTTATACATATTCGTAAAAAATAAGCAATATACATTATCAAAAATTAAATGATTATTTTAAATGAACTTTGTGCCACTAAAATCTCCGAAAAGTATACGAAACCGGATATTTTTATAATAAATACCCCTTTCTTCCTTTAGTCCCCTTCTCTTCGGCTCTACACTTAACGCACGAACTGCTTTGTGTCAGGAATAAAGATATTTGTTATTTTTAACATTCATAAAATAACCTGACGAAAACATTGATTGTCCCCTAGAGGGTATTATATTACTTCAAGGTGAGGTGAAATTATTTTTTGGTTAATTACACTTCACACATTAAATTTCAAGGCAATATATTAAAGCATTTTTTAACGGAAACTAGAAGGTAGAAAAAAATTCAAAATGGCGTCGTATCGTGCATTTATAATTTGGTTTAACCAATTTCCAAATTGGTTAAACCACCCCGAGTAATGGCTGTAGTTACATAAAAATACATAGTTGAATTGATAACCCCCTTCTTTTCTTGAATTAGGTTAAAAATCCATTTTTATGTGTACAAGAATTAAATGCAGGTTCATATACTCCTAAAATGGCAACGTCCACTGGCTTGTTAAAACCACAAGCCCTGTGATTTTACTGAGAAAGAGCACTAAAGTAAAGGAATCCGGATCAACTAAAATCTATTAATACCAGCCAATAAATTCAGAATCGCCGTAAATAACTAAATTATGCGACAGATTCAATAGTTTACAGCAAGATCGACATAGTTATTAGCGAATACACGCAGAGACTTCCCATAGGCAATGACAGGCCCCCCGAGGTCTCTATTTCTAAATCACAAAATTCCTTTTGCTTATTTTATAAATTACTATTGATATACGTCGTCTACGAGGTGATATTTCTAGTGTAGACGTTTTATTTACAACGCGTCAAGCTGTATTTATTATGATCCTTGATATTGTTAAAAAAAAAAGCAATTTTTAAAAAGTATAAATAGGTTATCCTTGTTTATATATTACGAAATTGCTTGTCATAAGCAGGATTTTACTTAGTATTATAATTAGGTGAATGCTACAGAGGCGTTATTCTGTAAAGATTTTCTTTAAAATTCAGTACCTCTGTCACCCTCGAAAAAATCGCAAATTTCCTTTACCCGTAATTTCCTTTCATCTTATTAGGAATAGTAAAATGTGACCAAATTTAGTTCAGTACATAGTCACTTAATAACACATATATGCTATTTTTTAAGGGCGCCATTTTGTTCCATCATATTGGATTCCTACCAATTTCTACTTATGCTATTTTGTCCCGCCATCTTGAATTAGTACCACAGTTTTACTATCTTCATTGTACCACAATAAGTTATGGCACACCATTTGAAGTAGTTTTTTTCAAGCTGAATTTTGTTCCGCCATCTTGGATTCGAACCAAAATTTTATCAGTTAATTCCTACATAATACTTGATATTGGTGCAAAAAGCCCCCATTTTGTTTGGCAATATCAAATTTTTACCAAAAAATTACAATATCATCCCCTTATAATCCTTAATTTTTGACCAAAATTTGAAGTCAATCGGTTAAGCAGTTTTTTACCTATGCCACGAACAGAGAGACAAACCGACCAAATTGAGAAAACATGTTTTCCGGCATCTATGGACCCTGAAACGTGAAAATCTGAAAAAAATCTCTTACGAGGGAAGTTAGTAATTAGCATAAGCAATAAGTTGCTATTTTGAAATTCTCTTTCTTTATATTTGTATAGAGTTCCAAAACAAGCAGTTTTCCAAATTAACTACATGAATCGCTCGAGCTTACATGCTTGATTTGAGGTGGTGTGGTCAGTAGCGTGGTTTAGGTCTACTTGTTAGAAATATTTCAATTCGTATTTCAAGCCTATTGGAAATTAAAACGGAAAGCATTCATTGTTCAGTTAATTGAGGCATTATCACAATTCAAAATAATTAAAGGAACCAAAACAAACACGTCATGAATTAACCCTTTTAATTTCGCCTGTCAAAGTTTATTTGTTTGTTTATGTAGCTATGGAAGCGTTAGTAACTTATTTTTTTCATGGCACATTCGAATCAGTTCTAACGGATGCAAAGAAACAAAATAAATAGACACAGGTAGGCGAAATTAGAAGGAAACAGTTGAAAAAATTATTATGGTTAAGTAAAATAAACGATATTTTCAAAAAAACAAAGGCAAATATCAAAATTTTGAAAAATTGATTTCTTAACAATATGTGAATGATTAAAGTGAAGTAAACAATTAAAACTTTAAAAGATTATTTTTAAAATTATGCACCTTTGAACGTGAAGATCGGTGAGCCATTAATAAGTTATTCCGAAAATAGGCGGTAATTAGTTCACCACTGGACACCACATTACTTTAGTATTTTGTTTTTATTGAAAATAAATCAGGATATCGTAGAGTATATCAAACAGCAGCAAAATATGAAAGATGTAATGTACAGTATGGTTTAGGTGCTTAATTGTTGAAAAAAATTGGAGGTTATCGAAAAAAATCGATATTTTTAAAACTAAGGCAGAATTTTGAGAAATTACTTTTTTTGCAGAAGACCATTGATTAAATGGCGCATAGAAATGAAAATTTTACAAATAATTAATACATTAATACCCTGTATTAAAAAATTGACAGTTAAAAAAATTTAAAATAGCATTTTTTTTTTCACAAAAAGTCATTCTGTCAGCTCGTGAAAACCGGAGGGCGCTATTTTGTCTGGTTCCAAAATTATCTAATGCTAGAAAGCAATTGTCCAGCAGTTTATCTGAGTATGGGGTGGAATATGTCTTAAAGGGAGGATTGATCTACATGTCTTTCTGAGCAATATGAATAACTCATAATATCAAGACCACGGAGTTGACAATATGTTCCCAATTTATCTGACAGCTAGTTTATTTTTGTAGCTAATAATGCCCGTCAACAGAACTTGCGTGGGATATGCTCTAAAGGAAATTTGATATTTAGATCTCTCTTTAGAAACTCTCCTTCACTTAAAGGCGATACTTCCACAATTATGGGTAGATGTACTTAAACAGATTTTTTTTGTTCTGGTAGATAGCATGCATAGACGCAGAGTGGCCATACATATATATTAGTTTTCTACTGCACTGAGTTTTATTGTCAATTGAATCTGTAGAAAGCTGTAATATAGTAAATATATAACCTTTTTTGATACAGTGCTCAAGACGTTAATTTCACAATGCCGAATAAAGTTAAATTAAACAACCAGTATTGCGTTATTCATAAAATATATCCAGCCTGTAATGGTACTCTGCATCAAGTCTTGGTGTAAAGTGGCCGCTGGCCCCTGTAGTTATCGCGATACTGTGCCCTCGTGTTGTCATTTACATGTAGCTCTGTGTCGAGGTATAATAATAGCAACCAATGAGTTATCAGCATATCATTTGTTTCTTTAATAGTATTTTATTCTCTGGCAATATTATCAGCAGAGTCAGTGGCGCAGAAACTAATGTTCTATAGCAAAGTAAAGTGAAAAAACTCAGTAATTTTTTGAGTAGAGTCTAAAAACTCTGCTATCTATTGTTATTTGATAAGAATATTTAATTATTTGAACAAATAAGAAGTGCTGTTTTTTGCAGTCAATATTCTGTTTTAATAGATATATTGCCAAAAAATGTTTGTAGTTCGTCGAGCTTCCAACATTGCCCTTAGCTTTCGATTCATTCATACATATGAAACCGTTAAATTTACAAATTTGGAGCTTTAAAAATTCTGTTGTCTTATGCGATGAGCTAGACAAAAAAGTGTATATTTCTGATGCTTCTGATAAAAATGTACATAGTGGTTTCGCTAGCAAAGGATCCCTAGGGGTTCATAGAAAAGTGATCCCTGTTAAAAATCATGAAATTTTGAATGTAGTTTATCATCTTCTGAGAAAATCTTAATATTGCCGCGAAAACATCATTTGTGAGCATAATTGTCAAAGATAGAAAACCCGTTTTGTTAGTGAAACTAAAATAAATAAGATAATATAAGTAGGTTATTATTATTTATAAAGTTAACATAAAACATTATTGGATTGAGCTGGGCATGATAAAATATATTTTCGTAATATACGGGGGATGATCAAAATGTAATAAAACAAAGAAATAGAGAAAATTCCCTGTGATCTCTTGTTAAAAGTTGTATAATAACCGTGCAAATACGAGGAGTGATTTAAAAATAAATATTCCAATTACATAACAGCAAACAGGATAGGTAGTTTGACCGTATTAATTTGAATTTGCAGTAGATTTTAAAAATATGTTTGGTACCCTTAAAAACACAACTTACAGTTGTATGTGGGTTCATTCATTATTGGGGCTCTCTTCTTTCTATGTTTCGAAACAACAACTTATGTTTAATGACATAAAAGGTAGTAGAAAAAAGATTTTTTTGGGATGACCGCTAAAGCAATCAAATTTTACGTACTATAGACACGTGTTTCTGACTGAGTTGAGAGACGTGTACAACTAGTGCGAAAATAAATACACAAAACCACACCAGAGTCACCAACTAAAGGAAAACCAACATTTGTGGTTACCAAGAGAACATCCGAAATCTTCGCCGGACTTGATACTCTATATCACGGAGCAGCATATAGTCATCTGAGGCAAAACTAATAACCTAAGAGGATTTAAATCGAAAGAAGAGAGGAAAAGGATTTTTTTGGGTAACTGCTAAAGCAATGAAATTTGGCCAACTAGAGACACGTGTTTCTGACTCAGGAACTTCATCAGTACAGTCAACTCGTCGAGAAACGAGTAGAACTAGCGCCAAAATTAATACATAAAATCAACAGGAGCAAAACTGACATTTGCGATTCCCAGGAGAACATCCGAAATCTTCCCTTGATAATTGAGGGTATTGCCACCGATCAGATAGAATTAGTGGCCACTGAAGACGTTCAGACGAAAATTGTGGAGTCGCTGTTAAGAAAAATGGGTTAAAAATATAAGAAATATCTCATACAAATTAATAAGAAAGTTAACCTTCTTAATAAAATCGTTCTTAAGTTAATTGAAGAAAACTCGAAGTTAAAATACAGATTAGGACGAGCAGTTTTCTAGATTCCAAAATATTCAAATATTTGGTGTCCAACGGGTTAATAGCGAAAAAACCGAAGATCTTGTACTCAGCGGCGGTTCTGTGGAAGTGCTTGAAAAGGTCCAGGCCCGTCCAACGTAAACACGACTAATAAAATGGGCGTTAGTTTACTAAATACAAAGGATGTATATAATATGGAACAACATGTCAGAAATTTCTCGCAGCCTATCAAAGCCCAGAGACTTCCATCATTAGATAGCATGACTGACGAAGAGTGGGCTACCATAAAAAATACAAGATAAGCATTTTTTTTGGGTCACTCGCACCATATATTGAATGTGAAGAGATTAAGTTTGACAAAAAGAAAAAAACTGCAAAATTTTAAAATAAATTTGAGTGATCAGTTTCCATAGTTGGAATACAACTACAATTTGGACGTAGCTTTTACTTTTCTTGTAAGTATTGTAAGCGTGAAAAACTCGTCCTCTGAGATTTTTGCATGAGGCTTTGCCTTGCTTGTAAGGGATGTAAGGAAAGAATATTAAAATTCAAAATATATCACATGCTTGATAATAACGTTACCAAAGTTATACGTTAATCCTTCACTTTTTGTAAAATAAGTAATATTTTTTTCACCATTAGAATTAAAAATGTGCGTTTATTTAACATGAAATATAATTTTTATTTTACAGACTAAAAAAGGTGCCAGAATCTTATTTTTATTATAACTATCTATATCAATAAGCATTAAGAACATTGATCAATAACGAATTCAACTAATTAAATTAATTTAAGAACTTTTTCTGCAATATTTTAAAGTTTTGAACCAAAAACGACTCGAAAATTTTCATGTTATCATGTTAAAAAGTCACTTACAACATTGCGTTTTCCTCAGCAATCCATTTTTTCTAAAATAAAATTTTTTTGCTATTAAAAATCCACTTATTTTTACACTATGATCCTTCTTACTACCTTCCAATCAATTCTTAAGTATTTAACCCCGAAAACCCATTATCTAAAACCTACGCTTAGAATAGTGCCTGTCTTGAATACGCAAAAAACCACATACAATACACCATTAGGGATACTTACCAATGCCCAAACTTCACCTCTAGCATTTTTTTATCAGTTCGAAGCACTTTCGGCAACAGCGTTACGAAAATCCCACAATTTTTGGGCACTCTAACACTAACACGAACAGCACTTTTCACAACACACAGTTCTGACACCTATTGATCAATCATAATATTACGTTTCTATAGCAACAAAACCCCCTTTACATTATCCGATTTTTATGATAAAAAAAAATGTATACAATGTTATTAATATTATTATTGTTTAAAGATTTTTTCCTAAACTTTAAATAGCGACAAAAGTATTGTATATAACTCATGACCAGTTTTTTTTTACTCACGTACTATCATAGGTAGTATTTCAAAGGGGTGTAAGGAAAGATTATTAAAAAATATATCACATTCTCGATAATAACATTACCAAAGTTATGAGTTAAGTCCTTCACTTTTCGCAAAATAAATCATTCATTAAATGAATATCACTCATAAGCAAATTGGACCACCAAAATTTTTAGGACAGGTCCGTAATAAGCAGCAAATTTGCGAACGCGGAAACGTTGTTAGTGATAATGAGCTTGTTTTATTCTTTCCTACAGCAATACTGATGCAGATATTAACGTTAAAAGTAAGTAAAGAGGTAGCGATATGCACATTTACTAAATAAGATATTCCTAGGTCCTAATGTGAGGAAATCGCTATCAAAAAATATTTTTCAGTTATCTTCTTCTTTATAATATGTTCATTTTTTCTTCTATATTTATTTAACATATTGTTGTGACCCCATTATTTTATAGTCATTTTATTTGTGAATAGTCTTAAGTATTATATATTCATTAGTCTAGAGATAGTTTGACACGTAAATGCAATATTTAGACATACATTATATTTCGGCGGAACCTTCCGACAAAAGCTGCTTTAATGGTCGTTTATTGCAAGGGAAATTCTAAGTAAACAATATGTATTTTAAATTCTACTTCAAATTCTATTTTATGCACGTTCTTCCGCCCTAAATATTATTATACCCGAAAAAACCTATCATAAACTCATTTACACTATGTCGATAAAGCTTGGGAAGATTCAGCTATAAAAACATTAAAAGAAACCATTGTAGTACAGTAAGCAGTGGCGTAGCAAATACTCCCCAAATTACTTTTATAGACACCTTTTTTAATCAATTTTACAGATACGCCACTGCATCTCAAATTAGGGAATTCATATAAAAATAAGTAGTATAGAGTAGGTCAGTCATTATGTCAGTACTATATTGTCAGTAGAATTAAGTCAGTAGACACAGTAAGAGTAAAGATTTGTTAGAAGTAAGAAGTATCCCTATTGTACAGAAGATAATAGAGAGATTTGAAACAAGTTGAAGTGTTTACATTTACTACCAGTGCTAATACAAAATACTAAAATTATTAAATCATAACAGTGGTGGCATTCGGCGAGTAATAAAAATATTAAAACATAACATTGGTGGCAGCGGATCTGGATATACTAAACCACATCGGTATACCAAAGACAGGAAGTTTCAACAGACTTGGAGGAGCGCCCAGTACGCAACAAGTTTCGAGAAGAAGAAAGAAAACGAGGAAATTCGCCTTACGTTCCAGCTAACTAAGGATGAAGCTGTAAGTTTTTTTCTTTTATTTTCCTGTTGTGGTGACACTATTTGTTTTTTTTTTATATGTTATGCATTTTTGAAATTATATAGATATATTTATTTTGTGAAAGGTACTGCAAATACGTTGTGTGTTGAAAAAGTAATTGAATAATCGACCGTATAACTTATCTATATTTAAATTTTTACCCAAAATTTGTATTAGTATTTAATCTTTATAATTTTAACAAACAAAAAAATGGCTGAAGGAAAAGATGCAATTGATGTATTAAATTTAATAAATTCATTTGACGGCTACGGCGATGGAAATTCTCTTCAATTTTTTCTAAAAAACTGTGACGCAGTAATGCATATTGTGAAAGAAAATGAAAAAAATAAATTAGCTAAATTAATTTTTGGTACTAAATTAAAAGGTAAAGCTCAAGAGGTGACACAATATAAAGAATTTTTAAATTGGGACGAAATTAGAGATTTTCTTTTAGAACAGTTTACGGATAAAAGACCGCCTTCTCATTTTTTAACTCAAATAATGAATATAAAACAAAACTTTAGGGAAACCGTTACAGAATATGGAGATAGATTAAGATACCTGCATAATAAATATAAAGAAACTTGTCATTTAAATTATGAACATAATTCTGCTAAGGTATTAATAGAAAATTTAGAGTCAATTTTAGTAAACACGTTTAGACAAGGGCTAAATGATGAAAAAATACAAATTCGAGTAATTGCTGAAAATACAACAGATTTAGACAGGGCATTATCATTAGCAATCGAAATGGAACTCGAAAACAACGTTAGAGCAAAAAATTCAAATTTTAAAAATGTAGGTTTTGTGGGTCAGGGAAATAGAAATTTTAATAACCAAAATCCTAAACTTTTGTGTATGTTCTGTCATAAAAATAATCATATAACTTCTCAATGTAGGCAACTTATACAATATGAACAAAATATGGGAAGAAATAATTTTAATAATCCTAATTATCAAAGCTTCAGTCCACAACAACATTTTAACGCAAATTCTTCAAATGGGCAAAATTATAACAGGGAACAACCTATTAATGCTAGAAGTAATTTTTCTTACAGGGGAAACGATAATCATAATTACAATCAAAATACAAATTCACGAAATTTTAACAATAATTATAATGGGAACAATTATCGTCAAAATTATACCAATCCCCGTAGTTCAAACAGACCTCAAATGCTTTCAGAGATACCTCAACAACAGCGACGATACCGTCCTAACTATAATAATGAACCTGTCAATAATTCTCATCAAATACAAACTATAACGTCTCTACCCCCCAGTAGCCTCCAACACAATCTTAGTATTTCTCCTCCACAACCAACTACATCTATCCAAGAATTTTCGGGAAACGACAACGAAGCCTTGGTTGTGAACAGCCCGCCAAGCGCTTCGTAAAAAGTTCAATCAGTATAAACAGTAGCTGTTCAAATAATAAGAATCCACTAGAACATATTAAAATCAAACCAACTCGTAATAATTCAAATAATATGTCTCCTAAGTCAGTATTATTCTCTAATAATTTTAAACAGTTAGATATAATTTAAATAACTTCATTGGGCACTAAAAAGTCAGAATTGCAAATTTTGTTAGATACAGGGGCTGATGTTTGTTTATTAAAGGAGTCGATTTTACAAGACTATTCAAAGCTAGATCAAAACTATATTATTGAACTAAAAGGTATAAGTAAAGAACCGGTTTTTACGAAAGGTCTATATAATGTAACAATCCAATTAAAAGATAATAAAATATTAATTCATCCTTTTCATATCGTACCAGATAGCATTCCTATAAAAAATGACATAATTTTAGGCCGCGATTTTTTGCAAAAATATAAAACTAAAATTAATTATGAAGAAGAAACTGTTTATTTTGAGGACAATTGCTTTAAGATTTTGCCTTCAGAGACTTTAACGACTATACCCCCAAGATGTGAAATGATAACTTATGCTTTAGCCAACGTTTCAGGTACTGAAGGTATCGTAAAATCGAAACAACTTGCTGAAAATCTCTATAGGTTCTTTTTGACCAAAGTACATAATCATAAATGTTTAATTAGTATTTTAAATATATCTAATGAACCCTTAACAATTGCGTTACCCAGAGTTAACGTACAACCTATCACTAAAGGTGAATTTGACATTATAGAGCTTAGTCATAATAATAATAATATTGAAAATAACACGAATATAAATTACTTTGAACGTTTAGAAAAATTGAAACATTCTCTCAACTTAGAAGGATTAAATGTCGAGGAAACAACTCACTTCTAGAAATTTGTGAAAATTTTATCGATATTTTTTATTTAGAAGGTGATAAACTCTCTTGTACAAACACAATAAAACATAAAATTTCTACAGACCCTACTAAGGGACCTATTAATATTAAACCCTATAGATTACCTTTTCAACATTGGGAGGTTATAAAAGAACAAACCGATGCAATGTTAAAGGATGGAATAATTTCTCCGTCTTACAGTCCTTGGAATAGTCCCTTATTAGTAGTTCCTAAAAAAACTGATTCATCAGGTTTACCTAAATTTCGCGTGGTCGTAGATTTTAGAAAAATTAATGAAATAACTGCAGGGGATGCATTTCCATTACCTAATATTACAGATATTCTAGACCAATTAGGAAAATCGCATTATTTTACAACTTTAGATTTAGCCAATGGATTTCATCAGGTTCAAATGGACGAAAATGATAAAAATAAGACAGCTTTTAGTACTTCTACGGGGCATTTTGTTTACAATAGGATGCCTTTTGGCCTAAAAGGAGCTCCGGCAACCTTTCATAGGTTAATGAATGCGGTCTTAAGCGGTCTTAGTGGCATAAAATGTTTTATTTATTTAGATGATGTCGTAATTTATGCTAATAATTAAAAAGAACATAATGAAAGGTTAATTGAGGTATTTGAACGGTTTCGGGAGCATAATTTAAAGCTTCAACCATTAAAATGTGAATTTTTAAGAAAATAATGTTTGTATCTAGGTCACATTATAACAGATTATGGCATCAAACCTGATCCTTCAAAAGTAGAATGTGTTTTACAGTTTCCTCAACCAGTAAATCAAAAAGAGGTAAAATCATTTTTAGGGCTTGTCGGATATTATAGAAAATTTATAAAGGATTTTGCGAAAATTTCAAAACCTCTTACCAAATTGCTCAAGAAAGATACGGAATTTAAATGGGACCATGCTTGTGATATTTCATTTCAAACGCTTAAAAATAACATTACTTCTCCTCCTGTACTACAGTACCCAGATTTTTCAAAAGAATTCATTATAACTACCGACGCAAGTAATTATGCGATTGGTGCAATTTTATCACAAGGAAAAGTTAATAATGATCGACCTATGGCTTATGCTAGTAGAACTCTTAATAAAGCCGAACAAAACTACTCAACGACAGAGAAAGAATTAGCGGCAATTGTTTGGGCTGTTAGACATTTTCGACCATATGTTTTTGGAACAAATTTTAAGATAGTTACGGATCATAAACCTTTACTTTATGTATTTAACATAAAAGACCCTGGGTCGCGTCTTACAAGATTTAGGTTAAAATTGGAAGAATACAATTTCGAAATTATTTATAAGGCCGGAAAGTTAAATACAAATGCTGATGCCTTAAGTAGAATGATTAAAACGATAAACGCTGACATGATAACAGATTATCAAAAATTTTTAAATTATCTGCAAACACATATTGTTATTAACACAAAATTAAAAGAAAACAACGCTAATTTATTTCAGATAAATAATTCAGATCCTATAATATTATTTTTTCCCAAATTTTTTAACAAAGAGCAATTTAATATTTTGGAACAAAATAATCAGATTAAACAATTTCTTGCATCATACAACGTTAAAAACGATTTAAAAATACCTTCCGTCTCTCAGTACCAAAACAACGACTGTAATATATTTTTACTCAATGATAATGAAAATATGTTAAATGACACAAATTATGAAAATATATGGTCTTGTCTACTAAAGTTAAAAAATCTTGTAAGTAACAAAAAACTTAAATTGTCATTTATTAAATATCATTACAACCCGTTAGTAAAATGGGAAATTATTTATCCCATGATAAGATATATTTTTAAAAACTCTAATGTAGATATAACAGTTTACAATAATAATTTAATAAAACCCTCTGAATCTGAAAAGGAAACCTTATTAGAAGAATTCCACAACTCTCCTTTAGGCGGTCATCAAGGAATTGCCCGTACACATAAAAAATTATCCCAATTTTATACCTGGAGAGGCATGAAAAAAGACGTAAAAAGATTTATAAAAAAATGTGAATCTTGTCAAAAAAACAAATTATCGCGAAAAACAAAAATGCCAATGGTCATAACTTCAACCGCGACTAAACCTTTTGAAAGATGTTTTCTCGATATTGTTGGTCCCTTACCTGAAACGGAAGCAGGTAACAAATATATTCTTACCTTCCAAGATGACCTGACAAAGTATAATATTAATGTCCCTATAAAAAATCAAGAAGCCTCAACAGTAGCTTATTACTTCGTAACGAAAATAATTTGTCTATATGGACTACCTGAAACTCTAATTACCAATCAAGGTTCAAATTTTTTAAGTGAAATCTTTAAAAATACTTGCAAACTTTTAAAAATAAAAAAGGTTCAAACTACTAGTTATCATCCAGAATCCAAACGGAGCTTTAGAACGTTCTCATAGAGTCTTAGAGGAGTATTTAAGACATTTTATCAAAGATAGTCAGGAAGACTGGGATAGCTGGATTCCATTTGCAACATTTACTTATAATACAACTCCGCATACTGCAACCCACTTTTCACCTTTTGAACTTTTATTTGGCCATACCCCTAATTTACCTACTTCAATTATTCAACCTATGAAAACTCAATACACATATGATGATTTTGTTGCCAATCTTAAACAAAAATTACAATATTCTAGCCAATTGGCTAAAGAAAATCTATTGAAAAGTAAAAGCGTTTCAAAACAAAATTACGATAAAAATTGCAAAATTAGAGATTTTAAAATAGGTGATAAGGTGCTACTTTATGACGAATCAGTGCGAAGAGGCAGAAGCAAAAAACTCACATCCTTATGGATTGGACCTTATATAATAATAGATAAAACTTCTGACGTTAATTTTATAATACAGAAAGGCAAAAACAAACAATGCGTCCATGCCAATAGATTAAAACAGTTTTATGATTAACACAAAGCAAAAAAAAAAACATGTATAAATGTATTATAGAAAATAATTTAAAATATAAATGTATGTAGATAGTATTTTTAAATTTTATGTTTTCTCCTATTTCAGAATAATACTACTCAGTATCACTATATCTCTGAATACCTTTCGTTCTGATAATAGCGACGATTATAATGTCACATATTACAACCACAAAACAAAATTATCGGAAAGGCTACAAAAATTCTATTCGGTACTTTAGACGAAGAAGACGCGAAATATTATGATAGCAAAATTTCAGATTTATCGCAAAATGAGGGTTCAGCATTAGCTCTTTTGAAAGAGCAAACTAAAGTTGTCAAGTCTACACTAACAAATTTCAACAATACTATTGGAACCTTAGATTTTAATGAAAACATTTTAAAAAATAATGTTAAAATTCTTTCCAAACAATTAGAAAAAGAACAAAAAGATATTAAATTTTTAGACTTAAAAGGCAATCTAGAAGAACACATTACGCTGACAAATATGATGTTACATCAACTACAACTCGAAGTAATGACTTTGATTAATGCAATTCTTATTGCCAAAAAGGGTTTATTACACCCAGCAATTTTAACACCAGTTCGCCTAATTGATGAACTAAAACAAGTTACGGATTCTCTTCCCCATGGTTTAGATTTTGCTGTGCCTCTTGATATAATGCATTCTAATCTTATATTAAAAACGATTGAACTAAAAGTTTACTTTGAAAATAATCATTTAATTTATATAATTAATATTCCTTTAGTTGAAGCACAATTATTCTACCTATATAAGGTATCGCCTTTTCCTAAGCTATTAGCCACTAATCAATTTGTTTTGATTCAACCATCTTCTAAATACATTGCAATAGACGAAACAAAACAGCAGTTCATAACTTTCTCTGATCTCGAATATAATAAATTTATAAAAATAACGGATGATAAAATGATTTGTCAGCAACAAAAACCAGTTTCATTGGCTCATTTAGTGGAAAACTGTGAAATGAAGTTACTTCAAGTAACAAATAAAATTCCAGAAGTATGCGAAAAACATATATTAAATTCTAATAGAGGTATCTTTATTCAGTTACTTACAACTAATACTTGGCTGTTTGCAGTGCCTTGCCCTGAATCATTAACCATTTCATGTATTAATCAAAATAAACCAGTAGACGTTATTTTAAAAAATTGCGGCAGTGTCACCATAGGAAAACAGTGTAAAGCGTATAGTGTTTCAACGATGCTCGTGCCTCACGGTAATGCCTTTCAGTCGAAAATATTTAGTGAGTTTATTCCGCCATTAGAAATTAGTGAGGACTGTTGTAAAAAAATAAAAAATAATAACATTAACTTGACAGAAATTTTAATAAACGAAAATTATAAGACTCTTTCAAAGCACATTCCTGAACTGAACATCGCTAGCCATAAACTAGACGACATAGAAAAGCTAACAGAAAATCTTGAAAAAAATAATTTTTTGTCAACATATAATATTTCTGGTTCTGTTTTAGCTTACATTGTATCTGTTGTTGTATTATTATTATTTATTGTTTACAAAATATATTCAAAATGTATAAGAAAAACTTCCTGTTGTGGAAAAATACCAAATATTTGCGTAAGGGTAAATCAAACCATTGAACTATCCCCGAGAAGTAATAGATATATAGCTCAGTATACTAGTGAAACTTCTAATAGAATTAATAATGATGATCACCCTGAGGACGATCAACCAGGTATATCATACACGCCTCGCAGAGCTATTGGTCACACGTCCTCGAGACGATCAATTAGATAAGTAATAATATTATGTTTTATTATAAGTAATAAATTTCTTTAGTAGAATCTAAGTAGATTTAGAATGCCTAATTATTATAAAAAAAAAACAGTTTTCAATATTATATAGGTTAGTATAATACAGAATAAGAACATAGTTCATAGCAAATTTTGTAAAATCATTTCGAACATAATACTTTTGTTAAATATTAGTATCAATTACAAGGATGTATATTTTGTATCATAATTTATATTTTAACTCAGGAACGAAATTTTCTAACAATTTCATTATTATAAAATCTCTTATTTAGGGGGGAGGTGTTGTGACCCCATTATTTTATAGTGATTTTATTTGTGAATAGTCTTAAGTATTATATATTCATTAGTCTAGAGATAGTTTGACACATAAATGCAATATTTAGACATACATTATATTTCGGCGGAACCTTCCGACAAAAGCTGCTTTAATGGTCGTTTATTGCAAGGGAAATTCTAAGTAAACAATATGTATTTTAAATTCTACTTCAAATTCTATTTTATGCACGTTCTTCCGCCCAAAATATTATTATACCCGAAAAAACCTATCATAAACTCATTTACACTATGTCGATAAAGCTTGGGAAGGTTCAGCTATAAAAACATTAAAAGAAACCATTGTAGTACAGTAAGCAGTGGCGTAGCAAATACTCCCCAAATTACTTTTATAGACACCTTTTTTAATCAATTTTACAGATACGCCACTGCATCTCAAATTAGGGAATTCATATAAAAATAAGTTCTAGGTAGTCAGTATAGAGTAGGTCGGTCATTATGTCAGTGCTATATTGTCAGTAGAATTAAGTCAGTAGATACAGTAAGAGTAAAGATTTGTTAGAAGTAAGAAGTGTCCCTCTTGTACAGAAGATAATAGAGAGATTTGAAACAAGTTGAAGTGTTTACATTTACTACCAGTGCTAATACAAAATACTAAAATTATTAAATCATAACAGTGGTGGCATTCGGCGAGTAATAAAATATTAAAACATAACAATATCTGACATTTGTACGTTAATTCTGATATTATCAGTAAACTTCGCATGCTCATTTCCTACTTGAGTTTGTGCGATTCAATAGTATAAGTATAGAAGGCTATTTTACTTATTTATTTATTTATCGAGCCACAGTGAGGCGTGTTTCAATGGCTGTTTTTCTCTTACTGTTTTCAAATCACAAAATATATGAACGCAATAAAATAACCGAATAATAATTCTCGTGTAATCAGCAGGAATTAGCGAGAGCACAAGTGCCGAGTTAGCACCTTTTGCTGCCGCTAATCCGACTGAGGATCGCGCGTGACGCCCTCTAGCGGCGGTTTCGCTTTTGCTCTGGCGCGATTAGGTCGCCCTTTGACCTTCCCAGACGCGCGGCGAGGGTTTTCGCACCTCGCGATTTTTTTCCGATGTGAAAGTCGATTGGCCAGTTGGCATGGAGCACGTGAAAAGATTTATCGCTGCACGTAATGCGAACTTTATCAACCACGCGGGAGGTTTTTTTTTTCGAGAAATTCAAGAATTTGTCAGAGAAAAAGCTTAAAAGATGTTATCGACAAGATTTTACTAATTTTTTTAAAACTCTCTGAGGGGTAAAAGTTATATGCAATGAGTCCGACCATACCGAAAATAAGCTGTAATTACTGAACTACGGTACTACAAGTTGATACATGGATATAACACCAGCAAAATTAGACGAAGGGACAAAATTTTTAAAGTTTAACATCAATTTCCCCTTGAACCCTCCGCCCGATTTCGATAAATTTTTTTTATGAATTGTAGCTTGATTCTTTGCGATTACATTTGACCTATTAGCATTTTTTAACGATTAGTTTTTATATCATATACATTTGGATTTTTCCGGTGTTCTTTGAGACACCCTGTAGAGTGAATAAGTGGCAACTGAAGTCAGTTTATAACACCAAATTGCAGCTTGATTTTTTCCAAACATTTTTATTTTTTATTCACTCTGATATCTCAATTATTAGAGAAAATACAGGGTTTCGAAGATTTATCTTAATTTTACCCACGTCAACACCCGAATTGGATATGAGAACGCATAGTTTTTCACCTTCATGTCATTTCTGTGAGAATTTCACACTAAATATTGCTAATAGCTTTACATATTAGTTTATTGTGTAAAGAATGCTTGCAAGTATACAGGAATGATTAAAAGGTCTTTTTAAAGCCTTTCTTCCCACTTTATCCAAGCTTGGACTGATCCAATTTGTGCTTCAACGTAAACTGAAGCGTTTGTAAAGGCCAACGGATCAAACGAATCACAATACATGTTTGTAATTGTTATAGCAACGTGTGTGCCCTCCACAAGTCCTTGATACAAATTGTCCCAAATCTCAACTAGAGGAACTGCTACTTGTTCGGGATTTCGTTCGCCATGGGAGACAGTAGCAGTAAAATTAAGTAAGATCAAATTAACGCAAAAGCGGCTCTCATTACAATTATATGTATATGATATATAGGTATATGATACAAAGACGAATTGTTTAAAAATCGTAATAAGTTAGATGTGTTAGTGAAGAATCAAGCTACAATTCATAAAAAAAAATCGAAATCGAGCAGAGGGTTTAAGAGGAAATTAATGTTGAACTTTGTGTAAATTTCGCGCATTCCACTAATTTTGACGTGTGTGTGTGTTTATTAATTTATTATTTAATTTTAGTAAAAAATATGTAATATTTTTTACTAAAATTTTCCTTGACATTGAAACATCGTTATAAAACTGAATGGATACATCATTGATATATGTAAATCGACCATAAGGATCCATACATTTTTATGGTTAATTTTGCCAGACCATGGGCGGGCCTGGCTTATTTGGCAACAGTGAGCAAGATTACATTTTATTTTTTACTGTAGATTGTATGAGCAAATTATAACAGTTTGGACTTTTTGGAAAAACTGTGCAGAAATACTTTTATATAAATTAAACAGTTGTTAATTTTCATATTAGTCAAAAGCCTCTTCGAAATATTCTTGTCTTTTTATTTAGCTTTCAGCACTATCTAGCATTTTAAAAAAATTCTTAAATTTTTACCTCTAACGAGGGAAGTATTTAAAATGAAATCCAATGATATAAAATAACCTCTGTTACTACAGAGAAATAAGACAATCTTTCCACGACGTCGCTTTAACAAAACATTATTTGCGTTTTGGCCCTTTCTTTGATCAATTTTTAATAATTAAAGAATGCGATAACACTTTTTTTTACTAAATGGAATCATTCAAACAACTACTTCGTTGGCTAATATCACGACCGTTATTGAATACTGTTGATTCATGGCTTTCGTTGGGAAAAATAATGTAAATATATAATTTTTGTTTCGCTTTAATTAAATGTGCCTATCAATAATACGACATGTGAAATCAAATCTACCATCGATACGCATTAAAAGAGTGACATGAAATGATGATGTCATCTTTAAAGCGCATTAGTACTAATATAAATTAAGCATAATTACTTTGACATAACTGAGAGATAGCTTCCGATGTATCATTCGATGACATCGGGTAGAGAGTTTTTGCAACGATTTTTGTTTAAGCAAGGGGCTATTTTTCTATTATTTTTTTAATCAAGATGAATAATGTTATAGTTATCATAAAATGCACATGCTGCTTGTTGCTAATAAAGATTTATAAAAACTCCCCTCTGCGGGGTCATATTTACCTTGTGTTTATGATGCCACACAAAAAAGGAACGACAATTTGCTGTATCTTCTTGCAGTGTACTAACCGGGATGCAACAACAAGGATTATTTGCTACCAGAATTTCAGAAGTAATACTACACACTAAATGTAAGTGCTGAATATATATGTATTTAGACAAATATACAAAGCCAGGGTGGTAACTACACATACCGCATAGCCTTAAGGGGCTCTTGAATAAGAGTGATTTTTTTATTTGAAGAATTTCTAAAAACTGTGCTTCGTAGGGTGGGTTCATGGTTTAAAACAGTCAACGATTCGATAGTAGTAGTAATAAACATTTTTTCACCTCCTACTTTATTCCTAAATTCCGAAAATCGATGGCATGTCGCATAGTAGTCAGTTTTAGCGATCTGGCAGGGAATAAATTATAATTTGTACAAAATGCTTTTATTGTCCTATGAACGCCACAAACTTATCAAAAAAAAAAAAATAGGCGGCCATGGAAAGCCTAATATCTGACAGATTGTTGATCTGTTTACTTGTTTACGTGTCGTGTAAAATTGTGTGAGTATTATATTTTCTAGAGCTTAAAAGCTTAAAAAATCCAACAATTGATAAATGTGCCTTTATTGAGAGGTAAATAGTATTGCGAATTTTTATATATGAAAAACTAGAGACGTCGATATTGGTTTGTATTAGTAAATCGCAACCGATTATTCTTTGAGGTCAGTATTGGTCTTGTATATCCAAAAAAATTTGCTGCAATATCTTGCAATCTCTGGAGTTATAGATATTTTTTCACGTCATACACTATAGGCTCTACTGATATTGATATCCCCTGTAGCTGTTTTTCACTCAGCACAACCGATCAACCTGAAATTTGATACCTGTACGTAGTTTGATTAGCGCTTTATTTGGTATTTATATTTTTTGAAAATCAAGATGGGATATCCAATATGTCGGACGATCATTTTGGAATGAATTTTCATATTTTCCTAGATATTTTCTTTGGTTGAAAGTGCAAAAATGAGATGGTGAACGGTATAAAGACACCTCAATACCCTTTTACAACTAATATACAGGGTGATTTTATGATAGAAGAAAGTAAAATATTTTTGGTTATACAGGATGTTATAAATCGAGTTTATGCATAGGGATCTTAAATTGAGGCAAAGTTGCGCATTTTTGGGCCTAACCATATACTATTTTGAAAATCTCATAATATATGTTTTGAGAAGTGTATGATCGTTTACCCCTTGCTTGAAATTTGAAAGAGTGGAAAAAGGAAAAATTAATTGAATATTGTTGATTTATTTGCTTCTTACCTACGTGGTGTATTCTCAATAGTTTACTATGCACTAATATTTGTGCTGGCTTTCTCAAATTTCATTTAACGTCGTTTTTGACCCACCTCTGTTTAACTCTAACATAAGACTAGAAGTTTTAGCATACCCTTTAATATTTTTCTGGAAATACTTATTTGAAAAATTATAACATTCAAATAACGGCACTTCGCGAGTAGAGCAAATAGAGCACTTCATTTCATCATTTCGATACCAAATTGAATGAAGCTTTCAAAGAAAAAAATGTGAAATTTCCTTACTACCACTTCATTGCTGGCAATAGAAAAAGACCTGGGGCAAAAAAGTGCGCAATTTTTTAAGATATGCAAAGCAAAGTGAAATTTGCTGCAAAATCAGTATCTTAACTTTTGTTTATTTATTATGTCTACTAGCGGCCATTTGAGAAACTTCAAACTATTTTACAACGATTTCTTTACATTCTACCTATACATTTTTTTTAATTAGAACCAGAACTTTCTGAGATACGGCAGGTGGCCATCCTTAATCAAACATCCTATATGTGTGAGCTGATACATAATATAGCATGCATATACTATATTTACATTTAATATTGTAGTTTTGTGCCATCTTAAACAAAAATATAATTTTTATCTGCCAGATTGTAACAAATGACCACTGTGCGTCGTTGGCAAGTGTAGCACAGTGGTTGTGAGTCTGTCACTGTTGCTCAAGATCACCGGTTTGATCCCGAATACAGCCAAGTTCTGTTTGAAATAAATTGATAATCATGATGATAGATTCGTTTCGATTTATAATACAATGTTGTAATTTCTATGGTTTCACTAAATGCGAAGCCACTTCTATAGATCAGTATTAAACTAAATTATCTTAGCCGGGTTTCACCTTATTTTAGACAGTTTTAAAAAGCCACATTAATAAGAAATTTAGTTTTTCCCTTACTTCTTCAATGTTCACTCTGATTTGGTACAGTCTTTGGCTATTCAAGTCGCCCTTTTAAGAGACAACAAGCTGATATTTTGAAATATTTGATGAACTCATATCAAATTTCTCAAATGTAACAATTGTTAATACTGTAACAGGCTATGTGTAAGCGGGGTTTTAGTAAGAAAATATCATTTAAGTCTGAATTTTAACTAGTTAGTTTTTTCTTTCGGATGATTAGTTACTATATAAATCTTATAAGTTACACGCAAAATTTTTTAAATGTTTTATGCTGTGTCAATTTAGAAAGTTTTAAAATTTATTTTAGACTTTTTGGGTCACGGTGAAAGGGTCTAATAGGGAATATAGTATGTTCACTAAAAGAAATATTCCATCACGTTAATCGTTTCTAGAACGGATAATACATCCAAGTATATATATATATATATATATATATATATATATATATATATATATATATATATATATATAGATTATGACAATATTTGTTTAAGTTTCGCTAACGCATAAAAACAGGAATAATGAAGAACTCTTCTCTACCTATTTTATCAAATTTGTTGCCTAAATTGTACTTGTTAGTACCATAATATCTAGATGATTATATAACAGACAACTGTATATTTTTCCTATATATAAGAATGCGATTAATAAGTAATAATCCTCCAAATGAGTATCTCTTGGTGTTTTTATTATAATTGTCATTTTTTCACAAATTAAGTTACCTCTGTCATTAGTTTGCAAGATATTGCAGAATGGCGAATGGAAGATTTAGTAAGATTTTACTACCTGATGTCGACGAGACCATAAAAAGGATGAAACCAAAAAATACCGAGCGTTCTGAAAAATACGTATGAAAGCAATTTACTGAGTTTTTCCTTGCACGAAGTTGCAAATTTGATATATACGACTCCAGAAGAGTCCAACGTGTCCAACATTTTAAAAGACTGTGCCTATAACATACGAAAAGCTGACGGAAGCAATTATAAAGATGGTGTAGTGAAGCTTCTATGGAACAAGACAGCCAAAATGCATCAGGAACTATACCTTGAAAAACATAATCGCCGCATTGATTCATCCAATGACATAGTATTTCACAGTGCCCGCTTTGCCAGAAACACAAATAGATAAAAGTTGCAGACAGTAGCTGGGGCACGTAAGAAGAGGTCTACAGCTTTGACAAGACAAGGAATCGAAATAATGGCTTCTAGTTTGAATGCACTAAATGCACTCCAGTGAAAAATTTTCCACATAGCTGCCTCCGAACTAGCAAGGAGGAAAATTGAAGCTGTTTCTCCGGCACTGGAGGATTTTAAGAAGGAAAAATATAATGACATTTCAAGTTCTCTAAAATGGCGCAAGGTGGATCAAGTCGAATATTTGGAAGTAAGTGGCTTATAAAAATATCTGGCGAATCCTGATTTAAGCCCGATAAACTTATTTTATAATTTAATGTCTAAAAGGGGCGATAATATGAGAACAAACCTATTCTTTTTGACAGTAAATCGGAATCAAATGCAATGGTGCAACTGGAAATATTTACTAAAATAATTTTAATTTTGTTATTAACTATAATAATTACTATAATAAAAATTAATAAATCATGTCAATATCTTTTATTTATAATCTTTTGAATTCCACTCCATTCAGGTTTACCTAATAGTTTTATTTAGGTCTCAACGTCTTACCAACGACATCACTCCACCATCGCTGTGTGTTGCTGGGTAACACATTTCGTCCTAAATAAAAGTATTATCCGGTAATCTTGAAACATCTTGTGGTATTGCCTTCCATAATTAAAATATTACGAATTGCAAATACTCTTCTATATCCGCAGAAAAATAGTTAATGTCTCAATCTCAAACAAAAAATGAAAATTAATTTAAATGAAATTGAGTTTTTATATCCACCAGATATCCTGCGAATAATAATTGAAAAGAGAATAGGAAAGATTAAACGAAAAAGAGAGACAGGGCTTCGGATAAAGACAGAAAAGCAAATGCTTTCTCAGTTTTAATCAAAGAGCTATTTTTATTTCAGAATATTTTAAATTAAAGTACATTTGATTGGAAACTCATTCATAAATTGTTTTATTGGCTTTATACGAGGTAAATTGCAATAATTATTTTTCAGTTAGCGAAACTATGAAACCCGTTTATCAAAGAATACTGAAAAATATTTTAAATGTATTGACTTAAGTGTTATCAGACTCTTAAGTTGCAGTATTAATTGAACTGGATGTCCGAAGCAGAACAGGAAACATCAAATATTTAGTACCTCTTAATTTTATTCCCGATCTTACGAATTTTCTCTGAACAACTAATCTTGATTGACTTATACTGCATAGGTTAAGTATAAATGCAAATATTCGATAAAAAAAATATGTTATATTAAAAAATGTTCCTTTAAGTTTTTTCTTCCCTGCTAAAAGTGAAATATTGTAATCGTGAAAAAATCACCCTTCGAGATTTTGCATTTCAGGGTCTCTAGATTCCGAAAAACATGTTTTCTCCATTTCATCGGTCTATCTGTCTGCCTGTCTATCTCTCTGCGATCTGATTATTCGCGCATAACTAAAAAACTACTTAACCGACTAACTTCAAATTTTTGTTGAAAATAAAGGGTCATATAGGGAAGACCTGGTAAGATTTTGGTAGAAATCCAATATGGCGAATCAAAATAGCGGCCCAGTGAAATGTTAAAAAAATTATATTAAAAAACTACTTATCCAATGTATCTCAAATTTTGCACAAACAATAAAATATTATGTTGGAATCAACTGTTAAAATTTTGGTACGAATCCAAGATGGCGAAACAAAATGGCGGTTTAATAAAATATTTAAAAATTCAGCCAGAAAAAAACTACTTAATGGATTGATTACAAATTGTGTGCCGTAACTAATTGTGGTCTAGGGGTGAACTAGTAAATTGTGTTACTAATTCAAGATGGCGGGAGAAAATGACGGCCAAATAAAATATTTGTAATCCTGAAAAAAAATCACTTCATGTTTTACATATCCTCACGTTTTAGCGTTCTTAGATGCCAAAAAAACATGTTTTATCAATTCCGTCGGTCCGTCTGTCGGTCTGTCTGTGTATCTGTCAATTCGTGGCATAACTTAAAAACTACTTACCAGATTTAACTCAAATTTTAGTTAAAAATTAAGAGTCATAAGGGGAGGACCTGGTGATATTTTGGTAAAAATCCAATGTCGAAACAAGATGGCGCCCTAGCAAAACGGTAAAAAAAATTATTACTAAATTTTGCACAAAAATCAACTATTACGTAGGAATGAACTGGTCACATTTTGATATGAAGTAGGAAAACAAAATAGCGGGCTAATCAAAATCTAAAATTAAAGTAAAAAGTCTTATTCAATTGATTTTAAATTTTGCAGAAAAATTAAATGTAAAAATGGGATAAACTGATACGAATTTAACATGACCTAACAAAATGGCGGTATGCCTTAATGTAAAAACTACTTATTGAATATATTTTAAATTATGTCAAAAAGTCTAGTGTGGCATAGATAAAAGAAAACTGGTAAAATATTGGTAGGAATCCAATATGACAAAATGACGCCCAATAAAAGGCAGTATATGTAATACATATAATCTGTGTCTGTGTACTGAACTAAATTGGGTCACACTTCACTATTCCTAACAAATGGAAAGGAAATCATAACGAGGGAAGTTCCGGGTAAAGAAAATTTACCGATTTTTATCTTGTTTAAAATGTTTACTATTAAACGCTTTGTAATTAATTGTACCATATTTACATATCAATAATAAGCTCAATGTATTACTCTTAAAGCTGCTACAATGTCACTTTTTAATATCGGGATTATGTACCTTATAATCCTGATCAAGTGTGACAGTTAATGCTATGAAAACATTCACTATTTTGCAACAGTAATATTACTTGTCAGCTTGGTAATTTTTTTCAAGTTTGGTTGTCAGTCAATGAATTCTTATACCCATATTTATTTTGTTCCATTTCGCTTACTCATTTTTATATTTTTTTTCGACCTTTTCTTAAAATGAAAGTATTGTAATCAATCCTGAAAGCATCACCCTTCTAGGTGTTTAAAGGTCTTTACGTTTTAGGGTTCATAGAAACCGAAAAATCTGTTTTCTTATTTCAGCCTCTCTCTCATGATTTAAATATTATTTTGTTAGTTTTGGGCTATAATTCAGTGAATGTCGATATAAATATACTATGAAAATACCTGAAAAGATGTCTACAAACATAAGTTTTTTTCCTTTTATTTTTTGAGATACAAAAAGCGTAAATACAAAATTTGAATACTTTGACTTGGGATATCTTTTAGTGAAATGCAAAAAAACAAAAGAGCTTCAAAAAGGTGAGAAAATTAAACAAATATGTTTTAGACTCTATATTTTTTAAGGCGCTTTAAAATATCATTTCTTTCTGATTTCAATAATATATATGATGCCATTATGTGCTTTAACCGTTTTTGATGTTTTTGAAATATTAAGCTTTAAAAAGTGGTAAAAATAATGTAATAAAAATCCAACTAGTTATGTTGAAAAAAAGAAAATAAGTATATTTTGAATACGGTATCCAAACAGACCCATTTTATTTCTTTTAACGTTGTCCATGGCTACTTCGATTTTTATTATATTCATTTTTAACTTGAAAAACCGTTAAAGCAAATGTCATCATATTATATATTTTTTAAATCAGAACAGAAAGATCTTTCTAACCGTTTTAAAAAATATAGGATGTTCCATTTTGTCAAATCACTAAAAGAGGTCCCACGTTTAATTCTACAAATTTTGTATTTACATTTTTTTGTATCTCAAACGATGAAGGGCGAAAGTGCATGTTTATTTAAATGGTATTTATTTTAATTTTTTTATTGATAAGTATACCAAGTTTAATACCTTTGTCTTTAAAGACTGAATCTTGTTCACCCCCTTAACTTTCCTAATTTTAAAGATTATCTTTTTTTTAACAAGTTTCAAGGGATGAGGTAGTGTTTATAGCAATATGTAGACATATTATAAAGGGTGTTTCAGAAAATCCAGAAAAACTAAAGCTATATTTTTCAAGGAGACCATCATGTATATTTATAGATATTTAGAGTCAGTCAAAAATAGCTTATTGTAATAAAAAAACAATCTCATGTATTTAAAATCAGTCACTAGATAAGTGAAAATATAATAGACATAACTAACAAGCTTAGGTAAGTAATTCATTAAAAAACTCGGCAACCGTATCAGAAGGTTTTTCATTTTTTTTTCTAAAATGCTTTTTGTCAAAGATACTCCTTATGTGTAGGGGTAGATGATTGAAAATATTTTTACTTTAAAAAAGTATGGACTTTTTTGTCAAAGTTGAAGAGAGGATAAGTAAAAATGTGACTGGAGAACTACGCGTTGGATAAGCACGGGCTGTTTCAATCTCTTGTGCGAATTTGACATGCATATAAGGCACACAGTCTCCAGTATGACACAAAAACCATATTAAACAACTTCTCAGGTCTAGATCCCCAGGAGCATACTCCATGACGATGATGGGACTCAATTAGCGCAAAAAACACATTCTTTGCGACAAATATACCCAATTTACGAGACACAACCCTAACAGCAAAACAGACTAGACAATCCTCCTCTAGACAATTTACAATTTTTACTCAGAATATGATCCTCAAACTTAAGCCGATGATATACAAATAAGCCTAAGAACTTGACAACCTGTAAATTTCCTATAATCTGTGAATCCAAAGATAGTTCATCAATATGGCACTTCAAAAAGATAACATTTGTTTTTAATATGTTAAGAGTTAAAAAGTTCGAATCACACCATTCCTTAATTTTTAAAAGGGCAGCTTTTTAAAAATACCATATAGTATGTTTCTCTCACTTGGTTTTTGGAGATATTTAGGTTTAAAGAAGTTAATCTAAAAATAACTTTTGAGCTTACATGTTAATACAATATTTTAATAATCATAATATTTAATTTTTTTATTATATAATAATGAACTAGCCAAGCGTTATCTAGTATTAAAACCTACACTCTACCACTAAAAACAAAAAATATTAATTTCTCGTATACCGACATATGACGGTACAAAAATAAAAAATACTTTTTTAAATCTAAATATTTCAAAAACCAACCAAGAGAAACATATGATATATAGTATTTTTAAAAAGATGTTTATTGCTCTATTAAAATATTTGTAAATATTCAGTCAGTTTGAAAAATGCAACTTTAGCATATATAACCTGTTTTTTTTAAATACCCTGTATATCATTTTTACATATCCCAATAAACAACATTTCATCTTCTACAGCTTGGTAAAATAATCATTTTTTCTATCCTTGAAAATAAGAAAGTTTGGGGGTAGTCACAAATCAGTCAAACGCCCTGTACATATTTAGTAATGACTATGAGCGGAACTATACGGGGCAATACTTTGCTATCCTTGAGGGTGCTCCGGGTAAAGCCATTTTAACAATTTTTTTCTATAAACTGAATCGAAAAAGTTACCCATATCGTATTTTTAGTACCTTTTCCTTAGAGAACAATATCGATTCTAAGCGTGTACTTTAAAATCCTAGATACACAACTGGCGACCTTGTATCATATTCTACTATCAAACTAGCAAAATATTCCGGCAATTATCGAGTAGATCCTTTACGGTTTTCAGAAATTTACCGCCGTTCGCTTGCCGTTTCCGGTAGCCTAACCTAATCAATTAGCGATTTTTGCAACAACGCAATTGCGAAAAAATATCTACCTGAAAATTTCAATTATTATCAACAATACCACATAATGGAATGGAAAAATATATGCAAATGCTTTTCCTCTATATCTCGACTTATAATTTACACTTCTTTGTTTTCTTGTAATGAATCATATAAATGTTATATAAACTACCTAGATTTTGTGATTCGACTTTGCATAGGCAGATAACAGGCCTATTGTTGGCCTGAGAAAGACCTTCTTGGATTATTGTGGGATTGGATCAAGCATTAGTTGTTATTATAAATTGTCCAACCAGTATTAGGGGAAATAAAAAATTCCATTCCATTAACAATTTCTCTATTTCATAATTGAAGGAATCCAAAACTACTTTTTAATTAATTAAGATAATATATATTTTTTACTAAGCCATAATATATAGGTCTAAGCTTTATATACAGTGCGTATCACAACGTATATGCATATTTTTTGTATATTAATATATATAGCATATAAATTATGATTTTCATATAATTTTAAATGTCTAGAAGCAATGTTTTCTAATAATAAATGCAACAGAGTACTTTTAATATAATCTACATTTAAAACCATTGTCTGCATATAAGACAGGCATCTAAGAACTAAAACACCATAGACACTTAGACAGACGGTTCGAAAATTGTATGGGTATAAAATTTATTTTTGAATCGCTTATCAATAACTAAATATAACCATTCCCATAATCCACTTTTACAATAAAATAAAATATCCAACAATTCCCTTGAACCATAAACGTAAATAATGTCTCACTAATACTATAGGAAATGTCTAAGCATTTCATTTCTAAAATACACTAACTAATTAAAAAATCCGCATTTATCAATTTTGATGCTTTTTATCTACACGGTCTGTATGTAATATAACTCACTCGACTTGCATACCATTACGAGCTTTAACAGCCTATTTATTATCCTGCCAACACCGTTTCTTGTTATATAGGTAGACAAAAAAGTTATAAACAAATATGCACTTTTTATTATTTTTACTTAAAAAACTCTAGTTTTCGAATACACTTTTTGGAATTTGTTAATATTGAAAATTTTATTGCGTATTAACAGTTTTAAGTTTAAAGCTTACCTGAAATTAAAAAATTATAGGGAGTGCTAAACAAGAGTGCAAATTAAGTAGTATTCGATTTGTTCCGAAACTTTGGATATAAACCTACAAATATTTTTAAAATCGGCAAAGTAAGCTTCAACTTATTGTGGAAAAAACTGAATATCTTATTTTAAAAAAATTCAAGTGCCTTCTCTGGGATATCCTGTATAAAAAAAGATAATTTTATAAATAACGTTTGTGAATATTTCATCTATGAATTCATTTAAAAAAATCTTCAAAGACGGTAATATACGAATTATAAATGAATTCAGCCAAGGTAGAGAACCTATAAATTGCCTAATTTCGCTCTGAAATAACACGTGTATTTTTAGAAGTAACAAAGTTAAAGAGAAAATTAAAAACATATTTGGAGAAAATGTTCAGTATTCCCTAAAACTTAAATAAAAACGTTTATATCTCAATTAGTTTTTATGCTACAGGGTGTTGAAATATAAATACATGATTTTTAGGATCGCTACGTTTTTAAATAACTTTAACATATTTTTGCAAACCCTGTGTACTTTCTGCGTTGTTTAGATCCTACAAACTATTAAAAAAATTAAGGTTATCTTGCAAGAACTTTACATCAAACGACGAATAAAAAGTTACAGCTTAATATGTAAAGAAAAATATTAAAAATTAAAAAAAACGCCTGAAATTTTTTTTTACTATTAGACCAAGAATTAAGCTGATCTAGCAATTAGAAGTTAAAAATCATTTTTGTAAATTTTCAGAACAAAAAAAAATTGAAGTCTTGTTTAACACTCATTATAAATATATTTTTAAATAAGTTTTACTCTTAAAATCGATAATATGCAAAAAATTTGCAACCCATGGCTGAAAAGTGGATCTCAATATCTAGTCTCGTTTTAGAAACCCTCAAATTTAAATTTTACCTAAAAATTCGCTTATCTGGTTTGCCCTCCAGCAGTTGAGTTTAGAGAAAGCATGAAATTCATTTTCTAAAAGCTCTAGGGATATATCCGCTGAGATAAAAGTATAATAATAACTATCAAGTTCGTGTTACTCTTAGTTGACTCTGTCAGTAGCAGTGCAATCAATTTGAGATTATAAGAACTTGAAAAGGAATTAAAAAAAAAACAACAAACGTGGAGTCAAACGGAAAAGCCACACACACATTTTTAAATTCATCCAGAAGATCCGTGCATTTTAGGGCCAACGTCTGACGACTGTACAAATGAGATTTTAGCTACTTGCCGTGACATTCGATTTTAATAAATTTATCAATAAAAGAGAAATAATTGCTCAAATAAAATTCTTATAGGACTTATTTATATCATATGAACCAGCTAGTATCATAAAAAAATTAACTATATTGGTATAGCGTACTAATATATGTTACCTTAGTATAGTTATGAATACTCATTTCTAAATCAATTTCTGTCCTATCCTTAACGTCTGCAATTTGATTTATGTTTATCACGAAAATTAAAGGCCTAAATACAATGCTTCTGCACATTATATACCTTGTTCCGTCGTCAGCATCCAAATGCCGAAGTCTATATTTGAATTTCTTCTCTTCTCTTCTTCTTCTCTGCTCTTCGAAGACCCAATACTACAAATTCCAATTCTTACTTTCTTGTTTCAAACGTGTGATTAGAAGGACAACAATATTTTCAAATATGTCCTACAGTTCTATACATATCTTCTACTCACTAGTAATGTGGTAAGTTAAAACATAATACGCTATACATCCCCAAAGTGCCAAGCCCATTAATTTATTCATTATATTTTTATAATAAATTAAAAAATGGTACACTTTATGTGAGGCCTAGGTCCAGAGGATCTACTAAACCATTCTCCACTACTACAGAATTCAGAACATCAATCTCTTTTTCAGTGAAACTACTATAATCATTAATTGTCACTAATCTAGTTGACTACACTCTAAACAGCAATATCATGCACAAGCCTATCTTGAAACGGGGTAAAAAAGATCAGAATAATAACATCTTTGCGCCAAAAGCATTAAAAATTACATATTTGCGCTAACTTCCACATGATTTAACTGAATAATTTACCTCTTTAAATTAATTTTTTTTTATTTAACTGAAAAAGCTTAAATAAAAACATTAAATAAGTTAATTATTAATTTCTCACTAAAAAAATGATTTCTTTTTTCGAACACTCATCTTTTGTCAAAATTTAACTCCTCTACTTGGCTTAATTTGGCTAAACCCTAAAGAGATCATGCAATTACTCCAGGAACAATAAACATTTTCTAACTGTCAGGCCATTTTCAAGATGAATCTAACTCTTTATACCGGAAATGCCTTATTTGTAGCTAGAGCAAAACAACATCTCCTTGTATTTTAGTCTTTACTATATACCAAAATACTTATTTCTTTTTCTGTGTACTCCTCTATTCCAATGTTAAACTTCTATACTGAGCTTAATTTAGTTTAATTTATAATTTATAAAGAAGAAGTAGATTCATTTATACCTATAGCTGGAATATTTGGTTTCTCCGTGCCTTTTTTTGTTCGTAAAATTAAATTTTAGCAAACAACTTTTTTCGATTTTGCTATATATTGGTGTTGTTCCAGATTAAATGTGGGCTTTATGCTTACCACGACACCAGCATCAATTCACGTAAAAAGCCCTATTGTTGTCCTGAGAATTAAACTATAAGGCTAAGGCTAGGTCACATAGCTTTTTTTCAGAGTTATGTCTGTTTAAAAGCAAAAGTTTTCCCACATAACAAGAAAACCGCATTGTTTTTCTCGTTATTATAATCAAGTACGCGGGAAATTTTGCTTTTTGTAGCACACGCACTTGACAAAGACATACTTCTTTATGCAGTCAAGATTACCGAATGAATGAAGTAATTTTGTTGATGCGTAAGAGTAGTGCTTCTAAGGAGGAAAATATAAAGAAAAAGAGATATTTCTATTTTCAATTTAAAACAGGACATTCCGTTATTGAAAATATCACCGATATGTGGGACAAAATTAATGTATGTCTGCCTGTATTTGATTAAACATATATACAATTATCTCACTTGGATATCTACGAAAAAATGAAATTCTTGTTTTAATAATAGTGTTTAATGCCGATCAATTTATTGATAATTGTGTATATGTTTTTGATTATTTATTTGTTTGTTTAGTATTTGTGGAATGCCTTCAAGCCATGTTATACATAGATAATTTGATTTTGTTGGTTTTAGAGAACAAATTTACTTTCAAATTTACAAAAATCTCGGCTACAAATCGTTTTTATTACTTATATTAAACTGAATATTATTAAACAAGAGAATGTGCTTTTGTTTTTGTTTTCATAAATAATGACTAGTGTTTATTTGTTGAATATCAAAGGTATATCCTGCCATATATTTAATAATTAGTTACAATATTTATCTGTTAGTATATTCGCGGTAAAAACAGGATCTAGAAAATGTGGGGGCGTCCTGAATATAAAGGGACATTTAAATGGGGGAAACCCCGGAGATTGCCTAGTCTTTAGATTTCCTATTTTCAAATTTAAACTATGATCCTGAAGCTATTTTCTGATGCCTGAAATAGCATCAGGACGTGAAATCTCATTATATTAGCGTTAAGCTCCGATAAGTTTGTTTTGCGTAAGCCGCGAATTCCAAATACCAGGAATTGCGTTGCTGGAACTTTTTTTTTTTGGTAAATTTGTTGAATAAAAGAACAATTATCTAAGGTTATTGTCGAAGGATATACTTATTACATCAAAAAGAAAAAAACCTAAACTGCTTTAACCTAAAACTTAGTCCTATAAGTAACACACGATTGCATATAAAGTTATCAGAATTCTGAGAAACCAAAAAACCAAAACTACATTATTAGATTTCAAAGTAATCAATGGCATATATATATATTTTTTTTTTTTTGTTATTTTAGATTTTTCGATTTATTGTCTTCCATACTTTTGGTAGTTTTAATGATTCGTCCCCTTTATTTAGATCGCCTTGTGTTTCTATTTCTATGGCTTCTTGGATTATTCGGGTCTTATAATACTCTATATCGGCAATCTCCCTACACCCATCGAAATTTATTTTGTGACCGGTTTCCTGATGATGTAGGAATAGAGCTGAAGTTGTTTGTTTGTTTCTGATGCTGAGTTTATGCTTTTCCACTCTTGCTGATATTCGCCTGTTAGTTTGCCCCACGTACAGCTTTCCACAGTCCTGGCATGGAATGCTGTATACTCCGTGGTTTTCCAATTTGATTTTGTTTTTTGGGTTTCCATGTAGTTTACCTATGGTTGTATGGAGTTTGTATAATCTTTGTATGGTGTGTTTTCTAAAAATTCTTTCGATTTTGTCTGTTGTACCCTTTACATATGGTAAGATTACTTGTTGCGTTCGCGGTTCATAATTTTTGGAGTTCGTTGTTCGGGAACTCTGTGCATTAATAGCTTTCTCTATAGTGCGATTTGTGTAGCCAGTTTTCTTTAAAGCACCAAACATTATATTAAGTTCCTTTTTCATCGTCTGTGTTTCGTTAATCGCAAGGATCTAGATATTAAAATGTTGGCCACAGCTTGAATTTGTGCTGGGTGATCATGTAATCTTGCATTTAAATATATGTCAGTATGTGTCGGTTTTCTGTACACAGTGTATTCGAAGTGTCCGTTATGCAGTTTTGTGATCAAAACATCTAAAAATGGAAGTTTGTTGTTTTCCTCTAACTCTAAAGTAAATTGTATTCTGGGATTTATAGAATTTACGTGAGTTAGAAAGTTTTCGAGCTCTGTATGACCATGTTGCCATGTAATATTTATAACATGGCAACATGTTACATATTTATGTCATCGACATAACGAATCCATAACTTGGGCTTCAAACTTGCTTTCCCAAGAGCCCCTTTCTCGAAGTATATCATAAATAAATTTGCAACTACTGGTGATAGCGAGGACCCCATTGGAGCACCATCTGTTTGTTTATACATTCGCCCGTTAAACGAAAAATAAGTATTTTTAAGGCAATGCTCCGTGAGTTGTATTATATGTGCCTCGAGTGCCTGGAAATCCTCGTTCATAGCAATCTTGTCCAATGCTTCGTCGATGGGAATACTATGGTACAAAGGCCCGACATTTAGTCTCGTATAATTCGAGTGAAATGCTCCGAGAGTTTTTGACAAATGAATCAACGACAACTGGTTGCATAATTTGAGCAAGATATTTTTATATATATATATATATATATATATATATATATATATATATATATATATATATATATATATATATATATATGCATATATATCGAAAGTAGACAGAAATTAACGCAGAAAGAACTAGTATACAGTAAAAAACGATTTTTTTGGACGTACAAAAAAAATTGGCCAACTAAAAACACGTGTTTCTGACATAAGGTCTTCATCAGTACAGTCAGCTTGTTGAAAGAAGAGCACAACGAGCGCTAAAATTAATACACAACAACACATCAGAGTCAACAATAGGCGCAAAACCGACATTTATAGTTACAAATCGAAAACTTGACAAGTTAGGTATAGGGAACCTAAACATAGTTGAAGAGCTACATTTATCGGCATTTTAAATCAGTAATCATATACATGGTGTACCGTTTAAAAATTTTCATATTAGGCCACTTTTATAAGTTACTAACAAACTTATATTTCTGGACCACCCTGTATGCTCTGGTATTAATATGGCGAATGATGTAAATATTTACGGGTATTGCCTAATCGTAACCAGAATTTCAGCTTTAGATTGTTTTAGAGCATGGAACTATTAAGGCTTTTTGAAAGCCCTGTTTCCGCCAAAAAAAATTAAATTAATTAATATCTCAAGAACGGCTACAGATAGATATCGGAAGATATTTACGAAAGTTACTCAGAAATGAATGTAAATTCTGAAAATTGAAAAATATACAGTGAGTTCCATTTAAAATAACGATGTTGCCACTGGTTTTGGGTAGAAGCGGCAACACCGCGGAACTGAAAATATTTTATAAAGATAGATCATAGCAAGATATTTTATATTATATATATATATATATATATATATATATATATATATATATATATTAAAATTATGTGTAATAAATTCTTTACATTCTGAAATTTAACGTAAAGCTCAATCCAAAAGGCGTCACACGTGTTCCAAGAAATTTCATTGGTTGATACTCAACGACATGTTTCAGACTCAAGATGTAACGTTGTGTACACTTTTTTTTAGCTGAATTGAATTGTTCCTTTAGTTCTGTTATTAATTTTAATTTAAAATGCGTGTTATTTTTTGACATATCAAGCAATTTTTTTACTATAACTAAGCTTATAGTAACACGATAAATGGATTTAATTCAATATATTGAGGTGACGATTATACCACATTCTATAGTCATTTCATCAATCTCATGTCTTAGGGCTTTTAGGCCCTCTGTATTTACGTGTATTCGATTTGCATAATGTACAAAGTATTTTTATAAATTTGTATTTATTTTGTTCGCATCTATGTAACAAAATACATAGAATAAAGTACCTGTGTCTAAAAGATGCCTCAAAAATGCTCCAGTACCGTTGATTGGTCTTAAAAAATTCTTTGTGCATGACTAGTAAACAATGAGGAAAAGGACGTCTGAATTGAAACAGCATGGCATCAAATGCAACGACCTGGACCTGGCTATAAAAATCGATGTATTCTTTCCACTATGCTACTAGGGAGTTGCTATATATTAGTCGTGGACCTCTAGTCCTCTACTTAGCATCACTTTATATTGTGGTAAAAAGAAAGGATTCAGGTCTCTTAAATCGTGTCTCTTTGAAGTTGTACTTTTATTATTTTACTAAGCGGGTGTCCATGTCAGTTTAACCTGATTATATTAAAATTTAAATATATTTTTAAAAATTAAATTCAGTTAATACATGCCTGTTTATTTGAACATGCCAAGTGAACATACAGTTTGGTACTTACTAAAGAACTACTATGAGTAGTTTTTGGCATGATAATTTAACCCCTAATATTATAGAATTTGTTCTACATTCCAGGCAGATCGACTTTTTAGAGTTAAGACAACATTTCGTATGTTTTCATGAATCTATAAATTTATAATATTCCTAATCTGACACGATAAATTATTTTAACTATGCAGACATGTAATTAAATTAAGTGGTACCTACATACAATAAACCTACTTACACCTATTTGAGTGGTTATTTATTACAGGCATTTAAAAAATTGCAATTGGCAAAAAGTATTCATGATTATATAATAATTGATAATGTCAGTGAAATGTTGTGTCTGAATTTGTGATTGCTTTGCTTGTATTTAATAATTTAAAGGAAGTTGGGATATAATTTTATTAATACCTATATTGTTTTATTTTCAGGTAAGGGAGAAGAAAACAACGTCCTTTATAGCAACAGCTAAAAAAAGAGTAAGTTCTAAATGTTGTTAGAGACACAATAAACGTGGGTGGAAAAATTAGATTTTCAATCTAAATTAATTTAAGGTATGCATTTTCCTTTATATATAAACATATTTATATATATATATATATGTGTGTGTGTGTGTGTGTGTGTGTGTGTGTGTGTGTGTGTGTGTGTGTGTGTGTGTGTGTGTGTGTGTGTGTGTGTGTGCGTGCGTGTGTGTGTGTGTGTGTGTGTGTGTGTGTGTGTGTGTGTGTGTGTGTGTGTGTGTGTGTGTGCGCGTGTGTGCGTGTGTGCGTGTGCGCGTGTGCGCATGTGTGCGTGTGCGCGTGTGCGCACAGTGCGATATTAGTAATGCTAATTAAGAATATTTTGTTAGTTTTCACCATACACTGTGAAAAGAAAGAGTAAAAGTCAACAAAACAGAAACAGAAACGGACAATAAAAGTGATATAATTTAAATAATTACTGATTTAATACAAGTGAGTTTATGAGAGTCCATTGTTCTTCATTTTAAAACCCTGGGTTCAGAGCTATCCTAGTAAAAACTTGCGCAAGATCAAAAGTCTTTTGGAAATCTTTTTAGATTTTTAAAAAATCAAGGGTTAACGCTAAAGTGAATTAATTGATTTAGGGAAAATACCTCTATTTTAATTTACTTTCAAACGACTTATATAATGCCACATCTTAAACGCCAGGATGGTGACCTGTAAAATTATTTCTTAGTTTCTGTTGGCCATTTTGTTAGCTATCACAAAAGCTAATTGTCAATTCTTTTTAAATATAACAAGTAAGACTGTTTAAAATTATATTTACCAAAAAAAAAAAGAAAAAGAAATGTACAGGGGTTTTCCTTACAATTTGCCACCCCCTTAAATCCTTTATTTCAAAAGATATAAAAAATCTGTTTATACGGAAGTTGTAGGATTTTTCCTGAATATTTGCACTTTTCACAGTTCAGAAATGTGCATCATCTTTCTTATTGTAAATGGAACACACTGTACATTTTTTAATTTGGGATTTTTCTCATTATTTTCTTTTCAAAAATATATATGTCTATACTTGGAGCGGTTTCAGAGCTATTTGACTTTAAAGTTGCTTTCGGCAATCTGCAGCTAATCTTGTTACGCGCGAGGTAATATCTTAATTAAACAGCCACATGAACGAATAAAAATAATCTGATGGACCGTTTATGAGAAGTATAATTGGCCTTTGATTGAATTTAAAATACTGTTTATCTAAGAAGAAAAACAAGGACGCATCGAAGTAGAACTTGAAATACAGATAACACTTAATATTAAGCAATATGTATATGAAAGAACCTTTTTTACAAGTTATTTACATGATAACCTCCATTATCCAAGCAATTTGGGAACAGTTGCATTTGTTTTTCTGTTTAATATGCCAGCTGTGGTAAAATCTTTTGGAAAAACTGACCGCCCCCTTAATTTAATTAAATTGTTTTCGGTTAACCTTTTTTTCAAGATTTGAGTCGATACACGTCGAGATTGATCTGTACGGATTTTCTAAAAATTAGTGTTATATTATATATTTTATTTTATTAAGATAGAGGCAGAACTACTATATTATTTTCTGAATATATGGGGCCCTTTGTTGTAAGGGAGGCAACTTATTTTACTATATTAGATATTGTTTTTCTACATGGAACTTGTGCCTCTCAGTTATAAAGATAATTATAGATTTTTGAAAATAGGATAATGAAGACATGACAGGAAATTTCAAAAATATACAGGATATTCCATTTAAAATAACAGATTTCATGCTTATTTCTGAACTTTCGTTTGTTTTTTGTTTTTCAAATTAAGGTACTTACAGAAAATATTCAGGAAAAACCCCGCAACTTTCGTATAAATATTTTTTTTATCTCTTGAAATAAAGACATCAAAGGGTTGCGAATATTAATCTGTAACATGCCCAGTGCTCATTTTTCATCAACAAGATATTTAAAAAAAAATTAGACAATTCTTATGAAATAATGCAAGTAAACAGGGACGCATCGAAGAGAAAATATTGGGGGGGAGTAAGTGAGAAAAACCCAACAAAAAAGAGTTTTGTATACCTAGTATCATTCATATTGTGTTTTTTGAGTCTGGAACCATCGGAACAATTTATTTACAAATGAAATAATTCCAACGTAAGATAAGATTTGGCCAACAGAATAAAATCCCCCATATTTCCATCCCTGCAAGTAAAGAAAAACTGATATAATTTTATTTACAATAAATTAGAAATATTTTAAATTACATCAGTGTTATTGTCCGTTTCTATTCTTTTTGTTCACTTTTCCTCTTTATTTTTATATTCAAGCTCGCTAAATACTAATAATAATTAGGATAATATTGCACTTTAAAATTGTTCTTACTATTTAGACAGTATATATAGATAAAATTAGAAGTGAGTAAATATTTGTATTATGAAAAAATATTGTTTTGAATTTCAATTGAATTTCCAAAAAATGCTAAGAAAATGTAGCAGTGGTGGGTATTACGAAATTTATAATAAGAATAATCACTAAATAGTCCGAAAAAGCTTCAGCTACTAGTTGCACGTGACATGCAAAGTTTTGGATTAAGTTTAAAACTCACATGTTCAAAACTGACAGTCATTACATAGTGTCATTCCAAACTATGAGAATCAATTTGGAAATTACATTAATTTTCACTAGTTACAAACCAATTGCCTATCTCTTGATAGGCTTTTAACTCTATAAAAACTAAAGATTTAACTCGAGAATGTTTTCCATATTTCACGGTGTGTAGGTTTCCTCTGATTCTTCGTTCAAGCCGGGCTTATTTTATAATGCTCCTACAGCATACAGTGGACCATGTAAGTTTTGAATTTTAATGATTTGTGGTAATACGGTTGGAGCGGTGAAAGATACACGACATAATTTCATTTTTATGCCCAATTTTGAAAGAATTTATTTTTGGCTTATTCACAAGGATTAAACGTAACAGGTCGGTTTCATAATGATAAAAACAAGAAACACATAACAGAAGGCCAACAACAAAAGAAAGAAACTCTATAAAGTTTAACAGATACAAAGAACACTTACAACTCTTAATCCCACACGTTCCTTGCTTTTAATAGTACAGCAGCAATCGTTTTGAAAATATGCACTTCTAAAATACATTTAATATCCTTATATTAGATTTCTGAAAGTTTTTCTTCCGATTGCCATTCTGTTAATAGATTATTAGAAAATTAGTAAAAATTAAGCTATTTTAAAGGTGATAAGCTTTTCGAAACTATTGCTTTAACCAATAATCTAATATTTCAAAACATGAACAATACATCCAGTTCTAAGAAAGCATTTAAGAGATGCCCTTTAAACCTCTCTCTCATCTCTAAATGAATGAATAATCGTCTTTAGAAGATATTCATATTTTTGTTACATGCCAAAAGTGGTCACTGAAAATCAGCAGATGTTTTTTAATTCTGAGGTTTATCAAGTGAGAGTTGCATTGCTGCAAGAATATTGTGTGCTCGGGTTTATTAAATTCAAGTTAGTTCTAGTTTCCAGTTCTAGTGCTAATTATTTTCAACTAATTTGTAGGAAAAAGTTATTTGTAGGATTGCTTTCTTAGTCGAATCCACAGTTTGTTGAATTAGTATCGGATCAATATAAATTCGTCATCAAAACTAAACTAATTGAATTTGGAGAGATAAATGTCTCTATATCAGTATAAATCATGTCATACATATATGTCATCACTCAGCATTCAAGAAAAGCACTAAGTTTTTATAATACCCAAACTCCAAAATCATAGCAGAGCACTTTCGACTAACTAGTCGTCATCAATGCTACCTACAAATAAGTACATCGAGTAGTAAAATAAAGATTGTGAACAAGGCCAATCGCTGAAAAAAAGAGAAAAAGGTTGAAGTGAACAGATAGAAAGATACATGGTACTAAATCAATATACTAACAATTTACATGTAACAAAGACAAAACAAAAGTTGACGAACACCAAATTACATTGTAAAAAATGTGTTTAAATTTATTGCTTAAAAAGCAGCGATCGTTGATGTAGGCATGTATTGAAATCCTTATGTATAATAGACTAATTACTAAAATTTGACAAGTTATCTTAATGAGTATAATCAGAATAGAAATTAAAATATTGAATAACTTGTAAACTGGTAAATCAGGAAAGCAACCTGTAGGAATTGATTACAAATCGGATCGTAAACCCCGGTGTGGTGTCGTAGTGAGAGAAAAAACTGTTCAGAGATAAGCCGCCGAAGAGTGACTTGTCAACCTTGGCCGAAGAGCCCTGTTAAGTAATAATAAGAAAATACATTGGAGATAATAGAACTATGAGAATCCAAAGCAAGTCCTTGCGAGAAGGTAGACAAAGGAACTAGCTCTACAGAAATATGTTAATTTATTGTATACCTATATGAATTAATAAAGGTCAATAATATATTTTGAAAAAATGTTGGCTAGTAGATTGTGATCAAAAGGCTTGAAAATGACTGATAAAAATGTGTCATGATGTGTGAGGTTAACTAACCTTCCAAACAAGGACAACCTGTAGCCAATAACTATAAATAAATATTTTTAAGAATGCCTTAAGCAAACTTTGTAACATGTACCGCTGCTGAATACATTCAGAGTCTCACTAATGCCACCATTTTAAAAAATATTCGTTTCCTCTGTTCAGTTTCCGTAGAAGACATACATGCCGTAGATTACCTAAAGACCATTTCCCCAATCCATTTTGCATTACAATATTCGATTGTTCTGTTTTAAATTTTGGTGATACTAGGGAGCAATTCAAAAATGAACTATATGCGTTGAATTTATTCAATTAAAAGATTTCCTTCCCGTGACTCATAATGGAAAGGTTTCCTTATACGCAGGTGATGACTGTACAATAGTCTCGATAGTAGGAGGCAAAGTTAATTTGCTGTAGGTGGATCCCCATACATTCCCGCTCTAGATCCTGATCTTTTAGAGAGGTATTGGTTTACTAATTGAGATCCTTCAGATTGAGAAAAAAAATTTAGTTTTTTTTCATTGCTCTCTTGAGTCTAATGACACAAAAACTCATGTATATGTCAAATATTTTCTCTATATCTTTATTAATATGGACAGCGTTCGATATAGCTATAAAACCAAAGAGATGCAGGTCTTAAACAAGTTACTGGAATATTACCACTTTCTATTTGACTTTAGGATAGAACTCTTGTTTTGACTATATTTTCTAAACTTAAATATAAAGACAACTTTAAATAAACCCCATACAGGGTGTTACATCCAAAAGCAAAAACTGCTAATTTCTTTGTTATATTTAGAGATATGAAAATAAAACTTGTTACGAATATTTTAAATATTTTTGTAGTCCTTTAAAATTTACCTGTTAAATAAAACAATTTTATTGTACTTCAAGTTTAAAAAGAAAGAAACCTTTGAAAATATTCATATTTTTAATAAGACACCTTATTTTTTAATTTATTCGTATGAATTATACTCCGTGTCATACAATAATTAATTATTTTGGCTTTTAGGAAAATATAAAAGTTTGGAGATCTAAAAAATATAAACAATTTAATGCATGCATGAGGGCAAACGAATTAGACATTTCGTCTTAGTGTTTATGATTTTATAGTTTTTTACAGCAATAACTTTTGGATCAAGTGAAAAAAAAAGGAAAAAATTTGGTGCCAGGTTTGAACTACATCATATTATTTCGATTTTATTGCACTCCAAAATCTTAAATTTTTAATTTTCAAATAGGCTAAATTCAAAGTTATACTGTAATAAAAAATAGGGTGTCTTATTTATAAGGTTCAATTATTCTTTTTTTTACTATATTTCAGGAGACCACAAAAATCCACAGACAAAATTATAAAGCTTTATTTTTTATCTCTAGTAAATAACCAAGAAACTACTAGCGTTTACTTTAAGCTTTCACATCCTGTATACATAAAAAATTCACCCACTAAAATATTTAATTTTTACACTTCAACAAATTATATTCATTTTTTAATACGGGAATATATATAATTGTTTTTTTATTGTTGGATCTTTTTTATGAAAAAATCACTAAAGTGTCTCTTTGGATTTACGCGATATGTTATTTATGTTGTGTCTTTAACACGCGTCCTTGTTTTGAATATAAAGTTTCTTAGTGACTGGTATACAATTGTAAGTTTTCCCTTTTGTATTATTAATTGAACGTCATGTCATGAAAAACATTTTATATTATTATTTTTATTGAATTTCAAACACCAATTTTTTTAACTAAATTTAAAATATAGAGTCCATTTTCATCCCAATATAAATGGGTGTTTCACTTTCATTAATGAGTAGAAATATTTTGAACAAAATTAGACGGGTATTAGAATTCGAAACCCATAATGATGCAAAAGATCGCGAATATCCAGCTGGTCGACTGCAGAGTTCTAGGGTTATACATCACCCTGTGACGCGTCTTTATAGTATGATAATATGTACACATTCCGGGCCGGGGCAATTTTTACTAAGCAGATTACAATATCAATCTTTCCTGCAGCAGGTCCCTCTTGACTCCTGCTTTATATTCCTGCAGCTTATGCATAATTTCCAGTGGATTTTGTGTCGTGACGTAGCGATCAATTTTGGTTACCTAGGATGGCTGTTTCGTAGGGGGTACATCAGTCTTACTGCAATTTTGAAATGAACTAATTTTTATATATTAAGTTACAAAAATGAGAACATTTATTTTGGTCAGTTTCAGTTAAAGAGCGTTAGTTAAAAAGCAAATCGTACAAACGATATGTGGGTATCGGGTATAAATTTTGTTATACAATTTAGAAAAGTAGAAACCAGAATAATTAGATATCTAAAGACTATGTTCTTATTCAGTAAAGGGTTTTTTATATTTTGTGCTGTAGCTGGAGGCTTTATTTTAGGAGCTACAATAAAACCTTAAATACAAAACTTAAAGGGTTTTTCGCGTGTTATCTTTTTGAAATGTCTCTAAAAATAAATGCGCATCGCAAAGAGCAAAAAATTAAAACACTTGTGTTTTTTTAACAGAACATCCTTATATTGTTATCTCAAATGAAAGATATTTTCTTTCTGATTTCAAAAATATAATATATTAATGCATTAATCGTTCATTATGACAGCCTGCAAAACAAACATCTTATTTTAATATTGTCTTTGTGACATTTCATTATAGACTCAACTCATATTGTTATTACTAATTAAAAAAGCAATTTAGACTTTTATTTATAATATGGGATATACCGAAACATCAAATAATTCGACTTCTTTATTCCAATAAATAATTATACCACATCAGAAAAAAAAAGCAGAAACATAATAAAGGGAAAAATATTACAAAAAGATTTTACATATTTTCTATATATCCTCCTTGGTTATTTATACAATTAAAAATATTTCTCCTTGATCTACTATTAATAGAATTGGAAATAAAATCTGGGAGGAAAAATATTTCATTTCCAACTTTTCGCCGTATTCTAGCATATTTTGGGCCTATCGTAGTAGACTTTGTTTTTCAAAAATCTTCATAAGAAAAGAACTAGTAAACATAGATCGGGACTATTAGCCGGTGATCTCAGCGATTATTTAAATATTCGGTAACCTCCAAAACATTGTGCGGCGGTGTGTCAAGTGCAGTTTTTTTTATATTTTATGCTCTACCTAAAGGCTTTATTTTAGTTGCTACAATAAAACCTTAAATACAAACGTTAAAGAGTTTTTGCGTTTTATCTTTTTGAAATGTCACACAAAATAAATAAAATAAATAATAACACTTATGTTTTTTTCAATGGAACACCTCGTATATTATTATTTCAAATGAAAGATATTTTCTTTCTGATTTCAAGAATATATACATTGTTGATATATGGATAAGCCGTATTCGAAATATTTGAGTCAAAATTATTACAAACAGATTTTACGTATTTTCTGTGTGTCCTCGTTGGTTATTTATACAATTAAAATAATTTCTCCTTAATTTATTATTAATAGAGTTGGAATTAAAATCTGGGTGGTCTCTGTTAAGAAAAAATATTTCATTTTCAACCCTTTGCCGTATTTTTAGTATATTTTGGGCCTGTCGTTGTACACTTTGTTTTTCAAAATTCCCAAAAATAAAAAGATTTAGTGGAATTAAATCGAGCCTATTAGCTGGCCATCTAAGTGTCCCAGACCTTCCATCCCAAAAAACATAGCAATTTTTTAATTATTCGGTAACCTCCACAACTTTGTTCGGCTGTACGCCAACTTCCAGTATCCAAATAAAATTATTGCACCAACCTATTGGAATATTCTCTAGATAATTTTCTACCTCATTTTGTATTACATTTAAATATTTCTCACCATTTAAATTCCCGTCAAAAATAATTGGTCCAATAATCTCATTACCCAAGATGCTCACCAAACCTGAATTGCCCTACGATCCTGTATTATTACTGCCGGTATTCTGTGAGGTTTTGTTGGCGCCCAATAATGCTTATTTTTTTTATTAAACGTTCCTATGTAGTAAAAGAAGCTTCATTCGTAAAAATTATCTTATTTAAAAAATCAGCGTTTTCTCTGATATGCCTTACCTTTTCTTTGTACCGGCATGAACTTATATGGGTGAAATTTATAATATTTTAAAATGGTAAAAATGTTATAACAGGATCTTAAAATATAACGCAGCGCCAGAAATAGAGCTTTCTAGATTTTCTAAAATGAGAAGATACCAGAGATTGTATTTGCAAATAAAAATTTAGAGAAAATTTTACCTTCAAAGAAAAGTACCGGCATATTCAAATCTTCTTGTTCATTTCTAGACATACATTCATTTTGAACATATTGAAGGTTTTTTATAATTATTGGAATAATAGAGTTAAATTATTTAATGATTCTGTTCTTCGGTAAGTATATGCCACCTTCTTCATTTATATTGGAATGTCACAACGACAATATTAAAATCAGATTTTTGTTTTTTCAGGCCGCCGGCCGTCTTGATATAATGAAGGATTAATGCATTAATATTTTAAACTCAAATATTTCGAATACCGCTCATTCAAATAATAACAATGAACAGAAAGAAAGTATCCGCACTTTGCGATGTGCATTTATTTTTTGCGGTATTTCAAAAACATAATAAGCAAAAAACTCTTTAACTTTGGTATTTAAGGTTTTTTTTGTAGCTCCTAAAATAAAGCCTTTTGTTAGGGCACAAAATATAAGAATAATTCTGTGATCTCCCCACTGGGACAAAATAACCACAATACAATAATTTTGTTTTTATATTTTGAATTAATTACCATAGCTCTTAATGGTGTTGAAGGGCCCCAAGTTTGGGTTGGAATATACGGAATTATTTGACATCATCACCAAATAGCCCTTTTCTGTTGCCTTTTTCATTACTTTTTTTTATTTTATTTTTTAATGTAAAGACGTAGCCGATGCGCGCATCGGCCAAGTGGCCCTTCAGAAACGTACACTACAGAAATAAATAAATAGTGAAGTAAAAAAATATGTCATATCAGCAAACAAAAATTACCAATAAGAAAGATTTTCAATTGAAATAAAATAATACATGAATAATGATAAAACTACACAACTACATAAACAAAAACTAACATTAATACTGGCCAAAAAACATTACAAAACCAATCCAGTTAAGCCTTTTCAGCTGCAAAGTGCTTAGTCTGAAAATATCATATTCTGAGAAGTGACGATTGTAATTGTGAACTAGTCGGTCAACAAATGCGCTAAACCCATAATTTGTACGGTGGTACCTTTCAACAAACAGCTGTGATTGTCTTGTTCTTCTAATAGGCACTAAAAACGGGACTGATCCAAGCAGCACTTCACAATCAATCCCCCCGTTCACCAATTTGAGCAAAAAAAACAGAAGTGCCTTGTTTCTTCTAAATTCAAGGGTTTGAAGGCCGCATAGAACATTTCGAGATGTTAAAAGTGAGATAATTAGTTCTGCACCATTTGACGAGCCTTTCCATATCAGACTGCAGAGGATTGGAGTCTGAGGAGACTGGTGAGAAGAATTTTAAATCGGCTACATATAAAAGACATTCGGAAAATTCGAAACAGGATATTATATCGTTTATAAAGAGCAGAAAGAGAACTGGACCCACATGCGAACCCTGCGGGACACCCGATGTCACAAGAATCTCCCTGGAGACTGAACCGCATATGTTGACTTGCTGGCGACGATTAAACAAATACGATTTCATCCACTCAAGATATTTTCCACAAAAACCAATTTGCTGTAATTTCCATAACAGAAGCTGATGGCAAACACTGTCAAAAGCCTTAGATATGTCAGTGTAAATAACATGGATCTGCTTGCCAGCCTCAACCGATGTCACTAAGTAGTTTTGAAATATTGCAAGATTGGTAGTTGTTGAACGATCACGATAAAAACCATGTTGCATACTCGTCATATAGTGTTTTAAAGACCCAAATATATGATCGGTGATAATTGCCTCAAAGAGCTTTGGTATATGTGAAAGTAAAGAAATACCTCTGTAGTTCTTCACATCACTTTTATCACCAGATTTGAAAATGGCAGAAGGGTAGAAAATTTTCAAAATTCAGGAAAGGAACCCAGATTTATGGATCTCTGAAAAATTATACATAGAGGCTAGACAATGACTCACGGCATCGTTGCAATAGAATAGTAGGAATTCCATCAGGGCCAGCCTTCTTGGAAGGATCAAGGTCCTTTAATTTATTAAAGATTTCTGCCTCTGTAAAACAATATGTTGATAGTATCTTTCCTGAATAACATATTGAATCAATTTTACTAAAGTTTAAATTATGGTGGTAAGTATAGCAAGACTGAAAGTGAGTAGCAAAAGCATTTGCGATGTTATTTGATCCAGTGATTTCTTGCCCGTCAAAATTCATAACACTGGGCAGATTGGAGTCCCTTCTTAAGTTTCGTACAAATGACCAAAAGTATTTAATGTGTTTCGGGAAAAGTAGCTCAGTCTGTGTGACATATGTAAGATAACACACATCAATTCGAAGTTTTACCTCACGTCTTATGGCAGAATAGGAATTACTTTTTATAGGCGCTGCTTGAGAAGCAAAATCTCTTTGGAATATTAATCGTTTTAACTATAAAATCAACTAGGAGTATTTTTATATTTTCAGTTCATCAATACCACCTTGCAGTTTTTTTTCTTAAATATTTAAAAACACACCTGGTTTTAAAATTTTCTACATGTAAAACTTGTAATCTTGTATCTGGTTACGGTTAATTAAATGACTAGCGTAATTAGAATCAGCGTATCCTCTTCTAATCTATTTACGCCAGTCATTTAACTGAAACAATTTATTTAATTCTTAACTTTGTTCGATTATCTAGAAAAAGTCGCATTTACAGATTCCCATGGACCTGAAAGGCAGGTTCCTATTAGACGTTTGTAGGGTTCCGTATATTATTAGTAAAAAAAAACCTGAGTCTACCGTTCTTCTGTTAAAAACAGTTACCTTCGAGATATCAAGATGGAATTTTAAAAACATGCCTAAAAAATGGCCACATATTATCTGAACCAATCTTGAAGGATTAATTATTTCCACAAACGCTTATGTCTTTTGATAGATATGTCTTATATAGAATCGCACAAATACGCTAACTGATAAGGTTCACAAAAAAATAGCTAATTTCAATTTTGTTAAAGTATAAACATTTGGAACAGAAATTCTTTGTATCGGCGATACCGCCAAATTCGCGCAGTGGTGGCGCCGACTTCATTATTTATTACCACTAATATAAAATATTATAATATATTCTAAAATTATGGTTAGTTGGTTTGCGAAATACAAATGTAAAATGATGATCAATAATATCTCAGGATCTAAGAAAGAAGTAAAAATATGTTTTGAATTTTAATGTAATATTAGAAATATTAAGTAATTCCTAATGAATATATGTAGGTACTTTTATTAATACTTAAATACTGTATGTCCCGCCAAATATACTTATTTAACAAATAATACGTTTTTAGCCAGTAACCGATAACATATTTTCAAAATATCGTGCCGCCATTCATTATTAGTTTTTTAAATTAATGTGATTTGTATTACTTTCCTCAAAGGAAAGTATGTAATCGTGAAAAAATCGCCCTCCGAGATTTTTTCAGATATTCACGTTTCAGGGTTCTTAGATGCCGAAAAAGATATTTTCTCGAATCCGTCGGTGTGTCTGTCTGTCTGCGGCATAGCTAAAAACTGCTTATCTGATTGACTTCAAATTTTGGTCCAAAATTAAGAGTCATATAGAGATGACCTGGTAATATTTTGGAAAAAATCCCATATAGCGGAACAAAATGGCGGCCTAGTTAAATGTTTAAACAAATATTATTTAGCTAAAATTTTGCAGAAAAATTAACTGTGACGTGGGGATGAACCAGTAACATTTTGGTACCAAACCAAGATAGCATAACAAAACGGCGCCCTCATAAAATATTTGGATCAAATCTTGCAACTTATTTTGAAGCTGTTCCCTTTATCGGAAGTGACTGAAATTTGGTATACATATATAAACCAGATGACAATACAACAATATGTTGTCCAATCATTAATATCTTATACAGGGTGCTTACAAAACATTGCTAATAAGTTCAAAAAAGTTTCCGTTTTAGGAATTTGGTATATATATATATATATATATATATATATATATATATACATAAACTTGATGGCGATACAATATTATGGTGTTAAATATCTTGTCTTGTATAGTATACACCTATATAAACAAATGACAATGCAATATTATGGTGGCAAGTCTAAATATTGCTGAAAAGTACAAAATAAAATATATGTGAAAATATTTAAATATTACAAAAACACAGAACTTTTAAAAGTTTTGTGTTTATGTAACTTTATTAACCCAAAAAATACAAATATTAAAATAAATTTAAATTAGCAAATAAAAAAAATATTTAAAAAATGTTATACTGAAGTATAATTGCCATGGTTTCATTTAAATAGGGGTGGTAAGTGAATTAATGTATGTATGTATGTATGTATGTACGTATATATTAGATCTCATTGATAAAGTTATATTGTATATATATACAGGGTTATTCCCCGGTGAGTGTCCAATTAGAAGTATCTGGAGAATCAATAAACACAGTACTTTCGAACCTTGCCTCTACACATAATTAAACATAAGCTCTCTTTTTAAAATATTATAATTTAGCGGTGTTGCCGCTTTTGACCCAAACCGATGGCAATATCTATTTTTAATGAAATACCCTGTATATTATTGCATTTTTGAAATGTCTTGAAAATTTTAAACACTTTTGCATGGTATTTTCTATACCTAAATTCAACTGACTGAGAAAATGGCACCTGAAAATTGACATATTTTACTGTTTAAAGCTCCTTAACTCCAAAACGCCTCAACTTACAGCAAAACGGATTGCACTTTCCGACCTTAGTTTTTAGTTACTTATCATCTGATACCAATTTTAACTTCGACAAGTAATGTCAAATTTTGATAGCTTCTCTCAAATTTAAAATTGGTATCAGGAGACAGCCAACTAAAAAGCAAAATTGGAAATTGAAATCCAATTTGTTGCAAATTAAGTCGTTTAGGAGCTATAGAGCTTTAAAACGGCAAAAATATCAATTTTCATCCTCCATTTTCTCGAAATTTGAATTTAGGTATAGGAAAGTAGTATAGCAGGGGCGGTCCTGGGACACCTCGATGGCATCTTGACCACCGATCGGTCCCAGGAGCTCTTCGGCTCACCTGCCTGCAAGAAGTGTTTACCTGTCACTTTTGTGCACCTGTCTTTTGCGTGCCACCTGGTTTGCACAGGTAGGTGTGATTTTTGAAAAAAACTTCCAAGAAGCGAGCTTCGCGTCATCACAAGAGCCGAGCCTCGCCTCGCCGAATTCCCAGAATTGTTTTTCTGTTAATTAAAATGAATATGTTCGACGTAAGACTAGAGGTCAGGTTCGCAGATAAGAAAAGGTCGAGTACCGAGAATTGTTTTTCTGTTAATGTTCGACGTAAGACTAGAGGTCAGGTTCGCAGATAAGAAAAGGTCGAGGATGTAGATAAGGAGATGTTTGTGTAGTATTGAGATGAGCAATGTTTGAATAAAATATTAGTTTTTGGAAAAATAGCGAGAATAGCTTGTTTTAATTTTCGACGACGTAAGACTAGAGGTCAGGTTCGCAGATAAGAAAAGGTCGAGGATGTAGATAAGGAGATGTTTGTGTAGTATTGAGATGAGCAATAATAATGTTTTAATAAATAATATTTGTTTCGAATAATAGCTTATACCAGGTGATTAAAAATATGTATAGCACACATAATTAATATATACGTAAGCCTTCTATAAATGAATACAATTTTTATGCCAAAGATGTAATTGTTCAGTTGAAAAAAATATTAATAAACACTTAAAACATAGAGTGAAGTTATTAAAATTTTGTGATCCTTGTTTAGCGAATTATGTATTTGGTGTAAATAGTATTAGGTCTATGATTTTAATGTCAAAATAGAACAGTGCAAAAATATGCAAATTAAAATGTAAAAAAAAACTACTACGGTTTATTTTATGTGTTGTTGGTTTTACTTAGTGGGTCTCGTAATTCGAACTATGGCAGGAGAAAATTCAATTTTGTGTCTTGATATCCAGAGATTTAATTGTGCCTCTGGATTTATTCCAAAAGAACTAGCTGTGTATGATGGAACACGTTGTTCAAATTTTCTTTTCAAACCACCATATGACAAAAGCATGTTAAAAGGCCAGGATTTAAAAACGATATCTTATCTCGAAAACTCATATCATGGTCTAATATGGGAGTCTGGTTTAGTAGACTTGAACGAAATAGCAAATGTCTTAGAACATGTGATGAAAAGATATCATGCCCCAAAAATATACGTCAAAGGAGATGAAAAGGTGAATTTTCAAAGAAAATTTATAAGTGCGGAAAAAATTTGGAGAGTGAACCGAAGCTAAACAAGTTTAAGAAAGTTCCCGAATGTCACTTTCACAAGGATCCATATGGCACTACTTGGCATTGTGCATTATCAAACACCAAGTTGTTATATGGTTATAAATACTGTTTTTTTTTGTTTAAAGATCAATAAATTATTTGTAGAAAACATGGAAATAAAACGTATATGAAAAAAATATTTATTTTATTAAGTCGCTCTACATTATTTTTATCTATCCAACTATTATACTTATCACTGAAACCTAACCATTTTACGAATACTCTATTGTTTTTACGTTTTAACACCTTTTCAACTAAATAAATGTCTGGATATTTAACTTTTTGCAATTGAAGTTCATAGAATCCTTCTTTAATGTCTTGTTTTTCTGCATCTTGAAGTAGGTATGTCACTGGATTTGTAAGTTAAACTTTTTTTAATATAAATTCGGTTTGGATTTATAAAAATTTGCACTTATAGTGTGTTATTAGTATAGGTTTTTAATATAAAAAAACATAACATATTTTAATATTTTATTTAATATTATCAGATGATCTGAAACCTGAAAACCAGCGTAGAATCCTTGTGGTATTTCAATTTGTATGCCTGTGTCAATTTTTGATGATGGTTCAATGGTGTGGTCTTCTACGCTGAAAAGATCGAATCCAGCCGCTTCAGAGGTAAATTGTCTAGGAGCTAGAGCCTCTGGGTGTGTTTTTTCTTAATTTAATCTGAAAAAAAAAAAGTAAATTTAGTTATTATATGAAGTAAATATTGGTATTCAACAAATTTATTAATTTAATGCCTGCCTGGATAGTTGGTTTTGTTGTTGTTGTTGATGATGAGACTGATGTTTTATTCGTTCTAATCTACGAAATTCCCTTTTTACACTTTTTGAAGCACCTATCAGACTTTGTCGCAGTACCAAATGGTTGGATACGTAACGGATAGGATCATAAGTTTCGAATGTTCCATCTTCATCCCAGCTATAATCAACCAATTGTGATGATGATGGCACTGCTGCTGTTGTTGTTGTTGTTGTTGTTGTTGGTGCTGTTGTCAACGATGACGACGACGACGACGACGACGACGATGATGATGGTGCATCAAAAAGTTTGGTTCTTGGTGTAGTCATTCTTTTTTGATTTATTCTAAAAAAAATAGTAATTTTTTTGTATATCCTGTTTATTATGATATTTCTTGATATATTTAATTTTTTAGAATATAACCTTTTAATATTGTGGTTTACTTTTTGTTCTAGGTGCTTTATTCGAAACAGATAATAGATAAATTAGAAAAATTAAAAACATGAATATTGTTTTTTTATTAGGTAAATTTTAGTTTTAAGGAAATCACCATGGTAAAGTATCTGTATATTTGTAATTGACGATTCTTTTATCGTCGTAAGGATTTAGAGCAACTTTTGTCTGATTAAATGTATAAACTTTATGTAATTTTGATACAATCATTTTTTGATTAACATTATTACAAGTATTATTAAAAATACGTTGATAATAGTCATCAAAAGTTATAGTTTTAAGTGCAGTTTTATTAATGCCCTTTGCTTATTTATAATGTTATAAATTTGAATAAAATTATCAGTTTCTTTTAAATCTATGCCTTCATTTTTCATTTTTTTATATCTTTTCTAATTCCATTTGTGTTTTATATACTTTTATGGAATACGTTTTAGATTTAAGACCTATAAATTCTAACATAATTGTTCCATTTAGTTCATCTTTCATTAATCCTAAATTTTTTTACTTTTTGAGGGCATATTGTATATACGTTGTTATAAGGATAGTCTAAAGTATCAAATAAATGAATATCTTCTTTAATATGTTGATAGATATCGTCAACGAGAAATAAATGATATATTAAAGAATCGGTATCTGTATACAAAAGTTTTGTGTTAGATCCAAATTTATTTTTTATATAGTTATAATGAAAGTCATAAAGAAACGTTTTTTTGACAGATCCAAAAAAAAAATGCTAAAACCTACAAATATTGGTTTTATTTATTTTTACTTCTAACCGTGACATTTCGATAAGAACAATGTCGTTAGAAATACAAGTACAACTATGAAAATTTGGTTCTGAAATATAAAAAATTTGCTCCAAATCTACCATTTATGTTTGCGTACGTTTTCTATGGTTTTTCCAAAGAATGCATTATTTAATAACTTAAAAAAAAATTTCCAAAATCGTTTTTACTTTCTTTTCGTAAATTTGTATTTAAATCAATATGTTTTTTTTAACCAACATGATTGATCAAATTTTAATACTTTATCTATCTCTATAAGTTTTAATCCTAATTGTAAAGCTTGTTTTAAATTTCGATAATGAATTATATATATTTTTTTTTTAATAAAAAATGTAGTTAGCAATTTTGGAAGTTTTGATTTTGGTGGACATAAATGTTCCGGACAAAGTGTTAAATCTTTATGTAATTGAAAAAAGTTCTCTAGGATATTCTATATCAACTTCAAATATATATCCAATGGCGCTATCGTCAGCAATATTTAAAATAATATTAGGTGTAAAATTATTTGGATTACTCCATTTAAAATTTTTTGAGGTAATGGTAAACTCATTGCTGCACCATATGAATTATTAACATCAAAATACATTAAATAAGATTGAGTTAATTTTGAATCGTAAGATGTTTCCATATATTTATTATTAGCTTTACCATATCTATTCGAACATTGAGATATACCTCCTCGAATACCTCTTTCGATAATAAAAGCATGTCAATGTCAGTTAGTAGTAGTTCTAATTCGATACCTTGTGACAAAACAATTTGATAAGTTAAACCTGGAACTGTATAGGTCCACAATGCATCTAGTTCGTATGTTGTTAGACACATGTCTCTAAAGTTTTCAAAAATATCAGCCAAAAGTAAAAAACGTCAGTTTTAAGGTATAATTCTGCATATTCTTTTAAATTGTTGATATTAAAAGTATTCCAAAAAAGGTTTGAGCAAAACAATATTCAACTTGTGACATTTTTACCACTATTGGAACTATAAAAAGATTCTATTTTCGGTAATGTTGTGTCTTTTAATTTTTCCCAACAATCTAAATATCCATATGGAAAAAACTCCTTTACGTGATAGTAATTCAAATTCGTTATTTGATGTATAAAAACTCTTAAGACTATTTTTTTACCATTAGGTAAATAAGAGGATAAATTGTTAATACTGGAAGACATAAATCTATAAGAATCCAGAAATCTAAAATTAATATTTGGATTTTCTATATATTTTGTAAAAGAAATATATCTTTCTTTATTAATGGGTAATAAAATAATTTTTTCCCTTTACATTAAGAAATAACTATCGTAGCCGGAGAGAGATTGTGGAATAATACAAGTGTCATGGGGTCAGTTTCGCAGATAACAAAAGGTCAAGATGATTACAAGATGAATGAGTAGCACCACGAGCCATTAAATGCAATCTTTTCCTGTAAATATTTTAAAATATGATAAAGAACTATTATATTTAAAATAATATGTAATGCTGAAAGCTTTATGTTCTTGATATATTGTAGTAGTAGTAGTAGTAGACTTTGAATTAATTGTGTTTGGATTTTTTCTCTAAAATACTTTCTAAATCAGCATAAATTGCAAAAGAAACTCTTTGTTTAAATTTAAAATTTGTAAATTTTAAAATATTGTTATCTTCAGATGGTTAAGTTATTTTGGTTTTATTCGTAGTTTTACAACAAATTAAATGTTTTTAAAGATTTTCTTCAGTTTTAAAGTGATTTAAACATCTTTCACTAAACCATTTTTTGTGACTTATATTTCCCATTTGTTGGTTTAATACACGTAATAGATCTTTAATTAAAGCAAAATGATATATATTTGTATAGTTATTTTCATCATTAAAATAATCCATTTTATTATTACAAGGAATCATTAATAAATTTATTGTTGGAGAATAATTTTATTGACTTGAACACAGTGGAACAATTTGAGATTGTTTTTTTAGTGAAAATGTTAATTAATAATTTATTTAATATTTAAAATTTTAATATATTTTTTAATGCATATGGGAAATTCAATGTTCTCATACTTTAATACCTCACTAAAATGAGGGTAAGATGATGTTCTGTTTATATTTTTGTTTTTTTTATCACTTACTGGATATAAAGCACATACAATTGACCATAAAAATAATATTGATCATTATTTTTAATGTTAATAATTCCTTTGTATTTTTAAGAAATTGAGGTATTTCTGTGTAAGTTGGAAGATCAACATTTATAGGGGTAAAATTATTTATATTTACTTTTAAATGTAAAATTTCATATAACGCACAACCAGAATCTCTTTCTCGAAATTCTTCCAATTTTTTTAAAATTTTATTTTTCACATTTTCAGTATACCAATTTCTTTTAGAGCAGTATTATTGTCAATAATTTCGTTATTTGTAGAAAAATGTTTTTATATCAGTTTCCAAATTATGTGGTTTAATAAACATTGCGGAAAATATAATATTAACTTTTGATAGATTTTTTTTAATTCCTTTTTTTATCTGAATTGAAAAACTTTTGTATGCTTTATTTAAAAAAATTGTTGGATCTTTAATATTTAAGTTTATAATAGCACCTGTTCATATTCGTTCCTGAAAACACGATTCAATATCTTGCCATAATAATTTTTTTTTTAATTATTTTTAAATAGAGCAGAACGACTAAATTTTATCCTTTTTTGATTTTAAAATTTTCCTTATAATTTTTTAAATAAGTTAAACTTGATTCAATTTTTGAAAAATTTGCAATACATTTGATTTACTTTTTTTGACTAATCTTATTATTTTATTTAAATATTTTATCCAAAATAAATATTCATCTTTTTTTAATTAATCTGCTTACCTGCTCGATTTTATGTAGCACTTTACTGACCAACTGATCAAGAGTCTGTAAGCTAATTTCAGAATTAACATCCATTTTTATAATGGACTGAAGTCTACTAGAATAGTTGAATAGGGATCTAGGTATATACATATTTTTTTAAGTTGTTGCAGTGAATTAGATTTTATTATAATACATAAGATAATTTCAGTGAATCCATAATAATAAAGTTAACAAATTAACCCACAATTAAAGAAATAAGTTTTTACACCTTATATAAAAAATATATTCTATTTACAAATTAAGTAATCATTTCTACTGCGTAGTTGCATATGTAAATGTAAGTAATGGTTTTGTTATTATACAATAGGAGAGGTTTGAGTTTTTTGTATTATTCCATTTAAACATTTCATAAGAAATACATTTATCTTAAAATTTATATTTTTTCAAATATAATATGTTTGAAACTAAATTTCCTAGTTTACCCTCCCATTAAAACAAGAATCCACATCTTCCCAAACTGATTTTCTTTTCAACAGACCCTTGTTATTTTTTAAGTGCAATTTAAAACGTAATAAAAAGTGTTTTTAAAATTGACAAATTACTTTCTATTAAAGTTTTTGCATATACCATAAAAAAAAATCAGTAACTTTCAAAGAAAATCAAAATAAATACTATTATTTAATTAAATGGAATTTTGTATATAGACAAGCTCGAAAAAGTGACTGTCAAAAATATTATCTAGTTAGACTTCGTTTTGAAAAAAAAAATTAAAGAATGTGAAAGTGTACTTGAAAAAATTCTAAATACATAACATAGATATAAAATATACAATGAAAGGATAAATATATTAAATAAGTAAAATAAGTTTAAAAAATAAATAAGTTCCTGTTAAATAAATATAAGTTGATTCATGACAACTAAAGCCATCTTTAACGGAAAATTAATTTTATCTTTTACAAATTCCACGATTGTAGATGGTGTCGTAGAAATTTTTTTTTATTTTAAAACTTTTTAATTAGAAAAAAATATATTTATATATAGAACTATTAAAATGTAAAAAACTAACTCCGCATCCAATCGTTCACTTAGAATTTATATAACATCGTAAGTATTTTATTTGGGGAACACAGTGAAAAAAAAGTATACAAATATTATTATTTACTTACCCAAAAAAAAATAGAAATATTTACTAAAATTACACGTATCACTATTATCTAACTAATCCAAATAATTTATTCTAAGATTTGGTTGTTTTATTAAAATTTTGTTTTGAACTATTTCCATTTCATCTTCATCGAATAAAGTTACTTTTGAAATTTTATTCACTTTTTTTTTATAAAGTTTGTGAATATGAAAATTTGACAATGTTGATGATCCCTGATTGAAAACGAAATTCGTTTTAAGTAAATTAGGAAATTTAGCTTCAAACTTATTGACAGGTCTCTGATTAACAACAAAATTAGTTTTAAACATTCTTTTTTTGTCAAATCACTTTTACAGTACTTGTTAATGGATTATATTTTATTAATCGATCGTGTAAAATTAAACAATATGCACTAGTATTTTCTGGAACTGAAGAACTTGTTTCAAATTCTATACGAATATCAACAAACGAATAGACAGAGAACTGATACCATACGCAAACTCTGGACGAGTATAAGTACAAATTTATCATTGAAAAAATTAACAATTTTGACGTAGATGACGATAAAAGTATTCATTAATTTCAAAGGAAATTTTCAACAAAATTTGCTGCGTTACATATTGTAACACCACGTCCACAGTAAATGTTTCTTTATCTTCTATCATAATTACTAACAAAAACAGACGTCGAACTTATTAATTTTAATTAACAGAAAAACAATTCTCGGTACTCGACCTTTTCTTATCTGCGAACCTGACCTCTAGTCTTACGTCCAACATTAACAGAAAAACAATTCTCGGAATTCGCCGAGCCTCGCGTCATCACAAGAGCCTCGCCGAATTCCGAGAATTGTTTTTCTGTTAATGTTGGACGTAAGACTAGAGGTCAGGTTCGCAGATAAGAAAAGGTCGAGTACCGAGAATTGTTTTTCTGTTAATTAAAATTAATAAGTTCGACGTCTGTTTTTGTTAGTAATTATGATAGAAGATAAAGAAACATTTACTGTGGACGTGGTGTTACAATATGTAACGCAGCAAATTTTGTTGAAAATTTGCTGCGTTACATATTGTAACACCACGTCCACAGTAAATGTTTCTTTATCTTCTATCATAATTACTAACAAAAACAGACGTCGAACTTATTAATTTTAATTAACAGAAAAACAATTCTCGGTACTCGACCTTTTCTTATCTGCGAACCTGATCTCTAGTCTTACGTCCAACATTAACAGAAAAACAATTCTCGGAATTCGGCGAGGCTCTTGTGATGACGCGAGGCTCGGCGAATTCCGAGAATTGTTTTTCTGTTAATGTTGGACGTAAGACTAGAGGTCAGGTTCGCAGATAAGAAAAGGTCGAGTACCGAGAATTGTTTTTCTGTTAATTAAAATTAATAAGTTCGACGTCTGTTTTTGTTAGTAATTATGATAGAAGATAAAGAAACATTTACTGTGGACGTGGTGTTACAATATGTAACGCAGCAAATTTTGTTGAAAATTTCCTTTGAAATTAATGAATACTTTTATCGTCATCTACGTCAAAATTGTTAATTTTTTCAATGATAAATTTGTACTTATACTCGTCCAGAGTTTGCGTATGGTATCAGTTCTCTGTCTATTCGTTTGTTGATATTCGTATAGAATTTGAAACAAGTTCTTCAGTTCCAGAAAATACTAGTGCATATTGTTTAATTTTACACGATCGATTAATAAAATATAATCCATTAACAAGTACTGTAAAAGTGATTTGACAAAAAAAGAATGTTTAAAACTAATTTTGTTGTTAATCAGAGACCTGTCAATAAGTTTGAAGCTAAATTTCCTAATTTACTTAAAACGAATTTCGTTTTCAATCAGGGATCATCAACATTGTCAAATTTTCATATTCACAAACTTTATAAAAAAAAAGTGAATAAAATTTCAAAAGTAACTTTATTCGATGAAGATGAAATGGAAATAGTTCAAAACAAAATTTTAATAAAACAACCAAATCTTAGAATAAATTATTTGGATTAGTTAGATAATAGTGATACGTGTAATTTTAGTAAATATTTCTATTTTTTTTTGGGTAAGTAAATAATAATATTTGTATACTTTTTTTTCACTGTGTTCCCCAAATAAAATACTTACGATGTTATATAAATTCTAAGTGAACGATTGGATGCGGAGTTAGTTTTTTACATTTTAATAGTTCTATATATAAATATATTTTTTTCTAATTAAAAAGTTTTAAAATAAAAAAAAATTTCTACGACACCATCTACAATCGTGGAATTTGTAAAAGATAAAATTAATTTTCCGTTAAAGATGGCTTTAGTTGTCATGAATCAACTTATATTTATTTAACAGGAACTTATTTATTTTTTAAACTTATTTTACTTATTTAATATATTTATCCTTTCATTGTATATTTTATATCTATGTTCTGTATTTAGAATTTTTTCAAGTACACTTTCACATTCTTTAATTTTTTTTTTCAAAACGAAGTCTAACTAGATAATATTTTTGACAGTCACTTTTTCGAGCTTGTCTATATACAAAATTCCATTTAATTAAATAATAGTATTTATTTTGATTTTCTTTGAAAGTTACTGATTTTTTTTTATGGTATATGCAAAAACTTTAATAGAAAGTAATTTGTCAATTTTAAAAACACTTTTTATTACGTTTTAAATTGCACTTAAAAAATAACAAGGGTCTGTTGAAAAGAAAATCAGTTTGGGAAGATGTGGATTCTTGTTTTAATGGGAGGGTAAACTAGGAAATTTAGTTTCAAACATATTATATTTGAAAAAATATAAATTTTAAGATAAATGTATTTCTTATGAAATGTTTAAATGGAATAATACAAAAAACTCAAACCTCTCCTATTGTATAATAACAAAACCATTACTTACATTTACATATGCAACTAAGCAGTAGAAATGATTACTTAATTTGTAAATAGAATATATTTTTTATATAAGGTGTAAAAACTTATTTCTTTAATTGTGGGTTAATTTGTTAACTTTATTATTATGGATTCACTGAAATTATCTTATGTATTATAATAAAATCTAATTCACTGCAACAACTTAAAAAAATATGTATATACCTAGATCCCTATTCAACTATTCTAGTAGACTTCAGTCCATTATAAAAATGGATGTTAATTCTGAAATTAGCTTACAGACTCTTGATCAGTTGGTCAGTAAAGTGCTACATAAAATCGAGCAGGTAAGCAGATTAATTAAAAAAAGATGAATATTTATTTTGGATAAAATATTTAAATAAAATAATAAGATTAGTCAAAAAAAGTAAATCAAATGTATTGCAAATTTTTCAAAAATTGAATCAAGTTTAACTTATTTAAAAAATTATAAGGAAAATTTTAAAATCAAAAAAGGATAAAATTTAGTCGTTCTGCTCTATTTAAAAATAATTAAAAAAAAAATTATTATGGCAAGATATTGAATCGTGTTTTCAGGAACGAATATGAACAGGTGCTATTATAAACTTAAATATTAAAGATCCAACAATTTTTTTAAATAAAGCATACAAAAGTTTTTCAATTCAGATAAAAAAAGGAATTAAAAAAAATCTATCAAAAGTTAATATTATATTTTCCGCAATGTTTATTAAACCACATAATTTGGAAACTGATATAAAAACATTTTTCTACAAATAACGAAATTATTGACAATAATACTGCTCTAAAAGAAATTGGTATACTGACAATGTGAAAAATAAAATTTTAAAAAAATTGGAAGAATTTCGAGAAAGAGATTCTGGTTGTGCGTTATATGAAATTTTACATTTAAAAGTAAATATAAATAATTTTACCCCTATAAATGTTGATCTTCCAACTTACACAGAAATACCTCAATTTCTTAAAAATACAAAGGAATTATTAACATTAAAAATAATGATCAATATTATTTTTATGGTCAATTGTATGTGCTTTATATCCAGTAAGTGATAAAAAAAACAAAAATATAAACAGAACATCATCTTACCCTCATTTTAGTGAGGTATTAAAGTATGAGAACATTGAATTTCCCATATGCATTAAAAAATATATTAAAATTTTAAATATTAAATAAATTATTAATTAACATTTTCACTAAAAAAACAATCTCAAATTGTTCCACTGTGTTCAAGTCAATAAAATTATTCTCCAACAATAAATTTATTAATGATTCCTTGTAATAATAAAATGGATTATTTTAATGATGAAAATAACTATACAAATATATATCATTTTGCTTTAATTAAAGATCTATTACGTGTATTAAACCAACAAATGGGAAATATAAGTCACAAAAAATGGTTTAGTGAAAGATGTTTAAATCACTTTAAAACTGAAGAAAATCTTTAAAAACATTTAATTTGTTGTAAAACTACGAATAAAACCAAAATAACTTAACCATCTGAAGATAACAATATTTTAAAATTTACAAATTTTAAATTTAAACAAAGAGTTTCTTTTGCAATTTATGCTGATTTAGAAAGTATTTTAGAGAAAAAATCCAAACACAATTAATTCAAAGTCTACTACTACTACTACTACAATATATCAAGAACATAAAGCTTTCAGCATTACATATTATTTTAAATATAATAGTTCTTTATCATATTTTAAAATATTTACAGGAAAAGATTGCATTTAATGGCTCGTGGTGCTACTCATTCATCTTGTAATCATCTTGACCTTTTGTTATCTGCGAAACTGACCCCATGACACTTGTATTATTCCACAATCTCTCTCCGGCTACGATAGTTATTTCTTAATGTAAAGGGAAAAAATTATTTTATTACCCATTAATAAAGAAAGATATATTTCTTTTACAAAATATAGAAAATCCAAATATTAATTTTAGATTTCTGGATTCTTATAGATTTATGTCTTCCAGTATTAACAATTTATCCTCTTATTTACCTAATGGTAAAAAAATAGTCTTAAGAGTTTTTATACATCAAATAACGAATTTGAATTACTATCACGTAAAGGAGTTTTTTCCATATGGATATTTAGATTGTTGGGAAAAATTAAAAGACACAACATTACCGAAAATAGAATCTTTTTATAGTTCCATTAGTGGTAAAAATGTCACAAGTTGAATATTGTTTTGCTCAAACCGTTTTTGGAATACTTTTAATATCAACAATTTAAAAGAATATGCAGAATTATACCTTAAAACTGACGTTTTTTACTTTTGGCTGATATTTTTGAAAACTTTAGAGACATGTGTCTAACAACATACGAACTAGATGCATTGTGGACCTATACAGTTCCAGGTTTAACTTATCAAATTGTTTTGTCACAAGGTATCGAATTAGAACTACTACTAACTGACATTGACATGCTTTTATTATCGAAAGAGGTATTCGAGGAGGTATATCTCAATGTTCGAATAGATATGGTAAAGCTAATAATAAATATATGGAAACATCTTACGATTCAAAATTAACTCAATCTTATTTAATGTATTTTGATGTTAATAATTCATATGGTGCAGCAATGAGTTTACCATTACCTCAAAAAATTTTAAATGGAGTAATCCAAATAATTTTACACCTAATATTATTTTAAATATTGCTGACGATAGCGCCATTGGATATATATTTGAAGTTGATATAGAATATCCTAGAGAACTTTTTTCAATTACATAAAGATTTAACACTTTGTCCGGAACATTTATGTCCACCAAAATCAAAACTTCCAAAATTGCTAACTACATTTTTTATTAAAAAAAAAATATATATAATTCATTATCGAAATTTAAAACAAGCTTTACAATTAGGATTAAAACTTATAGAGATAGATAAAGTATTAAAATTTGATCAATCATGTTGGTTAAAAAAAACATATTGATTTAAATACAAATTTACGAAAAGAAAGTAAAAACGATTTTGAAACTTTTTTTTAAGTTATTAAATAATGCATTCTTTGGAAAAACCATAGAAAACGTACGCAAACATAAATGGTAGATTTGGAGCAAATTTTTTATATTTCAGAACCAAATTTTCATAGTTGTACTTGTATTTCTAACGACATTGTTCTTATCGAAATGTCACGGTTAGAAGTAAAAATAAATAAAACCAATATTTGTAGGTTTTAGCATTTTTTTTTTGGATCTGTCAAAAAAACGTTTCTTTATGACTTTCATTATAACTATATAAAAAATAAATTTGGATCTAACACAAACCTTTTGTATACAGATACCGATTCATTAATATATCATTTATTTCTCGTTGACGATATCTATCAACATATTAAAGAAGATATTCATTTATTTGATACTTTAGACTATCCTTATAACAACGTATATACAATATGCCCTCAAAAAGTAAAACAATTTAGGATTAATGAAAGATGAACTAAATGGAACAATTATGTTAGAATTTATAGGTCTTAAATCTAAAACGTATTCCATAAAAGTATATAAAACACAAATGGAATTAGAAAAGATATAAAAAAATGAAAAATCAAGGAATAGATTGAAAAGAAACTGATAATTTTATTCAAAATTATAACATTATAAAAAAGCAAAGGGAATTAATAAAACTGCACTTAAAACTATAACTTTTGATGACTATTATCAACGTATTTTTAATAATACTTGTAATAATGTTAATCAAAAAATGATTGTATCAAAATTACATAAAGTTTATACATTTAATCAGACAAAAGTTGCTCTAAATCCTTACGACGATAAAAGAATCGTCAATTACAAATATACAGATACTTTACCATGGTGATTTCCTTAAAACTAAAATTTACCTAATAAAAAAACAATATTCATGTTTTTAATTTTTCTAATTTATCTATTATCTGTTTCGAATAAAGCACCTAGAACAAAAAGTAAACCACAATATTAAAAGGTTATATTCTAAAAAATTAAATATATCAAGAAATATCATAATAAACAGGATATACAAAAAAATTACTATTTTTTTTAGAATAAATCAAAAAAGAATGACTACACCAAGAACCAAACTTTTTGATGCACCATCATCATCGTCGTCGTCGTCGTCGTCGTCGTCATCGTTGACAACAGCACCAACAACAACAACAACAACAACAACAGCAGCAGTGCCATCATCATCACAATTGGTTGATTATAGCTGGGATGAAGATGGAACATTCGAAACTTATGATCCTATCCGTTACGTATCCAACCATTTGGTACTGCGACAAAGTCTGATAGGTGCTTCAAAAAGTGTAAAAAGGGAATTTCGTAGATTAGAACGAATAAAACATCAGTCTCATCATCAACAACAACAACAAAACCAACTATCCAGGCAGGCATTAAATTAATAAATTTGTTGAATACCAATATTTACTTCATATAATAACTAAATTTACTTTTTTTTTTTCAGATTAAATTAAGAAAAAACACACCCAGAGGCTCTAGCTCCTAGACAATTTACCTCTGAAGCGGCTGGATTCGATCTTTTCAGCGTAGAAGACCACACCATTGAACCATCATCAAAAATTGACACAGGCATACAAATTGAAATACCACAAGGATTCTACGCTGGTTTTCAGGTTTCAGATCATCTGATAATATTAAATAAAATATTAAAATATGTTATGTTTTTTTATATTAAAAACCTATACTAATAACACACTATAAGTGCAAATTTTTATAAATCCAAACCGAATTTATATTAAAAAAAGTTTAACTTACAAATCCAGTGACATACCTACTTCAAGATGCAGAAAAACAAGACATTAAAGAAGGATTCTATGAACTTCAATTGCAAAAAGTTAAATATCCAGACATTTATTTAGTTGAAAAGGTGTTAAAACGTAAAAACAATAGAGTATTCGTAAAATGGTTAGGTTTCAGTGATAAGTATAATAGTTGGATAGATAAAAATAATGTAGAGCGACTTAATAAAATAAATATTTTTTTCATATACGTTTTATTTCCATGTTTTCTACAAATAATTTATTGATCTTTAAACAAAAAAAAACAGTATTTATAACCATATAACAACTTGGTGTTTGATAATGCACAATGCCAAGTAGTGCCATATGGATCCTTGTGAAAGTGACATTCGGGAACTTTCTTAAACTTGTTTAGCTTCGGTTCACTCTCCAAATTTTTTCCGCACTTATAAATTTTCTTTGAAAATTCACCTTTTCATCTCCTTTGACGTATATTTTTGGGGCATGATATCTTTTCATCACATGTTCTAAGACATTTGCTATTTCGTTCAAGTCTACTAAACCAGACTCCCATATTAGACCATGATATGAGTTTTCGAGATAAGATATCGTTTTTAAATCCTGGCCTTTTAACATGCTTTTGTCATATGGTGGTTTGAAAAGAAAATTTGAACAACGTGTTCCATCATACACAGCTAGTTCTTTTGGAATAAATCCAGAGGCACAATTAAATCTCTGGATATCAAGACACAAAATTGAATTTTCTCCTGCCATAGTTCGAATTACGAGACCCACTAAGTAAAACCAACAACACATAAAATAAACCGTAGTAGTTTTTTTTTACATTTTAATTTGCATATTTTTGCACTGTTCTATTTTGACATTAAAATCATAGACCTAATACTATTTACACCAAATACATAATTCGCTAAACAAGGATCACAAAATTTTAATAACTTCACTCTATGTTTTAAGTGTTTATTAATATTTTTTTCAACTGAACAATTACATCTTTGGCATAAAAATTGTATTCATTTATAGAAGGCTTACGTATATATTAATTATGTGTGCTATACATATTTTTAATCACCTGGTATAAGCTATTATTCGAAACAAATATTATTTATTAAAACATTATTATTGCTCATCTCAATACTACACAAACATCTCCTTATCTACATCCTCGACCTTTTCTTATCTGCGAACCTGACCTCTAGTCTTACGTCGTCGAAAATTAAAACAAGCTATTCTCGCTATTTTTCCAAAAACTAATATTTTATTCAAACATTGCTCATCTCAATACTACACAAACATCTCCTTATCTACATCCTCGACCTTTTCTTATCTGCGAACCTGACCTCTAGTCTTACGTCGAACATTAACAGAAAAACAATTCTCGGTACTCGACCTTTTCTTATCTGCGAACCTGACCTCTAGTCTTACGTCGAACATATTCATTTTAATTAACAGAAAAACAATTCTGGGAATTCGGCGAGGCGAGGCTCGGCTCTTGTGATGACGCGAAGCTCGCTTCTTGGAAGTTTTTTTCAAAAATCACACCTACCTGTGCAAACCAGGTGGCACGCAAAAGACAGGTGCACAAAAGTGACAGGTAAACACTTCTTGCAGGCAGGTGAGCCGAAGAGCTCCTGGGACCGATCGGTGGTCAAGATGCCATCGAGGTGTCCCAGGACCGCCCCTGCTATACTACTTAGGAAACATCAAAAAATATTTACAATTTTCAGGGCAATATAAAATTGCAATAATATACAGGGCCTTCCATTTAGAAAACGGATGTTGATATCGGTTTCAGTTATTATAATTTAAAATATTTTAAAAATAGAGTTTATGTTTACCTATGGCCAGAGCCAAATGTTCAAGATAGTCTGTTTATTGGTTTTCCAAATACTTTTAATAGGACATTCACCGTAAATAATCCTGTTTCAAAAAGTAGTAAATATATGGGTCATATATGAGTATAGATACTTATTCTTATGAAGAAAAGTGACACATATTAAGAATAATATAACGTTTATAAACTTATTACCAATTTAGTTATGAGGAAACTTCCGGGTAAAGCCACTTTACCGATTTTTGTATATTCCAAAATGAAAATAAATAGTCCTAACACTGGAACCTGTGGTGGAAGATAGATCAAAATACAAGAGTTCTAACCACACTACACCACAACTTGTTACGTTCTGGACGCGCGTTTCGCTAACCAAGTTAGCATCATCAGCAGATGATATAAACTAAAACTTATCCTAACCGTTGCACCCGACTGCACCGTTGTCAAGTAAACAATAGAGGGGACTATAGGGAATAGGCCCTCTGTCTTTATTTAGTGCTTTCTTACCACATTTAACTATTTATATACTCTCAAATGCATCCAATAATCTATTATTAGATACATTTTTAATCAACTTATTTATTCCTATTCGGTGATTGTTTTCCAAAGCATGTTGGGCAACGCTTGACTTTTCTGTTCTTCCGTATCTTAAATGTGCCATGTGTTCTTTAAAACGAATGTTTATGGAGCGTTTAGTTTGCCCAACATATTTTAGATCGCAGTCATTACAGCTAATTTCATAGATGCCACTCCTCTCCCTCAAGTCGACTTTGTCTTTGGGGTTTCCAAGGAGATTTTTCAAACTATTCTCCGTTTTGTAGGCTACTCTAAAACCTACGTTTTTAAATACTTTTTCTAGACCTCTCGTATATCTGGGATCATATGGGATTACTATGAATTTATTGGAAGCCTCAGGTATTTGGAGAGTAGTGGCATCTTTTAACATTTTCTTATGCTTATGTCTATTTACTAGTTTATGTACAAAATTATCATTATATCCATTACTTTTAGCTATATTTTTTTTAATCCGATTCATTTCATTGTTAAAACGTTCTTTACTTAGTTGAAAATTGACTAACCTGTGAGTTAAAAAATGGAATGCTGCCATTTTGTGTTAACGGCAATGAAATGAGTCGGATGTTATATATCTATCAGTATTAGTAAATTTCCTATAAATATCAAATTCTAATTTATCGTTATTTCTAATAACTAACGTGTCGAGAAAAGGTAATTGCCCATTGTTCTCCTTTCCGTACGTAAAATTAATGGAAGGATATTTATTGTTTAATGTTTCTAAGAAAGTGTCCAAATTTTCTGTTTTAGTATCAAAAATAGCAAATATATCGTCTACGTATCTATACCACACCCTTGGGAAGTACTTGAGATCTTTTTTGAATTGGGTTTCTAATCTGCCCATAAACAAATTTGCAAGGAACGGAGATAAGCAATTGCCCATCGCAGTTCCCTCTAGTTGTTTATAATATTTATTGTTGTATTGAAAAAAATTTTGATTCATACATAATTTTGTGAGAAGTAAATACTCATCAATAATTTCTTTCTTCAAATTATTGATTTCAAGTAGTTCCTTTAGGTACTCTAAAGCTAGTGGTATGGGTACACTAGGAAACAATGAGCTTACATCAAAAGATATTAAAATTTCACCTTCTTTTAAGTGAACATTCTTAATTTTATCTAAGAATTCTAACGAGTTAGTAACCTCAAAGTTATCATACGAGATATTTAATTTGCCGAATTCTTCTACTAACCATTTTGAAATATTGTACGTTGGTGATCCAACAGCTGAAACAATAGGTCTCATGGACTTCCCAGGTTTATGAATTTTGGGAAGGCAATACAGTTTAGATAACTGTGGGTTACTATGTGTTAGTTTGAATTTTAGTTTATCGGACACAAGGTTTTTACACTGTTTTAAAGTACTTTTTACTTCTGTTATCATTTTTGATAACGGGTTTTTCTCAATTAAATCATAAGGACCAGTTTGAATCAAATTGTATACTCTTTCAAAATAATCTGTTTTGTCTAGTATAACAACCTTATTTCCTTTGTCAGCTTTTAAATAAAAGCATTCCTTTTTCTTCAGTCCCTGGATAACTTCAGTGTTTTTACGAGAAACATATTTTGACTTGTTGTTAACAACGTTTTTTGAGATTTGATTTCTGCAAGCCTCTCTAATGAATCCCTTAGTTGACTCGTAACAAGTTGTGGTGTAGTGTGGTTAGAACTCTTGTATTTTGATCTATCTTCCACCACAGGTTCCAGTGTTAGGACTTAACATGGCTTCACGGTCAACGGAACAAAACCTTTATTGTAAGTACTGTACTAAGATTAGGTTAATAGCAGCAGATATTTGGTTTCTAAAATCATGCAAGTCTTTTTCAGTTTTCCCTAAATTCATTTCAGTCAAGATCCCTAAACAATCACCCGTTACTGGGAAGGTTGAATCTTTTGCCAAACAAAAGTGGCTAGATTTAAAAATTAAAAATCTGTATAGCAAACGAAGTATGCTTGAAATTGAAGCATACGGATTATTTAAAAAACTCACTTATAAGCTTAGTAATTTAGAATTTGAACAGTGGTTAGATTTCCAAAGAAAAATGTTCGTAGTTATCGATGCCAAATTTTTGAAGAAAATGTGTTCACTTAAAAACAAACTGAGAAAGTTAAAACCACAAAAACAAATTTCTTCGGAAGTCGAGAACATTGTAGAAAATCTTTCTTCTCAGTCTTTTGATAATAGAGAAATCGCCCTTTTGAATAAAGGTTTGAATTTTGCAGAGCCTCCAGTAAAAAATAGTTTACCAACTATTATAGGGAATATCGAAAGTTCCATTCAATATGTGCCAGAGTCAACTAAGGGATTCATTAGAGAGCAGAAAATCAAATCTCAAAAAACGTTGTTAACAACAAGTCAAAATATGTTTCTCGTAAAAACACTGAAGTTATCCAGGGACTGAAGAAAAAGGAATGCTTTTATTTAAAAGCTGACAAAGGAAATAAGGTTGTTATACTAGACAAAACAGATTATTTTGAAAGAGTAGACAATTTGATTCAAACTGATCCTTATGATTTAATTGAGAAAAACCCGTTATCAAAAATGATAACAGAAGTAAAAAGTACTTTAAAACAGTGTAAAAACCTTGTGTCCGATAAACTAAAATTCAAACTAACACATAGTAACCCACTGTTATCTAAACTGTATTGCCTTCCCAAAATTCATAAACCTGGGAAGTCCATGAGACCTATTGTTTCAGCTGTTGGATCACCAACGTACAATATTTTAAAATGGTTAGTAGAAGAATTCGGCAAATTAAATATCTCGTATGATAACTTTGAGGTTACTAACTCGTTAGAATTCTTAGATAAAATTAAGAATGTTCACTTAAAAGAAGGTGAAATTTTAATATCTTTTGATGTAAGCTCATTGTTTCCTAGTGTACCCATATCACTAGCTTTAGAGTACCTAAAGGAACTACTTGAAATCAATAATTTGAAGAAAGAAATTATTGATGAGTATTTACTTCTCACAAAATTATGTATGAATCAAAATTTTTTTCAATACAACAATAAATATTATAAACAACTAGAGGGAACTGCGATGGGCAATTGCTTATCTCCGTTCCTTGCAAATTTGTTTATGGGCAGATTAGAAACCCAATTCAAAAAAGAACTCAAGTACTTCCCAAGGGTGTGGTATAGATACGTAGACGATATATTTGCTATTTTTGATACTAAAACAGAAAATTTGGACACTTTCTTAGAAACATTAAACAATAAATATCCTTCCATTAATTTTACGTACGAAAAGGAGAACAATGGGCAATTACCTTTTCTCGACACGTTAGTTATTAGAAATAACGATAAATTAGAATTTGATATTTATAGGAAATTTACTAATACTGATAGATATATAACATCCGACTCATTTCATTGCCGTCAACACAAAATGGCAGCATTTCATTTTTTAACTCACAGGTTAGTCAATTTTCAACTAAGTAAAGAACGTTTTAACAATGAAATGAATCGGATTAAAAAAAAAAAATAGCTAAAAGTAATGGATATAATGATAATTTTGTACATAAACTAGTAAATAGACATAAGCATAAGAAAATGTTAAAAGATGCCACTACTCTCCAAATACCTGAGGCTTCCAATAAATTCATAGTAATCCCATATGATCCCAGATATACGAGAGGTCTAGAAAAAATATTTAAAAACGTAGGTTTTAGAGTAGCCTACAAAACGGAGAATAGTTTGAAAAATCTCCTTGGAAACCCCAAAGACAAAGTCGACTTGAGGGAGAGGAGTGGCATCTATGAAATTAGCTGTAATGACTGCGATCTAAAATATGTTGGGCAAACTAAACGCTCCATAAACATTCGTTTTAAAGAACACATGGCACATTTAAGATACGGAAGAACAGAAAAGTCAAGCGTTGCCCAACATGCTTTGGAAAACAATCACCGAATAGGAATAAATAATCTTAAGTTGATTAAAAATGTATCTAATAATAGATTATTGGATGCATTTGAGAGTATAGAAATAGTTAAATGTGGTAAGAAAGCACTAAATAAAGACAGAGGGCCTATTCCCTATAGTCCCCTCTATTGTTTACTTGACAACGGTGCAGTCGGGTGCAACCAAGTGTGACCACATTTACCTATAAATAGTCTCGGTTAGGATAAGTTTTAGTTTATATCATCTGCTGATGATGCTAACTTGGTTAGCGAAACGCGCGTCCAGAACGTAACAAGTTGTGGTGTAGTGTGGTTAGAACTCTTGTATTTTGATCCAAAATAAATAGTGTTTAAAAACACAATTCGTGGTATTAAAATAAATAATATTATGTACGTATCTCTAGTTTACTGAAAAACGTTTAACCGACATTGAGGATACATTGACTGTTTTACATACATAACTACTAGAGGGTACCCGCGACTTCGTTCGCGTATGTCGACAATGAAGGGGGTAGAAAAAGGTACTTAAATCGTCTTATTTAAGTACCTCTTAAGATCCGTTTTTATGTAACACTGTATACATTAAAAAAAATTAAAATACGTAAAAAATAAAATAAAATACACTTGTCAAAGCTTTTTTTTTTGAAAAACTAACTGTTTTGTAAATAATAAAAAGTGTAATATTGCAGGGGTCGAGCGGTTTTACCCCTTGAAATTTGAGGTTCGCAAAATCCCCTTTTATCAAATCTTTACATCATACATTCAACCTCTGTGCCAAAATTCAGCTTTTTACGTCAAGAGGTTTGAGTGGGATTGTGATTAATCAATAGCCCTGTATATTTTTTTAAAAAATCTTATAATATAAGTATTTAAAATAAAAAGTACCCGAAATCCTAAGCGTTTTTTTTAATAGAAAATAATTTAATACTTAAGGGGCGGTTTCATCCCCTTACAAGTCTTTTAAAAAATCATACCTTATCGAACCTCTACACTCTGTAGTCAACCGATATACAAAAATGCCCTTATTCAAGCGTTTTTTTCAAAAACTAACCGTTTTGTAAATAAAAAATATTTTAATATATAAAGAGCGGTTGAAATTTAAGTTTCGAGAAACCCCGTCTTGTCAAACCTTTACACCGTACAATCAACCTCTATATCAAAATTCAGCATTTTATGTCATGAGTGACTCGATTTTTTAAACACCCTGTATTCATTTTTTAAATATCTTTAAATGTGTAAAGAATAAAAATAAATAACACCTATTCTTGCGTTTTTCCGAAAACTAACCGTTTTTTAAATAAAATATATTTAAAATATATTGTATTATTTAAGGGGTGGTTTGATCACCTTGTAACTTAAGTTTTGAAAAATCCCTACTTTCCGAACCTCTACACCTTGCAGTCGTTCCATGTACTAAAATTCCGTTTTTTACGGCAAGCGTTTGAGCAAGATTAATCAGCGACCCGATTTTTTAAAATACCCTGTATAACAGTTTCGAACTTTTTAAAATAAAGTAAATAAACAAAATAAGATCTGATAAGATAGAAAAACTAACCATTTTTTAGACACAAAATATTGTGATATTTAAGGAGGCGGTTTCACCTCCTTGGAATTTGAGTTCCGAAAAATATCTTCTTATAGAACATCGAGAAATCAATCGGTGTGCCAAAATTCAGCTTCTTATGTAAAGAGGTTTGAGCAGTAACGTGTTTAATCAGTGAGTCAATTAAGGATTTTATATATTAGTATAGATAGATAAAAAAAACAATAACATTAAACCAAAGTTAATTTTTGACAATATTTCCAATCTACGTCCGGAGCCTGCAAATGGCATTTCTTAACCAATACCGAATAAACAACCTGCACCATGGAACAAAATAAATTAGCGAGATTTAATCCTTTTGCAATTTAAGAATACAAAAATTTACGCGTCTATGAAAATATCCTGTTAAATTTTGAATTGAAGAGAAATTGTCAATGAAGTACCCCGATTTTTGAGCAATTTCAATTGACTTCCTATAAATTTTAATATATTCTTATTTCGTCTTATAACAACGTCATAAATACGATACTTTGATCCACTTTAGTTAAACGACGTTCACGATTTCGATATTCTTTGAGTTCATCAGGACACCACGTACTAGCTAGCCCCGTGTAGGCCAAAGGCAATTCACAGAAACACCTATTCCGCTGATTAATACAATCACCGGTATTGATTTTCATTTCTAACTTTTGTTGGGAGCATTAATATGAATATATTTTTATTTCACGTTAAACCAATGTCATATATTAGTGCTATTAGCTGGTGGACTAGTTGTTTCCGTGATTCTATTTTGTGCCTTTGTCTACATGGAACCCGCTGTTCTATGGCTAGTTTGATGATTTCTAAAAAGAGAAAAATCGCTCAAAAAATTACTATATTTTTAAAAATTTTGTTTGGTTAATAACTAGATAGTATTGAAAGTATCTGTCACATTAAAGTATCTTAAATACTTTATTGAAGTGTAATGTAACTGCTTGCTTTAAAAGTAAATACGACTTAACTAAAACCTAAACTCCGTAATCACTGAAAAGGTTCTAATGAGTTAGACCAGATCTAATTGCCATGGTAATTAAGAGATAGTTTGACAATTATGTTTTGCTTATTTCGTTATCATGTTTACAAAATTATCACCCGAATTCACTAAAAAGGTTTAAGAGTTAGACCAGGTCTAGTTGCCATGGTACTTAAAACTCTTAGTTCGCCAGTTATGTTTCGCTTATGTGACTGTCATTTTATAACTGTGACATTTAGAAAAATTATTTGTTCAGTTCTTAAAAATGTCATCTTAAACCTATATCTGTAAAGTTAGACCTAATCTAAATTTAAACCTCTTTAGTGAATATAGCTGTATATGTCGAATCATTGCATATGTCAACTCAAACATATAACTGTCAAGTTAGACCTGGGCTATACTAAAAAAATTAAAGTTTTTTTGCATATGGATATCAATATCTGGTTTAACTAAAGGTGATTTTTGTCATTTCGGGTTCAAAAGTTAATATAAAATAATATATCATGAAAAATAGAGAGCAATATGATAATCTCATAGAATTAATAAGTATCCATAAAGCGAAATAACTGTAGTAGCTTTTGTTTAACAGTTAACCGAGTTGAAATATAAGCGAAAATAGGCTATTTTTGTGAAAAATGAAAAGAGATTTTTTTGGGCGGAATTTTATTTCTTCAAGCGTCTAGATAATACCATAACTATTCTGTCAAATTTTAAAATTAATATTTTATAGTATAACATTTTTTTTACTTGTTACGGCTAGTTTTTGGGACATCGCAATCCGAACGTGCGTCGCCCAGAGCTCTATTATCAATATTAAATTAAAATTAATAATAATAGAAATAAAGTTCCGGGAGTCAGAGCGGGCGATATAAATCTAAATTGAGAAAAAGCTATACGTTGAGTAAACTGGTCGATAATACAATCGATCGATTAAGAAAGATGTATTTTTTTTAAATTTGTTACAACATTCCTAAAACAATTTGATATTATTATACCAATTACATTAAAACAATATTTGTGTCATATTTTTTATATTGAAAAAATGGCATAAATAGATGCTATTTTCTAATCTCTTTTGTTCTTTGAAGTAATAACAAAACACTTTCACGAAACAAATCCCTGTAACGTGACCACACAAGTCGAAAGAAGGATCCACACCTGACAGTTTTTGGAATTTTCTGTGGTTCGTTTAATCCAGACGACACGGAAAATTTATTATTAGGGAGTGTCGAGCAACATATATTTTCTACTTGAGATTATTTTTAAAAGAATGTCTGACTTTTTAATTTACTCTTATTATTAAAATCTTACAAAAACTATATTATAATATCTTTGTCAAGTGATAGTTGTCAAAAAAGGAACTTTGACTCTAACATAACTTTTTAGGCAAAATAACCATCCTTCAAGAATTTTACAGATTTTTGCAACCCATCTCCGCAAAACATATTTTCCCATTTTGATTACTTTATCGGTTTATCTGTCTGTCGTTTCGTGTGTGTGTGAAAAACAGTTTACCCGAATCGTTCCACACTCACAAAAGAGGGTCATTTGGGGACGAAATGGTAACATTTTAGTAAATATCCAATTTGGATAGAAACTGCTTATCCAGTAGACCCCAAATTTTGCATATAGATGAAGTATTATAAAAAGATAAACTGGTAAAATTTTGGTGCGAGACTATTATGGCGGAACAAAATAGCGGCTAAATGAAATGTTTAATAAATCAGTACCAAAAAACTAATTGATTTAAAATATATTGCAGTTTATACAGGCATATACAAACTGTGTTATCTGTGTGTGGTGGAATTCCGGGTAAGGGTCAATTTAACAGTATTTATCCATCTGCGCATGCAAAAGAGGTTAATGTGTTTAACAATCATGTATATATATATATATATATATATATATAAATATATATATATATATATATATATATATATATATATATATATATATATATATATATATATAAATATATATATATATATATATATCGATCGTCGTTTGACTAAAATGGATCATTGTGTCTGCTGTGATGCAGAACATGTTCCAAACAAGGATCATTTTCTTGTTATGACGTTGGTGTACGTGGAATGAAAACATACTATCATTTAATGCTCCCAACGAAAGCCAGGAGTCACAATGTAATTTAATGTCGGTCGTGGTATTAGCCAGCGGAGTAGTTGTTTTTGTGATTCCATTTTGTGTCTATGGCGGCCTGATGAGCTCTAATAAGAGCGAAATCGCGATCGTCGTTTGACTAAAATGGATCATTGTGTCTGATCCTTGTGTCTGCTGTGATGCAGAACATGTTCCAAACAAGAATCATTTTCTTGTTATGACGTTGGTGTACGTGGAATGAAAACATACTATCATATATATATATATATATATATATATATATATATATATATATATATATATATATATATATATTTATGTATTATGAAGTATCAAAAGTTTTGTCTGTACTTACTTACAAAAATCAAAACAGCGGAAGTAGTACGCCATGTTTTCCAACATAACATAATAAATATAGATGCATATGTTAGTATAGTATACAGGGTGTTACAAATATAAGTTTCAGCCCTGTATCATCTAAACGGTTGGTCTTGGGCAAAAGAAGTAAATATACCGAAAAAGCGACTCTAAAACTTTGCTCTAAAAACTGATACAAAATTCAGCCCGATCGATGTTGAGGCAGATTTTAAAGAAGATTTTAAATATAGTATTGCTTGAGCTTTCTTACTTGCCTGTCGGTCCTAGGACAACAAATTGGGCCAAATCGAGTTTGAAAAAATGCACACTTTCAAAAAACAAACTGTTACTTTTTCAAAGTGCGTCTTGCTGACGCAACGAACCGAATAGATAAAATAGTTTCCAAAAGTGTAACTGTCAAATCCTCTCATAATATGCAGAGTTAAAAAAAATTAAAAAATCAGTTATTCCGCCCGGATTTTTTTAATGAAATAGAACAAAAAGTGAAACAAATGTTGTAGGGATTATTATTGTAGTTTTAACGCATTATTTTTCCAAGTATACAAAGTGTTTAGAATAGAACAATTATTTTTTACAAAGTAACCTGTACAATTAACGCTCGTTCTCTCTTCTCTTCTTGCTGATACCATTAAAGGTGTTTGAGAAAATCCTCAACGATCCTGCCAAAAGGTGGTGTTAAATATTCAAGATATGCATGTAATTTTTTTACACAATCCTAAAGCTGCTACGTCTTAATGTTTTATTATCCTCTTATAAGGTCCGTTTCTTGATTTTGTTTGTCGGTGGGTTTGGATTACCCTGTAGGTACTGTCGTCTAACAGTAGCTGTATTATCTCCACGTAATCTGTTTTGTCCATGACGACAATGGCATTTCCCTTGTCCGCTAGAAGGGCCAAAATATCTGTACTGTCATTTAAACTTTTGATCGCGGATTTTTTTCCGCGACTGAGAGATTTGACGTAGGCAGCTTAGAGTTTTTGATGATATTCGCTTTCTCATACCTTATTACGTCAGCTTCCTTTGCTGGGGTCTTCTGATTGTGACTTCGGCGGACGACACCATGCCTTCTACGGGTATGTCCTTTGGTGAATGCCGAAGTTTTGGTCTTTAGAGAGGACGGTTTGTTCTGCATACCGAAATTTTAACGTTTTATACTTTGCCGAAATAAACAATTGGTGCGACAGAGGTCAATAATCAAAAATATCCGACTCCCTTTTGACGCTATACGATATATCAGGGTCATAATTAACCTTATATCAGTTTATCACATGCGCAGCAATTAAAACACTTTTGGTTATGCTCCCAGGACTATAAGCTAATACACAAAAGTGACAAAGCTCCAGAGTACCCTAAAATCTATTTTAGGTGCACTCTTTGAAAGAAGATCATTTATTCATTCAATTTATTAGGAAAAATATGGTACCATGTATAGTCGGCATCGGACATCCTCTGGCAGTTAACATGGAAAGGGTTAATGAAAAAACATCTCCTCGTGGAGCACTAATAATGCCCATTGAAGGTTAATATATAAAACACTAAAGTATTTATAATGCCAATTGAGTACCCACACATAACGGGAACCGGGAAGCATTCACAGAATGAATTAGGCGGCGAACTATCCAGAGATGAAACCCTGTGAACATATCTGTATTAATGTCTCTCAAGCTGTTTACCAAGACAACAATAATGTTCTGATTAAATAGCCAATAACTGCTGTAGCAATAGAAAAATTACCACCACCAAATAAGTTAAATATTTGGAATACTGGAAGATCAATTTCCTTTAATCATTTCTATTTGAAATCATAAATGTAGTAAAACTTTTATGCTATTATATAGGTACAGTCCTACATTTTCCACTTCCAAAACTCTTAGCTATTAAAGATATTGAGGGGGTCTAACATTTCTAAAACTGTTGTAAGTTTAAAATATTTAGACTTAATTTTTTGATTATAAAGTATAAAGTACAATTATTCGTACCTATTTAGTTTGTAAAAATCGTTAGTTTCTGAAAAATAAAAAACATAAATTATTACAGTAAGTATTCTACACCCTGTATGGAGTTAACAAACGCAAATAGACACGAAATATACCTTGAAAAATAACAAATCTGCACGCTTTTTCAAAAAGCCGCGCTGACATGAAGCAATAACGCGGTGAGTTATGAGCACAAAAAGCTTTCCGGAATCACACATGTTTAAAATGGTTATAGTTTATGGTTTCCTATATTTTAGCGATGTTATACATTGTCATTGCCTACTGATCTCACCGCTCCGACTTTAAACCGTATTGTAGATGAAATAGTTTGTCAGGAAATAACTTTCTTCCTACGGCTGCCTTGAAAATAGACAAAAACACACAAGTAACAACCTTTGAACATTAACTTTTCCACACAGTAAAAATCTATGTACACTTTTTGAAATCGTAAAAATGGAAATGCACATATTATTATGATATCCCGATATTATGTGTCTAATAAATGCTGATTGTAAATATGCTAAGTTTGATACCTTTAATTTTAAATACAACGGAGGAAACTGACAGAGGACATGGAAGGAATACACTTAAATTTATTTACTTAACCAGTTTTTGATTTAAATTTCGTAAAAACTTTAAACCAGAAATAGATGTACGAAAAGATAAATTTAGAATTGATGTTCAAAACTGTCGATAATAAATTATTAAAATAGGTGACCTATAAAGAAACAGAAACAAGTTTCAATGTTTATAGATCTTCATGATCACAAAAATAAAAAAATCGAATAAAAGCATGGCATGTCTGACATTCACATTTACAAGTTACGAAGCTGGAAGGTGGTTTTCAAAAATGACATTTATAAAAATAAATACTGTACAATAAAGCAGGACAAATGATTTAAGACTTTATATCTTAAATAACTTAAATGGAGTCATTTTCTTCTGAAAGTTTTTTAATATATACGCACATTATTAAGGTAGATACGGTTTGGTACACATTTTAACTAAAGGTATAAAGACACTTTATAAGATGAATTTAACAATGTATTTACTTTTTGAATCATAGATAGAGGGTGGCGTCACAAAGGTTTAATATGATTCAGACCCGCAGATCTTCGATTCTGGCACTGTCTGGACATAAAATGTATGGCCTGTTTAAACTGTATCGTTCGCATGATTTTATAATGTCATAATTAGAAATATTGAAAAGGATTGAAGTGAGTGATGTCTGACGTTGATGGACCCCTATAGATTGAATACGTCGGACCAAGAAATTCGGTCATTCTAGCCTGACGAGTTTAAGGATAATGATATTATACGCCAGACATTGTCAAACGCTTTGCTAATAGCACATGAGTATTTTAGACACCAGTTTGCATGCTTGTTGATTTGTACTCAACTCCTTAAGCATTAATTGAAACCAAATTGCACTGGTGGAGAAACGCCATGATCTTTCATGAACCTCCTGAGATGGTGCAAAATAATATTCTCAATAATTTTCCCCACATTTAAAACTAGAATAATTGGTCAATTACTTTCGGGGGCTGAAAAATGTTTATCTCTTTTCTTCAGAAGAACCTTTGATCCACTCTTGATCGTTTTCCTAAAACTTAAATGACAACATGACTACTCCGAGATCTTATTTACTTTTTTTTTAATTGCCACTAATACTAACAATCAGCAAAATTTTTATTTAAAATTGCAAATATTGCAAAGATTTACAGAAAATTGTCATGATTTACATACTGAAGCTTCTATGCGTGTAGATGGGATGTGTTAAAATAATGCAATCCTCATACCGATATTTATATAACCCGTGTAATTAATTACTTATTGAAGCTAATTATTTTTCTAACCAACGGAAAATATTAATAGGTGAGCTATTACCTAAAACAAAAATAGACGTATTTTAGTGATCTTGGAATTATCAGCACTTTATCACATATTATCGAAATTTTTGCAACAATTTTATACAATTCAATATATTAGTAGGTATTACATTCTTAATAAAATTATTCCGAAAATAATATTATTTGGAAAATCAGTATGGCAATTAAGTACTGTATATATAGTATTGGTTCATCTCGATTTTTGAAAAGCTTTTGATACCATAAACCATGAAGTTTTAATATCAAATAATTTAGAGTCCAGGAACCATCAGCTAAGTTGATAAAATCATATTTTTCGAACCAATATCAAAAAATTTCTTTTTCAACTTGTATTCACTCGCAGCGAACATTTGACATCCTCCTGTGACATGTTTTATGGTCTCTGACATCCGACATCTATACCTGCAGCTGTCATTTGCCACTTTGGCATCTTTCTTCTTATTATTATTATTAATAATATTATTATTTTTATTATTATTATAATTTTTATTATGATTATTAATTACTGGGTCCATAGAAGTCACTAACTGTCACTGCAATGCGTCGTGAAGCTTCATAATCAGAACGATCTGTCGAAACCATTGGAAATTGACTTCATAAGGCATATTCCAGTATTTTATAATACGATTGAAATAAAATATTCTAGTAAAACGGTCTACTATTAATATCCCATAGTAAATGGTATTTTTATAAACACCTGTCGCTTTTTAGTTTAATTTATTCTAACAAAACCATATTATTTTAAAAATAAAATAAATTAATTTGGAAAATTTATTAGGTGACTGCAAGAATGTATAAAATACCAATAATATTAAACAAATATGAATAAATATTATTATTGGATCATAATTCTTGCGCTAGTGTTGATAAAGACAGCGTAAAGATTAATATTTAAACATTGGGGTATTATTGAATTTTAATGCAAATCATTATAGCTACTAAATTAATTTCGCTAAGAAACGAATGTGCTCTTAGACAGCTTTCGCATTTAAGTGAGTTATTGATTCGATTAAACCATTTTCGCATCAGAACATCACCGTTGTAGTAATTGGGGTTACGGTATTAACCTTAATGAAGTATGGCCAATGTTAGAGAGGAAACTGGTAATAGTTAAATTTTAGAACTGCTGAAAGGGCAAGAATTGATGACTAAGTTAGAAATACAAGTGTGTGATGCTCAGATTGTTTAAAAATATTCGGATTTTTGGAATAATTATCTTGTGAATTTTTGAGTTTAGGTTAATTTTATGTTGTTTTAAATAAGAAATAATTAGAAGTTATCTGCCTGACAGACGAATTAAGATTAATTATTGGCAGTATGGATACTCTAGCTTTTATTTTAGAATCTTGCCAAATTATTCATTCGATTAAATACCTTTTGCCAATTGTCACTATATTTTTATACTAGATTTTACCTATGTTGTATCGATAGGCAAAAATTAATGGCAATTAAGTTATAGACATTTATTTCTACCTAGCGATAGTTTGTTGTTCCCTATTGATAGTTGCGACAAAGGCGATTTTAGTAGACAGTTCTAGCAATGGTAAAGTCCTGCAAATAAATCGAAGAGCAAAAAAATGTCCTAAATATATAACCCTTTTAATAATTAATAAGCAAAAAAGAGTCCTCATCTTCATAAATATCTAATCCATTTAATAACTATCGATGTTATCGGATATCTATCCTACCTTTCGATCGATATCAATAACTATCGAGATATCAATAAAATGCCCATCCCTAGTTATGGTGTTATCCTTAAAGCATAGAACACAATGAAAATTTTGGTTAGATACTTTTTTGAAATATAGGTTATAAATGGTTATGTTTAGTTCCAACGTCAAAATTATCACCTATATTTTTATCACAAATGTGTACTTCCTTTTTAAGTTTCGTTTTTCAAAGTTAGTATTTACGTTAAACTTTTACGGTAGTTTCATTGTGTACGAGCGTAAAGCGTGGAACATAATGGATTTTACGTTATTCGTTTCTGTTCATTTACATCAAACTTCTTTGTGTATATTTTTCGATGTTTTGTTAAAAACCTTTTTGAAATACAGGTTACAAACGGTTTCATTTAATTCCAACGTCAAAATTATGACCCATTTTTGTACCACAAAAATTGTACTTTCTTTTTTTAAACTTCATTTTTTAGATTAGTTTTTACGTAAACGTTTAGGGGAGTTTCATTGTGTTCCGAGCGTAAAGTACCCAGGAGATGCTAAATGGAGACTCTGGGATATTTTTAATTTGTCGGAATTGATAAAACAGAGTATAAAACAAATAGGAACTTTTAAGCAAAATTTAATGAATTTAAAGTTCTGTTAAATTAGCTTGAAATAAACAAATTATAATCAATATATCAAATATAAAAATATAAATTTCTGTCCTATAAAATTTAGTTTATATCTGTGTTTTGATGATTTTACCAGCTTTAGACGGATATTTTTTGTCAGAAAACTTATTAAACGAATGTAAAATTTCATTAACATATTATTGTTAAAAGTAGTTTTATACAAACAAGTTTTAATTATAGCAGTTAATGTTGCTTACTTAAAATTAAATCTATGCTAATAGAAAAACAAAAAACAATTAACATAGCATGCTTTTCTAGATAAATGGCTACTCGTAAATCATCAAATTGTTTTTCAACTTAAAGCCTTTAACGGGCGTGCTGATAACTGAAATTAAGCACACCAAAAAAATTATACCACATCTATTTACAAGTACGGTGGCTCTAATAAACTACTCAACGTCCACTACAGAATACAGAAGATACCTAGAGCCTTCTAGAATATTTCAAGTATTTTCGGTTAATACGGCAACAACTCCTAGAATACTATATGCCTAGAATACTGTATGACTCAATATAGTCGGTTAAAAATATTTCAGTTTGGTAGAAAAAATCACTGGAATAAAATGTTTTTCTGGTTTAAAGTATAAGTTTTGGTTTCAAGACTTCAAACCTGTAATATAGACTAATATTTATTTGCCAAAAATAATGCTGTCGAGATGATGACCCTCGTGGTGCTGGCATTCTTCAAGGCATATTCGAAAATGTGTGAAAAATACAGTGTATTTTTTGCTACAATGCTTATTTTCATAAACCTTGGTCTTTAGATAATTCTACAGGAAAAATTCAAAGTGTTAAATCCCGGCTAATCGGTTAGCCAATTTATATCAACTCTACGAGATATATCTTTTCTCAAAAACAATTCCCGTGCTGCCTCCGAAGGTTCACAAGAGGTGTGACACGTAACGTCATCTTCCTGAAACTAAGTCGTACGATAAAAATCTGATAAGTGACCGCAGCTTATTTACCATTTAAAAAAAAAATGCCCAATTATGTCACTGGTAAACAATACGTCCCACAACTTTAAGGCTATCTAGCAGCATTTTGTGTTTTTGCTTAGAATTCTTCTTAGTCCAGTACCTGCAAGGCTTTGCCACTCAACATTTAAATAAATATACTATTCAAAGCACTCAACAAAGTACCGTCAAAGTTATTGATATTTCAATAGCCAAGTACAAGCGCGAGCCAAAGACAACTTTCATTAATTAACCAATCTGTATTTTGTGAGGACGAAGAAGGAGATATTTCGTTATTAAGGTGTAGTGCTTATGCCATTTAAGTTAAACAAAAGGACGCGCAGTAACAAGCAAACTACTGTTTCGGTAATATGCGCAAACCCAAAGAGTACGTTGTTCTCCGCTGAACTGTGACAACTGAATTTTTCTGAAAGAGCTTCCTGGGATTACCGGCAAAAAATCCACAAATATGAACAGCTTTGTGGACACTATTTATATAAAAAAATATCCTGGTCGTTATTGTCTAAAGGACAAAACCGAAAGTTCTTAACGAAACGTATGTATCAAATACTAGCGCAAACTGCAGTTTTCTGACTCTAGTCGATGGAGTGAAGCAAAGGCCGATTCTACTTCGCATAGGCAATTCATATACCATAAATTCACCACTCTTAATCGTTCGTGTTACCTTTCAATCGAAATATTAGGTCGCGGCCAGTGAGATTAGCCGCAGAGTTGGCGAGAACCCGAGTTAGCCTATTTGTTTAGAAATATTTGTATGTGTAATTCATTTTGGAGATACGAGACCCTATTATAGGGAATACAATGTATAGGATCCATTTAGTGGGTGTTTTATTTATGATTGAATGGAATATTATTCGTCTTTGATTGAAGGCAGTTAATGGTTTGATTTAACCATTGGCTTCTTCATATGAAGCCAATGATTTAACTGTACGTTTGTAGCAAATCACTATTTGAAATTGAAGTTGAAATCTGTTAAGGCCATTTTACATGCTGCAATTCTTTCTTGCAAGTTGCAATAATCTTGAACAAAAGCATGCGCAGTGGCAAGACACTTGTACCTTTTGTCAAACTGCGCATGCCTTTGTTCAAGACTATTGCATATTGCAAAGAAGATTGCAGTTTGTCTGTCTATATGAGAATGGGTATCTTAAGTCTTTTGGTATATATTTTAAGGTTACCGGATCGAGTCCATCGATGCTCAAACTGCCCAATATCATTTCGTTCGTCGAAATAACCGATCTAAGTTAAAATTCGCCCATTAAACACCGCGTGTCATTATTTAGCCGTACAAATGTATAATTTTCTCATTAAATCCGTATTATAAATAATCATACAGTAGTGGTGAACGCGGAATAAGGTTAATCATCTACCGGTGTAATTAGGTTTATTTTGCTTTACCACGCATCTAATATCGCTGCTGCATATGTTACTTTCAAGATTTTTTTAACTCTTAATGCAGCATAGTGTGGAAAAACTAAACACGCCTTCGCCTAAAGATTTCTTATAATCTAGTTCGAGTTTAAGTTTAAATTTGACCAACCAATTAAGTGCAATCTAATTAAATCAGGTATATGAAAAGCATGCTACTAGCTATAGAAACGGCGCATTACTCATTCGTTATTGGGTAAAATTCTGCATATCCATGGTAACGAGCTACCTATTCCTTTCGTCCCAGTTTTTGACACGTGAAGAGGACTTGATAGTAGGTGATCTTTTCATAATCTTACTTTATATACAGGGTGGGCAATGCCATAATATTCGCAACATATTGGAAACTTTTTTATTATTGATTTCTCAATAAAATTGAATTGTTGTTAAGACTTAGTGAATATGAAGTTAAAATACTTATAAAAGTGATAAACCTTTAAATACTTGTAAAAGTGTCAAGTCTAATATACAGAGTGATAAAATAAACAAAAATCCGACATGACCAGGTAGAAAGTGGGGTTAGATGACAATATATCGACAAAAAATATTTAGAAAAGTGCTTAGAATTTGTAAGATCTGTATCTCACTCTAGAACACCTATGAAACAATTTAATGAAAGTTTTGCTATTAAGGTATATATGAGCAAATATTCATAGTTCAGCTATCAAATAATTTTAAATGTTTTATTACAATAATTCCTAGAAAATAAATAAAACTCTTCTATTGAAATGCCCTGTATTTTAAATCATTAGGATGTTTTCAATAATTTTACTCTGATATGAGGTTTCAGAAGAATTATTATTATTAGTGTTTGTAAAATACTTCACTAAAATATTAAAACTAATTTACTGGGATAAAAATGAATATTACTAACGAATATATTTTTTTAATTATTAATAAAATTATATATCCATAGTAGTAAATTGATTTTAATATGACCCTGAATTATTTTAGAAAGACTATTAATAATGTTTCTTCTAAAAACCTATATTATATGTGCGAAATATTAATTCTTTTCAAATTGTTCTAATAAACCGTTTAAAATTATTTTACAGCTAAATGATGATTATTCGCATATTAGAAATATTTTAATAGCCAAACCTACATTATATTGCTTCATGGCGGAAAATTTGTAATTTCTTATTTTTTAGAATTTAAGTTTTAAATTTTACAAACGATCCTGAAATTAAATTCTACGCACTCTTTTCAAATAAAATGCTTCGCCATTCTGTCATTTAATCCCACTTTTTATCTTATCATGACGGATTTTTGTTTTTTTTTAACACCTTGTACCTGACCCAACATTCAATACTTTCAAAGCAATTTTTTCTTGATGCATCGATTTTTATCAAGAATAAAATTTTCTTATAAATCATAATAAAAAGTTCTTCATATGTTTCTAACATTACGACCCACATTGTATATATTTTTTACCGAAATTATATTTAAAAAAATGATTCCTGTTCTTCGGGGTATTTTATTGGGAACTGCTTGAAGATTTGTGCAACCGAAGCCCAAATTATTTTCGTAAGGCCGGCATGTGGTTTCTTTAGATTGCGTTCCTGAATTTTAGCAGTTTTCATACTTAGTAAATTTCGGAATACCTTCGTTTATACTCGTTAGAAAACACCATCCTAATATGTTTATATTCATCATATTTTGCACCACTCTCTTCTAAAATAAAAAAACACATCCGTAGAATATGTAAACATTTAGAACAAATATAAAATTGTCAGAAATCGTTCATGTGTTCTGGTGTTTGTTCGTGCTATAGTTTGTTTATGTGTTTATTAAAGATTCTGACTGAATTTGTGCGTTTTGATTATGATTAGAAAGAAGAAGTACAATACAGTTTTTAAAGTTTATCAAATAAGAGACATAGGTAAGTAAGAACAGTTGTATTTCAAGGTGGCTGCAGATAGCTTTTCATTTCTATAATCACTCAATTCCTGAATTTTTAAAAAAATATTTAGCATAATTAGTTTAAAGTATACAGAGTAAAGAATAAGAGATACAGCAAAAATTTAATGAAGTCAGATTTACACATTTTAGTCTCAGTAATTCGATGTTTTGAAATTTAAGGAATCTCGAATTCTTTCGGAAGATATCCCGAAAAAAACGAAATTTAAATCTTGTTTAATCTAAGGTTAATATCTTTTAAAATTAGTATCAGTATTTTTTTAATACTGACTTGTAATTTTAATCTTCTTTTGCACTGAAGAGTTGTGTTTTGGTAAAATCAATTGGCAGTTTTGTTAAATTTAAACGCGGAAATCGAAAATGTAGTTTTTTAGCTTAAATGTGACCTCTTGGTTAAAAGACCAGAATATTAAAAAAATATATAAAAGGTTTTTTTTTCGTTCCTTATAAAAAGATGTCCAACGATGTTAAGTCGGCGGAACTGCCTGGCTATTGAATAGTAGCACTAATAATTTTATATTTTTGAGGAAACTCCTTATGTAGAAATTCTTCCAAATTTTAGTTGCTATTTACACAATCCGGGTTAGATTAGGTTGATAATTTTAATAATGTGCATAAAGAGTAAAAAAATAACCTCACTCTGTATAGATTGCGTAACATGCTTAGTTTATAACCCCCACAGACAATTTGTGAACGCGAAATTGGCAAAAACTTCACCAAAAATTAGAATTTTTTGATATTTAAAATTAATTTTGAGAAGGAAATCAGTGGCTGCTAAATATTATAATTAGTTTTTACCTGTAAACTTTCCAACATGGAAAAAATCTTTAAAATATATTTTGCCTAATATTTCTACGGTTTTACAGATTTAACCCTATTTTCATCTGTTTATTCTCTTTGTTCATATTGTATTATCTTCCTTTGAGGTCCTCGAATAATAATATTACCTTAAAGGCCTTGCTTTGTTTTTATGGTAAATAATCATTACACTTGATCATCTTGTTTTTTAGTACTATCTGACATTTTCTAAAAGTTCTCAGTTTCATTAGGAAACTTGAAGCGTCTACTTTTTAACGAGATTTTCTTTTCTTATGTGCTTCAATTTTTGAAAATTTTAAATATTCCTTGGCACTTTTTTAAATAGCTACTTGGTGTCTCTGGGGTTTTTTCGGTTGATTTATAGCTATATTAAATCAAAGAGAAATTCACAATATTTCCAATTATATTGGGAATCGACTTCTGTGCACGTGGATAAAAGAAATGAAATTCTAAATTGAATAAGAATTGATCACAAGGAGAACGCTTTGACAGCTGCCATATGAAGTCCGCGCGCTATCAAGTTTTTTTTTTAATATCAAAGATAATAGTTTTTAGTGGAATTATAACAAATTTGCTCCTCGAAAGCACATGTTTCAGATTTTTAATTTGTGGGAAATGTCACTGAGAGAAAATTAAATATCTTTCCTATTTATCTCAGAAACAATGATAGTTAGGAAAAATCATCAGGGCTATTTTCGTACTTACATTTATGTAATTATTGCTCTATCTACAGTATTTTGGAAAATATTGACAAACATAATTTTTTCACCTATTTGCAATTTCTAATTTATTTGAGGGGGGCTAGCAATGTAAACTTTAAAAGAGTTTTCAAAGAGCTTCAGTTAAAAAAAATGCCTAGTTCCTAATTTTCCAAAGGTTCGGTCTAATTGATTAATTTTACTACAAGACCACGAGCCGTTGGATTTTTCTTACCTACTCCCCCCACCCCTCCCCCTCCCCCCTCCCCCTCAATATTTCCCCTTCGGTCCATCCCTGCTTGCGTTTTAGAACTCCGACTCGAAGACGGGATTTTTCTATTTGCGCGAATGCAACAATATTTTTATTTAAAACAATAGTAAGAACAATGATTATTAAACTAAGAAACGTTTCTCCTTACTCATTTTAACTTACCTTGTCAAGCTTGAGTGATATTTTCCCGACTTTTTTTTTTCGGAAATACTGATGCCAGGTGATTTTCCCACTTGAAAATTAAATATGTTGTACGAATTCTTGTCAGTGATTATTCAAGGTTGACTATAGTAGAAAATAATTGCTGCAAAAAACGATGTACCTTTTTTTATCAATGTCAAAGTGACAAAAACTTAAAATAAATAATTAAAAAGTTTCCCAGATATTGTATGCTTTTTTGGATAATATTGTATTTTTTCTTCATTTTTTGTTCTATATTAAACTTTATAACAAAGTTAACTTTTATGTTCAATTTTTAAATGCAGAAATCATTTGAATTTGCCTTATATTATTTCAATATGGCCATTTCCCTAAACGACAGTTATTTATAATTACTATTATTAATTTACTAATATTATGTCGACAACATAACACAGAAAACGACATGCAAGCAACATTTATATATTGCCGCACAAACTTAAATATTCCTTGGCACTTTTTTAAATAGCTACTTGGTGTCTCTGGGGTTTTTTCGGTTGATTTATAGCTATATTAAATCAAAGAGAAATTCACAATATTTCCAATTATATTGGGAATCGACTTCTGTGCACGTGGATAAAAGAAATGAAATTCTAAATTGAATAAGAATTGATCACAAGGAGAACGCTTTGACAGCTGCCATATGAAGTCCGCGCGCTATCAAGTTTTTTTTTTAATATCAAAGATAATAGTTTTTAGTGGAATTATAACAAATTTGCTCCTCGAAAGCACATGTTTCAGATTTTTAATTTGTGGGAAATGTCACTGAGAGAAAATTAAATATCTTTCCTATTTATCTCAGAAACAATGATAGTTAGGAAAAATCATCAGGGCTATTTTCGTACTTACATTTATGTAATTATTGCTCTATCTACAGTATTTTGGAAAATATTGACAAACATAATTTTTTCACCTATTTGCAATTTCTAATTTATTTGAGGGGGGCTAGCAATGTAAACTTTAAAAGAGTTTTCAAAGAGCTTCAGTTAAAAAAAATGCCTAGTTCCTAATTTTCCAAAGGTTCGGTCTAATTGATTAATTTTACAAGACCACGAGCCGTTGGATTTTTCTTACCTACTCCCCCCACCCTCCCCCTCCCCCCCTCCCCTCCCCCCTCCCCCTCAATATTTCCCCTTCGGTCCATCCCTGCTTGCGTTTTAGAACTCCGACTCGAAGACGGGATTTTTCTATTTGCGCGAATGCAACAATATTTTTATTTAAAACAATAGTAAGAACAATGATTATTAAACTAAGAAACGTTTCTCCTTACTCATTTTAACTTACCTTGTCAAGCTTGAGTGATATTTTCCCGACTTTTTTTTTTCGGAAATACTGATGCCGGTGATTTTCCCACTTGAAAATTAAATATGTTGTACGAATTCTTGTCAGTGATTATTCAAGGTTGACTATAGTAGAAAATAATCGCTGCAAAAAACGATGTACCTTTTTTTATCAATGTCAAAGTGACAAAAACTTAAAATAAATAATTAAAAAGTTTCCCAGATATTGTATGCTTTTTTGGATAATATTGTATTTTTTCTTCATTTTTTGTTCTATATTAAACTTTATAACAAAGTTAACTTTTATGTTCAATTTTTAAATGCAGAAATCATTTGAATTTGCCTTATATTATTTCAATATGGCCATTTCCCTAAACGACAGTTATTTATAATTACTATTATTAATTTACTAATATTATGTCGACAACATAACACAGAAAACGACATGCAAGCAACATTTATATATTGCCGCACACAACTTCCCGTTAAACCGGCTAATACGATGAAAATTTGAATTTCGTGGGGATCAGTTTTAATAAAAGTTTGACATTTCCCTTAAAAGGGCAGCGGCCCATAAATTATCAAAGGAAGGGCAACCGGAGCGTGAAGAGATGCTCTATTTTAGATCGGGCAGGCGTGGGGAGATATACAGAGTACTCTTTAAACGCAGAATTTGTAGTACATTTGCCAGATTAAATATAATCCCTCTGCCTTGGAATGTAAACGATTTTAATTTTATTTAGTTTTTCTCGAACTTAGTGTAAACTGAATTTAACACTAATAGTTTATTTGTTTTAATCATTATCATTATATTACAATTTTGTACCGTAAAGAAAAAATCGATAAACGTTATATTGCCTCTCAAGTGACTTTTTGATCAAAAAAAGGAAAAAAGAGAAAAATTTCATTTACCCTGATTGTGGATATTGGAATAACATTTAATTGACGTTGATTTTGTTTGTATTTTTGTGTTAAAAATGCAACAAAAATATTTTAATTTGCTTTTAATGTCTACAAATAAAACATTTTCTTTTGTTGCTACCTAATAAAAAACAGTACGCAAAAAGTTTTGTTTTTTACTAAAGCAGGTTTATAATTATTTATATAGAGTTAATAATAATAATAAATGTTTGTACATATATCTAAACACTATGCCTAAAAATGATGGCTAAAAATTATGGTACACATACAATAGATAGATGTAGTCTTACTAAAATTTTTAATGTTTCAGAATTTTTATGTTGATTTTCTGTTTAGAAGGTTTTTTTTGTATTTTTACTTTTAGAGTTTATTATAAAAAACTTTAAATATAATATTGAAACAACTTTTTTGGTAATAATTTTTAGCATAACTAAAAAAACCTTTGCAAGATATTTTTTTGATGACACTTTCGATCTCTGTGAATTTTTTAAGTTTTCCTCAAGATTTCGAATGTATTTCGTCTAACATATCATACGCCAAACTTCAATTGCTATTGTTTTGGCTTGAAATGTGTGTGTTTTGTACTAGGAGCTTTACTCTTTAAGTTGAACTAAGTTGAACGCGAGGCTAGTGATTGGTTAAGAAAAAAACGGTAAATTGATATTTCTATAGGAATAACTGTTTGCACAAATATGTCCTATTTTTCATTTTTTTTTTTTCATAATAGAGATGAATTAATTACTAGGAAAGTTCCTAGTAAGGAAATACTTCTATTAATTTTTACTTACTTAAGTAATAACCAAATTTGTTTTATCTTTTGATCCTAAACATGTGTAATACACATAGAAAATTCACTGTCAAATTCGTTTAAGACTATTAAATAGCATTAAGAAAAGTTAGGTTTTTTTTCTACAATTTTCTCAAAAACAAAACCCAATATTTGCAACTCCTAAAATGTAAAATAAATATCTAATATCTTATGTAAAATAAAAAATACCCAGTAATCCTTAATCCTTCTCTATCATGACTGATACCTCTATCCAGGTAATAAATGCTTACGATAAAAAAAAACTTCGAAAACACACCTATAAATAACGAAAAGAAATAGGATCGTGTAAAGCGGCTAATCCAAAAAACTAATACGACCTCTAATACCTATCATATAACTTCATATATTTTCGCCATCTTCCTGTAATAGATCATCTTTTCTGATATTAAGAGCTCTCGAGTCAAATCATAGGTCTCTGTCAGTTTAAATTTTCCTTCAGATTTCTTCTGTCCAGAGTGGAGTTTTACCACAACCTTTGAAAAAAAATTTATTCCAACATTTGATGTAAAATATTTTGACATCTTTAAAATTGCTATTAGATTATTTCTTTAACCTAAACAAACATACTAAAAATAACTACCTGTCAAATTGTTTAAAAAATATTACTGTCGTCCATACAAATATGATAACAGGCAAGAACCACCTGACAAAACCTGGTTTTATTTGAAAAACAGCATCATGCTTGGTAATAAAAACATTTTACTCTTAGAAGGGTTTTAGGATTGCGAATTTCGATTTTTATTTTACTTTTTCGGTTTCCAGTTTTTAATATTTTGAATTCTAACTTAAAAGGTTAACCTACCGACCAAAAATAAAAGTGAGTATTTAAGAGCAGATTTTAACAGTATATTTTGATACCAAAGAAGTAGAATTTAAACTATTCAGCTCTTTTAGACCAACTGAATGAAAAAAAAATGTAGTACCTTTACAAGAATGGAGATGAGAACAACAATTAAGAATTCGTAGTTCTTATATTTAGAACGAGCCAAATTATAATTACATTACGACGTTTCGCCTGCGAATGCACCTCTTCAGGAAACTTCCCTGTTTGATATCAAAACGCTGAATGACCTCCGATAAGCAGCGTTCAGTTATTTATACCCGACTTGTCCGTGTATTCATCGACTGGCCACTCACTGTGGTGATTGGTTTCCACGCATCGTAGCATGCAGGCTAGTGCAAGCACCTTGGTACCTTACTATAATTACATTATTCATGTGTCCTGTTGAGTGCTTGTGTTCAGCGACAGCGGATTGAGCAATTTGTTTTTTTAGTTATACATCATTCATGTTCCTTAAGTCTAGTAGACATAGATCGTCCAGTTGCATCTATATATACTTTACCGCAGGACCATGGAATTTTACAAACTTTTTTTTATTGCAAAGGTATTAATTAATGTAAGCATAGCCTAGTCTTTTTATGTATATTGTGCGAATGTACAGTAGAGAAAATTGCACTACTAGAATATCCATATTAGTTGAGGACTAGGATTATTATAATATCTTATCGATCGCCTAATATCGTCAGTGAAATATCAATTTTTAAGACTTCGGTCGATGAAGCTTTTATACTATGCAGTGTTAACAATTTGTTATATCAACGTGGTTGTGTATATTTGTGTTTATATACACAGGTATCTCTCTCTAAAGGGAAAGAACATGTTTATTAACTCCTTTCTATTCAGGGTTTTATTATTTTTGATTTTCTTTTGACATATCATACAAATAAATGCCTGTGTTAATTGTCATTTATCGAAAAACTTTACTAAAGTTTTAAGGATTATGTTAAGCATTGCGTTGCGAAAACTGCAAAATCCTGACCGATTTGTACCAATCACATTGCGAGAAGTAGCGAATTAATAGCTATTAGGGTCTGTGGAAATGCAAATTTTAAGTCCCAGCTGAATTGAGGATCGTTAGGAGGAGAATGAACTTCCAAGATATGATGTAGATATGCTGGTAAATTAATCTACTTTTTGTATAAAGTAAATTTCTTTGTAAGGAAAAACGCCTTATAATGTATCTAGGGAATTAAGAAAATATATATTTCTTGCTCTGTATGTAAGTAATTCCAGAGATGCATACGTATGTGGTTCTTAGTAGTTTCAAGTGATAGTCGGATATGTTATGAATTAAAAATTCAGTTTTATTCAGTTTTTGAAAAAATAAACAAATATCAAAACTGGAAAAGGTAAGTTACTTCAATGCAACAAAAGTTTAGTGTTTGTCACGCAAGTTTTCACAAAATTACTATTTTCCTTAAACAACTCAATGCAACATTCATATTTTTTGGCAGAATTGTTTTTTTAAAATGGGTGGACGAAGTATTTTTATTAAGCACGATTTTAAAAACTAAAACCATAACCAAACAAAACGAAATAAAAGCTCACAACGAAGCTCACAATTAAAAAATTGACAGAAAGTGATATTAAGTTATTTTAGATTTATGTTTATAATACCATAAGTAACATTATATATAAGATACGATTAAATGTGATTGATATCTTTAACAAAGTATCAAATTTTCATGGGCGTGTATCAGTTTCGCAGTACATAGCCTGTATGAGAAACGAAATAGATTCACGGTAGTAAACGTAGTTTCATAGCGCTGAGGGTAATTAAGTTTTTATTTGATTTTAACAGGGTTCAAAAAAAGAGGATTTTGACCCTATGTATTTTTTTATGTATGTACATCGATAACTCCACGATAATTTGACCTGGATGAAATTTTCAGGGAATATTCAGAATATTGGAAACTTAAAAAATACAGTTGATAGTATTTGCATAAAAAAACGTTATAATTTCGAATCTGTTCTAATTTTGTTAATGTAATAATAACATTTTATTGTACTGAGTACAGAGAAGTACCTACATATTTCTGTAAATTTGACAAAAATCTACTTTTTTTTTGTTATACCACTTCGAAGTTTTTTATTTAATTTAAAAATCCATGTAACTACTAAAAGGTTTACAATTAGTTTTAATAAAATCAAAATATTTGCTATTACACCCACTCAAGTGTTAATAACCAACACCCAGCAAACATGCAAGTAAAAAAGTATGTATTAAAGCTAGTGTCCAAATTTGCAGAATTAAGCGACTGAAACAGCACTTTTGAGTTATATTAAACGTTGAGCTAACACTAAGTATTAGGGAGTGTACCACAATAATGGCAGAATGGTACTATTTTGAATTGTTTAGGCGAGCGCCGGAGAGAATATATATTGCGTTCACCATATCATCAAAAATAAGTATGCATGGTAATATCGTGTTTCATATGGTTTTCAAATGATGAATATTAATTGTATTCTTATTAATCAACATTGTCAGATTAAGGTAAATTGAACCACTAGCAGTTCTATTTACTATTTGCAAAAATACTTTAAGCTCGACTAATAAAAATGCCGGGTGTACTACTTCCTAAAAATAATATATTTTAATAATGGCGTCTTATGAAATTTTTACGTTGACACACATCCCAATTTTAATCTGTCATGCTGAATTCACACCAGTTTATCCCTACAGCACACTTGATTTTTCTGCAAAATGTTTGTTAAATAAGAAGATTTTTTTACGTGATTTTTAATATTTTATTTGGCCGCTATTTTGTTTCTCCATCTTCAATTTGTGTCACAACTTCAGTTTATCACTGAACTGAATAAAAGTATTTAACTTTTTTTTCAGTAGCGAAAAATCCCCATATGACCCTTAATTTTTCGGCAAAATTTGAAGCCAATCGGGTAAGTAGTTTTTTTAGCCGCGAACCGACACACATTGAGGAAACATGTTTTATGGTATCTGTGGTCCCTGAAATGTAATAATCTGAGAAACTCTTTAAAGGTGAATTTTTCACGATTACAATACTTTGCTTTTAGAGGGAAGTAAAAACAGAAATCTTACTTAATTTATTGATAACTTAACTTATATACTGTAAAGTATATAACTAATTTACATTAAAACAAAGCAAGACATTTAAAGGCATATTGAAACTAGGAGTGTTTTAATTATCTGAAACTTCTTTAGGCATTCACTGTCTTTTGCAATAGTTTTCCGAAAAAATCCGACCACTAAAACATGTCATGTCACATTTTTTTTTGTCTCCAAGCACAATGGGTTTCACCCCCTAATAAGGTGACAAACTAAATATTTTTGAGCTCACTGAACCATATGCAACATATGGAGCGGCCACTGTATTTATATCCACTTGATTACTTGATGATTTAATCAAATTATATCGATGATTGCTGTTCTATTTATTCAATTTGACGCGTTGCTTTCGGAGGGAAAATTGAACACTTTAGGGAAATTGCTTTGTGTAAATAAATTGGACGGTTTGATGGGTCGATAATAGCTTATATATCTTAATAACTAAGTGAAGACAATTAACTAAAGGCAATTTAATATATATATATATATATATATATATATATATATATAACACATTTTGCATGCATATTTGAGTTTTCCAATAAATTTTAGGTCAAACTTATTAAGGGTTACCTATACCTGCCTTAGAGGGTTTTAGTTTACCTATCGTTGATAGTTTGCGGTAAACAAAGCTTTTTAATTTTCTAGGCAATTAATATCAAAACATCGAGATAGCTTTGATACCACTGCGTGACATTATTTAATATTAATATTTTTCAAAATATAGCAAACCCCATTTGCTATAAAACTACAGGAGTTTGGTATAGGTAAATTTAATGCAGGCTAATACTAAGTCACTAAATACAGGGTTTTCTCATAAAAAATAATGATATACATAATTTAATATACGATATACCACTATCCTTTGTTAACAGAAACGCAAGGTCCAGAAAAACCTAACGTAGTTTGATAATTAAGTTATTAATGATTGGTTTTGGGAAAAGAAGACCATTGTATTTTGTACACCCCGTATAATATTGATTGTTAAGAGTTCTAATTACTAGTAGATCAAATCCTCTTATAAATTGCACTTTATTGTCTAGTTAGTTACTTTGATTATTTTGGACGTCCTTTACTGTTTGGAAAATATCAATATTGTTATAAACATTAAGATATTTCGAAATCAGGTATAGGCAACCCTTAATACATTGAGCCTTATTTTTGTTGGATAATTCAAATATGCAATAAAATGTGCATCCTATATACTTCCAAATAATTTCGTAACTCTAGCTCTATCCGATCCTCAAAAATATATCCTGCAAGTCACATTTAAGTACCTAGAAACTGACAGGTATGGGGTGCTCCATCCAGTCTACACTGTGGTCCGAGAAGTGTGCAACGTATGGGAACATTTTTTTCTTTTGATTTCTCAAAAAATTGTATTCGTGATTAGTGGATCAAAAAGTACTGTATTAGCAGTAGTTAGTTTTAGTTAGAGTCAAAAGGTAGGAAAAAAATGTGAACACCGATCAAGAGTAAACTAACCTTAATTGTAAATATGGCTAACAGTTTTTATGAAAAGTTGTTTAAAATCAAAACATGTATTCAAATCTGCTATCATAGTCCCCTATTAACAAAAAAACATTTTTTCAATATATTTTGAATATCCCCGTATTATTGTACTTTTACCCAACAAATAACCTATGTCTAAATTTTCAGAAAATAGATTAAACTAATATAACTTATTTAGACTTAGTATTTTTATATAACAACAAAATTAGGTAAATATCCTTTACCCGGAACTTCCCTTGTTATGAATCTTTCCTCTTATTAGAAATAGTGAAGTGTAACTCAATTTAGTTCAGTATAGTCACACACATATATTCTGTCTTTTAGAACAATTTTACTTGACAATTTACGTCATTTTGTTACATCATATTGGATTCCTACCAATATTTTACCAGTTTCTGCCTATGCCGCACTTGATTTTTGGGGATAATTTAAAATAAATTCAATAAGTAGTTTTATTCCGCTATCTTCCGCTTGTACCACAACTTTACTAGTTGATCTCTATATGACAATGCTTGCACAAAATTTAAAATTAATCTAATAAGTAGTGTTTTCACGCTGATTTTTTAAATATTTTGAAAGGCCGTTATTTTGTTTTGCTATCTTATATTCAGACCAAAATGTTACCAGTTCATTCCTATATAGATTTTTGTGCCAAACTTGAGGTAAATTTTATAATTAGTTCTTCAGTAATAATTTTATGAAAATGTTTCACTAGACCGCCATTTGGTTTTGCCATATTGGATTTTTACCAAAACATTACCAGAACAAACACATACGACCCTTAATTTTTGACCAAAATTTGAAGTCACTGTGATAAGTAGAATAGAATAGAATAGAATAGTTTATATTACAAGTCAAACAGTATATAAAAAAAAAAGAAAAAATATAAAATTAAAAATAAATATACATTTATGATACACATTAAAAAAAATAAAAAACGTACATGTAAAACATCTTGAAACAAAATGTTTAGAAAAATAAATATAACATATAATAACATGCAATTAGAATATAAAAACTGAACACTTCTCACAAGAATATGGAATAAGAAAAACAAGACAAACTATTAGTATAAATACTATCATGTGTCAAGCAGTATCGAAACACTCATGACTGCAAATATTCTTATACCGAATAGAAAGCTTTATAAATAAGAATTTGTCTGACTTTGTTCCTAAAGTTGTTGCCACTAAGAACGTAATAGTGTTTGGGCAGTTTATTATAAAGGGTCAGACAACTGTAATATGTAGATCTCTGAAAAAATGAGTTTTTATGAGATGTTACACTAATGACATTTCTAGTCCTGTACGAATTAGTCTATCCATATATATATATATATATATATATATATATATATATATATATATATATATATATATATATAAATGCATATGTTGATTTTTAGTCCTTAACGGATGGAAAAATTCAATGTATTTTCATTCCGGGTGTACATCCGTTCACTACTGTCATTCTGAAAAGAACGGTTTTGCTGAAAGAAAGCTTCGAAATTGCCAAATGTGATTTTGGCGAAACGTCAGCAAAACTGTTCTTTTCAGAACGACAGTAGTGAACGGATGTACACCCGGAATGAAATCATTATATATATATATATATATATATATATATATATATATATATATATATATATATATATATATATATATATATATATATATATATATATATATATATATATATATATATATATATATATATATATATATATATATATATATATATATATATATATATATATATATATATATATATATATATATATATATATATATATATATATATATATATATATATATATATATATATATATATATATATATATATATATATATATATATATATATTCGCTTTTTAGTAAATAATAAAAGCAAGCCAGACTCATTAAGGGTATTTTTTAAATTCAGAACAGCAAACTCGTTTTTAAGCTATGTCGTCAAGTGACACACAAATTGACAAACCGACAGACGGACCGACGGAATTAACCAAACATTTTTTTGGCATCTAGAGACACCAAAACGTGAAGATATGTAAAACCTGAGAAGGTGATTTTTTCACAAATATTATATTTAGCCAACCATTTTGTTCGGACATCTTGAATTAGTACCACACTAGTTCATCTATAAATCTATAAACCACAATTATTTATATCACACAATTTGAAATCAGTCCATTAACTAGTTTTTCTGGCTGAATTTTTAAATATTTTACTGAGCCGCCATTTTGTTCCGCCATCTTGGATTCGTACTAAAATTTTACCAGTTGATTCCTAAATAATGCTTGAATTTTGTGTCATCCCCATATGACCCTTAATTAGTTTTTTAGCTATGCCGCGAACAGACAAACCGACGGAATTGAGAAAACATGTTTTTCGGCATCTAGTGAAATGGAAAAAATCTCGGAGGGTGATTTTTTTACGATTACAATACTTTTCTTTTACGAGGGAAGTAAAAATGTTCAAAATAGCCCTAATAACGTATTGTATGAACTTATCCTTATTATAACGTTTTGATGATAGTAGGCTAAGAAAAAATAAGCTATAATTTCGTATCTGAATACAGGTTTTGACTGTAAACAACTTTTTTCAAGAATAATATTTTCTTAGAAATCAAAAATAAAAAAGTTTTCTATATATTATACACTTCTTGGACCACATTGTATATAACTGATTAAATACTGCTTATTGATAATAGAATGTCAATAACAATTATTTTTATAATTTTCTAGAGAGATATTATGTCTTGCAACTAGAGCTACAGATTAAACATACCTCTCGCTCAAAGTCAATATGAGAATTCACACACCAGCGCGAGAAAACAGCAATATCAATTACTTGTTTCAAGAGTATCACAATTACAATTGTGAACAAGAAGGAAAAGAAATACGAACTGCTATGGGAACGAAGCCCTTCATCCATGAATGGACATGTGTATTAGTATATCTCGTTCTCTCTTTATAGATTTGGCTCTAAGGAATGTTCATTCATTAGTTTAGTCGATCATTTGTTTGTCAGTGTTTGTGTTGGTGCATAAAGCCATGAAAGGGCTTTTTTTTGGTTAGATGGAGTGCAACGGAGTGACATCAAGCAGTGGCAACTTTATCGTGCCCCATTTAGTGATGACTGGTGTGCGCAAAAATAAAATTGGAAATTTGTTCTATATATTTGATATTTTGCCCATATTAATATGCAAAAACCTTATCATATTTATTATAGAAGTCCATACTTTATAATAATTTCTTTTCCAGAAACATGCCGGCAGCCAGTGTTATTGTTTAGATTTAAATACATTACATAATTTTTCATTTATTAACCGAAAAAAAAATACCTGTAACTTTTTAATTTTGAGTGAATTTTAACTATATTTAAACTTTTATTTAACATTATTTCTTAGTTAGAAGACCCCAGTTCGAAAATATTTAAATTGATTTTATATGTGTGATTTAGAAATACTTTTAAAAACGTAGGGAGGTTATCGTTGAAGTAATTTTAGGAAGAAAAGTTGGGAGATACATGGTGTTGAAATTTTCCAGAGAAAAATAAGCTACAAATAATTTGTCAACGCGTTGATATATTTTTTATAAAACATGGCAGCTAAAATAAATACTTAGATACACTTTTTCTAGAAATACATTATATTCTTGGAGTTGACCAGTTTCGTCTGTATCGCTTTTTTCTCTAATATTTTTTAAGCCAATTATGCTACGCCACTGATATTTCAAGTTTTTATTTTTTTTATAAATCACTGATTTATTACAATATAAAAGTTTATTTCGTATAGGAAGTGATTTAAGAGTGAATAGGGTTTTAGTTTGACGACATAAAATAACCTTTTTATGCCAAAATTCCTTTTATTCAAATTCAGAAAAATTATCAGACATCTTTCATTTAATGATTCACTGTTAAATGTACTTGCGTTTAAGTAATAATGTAGCTCAAATTATAACAGAGATTAAATTTTTTGGTTGTAAATAAACTGTGTAATACCATACACATCCAGTGCATTTTATTTTATTTACTCAAGAAAAAGTAAATATGTATTTATGCGAAAACCACTTCCCGTATCAAAAAAACAAGACAAGAGACGTTCTTTGCTGCAAATGATTTATAAAAAAAATAAAAAATGAAAATTGTCAGTGGCGTAAAATAATTTTGTTAAAACTTATAAAACCAAAAGTCCGTACTGACGCTGCTGGTCCATTCCCAGAATATATTATATTTCTAGAGCAAGCGTATTTAAGAACTAATTTTAATTACCAAATTTTATAAAAAAGTATTAACTCGTTTAGAAATTATTTATAAATTCCTTTTTTTAATTTTCAGCAACCTGTATCTATGTAAGAAAGCCGAAAAAGACCATAACATATTACAACTTTTCTTCCTTAAATAATATCAATAATAACCCACAAAGTTTTCAAAAGTACTTCTGAATCAGCCTGGACAGGATGAGACATCAACATATTTGTTGATGATATTATTTCGATTAAGGAACCATGTTTTATGTAACATCCTGAATATTCTATAATCTATTATAATATCTGTCTTAATTAAAATTTTAAAAATCCTAAGAATATTAAGGTTATAAAGAAAATTAGGAACCTAGGGAACCTGAAAATGTAAACAGATTCTCGTGGTACCTGTACCAATCACTATCATCAAGTTTGAAACAAAATCGGTCAACATAATTGAAAAATAACAATATAACAATATTAAAATATTATCCTGTATCATGTTCTATGTATACTTATTCTAATTCAAAACAGTTATATTAGTGACTCTCTAAACAAAAGATATATAGTGCAGTCAATCTAGAAATTTTCGTAAAAAAGGAACTGCTAACCATGTTGGCTGGATCACAGTTGCATTGGGCAACCACCAGCTACTATTGTTTTTACTTTTGTAGAAAACTGATGTTTCCGATTTTTGTTTTTATCAAACGAATATGTATAGCAAATTCTATTGGTTCGATGAAGATACAAAAAAAATTTCTTCCTTTGCAAATTTCCAACAAAACTGCGGTGGTTTCAGACTTATGTCCAATATATAACCTACAAAGCACATGACAAAGAATTTTCGAATTGTCTTCATTATTTCAGTTGTGTTTCACGAATTTTGAAAAAACCTTGTGAAAAGATACTTCTACTAACCGCTAATAAGAATACCGAATTTTTAATGTTTTAGATGAAAATTTATTCGCTTAAGTGAGTATTTTAATTTTTTTAAATGTAGACTTTCTTATTTTCAAAATGACAATAAAGATAAATAAATTTAATAAATAAACTCTAATTCCTTAATTTATAAATTTAGAATTAGAATTTTAGTAATTTTTGTTCTGTTCGGTAAAATGAGACAAGTTTATATCGTCGGAGTAGCTGGGGTAAGTTGGCGTCAATAAAATCAATGCGATTATTTTATAAAAAGTGGTTTTTTTATTTATAGTTTTCAAACTCAGTAAAGAAAAGGCAATTCTACTCATATGTAATAACAATGAAACTATAAGTCATCATCAGAATCACAATTCCGACATACGCAGTATGAGTTCCGATCTGTGCAATTTTCATGAGCCCAGATTTGCATCTGCACCCAGTCCACCTTTAAGGAACTGTAAGGTCCATGGCATATGGTGCAGAATGTTTCTTCTTCTTTATCGTCAGTTGACATATCTTCGTCGATGAGTTTGGCTTTTTTAGCATCTTTTTTCTGTGTGGTTTCTTTTTTCTCGGATTCACTTGCAAATACGTTTTTCTTAACTTGCTTTATTGTTGGCAATTTTCAAGCTGCAATTTGGTCTTTGATAGAAGTGTCTGTTAACTGCAGACTTTCCTTTTTTTCTTCCACCTTTTTTACATTTTCGCTCCCCAGCTTTATCAACAAGATCTTTTGATAAAATGGATCTGTGACATAGCTTGGTAAGAAATCCGCTTCAGTGAAAATGTCACTATTCAACGAATAGATTCCAGTCACTCGAAATCCTGACATAATGGTAATAGGCGTAATAGCATGTGTGCAAAGAACTAGCGACAATTCCAGGAATATCATAAAGAATTCATCACAAGCAGAATTTATAAATTTTTTGAGCGAACCAAACACACTTCTGTCCAGAGGCTGAAGCTTGTAAGAGCAATGGGGAGGAAACGATAGCATTATGACCACATTTTCTTTGGCAAAATCTAATGCAGTAATCGAAAGGTGTGATTCGTGATTATCCAACAGCAGTAAAACAGGCCTATCTTTACTGCACTTGACATTGTTAACAAACGCCAATGAAATGGTCTTTATAATGGAACACATTTGTTTGAAGCCCTTTCTTGCAACCACTCTATCTGGGCGCTGGACGGTGGTGATACCTGTTTCGTCCATGTTATACATGTCGTTTGGGCGGAAATGATGGCGATTGAAATGAGTTACAGAGGTTGTTGAAGAATAGCTTAACATTATTCTTATTTTCGTCGCTCTAGATAAACTAGTCGCCTGTAGTGTTCGAATAGAGAGCCGTGGATGTCTTTTAAGGAAACCAAAAAACCAATCTGGACCAGCCATTAAATTATCACTCCAGGTATTCGGAACCACTTTTCCCAAAGCTTTTCCATAGTCATATGTTAGACGTCGGACTTCCTTTGGAGTAAGGCTGAAGTATATATCTAATGGCTTCTTAAGATATTCTTCCAAACGATCTTCCTCTTCTTTATTAAAGACAATCCTTGGCTTTTTATAGCCAAACTCAACTTGAGATTTTCCGGGTGCAAGCTCTGCGTCAGTCATTTTTTGGCAAAACCTTTCCAGGGCTTTGCAATAAACACTAAATTCCTCGGCCGCTTTTCTTATTGAAAGAGGTGGGTCCCTCAATTTAACTGCTCTTGCCGCTGCTATCATAGTCTGTGAGTCGGCGAGGATCCGATCGGTTTTTCTTTTATATGTTCTAACCATCTGTATTACAAAATTCTGTTTTAAAATCTGTGACAAATTTTTTAAAATCGGGGCTAAAGTTGTCGCATTAAGACAACTTGTCCCGCAAACAATGCGAAAAATTACCCCAAGCGGTGTGTTCTAGGTTATGGCGAAACAACTTTTCGGTTTCAAAATAAAACCCTCATAAAATACAATTAAGATATAATAAACATATTAAACTATCAAAATAAAAAAAATCCTACCTTCCAGCTCCTTTTCTTACAGAATCTCAAGAAACTAAAATACACACAAATATTACTCGAACATTGAAAAATTTGATTATTAAAACTGAAGGGACTCCATCTAGAGGCATCATATGCAATGTTAGAAATTAGAACTGTGGTAACTGTATCGACTTGAAAATATCGATTTGGGAAATATGAGTATACTAATTTTTGCGATATAACGATAGAGATAACTTGCCCCTACGACAACTAGCCCCGGTCTCCCCTATATGTATATATATATATATATATATATATATATATATATATATATATATATATATATATATATATATATATATATATATATATATATATATATATATATATATATATATATATATATATATATATATATATATATATATATATATATATATGGCAAGGGGAAAGAGCAGTTTCTTTTTCATGAAAATGTTCGGTAGGCTGACTCCACTAGTAATACATTTTTACAAAGCATCAAACACTCCAAATGGTATACTTGCGTTAGATTTTTAGAGACATATATACAAATAAGAATTTAAATAATTTCTAGCTATTACTATCGTATCGAACATTGTTTTGGGAATATGTATATTTAAATGCAGAAACATGAAATACAAAGAGAACCAGAATTGTCGTATAGTTTTCCAAATATGCTATATTTTTACAATGAATTTACTTTTTTGCGTTTTTGTTAAATTATCTCCTTTCCTCTACTGACTTTTATCTGATTCTACTTTAATAAATTTTTAATTTGTGTACTTACATTGACGAGAAGTGTTGAAGAAATATAACAAAGTTCATTAAACGGTTGAGAAATGAAATCAGACAAAAATTAAAATTACTAAAACATGAGCGTATACCTCATTCGAGAGAGAATTAGGGATGTGCAGACATAAAACGACAAGCCACAAATGGCAGCCACAAATTTTGCCTTCAAAGTGCATTAAACATGCGGTGTATCCCGCATTAGGCCGCATACATTAAGCTAAGTGGTCCTGGATTCATCCGACTTTGATCCCTACACAAAGGACGAAATTATCCTGCCTCTGTTTCACTTTGCGTTTCTGCATGGCTCTATTAGCGGATACAGGTATCATGGAGATAGAGAAATGCATATGACGTTGTTTGATTTGATTATATGGACTGAGTGTAATTTTTTTTGTATAAAGAAACCACTTGTTTATATATCTGTTATTGTGGATATTTATTTTTTACAAAAGATTTTGTATCAGCAACTTATCAGAGAAACGTATTTGAAATTAAATTTTAGATTGAATTAAAAAAGTAGATATTTTAGATATTGTTGGACAAAGGAGAAGTGAGAAACAAAAAAAATAGTAATTAATGGTAAAATAGGCTAGTGCTGGGTAAAATATACAATTTCAAACCAATCTTTGCGACTTTTGGTAAAAAACGTCATTACTTGACAGTGGAATATTTAGATGGGGGGGAGCAAACAATAACATTATTTAGAGCTAAAAAAAAGGTCTTTGGATTTTATTACCACAACATACGCAATAACACCCATGGAAATCAGCCGGCTAAAAAAAAAATTCCCACTTATAAAATCGTAGAAATATACTAGAGAATAATTTTTAGTTTCAAACATTTTGCTTGGATTATTAGGGGGGATTAAAGGCACTTGCCCCTTTTGCCCTCCCTAAGTACACCACTAATATTTGGACATAATTATTTAAATTATTTTATTTGTCTCGGTTCAACGGCCGATGTGCACTAATAATAGACCTATAACCAACAATAAATTCTATTAAATATTTTTTTATTTGGTAAAATGTCGCTGTGTCATATAAATTTGTGTGTTTGTTGAAGATTACTTAAATATTTCTGAATTAATTTTATTATTCTATTTTACCACTTGTAACTTCCTTTTTTGTAGTTGTTCCCATATATATTCACATTCATATTCCATTTTGTAATAATTGAAAGTCTTATATTTTTTATTTATTAAAGCGCTTGGCTTTTCTTTATAAAGAATGTTTATACCCAACAAAATTGTGGGAATGCAAAATGTTGTAGCTTTCAAAAACAGTAGTCAAATTGTATTACTGGGTTTTGAAGGATCACTCAAGTTCATTAAAATTCACAAATATTTGTTATAAAAAAATATAAGTAGTCTTTCGAATTGAATGAGTGCCTAACTTGGCAATTTTTTGGCTGTTTAAAGGTTCACCAAAGGTATTCTGATTCTGATTTTTCTTAAGGATTTTTTAGATATTGTAAATATCTATATTACTACTATCAATAAACTGTTTTGTCTCATCTGCTTACGGTTACCACATGCATGCTGCAAAACACATTTTTTATAACCATCTTACAAATTATATATCAGTGTGATTAAGACAATATATTATTGGATAGAACATTATCTTTAATAAATAAAAAATGACTTCCAAAACCACCCACAGGGCATCTATATATTCGTGGTAACAATTATTATGATCCACGTAAAAGTATCAATATCAGCAATCTACTTGGTGAAACGTGTAAGGTCATTAACCTCTTGGATGTCGCTGGTTCACCACCGCTTGCAGATATTTATTACGGAGGAAACATCTTTCCTAATTCTCTGCAGGTGATCTTAATCTCCAGTTACTCAGCTTAGTTGCTTCTATTCTATTCGTTGCACTCAGTGGTGCAACCGCGGATGTTCTTCTGTCTGATAAGGCATTTAAATTTTTTAATGTGATTTTACTCCGATCCATGTATTGGGGCAAAAAAATCGGTTTTAGTTAACCCATAACTTCTTTCCTTTGTTAAAGTTGACCCTCGCAACTCCTTATGTTGGGGGTTAAACTATTTAAAAGTTAACGTTAGTTCAATTCTTATTTATAAACTTTTGAGTGTGCAAATCAATAAATAAAAAGCAGGTCATTAATTTTGTTTTCCATTTTTTTTCCTGGTGGCCGAAAAGTTTTCTTGTACCTACGTAAATAAACACTCTTATATCTTATATTATATGTTATAATAATTGTGATTCATATTTATTTGAAGGTATGTTAGTTGCATATTTGTATCACTAAATTCAAAAACCTAAAAACAATAATTTATTAGAAATATAGAATATTTTTATAAAACCCCAAAAATAGTTATCTGAAAAATAAAAAATATCAAAAAAAAGCAGCTAATATACCCATTTTTTAAACAGTTCTCATTTATAATTTTTATTAAAAACTACAAAATAAAAAACAACGAAACCGGAACAAACCTACTCAAGTCATTTTTCCATCATTCCGATGTAAACTCAGCCAAAAAAATCACGAGAGACTTTGTCGATCACAATATTCAGTTCCCGCTACGTCCTAACCTAATCTGAGAATTCCTTTCTCTGTTTCAAACATCAAGGGTAAAACAGACGCCACGGACGCCTTTAAGTGGGGCGTCGGCTCCACCTTCCGCTTCTGATTGGTTAATTTGACGCAGGTCTAACGTTTAACGTAACTTTTAAACGGTAATGGTTTAGTTTGCTCCGCAATGGGCTTTTCGACTAATTCGGACATACGTTTCGAAAAATTTGTGAATGTAAGAAGGCAATAGATTATGTAAGGGAAGTTGACGATAGAGATTATAGAGACGCGGCTTCTAATGTGACGTTTTAATAGAGTTACATTTTAGGCTAACTATTTGTGGCATATAGAGAGTATTGAGGATGCAGTATGTTCTATAAAGAGAAAAGTTTATGATATTAATGAACGTGTGAATTTCCTTTGAATTTTTAATGATTATAGATATCTTTCTTTTCAACTATGCTCAACATAATATATTTGCTTTATATGAAGGCAAAGAGAATAGCGAAGGACTTGTATTAAACAGATGTCAGAAGACATATGACTAGGACAAATTATAAATAAACAGTGATAAAAAAACTTAAGAAATATTTTTTATACCTTGTCATTTTAACATTTTTTTTCTGTTATAAATATGTCGAATACCACGTCAGTTACTTACAATTCATATATTTTAACTAGCAAATTATTTTGACACTTCATAATAAAAAGGCATGCCGTTAAAGTTTATATTTTTCTTTGAAAACACCTGACCTAACTTTAGAATAAAGTAAAGTGTGCTTTTTCGGGCCAGCGAAAAGTTTCCCCGATTTTCAATTTTTTCCGTGCGCTGAATAAAAATATCGAATATATCGCTTTAAAGCAGAAATATACAACAGGGTAAACTAACTTTAAGAATGGCTATCCCCCGTGATATTTAACACGTCTCTATTTTGTATTTTGATTTGTAAATATTTGAATATTTAAATAAATCACTTTAATATTTCTTGACATTTTGACAACCTTACCTGAACTAGACTAATGTAAGGCAAATCACCTTTAAAAGAATAAAAAAAAGAAAAACTGAGGTATCAAGAAAATTCTTTACCCCTTCACACTCGAAAAATACAAGAATTGCACCATTTGTTTAAGAAAACTAAAACATTTGAGAACAATTCAATAACTTCAATAACCTCCGTTCTACAAAATGAAATGCCAATGGGACTCCACCTGTGCAATAAGAGGTCCCTCTTAAGCTGTAAATCCGCGGGATTACAAGAAAAGTAACTTCCTAAAAATCAAAACCCTTTTTACTTGCTATAGTTCTTTAAACCAAGAAAACTGGAAAAAACTTGTTGAAAACAAAGTTACATAAATGAAAAGTGACATTGATGTAGAATAACATTCCAGTAAATTTTGATTTCCATTGCACACAACTACAGAATATATTCAATATTGGTCAATGTTTATAAAATAGTCTCTAGATACTATAAATACAAGATTATATCGGTATTTAGTCTATTATATAAAAAAATCAAATTCATTGATTAAATTACCGTTCCTTTTCCTGAGATCGTTCATGTGTTGAGAAAACGACCTTGAATCATTTCACGCGTACGTGGTGCAAAGAGCTTTATCCAAACACCAAAATTTGTCTCACTCTTTTACTAGCCAAAACAAATTGTGTCCGTCCCTCTCTCGCAATCCCGTAAACTTAAAACGTAAAATCTCCATGGCACACCGTCCACAGAATGTTAACTTCCCAACCGCTGTGACATCCCAGAGTGCTTTGGCTCCGCCCATCCCTAAAAGTGATGCGAGAGTCCCGATTTCGGTCGCGGACGGCCAGTCCCAAGTAAAACTCGTATCCCGGGGAAACGCGTCGGAGATTCTCGTCGGTTGTATGTATAATAATATTGCGCTCAACGTGGACTAGGTCGAAGTGTCAACACTGCTTCAATAAAATTATCCTCTAGCAGCTACAACTAAGAATTATCGTTATTGGCGATGGAGAAGTTAAAAGTGCATTAAATTGTTATTGGATTTGAGATTTATTTGGGATATTTTGCCACTTTTCAAAAGATTGTTTTGACCGGGTTTAAATTGCATCACGTTAGCAAAGTGTCAAAGTTGAAAATCTAAAAGTCGAATGCAATAGTTTAGAATATGAAATTTAAATAAATGTTTAAATAGTAGTCTAATAACATTTTAGATGTGTATCAAAAAATTGTCAGTTTCCTATTCAAATTATTAACATAACTAAGATTTTAAGTAATTTAAGGCAACGCTTTATGACAAAATTAAGAGGTATTATTGAAATAAATTATTTTTTGAAAAGAACCCTGTTAAAATAGAACGCTTGATATAACGAAAAACTTCTTGTTATACTTCCCATATTTTACAAGAAAAATATGGATATTTTAGTTTACAAAACTTACTTGTATCATGTGGTTTGCTGTATATACTTAACCATTTTACTATATTTTTCCAAAAGATGGAATTTAAAAAAAACAATTGAATTTAAATAGGTTAGAAAATATAAACATTTTGAAGCCGTTATTTCAATCATAATAAAAAGGCACCCTTGTAATTGGTTGAAAATATTGATTTTTAGTACAAAATGTTCTTTTAAATAGAGGCAAGATATATTCAAATTTACTTTTTTTAATCCGATCCTATAGTGAAACAAATCAAAAAATGCTTTATTATGTGAGGCAATCCTGACTATTCATATAGTTTTTTCAAAGTGTTAAAATTCACAAATACAAGACAATTCAGACAATTTTATCCGACGGCATCGATAAATAGTTTAAACCATATTCAGCAGTACAAAATATCAGGGACACTTTAATAATGTATAAACTGAAGACTTTTAAGTGTTAGTACTGTGAAGATACGTGATGATGCGGAAAATGAAAAAGACTAAGTATTAAAACTGATAAACTTATTTTGGTTACCTAACAGTATAAACTGAACAATTTTTATCCGCTGCAACAACTACATTTGGAGGTCAAACTGGATTCGTCTACACTAGCAGCTGGTCTGTTGCTCAGGAGTGGATCCGCGATGGATCTCACTACAGCGTACCGCTACAATCAAAATATGATGGAGTACTATACTTGTAAGTTATCTTTGTTTATTAAAAAGAGTTACGGTATTGAATAAATTAACAAAATAGTTGCTTTGATTTATGACATAGCCAATCTGTCGCTCATAAAATATGTTTCGAGTTGCAACACAGGAAAAAATCGTCATATTCTTAGTCCCCTGCATAATCACAAATAGATATAAATATTCAACTTCAAACTGACTATATGTTCCTGCTTTATAAATAAAACGTAAATTGTTTTTATATATAACGTTATCTTTAGTGTATTTTTAAAACACCTTACTACAGTGTTGGAATTTTTAAACGCATAATGGAAATTTTTGGACTATTTTTAAACTTAAATACCTCGAAATATTTAAAAGATATTTAAGTGAGATTCTCAACAAATAAAAGACCATTTTATGGTTTCTAAGTGCTTTGAGTTGGATTTCGATTTAGCTCTCCTAATTCATGAATACAGTGGTGATAAAAAATATCGTGCAATTTTTTTCAAATTTCATGTCTGCGATTTTGTGATTTTTATTGATTATGGGAGAATCAGTAGATCAAAAGTAAAAACTTATTTGAAGGGAATTATCGTAGTATCAGAAAAAATAAATTTTGATAAAAATCAACTTTTTTAGGCATCAGCATCATATCTGAATAACACTTATTCAAAATGGATGTCAAAATTAGTTATTACAACAGCATTAACGTATTCTTTAACTGCTTGAAACAAAATTATAAAGTTGTGACGAAAATGTTGACGCCATAGCACATTTCCTTAATTTAGAATCTCTCCATAAAAAACTGCGATATTTTGTAAAATACGAAGACAGTTTTTGGAATTTATTATTTTTAAGTGTTACTTAGATACAGTCGATTTTTAGTAAAATTTTAATTTTTCTGACACTACGACAATTATTCAAAAACACTTAAGTAGCTACAGTTTTTACTTTTAACCTACTGATTCCCCACCATCAATAAAAATCACAAAAAATCGTTTTCTTAAAAAAGGGGCAGTCATGAATTTTGGAAGGAAAATGCTCTATAATGATTACTACCCCGATTTATGAAATAGGATCACTAAATCGAAATCCAATCAAAAGCACTTACAAACCATAAAATGGACTCTCATTCGTCGAAAATTGCATTTACATATCTTTTAAATTTTTCCTGATATTTAAGTTTAAAAATAACTCAAACATTTCTATTAAGAATTTGAAAGTTCCAACACTTTATAATTAAATAGGTACTGGTCAATATTTGTAAAATGTCAATGAATAGTATAAACATAAATATAAACAGAAGCAACAAATAACATAGAATAATCCTTGGAATAATCTGAAAATGGCCCAAATAAAAGGAACAAAAAACAATAAATTCTTATAGAATATAATCGGTGAATTAAAAACTAGTATGAGAAACAATAAAAATCACAAGGAAGTGCACAAAATCTAAACAAAATGTAATAAGTGAAATATTTTAATATGGTAACTGTATGGTATGGATAACTAGCAAAATATACATGAAAATTAAAAAAAAACAGATTATGCCCTGAATATAAATAATAATAGATAGATTACAAATATTTAACAATTAATGGTTTGGGGTTGTTTTGGTTTTTATAAAATGCCATCAAATTAAATTTTGTAAATAATAATGGTCAACTACTAAATTTAATTAAAAAATAGGTTATATAAATCACACTTCGGTGAAGAATATTTTTTTTCACAGTGGTAAACCTTAAACACACAGATTTTTGGTATTTGTATTCTACTAAACGTCTTCATTACAATTTAAAAGAAGCCAGAATTATACTGCATTAGTCCATATTAAGCAATAACAACATATTTTAAATTAATTTTTCCGAAAATCGTTTAAAAATGTTGGCACTTTTGATGATATTTTTATCAGGCAGCGGAAAGTAACTGGAAATATTTTTGTACTGTAAGGACATATTATTTCATTACAGTTATTTGTATACTAAGAAAATGTCAATATAGCTTTGTCTCCAAAGCCATAAAACAAATAACAAAAATGTAAATAAAACTAATAAGGCTTGTTTCAAAAGTTTAACAAGTTGATCGTAATAATTTATGTCTTCTGAACAGTTTCCGATTTTCGGAAAAATAGTATGTATACCTCGTAGGAAAGCCACAACCCTGAGGCGTTTATCTTTTCTACTAGCGATAAAATGTAGCCTAGTAGAGCCAAATCCTATATTTGTGAATAAAATTAATAATGCTTATTTTAAGTTGATTGTAATAATTTATGTCTTTTCAAATATTTGTGTTTTTCGTAAAAATAGTATGTATACCTAGTAATCTTTACGGTCTTCCGGGAATGACTAGCTTTTTTTACTAATTATACAATATACTATTTTTGTTCAGAAATTAAATAATACCTAATTTTGAATATAATTTTCTCATTTTTAAGTGTATGAGGCTATGATCTAGATTTAAGTAAATCAACGCCTTTTTATTAGCATTGTCATCTGTATTTAACAAAAACAACAAAACGCCTTCGAATCATTTAAAATACACCATGCAGTTATCTACCCGAAGTGTTTTGTTTAACTATTTCTTGTCACAAAAAAAGTTTAGCCCTAATAATAAATAACAAGATTCACTACATATAGGACTTAAAAACCAATTTCTTTATCTATCGTATTACAAGAGGAATACATTTTTTTTAAATCTATGTTTTAATTCATTATTTAATAGTGTAATGCTAAATCTTGAAGAAGCTTTGCAGCATTTTAGATGCTGATAAACAACTTTATGAACTGCGTTGATCTTGCTTTTATTTTTCCAGCAATCTTTTTAGCCATTAATTTTGACCTTGGTGTTCACTTTCATAAGAATCCCAAAATAAAACGTTATCGAAAAAATGTATTCACACGCCAGCTTCTCTTGACTCTCAAAGTTATCTTTTCTTTTTACTAAATAAAAATAAGGTACCAGGTAGCCACTCATAGAACCAAAAGTGCAAATAAATGGTTTTTAGAATAACATATTTTTCAAGCATTTGGGTACTATTCAATGGGCATATTTATTGCTTCACTGGTTTTTAAATACGTTCCATTCAGTCTGTTAATTTATGAACGGTATATTGACATATAAGAGAGCGAATACAAAACATCGCTTTTCACTGTTGTTTTCAAGTCTAAATTGTATGGATGATACTATAAATCAATTTTTAGATTTCCCTTAATTGTAATTAACTAGTGACTTATCTTTCACATAATGTCCACAAGTTCACACCCCCATATCAGCCGAGTAATAAAACAATCAGGCGCAAATCAGTGCCGTCGGCCAGCACCCTGTTTTCTTTGAACCCCCGCCGAAGTGTTTTAGATTGCCGATAGACGCGATAAGAATCGCGACATGTGTCTGTTAAGTGGTTTATATTTGAGCGGGTGTATTCCTCTGATAAGTAGGATTATATTAGGGTGTAATGTTTCCGTGTTATCTTTTTGCGACAGGTGGTCATCTGGTTAATGAACAAGGGGGTCATTTTGAAATATTAGATAGTTTTAAGGAGTATTTGGCTGCTCGCATATAAGATAATCGCAGCTCAAGAAGAGTTAACATGTTTAAGGCGTTTTATTAATAAGATAGTATTTAAATACTAAATATAAAATTTCCCTATTTTTTATTTCATATATAGTTTTAAAGTTCAAAATTATCCAAGAATTAAAAAAATACGACGTATCTATTTCACATAATTCAAGTTAGGCAATGGCTTATTTAAATATACCATACTGCGAATAATAAGTAAATAATACCCCAAAATAGTGTTAGTTGATGGAATCAAACTTATGTTTAGAAAAATAGAAATGTATATCTTATGAATTATCGATGTGTTATTTCCTTAAAAACTCAGGTGCACCACAAATTCACCCTTGATAATTTTTTTTCCTAGCCAACTAACTATATGCTGTAAGCATAGAGGCTGTCCCGAAATTAAGGGTCAATATTTTTACAGAACAACCTATGTGATGAAAGAAAACTAAAACATCAGGTAAACATATATCGAAAATTGATTCCATGGCATTAAACAAATAATTTCACACAATTTTCAGTTGAATGAATCCAAGAGTACTTTTCTTTTGAAGAAAACCCTGAATTTTTATAATTTAAGTTATAGCGACTTTTCCCTCTCCTCCTCCCAGTCGGGACGCCCCTGATTTAATATTGATATTTTTGAGTTCAGCATTCGACGTACAAAAGTTAGCACACAGAAAAAAACAATCTTCAGTTTTGATTTGTTTGAAAAGACCTTTCCAAAAAAAAATGTGCTACTTTATCCCCCTTTTATATTTAACTTTTATGAGTCGAATGTTGCCGGTTGTCAAAGGTAGCGCACTGGTAACCGTTTAATATGAGCGATAAGTGTGTTGCTTAAGTTCGTATACTTCAAAAAAGTGTAAGAGTTTTATACCATCCCTGATTTTAATTTTCATTGATGTACACGTAAATTTTGGCGCTCTGTTCGTAAATCCGATCAAATTTATTCGGTGCCTATTCGTTTTTGAGTTATTCGTTCGTTAAGTTCATATACATTCTCACCCCAATTTCTCCTTCCTTCTTTCTTTTTTTAATGAAAATTTACTGGTTCTATATGATATTACTACAAAAAATTATAAGAAGGCATAACTAGACTCTCTTTTGTTTTCCTTGGCTCATTTTATCTAAAAAATTCGGGAACACTGCAAAAAATTCATATTTCATATTTTTTGAATCAGTAATAATTTCTTCTCCTGACATCAATAATACCCCCCCCCCTCCCCCCGAGCCAATATGCCAAAACAGCTTTTGAAGCTTAAAAAGAACTTTCTTGCATATTCAATGGACCTTGTATTACTACGCTTACTTTCCATGATGTTGCCAAGTTTTTTGATAGTTAAACACATCAAAAGCAAAAAAGAGGCCTAACCTGAGCTAACCAAAAACGCAGTTCGATATTTAAATACAATTACATCCATAAATGCATTTTTGGGACACATATTTCAATATTTTTAGCTAAAATAACGAAAGAAAAACAGTTTTTTTCCGTATTTTCGTTATTGTTTGTAACAGTTTCGCAACAAAAATTGAAATCTGGGATTAGATGTCTGTGAATTTTGAGAATGAATAAAATGGGGCCGCATGTGATCCACCGATCGCTTTGGGACAGTCCTGCTTTAGATCAACAGAGTTTTATCATTAACGATTTACATCCTATGTTTCAGAAAAAAAAAAGGATATGAATTTTTTTTAATTAGCGAAGAACCTTATAAGTATTTAAGGAAACATCTATATAACGACAGACAAAAAATTTAAATGAACAAATAAATGCAGGTTAGAATTTTCTAGACCTTAGTAAAGTAATAAAATAAAAATTAATTTACCAAGAATTCATCAGTTTCGTTTCAGTCGATTTTTGGGTCAGGAAACAAAGCTTAATTAGCTTTACTTTTTATTTTAACTGCCTTATGGAGAAATCCCTAAGCTGCTACAAATAAATATTACACTTTAATGAGTATTTCAGAAATTAACTATTTTCCTCTTGTCGTATATTTTAGGTATTATGACTTAAACTGAAAATTTAAGCTAGGGCAATATTACTAAGGGGCGATTTTATATTAATCGATCGATTAATCTAGTAATATTACTTTAAAATTTGGTGCATTTTAGACAATTAGCCAAAAAATTAATTGGGATTTCCTTTGAGGTATAACCCCCCATCCATAGGGGGGTACCTATTTACTTATAATCTTTATTGATGCTGGATATATTAAATAATTTTAGTCTTGGGCAAAAAATCTTTTGTAAAGAGTGGAGTAATCTAAAATGTAGAGTTTCATATGGTGTTCGTTTTTTTTAGGGACTAGAAGTTCAATTTTAATAATTATTTTAATTTTTGATAATATGCGTTGCTGTTTTCCTATGCATATGTAGAGTTAGGGTTTATATATAATATTAGTTACTATGTTTTTATCTTTACACCGATTACTCCAGGAAGATTTGTCCAACTTGGCTGTATTTCTTTGTAAAATATCTATGGTAGTCCGGAGTAGCATATTAAAAAAAATGTTTGTACTGATGTCTTTCTCCAAGAGATGTTTCGCTATAAGTTTGCTTAATATATTGTCTTGAAATTTAGTGCATGAACGGTAATTATTAAAAAAAGTAATTTGGGCATTGCTGTAAGTACACCTCTAACCTAGGAGGGTCATTATTTTGCTCGGTTTCTGTAAGCAATTATAAATCTTTATGAATGCTGATAATATTACATAACTTTATTCTGATAACTGAGGTGTGTGGTCGAAAAGGGGAGGCAGTGAAACTTATTGAAGATATCATGTTTTATATAGTTTTAGTGATTCTATGTCTAAGAAGCTTAATTTTCCTAATCATTTAAAATTTTGGTAATTTGTTTTTTATATTGGTTCTAGCAACATTCTAAATTTAATCTATCCAAGTACTTGTTATATTTTAACCTAGGTTTAGGCCTACAATAAAACTTCTTATAAATGAAACTAAAAAGGATGAAATAAACAATTTTATAAGGAAAAATAAAACCTGTTTCTAAAAACATCCAAACAGTAAATAATAATTGTATTTCGTCTTGGAAATTTGACTTCATGAAGTCGGTATCAAACTGACAAAGACAATAAATAGACATTCCAGTTGTGAGGTATTTCTCATCAAGACAAATGTCATTTTTGTAATAAATTTTATTAATTAGGTGTTGGAAACAGAACTCATAAAGTCTAATTGCGAAGATGGTATAAAAATTATTATTAGCTATGTGTTTTTTGTTTAAGTATATTTTGTTTTTTTTTTAATTAAAATAATTGTTACTTTTTAGTTACTTGGTTAATTTTTAGCAAATTCTCGCAATTCAGGTAAAATCTCAAAATTTTTATATTTCATTTTTTTACCTACTAAAATAAACCTTGTACACCTTGTTCAAAACACAAAAACTGCACATGATAATTAATCAATAATTATAATTAATAATTTTTGAGTTGTTTAAAGTCTTTGTGCCAAAAAAATAACAAAACCATTTTTCTTTTTTATAGTCAATTAATAATTTCTATTTTTATTTGTAAGTATTTAAAAAACGATTATCATTTAGTTTTTTAATATTAATCAATTATTACAATTAGCTCTAAGTAGATATTGAAAATTTTACCAGAAGCGTGAATACGTGGAATACCTATGTATGCCACTGATTTATTTTTAATGTGATACTTTCTTATTTAAATTACAAAACTCAAAAAATTACTCAAGAGCAACAGAACTTTAAAAACTAAAAGAATAATACATTGTTTTGTTCGAGGTATTCTCCGCCAGTGAAAATGTTTGAATAAGTGTGTGGGCAAAATTTTGTAGTTTTTCTAGGTATTTTGTGGAAAGGGAAAAACTATGTAAAAACACCCTTTGTAATTAATAACATGTAGATCATATCATTATAAAATATCTTATTTTAACATGACGCATGTTTTATAAATATCATTAGTTTTCCCTTTTTAAACTGATTAGTATACGACACACCAGTTTTTGTTTTTTTTTAACTCATAGCAAAACGTTATAGAGATTACGTTTCAGTTTTTTATAGACTAATAGAAATAAACCGTCAAATTTATATAAATTAGTGGTGCTGATATTTATTTGCAAAACAATATGTACCCTGCTGACATGCCCTTGGCTAAAGTCTGTTTGTATTGTGTTCTACCAGTATAAATCTAAAAATACATGGCTTTGTATACGAATTATTAAGATAAACTGTATGTTTTATGGTTTCTTAGATAATTAATTTTCAAGAATGTTGAGACAGCAAACTTCGCAATTATAAAGAAATAAATGAACTAAGTGTCCTATTGCTTAATACAAATAATTTGTTAGTCTGTAGGTAGTAAAAAACCCTTCTGTATCTAAAGAAATTCTTCAGAAATAACTAATAAATACTTTATGTTCATTCCTTCCAAAAAACATTCATCCATTATTTCCATCAATCATTAATTTACATCCAACTTTTTTAGCTCATGACTATCCGCTTTTGCAGTTATGTCTCTTCGGCTCAAAAACACTAGGCAAGAAGGTGCTAATTATCTTTTCAATTTATTTCGATACTTTGTTTGCATTTGCTTAAATTGAAACGGTTCGTCGCCTTTCTTCTTCAGTTTATCACATAAAAATACTCTGAAGCAGTGGCGTTATCACACCCAAGAGCAAGGCAGGAGCCAGGAGGAGGATCCACCAAAATTAGAAAGTGACAGTTTTTAGGCAAATTTATTTTTTTAGTTTTATGGATAATATTTTACCTTGTATAATAGGTATACAAATTCACTATAAAAGTATACTAAACAAACACGAAAATCTCTTATAAAAAATGATAAGATGAAAAACTTTGAAAGATTGGTGGCGCTAAAAGCTATATCATAAATACCTAAAATATTGAGTTCCATGGTGCATGTATTTATTAAGTATGTAAGTTCAACTTTTCTTTAAAGTATTATATATATATATATATATATATATATATATATATATATATACTGGATGTCCATGGATTAATATACAGCCCCTATTTTACTTGCTTTTTAAAATATGAATTTAAAATTTTGTGAGCAAGTATGTTTGTCAACTTTTAACCGATGTCAGTTTCTTTTTACTTCCGGTTTAACCGGAATGTTACGAATAATGTTTATGCATTTTTAAATGTAAATCCGTAAAAACTTTGATTTACATTCTGATAACGCTTAAAAGTCTTTAAACGTCAGTTTTTAGAATGTAGTAATCAGATTAAAAATGGCGGAGATAGAGGCATTTGTTTTATTTTGCTTGGTTGACCATGCCACAAATTTTAATGCAATTTTAGGTTCCTAAGCCAAAGCAACAACAATATCGTTTTATTGCATTTTTTGGTAAAAAATGAATCGATTTAGTAACCTTGTTTTTTAAATCTTTTAAAAATTGTCAATAAATAACATAATTATTTGCGTATTTTATTTTAATACACAACCCATATTTAGGCCGATAATAAAATTTTAAATCATTAGAGGCAGCTTCGTTTTCAAAATTTTAAAACTAATCAACAAAGCAATTCAGTATTTATCAAAAAATTAAAAACAAAAATGTTGGTGCTATTTTGGTTTGAAAAATAAATGGGTCCAAATATTAAAAAAAAAATTAAAAAACTTGTGTGAGAAATCTTTTCAAATAGTTATTTCATATGAAATACATTTAGACAATTTTTGTTTTAAATGCAATTTTGACTAGTTACGGTACTTACTAAGTCTAAATTAGAAGGCTAAAATTGCATTAAATTAATATTTGTGGCATGGTCAACCAAGTAAAATACAACAAACAATTATAGCTTTGCCATTTTTTATCTGTTTTCCAAAATCTAAATACTGACATTTAGAGAATATTAAGCTTTATCGGAATGTAAATAAAAATTTGGGATTTTCTTTTTAAAAAGTCTTAGAGGGCACCACTTCCGGTTAAACCGGAAGTGAACAAAATTGTCAAACATGGGTTAAAAAATGACAAATAGTGTCCCATACAAGTTCACAAAATTTCAAATAGATATTTTAAAAAACAATGAAAAAATCGGTAAATCTCCTTTACCCGGAACTTCCCTCGTGACGAATTTTCCATCTTATTAAGATTAGTGAATTGGGCGCCATTTTGTTCGACCATATTGGATTTCTACCAATATTTTACCATTTTCTACTTATGCCACACGTGATTTTTGCGCATAATTTAAAATACATAAGATTTTTTTTTTAAATTTTTTCAGGCTGCTATTTATGACAATTTGGGACATAAATCGAATAGGTACAGATATTCAGGATATCTGAAGAGGTGAAAACTTGCATATTGTTGAGTTTTTCTGTAAACTTTCTACCAGATTTAATATGTATGTTTTTATAATTTGGAATGAAAAAAAGTGTCTTAATAATGTTATTGTACTTATAAATATGATAAAGGCAATCATTTAAGCTGTTTTGAGCAGATTGCGTCTTCTATGCTAACACAAAAAAAACTACTGTTGACAACTCTGACAACTTAGGACATGAACCAAACATAAATTTTCTAGATTTCTGAAGTGGTGAAACATGCATATTGTTGAGCATTTTTGTAAACGTTCTACCCAATATTTATGTTTTTGTAACTTGGAATGAAACAAAAAATATGTTAATAATTTTGTTAATAGGTGGTGCTAAATGTTACATTTAGCTTGTAGTACTGTTTCAGTATGATAGACGTTTCGTTTTCGATTTTGTCATATCGAGCAATCTGTTATTTCAGATCTCCCTGGGTACAAGCCTGATGAGGGTAGAGGCCCAGAAATCATGATCGCAGGAGGGTACCCTGTGACATAATCGAAAGCAATTCTTCTTGTAGGCCGTTTTGCACCTGCAGAAATTATATATTTCTGCTATTATACATATTATTATTATACTTATTACAATTACAAAGTTGTCTTAAAATAAAGACTATAATACTATCTATACAGTGAGGACGAAAAGGTTGGAATAACTTCATTTAAAAATCAGGTATTTTTTCTGGAAAAAACCCTCGGACCCTTCGATTTTTTATTATAATTGCCTTTTTTTTATACTAATTTCATATATATAGGATGACCCAAACGCAAGTTATGATAGTTAACTTAATTTTTTTAAATGGAATGTCCCATTTTTTATTTTATTTTCGGATTCTATGGAAATTTCATATATCATAATCTATATATGTTTAAACCAAGTTGTATAAAAAATGAATTTTATTAAAAGACTTAACTTTAAATAATAAATGTCTAGATGACAAAATGGTGTAACATTGCTTTAAAAACATCCTGACAATATCTATAATATGGGCGATCTTCAAATTCTAGCTAAATATTGTGCACCACTTGTGCCTCTTTCAATATAATTTCTTGTCTTATTCGGTCTTTAAGGTCATCAATATTGTTGGATCTGTTAAAATACACTATAGATTTTAGGTAACCTCACAGACAATAATTTAACGGGGTCAAATCAAGGGATCTTGCAGGCCATTCTAGTAGACCCCGTCTATCAATCCATCTACCAGCGAAAACAGTATCTAAATATTCACGAACCGGGCGTGTATAATCGGCTGGTTTTCCATCCTGTTGACACCATAAAGTATCGTTGCAACAAACAAGCGCAAGTATCAAATCAAATGGTGAAAATTCTAAATATCTTTCTCCAGTTAAAGTCTCTTCAAAGAAGAAGGGACCCAACATTCCGTTTCCAATAATACCAGCCCATACATTTACTGTTCGGGGATATTGTGTATGGTAATTCATTATTCAATGCGGGTTTTCTGTAGCCCAATATCGACAATGTTGTCTATTCACACTCCCGTTTAGGCAAAACCTTGCGTCATCCAAAAACAAAATGCTTCGTGAAAATTGAGTGTCATTGACACATCTCTCCACATCTTTATGTCACAAAATTGCATTCTCCTATCCCGGTCGTCCTCATTAAATTCGTGAACTAACTGAACTTTATAAAGATGTCATTTATTTTTTTGTAAATATTTCAGTACAGATCCTTTACTAATATTGTTTTCGGTAGCAATAGCTTTATGGCTGTTCTCTTCAACTGATAGTAAGACATTTAACTGCACATCTTCTAAGATACTGGACCAAACGTTTTCATAATTATCTCTCACGTGCCCCAAATTCCTATATTTTTTTTTAGTTTTACTTACAGTTGATTGAGATTGGGTATTTATTGTTAAAGAATTTACAAAATTCGTTTTGGGTACGCATTCTATCTCCATAACCATTAAGCATTAATATTTCTATGCGTTCTCTTTCACTTAATCGTGCAATTTCACAGTTTAACTTAATTTTAATAAAACAAATGTTTACTTTTGATAGTATTATTAATGTTAACGCTTTCAGTAGATTTGAGTTTCGTTAATTCTTAATATGAACTGCGTTCGGATATGAGGGTTACCTAGTGCTAAATTCTGCAACCTTTAGATAAAAAAATATTTAAGAAAGCGCAAAAAAACGTTGGTCAAACTCTTGAAACACGTGTGACAAGCAAAGCATTGCAGGGGAAATTGGTGCAACTGGAACTTTTTATTTCTTCATATTACTATTTCGCAATTAAACAAACATTAAATTACTTTTTATTAATTTTTCATTATATATTCTTAGGATTTTCTTTAGATGGCACCTATTTTGGCGCTTTCTTAAATATGTTTTTTATCTAAAAGTTGCAAAATTAAGCACTAGCTACCCCTCATATCCGAACGCAGTTCATATTAACCATTAAACAAACTCAAATCTACTGAAAGCGTCAAAATTAATAACATTACTACCTATTACATATTTTACATTCGTCAATATTTAGATACTGTTTTCAATAGTAAGTGGATTGATAGACGGGGTCCGATAGAATGGCTTGCCAGATCCCCTGATTTGCCCCGTTAGATTATTATCTGTGGGGTTACCTAAAATCTACAGTGTATGTTAACAGACCCAATAATATTGATGACCTTAAAGACGGAATAAGACAAGAAATTAGATTGATAGAAGCTCAAATAGTGCACAATGTTTTGCAAGAATTTAAAGATCGCCTAGAATATTGTCAGGATGTTGCTGGTGATCAATTTCACCTATATTTAAATTAATATTATAATTTTCTCATCTAAATATTTATTATTTAAAGTTAAGCCATTTCTAATAAAATTGATTTTTTATACAAGTTAATTTAGACATGTAGATTATGATACATGAAATGTGATCGAGATTTTCCGTAGAATTCAAAAATAAAATAAAAAATGGATAATCCTATTTAAAAAAAGTAAGTTAACTGTCATAACTTGCTTTTGGGTCACCCTATAATAAAAGAAAACCTGGTTCATAAATACCAACCTTTTCGTCCTCACTGTATGTATAATAGATATATAATGCATGAATTAAAACAACTAAAAAACCAATTACACTTTGTGCGTAGAGTAGTATTAAAAAGTATAGTATGGATCACTTTTAATGGACATTCTTATTTAAATAAATAATTGCTTTTTAAACAGGCGTGATATTATACTCATTCAAGAGCACTCACCATTGCATTGCAACAGTTACGATTCTATAAAACCAATATTTATTATTATATAGACACATTTAAGATTAAATGAGCTTTATTGTACCACTCCAAGTTTTAATTGAATATCTTTATTAGCCTGGCAGATAGACCTGTTCAACATAAAAGAATAAAACGGAGTAAATTAATTCTTCTTGTTAAAAGGATCAACTTCAGAATGAATTAACAAGTTTACAATATTAAATTGGTCTTATTCATGTGAACATTCGTTATTTTCTTAATAACAGAAGAAAAGCTTTTTACGTTCTTTAAAATGTCCTAAGGATACTGGATGATTTACATGAATAACCCTTTAAAATTCAATTTTCCGTACTTTAAGTCTGATTTAGTGTCCATAGAACTGGTCGCAATTGCTATTTAACAACTTGCAATGAATTACTATATTACTTTAACCTTACATAAAGCGTTGCAGTTGTTTTAAAATTTATTAGTTAATAATAATATGATTAATATGCTTTTTTTAGCAATGTTAAAACCAAAGAAATAGGGTAAAAAAATACGGAACTAAGATTTAATAAGTTAACTATTTTGCAGTTATATGCATTATTACAAGGATATAGAAAAGTTACCAATTTATTTAAATTCTCACAATAGGTCTTTTGGGGCGTAATATTTTTTTGGGTTCTTGCGAAATGACTTCCAAAAGAGACACTTTCGAACTACATATATGTATAATTCTGAAATCCAACTTGGAGATTATCCATTGAGGAAAACGTCTATGCAAAATAATGAGGCATGGTCCCCAAAACACTTTTACTTGATTTATATGATAGCCATAATACCAATGTATTAGTGGCGATTCACCTAGACGCTTTTTGGCATGTTAAAGATTATCGAAGAGAACATGCTGTAAATGCCTAGAACTATTTGTAGCCTTTAATCATATTCAGTAATATTTATAGCAAAGTCTGAAAAAGGTCTAAGACTTAAATTGCACATAATATGACAAATATGCTTGCTATCGCTAGCTCATTTATTTGATCGTACGACTTTTAGAAGAGTTGCAGATATTTGTGGAAGCATAATCTTATAGATGTGAAAGAATACAGGCCGAAGAGCCGTAGAGCAAGCAATTTTTTTAATCCTACCTACGGAGATGTATAAAAATGCATTAACGCCACGAAAACAGAACACCACCACTTAAAAAATAACTGTTCAAAGTCGTTTTCAGATCACTACAAAATATGGGCGAATAATTAAATCTGTAAATAATTTTCTAAAAGCTAATAATAATATTTTTATAGTACTCGTTGAAGATTCTTTCATAAACACATCTGGGGGTCTCCCGATAGTTTATAAAGCGTAGCACCTCTCGTAAAGCTGCAACCTTCATTTACTGATATTTTGTAACGCAATACGTGAAAAGCACAACATTTTTCAAATAAAACTCCGCAATTGTAGATCAGCTGACTGAGAAGATTTCATGGAGACGGGTCGGGTCACAGTATTCCGCGCGTTTTTCTTTTCTTTTTACCGTTAATGGTAGAAAATGATCTCCAGAAGTTTTTTCAAATATTTATATTATTGTAAGAATCTACTTATGCATTCCTATTAGAAACTGTGAGGGAGAAAGGTCATTTAGTACCTTAGCTTTTATTAAAAATAAATACCGTTCAACGAGGGGCGAATCTAAATTGTTGGCATTATCTCTATTATCAATTGCAAGAGATCCGATGAGGTCTTTAGATTTTTCTGATATAATTCACGAATTTTCATTGTCGAAATCATGAAAAAAATCATTTTAATTTTATAGTTTTTTTAGTTTTAGTTAGTTTAGAAATCACGAAAAGAATAATTTTAGTTTTTTAGTTATGATTATTTTAATATAAGAAAACGTTTCTTTTTAACTCACATGTCTTTCCTTTAATTTTATTATTGCCATTTATAATTTATTGATAACATATCATGGAAATAGGGACCCCTTTTAAAGATAGCCCCGGACCCCCAAAACTTTTAATCCGGCCCTGCACTTAGCCCGGTATTAACTCAGAAGGTTGAAGAGTTATATAAGATCTAGTTGCCATGGACATTAAAACGCTTGGTTCACCAATTATATTTTGCTTATGTCACTGTCATATTTTGTAATGACGACATTTAGAAAAACTATTTGTTCCACTGTTGCATATGTCATCTTAAACCTCTTAGACCTAGTCTAAATTTAAACCTCTTTAGTGAATACGGCTGTTAATGTCAGTAACTGATAATTTTAGCAAGCAAATAACTTGGGAATACTTCCTAAATGAACTAATTGCAGCTACCACTGCTAATTCAAAGTGCAAATAAAAGAAGAGGATTAAGCAGGGGCTTTATAATAACCTCTTCTCTTACCCAAATATACATATGATAGTAAAAGTGTAGCCTATATTTAAATTTTTAATTTTTTTGTGTTTTGGGTTTATGATAATAAATAAAAGCTCCTTTGTATGTCAAGTTGATGAAGTTTCGACTATATATTTCTTACTTTTCAAGATTATTTCAAACGACAAAGATATTTGGGACAACCCAATGTCCGTAGTCTTATCCACAACATACAGTAATCAGTATATTAATAAATTTTAATATAATTGTTCAATGTGTTTCGAGAACAAAAAACTCTTATGATTTTATTGTGTCATCTATTCTGTTTTAATCTTAGTGTTAGACACAAAGTTGCTTGTCGTTTGAAATAACCTTAAAAAAGAATAAATATCGAGTCTAGACATCGGTAACTTCAGATAAAAAAAGCTTTTATTTATTTTCCTTGACCCAAAAAAGAATTTGGTAGATATGAGAAGAGAACTAATAACTAACGTGTTAGTGAACACAGAGAGAAAAAAAGAAAATTAAGGCATTATAAAAAAAAGAATATGGCATTAGTACGATGAGTGAGAAACTTTAACCTCTGAGTATATATGAATAAAAACTGCAAAATAAACAGCTTTCAAATCAACATCTGAGTTATCATGGTACAGCTTAAACACAAACAGATATAGATAAGAAACCATTTTAAAAGGAAATGAAAACAGAAAAAATTCGTTTTTTTTTTTTAATTTTTTATATGCCTAAAATTATCTGAATTTTGACAGACAGTAGACCAGTGCCCCATTACCCTGTGCTCAATTTCACAGTGTTTTAAAAAGCTGTGAGACGAAAATAACAGCTAACAAACGGCGGAGAAACCTCCAAAAGGAATTCTGACTAGACAATGTCATCTAAGCCAACATTGCCAACCGGAAAATAATACAGTATCTCATTTGTGAGTGTCCTGTGTCCTATAATGTCATCAGACAATTCATTTTAGACGAGGTAATCTTCCATCGCCAGCGTAAGAAGAGTCCCCCTAGGAGACATCATCACCTATTTTGTGAGAATAGAATGATACGATGTCCCTAAAAAGTACCACAAGACTCAATACCGAACATACAAGAGTGTTTAAACAAATATGTACATTTTTTACAATTTTTAAATACTATTAATTTTCTTTCTGAGCATAGTTAGACCCGTAAAATTAATGATTTTATTAAATCACTATTATCAAGGTAAATTACGATTTTTCACGTATGTGTTACTAAAGTTTCATAAGACATGACGTTGCTTCTGTGCTGTGGACAATTTTTCCAAGTCTGTACAATGTACAGGACCGTTTCTTATAATTCGCCACCTGTCTTATCTTCTTTATTTGAAAAGATAGAAAAAAAATATAGTTTAAAAGTTTTGTCTGAATTATCAGAATTTGATACGAGGAAAAACAAAAAATAATCAGAAAATTATTATTCCGGAGAAGGTTTTTTTAAATGGGAGACCTTGTATATTATGTTTTGTTGATATTATTTTAAAATGTTTAGCCTCAAAATGTGCGAATATATCCAAATCACGACAGCCATGGTGGTCTAAAAACAATTGGATGTAGGAATGGCTTCTGAGGAAGAAAAGCGAATGATTCAAGTTAGTGTGAAATGACAGTTAGATATAATTCTTAAAACAACAATTCAAATTAAATCATATGGTAAACAACACCTTAGATAATTTAACTTATGAATTTTCAGTGTGTCCTCCGTTATTCTGAATACAACTCTGATAATCCGGCGTGAATCTTACTGATCACATTTTCTAAAAACATATCCTCGCAAAACCGCCAACCGCTTCTTAATTTTAGGTTTGACAGTCAATTCTTTGTACGAGTAAAATTTTACAGGGATAATAACCATATTTTTTAAGGGTTGACTGATTTTTTTTTACTTAATACTTCAATAGTTCCTGGTAGTTTCAATGGAAGTTCCAGGATTTTCTATAAACCACTACAAAACCTTAAATCTTTCTATTAAAATAAACATTGTTCATACCTTCAAAGAAAAGTAAAATATCCAATCCTTCATTTTTATCGACTTGAACAATTCGTGATTTTTTTTTAGAGTTTTTCTTCCTCTAAAGTTGTTTTTTTGTATATCTGAACGTCCTTCTTGATGATATAGGTTCGCCAAATAATACCCTGTATTCTTTTCTTGCTTGAGATATGTTGTTATTATTTTTATAGAATAAACTTATAGTTTTACATTCCCAATTTTCATTATATAACAGCATTGTTTACAATAAAATAATAATAAATTTGTATTCACACCAAACAAAGCAGCTTTTTAATTAACAGCGGCCAAACTAACGACATAAGCCATTACCGCATTCATTTTTTTTTTCGGCGACCATGGCTATAGTGATTCGGACATTTTCAAGATTTTGAGGCCAAATAATTAAGGAACCTTTCCAAATAATATCAACAAATCATATATTTTTGAAATCATGTGATTTATATACAGGGTGTCCCATTTGAAAAAATATAACCTTATCCGGAAAAATAATTTCCTGAATATTTTCTCTTCAAATCTCTTCAAATAAAAGAGATAAGAGGGGTGGAGAATTATGAGGAATGACTCTATACGTTGCACTCAACAGATAGGCCGGTGAGCAACTGCTCTGGTACTGCATGCTGCTCTAAAATTTTGAATAGAAAACACAATGCTATCCAAACCCGAACAACGCATTTATTAGCGAAATTATTGTGAAAATGAGCATGAAATCGGTAAAGCCATGCGAACAAACTACAAAACGCGTACTGAACGAATTATTTGTTTTATTTGGATACGCGCAATTAATATCATAGATTTACTTTAAATATTGCCGGTTTTAAAGCGGACAATTGGACTGAGCACGGCCAAATACGCTTTTTGGATTGTTTATTCGTTTGTTAAGTTAATCTCGAGCAATTTTTGTTTATTATCGTGCTAAATAAAATTTGTTTTCATTGGGAGGATAAATTTACAGTAAAGCTGGCTTTGCATGCAATTTTAGTTGATTTTTTTTAAAGTAATATTTAATAGTTATTACTGGCATGGCATAAAAAGTATTAAGTAAAATTAAACGTTGCGTAATAATTTGGAATACTTAATTTCAAAGTATGTAACATCAAAAACCGCAATTAATATCTGTGTTGTATTATTTCGAGGTTAGTAATCTTGAACATACACACTCGGTGTTGAATAAAGGGTGGAACACAATGCAAAGTACCTGCGCCAAACTTTTACTACTGGAACGTTACTTTCTTTTGCGTATTTAGGTGTTTTGTTCGAAAATTTTTAATATATGATTTATATTTACTTCAACACCAAAACTATAAAATGTTTGTTTTTAGGCATTTACGTTAAACGTTTATGAAACTAATATTGTGTTCCAAATTTATCTAGTAAATAAAAATTGATGTTAGGTTTTTGTTGACGGTCTCGACACAATTTCAAATTTCGAAAAAATGTTGTTTTGGATTTCCTGCGTTACCAAATCTTTATATTTTTGAAATATTGAAAAATTCGCCTAATGAAAAATAAATTCTACTTTTGTGCACCTTCATGGCATCCACTTTCATATTACAACTTGTGTGTTTGTGGTGTGAGTAGAAAATAGTCCTTTGTATTTTCCATATTTTGCTTTGCTTCTTTTTAATTGTCTTAAACTACGAGGCTATTTTTGTAGTTAATAAATTTCCTTTATAATAAAACTTGATCCTGATAGTATATTATCTTCCACTTGAGGTTGGTTTAGGTATACATGTTTTTTAGATGTTTCTTGTGTAAATCCAGGAGTCTTGCTTCCAAGTAGATATCCAAATGGATAATCCCGTGACTATTCATTATCACTTGTTTTGTCATTACTCATTTTTTACTTCCCTCATAAAAGGGAAGAATTTTAATCGTGAAAAAATCACCCTCCACAGATCTGTGCGTTTCAGAGTCCCTAGATGACGAAAAACATGTTTTTCTCAATTCCGTCGGTCTGTCTGTCTGTTTGTCTGTCGGTCTATGGGTCTGTCTGTTCGCGACATAGCTAAAAAAATACTTACCCAATTTACTTCAAATTTTGGTCATAATTTAAGGGTCGTATGGGGATGACCTGGTAACATTTTGGTAAAAATCCAAGATGGCAAAACAAAACGCCAGCCTAGTGAAATGTTAAATAAATATTACTAAGAAAGCGTTTATCCAATTTGATTCAAATTTCACGTATTATGTGGGAATCAACTAGTGACATTTTTTGGTATGAATCAAAGATGGCGGAACAAAATGGCGAAAAAAACTACTTAATGAACTGATTTCAAATTGTGTGCCATAACTAATCGTAGTATAGAGATGAACTAGTAAAAGTGTAGTACTAATTCAAGTTGGCGGAACAACATGGCGGCCAAATAAAATTTTTCTTATCTGAAAAAAAATCACCCTCTCAGGTTTTACATATTTTCGCGTTTTGGCGTCCGTAGCTGCCAAAAATATGTTTTATCAAGTCCGTCTCTCTGTATGTTTGTCTGTCTGTCATCTACTCATCAGATCGATAGATAGATACCAAGCAATATGTTTTATCAATTCCGTAGGTCAGCCTGTCTGTCAATTCGCGGCATAGCTTAAAAACTTCTCAACAGATTGACTTCAAATTTTAATCAAAATTTAAGGCTTTTATGGGGATCACCTGGTAACATTTTGGTAAAAATCCAATATGACAAGATGGCGGCCTAATGAAACATTAAAAAAATTATTCCTTAAAAAACTAATTATCCAATTTGCGCAAAAATCAAGTAATATGTAGCAGTCAAATTTTTGTACGAATACAAGATGGCGGCCTAATAAAATATTTAGAAATTCAACCTGAAAAAACTACTTAATTAACTGATTTCAAATTGTGTGCCATAACTAATTCTAGTTTAGAGATGAACTGGTAAAACTGTCGTACTAATTCAAGATGACGGAACAAAATGGCGACCAAATAAAATTTTTGTAACCTCAAAAAATCACCCTAGCAGGTTTTACATATCTTCGCGTTTTAGCGTCCCTAGATGCCAAAAAATATGTTTTATTAATTCCGTCGGTTCACGTATCGGTTTTTCTATCAGTTCGCGGCACACCGATTTTTTTAAGTACCAATGTCTCCTTTCCGTGACGAGGCCTAAGTGGATAAAACCTATAGCTCGATCCTCGGTTATGTCTTTGGTCTTTATCAAGAGATCTACCGACTAACAAATGTGTATCTGCAGCAACTTCCCCTATCCAGCCCACTAACCTACAGAAACACAAAAATTAGAAAATGAAGGTTTATATGTGAGAATACAATAACAAATTTAATTAATGTTTTAGTGCATTTTAAAATTTTAAGAATACGCGCACCATTTTTAAAAATAAATAGAGAATATAGAGAAAATCATGAATCATTGTTAGATCATTAACAAAATCAAGGTCATTCTGCTTTTATACGTAGTAAAATATTTGCTCTTTTAAACAAAGTGGTGTTTGTTTTGAAACCTTAATAAAAGTGTCAGAAAGAATAAACCTTATTTTAAATCACTTACCTTGCTAAATATTTAGAAGGCGCATAGCATTCTTGTCTGAGCATAAATAGTTGCTTCAATGTTTTGCCGGCGTACACCGCCACTAGAAATATTTACTATGAAAACAGCCGAAGCAAGTAATTAAATTTTTTGAAATATTTTCATAAAAAGAATAATGACGGTTAATCCAGGAACATAAAAGTCACGCAATAATCAGGTTTATATACCTGGCGTACCTCAATATAATTTCTAGTATGTTAAATTGTCCCATAAATTCTAAAATAATGATCCACTGAAGTACTTATGTACTTAATACGTTCCACAAAATGTATGATAATGTCTCGGCCAAGCGGTGTTACAGAATATTTTATCTGGGGCTTTAGCGATTTCTTTCCAAGCGATCATTGTACTTAACTGATTTTAAAATTTAATGAACATGGGCAAGTTACTATTTCGATTACTGGTTAAAATTCGTATTAATGTATATTGACAAAAATAAAAATACCAATCCTTTTAAAATAGCAAACTTTGTTTTTACTTCCCTCGTATAAAGGTGTTGTAATCGTAAAAAAAATTACCCTCCCAGGTTTTTACAGATCTTAAAGTTTTAATGGTCTTTTAATCCAAAAAAAAACATAGCTCAAAAACTAAGTATCCGATTGACAAATTTTAGTCAAAAATTAAGGGCCATAAAGCGATAAAATAGTTACGTTTAATTACTAAGGTTTTAAGTAACTTTAAGTTTTAGCGCCTCTAGATGCCCAAAGGCATATTTTTTAATTTCATCGGTCTGTTTGTCATTACGTCAATTTGAGGCATAGCTAAAAAACTATTTACCCGTTTGGCTTCAAATGTTGATCAAGAACTAAAAGTCGTATAGGGATGACCTAGTATGAATAGAACTGTTAACATTTTTGAGTCAAAGATGGCGGCCTAATAAAATAGTTAAAAAATCAGTCTGAAAAACTATTTATTAGGTGAATTTCAAATTTTGTGCAAGAATTAAGTGTTACGTAGAGATAAAGTAGTAAAATTGTGGCGCGAATTCAAAATGGCGGAACAAAATGGCGACCAAATAAAATGTTTAAAAAATCAACGTAAAAAGTTTCTTATTTGACTTCATGTGGGAATTATCCCCGAATAAATAGATACTAGCTCAAAACGCTATATTATAAAGCAATGTACTGACTTGTTGCTAAGAAACTAATCACTTTTAGCCATAAAAGTGAAGGACTTGTAATGGAGAATTATCCCGACTCTGATAGGACTTGAGACTCATCGATTTTCGACCCTTTCTTGGGTTTGTTGGGAAGCTTATCATAAACTGAACACACTGAAAAAAAATAGTTGGATGAATTACTTTTTTTGAAGAAATAATGCAAATTAAAATCAACTGCCTAGTCGTAATAATGCACTATTGGTACATTTTATTTGAAATACCATTTAATTTTATGTATGTATCTTAATATATGTATAAATCTATGGTTACAATACATATTAATGAAACTATTATGTTTTCTTCTGCAAATACAAGTATGAGCATTGTTTGCTAAACACATAACATAAATATGAATAATATGATCTTTTCAATATAAATATTAACTCTTATTCGGTCAGGCAGCAAGAAGAATCTCGCGGCAAACTTTTACATTTGTTAATTGATGTTAAGAAAAAAATTTGATCCAATCAAACAACAATATGTAATTTATTTATTCTTTTTAGTACATTTTAATAAAAGCTTTTCTTCGATTTTATTTTCTACATTTTAGTTTCTATGTGAAATTTAAACTAGTCTTGATTACTTTGTATGCAGATTTTTTTGTTGTTATCCGCCGTTTCAACTTTGAACGTCATATCAGATCACATACAACAAATACTTGTCCGCCATTTTGTGACAGCTATCTTGAATTTTTTATATACGAAATCATATTGTCACAACAACTGTTTATACATGTCAAAATTCGTGAATATGCAATAATAAGGAGCTCCAGACCCCTTTCTCGATCGAATCAAAACACAAATAACAATCTTTGCCTCATATTTTGGAGACGCCTTCTTTAATTTTTTTATATACGATAGTGTACCATTGTACTGTCACACCATACGTATGCCAAATTTCAGCTTTATCGAACATCAGAAAGTGTAAAAATATGTGTGCCATCACAAGAATCTGTAAGCCCGTACTGCATAGAGTGCCCTATGGCTCTGTTTTGAGGCCTGCTTTGTTCAATATCTATAAATTGTGTGTCTCTGTGACTACAGTAAGTAAAAAGAACTGCAGACGATATAATATTTTTAAATGTCATTTCAGATTTAAGTGTTCTTTGAGAGTATGTGTGGGTTTCTTTAAAATAGGTCACAAACCCCTGCAAATAACATGAAACTAAATTAGTCAAAAACCGAACATCTTCGTGTTAACAGCAAGCTTAACTTCCGGTAAAAAATGTTAATTTTATATAAAATAGTGCTGGATAATTTTTTATCTTCGCTTGCATATCAGGCGTTCTGATCTTTGTTTCTTTTGAGACAATTATCATACTGTTTTAAGCTGTATGTGCTAAGAGTAATCAAATTTGCTGTATTCCACTCTTTGATTTCATATGATGTGGTTTCGTGTAGTGAAACAATTGATCTTTCTTTCCCTTCTTTTCACATTTATTATCACTTAATTGAGATATATTCTAGATCTCATTCTCCAATTTTTCATTCGGAAACTCCTGGCCACAACACAAGATCGGCAGGCTTGGTTAAGCTGCCTCGATGTGGACTCCTGAATTTAAAAGGGTAAACTTCAGTTTAATAATAAAAAAATGTTTTTATCGCGTCAAATATTTCATATTTTCTAATTTTTTTTATGTAGGTAGTATCCGATTAAAGAACCCTGAACTTTCTGACAAAACTCATGTTGCATGTAATCACCGTTTTAATAAGACAGTGTGGATTTTGAGAATTAAATTTAATCAAGATCTCATTAACCAGTATCTTGGCAATGGATATATATATATACATATACATATATATATATATATATATATATATATATATATATATATATATATATATATATATATATATATATATATATGTGTATATTGATATCTCAGTTTACAGTGAACTTATTGTTATATTTTAAAAGTACCGGTATAGTACTAATTCTGTTTGGTCTCTCTCATCATTCTTCAATATTCAATAAACATATTCGATCGAATTAGCCCCTAAAATCTCAATTAATTAAGCGATCAGAGGGCTTTCTAATTGGCCTGACCGCAGCTTCCATGATACAGCACAATAGAGAATGATAAATGGAAAGCCATTTCCACAATTTCCCAACCCTTTAGGTCTCCAATAACGTAGGAAAAGGGATGTGTAGCCCGTTTGGAAATGTCTAGTAGAATAATTTGTGGATTTTGTAACCTTTTTAATTTTACCGTATTTTTGAAGAAATATACATTATGTCTCAGCTCTCAACTGAAAAATATACACACTACTGGGTTTGCAAATTTTTTATAGGTTAATGAGGTCTCGTCTAACAACTCTAGTCACTTCAATAAGCACGGTTACTCATTGTATCATTAAAATTGTTGTTCCAACCCATATTTGGGTCAGCAGTGCCTTAATATAATAAACGAATCATTTAAATCTTAGATATTGTAAGCAAAGGTGTGCTTAATTGTGGCCGAAGGTAGCTATAGAAATTTCTGTGATTTCGATTGGCGGCCCAATATAATTTACATGGGTGTACGCCTAACTGTTTATTTTATTTCAACTTTATATATAAGGTTTATTTTTGTGAACTTTGAAGTAATAATATTTTACTTCCATATATTAAACTAGAGCGAATATAAACTGAAATTTGGAAAGAATTTTGGACTATTATATTCTTAAGAGTAAGCTGTGCATAATCCTATGGAAAATATTCTTAGATTATTTTTCCAAAAATTCGATATGTCAGAATTATTGACTCACTAATCAATAGTTTTAAGAGGCACAATTCAATTAGTTCTGCTACTAATTTTCAGTATACAGAGTGACAGATTTGTAATTTTGGTTTATCGAGATTTGCATAGACCTTTATTGTTTTTAACCGACTTCAAAAAAGGACGAAGTTATCAATTCGATCCTATATATTTTACACATCGATTACTCGGATTGGACGAAATTTTCAGGGAATGTTCAGGATGTTACCGGAGTCATCCCATAGCAGGCATATTGAAAAAAAATAAAATGGCGGAATAGCGCCATTATGTCAAAAAGAAAAAGTATACATGTTACCACTGTAGATTGTATATTAAGACATGTTATTATACAATAATGTTACATAATATGCAGGGGACCCAGTGGCTATTTGTTAAATTTCACTTTTACAATGAAACTCGTATAATTAGAAATAAAAAAGACAAATAAAAATTCTTATAAAAAAATTAAAAACCAATATTTTTTTTATTTCATCTGGAAGAGTGTACTCCGTGAAGTTGGCGCTAAGCTAATAAAGAGTGTAAGACATTATATTCGTGCAAATAAACCAAATTATTCATACAATAAAATAACGGGGTATTATATTTTGAAAAATAAAATTCATGTCTATATTTTTACTTTTTAATAAACTTATAAAGTATTAGATATTTCTAAAAGATAAGACAATAGAAGTTTACAATTTTTGATTTCAAAGTTATTTGTTTCTCCTATAATTACAGCTGAAGGTAGTTGCCAAAATATAAATCGGAACCCTATACGTACAATATTTATACATTTCTAACAGGTCAAACTGAAGCAGTATAGACATTGATATAGACATGATATTAAAAACAATCTACCGTCACAGACATTATCTTGTTCAGAATATCAAACAAGGGCTATGTGACACACTTATTTTATCATATTTCAATCATTGTGACATAGTGTGTAGACCTTGTCTGGATAGTCGCGACTGTCATAGAATTCAGAAGATGCAAAAGTCATGCATTCGATTTATTTCTGGCCTTAATAGAGAAAGTCCAATATCCTACAAAATTAAAGATCTTAAATTAATTAATTTAATATGTTTAATAGAAGATAATTGCATTCTAATCTGTTATTATAAAAAAATATTAAACACCGTTCTCCTTCTTATTTATATTGCAAGATTACTTTTCGAACTGACGTTTACCATTTAAATCTGCAGGAAAATTCATTACCAAACACAAAAACCAAATTTTTAATAAAATCGTTTTCTTACAATATTTGTCGCTATATTAATGCCTCATGACTTGATTTAATCGACATGTCTAATTCACTTTTTACTTTTAAAAAGATGTTAAAAAAAGCTACTGGAATGTCAATAACACTTTAGATAAAAGTACATGATCTCGTTAAATACATTAATTCTTGATCCAACAGCTTGATTTATATTATATTAAATGATAAACCCTTATTTTCCCTTTTTCTCACCTTTTATCTCCTTCCCTTTTTCCATATCAATATACTCTGTGTTTTCTTTTGGCTTCTTTCCTATTTTTTCTTTCACTTGTGTAGTTATTTAAGTTATTGAAACTAATTTATTTATTTGCGATATTTTTATTCTAATTGGTTTATTTACTTTGTTTTGGTTAGTTTTGCTGTGTAGGTAGAACATCAACAACAATCTGATAGACTGGCGTTTATTTATCCTACTATTTTCTGTACCTGAATCACACATATTATATACTATGTTTTTTTGTATAATAAACAAGAAAAGTTATTATTATTATTATTATTGAACAGCAGGCACGTATTCAATCAGTAGAAGCAAAAGCGGCAGTAGTTTTGGAAAATGACACAGGGTGAAGCATAAAATGTTAAATAGATTATGCGACTACTCTAAAATCAAATTTTACCAGCTCAAATAAGAGTTGTTTCTTGATAATGATGTAAACAAAGTTCAAGCAATAAAACTTTATTTTACTTTAAAGCAACAAAGTATGTAAAAATATGGGCAATGAGGACTTCGAGTTAAACCTACAAGGTGCTCAAGTCCCCCACTACAGAACACAGAATTTTCGCTCTATCATGTCTTTATTTTCGGATGTATTTTTGGCTTGTATCGGCAGATTTATGGACTGTTGTAGTATTCAGAAATATGTCGAAAGATGTCCCTAGATGACGAAAAACATGTTTTCTCAATTCCGTCGGACTCTCTGTCTGTCTGTTTTCGGTGAAGCTAAGAAACTAGTTACCCGATTGACTTCAAATGTTGGTCCAAAAATTAAGCGTCATATGGGGATGACCTGGTAACATTTTGGTAAAAATCCAATATGGCGAAACAAAATGGCGGCCTAGTCAAACGATAAAAGAATTATTATAAATAAAACTACTTATTCAATTTGTCTCAAATTTTGCAGAACAGCAAATATTATGTTGGAATCCACCGGTTAAATTTGGTACGAATCCAAGATGGCGGAAGAATATGGCGGCTTAATAAAATATTTAAAAATTCAGCCTGAAACATAATGGTGGCCAAATAAAATGTTTATAATATTGAAGAAAGCACACTCTCAGGTTTTATATATCTTTACGTTTTAGCGTATCTAGATGCCAAAAAACACGTTTTATCAATTCCGTCGGTCCTGTCTGTCTGTCATTTCGCGGCATAGCTTAAATACTACTAACCCGATTGATTTCAAATTTTGACCAAAAGTTAAGGATCATATGGGGCTGATCTGGTAAATCCAATATGGCGGAAAATATTAAAAAACATTTGTTAGAGTGGTGTATTGTTTGTGTGTAACCTTTTTTATATTGTCGACATTTCGGAACTTTATTGTTGCATCTTCAGTGCACTATATAGATTCTATATACTGCATGAAACTCATATTATCAGTCTTTACCTACTACGTTATTCCGCAGATATTTCTCCGATATCAAGTTTCTAAATGATTTTCGTTAGCGATTCTCTTTTTTTATGTTAGAGTTGTGTATTTTTGGAGTTAATATCCAATAAAAAAAAAACAAAAGTATTTTTATAATTTGTCGACGTTTCGCAACTTTATTGTTGCATCCTCGGAAATTACATATAGATTATATATTTTGCGTGAAACCCATATTGTCAATCTTTACCTACTCCATTTGTCCGAAAATATTTTCCGCATATTAAGTTTCTAAATGGTTTTCGTTACACATCCTCGAGTTGTTATGTTAGAGTAGTGTGTTATTTGTGGTTAGGATGCAGTAAAAAACAAAAGACTTTTTTAAATTGCCGACTTTCGCAACTTTATTGTTGCATCCTCAGGTCACATATATAGATTCTATATTCTGCGTGAAATCCATATTATCAGTTTTTATTTACTCCGTTGGTTCGCAAATATTAAGTTTCTAAATGGCTTTCGTTAACGATCTTCTTGTGGTTATGTTAGAGTGGTGTAATATTTGGGGGCTAGGAAATATCTGCGAACCAACAGAGTAGGTAAAGACTGATAATATGGGTGTCATGCAGGATATAAAATCTATGTGTCCTGAGGATGCAACAAAAAAGTTGCGAAACGTCGACAATTTAAAAAAGACTCGGTTTTTTTTACTGAATCCTAACCACAAATAATACACCACTCTAATATAAAAACAAGAAGATCGTTAACGAAAACAATTTAAGCAAAGTTAAAAAAAATATTACTAAAAAAACTAATTATCCAACTTACCTCAAATTTTGCACGAATACTAGTGTTACATAGGAATAAACTGGTAATATTTTGATATGAAGCAAAGTTTTAATTAATTTTTAAGTTAAATTTAATTCTGTATATATGTGTTACATATACTCTCTTTTCATTTTTATTTGTTCCATCATATTGGATTCCTACCAATATTTTACCATTTTCTTTCTACCTATGCCACACTTGACTTTTGGGCATAATAAAATAAATTTAACAAGTAGTTTTTACATTGACGCATACCGCTGTTTTGCTACGTTATATTGAATTCGTATCCGTTTATCCCATTTTCACATCTAATTTTTCTGCAAAAATGATTTGAACTAGATTCTTTTACACTGTTTTTTTTTTAAATTTTATTTGGCCGCCATTTTATTTCGCCATTGTAGTAGGTAAGGACTGATAATATAGGTTTCGTGCAGGATATAGAATCCATATGTGTCCTGAAGATGCAACAATAAAGTGGCGAAACGTCAACTATTTAAAAATAGACTTTTGTTTTTTAAGGGACCCTAACCCCAAATAATACACCACTGTAATATAACAACATAAGGTTTGTTAACGAGAACCATTTAGAAACTTATTATCTAGGAAATATCTGCGGAACAACGTAGTAGGTAAAGACTGATAATATGGGTTTCCTGCAGAATATTGGATCTATATATGTCCTGAGGATGTATAAATTAAGTTCCGATATGTGACAATTTAAAAAAGACTTTGGATTTTTACCAAAATATTATCAGTTCATCCATCCAGAAGTATTTAGGATATGTCGCGAACAAGTAGTTTTTGAGCTATGCCTCTTACCGATCTGTAAAAACGTGGGAGGGTGATTTTTTTCAGGAATACAATATTTCCCTTTTACGAAAGTAAAAACGGCATCTTGAACTTATTTTGTATTATCAGAATAATAATATAATATCAATAAGCTTTATTTTTAGACTGGACATAAATCATTACACAACAACACAAGCCGTAGCACAATAACAATTTATAAAGTGCAGTTAAGTTCCTGGAAAAGAAATATTTTACTATTTTACTGCAAAATTTATATTATTCCATTAATGATGGTGTGCTATGTTGTAACTAGATATAAAATGTGGTCATAATACTATTAAGTCCTGGGCTGAATGCTCGCTCGATAAAAATCGAGATATATATCAAAATATGTCTATTGTTCGCCAGTTTGATTTATATTAACTAACTTGATTAAAACCTGAATTAGAATAATACCTGTGGCTTTTTCATATCGTATTTTATTTACGGTACATATGGCATGTTTGGAATTGTTTGAAGTAAGTGGACGTAAAGATCGAATTTAACTTTATTTGTTGAGAGTAAAAAAAATCAAGATGTCATAAGGATATTTTTGTATAAGTCCCAGGTTCACAACGAAATTATTTAACAGCTTTTCGATACTCTAGAATTCATTATAGATAATAGACTTTGATAGTCACTTTAAGCAGCTATGAGGAATTTTGTCAAATTGAAAATAAAGCCATATTTATTGACTTTTTATTTTCTTTCTTAACGAAAAAGATGGTTATGTAGAGATACAAATACCGTGAAAATGCCATTGTATCACAATTCACCAACATGAACAAAAGGACACTGCAATTCCTGTCTAGAACATGATCCATTTTTTTAGATGCAAATATTATTTTTATTATGTTTCTTATCATTTTTATCATGCTCTTTAACTTTCTATAGTTGCCCTAAGTTCATAATACAAAAGAATGGAATACATGAACATACCATATATTACTTTTCAATGAATTTTCTATGCATAGGTTCAACGTGACCCCACAAATACTCCCCAAGAAATCTCTTTTTAAGAAGCACGTGGCGGTCACGTGAGCTGTCATCGTTTGTCGGCTGAATGCCAATGATAAAGCGACTTCCGAAGAAGAAACATTTGTAACATCCTTTTATATATAATAGTGAATTTTATGGTTATGACAAAATAAGAAAAAAAAAACAGCAATTTCCTGGAGTCTTAAATTTGGTTGATCCGTTAGCTGTACTTCCCTAGCTGTCAAAAATTAATTCCTGCTGTTTCAGTCTAGATCAGTTGAAGGGTATTTTCGAGACATGTCAACAACATCCTTTAGAATCAATTTTAATATAAAAAATAATTAACCCTCTTCAATCTTATACAACCCACAGCCATCCCCTCAAAAATCATCAAAGGAAAAGTGAAACGGGTGACTTATCATTTTAAATGGCTTACTATTTTCTACATTTTACACTCCAGTTTTCTAAATTTAAATATTCAGTTGCTGAGTAATACATGTTCAAATATTTAAACTCAAAATATATGTATTGAAACAAACGTAATAGAATATTTAAAAAGGTCCCAATTTATTCCCAAAAAATAATTCAAACGCTCCAAAATGGTTCTTGCGTTAAAATTACTTATACGAATTTTACAGATCTAAGAGCTTTAGAAAAACAGCACACTCAATGGTTTCCTACCTTCAATCCTCATGTTAAAATATAGCATTAAACCAATCTAGTTTAATGTAATGAAGTGGCACACCGTCTTGCATGGGGTGATAAAAAAGCTCTTTATTAATCATAAAATTGACGTAACGGTTTGTTACTTTAGAGATAAGTACATCAGTTTCTGATCCTTGCATATCTAAACTGTTAACAAATAAAGTCCATATTATGGTATTTCGTGAAATTCCTGTCCAGACATTTGTTTCTGCATGCTCAGTATGAGCCACTTTAAAAATATAAGAATTTTCGTCAGACCAGTACCGATAGTTGCACTTGTTCATTTTAACATTAAAAAAAGTATTTACCAAATAAACAGATGTACTGAAATAAACTGGAGATTCTTCATCATTTTACAAAATTGCAATCTTCGTTTTGGACCGTCTTCTTTCAATGCTTGAACCAACAGAAATGTATGTTTCTTTTGACAGGCTTTTGTTTAAAGCAGTTTAGTTTACTGCAAATTATCCAAAAACTTTGCAATTACAATAAAGTTCTCGATATAAAAAGAAGAACATAACAGGTTACGGTTGTTAAATGTACTATTTGAAAACATTGGCAGACGTATGCAGATATCAGCATAGCAAGAACCACCCCACAAAGATTAGTCTTATTTATTCCTTTTACATCGGGCTACAGACGTGCGAAATGTTGCACTACTTTTTTGCAAATCACCCTGCGAGATTCTTTCAGATCTTCACGTTTCAAGGTCCCTAGATGCCGAAAGTATGTCGCGGCATAATAAAGAACTACTTACCCGATTGACATTAAATTTTGGTCGAAAATTAAGGCCCATATGGGGATGACCCGGTACACTGGCTCTATTGCAATACGGCAAAACAAAATAGCGGCCTAGTGAGATGTTAAAAAAATTGTTACTAAAAAACTACTTATCCAATGTATCTCAAATTTTGCACAGAAATCAAGTATTATGTAGAAATCAACTGGTAAAATGTTGGTACGAATCCAAGATGGCGACACTATATGGCGGTTTGTAAAATATATAAAACTTCAGCCTAAAAAACTACTCAATTGGCTGATTTCAAATTGTGAGCCAAAAATTATTGTGGTATACAGGAAAACTGTGATACCTACTTAATTTAAGATGGCGGAACAAAATGGCGGCTAAATATAATATTTTTAATCGTGAAAAAAAATATATCTTTAGATTTTAGCGTCTCTAGATGCCAAAAAATATGTTTTATCAATTCCGTCGGTCCGACTGTCGGTGTCTGTCGGTCTGACAGTTCATCACATAGCTTAAAAACTACTTATCAGATTGACTTCAAATTTCCGTCAAAAATTAAGGGTCATATTGGGATGACCTGGTTATATTTTAGTAAAAATCCAATACGCCTGAATAAGATGGCGGTCTAGAGAAACGTTAAAAAAATTATTATTGAAAAAACTAATTACTCAATTTGCCTTCCAGTGTTATATAGGAATGAGCTGCTAACATTTTGGTATGAAAAAAATGGCGGCCTAATAATATATTTTAAAAATCAGCCTGAAAACATTACTTATTAGATTAATATCATATTTTCTGCAAGCATTAAGTGTGATATAGAGATAGACTAGTAAAGCTGTGGTATAAACTCAAAATGCCGGCCAAATAATTGTTTTTAAAAAATCAATGTAAAAAAGAGTCTCTGTGTTTTTAAATGACTATATAGTGAACTAGTACTAGACTCCTAACGAGGGAAGATCCGAGTAAAAAAAAATTACTGATTTTTTAAGATAAAAGTGGAGTTTTTGGAAGTATTTTTCTGGGAGACTCGATATGGTCCCAAAAAAGTATCCCATTTGAAAGTAATTTCGTGAAAAATTCAGATGATCCTGAGTCTTTTATATATTAAGAGCCATGCATATTAGTTAAGCTCAAAATGTAGAAGACTGAAAGAGGTAACTTAATATTTATTGTCCACATAAAGGCTCAAACATTTGTCCAATTTTTTTGAGTAATGGGGGTGAAGTTTTAAATGAAACACCATGTATAACCGTTATTTTTGTTTTGCATAACTGATTGTCTTAACCATTATCCAAGAAAATTTAATGAATAAAAAATGCAAGGCATCCGTAATCCGAAATTCTTTTATTTTCCTTTCACATATCCTTTCCTGTATTTATTTTATTACCAGCAGCCGGCATAAAATGTATTGTTGATTAAAACTGAAGTTACAAAAATGTCCGTAACCTAAATGATCTGAGACCGTATAAAAACTATGTTTACCATTTTATAACGAATCATTAAAATCGTATTTAAAGATATTTAATGATAGAGAGAAATTATTATTGACGAAATTCGGTATTTGGGTAAATTGTTAACCATAATCATTTTTTATAGATACACATCCGGTTGTAGAAAGGATTTTTTTTCGCAATTATCATTTCTCTTTTATTATCGCAATGGAATATCCATTTATAAGAAGATATTTTTGGTATAATAAAATCGAGAATATAGCGGAATATATAAAATACTACAAAGTGTTTACCAAGTATGTGGACAAACCTAGACAGATAAATATTTGCTTTATTCAAAGAAAAAAAATCAATGACATCCATAAATAGCTTCCTCTCTTGGAAACAGTATGTTTAAGTTTTGTGATACTCGAATATTTTTATACTTCCTATATGGTAAACGCTATTGAATAAAAACTCGGTGTAACATAATAGATATTTTAAAGTTACATTACTTAACCATAATTATAAACTTAAGCACTCTTTCTAGATTTAAAAAAAAATGTACGCTCCTAATTTTATCAGTTTGACAGTTTATAGGTTATTCTTTTTTTTCTGGTGCCTAGCCGTTCCGATATTTTGCTCTTAGCAACGCGGAAAAATCCTGTGAATGTCCGTAAAAAATCAAGTTCTTATTTTTTTTCACCATAGAATTCTTTTTCGCAAAGGGCCTTTAACTTGAAATTTCACCCTGTAGACGAACTAAAACTTTTCGTTTCTCATAATGTGTCCAAAATACTTGAGCTTCCTTTGCTTTATGATGGTTATTTTGATTGCATATTCATCCTTTGTATAACCTCAAGTTGGTCCTTAGGCCTGTATAGCCATATCCCAAAAGTCTGAACCATTTTAATTGATGCCTCGGCCTAGATGAAATACTACAGAGTAGAACCGAGGAAACGTAACAACGTAAAATTAATCAAATCGAGGTCACTGCTTTTAAATACTCTTTTCATCTTGATAAACGTGGATCTCATTCTTCATAAATATTATATCCCAAATAAGTAAGATTCGACTTGTTCTAGTTGCTCCTGGTTTATCCTTATATCCTTATGTATTTATTTTTTTTTACTCTAAGTTTTATTACGTAGATTCTGTAAACTGTCTGCGACTATTCTGGTATCATCTGCATATCTAAAGGTGTTGAGGCGCTCATCGTTCGCTCTCGTATACTTATTCAGTACCTCACTAAAGATTCGTTTGGATTAAATAATATTAAATTATGAGAGAGACATTAGTAGCAGTCCTGGCGTATACATCGCATTTTATGTCTATCGATTCCGATAGCTCTCCCTCAGTGTTGATGCTTGCGGATTGGTTCCAGTATAAATTAATAATTATACGGAGATTTTTTGATGTCTAAGCTAATGCCACTTAAAATTTCAATGAGTTTTTCGTGATCGACAGTATCAAAGGCCTTTTAATACTCTATAAGATGCGCATATACATCGCAGTTACACAGCACATTGCTGGAATGTCATTTGCACAGCGAAGAGTACATTTATCGTGCCCAATGCATTCTGGAATCCGAACTGAGAGTAACCAACATGTTCTCCGCAAATGTCTAAAGTACTCTGGAGTATCATCTTTAGAAGTCAAACTAAACAAACACAAAATATTTTGTCAGCATTACAGAGAAATAAAATGTCTAAAAAATAATTTTATAATATTATCATTTTCGATCTAAAGCTAAATTTAGTTATTCTTCTTTTGCAGGTCACGGCGGCGTCAACCAGCTAGGCGGAGTGTTCGTGAACGGTCGGCCGCTTCCGGACGTTGTCCGGCAGCGCATCGTTGAGCTGGCTCACAATGGAGTCCGACCATGTGATATATCACGACAGCTTCGGGTGTCTCACGGCTGTGTTTCCAAAATTCTCTCCAGGTAACGAGATAAATAATAATTTAGAAAAAACAATTAGCTTGTTTATAAATTTTTAAAAAGGCACAAAAATTAATTAGAATTTTCACAATAATTTCACCAAGTTTTATTTTAACCGCTTTTTTATTTTTTCACTCACATTATTTTAGATCTATTTTTTCCCTGAATTTTTTATATATGAAAATATTATTGATTTTTTTTTAAATAAAGTTAAATTTTTGCTAATTAATTCTAATTAATTTTTGAATGCTGATTATTATTTTGCTTATTACGTGAAAACATGCATTTAGTTTTGTAGATAATGAACCTCTTACTATATATCCGAAACCAAATGCAAATTTAAAAAACAAGGATGCTTTCAAATATATATTGATACACTGCCTCATAATATAAATTAAAAATCCAAAAAGTTTCTCAGTTTTTGGATATATCATTTCTTTTTTAAATTATTCCGATTTTTTTAAACAGTGTTCAATTTCTTAAAAATCCGTTCTAGATAATATTATTATTTAGCGGCAGCCAATAATTTTTACTAAAATATGAGCTGTATAAATTGTTCTTTCAAAGTTATTTGGCTTTTTTGCAAACCAAACACCCATTGTAGCGTGAATAAAATTAAGATATAGGCGTTTTCCCACCACCTGTGCTCTCTAAAGAGCTGTTTTTTAATACAACATAGCGGATAAATACTAGTTTACTCAAAACAGAATAAGTAGTAAGATTTTCAAAATCATATGCGTACGCTAAATTTAAATATAGAAGTTTCTATACGAGGCAGATCATAAAACTAAATAATATTAACAAATTAACACAGTGTTTCTATAAGATAAATTATCTTTCAGAGATTTAGACATACATTAGTTTATACCATATATTATCACAAACATAAAGGTTTCTCTATTAAACCGCTACCGAATAAATAACATATACTAAAAGTACAGATACATCTAAAATCCTTCTGTACCTAAATTTTTAAATAATTCTTACAAATTTTGAAATAAAGTTGTATCTTCCCCTAAGGTGAACTTTTTGAAAAAGTTATAGAAACATTTCAAGTGTACAATTTACTTTTTCTGCTTATGGAAGAAAACTAGAACTTATCGACTTCTTTATGTTAATAAAAATCAAACTGTTGAGAAAACTCGTGTGTTTCATCTTGCACGCCACTGTAAACGAGGGAGAGTGGGTTAGAAAAATAATTTTAAAAGTCTCTCGCTAAATATCCGCTTTTTTATAAGTTGTAGATATTTGATAAAATATATTAGGAGAAAAATATGGTAAATCTTTATAGAGGCCTGGAAGTCATAAATATTGGTGAAAAAATTATGCTTTTCTTAAACACCTTGTATAAAAATTTCACTTTCAAATTTTAGTCACAAAAAACATTTCTATTAACTTCTAGCAGGCACATGCCGATACCTTTGTTTGTTTTAGAAATATTTGACCACAAACTTACCCTAAAAAAACTAATGATTCACTTATTATGAGCAGCAGTTTACTTAAAACTTTTTTAATCAATGATGGTCACTCAGCAATCATGCTTGACACATCCTGCTTATTGATCATATCAAAACTAAATCCCTACTTAATTAACAAAGTCTAAGGTTTATTTAAACTATCTTATTTTTTAGAATCTAAAATCGAATTTGAAAACGTCATTTACCTTATAAATAATTATTTCACATGGTATTATCTTTTAGCAAATTTTCAACTCTATCAGGTCATATGGGAAAAGAATATTAATGACTAGCATATTTCAAAAATATTTTTCACTCAATAATATTTTTAGATCAGAAGCTTACTTCCGTCTTACTCATATCACATGATAATAAAATAATGTTTATTTCATAAAGTATAATAAAATTGAGCTACAAGATACAAAAAAAAAAATAAGAAAAAGTCATAATCAACAAAAGACTGAAGTTGTATGTATTAACTAAAAACGTTTTAAAAAAACAAGCTTATTTCTAATGCATCTAAATAGAAATTTACACAAACATTATTTAAGTCAAGTTTTTATAATATGATCTAAATTGATACTGGATTTACAGCTGTTTATATTACTTGTATGATTGTATTTGATCACTAGTATATACCGCATTTTTCTTATTAATTTGCTAGGAACCAAGTTCGTCAAAAATTAGGATATTCAGTAGAAATAGAAACGAAACTATTCCACCCTATTAGAGTGCTTATTAAAGCGTATGTTCCAAAAATAACGCTGAATAGACCCATTATATTCCCGAAGGTACATGTGTGAGAAATGACACCGTTTCAAAACGTTATTTAGTATCTGCCGCCGCCGTTTGATCTGATCTTTTACAATTTCTTGTTCCTGTCTCACATGTGCGAAATATTGCGAAGCGTGCCATCCATACCAGACCATTAAAATCTTAATTACACAATGTGAATTTAATGAACCTTGAAATTCTTTTATTAAAGAAACCTTGTGTGTCTTTAAAGATAGGCTTATTTAAAGGGTTTGTTGTCTTAACTGTACATACAAAAAGCATTATTAGCGATACACGATTGTACAGGGTGTCCGGATTTGGTTGCAAAAGCAGGGTATCTCGCTTATTTTTAAAGATAGAACCTTGCGGTTTTCACGAACCTGAGCTAATTTTTTATGAAACTCATGAAGTATCTCGGTTATCCTTTAACTTAACGCAAAGGGAAAAATTGCTACTTATGCAGTTTTTTACGCTGGATCCAGTGGCGTAGTCATATTTTTCATTTCAGTTGTTATTTTTTAGATATGACCCAAAGTTGTGTTTTTAAATGGGATACCCTGTATAGTTGTCCAGAAATTGATTTGTCCTTTTAAAAGCTTCTCAAAAATATATAATAGTATGGGTCTATTTTAATAAACAACAACAAAAATCCTAATTTTTATAATTATCATCCCAAATTTTGCAGGAGGCCATGCAAAACGATTCCGTTTTCTTTTGTTTTCTTGGAAGCAAATGACATTTCCCAATTTTGTACGCGTATATAAAATATAGCGCTAGTTTTTTGTATTTATTTATTGTGTAAAAATATATTTGTATTATTATGGAAGAAAACCAAACTTTCGAACATTATGAAAGATACGATATGTTAGCTTGTTTTATATTAAGTAATGAAAATGTTGAAGCGGCTTCTGAGATGTATTTTAACAGGTAAATAGTTAATTTTTAGGTATGTTGAAATATTATTGCTTAATTTTTATTTAGAAATTCAGAAAGGAGGCAACCTAATATATCCACTTTTTATCGGATGAAAAAGAATTTATAGAAATAATCACGGATCATTTATCAAACCTCGTACGAAAACATAAAATAAAGAAAATCGGGAGGCTGAGGAAATTACGGTTTTGGCTAATGCAGAAGCTTACCCTACAAACTTTTGTAGAGCCAGTGAAAATAGCATAAGGATTCCAAAAACTAGAGTTCAAGAAATTCTAAAAAAGCACAAATACCACCCATACAAATTTAGGCTCGTGCAGCACTTACAGCCAGGGGATGCAGAGCGTCGGGTAGTCTTCTGCAATTGGTTTCGAGAAAGATGCGATATGGTTAGAGATTTTGAAAGGAAGGTTATATGGTCAGACGAAGTACATTTCAGTAACTCTGGTATACTCAGTAGGCACAATAGTAGATTCTGGTCCCAGGAAAATCAACACCAAATATTTCCCAGAAGACGGCAGGGCAGGTTTGGTCTAAATGTGTCCTACTTCATATCAGGAACACATATAAAATTATATATATATGAGGGAAACCTAACAGCCAATCGCTATATAGAAATTTTAGAGGCAGCTATACCTGAATTACTTGACGATGTTCCTCTAGCGCAAATTAACGAAATTTATTTTCCTCCTGCACACAATTCTGGAATGAGGAGATTATTTCTGGACAATAATTTTATCAATTAATGGATCGGAACAAATGGACCTATAAGATGGCCCCTAGGTCCCCAGATTTGTCGATTTTTAGCTTTCTTTCTATGGGGATATCTGGAAAATAGAATTTACAAAGACCACTATTATAATGTCCAAGATTTAAGAAATGCAATAAGAGAAAATTTTCGCTATTTACAAAATCATCCCGTTATTCTGCTTAATTCCCTAAAACGAATAAGAAAATTGTGTAAAAAGCATGCATAGAACAAAATGGAAATCAGTTTGAACAGTTCTTTTGATTTCCTTGGTTACCGTAGTTCTTATACGACAGTTGATTTTTGCTGAAAGGCTTGTTACATAATAATTTATTACTGTTTTGTTCTTGTGTTACATAAATCTAGGTAGGTGGTACTTTTTTGGTGGGAAATTATCAATACATATTTTGATAAATAGATTTAATTACATATTTATTTTGATTTATTGTTAGGATGTAGATATTGTTAACGACTTTAAATAAAAGGCAGCATTGTTTTGCATGGCCTACTGCAAAATTTGGGATGATAATTATAAAAATTAGGATTTTTGTTGTTGTTTATTAAAATAGACCCATACTATTATATATTTTTGAGAAGCTTTTAAAAGGACAAATCAATTTCTGGGCAAATATACAGGGTGTCCCGTTAAAAAAACACAACTTTGGGTCATATCTAAAAAATAACAACTCAAATGAAAAATATGACTACGCCACTGGATCCAGCGTAAAAACGGCATAAGCAGCAATTTTTCCCTTTGCGTTAAGTTAAAGGATAACCGAGATACGAGGGGGTCCCAAAATGCAAAATTTTCTATTTCGCCCTGTATCTCATAAATGAAGAAGGCTATGAAAATTTTGTTTACGGCTTCATGAGTTTCACAAAAAGTTAGCTCAGGTTCGTGAAAACCGCAAGGTTCTATCTTTAAAAATAAGCGAGATACCTTGCTTTTGCAACCAAATCCGGACACCCTGCACAGCCCTTCATTTATTTCTTACTCTAAAATACAGTCCATCTACAACTAGGAACATACAATATTAAGACGAAATTTGGTTAGATATAAAACAGTTAAACCTTTTAGTTGAAAAAAAACCTTAATTATTTAAGGAAATATGAGCCATGTTTTTCTCTGATTCAGCTTCACTCTTCGTTGTGCAATCACCACGTTATTGTCATTTGAAGCTTGAAGTAAAAAAAAGTAAGCCTTCATTAATATAGTATTAAGATTCAAAAAATTGCTTTTTGTGGGCCTTGGAGGAACGCTTCCAACTCAGTGTGATTCAGTAACTTGAATGTTGATTTGCTACCTTTCCATTATGGAGAATTTTGATGTTAATATTATATCCAATGAAATAATGATGACTTTGCTTCCGTAATGCCATGCTGGGTACATAACGAATCTGTAGTAGCAGCGCCGAGTAACAATGCAGTGGCAGGCAAATTTCATATAAACATACCTATTTACCTGTGACGAAGTTTACATGCTTTCGTGGAGTTTAGTCTTTAATCCTACTAATTTACTTATGCATTTTAAAGAAGCACAAAAAATGGTCCTATTCAGCTTCAGCTTTACAGAGTATATAAACCTTCGGACTAAACATAAAAGTGATACATATTTCACACTAAACTAAGTTTGTTAAACATCCTCAACCTTATTGTAATAAAAGTATACTTTATTACTCTACCAACTTAAACTTACTACTTGTTTGGTCAAGAACTAAATTATCTATAATTGTACCACCCATGCTTACAAAAGTTTTATCTGGGTTATTAATGGGCATGATTTATCTTTCCACTTTGCTTCCTTATTTTATTTTTCTAAATAAAAGAGCAGTAAATTCAATTCCTAGCACCCCACGGCCGGAACTGCATTAAAAAAGCCACAATGCGAGGACATAGGTTCACTTTTGTCCCCATAGTCAGAAAAATATGACAAATATCTGGAGTATATTTTCCATATCCAGGACGGTACCATCGAAGAATTTGTTATATTATCCTTCGCGTTACTAAATACGCCATTTTATTTTATAATTGTACTCAACCTTTTTATAATTGAAACATAAAAAAGACACTAATTTTTAGTAAACAATAAGTAAATTTTCTATTACAATAATGATAAAAGTATTGGAATGTTAAAGAAGTAAATTGATTTTGCTCCTGAGTGTTACATTTCACTTGAATATTTGTTAAAGTCGAACTAGAAACAAAAAAAATTATCAATCATGAAACTTAATTAAAAACTTAAGGTGCTTGATTTTTTTGCACCTGAGTGCATAATTATCAGGGGTTAGGATCAAGTTCTCTAACAATAACACATTTTTTTAAACTTTTATTGTGGCCATCTTGTTTAAATATTTCACACGACAAGGACGCGCTGCGATTAACAAATTCAACAAGGAAATATGTTCGTTTCAAAAAAAAATGTTCTTAAATTTATCATGAACTTTTGGGTAATAGTGAAACAAACACACACTAAATATTTTTAGGTTGATGTTTCTTGGGTCATTTTAAAATATATAATCTAGTTGAAAAGTGAGAGGAAAATAATACGATTTTTTTTGAAAACATTTTTTATACAATGCAAAAATATTTTTGGGTGTTCTACCTTAAAAAGAATAACAAAACCACTAAATCTTAGCTACTGTTCTAAAACAGTGACAAAGTTGAGAAATATTTATAGTATAAGTAAAAATATCTTTATTGTCATCCATGAAAAAGAGTAGTAATGATATTAAAGATACTTGAAAATAAATACTACAATCTTTGACACCCCTTGAATATACTAGAGCTTTCACGACTGGAATACATTAAGAATTCATGATTCTTGAGTTTATCTCCTGTGAAACTGGAATAACTTTTGGGGGTTTTGAGACGATGAAAATGTCTTCAGTATCATTCCCTTATTGAGCACAAATAATATCAACAACCAAAAAAGAGGTCATTACTTTATTTTTGTTCTTGATAAAATTAGTTTTAGGTGGGAGGGGTTACAATAAAATAGAAAATATTTTAAAAGACAGAAAGAAATTGTACATTAGTTAAGAGAGTTAAGAGAAAAACATAAAGTAATTTTAATGGAGCGCGACAACTAGATGGGTAAACAAGTATTTGCCGATTTATTATGTGTGTTTGCAACTTCAAATAAAGAAGGAATCTACAGTTGTTTAGTGCCGTTCCCTTCCTTTCGGGGTTACTGCACTAAAAAAACGGGAAAACATTACCAGCAGGTCATGTGATCCTGTTAGCTGCGCCACGCCGGATCCGTGGGATGAAAGTGGGGAACGAAAAGGGTGCGAAGGGGGGAAGTCGGTTCCGGATTAGACTTTAAGGAAAAGTCAGCGGCATCGCTTGATCCAAGAGATGGGCTATTCGAATGGAACAGAGAATATCACCGAGTAAATACGTTCAATTTTCTTTTAAGTTTAAGATTTTTGGTTAGCGGCGTTTTGCAATAGGACGTATACTATTGCTGTTTATTATCTACAACATATACATTATAGTTATATTTTTTAAAGGACGTTATAGCAGATTATAATAATGAAAGTTATCAATAATTAATAAAGCTAAAAAATTTTGGTTTTATTATTAGAACTTGCAAAAGTTTTAAACAATTAGAATACATTCTTAGGCTGTATATGTCCTACGTTAATAGTGTGCTTTGTTTCGGAAACGTTGTATATATTAGTAAAATCGATCGAGTGCAGGAAAAGTTTATAAAATATCTCAATAATAAATTCTAGATACCTTCTATCGATAATACAACTTTAACTAAACGAAACCTGCATCTATTATCGCTTGTGGATAGAAGACACACGTATGACATAAAATTTGTATATACATTCTAAATAATATAATTGATTCAGTGCCTATAGTTAAATTAATAATTATAAATATTTTATTACACAACACTAGAAATAATTTTTTTTTTCGCGTCTAACCAAGCAATACTATCACTTAAACTCGTCTTTATATTGCTGCCGTAAATAAAATAATATACTTTTGAACTTGATTGATTTGGATATCTGTTTATTTTTATAGTAGACATAGTAGGCTTTTGGAAAGTGACACCAATGGTTGTCTTTGAAGACGTTAATTTCTCGATTCTGTTGCTGGCTGTATACATATATATATATATATATATATATATATATATATATATAATGTCTAAACATTTCTACTGGGGGCCATTTTGTTCCGCCATATTGGATTCCTTTTAATATTTTACCAGTTTCTACCTAGGCCACACTTGATTTTTGAATAAGTAGTTTTTACATTGACCACACTGCAATTTTTTTACGTTATGTTGAATTGGTACCAGTTTATTCCTACATCACATTAAATTCTTCCGCTAAATTTAAAATCATTTAAATGAGATTTTTTTACGTTGATATTTTAAAAATTGTATTTGGCCACCATTTTGTTCAGCCATCTTGAATTGGTACCACAATTTTACCAGTTTATCTCTATATCACACTTAATGCTTCCACAAAATTTGAAATTAATCTAATACGTAGTTGTTTCAGGCTGATTTTTTAAATAATTTATTAGGCCGCCATTTTTTTTTAATACCTTATATTCACACAAAATATTCTCAGTTAATTCCTATATAATGCAAAATTTGAGGTAAATTGGATAATCAGATTTTTTAGTAATAATTTTTTAACTTCTCACTAGGCCGTCATCTTGTTCCCGCATATTGGATTTTTACCAAAATATTATCAGGTCATTCCCAGATGATCTATCATTTTCGATTGAAATTTGAAGTCAATCTAATAAGCAGTTTTTAAGCTATGCCACGAAATGACAGACAAACAAACCGACAGACATATACATATTCTATTATTCTTGGCTATAAAATAATTTTTCCTAACATATATAACTTGATAGTTTCTTGATCTTTATTGGTATAATAAAGAAATAAAGAGACGAAGTAAAAAAGAGCTTGACATTAAATAAGGATGAAACTTGTTTGTTGCCTCAAAGCTTAGCAAGGCTGGTGAAAACCGAATTAAATAATAACTTTTATATCTGCAGTTTATCGAAACAGTTTCTGGTCTGTTTTGTGTTTGCTAGAACTTCTCTCATCTGGTGCTGCTTGATGTTATCCTGAATCATCAGGAACGGGCTAGAAAAAGTTTTAATAAAATCGCAAATTAAAGTTTATCTAAGCACATTTTTTTTATTATCTATGAGGTAGTACATTTTGATATATTTGCGATTTTACCGCAAGCAAAATATTTTAAAAGAGAACAAATAGTTTTCTAGGTAATAATAACGCGCTTTAAAATTTTTATATTTACAGATTTATTTTTAGTATTTTAATTTTTTCTGAGATCTTCTTTGATTTGTATTTAACTCTTTATATAACCTTGGTTTCTGACACATTGCTGATAATAACACGTAAGTATTTAAATGACCTATTGCATTTTGTTTAAAACTATTGTTTATTAGAATTAGTTAATAAAAAGAAAATTTATGGTGGTGATGATGGTTTTAGTGCTGAAAAAAAAAGGAATTTTGATAAAAAAAATTAAGAAAATATGTCTGTGATATAAATGTCATTTAAAAGAAGTTACTGTTCTATAGGAAAATAACGGATTTTGCGATAGGCTTTTGCCTAGTCGCCTCTGAGCAAATACAAAAACATAACAAGTGAACTAAATTGTTCCCGCCTTTTTCAGACAATTGCTACAAAGACTAATCTTATTTTATAAACAGGCCAATTGTTCGTGTTCCCGTTTAATTAGGACGCACGCAGACAGCAATATTTAACTCGATATTGCCCAATGCGTGTAAAAAATCTTTCTTTAAAGTCAAATGAGTTTGCAAGGTAATAGCGCAAACCGATCTATATACGAATTCTATTAGCCGATCGAATTTTTGAAAGTTTTAATATAATCTTTGCTTTAAATGTTCATTTAATTAAATATAATTATGTCACTTTTGGGGACTTACTTCATTATATATAATATATAGAGCCCATAAGGACCACGAGTCTATTTACATGTAGTACCAGCCAACGTACACAGAGCGAGTTATCCCTTTTTGTACTGATTTCTATCTTGTATATTAGAATTAATAGCTTTTTTTCTACGACGTCTAAAAACGTTTTTTTATGTTTTAGTTGTCAGTAAAATCTAAAATATTTTTATGTTATTAAAAGTTACGTGTAAGAAACTGAGGGTGCACTAGTACACAGTGAATTGCAGTATACGCTCCCATTGCAGTCATAGAAAAAATACAGTATAGTTGATCTGGATGTTTACCAATGAATCATCATTCATATTCATACGAACCAGATCAACATGTCCCCATTTATTATGGGTGTAGATATAAATACGAATAATGATTATAAATTAAATTAGTATTGACTAATAACAGTACTTACCAGCATCAAAAAAATGCAACAAATGGAGCTTCTGGGGCTGATTTGAAGATTAAACGCCGATAAACTTTATATAAACAATGACAATAATATTAACTTCCAAACAAATTCTTGACGTTTGGGGCTTTGACGTGAAAAGCAAAGGGGCAGTACAACTCTGCATATTCTGCTATGTTAGGACCAATCTAGCGGGATCTAATACATCTTCCCCTTGAGAGGTTTACCAGAACCCCTTTATGATATCATTTCGGTTAATATGCGATGCACTAATTGAATTATTTTGAAAACATTTGATCGAGTTAAGTGTATGTATGGCTCTGGGATTCACCCCCGTGACGAATTCATATTTTCTGTCATTAAGTGCGGGGCGGTTTTAGTGATCTTCGCGTCTCAAGTTTATTAATTTTGAGGGTTTGAAGCATTAAATTATGGTTACGGGGGTTGATTAGCTGAATGGATAATTATTGCAAGTGGATGCTGGGAGGACGAATGTAAATATTCGCCTAATTCTTTTTGAGGGTTAAGATAATTGCTTTACCAGTGAGTAAATTAATACAAGAAAATAACCAAAGTTGTATAAGTAGAATGATTATAGTGTTTTAAAGAAGTTTTGTTTTATAACAGTTATGGTTTCGATTTAATATTTTTGTTTATTAACAATTTGCAGAGATCTGTTAAATGCTGCATATCAGGGGAACCATTTTAATTTTAACCTCGATTTTAACTTTAAAAAAATATAAATAATAAAATATAGATAGGAAACGATATGCTATATAATAAAAAAATTGCAGCTATTAACTATAGTGTTAGTTTCTCTCTTTTTTTAATATAATACATATAATACGTTTAATTTGAGGTCAAATAATTAACGAGTTTTTTACGTAACATTTTATTAGGCCGCAATTTTCTTTCCCCACTTTAGATTTTTACCAAAACATTCCAATTTTAACTCTAATTGACCCTTAATTTCTTAACAAAATTTGAACCTAAGCTAAGTTTTTAGCTATGCCGCCAATAGACGAGCATTTAGAGACCCTAAAACTTGAAGATTTGTAAAAACCTGGGAAGGCAAATTTTTTTCACGATTACAATACTTCTGTATTATTAGAGAATTGAAAAGAATTTCAATTCTGAACTGAAGATATTTCCGAAATTAGAAAAAATAGT